>QQOI01000024.1:0-1231325 GCA_009729435.1 Phytophthora fragariae
TTGGCTTTTCAACCAATCACCACTCCACTTGTAGAGAAATCTCGATTCCCATCGTGTCAACCGCCCCTCTAGTCTTGGTCCATCATTGAGATCATTTGCCGAATTGGTCGAACATGACTAGATCACACGATCTACAGTTGTCCCAACGTAACGCGGGTCTGAACGTTCATCTCGTTGAGAATCTTCCTGCCCTAGCGACCGTTCTGTGTGCCCTTTCCCAGCCTGGTCCCAGACCTTCGCTTTCACTTTCAGGTTCCCGCCAGTACGCCTTCAGCTCACAACGAAACTTTCTCCCGCGCACGCACAAGATGAGCGCGCGTTCTTCGGTGGGCGACAGCCCCAGCAAGCACACGTCTTCTCCAACCGTGCCTGACGGCGATGGCCAAGAAGGCCACCCATTACCGGATGCCGAAACACCTGGCGACGCTGGCGTGATGCCAGTGTTGCTGGAGAGTTGGCTCGAAAAAGGAGTGGTCCCCGCGGACTGGCCGGAGCTCCGCAATTTGGCAGAAGACCTTCCAGATCCTGAGAGCAGCTCATCAGAGGAGGAAGACAATCTGGAGGATCCCGACTTTGACAGCCCAGTTCCTGAAAATGCGGAAGTGGACCCTCCCCAAGCCGATACGGCTGGAGGTGAAAGTTCCCCACCAGACAGCGACGTGTTAATACTGCGATCCAAACGGAAACTCAAGGTCCAAAGGGTGTACTCCTCTTCTGATACCTCTGAAAACAGCGACACTGCCTCTTCCAAGAAACCGGTTTACACTCCATCCCCCAAGCGCCCTCGTCATTCGCGTGCTAGTGACCGCTCGAGCAAGAAGTCTGGTAGCCTCCGGTCAAAACCTCGCTCAAGTTTGGACAGGGTGCGATCACTTCTCGCGCGCAAGTCCTTTGAAGAACATGAGTCCCACCGAGTTGGCGGTAATTGAGGTTCCCGGCCGGGAGATACTCTCATGGCGTCGTCGTGGAATTCTGACCCAGCGTACTCCTCGAAAGGGTGACCATGAAGACCAGACCCCTGGCTTTCCAGGATACTCTCCCCAGAAGACTGAGATCCGTTATCTCGCTCAGCGTTGGACTCCTTTTGAGGGCGCCTATGTAATGCTTCGGGCCAAGAAACCTTGGGATGTGATGTTCCAAAATCGGGTCAAAGTCCTATACTTCCATCGGCGTGCGGATCTGAGCGCAAAAGTGCTGAATCTGCTGGATGAGTACTTGGAGTATGTCCGGGATCACGCTGAGGCCTTCTGGGAGGTCCTGCACTGGTTCACAATCAAGTACAAGCCTGAACGAGACGAAGAGGTTGACGACTTGGATCAATACTCGGTTTCTGCCAAACTGTATCGAGAGCGGGCAGCTCGTCATGAGAGCGTAGGTCGTTCTATGGGTGCTCGTATCCGCAAGTACATCTCGAAAGGAGTCCCTGCTTCGTTGTTCGAAGAACCGGGCGTCTGGAAATATCCCGTCAAGATCTGCCACCTCTACCTTACGGACGAGTCCACTTTGAATGCAGCTGGGAAACCTTACTCGTTGGAAGAGCAGATCGACATGGCCGAGAAAGCAGAGCCTGGCCGCACCCAGTGGACAAAATACTGCACGGATTCCGAGCGGATTGCACATGTCCCGAAGGAGCTTCGTCTGAAACTGCTTTCACCCGACGAGCGCAAGGAAAACCCGGTTTCGCTGACGCTGTAGTTCTCCGTCCAGCAAGTTCATGTCCAGGAAGCTCCCTTGTAGGTGATGTATTTCCCTTTTAAGTAGCGTAATACCATAATCACCTTTGAGCTTCTCTTATTCACTTCTTCTAGCCCGATCCTCTTTCATGTCCATCCAAACTTTCTGCACTCGGAGTCCCTTTTGGGTTAATCTTCATCTCACACGGTCTTAGAACACTCATTGCATTCTCTTTCCAAATTTACATTCACTTGTTCTGTCACTTCACTTGGGCGGCGGTCTGTTGCATTTCAAGGGTGTCCGACTGGACTGTTAAAACTCTCGGATGGTCGTCTCCGCTTGCATAGCCTGAAATCGAGTCCGAGCTTTCGCCCCTTGGTTGAATTCATACAACAATGCGCCACAGCTTAGTTGTGTCATTGGAAGCCATTCGGGCTCTTAGTATCCTTTCCATTTGATCAGATACTCGCGAGCCCTCTTGGATGTGCGTGTTCGTTTAGACCATCGAAGATCCAAGATCTTTTCCACCTCGTACTCGTCGTTGTCATTGTCGGCTTCCCAGCTATCTTCCGGCAGCAGTGCAGTATCAAAATCATCTTCGTCATCGACGTCTATCTGGACGGAGGGTCTTTTTGGGATGCAGAGCTCGTGGTTTCAATCGGCTAACATGCACCCAGGGGTTGACTCGGTAGCCCGTGTCTTCAATCTTGAGTTTCACTCTGAAGTCGTCATGCATCTCAGCGATCCTGAAGGGGCCATGCCATAGGTGAGCCAACTTGCGACTCAACCCAGTCTGCACTTTGGGAATGTACAGCCAAACCGCATCTCCAACGTGAAAACCCGACTTGAGTCGATCAGACAATTATTTCCACTTTTGAGTCTGTTCATCAGACCTGGCTCTCTTTGCTTTCTTTTGAAGGTCTTCCGCGCAAGCCTGAGCGTAACTGTAGTCTCGTTGGAACTTCCTCCGCCATTCATACGCTGTACGTTCGGGGACGCTGGATGGTCTAGGGCCTAGCATGGCCGACACTGTCCCTTTAGCATCCCAAACGTGAACGAGGTAGAATGGAGTGTCTAGCCGAGTAGCGTCGTACGAAGTATTCAAGGCGAACATCAACCTCTCAGCGTGCTCATCCCAATCACTCTGGTCGGATTCTGCAACGTAAGCGCGTACACTCCGGATGACAGTCTGGACAGACCTTTCCTGTTGGCCATTCGCTTGGGGGCAGTAGGCCAAAGTAGCTCTTTGTCTGCTACCCAGGAGTTCCCGGAAACGGGTGAAGACTTCGCTCATGAAGCGAGGGTCTTGGTCGTGACGCAACAATGAGCTGGCCCCGAAACTTCGGGAAACCCTCTCCTCGTATGCTTCCGCGACATCATGAGCGGTAGTTGAATCCATGGGCTGGCACATCACGTATCCTGAGAATGTGTCTTGAAAGAGAAGTAAGAACGTATTACCTCGTTCGGACCTCGGAAGGTGAGTGACGAAATCCATCGAGACCACTTCGAAAGGGTATCTTGGTTCGATATTCCCCGGGGACGGTCCTGGATTGGGCGGTCGCCCCTTGCCACTTGCACAGTCCACACATTCCTTCACAAACGCTTACACGTCGGCATACGTGCCAGGCCAGTAAAATTCAGACCTCAACTTCTCGTGCGTCCGGGTTATCCCTTGGTGTCCGCCCTGAAAATCTTCGTGAGCGTAGTGAAGGAGGTCCGGGCGTAGTGACTCTGGCACAACCAAGCGTAACTCGTCCGACATGTCTCGAGGACGATCTTTTGTAGATCGACTCAGTCGATAGAGCACGTCTCCCACGTCCAGGGCATACAATTCCGCTTGTTTAGAAATCCTGCGTATCTGGCCACGAGAAAAAACTGTCCAGGTCCCCTTTCAGGAACTTCTTGATCTCCATGAGCTGGTCGTCGCATTCCTGGTGGGCCTTGATCCTCCGCCATCGTTCCGCCTGGTACTCCAGTGGTCCCATCGGTTCTCCTTGTTCGGGTTGTTCTTGAGCGCGACTCCGAGTCACTGCAACCATGATCCTAGCGGCTGTAGACATGGTGCGGATTCCGGTCCTGGACGTATGCCGGTTGGGGTCTCTACGGGTAGGCCTTCCTGGGGGGAAACATCTTGGGTGTTTTCATCCACGATCACGAGCGGCTTCATCAGCTTTTCGTGTATCTTGGATACCTGCACAAGGTGCTTCAGCTCCTCCGGGTCTTCAGTCTGCCAAGATGTCCCCAACGCTAACGTCTTAGAAGTAAGGTAATCTGCTGCCTGGTTGTATTCCCGTTTGACATGAACCAGCCGCATTGATGTGAACTTCTCCTTCAGTATTCCCACTTCGGACAAGCGTCGTTGCAAGTTTGGTTGGTTACAGTTAATCAGTCCTTGCACCTGCTGGATGACTATACGAGAGTCTCCGACCACCACTAAATCCCGAATATTTCGTTCGGACGCAAGGGTGAGACCTTTCAGCAGTCCGTAATATTCAGCATCATTGACAGTGACATCCTCCAGGATGAAACCATGTGCAGCCAGGATATTCCAGCCTGGTAACTCCCAGACGATACAACCACAACTACCTTGACGCGTCGAAGTCTTAGCTGCTCCGTCGAAACTTAGGACGTAACCAGCAAAATCTGCTTCCAACATCTCCATGCTGATCACTGGCGGTGCCTTGACTCGCCCCTTGGCCGGAATGAGTGACTCAGCAACTTCGTCCAAATGTTCGCGTGGAGTAATGCCTGCTCCTAATATGGCAGGTAAACCATCTTCGTCTCTCTGAATCTTGTGCACTTCCAGGTTCCAGTACGACAATATGACTCCCCAGCGGACGCACCTTCCATCGGCCGTCTTGGACTTCAGCAACTAACTCAGAACGGAGTGCCTAGTGAAAACTTTGACCAGGCAATTCTGGACAAGAGTCTGGAAAACATCCAGAACCCTCATCACGGCCACCACTTCCTTCTCAGCGACATGGTATCGGAGTTCCGCGTCGTTCAGGACACGCCCCGTGAACCTGACCGGGTGTATTACGCCATCATATTCCTGGCCGAGAACTGCACAAGCAGCCCACTGGTTGGCATGAGGTATAATCACAAAAGGTCTAGTCCGGTCGGGATGCCTGAGCAGCGGGGTGGATACAATCTTCCTCTCCAAGATCTCGAAAGCTTCTTTTGCCATGGATAGGTCTCTCCCTGCACGTATTTGTTCGTCCGTGAGCTCATATAGGACTGCAGCCACCACAGGAAAATCTTCGATGAACTTGTGATAATAGTTCAGACTTCCCAGGAAGGACTGGACTCCCTTCAGCGTCTTCGGGAACGGGAGATCTTGGACGCCTTTAGCAATCTTGGGCGTGGCTCGGAGTCCTTCCGCACTGATCTCATGAGAGTGGTATGGAATAGACAATTTGCCAAATTCACTCTTGGGGAGGCTGACGGAGATATTCCAATAACGGAGTCTGAACAATAAGACATTCAGATCTTCACACAGCTGATCCCAGGTTGGCGCCCCATGAGCGATGTCATCGATGTACGAGCTGCGTCCAATCACCGGGCCCATTTGAGACGGCGCGGAATATCACGCTTGAACGCAGTAATCTTGTCTGTCTGTATCGGCACATTCCGCTCAGCCTTCTCCCGTTCGGATTCATCCCGTTCGAACGGGTCTAACCCGAGAAACTCCAGGACATCTTGATCTACCAGCTTCTCTTCTTCTGCAGGCAGTCGGACGAATCCCCACAGGCAGTTGTTAATTACTGCCTGATAAACGAGAGGGGCATTCTTCAACCCGAAAGGCATTCGCACCCACTGGAAATGTCCGAATGGGCACACAAAAGCGGAAATCAACTTCGCGCGTTCAGTCATCCGTATCGCCCAGAATCCACTCGCCATATCGAGACTCATGAACCACATTGTACTCTAGAATCCAATCAGCAGATCATCTATCAGGGGTAACGGGTAGGTTGAAAGTTGGATGAAACCATTCACCACCCGGTAGTCAATACACATCCGGATGTCCACACCGTTCTTCTTTAAGACAATCACAATCGGGGACGCCCAAGCGGACACCGAGAATTCAATCAATTCCGTTTCCAACAGCTTCTTGAGTAGCTCATAGACCTTCAACATAATATGCGGGGTAATGGACCTTGGACGTTGAGCTACTGGTTTAGCATCTCCCATGTCTAGGTCGCACACCACGCCCCTTGCCGGAGCGGGCGCTGCATTACCATCACCCAAGAATATCTTCCGGTGATAAGTCAGGATAGACCGTAATTTCTTCTCTTCTGCAGCAGTAGTCCGATCTGGATCGCCGACGTCTGCTTTGGAGATGTCGCATTCGGGGCTAAGGTCTTTCAACTCGGGCAACATGGCAAGTTCGTCATGTGACAGAAGCTCACTGCCTTCCTGAAGGTAGATGGCTGGCTCCAAATCCAGGTCTTTTTTACTGACTCTCATGCATCTGGCATACTCTTCCTCCAACCTTCGGATAGGGGTGGACGGCCACGCACAGCTTGGGGGATCCATCTCTTCAGCTTCCTGACCTTGGCATTCCTGAACCTCTGCGTCCGAAAGACTCGGATCAGAATCCGATTCTGCTTCACTAGGATTCGCTTCGATACTCTCCGGCACACTTGCTTTCAGTACTGTCACCTCCGCGATCTCTTGGGCAGCATCTGTCTGAGTACCAACGTCTGTCAGCTCTGACGTTTGGGTAGCCACGTTGCGTACAACTTTGATTGGCCTTTCCACATTCGTCGGGTGAACCTGCTTGGGCGGGTCTTGTAGTTGGACAATTCTAGCCGCAGTCGCTCCCGGACGGGGTCGTAACATGATCTTGGAAGGCCATTCGCACTGGGGCGTGGAGACAGCAGGTGGTTCCTGTTCCTGTCTGAGTTCATCAAGCTCGCGCTCGCGTTTCCTCATCTCAGGAGACGGGGTACTCTCGTAAATGAGTTGTTTCCACTCCTTATACTTCTGGCATCCTGGGCGGACGAATCGTCCGGACTGAGGAAAGTTTCCAAACTCTACTATCCGCGCAAGCGGGGTTCGAGTGTCAATCCACACCATCTGCTCTGAAATATTGACCACTTTGACTGAGGTCGCCCATGATTGTGCCGTGTAAATGACTTGAGTCACCCAACGATCGCCTCGTCCTGCCCAGACTACATCCCGCTGGGGATTGCTTTGGCCATATTCAATACGAACCATCGCATACGAGCCCTTCGCGCACACATAGTCGAACTCCAGCGGCGTACATGAAGTTCATTCCCAGAAGTACTTCCACATCTTCACCAATGTTCGTCACCCAGACATTCATGACATAAACCACTCGTACTCCAAGCGTGATCTTGACTCTCGCACTCGCAGTGATATACGTCGGGACTCCTCCTAGGCCGGACACCTTGATAGGTTCTGGTAACATCTGGAGTTTCAGCTTGATCCTACGCGCAAGGTTCAAACTGACCATACTTCCAGACGCACCAGTGTCCACCAGGATCTGTACCCGAAGATCATTCACTGCTCCATGTACTGACGCAACTTCACGACTGTCTTCTTGTTCATGATCTGCCCACCAACCGTAGCGCTGACCGGGACCTAACTCGATCTCGGTCGGAACATCTTGGTCATTCAATCTTGGAGGGGTCCGTTCAGGGTCACATCCTCCAGACTCAGCGGTAGCATCTCGAATAGAAGTCATGCATTGTTGGTTATCGTTCATCTTCTTTCTCAGCTCTGGTCCGACATACACTAAGACACACAATCGTTGGGGATTCTTCAGCCCGACGCGTTCTGGACCCCTGTCCAGCGGGCTTACTCGTTTAACGACTTCCCTTGATTGGCCTCTCCACCCAACAATTTCTTGAGGATGTGAGCGGGCAGGTCTTTTAGCATGCCTTGACGAGCGAGAGTCTTCACGGCTTGGAGGGCTTCATGGTCTGCACACTGACCTTCATGGAAATCTCCACAATTCTTGCACGGAGGGATTCTGCACGCATGTGTCGGATGTCCTGTCCGTTTGCATTTGTCACACTTCATATCGCTCCAGCAGTTCTCTTCCTTGGGGCCGAATTTACTGCACTTCTCACAGAACTCGTTCTTGTTCGGGTTATCTGGCTGAGGAGACTGCCAGCCGGGGCGAGGTGACTGCCAGCCCGGGCGGGAGTCTGTCTGTGGGGGGGGTCTCCATCCAGAATGCTCCATCACACGAAACACTGCCTTGCGAATCTCCTGTTCTGTTGTCACTTCATGGTAGGCACACTTCGAGTTGGCACTTCAAGGCTAGCGACTTCTGGCTTGCTTCGTCCGGAACTCCGGGGTTCCGGAGGGGCTTCATCTGAGTCATCTTCAAAACGCACGCGTCCCTCGACTTCGCCTTCGGATTCCCCACCGCTTAGACCAATGTACGCTCGACCTTGGCGTCCCGGCTTGAAACGTCTGGGCGGGATGTTGTCCGCCCTGAAGTCTCTTGTTCGATGTGGTGGGGTGTCGTATCCTCCGTCTAGACCCAGGTCTTCATCCTGTTGCAGGACATACTCGAGGTCGTCCAAATTGTGGAATCTCGTATTGCGCAGGATGGCCTTGAGCTGCTGGTCCCTCAGGTTCTTGATGAAGCGCTTGATGTGATGAGCGGAATCCTTCTTACCCTTCTTATAGCGAATGCCCGCCTTGACTGCAGCCTCGTTTAACCTGTAGAAGAACTCCATGGCACTCTCGTTCGACTTTTGTCGCATAGTGTAATATCGTTCAGACTCGGACGTCCGGGCCTTCAAATATTTGCGCTTGAACTCTCCCGAGAGTCTTCTCCAGTTACTTTGTACATGCTTGGAGAGCTGGCCACGCCAATTTCGTACAGCTGAGGACATCTTCATCTTAAGCTCACTGATCTTCATCTTGTCCGTCCAGCCACCTTGAACCGACATGTTGACAAAACGCTCCCACCAGCTCCGACGGTCTCCCATAGAGGCCTTCTCGTCGAACTTCTCCAACGTACTGTAGGAAACGTATGGGCGGAGAGTCAAGAGGGTTCCACCGACTTTAGTCGCGTCCGAGGCATCTACACCTGTTGACAGGTCTTCATCCAGACTGTCCTCAGAGTCACTCGAGCTTGAGTCTGAAATAGAGCTCGAGCTTGAGCTGGAACTCGAACCGGGGCCAGATGGGGGACCACGTTTGGATTTCTTTGGAGGAGGAGGCTTCTTGTCCGGCTTCTTCGACCCTGATTGACGCTCTGACTTCACGTTCTTCTTGGTATCCGCCTTAGGCGCCTCCGTCCGGGCCCTCTGTGGCTCGTTCGTCTTGGTCGTAGCAGCATTTGCATCAGTCTTCCTCGGGGCTGGCACACTTCCAGCACGACGCGTGATCGAGGGGTCTGGTAACGCCCCTCTGATTTGCGCCAACAGTCGTTCGACTGTGTTCCTCGAGTCAGTCCCGGCTTGATTACTGGTGACCTCTCCCATGTTTACGCCACCTGTCGCAGCTGTTCTTTCAGAGTCAGTCCTTTCGGTCTTGACTTGAGTCGTTGGGTTAGGGGGTGGTGTTACATGACTCACTTGCCCCGGAGTAGAGCCTGCTTGAAGATTCCGAATTTGTTCAGCCTGGGTCTCTGCATATTCCTCGCAGTCACTCGCTCATCTTCCAGACGTAGCTCAAAGGCAGCTTGCTGTTCGTCCAGATTCTTCTGGGCTTGTTGGAGCCACGCAGCCTGTTCAGCTTCCCGTCTCGCGTCTACTTCCGCTTGCTGCTGCTGTAAGAGCTGTATTGCCACAGCTTCCACACGTTCTCTTTCGGCATTGGCTGCCTAGAGACATGCTGATTGTATGACAGCTGCAACATCCTCTCTTTGGGTGGCGGCTTCCGCACGTTCAGTAGAGAGTCCAGTCAGGCGGCGTTTAGCATCCTGAGCTCGTAGCTCCGCTTCACGGGCGCGCATTCCGGCTTCTGCAAGTGTCTGTTGGACGCTCACGTCTGACATGCTTGTCGACTTCTGAATTGCAAGTTGTTCAGTCAGCCTCGCCAGTTCTTCACGAACCTGCTGTGCTTCCCGTAATGCACTCACGGCGGCTTCAGCTACTCCAGTCGATACTGACCACCCGGACCTTCCTGAACGATGTGAGTGTCTGGAATAGCTCGAGTGTCGCGATGAGGATCTCTTCCTCGATGATTTCTTGGACGAGACGCGACGACCTCGAGAACTCCGACGATGACGACTCTGGTCAGAATCCGACTCAGATTCGCTAGACGAGTGTCTCCGGTTGGAGATCCTGTCTGGCTTGCGTCTTCTCGACTCGGGCGCTTCACTAATCTTCGCGCTAACTGCAACCTCGGGTTCTGTCCTGACAACATCATCTTGATCCGGTATGGTTCTCCGTTCTGGAGTGATTGTTTGACGAGTCAAGTAGTATCCAAGGTCTCCACTTCCAAGCACGCTTGAACCAGCAGTCCTGGCAGACATCACCGTTGGGCCGTAGACGGCGAGTGGCATGTGTGCCCCTCCACCAGACTCAAGTGACGTCGAAGAGGATCCTGGTGAACTGTTCCTGGATATGAGGGATTCTGACGTCGTACCACGGACAGACCCATCGGTGGTGCCAACCAAGCTCGGAACAGGGTCCGATATTGGCACCATAGACGAATCTTCATGGTCGGATGTTGCAGTTGACGGGAGCTCAGATGGCAAAAGAAGCGAGTGGATCTTCCGGTCGAGGTGGCCGATGTTGCGGACGTTTCGATGGTGGTTCCCCAGCTGAAGAGCTAGTTGCACTTCGAGCAGGGCGAAGACCAGTCAAATGTAGACGTAGAACATAACTTCGCCCAAGAAGGTTGATCTCATAATCGTTCATCAACAAGTCCCCATCTTGATCCTCTGCATGATAATCCAGGAAAGGCGTTTCTTCAACTTCAGCTTCTTGTTCGATTGCAGGAGTCACCTTGAGCGTGGCTCCGACACACAGTGTCCGCCACTCCGTTAACTCAGCAGCCAGAAGACGTTAAAGGTCTCCAACCAGACTTCGTACGAGGTCCGCTGTGATCTTGGACGCACGCGTCCTGAACCACACTGGGACCAAGTTGTCAAAGTGGAAACCTGCCTCGAAGAGCAGTGTTTGCAGAACAGCAATACATTCTCTGGGCGAGAAGATACCGACCGGAATCTCGGCTGCGACTACATCCTGAGCAGTAGCCAAATCACGTCGATCCAGGTTGAGCTCGACCACACAAGCTTGGATAGCGTCATCCAAGGTAGCACGGGCAGCCATGTACTTCGATGTCGCGAGTGTAGCCGCAAGCCACGGCAGAGAGTCCGGCCGAGAACTTGGCCAGTCATACTGCACCGCGGGTGGGAGAACTCGTTCAGAACGAACTTGTTCCCACCGGGACACTTGTTTCGCCACATACGCCTTGGCCACATCGTCGCTCAGTCTTTGCGAACTTGGTGCCGCAGCCTTCTGCACTGTCGTCGAGAGTTGTACACTCGGTGGCGCCTTCTCTTCTAGGAGTGCCAGTGATTCCGCATCTTCGCCAGACACGTCCTCTCGGACTGTCGGCAGGGGCACATCTTGAGCGGGTACCCGCACGCTCACATCTTGCTCAGGCAAAGGGGAATCCGAAACTCGACCCTCCACCTGGGACTCATCCACGTCGACGCCTCCCACAGACGCCACTTCGGGTTCACCCAGACCGGGTTCACCCTGACCGGTCTCCAACTCGCCTCCAGCATTCCCATCCGCCGACACTTGGTGCGCGTCGTCTTGGACGGGTGGCTCTGCAGCCGGCTGGTCTTGACTCAAAGACCGCTTCTTCTCCTCACGGGCTGCCTTGCGCTTTGCAGCGCCCGCCTTCCGAGCCGTCCGGACAACTTCCTCCAGACTTGCATGCTCCTCGGGCGGCAGCCCCTCCGCGCGTCATGAACTTCGCGTGGCTTCTACGCGTTCGCGACCCTCACGACCGGCGTCTCTCATGTCCTTCTTGCTTTTAGCCATAAGAACTAGTTTAGTAGGTTAGTATACTTCCTCGTAATAAACCAATACAAAATACACAAACAACTTCGCGGTGAAATCCCTGGTTCAAATCCGGGCACGCACACCAGCTGTGGCGAGGCGGGTGAACGCCTTTTGACCGCCCAGGTGTATAGTGCTGTGCTCCAGACTCTGGAAGGTGCTTCCGGTCAGGAAGTCCTCCACTGGGAACGCCTGAACGTAAACGTCCAGGTAGCGTGTGCTCCTTGTGGTAACCCCTCTAGGTTCGTTTGTCTTCGAACCGGGAGATGCACCGCGGGGATAGGTTGTTTTGTATACCAATATCGGTCTTTGGAGAAGAGCGTAGCGTCACCAACTTAGACGTAGCTCCAACAACCAAGATAACCAAAATCAATACAGAGTTATACACACAAATATACAACCGTTCTTATTCTTAGACCCTTGAACGGTGGGTCGTACACCAGTCAACTTAGCTGCACTTCCAGGACACTGGTCAGTCCCGGACAGCTTTCACAAACGTGCACCACCCCAGAAGTACTGGGGATAGTTCAATACAATCTCACTACCTATCACACAAGATGTCCTTCGATCACAATCCTGAATGGGACTTTCTTCCACTCTTTCCAGGATGTATATGGGATATGAAATGTAGGATCGCCTAAGCGCACACTACAACTAGGATATGAAATAGGGCAGATTTACCACGGGCTCCACACCCGCTACTCACCCTAATTTGGACTTGGAGTTTTTGGGGGTGGAGTCCACACCTCTGGATGTCCTTCTTCAGAGGGCCTTTCGCCTTCAGCACTTGATCGGGGCCGCCGGTATTTTGTCCGGCCGAAGCTGTCCGAGCGCTTGCGGGTTACACGGAATATTGAACTCTGTTTGGTTTTTATCTTTTGTGGCTATCTTCCTGCAATAGACACACATTCAGCTTTTGACTTACTTTTAGTATACCTTGAGGTGGGCGTCATCATCTTAGGCATCCTTGATCTCATCGTGATGTCGTGGGTACAGGCGTAGTACTTCAAGGTTCCACGGAATCTTCCTGGAACCTGGTTGGTCGTCCTGGTCGGTCGGATGTCACTTGGCTTGGTTATACCTTGATCCTCTCGTCCAGAGTGTCCATTGTTCTTCGGTGTTCTTTGGTGTTCTTCGGTGTTCTTTGGTGTTCTTTGCCACGTCCAGTCATGTCAAGACGGGCGGCCACCAGTCCAATGTGAGCTGGGGCTCTTGGTCGCTCCCGTAGGCTAGACCCGTCGTCCGGTAGTTGATCCATCCAGACTTGTTACGTCTGGGGTATCCAACCCGATCCATGGCTGAACGTGAGAACACCTTGTCCCGTAGATATCCCCATGTCCCACAATTCCATACTCACTGGTACATTGGCTTTTCAACCAATCACCACTCCACTTGTAGAGAAATCTCGATTCCCATCGTGTCAAATTGGCCCTCCATTTACATAAGTAGGTAGATCTCTTACAGATATTACATAAGTAGGCACAGCAGCACACGGCTAGCGTGTGCTGACATGTGATCATCTGATTGGCTGAAAGTGGGGGAGCCAGACCCCATTCCAGCCAATCAGCTGCTGACCTGCAGTTGAGTGGTTCACATTAGACCACGGGCCCCCGCCCTGGTCCCAATAATAAAACAGAGTTGATTTTACTTCGGACTTAATACTTGGTCTCAGTATTACTGAGCATTGGACGCTTCCTCACCGCTACGTGTAAGCTAGTGACGGGTACTCACTAGGCCCGTTACAATCCCCACCAAACTTGGCTGAGGTTGGGCTGCTTTTATCGCGGCAATATTTCTATGATTATGCCTCTAAAATGGTGGAGCTTCTTCCGATGAAACAAGTCGGCATCCATACTGAGCATGCCATCCAGAGAATGAATGTGGGGCAGCCACTTCCGCAACCTACTGCTATACTACCCAGAGAAGTGTGCACCGCAGCAATTACCGACATTAATATGAGAGTTGAGGGCGATGTTGGGGAATTCGTGTATTTAGCTGCTTGGGACCAATTCGGTTACGCTTCAGTAGAGCAGTTGAGAACTATGGTGTTGGTGATTGACGCCAGAAAAGCGATGCCTATTGTGAAAGCGACGCTGGGGTGGATTGAGAAGCTCGTGATGCCCAGCGATGAATTACGCCCACCCTTCAACGACTGTATGGAGCTCCCAAAGGTGCGTACGAATGTGGTAGCAGATGTCTTCGTCCGGTGCAAAACCATTTTTTGATACTGGATATTAATACCGGATATTAATACCGGATATTTTGTTTTGCTGTTATAGCTTATTCTCAAAGACAGTGGAAAACATGACTCTCAACAAGTACACAATGACTGGTGAAGAAATTGAGGGGTGCGTCTTCTCGAGTTTCGTGCTTCGGAGTGGTTGAGATTGACGTGCATAAGGGCCGGATTAATCATGTTGGCGCGTCGACATGTGGACAAAGATGTTGGCATCTTTATGCCGGATTGTTATCTGTATGAGGACGTGTCACGACAGCAGCTGTATGCGGCTACACACGGAGCTTTTCGCGAAAACGTCCAGCGGCAGGTTGGTGTAGTCAACGCGGAGGGCGTTAACTGGATGGCGTTCTTTATTAACATGACCACCGATCCGGCTAGCTGTGTCATGTTTGACCCGCAGTAGAAAGCCAGCAGGTACACAGACCTTGAAAGTGCTCTGAGGAAGGCGGTTGTTCCAGAATTGCGTGGTCAGCCTGCGGTAACGTTTACACAGTGGAATAAGTGCAAGCAGAACGACGGTCACTCGTGCGGATTGTGGTCCTTATTTTTTTCTGGAGTCGATGCTGTGTGGTCACAAGTGAAGCGACTATCAGTGGGAGCAGTACTATCGTGTTCGTTATCTACGCATGTGTGCACACGACTCAGATAGTTAACTACACGAAGAAAGAGAGAGAGAAAACAATGAGAGAGGGAGTAGTGCGAACCAGTATTCTTGTTTTATTCTTGTTTGAGTTTGACCAACCAAACAAAGCGTTGTTGCAGTTGCACTGTTTGTCTCCACCTTCCCGTCCCATTATTTCCTTTCCGTATCATTATATCCTGTCCGTCCAACCTTACCGTCCCATTATTTCCTTTCCGTCTCATTATATCCTGTCCGTCTCAACCTTACCGTCCCATTATTTTCTCTCCGCCTCATAGACAAATGCTAGTCACTCAGAAGAAGTGTTAGGTACAAAAACTAATAATCCGGGACAACATCTGCACAGTCTTGCACAATACATGACTTTATCTAAATTTAGACACTGTGCATGGGTAAACTACGTTGCTGCTCGCCCCACAACCATATATCTTCGTCATTTATTCTCATATGTATTTACAGATTTACTCAGAGCCATATGACTGTTTATGGTAGGGTTATTTGTAGCGTAATTTTTTTTCGTCCGGTGGATGTATCATCGTCCCCTCACATGGGCGCTACCCACCCCGTCTATGATTAACGATGTCGCCCACCCCTCTGTGTGGAACCACTGGAATTGTCGTATGTTCCTACTATTTTAGGTCGTGTTCGACTTGTCGGGGCTATTCCAGATGGTTTTGCAAACAACCGGAATAAGCGAACCAGTTGTTTTCAATGTGCACAAACAAGTCACAAGATGAAAAACGTGTTTCAGATGAAATGGCTGGATAGAATCCATCGTGGGGTCCATAAATACAGTATAGCAAGTGCGTCCATTTTCAAAAAGACGAAGATGGAAGTCAGCGACGACGACGACGATCTCTGGTTACTTCAAGCTCTGGCTAAGTTGCTCACTACGTCAATGCAGGCAGCGTCACCTAGCCCAGACCCAACACCCCGTCTTCTTGGCCCAGACGACCCCAGCATTCGATTTTTCAAGTTCATTTACGACAGTTCCAATTCATTCCTGTTTCGAGACCACTTTCGAATGGACAAACAAGCTTTTGACGACCTTTATACTATTTGTAAACCCTATATTTCTTCCAAGATCAAGTATAATGTGGAGGTTTTAGCTGTTACACTGGATTGGTTGGCAGAGCGGCGTCGTGTCGGGATCAAGAATCGAAGTTTCGTATGGCGTATTCGACGATTCATCGTTATCGCCGTGTTGGGTTGTACGCTATTATTCGAGCCTTATCAACAAATTTAGTGGTGCCACGAACAGTCTCGAAGTCGTTTGTAGAAGCTTTCCCGTATTTTGATCAGGCTGTTGCGGCAATTGATGGAGTTCATGTGCCGATAGTTGTATCCGCATCAGATTCAGAGCGTTTCAGAAACCGAAAAGGATGGATATCGACAAACGTTTTGATCGCATCAGATTGGGATATGAATATTGCTTTTATATATCCGGGAGCTGAAGGCGCAGATCACGACTCCATGGTATTGGCTCACAACCAGTTTCTTAGTGAAATCCCAGAGCATCATTTCGTCATCGCAGATGCAGGATACGCGCTACAACCCCAGGTCCTCACTCCATATCGTGGTGTACGCTACCATTTAAAGGAGTGGGCAGCAGGTTCGGGAAGACCCAAAACCGCTAAAGAGCTGTACAATCTGAGGCATGCTAAGGCTAGAAATGTGGTTGAACGCGTCAATGGTTGCTTAAAGAGGCGATTCAAGATCCTTCGGGTGTCTATTGAGTGCGAATTTGTAGTTGTCAAGGCCATCATTTTTGCATACGCGTGTCTACATAATTTCATACGCCAGAAAAATTCGAGAGATTTAGCAAGTGATTTACGTGACGAAGACGACAGTGAGAGCGACGACGAAGAGGGAGACAGTACTTGGGCTAGTGCTGTCGAACTGTTTCCATTTGATTTCAAAACAGCAAGTAACTGGAGAGACGGATGGCAACCACTATGTGGGACAAGTACATCGCTACTTAACCCTTTAGCAACCAGCAAATTCTAGTGGGTCCATCCGGACCTCTACTAGGACGTATCAAATGACTGGCATTTCGAATTTGGGCATATTTTCATCCAATCAGCTGCAACCGAATTCCTATCCCTCCCTCTACAATCTTGTGCAGCTCACGACCGCCCGTGCCATTACATAGGTCCCATGGAACCCGTACGCGACAACCTCTGCTGCTGGTGTGGTGCCACGCCCTGCGAGTGGGAGAACTACGCGGAAGAGCTGTGGTTGGCGGCCGGACGAGTGCAGCGCAAGCTGCTGCGGCGCAAGCACCGCAATCGCGCGCTGCGGCAGACGCTGAGTCGCATTTATCTCTATCAGAAAGGCGGCAACCTGCGTGGACCCATACCTCGCTGCGTGGCCAAGAAGCTGATGGAGTATTGGCCAGACTCTCCGAAGGTATGAACGACGTATATTATGTTTATGGCTCTGGCAGTTTGAGTTTCTCAATTGATGTGATCGTCCTGTTGCTTTTCTTGCGCGTAAAGGTGACAGGGTCGTCGGTGGAGGCTCGGCAGAGCGCCTCGAGTGCAGATCGTAGCTGAGGTGAGTTTTTCAGCGCGTCTTTGTTGTGAAAGGCCGTAAAACACTCCACGTGAAAACCAACCTCACACTTTGTGCACCCATTCCGGGACTTCTTTTTGATATTTCGCACGCTACAGAGATGACAGAGCAGCTTGCCGTTGCTGTGCTCGGTGGAGTTGGGCGTTGTCATGTGAAGTGACGCGTCCATTCCAACTATCTCCTCCAGTGTCTCGGTGGCGCGCTGCTTCTGTTGCATCTCGCGCCGACGCTTGTTCTGCTTCTCGCCGCTGGTAAGTACGTCGGCTAACCTGCGTTTGAATTCGCGCAAGGATACTCCCTTTGCTGCGTATGGCTTGACTGTGCTGAGTAACGTTTGTGCGTTTATTATTGCAAGGTCCATTAGCCACGTGAACATTGTCATGCCAAGGCGCTTTTCACGCCGACGAATTGGATTAGTGCTGCGAAGTTGGTCAACCCGGTCGACTGCATTCATACAAAGGTTGTATGCAGCAATCACAGTCGGTGCCATAAAAACTTTGCGATGCAACATTCGATCTTCTGTCCAGCGTTGGATGGGGTAGGTACCATGGCAGCAAAAGACAGCTTCGTGAGATGATGAGGGCAGTGTCAGTACAGAGGGGGATGCCTTCAAGTCATTAGTGTAGAAGATCACCACTTTTCTATCCATGTACACGATATAACCAGCCCGTTCGGCTTGAACAATTGCTGGTTCGTATTGAGTTCGCTTTGCCTTTGCTAGTGGGCGTTGAGCGTTCTGATGAGCTTTCTTCTTCGCCTCCCATTCCGGTTCTGGGTCCACTGCAGCAACCAGTTCCCAGGTTCCCCGCTCCCCAGCTCCCACGCGTGCAACTGCTGCTGACACTGCGACCTTATTCCATTTATCTACCAAGTTGATACGCACTGTCCCCAGCAAGTGCATTTCACCGTCCGTAAATTTTAGCAACGCTTGGGCAAATGTGTGACGAGTGTAAAAGTTATCCGAAACAACAAGGCGATGCCCAGTAGGAGATCGGAGAGCCCGAGTTTGATGGTCGGCCATTGCAATCCACATAGCCGTCGCAGTGTCCGGCTCGATGGCTACATCTTCCGCCCGTAATGTGTTGTACAGTGGAGTCCTCAATATCGGAAACAGGTTCGTGTAGCGCTCCGCCGGCGTGGAGGGCATGCTGTTGCCAGACGAGTTGTCCCATAGTGAGTGCACATACAACGAGCTCCACCCCACTACGGCATAAAAGCGAACCCCGTATTTATCGGGTTTCGATGGCATATAAGTCTTTGCCCGCGTCCGTGCCTTCGTCCGCACAGTCATTTCGTCAATACTACTTACACCAATAGGAACTGCGAACTCTGCAAACCGCTGCTGGAAATGCTCCATTATTCCGCGGCACCGCCAAAGAGGGTCGCGTTCTTTGTCGAACGAAGGCAGCTGGGGTCGATGTAGCGCGAGGGCGCCTCGAATCTGTTGAAACCGGTTTCTAGACATCGTCTCAATGAACGCCTGCTGCCCAAGAAAGCGGCGTTCAGACCAGAACTCGGCTATTTAATTTAGGGGGCAGATGCTCATCGCGTTCTCGAGGCCTAAATAGGCATTGAACTCGCTTTCAGTGATCTTTGCGTGTCCTTCCTCCACTAGCACGTCTGACGTCCACTTCCGTAGTCGATCCTTGAACACTGCCGTAAAGAACAAAGAGAAAACACCGTACTCCGCCTTCTTCTCGTACGCCTTCGCTACTTGGTCGGCTATGGTCACATGGAGACTGCTGTTGTTGCGCAGTGAGGCGATGTAGTCTTCGCCCAGGGTGCGACGATCGAACGGGCTGGTGGTGGGCGTGTCTCCGGCGCCAGAAATATCTCCTTCGTCGTCGCGGGTAGCCACTCCGTCGTCCGAAGCAACGCTGCTGCAGTCGTCTTCGTCGTCATCTTCAACCTCCCAGTCTCCTGTCAGGTCCTCCTGAGCTGCGGTTGAGCTCATCGCGGCGTCTGTTTTGTTTTGAGCGTGCAAAGGAGGGAAGGAACCTCTAACGAGCTAATGTTAGTGCACTCAGCTAGTAACGGAACCCTAGGTGATGGTCTGATAGAGGTCTGGGTGGACCTCTTTGAACGTCAACGTGCCGACCTGCGGTAGGGGCTAGCTAATTTTGCCCAATGACATTTATTTTCAAAGACCAGTAGAGGTCTAAGGGGACCTCTATGAAGCATGGGAGCTAAAGGGTTAAAACCGTTATACATGAAACTTCACCAATCGCCTCCATAATGTACGATACCCCGTCTCATTTTTCAACGTCTCGTCCCACATTGTCCTCCAGTGTCCGCCGCCTCGTACCACATTGTCCTTCAGTGTCCACCGCCTCATCCCATATTGTCCTCCAATGTCAACCGCCACGTCCCACACGTCTGGGACGAGGTCACCTAGATTGTGGAGCCGATTGCCGAACTACAACAATGTATTGCATGTAAAACTGACTTGTATTGTGAGCCCACGACATGATTGTTGTATACTAAACCAGTGCGCGTCCATCGTGCTCTAACTCGCGAGATAATAGCTCCATCTTCATCTTGAAGTATTGCTCAGCCGTTTTAAAAAACGACGTCATCTGGGCATTCGCCGTGTCGTTGTTAATGCTACCCTTCTTTCTTCCATCTCGGTAGCGCTTGACTTGCGCTGTACGCCGAGCAATAGTTGGCGACGAAAATGATGTCGCTTGAGATGCCGTTGAGGTTTCCTCGCCTACGCTGGTGTCGACATCAGCATCAGCAACTATGTTGGTGTCGCCACCAGCATCCTCAGTAGTAGTGTGTCCACCAGCATCCTCAGTAGCGTGTCCACCTTCACATTCCGTTGCCGGTCCACCCGAATTGTGCAACAGATCCGCCACCTCTTGTGACGCGAAGTCAGAAATGTTGCCAGCTTCTGATGTGGTGGCCCGTGAATCTCCCGCGATCAAGCTGCACACATTAGCGTGTGGAAATCTTTCTTCGCGAAACCGCTTTAGCAGGGACACAATTCGTGGCTGTCCCTAAGTATCGTCGTCCAGTACGGGGGCGTTGATTTCGCTGTTCCAGCCAGCACCGCTAAGGTCGCATAGCCGTTTGAACACGTCGTACTCGTACATTAACCGAGAGTACTTGGTATTGCATTGATCTACACATAAAGCACGTTGTAGTTAAATTTAAGCGGGGTACTCTTTACATAACCCACCTTTATCGGCGGTGATGCCTTATTTGGCGAGCCGGGAGACGATGTGGGACCAGCCTTTGCTTTTAATGCCTTTGTCACTTCGTAGAGTAGCGCCATTACGTGCGACGAGATAACATTGCAGCAGAAGTTTCTCGTCGCTCCGTCTCCAGGTCGCGCGCTGCTTCCTGCCTGGGGGTTCCATGGACTCTTTTTGGGAGGTGTCCGTGTCGAGTTGTTTTTGTCGAGAGGCAAAGCAGCCCTTTTGAAAATTCAGACAGGACCTCAATTTTCAAACCAGTCGTTTTGATCTAATGCAGCTGTATTGTTTTTTGCCTGTTTCACTTCATAGTGCAGCTGGATTTGCGTTTCCAGCTGGTTCAAGCTTAAAACAACTGGATTGAAGCCAAATATATTTTCTGCTCTTGAAAGCATGTCCCACCCACAGTAATTCACTGCTCGTAAGCAGTCTGTCCTCGTCATCCGATGGACTCCTTCGGATGACGGGAAAATACTGTTTACGAACAGTATTGGTCCTTCAAGGAGTCCCTCTTGCCATACATGTCACTTCAGAACATTTCGGCTCACACCCAGCGCCCCAGATCTCCCAAGACAACAACCACCCAAGTCTTTCTAGACAATGCGTCCCGAATCGATCGTTCTGCTCGTCGCGGCTGCTCTTCTGGCATGCGTCGATGGTGCTTCCGTAGCAACTACTTCGAAGACAACGACTGCCGCCTTCCCACGCTCGGTCGCTGATAACCAAGACATCATTTCTACCAAAAGGTCTTTGAGAATTTCCAAAGAACAGAGCCAGGTCGACGAAGAAAGGTCCAGCATTGATAAGATCACGGGTCTCGTCAAGCCGGGCGCGTCGAAGTTCGTCGACAACACCAGTTTGAAGTCTTGGTTGCGCAAGGACAAGATGGACCCGAACCTCATTTGGAAAAAACTGGGGCTTGAAGAAGTCACTAAGGCCAAGGCACTGTCCGAGCTGAAGAACCCAGAGACTGAAGCCTTTCATAAGAATGTGGTGGCAGCTTTGCTGAACAAGAGGTCCATTGAAGTAACTGTCACGAAGTTGGCGAAAAACAACAACAAAAACGTTGAAGGAGCTGTCAAGAGGTTGGAAGCCGGCCTGTGAGGCTGCCGCACATGATGGAGGAATACGTGCGCCTCATGCGAGTTTTATGAATGGCATGATGAGACGCTGGACTTGCATTTTGTATGTAGCCGACTGTAGTTGGTTGACTTTGAAGTTGGGGCCAAGGAGTTACCAGCCGAAAATTGGAGGTATTGGAGGACTTCATTAACTTGTTCAAATGTAAACACGTTAAATTCCCTCAGTGGGCAAGTCTTGCACGCGCCTCGAGCGCCATTTTCTCCCAGCTCGCGTAATAAAGGTTGATACTGCAGACAGTGAACGCCGTGGCGATCCCTGTGCCGAAGCCGATCCAAAGTCCCTCGATCCCAACCCCAAAGTGGAACGATAGCAAGGCACCCAGAGGGATGCCGATAACGTAGAAGGCCAGCACATTGGTTTTCGCAGCCATGTCCTGCCAGCCCGCGCCCTTGTAGATGCCCTGAATCACGCAATTCAGCGAGTCGATGATCTCGTAGGGCACCATGACTAGAAGCGCATCTGAGGCGCGCTGGATCGCCACCGGGTCGTTGATCACGAGGCGCGGGATCTGGTGGCGAAGCACATACACGAGTCCGGCGAAAAAGCACGAGAGAACGAACACCGTGCTCTGCGTCGAGCGACTGATAACCCTCGCCTTCTTGGGGTGGTTCGCTCCCAGACAGTTCCCCACGCGGATGTTGCTCGAGACGGACACGCCCATGAACACCGTGTAGATCGAAGACGCCACGTTCATGAGCACGGCATGAGCACTCACAGCCACGACCCCATCCGGCAAGTTGCCCGCCATCACTGCCAGCAGTTCGTACGCCCACCACTCCATCGCCATCATGGCGAGTCCTGGCAGTCCAAGGCGCAGACACAACGGGACGAGCGCCCACGCCTCCTTCATCTGCCAGCCCCTCCACCATCGTCTATGGTTCTCACTCACAGCAAAGTACGGCACCAAACACAGCGGTAGAGTCATGTACCCCAACGTCCTCGACAGCGCCGCCCCGTGGAACCCCAACGGCGTCCAGTATGTGAGCACATAACCCCCTACCACATTAACAAAAGTGCCTACAAGAGCGAACAGCACCATGGGTCGCACTACATTCTGCGCCTGCAGCAGCTTGCGCAGCATCTCGTAGACGAACAGGAAGGGCACGCCGAAGACTGTGACCCTCGAGAACTCCCCGGCCAGTCTGGCCACCTCTGCGTCCTGTCCGGTCAGAACTAGGAAGTACTCGGCGTGCCAGTTCAGGAGGAACACGGGCACGAGACACGCGCCCACCACGATGAGCGCCGCCTGCAGGTAGAGCCCCAGCTTGTCCAGCTTCCCGGCCCCGTAGGCCTGCGAGCAGAGCGTGTCCAGGGCCGACGTGAGGCCGAAGCCAATGGACAGCGCCGACACGTTCGTGAACATGGTGGACAGCGTGGCGGCCGCCACGTAGCGCTTCGTGTCGGGGGACTCGAGGTGTCCCACCAACACGATGCACACGAGGCCTGGCAGGTACTCGAGCGTGTAGGTGACGACCACGGGGTAGGCGAGCGCCAGCGTCTTCCAGAACTCGTCCATGGCTACAGGCTCGGGCTCCTCCTCCTGCTCTTGAGTGAGCTCCTGGACGAAGGACGCGGCGTCGCTCTCCGTCTCGTAGTCGCGGATCTTCACCACGTCCAGCGACGCCGCGTACGTGGGACTGGCGGCAGGGAAGCTCGAGCCGCGCGAGATGATGGCCGGCGCGAACTCGACGTCCACGTCGCACTCGCCCACCAGCAGCGACGTCTGCTCCGTCGAGTCCGCCATTGATATCCGCAGCTTGGGTTGAGACTGACGCGGCAGAAGTGCAAGTGGGTGCGGTGTGGCGACTTAACTTGCAGTTGTCGATGGTGTGGCGCACATCAGCGACTTCGAGTGCGAATGGCCACGTTAGCACAAGATATTACTCACATGGCAGCACAGCTGTCTGTCTTCAAGGATCCGAGGAAAGCTGCACGCTCGGTGGAGAAGGGAGCGTGATCTCTATCATCACTGAAGACTGGAAGACGGAGGCTCTCCTGAAGGCCGCGGTCAAGGCGAAGAAGTATGACACGATCAAGGGCCAAGTTGATAAGCTGCAGCTCTTCCTGGTGAAGAATGACGGTCTGTGGCTGACGGAAGCTGAAGTATCACTTCAAGTGATGAACGGTGTGGTGGACACGAATGGCCTCAACCTTCATCTCGGCTGGCTTATGGAGAAAGAAGTGCGGGTCCAACTCACGAGGACGGATGTGAAAGTGAGAAGGGCCCATATTCAGGTGCTGGCAATGCTTCCGAACACGAAAATCGCATCGATTTCGGACAATCTCGAACCTCATTTCTGGCGAATGCAAGGATTACAGCAGTGCGCAGTGCTGTAAATCTTCGCGCGGTCAAGAGCATTATGATGCGTGTACCTTAGTATCCGCGATTCACTTGGTAGTGACGAATAAGTCATCATGAAGAAATCTACGTTCTGCAAACCTTGTTCATGTACCTTCGTAGATTTCTACCGCATCTCAAAAGGTTCGACGCTATCCCACGAAAACGGTGGGATGGTCAGCCAAAGTACCATAAGCTTAGCACAATCTGGTGCTTTTCATCGAGCTTGGGTAGAACTCAAAAACCGGCAACTGATCTCAGTTTTTTATTTCCAACATTCATACTAGTAGTACTGTACTACCTCACTACGTACTACTACTACTTAGTACTACTGTAGTAGTGACGTTATTATTAATAACTTATTAATACTACGTACAGTAGTACTACTACTTCCTCCGTTCATAAAAATTAGGGACATTTGAAAACAAATTGTTATAGCTCCACCAATAAGCGCTCGATTTCATCGAACTTTGCTCCAATCGCAAGATCCCAACAAGGGCGTTCTGTCCATACAAAGTTGACATCACCAATCCAAATATTGACGTCAGGGTGGCCTTGACAAGACCCTCCTGATAGCATCCACTTTTGTTTTGACCCGCCACGCCTCAAGAACCGACGCCACACCGCCGCAACCATGATCAAAAGGAGTCTAGAAGACAGGACATGCCATGCAATTTTGGTGGAGCTCCTGAAGGTTAGTGTAGAAGGAGAACTGACCCGCGGCGCGAAGGCATCCACCGCAGGCCTTTTTTCAGTACACAGGCACACTGTTGACCGGATTGACCGGACCTGGGACCTCTACAATGAAGCTGTTGCGGCGGGAGACTCGAGTGGCAACGTGCCAAGCAGATACAAAGAGAATTCAGGTCGTAAGGGCTCCGACCGCGCAGCTCTCGTCGAGGAGATGTTCACATCATACGATGGGAAAAACTTTTTTTCGCGTGTAAAAATAATTTTTTCACGTGTGTCTGAAAACCGCGTGGATCAATAGGGAAACGATGGTGAACTCTTAAAATGGCGTGCGTAGATATTTTTTTCGCGTGTTCCAGAAGTCATGTTAAGATGCCTCCTCTAAGGTTCCCAACATTGGTTTGACCCCAACTGTGTTTGTTTCAAGTCAAGCTATCTAGGTAGCAACCGATGCGCATGAACTGTGGCTGTAACACGCATTAACCTAGCCTAAATACTTACAGCAAGGGCCTCTTTATGTCGTAAGCTTCGCCACGCAATGCAGAGGATCTGTGCCATGTCGCTTAATACGCGGCGCTGAAGAGGTAAATGGCACTCTCTGGGCTGCTTACCAACAACTCTACAGTGCTACGCGACGAAGTCCGCTCAGATTTTCAAGCAGAAACCGTCAATCGGCTGCATTTGCCCCCCCCCTCCTCTTAGTGTGGCAATAGATCCAGCAGCAACTGCCCTCGACGAGTTGTTACTTCTGCCGCAATTAGCTTGGATCACGTTCCCAAGTCGCCCGCCAGAATGTGGAGTTTCAGCTAAGAGCCGAAGGTTACTACCTGAGTTCAGGCGAATCGTATTTGACTCTGTCGCGCTGATATTTGGAGCTGAGTACGATGTGGCTAAGTCGTGCTGAATATGACCCCACTAAATTTCACTGAGAGCAATGGAATTTGAGCGAAAACATCCTGGACTTGATGAGCACTAAAACTCCGTGAATCACGCATGGCTGAGCTTCGACTGCATGGACGGGCGTTTGCTGAGCTTGGGAGTGGCGATGTCGATGGAATCCGCGCTCACATCTAAGATTCCAGGTCAAATATGACTGAGATCCAGCGACATCAGCGGTAATTCACTAAGCTAAGGGCATGATGTAACAAGTCTGATAATGCTAGCTTGCCAGTGGTTCTCCGCTCGTAGTGCTTTTGCCGCGCTCTCGCCAAGGCCCGTTGCTAGAAGTACGCGAAACTTCGACTCACTCGACAGCTGGCCAACAGGATCTCTAACTGAGCCCTGTGCCGGAACTCTACGTTCCTACCCTTGGTTGCCACCCGCCAGCGACTCGGCTGTCACGCTCCCTCGCCGCCACGCTCCGCTCCCACGTGCACCGCCGCCACGCGTCACCAGCTGCTGGCAGCCTCTTGCGCGCGCTGGAACTCGTCGGCCGCCGAGTTCACCGTGCTGCTACACTGCACACAGGGCATCTCGCGCTCGGCGACGCGGAGGAGCAGACCAACGACGAGGCCGTGAGTCGCCTGAACAGCCGCGCTGCGCAGACCAAGCGCGACCCGGAGAAGCTGGTGAAGTGGCCGTTCGATGCCGTAGCGCGCAGCCTTCAGCCGCGGCTTAGCGAGCAGCCTTCAGCCGCGGCTTAGCGAGCACCCGCTGCTGCTCGTGGGGCGGTCGTTCGCGGTGCCCGGGGAGGACTCGGACAAAGCCTATTCGTGCTTCCGCGTTACTTCGATCGTCAACTAAAAGAGTTGCTTAATGTATTAATATATTTTATTCGTTGATTTAATGCTGGTCGCACTCGGTAGGAGCACACCATCTTCTCCTCTTATCGCTAGACTAGTGGTGGTTGGTAGCTTCGACTGCAATGTTATGTAGTAGTAGTATGCATTTGGTGTGCTAGTATTGTGATCACCACGTAATTGGTGAGTCGTTCACCAATTTTTCACCAATGTTGGCGACACGTTCACCAATTATGCTGATGCTTAGTCAAATACTACATGTAGTAGCACTAATCATAATGAGTTTAACGTATTAGTACATGTGCATGCGCAGTGGGGGCTTTGCCGGCACAACTCCGGAACGTAAGCGTAAAACGACTGAGTTATAGCTGGCCACACAGTCGTTTGCACGCTCATGGGCATACTGGCCTATGTATGCCCCACAATTGTAGAGATCAGTCTCTAAATAATTTTTTCAAAGCGGATTCGATTGAGGGAGGACTAACGGAGCCCGGTACTGCAGAGCTGCCGGAGTTGGCTGCGTTCTTCATGAAAGTACAGTTGATCGTGAGCACGGAGGTGTTGGTGGCGACCCGTACGCCAAGCTGGTGGAGAGAAAGTGCCCGGGTACGAGAAGGATAAGCTGCGCAGGATCTTCAGCACGCGTAAATGCCTCTAGGCCAGGTACGTGTGGTGAGGTGCGGGCAACTTCCCAGCGTCCAGAATAAACCTTGAATGATACTTGAATCAGCAAACCTTGAATCTAAGTTCAGGGGGCTCAGAGTCTTAGAGTCTCAGCTGAAAGGTCTCAGCTGTACTCGACTAAGACTTGGCCGACACCTCTGAACTCGAACTCTTGACCTGACGCGGCGTGTGCGCCTCCCTTGCGATCCCCTTGACGGTTCTTGCTGGGGCTACGCTTTGGGCCCAGACGTCAGCCAACCACGTCTTCTTGTTCCTTGTCCAGTCGTCCCTTGATACTCTCCAAACGAAACCTACTCCTCGCTCAACAGGCCTTCGCTCGCACGTGTCTCGACCTGATTTGCCCCGGGGTTTCTCAATGTAGACACGACTCCACACACACTTATCTGCTCCTTCCAAGACCGCAGACCCGGTCTTCCTTGCTTCTCCTCTTCCTCCAGGCGGCTCCAGCTGAGAGCCGCGTACACAGGTCTTCACTCGCCCCCGACCTAGGGTGGCTCTGAGAGTTGGCTCGGCTTGAGCCTGTCGTAATCCAGGGTTCTCGTCTCTTCCCTGGGACTTCCGCGCACCACGTCTTGGCGTAGACGACGCAGCGCGCTTACTTGACTGGTATAGGCAACGCTCACGGGCAGCACGGACGCGATGGAGCCGAACCCGGCAGGCGGTGCTACTAAGACAGCATTTATAACCTCCCAGCTGCGGCCACGAGGTGAGGTAAGACGTAGGGACATATTCCATGGATGTACATTGACACAGTCTTCCGTTCGATGCCATTCCTTTGGCTGCTTTCACCTGGCAAGCAAGGCCTTTAGCGTCAGCGTCCAAAAGCCATACACAACTTCGTTTAAGTGCGATCACAGGACAGTCACACAAATTCTTGCTACATATAATTAGCTGCAGTGGTTGAACCTTTTTATCTATATTTATCGCCAGCTGACCCTAGTTTCATTTTCAGACATAGTATAATTTGCAGTGGCGGTTGAACTGTCGATGGGGCCCCCATCAACGCCGTCCAGTGGTCACGACTCAGACGGCTTTAGTGACCATGACTCAGACGGCTCCATTGATCAGGGTTCTGATAACGTCTGCGATAATTCAAGAAGTCCTTCTGAGAATCGCCCATTTGAACGCGAAGGAGATGGTTCTGTATCAACGAATATTTGGTTAGATTATGCAGCGAGTCCGGAAAAGTCTGCCAAGAAGAAAACAAAACTTCAAGTTAAGTGGACCAGCGCTGTGCACACCGGGACATACAGTTCCATGCAGCAGGCTCGGCGTGAATTAGATATTTCAGAGGCATCGCGATTTATCTATCACACGAACTACAGTCTGAAAGCAGGCAAAGCATACGTGTATACCTGCTCTTCACACGTCGATTGTCCTCGATCTGCTCGCATCACCCGAGTGAGAGATGATTGTTTTCCTACTATCGTGGCGGGGCAGCATTCCGTGGAACCGTCGGAGACATCGAGAACTGGAATTGATAAGATGTTTGAACTCGAGGTGGATAACTTATTGCTCGGTGGGGCTGCGCCAGCGCGCTGTTTGATGCTTCTTAACGAGCGCTATCAAGTCGACATCGATTTACAGCAGCGCTTACCTGATGTAGTTCAGCTACGTAATCGTAGTGCACGCCTCCACACTACCGGCTTGTTTGACATTTCGACTGTAGCAGAACTTATGGAGTGGGCCACCGACAAAATGTGCACAACAGCGGATCGCTTCTTCCAAAAAGGAGAAGGAAAGGATGTTAGTATTTTTGCAGAACTAGATTCGATTTACCAAGACGAGCTACTCGTACTGGACGTATTTCACGAGGCACTAGATGACAACGAGATTTCATTGGGGGTAATTTGTAGTAGCCGAAGGTTATTCCGAAACATCCTTCTAGCTCGTAGTGGTCACAGACACCACGGGATACCTGGTGCCACTGATGGCACGTACCGACTTGCAGCAAACAATTGGACTCTCATCGCGTTTGGCTGCTATGGTGTTGCTTACAACGGTCCCGAAAATTTTTCGCATCGGTTCTATCCGTTCGCGTATTTGTTTGAACGATCCGAGATGAACTTTGCGTATGATCAACTGTTTCGAGTTGTCAAAGAACGAAGTCAACAGTTCTTTGGATACGTGCTCAAACTTCAATTTGGTTCAATGGACCATGCTGATAGTATTGCCAGCGCATACAAGTTGCACTGGCCAGATATTGTCCTTCTTGATTGTTGGGCTCACCTTGCTAGAAACCTTCCGCGTCGAAAGCACCTGCTTACGGATCTGAGTCGATACGAAGGCAGTATCAAACCGCAGGTTCACTATCTTCATCAAGCTCGCAATGCTGCTCAGTTTCGTGCTCTAGCAACGTGCATTATGCGCAACTGGAAAAACTTGGGCGAGACGGCCGCGGTTGATTGGTTTCGTAAGCAGTATCTCTCTCTCCTAAGTGGAAGCTGTGGTATTACCCTGCGAGTAAGTCGCCCGGCGTGACACCCAACCAAAATCCGATAGAGTCGCACAATCGTGACATTAAACGCGTCGTAGACACTCAACTGTACGCGTCGACCAAAATTGTGCTGAATAGTAGTCTGCCGCGCATTATTGCGCACTTTGGTACTGCTAGAGACCGCAACTGGATCGTGCGAATCCCAGAACCCATCCGTCCTTACGCTGAGGCTCCAGTTCCCATTGAATGTGCTCTGAAAGCAAGTATATTAACTCGCGGTGGTAACTTCTGGAAGGTGAAAAACGGGCGTGGTAAAGTTACCGGCATTCTCTTCAACTCCAGCACAGTGATGATAGGGGGTAAATCCTCTAACCCATCTCCGATCGACGAAGTTCGAGCGAAACGATATCTGCAATCACGAAAAGGGCATCTTCAAGCTACCGACGACGTTGAGCACATTGAGAAGAACTACCTTTCTTTGTATTTGGTGCAGCAACTCAGCGATGAAAGCTTTGAGCATAACTGGAGTTCGCCGAAGTGGACTGAGCCTGAGGTACGGTAGCCCGCATAAGTTATTTATTTCCTGCACACGACAATAACTAACAGCTTTGTCCCGTATATATTGAGAATTCGTCGCAAGCTATCCTGCGATTGCAAAGATTTTTACGAGAGTGGATGGCTCTGTGCTCATGTACTTGCTTCGCTTAACCTCATTGACAAGTTTAATTTGCCTCTGCTCGTTAAAAGTGTACCAGCAAGAAAGCCCCCAGGAAGACCTCGCAAAGCACCGAAAACACTACATAGTAAGGACCCGTACAACGGCCAGTATTCGATCGACAAGCTGATCGATAAGCTCACGAATCATCCCGGCTCCGTAATCGGCTGGAAGGTGCTAACAAAGCACGACACGACCGACTCTCGGGGTGATACAACCATTAGGCAGCGTACAGGAGTTATTAGGCCCTGGGACGAGGAAGAAGAACGCTACTATTGGGAGATTGAGCTTGATCGCCGCGCCGACGAGGCATCCGTCCCTGATGTCAAGGTAGACATTCAACAACTCGCTGAAGTCATCAACTTCACTTATCGTGCGCGCTACCCGTTCGTGTAGATAAGCAAAGCGCTTGCATAAACCTACTTCATAATTTACATAATATACACACGTGACTTTCAGTACCTGCATTGTCTGCCACACGCGGTTTTCAGCAGTCAGCTTTCAGCTGGCCGATCCACGCGACTTTCAGTGCACACGCGAAAACCAGAAATTTTACACGCGAAAAAAATGCCCACCCATCATACGATATCGTGGGTATTTCGCCCATACTTATTTTAAGTATTGATCGGACCATCATTCCCTAAATGTCCCTAATTTTAATGAACGAAGGAAGTAGTATTTTGCAGTGCGATCTTCCTGCATGTCGAAACTTCTTGGCTCCAACCAGTCGTCACTCCACAATTCGCGCTTGATCAAGTCCCAAGAACGTCGACTACATGTAGGGAATCGTTAATCCCACCGCGATTTTCCTTATTGCCACCGTAATGTACCATCAATCTGGTACACATTTCTATATTGTAGAAATGTTTCTGTACGTAGGATTGGACGCTATCTGGGTGAGCTCCTCGTTTGCACCGCCAATTTCGCTTCGCTCATGGCGGGCAAGGCGTCGGTAAATAGATAATAACTCCTTGTCAGGGCACGTACTCCGGCCCACGCGCCGACCATTGCAGACCTTCGCTTCGCTTCGGTTGCAAGCGGTCGCTCTGAGGCCTCATTTGTATTACTGTAATAATTCGTTATTGGATCTGCTATATCACCTGAGAGTGAGGTCGAATAGAAACATTTCTACAATATAGACACATGTACCATATATATGGTACATCATGGTGGCAATAAGGAAAATCGCGGTGGGATTAACGGTTCCCTACATGTATGCGTTTGCGTCTCCAGTTTGCTGTACTTCTGGCTGTCACTATCTTTCTGGCATGGGTGACCGCTGCTGCGACCTCGAACAAGCTTCTAGCGATGAGTTCCGAGTATTCTGCGTTGTTTCTTGATAGTACTACTACGAGAGTGTGGAGATGACAAGTCATGCCTCCGCTTCCTCGTTGGAAGCGCATGACGACAAACGCGGGCGGGATAGATCACAACATCAATCCTAGTATTTTAGAAATTAAAGCAAAGAAAGGCTTGAAAGTAAATGGGCGGCAGGAGCCTCCGCCTGCGCGCGCACCGAAGCACTTAAGCCTCAAGACGCTACGCGCAGGCGGCGGCGCATGATCCCTCGATTCTAAGACCAGTTGACTCCTCTGCCGGCAGCTTAGAAGCACTTGCGGTGCACGATGGACGGTCCCGACTCGTCGTACTCGGCCTTCGAGATCCACATCTGCTGGAACGTCGAGAGCGACGACAGGATGGAGCCACCGATCCACACCGAGTACTTGCGCTCGGGCGGGGCCACCACCTTGATCTTCATGGTGGACGGGGCCAGAGCCGTCAGCTCCTTGGTCATACGCTCGCCGATGCCCGGGTACATGGTGGTACCGCCCGACAGCACGATGTTGCAGTAGAGGTCCTTACGGATGTCGACGTCACACTTCATGATGGTCTGGAACGTGCAGTCGTGGATGCCCGAGGCTTCCTTACCGATGAGCGAGGGCTGGAACAGCACCTCGGGGGTACGGAAGCGCTCGTTGCCGATGACGATGACGTTGCCATCGGGCAGCTCGTAGCTCTTCTCGAGGCCCGAGGACTCGGCCGCCGTCTTCATCTCCTGGTCGAAGTCCAGGGCGATGTACGTCAGCTTCTCCTTGATGTCGCGCACAATTTCTCGCTCGGCCGTGGTCGTGAACGAGTAACCACGCTCCGTCAGGATCTTCATCATGTAGTCCGTCAGGTCGCGGCCAGCCAGGTCCAGACGCACGATGGCGTGCGGCAGGGCGTAGCCCTCGTAGATGGGCACGGTGTGGGACACACCGTCGCCCGAGTCGAGCACGCAGCCCGTGGTACGGCCCGAAGCGTACAGCGACAGCACGGCCTGGATGTTCACGTACATGGCGGGCACGTTGAACGTCTCGAACATGATCTGCGTCATGCGCTCGCGGTTGGCCTTGGGGTTCAGCGGGGCCTCCGTCAGCAGCACCGGGTGCTCCTCCGGGGCCACACGCAGCTCGTTGTAAAACGTGTGGTGCCAGATCTTCTCCATGTCGTCCCAGTTGGTCACGATGCCGTGCTCAATGGGGTACTTGAGCGTCAGCACACCACGCTTGGACTGGGCCTCGTCACCGACGTACGCGTCCTTCTGGTCCATGCCCACCATGATGCCCAGGTGCTTGGGGCGGCCCACGATGGACGGGAACACGGCGCGCGGGGCGTCGTCGCCGGCGAAACCGGCCTTGCACATGCCGGAGCCGTTGTCCACGACCAGAGCTTGGACGTCTTCGTCAGCCATCTTGATGTTAGAGGGGGGAGTGGGCTTGGGGTCTTGGGGATCTGCCGCCTACTGGGGGAAAAGGGAAGTGAGCCTCCCAGGGCCACGTGGAGGGGTTGGCTCGGCTCGGAGGTGAAGCGACGACGGACGCGTCATCCCTCCCTAAAATATAGAGAGGACAAGTGGAACGGTGCATGTCAACCATCCGGAAGGGATCGGTATAGTGAAACCAAGTGAAACGCCGTTCCATCGGCGGTTTTTCAACCCGACGCTGACCATTTGGGTGAGGACCGCGCCTCAAATAGATAGACCTCGACGGAAACCGTTTGACATTGCCCGACGCAACGCCGGCAACGCGGCGTGCCGTGCGTGGTATTGACGCACAGTCAGCGAGCACGTAGAGAGCGTTGTTGCTCTGCTTCGAAGCAGCGATGGTGCGGTGTCGACGGTTCTTTGCTGTACATGTATTTTACGGTAGTTTGATATGCCCCTCAGTATTTGAGGCCGCAATCATCATTGAGTGCAGCATATTCTCACTAATCATGAATTTCTTATTTATTTTACTAAAGAGGGATATAGCTCTTCGCATTTCAGTTTCAACAAGCTATAGCACCCTCCTTGATATAATATCCTGGGACACTATGAGTACATAAAGGTAAATGTCCTCGCCTCAAACTGGTTTAAATGAGGTGAAGCCTGTCTGATTGCGGGGTCAATTTTTACTGCAGCCTGAGTTTAGGGATGCGTTTTCCGATTTTCCGAACCCGCCTAAGCTTTTGCTCAGCATTTTTGTATGCCGACGCGACTTTTCCGAACCCGTTGCGCAGCTGAGACACGCCCGAAGTGCGTCAGCGAGGCCTGCGCTCAATCGTAGATCGCTCCCGCTTGCCGCGCGCGATTTGCAGCGCGCTCCTGGAAATGCTGAAGCAGGGGTGCTGCCCGTCGCCTTGACCTTGCCTTACCTTGCTCGCTGCCCTTGCCTGCTGCGCGAGCAGGGGGAGCATTTGCCCCCTGCGCAGGGTGCTACATTATACAGCGGTGCGAGCCTGGATGCCTGATTCGCTTCGCCTGTCATGCCGGAGATGAGCCCGCATCGACGACGGTCCGTATCCTTTCGGACGGACGCAAGCGGCAACATACTTGTTGTCAGGTACGGTACTGTACTGGTACAGTTGGTTGCCCCCAGCTGGGGAAGCTCAGGTGAGCTCGGCCAACTGGCAGGCAGGTGCGTCCTGAGGACGCAGGCGGCAATGCGGCGCCAGCTGCGAACTATCGAGGCGAGTTGCGTCCAGGTTGAAGTGCGTCGATTGTCTGCGCAACGAGGAAGGGCCAGTCGCTCTATGGTCCCCGCGCTGCAGCCCGGGTTCGAACTTCGACTGGCTCCGCAATGGCGACACTGCGGCTTGTCGCGCGGTTGTGGGGGTGCAGTCTGCCCAGGGCTGCCGATTATGGCATTTTTATTTATTAGGCCATGCAGCAGCTCATAAATAATTTGAGAAGGTCGCTTCAAGCCCCTGCATAAATTATGGCATGCACTCCAGTTGAACAATAAATAATGCAATGCAACTTCAACGTCTATTAGTCAGTGTTACTCACGATACGGTCGACTGTCGAAACATCCCAAAAACGGTCGTTTTCACGCAGAAACAAAATCGTTTTCCAGCGTGGCAGGCTGCAGGCTATTGCGCTCTTGGCCGAAGATCGTGCGGGCAACGCTGAAAAAGCGCTCGACCTTGTTCGAAGTCGGCGGAATGCTGGTGAGGAGCCCATACCGTGGCTTTCGCGCCTCGAGGCGGCGACGCTTCTCCAATCGCTGCACGAACGAAGACCCCGCCGCGTCATCCTCCTCGTCGCTCGCAGTGGCAGGACTGCAAACGAAAGGCCGCAGCACTCGTTTCTCTGCCGCTGCGAGTCGAGCGCCGCTGTCTTTCAAGACACGGACACAGTCCGATTCGAAATCAGGGCTGTGAACGATAGGAGCGCGCGGTCCTAGTATAGTATTTCACACAAATAGTCGGTTAGTACTTTTCAAAGTAGCAAATCAGCAGACCTGTACTTACCGATGTAGTCCGCGAAATTCGGGTGCGCTGCTATCAGCCCGTCAAACCACACTCGCACATCGAGGAGAGTAATATCGTTGGCTTGTAGAGCCTTCGATACAGACTCGATGTCTTTCAACTCCGCATAGAGAGTCTCCAGGCGCCGGTTGCAGGCTGGGGATGGCAGCAACTCCATGATGTCGTCGTCATCGGCATCCAGGAACTTGATATGCTCATGATACCGATGTACCATGGCGAAGGTGGAACCCCATCGGGTATCCTGCCGGATGACGGGTCGCAGCAGTGTCTTGAGGCTGGTATTACAGGTGAAGCAAAAAATATTAGTCGGGTTAATACACAAAGTATTAATATTCATCCTAAAGTATGATTAATACAAAACTTACCGATTTGTTGCAGACTGCTTGAGGGTGCGAAGCTTTACCATAAGAGCTTGAACGATAACCAAATCTTCCTCATACTGCTCGAGGTGATGCCGCACAGCAAGATTGAGTCTGTGACTAGCACACCCAACGAGCGGAACCTGCATGATGGTAGCCAGGCGCTTGTTTACGGAGCAGTTGTCACCGACCAAGTAAACACAGTCACTCAGCGCCTTGCCGAACGTCTCCAATACACCAGCCAAGTACTCTCGGTGGGTACGGGCAGAAAGGTCATCGTTGGGCTCTTGGATGATCGGAGCCATGCTCAGGAGAGCATACTTCGCGAAACCGTTGACCGCATAGCATACGAATACGGCGACGTAGTGCACCGATGCATGGCTCCAACCATCCAGCATGAGCCCGAAACGATCTGGGAGTTCTCCCGCGATGTCCAGCCCCACCAACTGGGCGACCGACTCCATCAGCGCCCTTAGGGTCTCGACCGAAATTGGTTCAAGGCTTGTGTACCTGCAATAGTAATAACGAATCATTACTATTCATCAATAATATATCATTAATACATTGTTCGTACCTTCGAGCGAGAGGGTTCTCGCAAAACACGAGGGGTAGATTGGCCTTCACGACCCACTCCAGCCAGCCGAACCGATTCACGGGCGTACGGCGAGCGTAGTGGATCAGCGAGCCGGTCTCAGCTGTTGTAGCAGCACGCATCTCAGCTTCGAAGCTGGGGTGCTCCCCGACGGACGTGCTGCATCAGGTTGCTGAAGCCGTTGCGCCTCGTTTGCTTCCGCACGGTACCACACCGGCAGCGGTAGTATTCGGGAACAGGCTCGGCGTACTCATCACTGCAGGGTGTGAAGATGTACGCCGAGACCTGAGCGTTGGAGAAGGACGGGCGAGGGCGTGGCGCGCGCAGCATGCTTGTTGAGGTGAGTGGGGGGGGTGTTGCCGGGTTAGAAATTGCAAAATGGTGCTTAGGCGTGAGCTGCCGGCCACTTGCTAACCCAGGAAAATGGGTGGTTTGCAGAGTAGAGAGGTAGTAAAGCAATCCGCATATGTGTTGTTGTATGAATATAAGATTTAGCTTTGTTAACATAAGGCAAAATGCCAATTTGATGTCGATGTTGAGTGACCCGCACCAATTTATCTATTACTTCGCGGGCAACGGTCATTTTGCCGAGCTATTGGTACCGTTGAAAAGAGGAGACACAGGCGAATTTTTGTGACGATGGCGATGGGTAAATTCAGGGCTAGGGGAACTCGAACCTCTCGCTGGTCATATTGACAAATGTTCATCACTTAGCTGGGTTTATTAATTCCTACAACCTACACCCATGCTTCCGTCATGATCTCCGGCTGATCTACTCGCGGCTTTCTCGCTGTCCTCCTCAAGAAGCTTGCGTGCCAGGATGCGCCCGCTCGTATTCTTGCGCTTCCTCTTGGTCTTACGGGCGGGCTCGCACTGGCAGCACTAAGATCTCCCACCGCACAATGTGGCAAACTTGAAGCCAAGCTGCATCACGGTGCGAGTAAGGCAGCCCGTTGCGCGCTCAAAGTTCGACAGCTTAGCGTGCATACTCACGCGCGAAAGAGGGAAAATCCCACAGCTGCTAAAACCAGCAACCAGGTTGCTGCTGAGGCATGCATAGCTTCAGGCCAATGCTGCAACACCTAGAGCAGTCTGCTTGTCAGCGGCACATCCGTCCTCCACCAGCAGCAGGGGCCGCTTAATAGGAGTAGGAACCCCGTGTCGTCGCGGACCGTCGTCATGCGGGCCCCGGCCAGCACGGCTTGAACTGCAGCTTCTAGCTTGTTGTCGCTGTACTTGCCGCGGTGTTGCCCCATCGCCCTTGACTGGATAGCGAGGGGGGGCTTTTTGACTTGGAAGTCGCCACGTGGACTGAGTGCGCGAATATCAATTGCTTCAGGTTTTCACCCTGAATCCAGCTGTCTCCTTTTTGGCAAATCAAATATATAGTAAAATGGATACATCGCGAAGATTGGTAGAAACTAGTCTGGCCATCAAACTGGCAGTGGACATCAAATTGGCATTTTGCCTTACTATAGTTGTATGAGTCTGAGATGATATCATAAATTATGAGTGCAAAATAGTATTCAGCCACCATAAATAATGATACAGTCTTGGTACCACCTCATAAATTATGGGATACTATTTATGGCAATTACTTCAGGGTCAATTTATTTTTCGGCTGCCCTGAGTCTGCCTGCTCGCACGTTTGTTCGGCAGCTTGTCGCGCTTGGCGTCTTCGAAGGGCTGCTGTATCGCGGACAAGCCTGTCTTTCGCCGTCACGACTCAGACGGCCTCGCCGCGCGTGTCGACTAATTGTCCTCGGCGACATGCCGCGTGGCGCAGTCGGCCTGATCGAAGCTGGGATCGCTCCAAGCAGCAAAATGCGCGTGAAACTCGGTGATCCAAAACGCAAATATTACGACCACCGAATTAATAATTTCTCGGCATTCCGGATACATTTGTTTGGCATTTGACCTCTTTGGCGAGTGTTGCCGTGTTTAGATGTAAACCTCGAGGAAAAGAACTATCAGTATCGTACCGTGCAGGAGCTTGGATGAGTCTCCTAAGCCTTGCAATACAGACTCCGATTTTTAAGTGGAAGTGCACTTCAACTGTCTTCTATAGCGCGTGCAAGCCATGTATTCACTCAAAAGCGTTGACAGAGCTCTGGTACTTCGCGAGCAGCACCGTTGGTTAGTATCAATGCTACAAGGCGTTGGGGGCTGACGTCGCGGTGCGCTGGTTGTGATTTGGGTGTTGTTGGGAACTTTTCTTCACGAAGTTCATCGCGGGTGTAGATCCCTCACGTCACATGAGAACGAGGCAGGTGCTAGAGCTACCATTGGAACGCTGACAGCACATGTATCAACCCATTGTTATGCTACTGCTGGATATCACTCGTGCCCTAGAAGTCTGGACGAAATCACAAAGCGATACAATCTACTTGTAAGTTCATGTACCTGGCAGGCAGGCTTGTACGAAACTAGGGTGGGGGCTGTTCTTCACAGTATCAGCGCACTTACCCCAAAGCCCTGTATGTGAACTATTAGCCCCTGGAGGTGGTTATGGCGATCACACGGACTAGGCACCGCAGACTCTGCTCCAACTTGTGTAGCCGTTCTACGTAGTTCGCGGGTGTAAAACCATCAAGCCACAATATGCGGGTGTTGATGTTGGCGCTCGAGTTCCTTCCGGGCTTTAATACCATCGATCTGGCGCCACTCGAGCATTTCTCGGATGCGGCGACTCTGCAAACAAAGGTATAATCGAGTGAAGCTAAATGAAAACTCTTGTCAACGCAGCTCATGAATACCACGGCACAAGCGGTGCTTCCAACGGCCCTAGGTACGTTGTGTGCACAAGGTTACGATGTGTGACCCCCTGCCAGCATCGGCACATATTTCCAAGGGCTGATCACTTTGCTTTGGACTCATCCTTCCACTCAGCTGGAACTCGGAGCGATCTCTGTTTCTTTTGCCACAGAACCTGATAGTAACGATACTTCCGATTTCTGCGATAACAGCGAACGGTATGGACTTTGCAGAGGAGCTCATTGTGCAGCACAAACGGCCAGCGCGAAAAGCCTTGAGCTAAATAGTAGTGACACCACATACAATGCATTGCGATATCGAGGTCTCTAATCAAGACATCACTGCCGCTTAAGACTGACAGACAGAAGAGCACAAGCACCAGTCCGCTTGGAACCATTGGCGCTATGGCAGGTTCGCTAGCGAACATTGCCATAGTCCCCAACAAACCATCGAAGTGACTGTGGCAGACGCCATGCGTTTGCCTCCGCGTTGGACTCCAGTGGTTCAGGCCCTCCAGGGGGGCATAGACCATTGGCTCGACAACACACCGGATCTGGAGGGGACGTGCCGGCCCCCTACACTCATCGGTACCCTTGCGGAAATGTTAGCATGGGCAATCCAATACCTATCAAGCCCAGGATGATCTATAAGAATGCATTACCGGTACCTTACATGTTAGTTGTTAGCACGGCCGAAATGTATCCTCACTGACAACAACAACAAGCATTGACGTCGGGGCAATTGTCCACGCGAATACTGGTGGCTACGACCAGAGCCGCGAGTAACATGGATAGTGTTCAAGTTGTGACCACGTGCGCCCTAATACATAAGCAAATAAATAGCAGCCATGGTGGCGTGGGCCTTGGCGGCGATGGCCGCGGCGAGCTTGACTCATGGTAGTGTCTCCACCTCGATCTGTTCCTGCGTTCTGGGGATTTTTGTGGACGAAGACGTGAAGCTCAGGAACGAAAAAATAAATAAACAAAACCATCGATATTCTACATAGATGACGCATGAGTGCTTTAAAGTTCTATGGTCAGCTTAGAGCTCGGCAGCAGGAGCCTGGCCGCCGGCGAAGCTTTCACAGATGAGGGGGTAGCCCTGCTCCTGAAGACGCTGCTAGAGCTCCAGCGCGTGCTCGCTCAACTGCGTCTCGACAACGCACTTGACCGCGACGTGTGGGATGCTCCCGTGCACCCAGGCGCGCTCGTGGTAAACGTACTTCACGCTCACGCTGAAGTCGCGCAGCAAGCAAGTCAGCTGAGCAGTGACACACTCAGTACATGTAGCGATCACTTCAATGATCGCTGCATGACGGCATCCCGAGTCTCTTTTTCGACAACGACGGAATCGCTCGCGCAGCAAGTGTGTTGGGGAACTGGGCGCCGTTAGTCGTGCTTCAAGATAGACACAAGTCGCGATAGCCGTCACTGATTATTGTAGGAGTGCAATCCCGTTGACAACCTTCCAGTCTGGCGCAACCTTACAGCAACTTAGTCACTTCAACATGCTAATTCGTGTCTACCACACCATCGGACCGTTATGTTTTTGCATTCAACCGTCGACGTAACGACACTCACCTCTGGTTTGACTGACTGGTCCGCTGGCATTTGGCTCATTACCAGTACAGTATCCCTTCGTCCGCACTGCTCCAGCATGGCGTTCGAGCCCCGCAGCCCAACGTTCGCGAAATATGGCGGGGAGCGCCAGCCGCTGCTGGACTTCAAGCAACCCCCCGAGACGGTCGTGGGCATCGCCGGCAGCCTCGAGTTCCCGGTCGAAGCCGAGCCCCACGTCGTCGAGGAGCTCAAGACGCTGCTCAAGTTGGTGTACCCCGTCGTAAGTCCCACTAGTTTGCACTATGCACTACAGAGTGGAGTTAACGGAGACTTATGTGTTTTTGCAGGTCGTGACGACTGCGCTTGAGTTTATGCCGGGCTTCACGTGTATCATCTTGGCGGGGCACATCAAGTCTCCGCACACTCAGCAATACGTGGACGCAGCCACACTCGCCACCATGGTGAGTTGCACTATGTGCTGGTTATGAGGTGGAAATCGTGGTTGACTGACCCGTTTTTTTGTGTTTTTTTGCTGCAGTTCATCAACATCACAGCGTACTCCGTCGGATTTGGGCTCACGTCGGCACTGGACACGTTGTGCTCGCAGGCGTACGGAGCGAAGAGGTTTGAGAAGATTGGGATTTACTTCCAGGCCGGACTGCAGATCATCTTGGTGTGTCTTGGACCCATTTTCCTCTTGAATTGGTACTCGGAGAGCTTCCTGCTGTACATGGGGCAAGACCCGGAGGTGTCGAGGCTTGCGCAGACCTTTTCTCGGTGGATGCTGCCTGGCGTGCCCTTCGTTTTCCTCTACGAACTGGTGCGCAAGGTGCTGCAGGCCCAGAACATCATGAAGCCGCTGGTGGCTATCGCGGCACTCGGCAACGTCGTCAACATTGTGACGGGCTACGTGCTGACGTACCACACGTCGATGGGCTTCGAGGGCATCGCGCTCTCGAGATCGCTAGGCAACATGGTGCTGCCGTTGCTTCTGATCCCATACTTCTACTACCACCCGCACCACTTGACCCAGTGGTGGCGCGGATGGAACATGACGGAGGCTTTCGCGCACGTGGGGCTGTTCCTGCGGCTTGGCGTTCCCGGCATGCTCATGATGACGATGGAGTGGTGGGCGTTCGAGCTGCTTACGCTGATGGCCGGCATCCTCCCGAATGCCGTCGTGTCGGTCAGTGCTCACGCCGTGCTGGTCAACATCAACAACACCATCTACATGACCTTCGCGGGTCTTGCAGTCGCTTCCAACATCCGTGTCGGCAACTGTCTCGGTGCCAATGCACCGAAGCAGGCGAAGCTCGCGTGCACAGTCTCGCTGCTCCTGACGCTGGGAATTTCGTCAACCTTCTCCATCACGCTCTACGTGTTGCGTGGCAGTATCCCAAGCCTTTTCCTCAACGACCGGCAGGGCATCGCGCGAGCGGCAAGTGTGCTGGCTGTCTGGGCGCCACTGGAAGTGCTGGACGGGCTGAATGCAGTGATCCAGGGCATTTCCCGGGGTGTCGGCAAGCAGAAAGTGGCTGCCACCGTGAACGCAGTGGCCTACTACATTTTCGGCATCCCTGTCGCCGGCCTGCTGGGCTTCCACTTTGGGCTGGGCGTCGAGGGTCTCTGGCTGGGCTTCGGCTTCGGCATCTTCGTTGCTGCTTCGCTGCAGTTCTACATGCTGTTTGAGCGCTGGACGTGGACCAAACTCGCGGACGAGGCTCAGAAGCGCACGGCCGAATGATCCTGCGGATAGACTTCTTATGATCGACGAGAACACACTAAGTAGAGATGAAAATCGATCCACTGCGTTGCAATTGAAGCAAGTTCCTTGATCACTTGATGTCATTATTCAGGCAAACCGGCGACTACAGGTCACTCCGAAAATTCATTAGTCGTAGCGATTTTGCTATCAGTGCGCTGTGCGTTTCTGGGCGTCTTCGGCGAGTTCTTCCCACGACCATCGCCCCAGCAACATGCACAGCAGCATCGTGGCGGAGACGAAAACCCCAAAGCCGAATCCTAGCCACAGACCCTCAACACCCAATGCAAAATAAAAGCCGAATAGTGCCGCAGCCGGGATTCCACACGCGTAGTAGGCCACCGCACTGATAGTAGCCGCCACTTTTTGTTTGCCGAGGCCTCGATAAACACCCTGCAGAACGGCGTTTTGCCCGTCGAGTATTTCGAATGGCACCCAAACTGCGAGCAAACTCGCCGACCGCTCAATACCCTCCTGGTCCATGAGGAAGAGGCTTGGAATCGAGCCACGGAACAAGTACATCAGCATGGCAAATGTGACTGAAATCGACAGCGTCAGCAGCTGAGCAACCTTGCACGCAAGTCGCGCCTGCTTGGGCGAATTCGCACCAAGACAATTGCCGATCCGAACGTTCGCAGCGACTGCCAGTCCCCAGAATACCATGTAGATCATATTGTTCACGTTCACCTGCACAGCATGCGCGCTGACCGACTTCACAGCGTCGGGCAGGACGCCAGACATCAGCGTGAGCACTTCGAACGCCCACCATTCGAACATCATCATCAGAAAACCCGGCAGTCCTAGGCGCAGGAAGAGCCCCACATGAGCCTGAGCCTTCTGCAGATTCCACCCTCGCCACCATTGGTTGAGGTGGTGCGGGTGGAAGTAAAAGTATGGCATCAATAGCAACGGGAGAGCCATGTTGCCTAGCGATCTGGACAGCGCAATACCCTCGAACCCCATGGACGTATGGTACGTCAATACGTAGCCGGAGACGGCGTTCACAGCAGCTCCAATGGCGGCAATAGCCACCAGTGGCTTCATAATATTGTGCGCCTGCAACACCTTTCGCAGTGGTTTATACAGAAACACAAACGGCACGCCCAGGACGGCCCAGCGAGAGAAACTCTGCGCCAGTCTCGACACCTCCGGATCCTGCCCCACCAGCAGTAAAAAGTGCCCCGAGTACCAATTCAGGAGGAAAATGGGAACAAAGCAAGTTGCAATGACCATGCACCCAGCTTGGAAGTAAAGCCCAATCTTGTCGAACCGTTTGGCGCCGTACGCCTGAGAGCAGAGCGTATCCAACGCCGACGATAGCCCAGAGCCTACAGAAAAGGCTGAAATGTTCATGAACTATGAAACAAATTAACTACATTCGCCTCACCTCCACCTTATCAATGCAAGAAAAAAATATAGTTTACCATCGTGGACAAAGTGGCAGCATCCACGTACTGTTGCGTTTGAGGAGATTCAATGTGGCCAGCCAAGATGATGCACGTGAAGCCAGGCAGGAATTCCAGTCCTGTTGTCATCACCTAAAAAATGAATCAGAACAAAGCCAATATTTAAGTTCTATGTTGTTGGATTTGAGACAAATTTTGCGAAAACTCACAACGGGGTAAACTAGCGACAGCAGAGTCTGGAGCTCCTGGGCGACTTTGGGCTCCGATTGAAGCGGAGTTTCTTTGTGAGTGTCTGGGATTGCCACATAAGTGTGAGGCTGGTGCTTGTCACTAAGCAACGGTGAGCGTTCGCCAGCGTCGTGCACAGCTGCGATTCTCCGAGTTTGGAGCACCATTTTAGGGGAAAGTTGACTGACCCTTGGCGATAGAAGATCGCAAAAAGCTGTTGACGGCAACACATGCTCTGCTTAAATTCGTATTTGTGTGTGCGTACTGTACACTAAGTTGTAGATTGGCTATGAGTTATTTTTCGAAGTACAGTACGGTATCAAAATACTTCGAAGTATTGCTCAAGCAAGTACATGATTGCATTGCTTAATCACTTGTGGCGGGCTCCGATACACGTAAACTTGCTCGCGAAGCTGGTACTTCCGTAACAGTCCTAAGGTCAAAATGCAATACGACTCAATCTGTTGACCACGTAGCCAAATTAATCTCTACCACAGATTTCAGCGCTTACGGCTTTGTTTATCCAACGCCAGAACGCATTCATCCCCGACGTCAGCGTGAATGAATGGAGGGTGGATGCACTCATCGCTGATGGCGTGGCCTTTCTCAGGATGTTGTGCGAGCAATTTTAATCAGTGCGCGGAAAAACGTTGCGCCTCGGCGTCCACACATCATGACAGGCACTTCAACTTGCCTGCTACTGAAATTATCTCATGTCGGCAGTCGTGGAACACGCATCAAAGATGTTCTCGATCGCGAAATAAGCCATCTTTGTTAAACGGAGGAGCAAGCAGTTGCACCTCAAAACACAGCTATAAAACTACTAAACACAAGCAAGACGACGAGCCACACAACGACCAACTTTAATCCAGAGAGAGCGACACGAGGTTCACTGCCGGCGCGATAGTCAGCAGCTCCCAACGTAACATTCCTTGCAGCGTATCACCAGCGTTACGATGTGCGTGTTCCTCCCCGCGGTAATCCGTGCGGCCAGTCCAGCGCAGCTGCTGATACTCTTCGCCCGTGACCGGGTTCACCACATTCAAGAACTCAATAGACAACGACAAGTGCGCCCACGCCAGTTTCTCATCCGTGTCGTCCTGCAGGTGCGACCCATCGATGTCCACACTTTGCGTTCCAAGCACGTAACCCGTGGCTTCCAGCATGGGCTCTTCAGTCTCCGAGTCCGACCCTGGAGACAGCGGGGGAGTGGACAGACAACTTGCATCCACGTACGTGGGGGTGGCCATAGATTCAGACGACGCTGGGATTTTCCTGCTGGTTTCGATTAGGAACCGAACGAACACGGAGCGGAACGTCGATATGTCATCCGTGGGGGAGATCACATCCCGCCCCAGTACATAGGCGTTCGGATTAATCTGTTGCAGCACTTCAAGGCGGCTCATCTCACACTTGACTTTCTTAAACCGGTCGAGTCTCATGTCGTTGGCCCAGGTCTTTTGCATGAGTTCGGCAACATTTAACCCTCTAAACTTCTTGGTGAAAACGCACTCCATGACACTTCCCTCCACTTTTTGCACCACGTCCCACCCGAAAGTCTGCATCCTCCGGGGTTTAAAATGCCCTTCCCCTGCAAGACTCGACGACAGCAACAATTTGTTTTGCACACGACCCATGGTCCGGTTATTGTCCAGAATGACTCGGGTGAGATCCAACTCGGTCAACGGGTGGAAACCAAACACTTGCGCCGCCTCGAACTGAGCATGCAACTCGACCGATTGGACGAGTTCGGAACTCGTCCAATCGGTCGAGTTGCATGCGTAGCGCCTCGGCGCCACCCAAAGCGGGTTGCTGGAAGTGTTGTGCCCACCTTGGGCCGTCCATTTCCGGTCGACTCTCTAAAATCCGGTGCAAATGCAATTTCCACGTTGCCTGTTGCTGAATTTCCGCCTTGAGGTACAAATTCTCAGCGCCGAGTCGTTTCACAAGGTCGACGACTTGCGTGTAGCTTGTTGCCAGTTTGTTGCATTGTCCGTTGCTGACAGTTAGAGAATTCACGTCATCAGTGGTAGTGGAGGCTCGGAGACACATTGCGGCGTATTGCTTTTCCAGTTGGGCGACTGTGCTCTTCATTTCCTTGAGCTCTTCTCGTTGCCGTTGCCTCGCACGACGCATACAGTCGCGATTTTTTTGCCGCCGCAGTTGCATTGCCCCCGCGTTAGGCAGTTGCGCGCAGTCCAGCACTTGCTCGGGAACCACACTGGCCCAAGTTAGAGGCCGAGTTGCACCTGCACCTGAGTTGCCTTCTGCCGATTTGTTCGAACCTTTTGAGGCTGGCTGGCTGGCGACGCCCGCGGCCCATAATGCGTCCAAGGTACTCGCGAGCCCCAACCCTCCGTTAACACCTCCTCCACCTAAACTGGGGGTCTGCTCCTCGCCCCCAATGGGACTTTTGCCGTCACTCGTGTCGAGAGCAAGCACCAACTCGGCGGGGCTCTTGACGGGGCTGGCGCCGCTTACGGCGGCCTCCTGCTGTCGCATCTCGTCCCACATGGCGTCCTCGTAGCTGTCCAGGATGGCGGCGGCGCCCGAGCGCCAGTCCTCGTCCGCAGCAGCGCTGGCGGTTAGAGACACCTCGTGCATCATCGCGCGTGCTGGAAATGTTTAACCAGGTGCTAACTGCGGTCCGAGGGCAAAGCGCCAATGAGCCTGCTGCTCACTTTGGCGCAGCACTCTGGCCCGGCTCTGTGTGCACCTGTCCATCGCACTAAAAGCAGCGGTGACCTGGGTAAAGTATGAAACGCAATCAGATATTGAGTTCAGCATTAGTGTAACGAAAAGATGACACCGTTGCCTTTTGACGCGCAGAAAAGGATAAATATGGGGATCACTGGGTTTCAGTATGGATGGGTTTAGCACCTCCATGCCCAGCTGTGCTGAAGCTGCTGGCAAGACATCGTGTCGCGTGCGATTGGTCTCAAGCCCTTGCTTCCGTTTCCCGCTCAGCGTCGATACATGTACCGGTAGTCGTACCGCAGTAGTTTCTCCGGACGCGGGTGCTGCGGCGCCGCGAGCAGTGAAACCGACAAGGTCTCTCGTTTCCAGCTTCAACCAAGTGCAAGGGCTGTCTGGTCCGTGCACACAACTACAGGAGCTGGCTCTCGATCACCACACTGATTACCACGGTTGACTCAATCACCAGGCCTCTTTATTTGAGGTATCATACCTCATTCCCTCGATTAGCTTAATGGAGGTATGCCACGGCAAGTTAAGTGAGGTCCGGTGAGGTCCAGGTGCAACTATAGTGAAATTAAGAAGAATCTAGCTATCCGCTATGGCTAGAGCATTCAATTGCGTGAGGTGCTTCGAGTGCAGAATGCCTTCAAGCGAGAAATCGGTGAGCGACTGCCGGTACTCGTCGCGTTCCCAACCAATGACAGAGAAATCCGACTCCGCTGACGCCGTGTTGGGGAAAGTTGTTGCCAACGCTCCACAAAACCGCTGAAGCACTCGATATCGGCCTTCAAACTCTTGCCAACCTTCTTTAAACTGTGTTGTGCTGTCACTGCATGCCTCGAGCTTAGTTTTAAGCACAGTATCCAAGCTGATGTCCAACAGCAACTGCTGGTGGTCAGTCTCGACTTGTGCAACTTCATCAGCGGTCCACCCCGCTTCTTTCAGTCGACTTTTGTGTCGACTAATGAGACCACAAACGGTGCTTGTCCGCACTTCAATGAGTTGATGTGGTAGCACGGGAGGAAGTTCGTTGTCGGAGCTTGGTTGGTTGGTCTGACATCTTGTTGCAACAAGGTCGCGATTCCTCCAACCAAACCGGCGAACAACTCCGCGATCGAGCGTACATTAACATCGGTGCAACCTCATCGTTGGCACGGCGTGTTCGTACATTTCGGACGCTTTTGGCAACTACGCGTCCCACTCGTGGTCCTGCCGGCGATCTTCTACCTGCTCTGAAAATGGTTCCGGAGACGTCGGGCAAGTCGGCTGAGGAAATCCTAGCCGAATACGACTCGCACCGCGAGCAGTAAGTCCCAAAGATTTTGTACAAGTTGTTTACGTAATTGTGTCGGCATTACATGTAGAAGCTACAGAAAAGTAATTAAAACTGTTGTCTTCTACTGTCAGTACTGCTATCCTCAGTAGACTACTGAGGATAGCAGTGACCGTGAGGCTTGCAGTGGATGCCGCATAGTGTAGGCTATGAACTGCGCACTTTAATCTTAAACTAAAATCGGCTACTGTTCCATATCCCAGCCTAAATCATAGCCCTAGTTAATGTTTTGGTGTCTTCTGGCCATCTTAATCGAGGTATGATCGGGCTTATTAATTGAGGGATTGTGAGGGAAATGGTCCGATTTCCCTCAAATAGAGAGGCCTGTCAATCACCGTTGAGAATCTTCAGTTGCACGAGGTTAATAAAGTTGCTTATATAATACATGTACTGTGTCTATCCTGGATAAACCGATGTTAACGTTAAAAATGATTCCACTACATGTACACAGCGTTATATTTGAAGTGTCAAGCTCTCGGAGTATCTGAGTAGGGGGAAGCAACCCGTTGGCATACACAAAGGTTCATAATACATGTACTGTATGATAAAAGTGGGTCGTCGTTGTGGACTATAACTCAGCAAAGCTGTACTGTAGATTAATTAATAACTCCCACCGTATCTTCAGCATAGCGCCAGAAACGGTGGAAACTGAAGTTGACAGCCCAAGGTTGCAAAAACACCAACGGTAACACTTAAAAAAATTAAGTTAAAACCCCTCGCGGCAACTATAAGTACACGCAACTCGCGCCACCTTCTTTTTTTTGTCTTGTAAACGTTTCAACACGACAGATTCAGCGCTGGCGAGATGACCAGCAGCTCCCATCGCAGCAGTCCTTGCATCATGTCACTTGCGTTGCGTTGCGCGTGCTCCGGGCCGCAATAGTCCGTCCGCCCGCTCCATCGCAGCTGCTGGAATTCGTCTCGAGTGACGGGGTTCACAACGTTTAAAAACTCAATAGACAGCGAGATGTGAGCCCACGCCACTTTGTCCCGGATATCTTCATCTCTCGGGTGTAGGGAGTAGTCCGTGTCCACACTTTGCGAGCCGAGCACAAACCCCGATGCTTGCAACATTCCCCCCTCGTTCTCCGAGTCGGAAGATAGCGTGGAGGGGGCACTTGCATCAATGCAACTCGGAGTTGCCGTGTCCTCTCTAACTGCCGCGAGTTTGCGACTCGTTTCGATGAGGAACCGGACGTACACGGACCGAAACGTGGCAATGTCTGGCGTCGGAGACTTCACGTCACGGCCGACGGCGTAGGCGTTCGGGTTCACTTGTTGCAGTACCTCGAGTCGGCAAGTTTCCCCTTTCACCTTTTTGTATTCCCCGAGTCGCATATCATTCGCCCACGTCTTTTGCATCAACTCGGCAACATTCAACCCATGGAGCTTTTTCGTGAAAACGCACTCCATAATGTTGCCGTGCACGCGTTGCACCATCTCCCAGCCAAAAGTTTGCATCCGTCGAGTTTTAGCGCCGTAATCTGTATCAAGCGACGACGGGATCAAAAGTCGACTCTGAACGCGGGAAATGGTGCGGCGGTTCTCTAAAATCGCGCGAGTCAGGTCCAGATCGGTCAATGTGTGGAATCCAAACTCTTCCTGGGCCTCAAAATCGTCCAAAGTGTCCAATTGCATCCGAAGAACCTCTTCTCCGCCCAGTGCTGGCTGTTGGAACTGCTGAGCCCATTTCGGACCATTGACGTGGGTGGACGACTGCAACACGCGGGACAAATTGAGTTTCCACGTCGATCGACGCTGGATCTCAGATTTCAGGTACAAGTTCTCGGCTCCGAGCCGCCGAGCCAATTCGACAGCTTGGGAATAATCCGACACCATTCTGGAACTGATGAGAGCTCCGCCACCAGATTTTAGGGTGTTATCGCTGGAAGATTGCAAACTGAGTTCGGCGTACTGCCTCTCGAGCCTTGAAACAGTGATTTTCATGTTCTCCAGCTCTTCTCGTTGCTTTTGTCGTGACTTTCGCATCCATTCGCGATTCTTCCGACGGCGAATTTCCGCGGCAGTAGAACTTTGCGGTTGCGATGAATCCGACAATGTGGCAGATGTCGAGTTCCGAGTGGATGAAGCAGTCCATAGCGGTACAAATGCCGTATCACGTTTAGTTTCAGCCCACAGTTCATTAAGCTGAGCGGTGTCAAGACCCAAATCGAAGCTGGCACCGCCACCAGCCAGTGGAGTCAATGATTCTTGATTGTCCCCACGAACTAGAGTAAGCGCACCCCCTGCAGGCCAACTTAGTGCGTTCATTTGAACATTTGAGCTCTTGATGGGGCCCACTCCGCTGATAACATCAATGGGCGCCACGCGCGACTCGAACGAAGCTGTGAGCGGCGAAGGTGGCGAGAGGTCGCGCAGCTCGTCCCACATGAAATCGTCCAGGACGTCCAGGGAAGCATCGGAGACCGCCAGATAGCTAGGATCGCGCTTCATCGATGCAGACTCGTCGACTATCGACCTCCCTTGCCTGCCCGAAGTGAGTTGCGTTGAAAAGCCCCTTGAGTGTGCACGAGCGCAGGTTGGCTATTGATACCCACGTCTTATCCAATTCCTGAAAAAAAAATGTTTGGGTGGAGAAATAGTCAGGTCCGTTATCTAATTAATTGACTACGCATCGTGTACGCGCTTCAATTGACAGAAGATCGCAATGCCCGTGAAGATTTAACACTCACACAATGTGGAGCTACCGAGTCACCTCAGACACCTGCCCAAGAGTATTGGGCCAATAGTACAAATCAGCTTGCCCCGGCGTCAACTTCGAAGCGAGTCTTCCCTGATTGTCGTCGAAGGGCTTGAACTCTGCTGACGAGAAGGAACCAAAGTGGAAATGACTTTTGTTGTTGCTGAGGTATATTGCGTTAAAATAGTGGAAATGACGAACCTCAGCGCGACGCAAGCGGCCGTATCAAGCTTAAGTACCTCAATGTTGCCGCTGTAGTTTACGTACAAGAATTGGCGATTGTGGCCAGCAGAGGTTCGTGCTCTCGGCGCTTTCGTTGACCATGCTCAACGAATGCAAGATCTGCAGGCTGGTTACGAACGAAGCCAGCTTTCGCCAGTGGACCACGCTTGTACATTATACCATTACTGTACCATGACATCGAAATACCAGTGCAGCATCTGCGATGTGTGCATCGATGGATATTCGCGCTAATAATAGTGACGCTCTTGGTGGTGGCGGTCGAGGTGACCAGCAGACAGAATGGTCTGTTAGTCCACTCCACCGCAACTGCTGATACTTCTTCACCTTCACCACAGACTTGTGGGTGGAAAGAACGTTCAAAAGAACGTTATCTTCCCTTTCGTGACTACATGTACTATTTACGTCCGCCATACCAAAGGTCCGCCCTTCGCATCAACCGGTACACCGTACCACCCACGTTCCAGAACCCATTCAGTGCGACTCACCAGTCGGAAATTCTCAGCGTGACACCGAAGCTGCAGTATGAGCGCGTGGGAGCAGTGGGGCGGCAAGAAGCCGGCGAGCGGCGGGTTGCAGGGCGCGCAGGAGGCCTTCAGCAGTCTTTTGCGCGCGTCGCCGCTGTCCACGACCTCTACAGCGTCCACGGACAGCGAGGCGGGCGCGGGCTTCTCGCTCAAGAAGGCGTGGGACTCGGCGCGGGACTTGACCAAGAGCGCGGGGGCGGCGCCCGCGGCCGGGAAGGACGCGGCGGACGCGCTGGAGAGCGGGCAGATGGACGAGGCTGTGGACGACACCAAGTGGCCGCTCTGGAGGAAGAACTCGAGCAGCGAGGCGGGGCTGATCCCGAGCATGAGCTGGTAGGCGGCTTGGGTGGAAGGGTGGGTGGATAAAGTACTGATGTGTGTTATTTGTGTTATTTATGGATGAGTATAGGAATACGAGGTTCAAGTACTTTGTGGGACTGGTGATGCTGGGCATGCTGTTCTTCGGCATGGCGTCGATCTTCCTGCCGCTGGTGAGCGTCTGAATGGGTGGATTTTGGAAGTGGGTTTTTTAGACGCTGATGTTCTGGTTTGGGTGGTTTATTTAGATTATGATCCGGCCGTCTAAGTTTGCGCTGAGCTTCACGCTGGGCAGCATGTGCTGCATGGGGGCGTTCGCAATGCTCAAGGGCCCAGCCGCGTACATTTCGGGGCTGTTGCAACCCAACAGGCTACTGCTGACGAGTGCCTACTTCGTGACGCTCGGTGAGTTGCTGGCTGGGGGAGGAGCCCTGACGGTATATTGCTAACGGACTGCTGTTGGTGGTGGTGACAGGGTGCACGCTGTATAGCTGTCTGATCCTCGGCAACTACGTGTTTGTGGTGCTGAGCTCCGTGATGCAGCTCATGACGCTGGGATCATTTGCGCTGTCGTCATTTCCTGGAGGCAACTCGAGCTTGAAGGGTGAGGCCGACTCTTGTTGTTTTGGTGAATATGTATTTTCGCGGTGGTTTGACACTGTCTCATCTGCACTATTTCGGGTCTGCAGCATTCGGTGCGCTGTTCTGGAAATCAGCACGCGGCATGCTCCAGGCGCTCACTCGTCTTTTTCGGTAAATATATCGGCTATCTCGTGACGACAGCGTAGGAACCGCAAGCGGTGAGCTGGTTGTGCAGCTTGCGGCAGCACAGTGTTCAATATTTCAATCTCTTCAATCTCGAGATAATGATGATTGCAACAGTATTCTTTTTCAGCCCTGTGCTAAGCATTCGGGGGCCCGGGATTCGCAGCTCTCAGCGCGACAGAAAAATAATACTGTAGAATTGGAGGAACGGGTGCAATTATTTGATTGCTGTCGCACACCAAGCACAGACTGTAGCAACCTCACTGCAGTCTTTCTTAGTACAAAAGATAGAGTTTGCCCCGCGGATTGAATAGCTCGCTGCCAGTGTGCACGCCAGGGCCTCGGTGGCAGTAAGCGTATGGCAACGGGAGAGCCACGTTGCCGACAGCACAATACACTGGTGTCTTGCTCGCAGTTTGGGCGCCGTCGACATACTCGACGGGCAAAACGCCGTTCTGCAGGGTGCCTAGGCAAGCAGAAGGCGACAGGGTACTAACTGCAGTGCCGTTGGTCTACACTACTACGCGTCATTGCAAACCAAAGTGAAAACATCGCGCTGTGTCTTTGTTGGAGCTGGTCGGCCGAAAACACCCCGAATGCCGTTGCGGTGGACCGAGAGGCCTCGGCGAACAGAAGGTGGCGGTACTATGCGATAAAGTTTGATTTCTGTCGATGTGTCCTCCGAGCTGCAAGCACTTGCACCGCCTTCGCCTCTTTCGTCTACACGCTCCAGCTCCGCCGTCCTCGTACTGTAGACACGCGCAGAGCTTGCAAGAGTTCCATGTGGACGGAGGTCAAGGGACGAACGACACATGGAGAGATTGCGGGCGTCACATCTCAAGAGCGAATCGCCTTGCAGCAACGCTGGCTATCCAAATCTCCCGGTGGCAGTTCGTGATAGGATATTTATCCCTAGGGCACCACAACGAAGGCGACATTTATCATTAGGGACCACAAATATTTTGATTGGCCGAAATAATTTGCCCTGCCACTCCCGTGTTATTTATTATAGTTTTAGTTTTTAGTTTTTCAGTGAGGTACATTGATGTCACTTAGCATGATACTAACGACTTCCTATGTCCGTACTAGCGACGCCCTTTGTCGCTGCTAGCCTATTATCGATGCGGTCCAAACTTACGCTTCCCCGCTTCTCGCCGGCGACCTTATTGGTTGTCGGCCACAACGTCCACCTGCGTTGTGTCCTCCACGCTGTCCATCCAGTCTGTTATGTCCTCCTTCATGTGACACAGTGCCCGTTCGTATCGTCTCACGATATCGGGGTGTCCTTCTAGTTGCACCTGTGTGCTGCGTCCAGATTCGATTGCCATATTGGCCAATTGGTCCACCATCATATTTTTACCACGCTATCGTACGTGCCAGGCATGTACATCGGTGCAGGCCAGCATTCGGCGACATTTCCAGTATAGATTTCTGAGATGTTGTGCCTTCGGTGGCTTTCGTCTTCTGTGCTGGTTCACCAGCACTGAGTAATCCCCAAGGGTGTGTAGGGGACGGTAGTTGCGCTTGACGCACTCCGCGATACCAATTTGGAGTCCACTCGCATCAGCAGCAAAAGCTGTCATGCGTGACCCCGCATATGACATATGCCCTAACCAACATGCCGTGCTTTCCTTGGTCTTCGTGTCAATACGCAGCACTACGGCTCCGCATCCTGCTGCGCCCTCCTTCCCTTTCGTCCGTTCCCCATAAAGGAGCACATACATATGTCCTACTGGTGCGATGATGTGGTTCTCCAATGTGCTATGCCGGTGTCCGAGCGCCCTCTTTAATACCGTCGCCGCCATGTCTCCAATCTTTGGGTGTTGTGCTGCTCGCATGTGCAAGTGCACCATGGAGTACCCATGCCGCAGTTTCGTCTCCAGTGCCCTAGTGTGGTACTCTTCCGTGACGTCGTTTATCTCGTCAAAATGTCCTATTCTCCATCTCCACACAGCCTGTAGGTAAATAGCAACACCCACCCTCCAGCACCCTTCGGCTAGAGCAGTGACTGCTTCCATCAGTTGTAGCTGCGGGTCGCCTGCTGCAGTCCGCACTATATCTGCCATTGACCATATCCCGGCGGGGATTTCCGCAAGCCTCAGTCCAAACACCGCTTCCTGTAAACCTTCCTCCTTCATGCCTAATCGCCGCCACGGATGTAACAGAAATCGTCTTAATCGAACCGCTGCCTCACACTCCCAGAAAATATGGTGTAACGTGATGTCCTGTACGTGGACGCAACTCTCGTGTGGGCACCCCATTTTTCCATGCTTGACATCGTATGCCGAGTATGCGTGTAGTTTGAGTCTTTGTAGTAGTTGTTCGCCCCATGGGCTCAGTCCGACTATGCGGCGTAGCCGCCGCCATTCCAGTCTTTCCAGTCCGTCAGCAGCTGCCCCACTCTGTGTTCTCCAGTTTGCCTCCCTCTCTTTCAGAATGCTCCGACCTCTCTTGCATGAGGCGTCTGCCACCCGTCGTTTATATTCCCTGCGAGGCCGCTTCCATCGGCGGCACGCAGCCCATAAGCATACCAGTCTGCCAACAGACGGATGCGGATGCACTTCTGTCACAGTTGCAGTCGGCGCCATGAGTTTTGTCAACGCTAGTTCCACGTCTGTATGCTGCGTCACTCTCCTTGTTGTTGGTGCACCCGTGACTGACGTGTGCATGCTCAGTGTGATATGTTCCCTTTTTTTCTATGTATGCCACTACGGGATGATCCTCAATCGATGCCATAAAGATCACTTCGGTCCCACTGCATTTTCGTTCTGCTAACTCTAAGAAGTTAAGCGTTAATGTGCGTGCCAGTTCTTCACCTAGGCCCCTCTTTTGAACCTGCGTGTTCAGCCCCATGAAGTCGAATTCCACATACCCCTTGGGCGTGCGCTGCCATGTAGCGATGGAACTCAGTGGTTGGTGGATGCGGTGAGGTGAACCGCACGCCTTGTCAAGGGGCATGCGCCTCCCGTCCGTGGTGTATACCTGTATGGTGTCGCACATCGCGTGAGGTAGCCATTCTAGATGTAGATGACCCCGGTCTTCCAGGCTTGGCCGCAAGTGGCACCCCGTTATCTTCGCCAGTAATGCGGTGCAGTCAATGGTTAGTCTGTGATCCATCCATGTTAACTTAATGCCCCCCATTCCGGACGCGTGTTGCAAAAAAGTTTTCATATTTTTGCCTCCTTGTGGTTCTGTAGTGCCAGCCCGCGCAAGAAGCACACGTCCTGTCGTCCACAGCGTGTTTCGTCTCTGGAAACCAGCGGCACTGGGCGGCGCAAAATCCGGTAGTGTATACACTCTTGGTGCTACACCCTGCTTGCTGTTGTGGAACAGTAGATCTCCCACAATGTGCATGTTCTGCGTGCCTAACTCCGCCCAGTTTCGGACCGTCATCGCCGCCAACGCATAAAGTTCCGCGCGCAGGTCTGGAATAGCCAGGCCTCCCTCAGTCCGCGGCAGCGCTGCCAAATCTGCGTCTAGCCATGCCCGAACTCCCGTAATTTCTTTCACAAATTGTCCATGCCACACGAAATTGCGTATTCTGGCGTCCATATCATTGACGTCTGCTGTTGTCGGCCATTCATGCCTGGCGATGTAGAGCAGGTTTGGTATAATGACTGCCCCAGCGATCAAGCTGCGTTGATCCACCGTCATTACTTTCTGGCATGCGATGCGTAGTCTCACCCGCAATTTGCTGATCACCATGTGCCACGATGTGTTGCTTTGTATGTTGCTACCCACTTGTAGTCCCAAATATCTGCATGCGCTATTCGGTGTCTGGTACTTCAGTTCCGGTGGCAATGTCATGTGATTTTGAGGTCCTTTGGGATGTAGTGCTATTACCATAGTCTTTCCTGTATTTATTTGTAACCCGGAAGCTTTGGCAAATATGTCCAAAACGTTCAGCAGCAGCGGAATATCTCTCGGGTCACGTACGAAAGCAGCCGTGTCATCCGCGTAGCCTGCTACCCGTAACTCAAAACGGCCAGCTGTAGATTGAATTACCACCCCTCGAGATCCCATGAATCCATCGAGCTTCCGATAGAATGGGTCTAGCGCTAGAATGAAAAGCATTGGTGCGAGCGGACATCCCTGTCGGATGCCGCTGGTCACTCTGATGCTCCTAGACTTCGACCCGTTCGCTAAAAATCTTACTGTAGTCCCTTCATGAATGGCATCTACGGCTTTGACGAATTTCTCTGGATATCCTTTCCGTCGGAGTACCTCCAACAAGTACTGCCTGTCGAGGGATCATACGCCTTTTTAAAGTCCAGTAGCAGTGCTGTAGCATCTTGCTGGTCTGGATCTGCAATCACCATGCTCTGTGCCGCAGCGTACAAATCCAAAGTGTCATGTATCGTTCTGCCTGACACAAAACCGTTTTGGTTGGGATGGACGTTGTCGGGCAGCGTGATGCCGACTCTGCTCGCCAATATCCGTGTGCAAATTTTGTAGTCGGTATTAAGCAATGCCAGCGGCCTAAAATTGAGGGCATTGCAGGATGCACCCCCTTTCTTGAGGCAAAATATGTCTGCCTCTAAGAATGAAGGTGGGAAATACGCCGCATCGTACCACAAATCCAGCAACTTAGTGAGAATCGGCACCAGCCATTCTTCATAATCCCTGTACCAGCCATTGCCTAATCTGTCCGGACCTGCTGCTTTACCTGGCTTACACTCGCGTAACGCACCCCGCACATCATCTTCAGTAATGGGGGCCGCAATAGCTTCTTGCGCAGCACTCGGTTCATGCACTTGCTGGTCCCATGCGGCAACCTGTTTGACAAACTCCCGGTCTGAGGCGGTCTGCTGGAAAATTGGCTGCCAAGCGTCCGCAAGTATTTCAGCTTTCTCATGGATAGATCTCGGCGGCGCACCAGGAATCGGGTCCAGTCTATGAATGACATTGTCAGCAAATTTCGTCGATTCTCTGCGAAACATTGCCTTGGTTGTTTTTCCCGTCCAATGTGTGGCGTCTCGAAAAAGCTTGCTTCGACGATTTAGTGCCCGCTCGCGTTTGCAGTCTGCGATCGCCCTAGCCAATTGAGCTGATCTGGTGGGTCCGACCGCATCATCTAAATGAAGTCCGTCCAAATTATCTGTCATAGATTCCACCGTGTCTGGAGTACCTGCTAACGCTGCGTTATGCCGTTGTTGTTGTCTAATCAATCGCGCCAATTTCTGCTTGCTCGTATTTCGCAGCGTGTGCCGTCGTTCCCGGATACATATCCGTGTTCTGCGCGCAATTTCTTGCTTCAACTCCTCCCATTTTCTTGCCGATGTCTCTGCAGTATGTTCGGTAGTCTGGATGGCCTCATAGAAATCCTGCAATAGCTGTGCTGTCATTGTCTGCGCTGCTGTTTCCGCGAATGCCGGTACCGGGTGAATCCGGGATGGCTTCATTACCCTAATAGGGTCATCCGGGGACCTAAGGTGCAGCTTTGCCCCATGATGATCTGGGTTGGCGCCGATTTGTACCGTATTCCATGCTGCCACCCACGACAACGTGGTTGCCGACACATACCATCTATCTAGACGCGAGCTTGCTTCACCATAGCCCGGTATCTTGTAGCAATAAGTATGTGTTTCCGCATGGTGGCGACGCAGCCCTTCTTGATCCTATGTATGCGGATGCGCAAGTGCTATCGGGTCCAAGAGGCCCCAGATTGTGAGCAGACTTTTCAGTGCCGGAGAATCATGATCTTGTTTAGTCCCATGGTAGCTACGATCCGCCTCATCATCCAGTGTGCAATTATGGTCCCCACCGACAAGCACCATGTCGTCTTTCTCAAATTCAATGCTCTGCAAGTCGGTGTAGAACTTCTCCCTTGCCGCATATACATGCGGAGCGTATATGTTGCACACCGTAACCGGTTTGCCGTCGATAGTACCCCGCACTGCTACAAAGTTAGGACTCCATCGCTCCCGTAGCCATGGTGTTGCTTTATTGAAAGACCCGTAGGGGTCTATCAGGATTGCAACTCCGGCCTTCCTGTCGCTGGCCGGTGCCCAGAAAGAGAGTTCAGGTTGTTCAGTCGGTGCTGTACCACATCTAAAACCCCATCGACTTGCATATAGGCGTCGATGCTGCTCCACTTCCGCCGGTTCCACATGGGTCTCTTGGATGCACGTAATGTCAGGACGTCCATGTGAATCCTGTTCTCCGAAACCCTGAAACCATGCCTCACGATCTGCTTCTGTTGCTCCTAAACCATTCACATTTTGCGAGATAAAACCAAATGTTTGATCTGCATCGTTGAGGGCGTACTTCTGCCGATCCGCTTCCTCTTGTGCGTACGTCTTTTTCCGATTCCGCGTTGTTCGTTTTTTATGGTCTCTGAACAATTGTCGTATACTGGCTAAAGTGTCATCGCCTTCTACGTGTTCATAGTACTTCGTCATGCTCATTTGTTTTGTTTTCTCTTTGTGCAGCGTGCGCTGTGTCACTGCTTCTTCTTGCCCAATCCCTCGTCTGCGTGGATGTTGCGCAACATGTCCTCTCTCCACACCGGCGGGTGATCTCATCCCCTCCTTGCGTTGTTCCTCCTCCGGAACATTAATCTGTCGTGAGCGCGCCCTCGTTTGACAGACTCGGCGAGCACTGTAGTGCCCTTAATTTCGCTCAGGCGTGGGAAGCCCAGCTGAAATTTCCTCCGCTGTCTCTCCCCATGCCTGCCCTGTGGGTGCTTCTGTGGCGCTACTCCAACCGTTGTGATCCACTATACCATGACAGAGTGATCGTACGAAAGGAAAAGTGTCGTACCACGTCGCACGGGCACCAGTATGTGCTCTTCCCATTGGTGTGTCCGTCCATGCTGCGACCGTGTAAGGTATCACATGTAGTATACGCCACACCTGTTCCGGGAGCTGCTGAGGTTGTGCTCTGCAATAGCGTGGTGGCAGCCATTGCGCTAGTCTTTTCCACCTATCTGGTGCACGTGCAAGCATATAAGCCGTTTCCTTATTAACGTGCTTATCTTCCACCGCTGCAAGCCACTCTTTGCAGAATTGTTTTGCTTTTGCCTTTGTCTGCGTATCTTGCACAATGCGTCGCAATGCTCCAAGTTGCTCCAAATACACCTCACTCGCTCCCCACTCCTCCAAATGCTCCAGCTTCCACGTTTTTGCCTCGTGTTCCGGATACGGTAGAAATGCAAATAAATGGCGTAGCGCGTCTGTCCGTTGGAGTAGCCATGGGCGCAAGTCCTCAATTGTTGTTCTTCTTTTCAGCTCAGGTATATTGAAAAGTGTGTGATACATTGTGCACCACCACCGAAAACCTTCTGAATTGGCTGTGACAATTAAATTGGCCAGTGGCATGTCCACTTCCTCCATGGGTACATCCACTCCTGCCCTCAGCGTCCTGAAGTACGTGTTCATCACTAGCTTGCCAGTTGCCGGCGGTGTGTACCTCTGGGGAAATCCTGCGCAGCGCTCATCATTTGTGCCAGCAGATTGAGACCCTGCTGCGTAATGATCGAGACCATAATCTTCGTGTAGAGCTTGCTCCTCCGCTTCTAACAGCACTGTCCAGTCCGCCTCAATCCCATCCTTGTCCAATATTGGGTGACCCATCCGCGCATGCACCACATCAAGCCTAACTCGCATGTCTAGGCGTTTAATAATGATGTCATTCACGTCATCTCGATCGGCCAGCCTATTAATGGTAGCCATATCCACCCCCCTTTCCTGGTCGGTAAGCACATTGATGTACGTTTTCCAGTCGTAATCCGCCGCAATATCCGGTGTAAATCCTGGATCTCCTTCCGCTCTCCATCTAAAGTATAGTTTGCCGTGACTCACACCATAAAAATGCCGCTCATGATGGAGCAGAATGATGAATGTGGGCAATACATGCAGCCTCCAGCAATTCCGCAGGTATTCAGTTGCGTCCCGATCTTTCAGGGCAGTCCCGTAGCCACTCTCATGGTCCGTGCCGTCCGCTAACCTGTGGGTCCCGTAGCATTATCTTTGCACATGCGCATCCCCCGTCGAGCTTACATCGAATACCAAGATCGGTTCTCGAAGGTACTGGGCCATAGCCCTGAGCTCATGTGGCCCGGCCCAATACGACTTTTGTACCTTAGCACCAGCAGAACGTTTCCTGGCCGCATCGTAATGGGCGTACAATGCCGCAGTAGCTCCTTGCACCGATGTGAAAGGTGGTTGGTCCGGATGTAGGCTTGCACACTCTTTAATCGGGTCAATTAGGTTCAGTTGTACATCTTTGCGTAAGTTGCTCATCATGAGTGAATAAACAAACCATTTCAATTCAGTGGTTTCCGCTACAACCACCGCGGTGTTTTTCATGTCAGCTCCCGAATAATTAGCACTCGTGGCGTGCATGGCCAAGAAAGCGCAATGTCCATTTGCCACCACTCCGACCTCGCTTCCTTGGAAACTCTGCAGCCATTGTCCAATTTGAATTGGAAGGTCATTATCTCCCGCATCATTGCCACTTCTGGTGTCGCCGATTGTCAAATCCTCCTGCGAGTCCGGAGTGTCTGGTATGATGACGTCACTTTCAATGCTGTTCTTCGTTCCGGCAGCTGTGGCCTCCTCATCCGTCTTGGCGTATGCAACCGTCGCCGATGCATGATGCATGTAATTGGCCATGCTTGTCTGCATCCCCTTCAGTGCCCCCTTGGGTAAACCCACTCCGGTTGCTGCCTGCTTGGGGCGCCGCGAATGCTTTAGGTTGCCCCGTGCTTTTCCTTTTTTAACCTTGTCTCGGTGTGTTGTCTGATCTCCGTCCTCTACACCCTCCATCGGCTCCACAGTGGTCATCGGTGCGTCCACAGCATGAGCAGGAGCCGCTGTCTGACCTACTTCCACTACCATGGATGCATCTTGGGTCGCCGGAAAAGCGTACGGTGCATCGTCTTGTCCAATGCCGCTGGTGGGTGACTCATACCGCGCAGCCTCGTCATCAACGTCCATGTCGTCCGAGTCTCCTTCATCACTATCAGTGTCAGCTAGTACGCCAAATTGGCCTAGAGCCTCGCGACGCTGAAACTGTTCAAATCGCTTCGCCGGGTTGCGGTGCATCTTTCCGTTCTGCCGTTTCCCTTTGCTCTCTGTACGATGGTTAGGTACAGGTTTGGACTTGGTAACTTTTCCCTTCGCCTCTGTCGGCGTCGATACTGGCTTCAGCGATGCAGTCGAGTTCGGCACTGTGACGTCTACAGTTCCGTTAGTATCAGCCTCATCGCTCAAGGAATCTTCCACATTCGGCATAGCCGCTTTCCCTTTCGCAACCTTGCTCTTCTTTGATTCCTTCGTATAAAACCCCTCAGCGTCTTGATGCATGCTCTTGCCATGTGATGTTCCTTTTTGTCTGCTCAAATTTGCCGCCAGATCTGCATTGCTAGTCTGGTCCGATTCTTTCTCGACCCTGGCTTCCGTGCCGAATTCAATCTCAGCCACCGCTAACAACTTATTCTGAGGTTGTTGTTCCATCTGCTGCTTCGATAACAAGTCGACAAGGGCCTGCAGTGAGTTGACCTGGAAGTCCATGCTAGATGGCGGTGTCTTCATCTCCACTTTTCCAGCCATTACCCTTGTAGCCTTTGCTCTCATGACTTTCACCTTACCCCCCGCTAGTGTGCACCGCATTGTTCCATGTCTTGGACTCAGACACCTACTGCAAGGTCTCCGCAGATTTTGCTGAAAGTGATGTAGAGTGATGTCAGTCTCATTGAGCCGTATCATGGAAACGCCTCTTAAAGCGACAGGGCAATCTTGTTGGGCAAACCGGATTGTACGATATCGATTGTCGTATATGTTCGTTCTGGTTTCCCTCGCATACTCCACATCTAGGACCTTGGCATCAGTGAAGCTTGCAAACGCACGAGCGAGTGCTGTCAGTCCCAAGCAATCGCCCCCATAGACCCGCACTGCATACTGGATCTCAAGCTGTGCCGCCGTGTACAGTCCAGTGCCTTCTTGTCCGATTGGGCGCTGGGTATCTTTCAACACGATCACTGCCTTTTGCAGGCGTAATGCTTTGGCTTCCCATCGGTTCGCCGCTGTTCGTGAGTAAAACACCACTTGCAGCGTCTGTATGCCATCGTGTGTCATACGCTTCACATCACGCTGAAACGCCCTCATCATGTCATGCCCGGTGCGCTTGTCAGTGTTTGGCATGAATAGTTCCTTAAAGATTACCGCGTGTGCCGCAGTTCTGGTGAGCTTGACTGTGGTGGGCACCACAGCCGTGAGCACGGCGTTGTGATAGGCTTCGTGCATGTCCTCCACCATTGCTCTATGCTCCCCAATTAAAATTTCCTTGAGGAAATTTGGCGGGTGAGGTAGATCAAGCCTGCCGCCCAGATACGCCGCCATAATTTCATTTTCCCTTTCCGTCCCACAGCGTATACTTTTATCGCAGCATGCTTGAGCGGGTGCTTGTGCCTCGAGTCGCATTGCAATCTCATTTTGAGTCCACTGTTCGTTCTCGGGTGAATTCCAGTCCGTTAGCAGAGTGTTTGTCAGTTGCTTGATATGAAGTGGGTTCCATACCCCTTCCAGCATGTGCGCGGTGCGCGCCATCTCAGCTGTGATGTTTTCCGGGGGTGGGGTGGTTGCGCGGACCTTGTCTCCCCACGTGCCAGTCGCGCTCGCTGCACCCTTCCGTACTTCCATCCCATCGTCACCGCTCGTCACCACTTGCACGTCCATTGCAAGTGGTTTCCCCATCGCGTCGTTTCCCACTGGACGCCTATTCATCGCTGCCCCCCCCCGTGCCTTGATTCTCTGCTGCATGTGCCGCCGTCTTCTCTTCGTCTGCTCCGTTCGCCTGCGGCAAAAGCCCCTCCCCTGTGTTCACACGCTGCTGTTCCCCGTGTATCCCAGGGTCTGGGGGTCCGGGCTCGATGCCGTCGTCAAATCGCTGCCCCATCCTGGCTAGCCGCGTCTCCGTAGTCAACTCTGCTGTCCGCACTTGCCGCCCACTCCTGAGCGACCTCTCCCAAAAGGGGTATTTTTACGAGTATGTTATTTATTATAAGGCTCTGCTCTTCGACACCTTGAGCGTGCAGGCTCTTTCGTCAGGCGGTATGCCTTCAACTATTAAATAAAAATAAAGCGACAAACGCAACAATGAACTCGGAAACTGCGAACAAATTATTGTTCTACACCACTTTCTCTATGCATTAGGATGACACCAGAGACGCAGCGCGAGTGCTTCTTCGGCGGCATGCTATCCATATCCTCCAACTTCGCGCGCGGTTCATACATCACGACTGCAGTGCTACTTACGGCGCTGTCCAAGATCATACTAGAGGTCCTTGCGTCGATCAAGACGTTTATGGATTGGGTGCTCGGCAAGACTGGCCTCTACCTCGTGATCGTGTCCTAGCAGCTCGTGCGTTTGCACGACCAGCACGCTCATCGCTGACGTGGTCGGCGTGAGCATCCTCGAGAAGGAGATGTCAGGCAGTTCCGTGACGTTCACGTCCTTAAGCCCCGCTTGCAGATTCACGTCGCGCAGGGCCGCGAAGTTCACAACGTCCTTGACTTGCCGTGTCTGAACGTTTTGATGGCCACACGCCCCACGGTGGCATACACTACAACGAAGACACCTTCTTCCGAGACGGGCGCACCCGTCGATCTATCACACTGCACTTGATGCTCGCCACCTCGGCAACTTGTCGCTCACGTACCACACCTCCGTCGTGGCGCTTGACCTCACAGTGCAGCTCCCACCGACCTCACACGCAGGTAGTGCTCGTTAGTGTACAGCTCATATTCTGCTGGTCCTGGAGCAAAGCGAGCTCGAGCTTCTTCGTCCTGTGTCGAAAGGCCGACAGACCTCTCGTGTCCTCGCTAAAGCATGTCCACCTTGGAGTACTCGTTCACGAGCGAAGTGAGCGCGCTGACGTGCTTGATGGAGCACACCACGTCGTGGCCGCTCTTCTTGCCGGCCACATACTCGATGACCAGGTTCACACGCACGCGGGATCCGGGCACATAGCCGTTTATGAGGCTGTCCTCGTTCACATGCGCGAGGTGGCAGTGTACCTGCAGCATGGTCCAGTGAAGATCGCCTCGGATGCCTCCAGGTCCGCCTTGAAGCCGTCCACGGTGAGCGCCCTCGCCGAAGAGCAGCATGCACGTGGCCAGAAGGTAGATCTGGAAGTCACCCACGGGTAGCACATCCGCCGCGGCGGGCAGCGCCATCACGCCCGCGGTGACTCGCCATGCGTCGTCAATGAAGTCGATTAGTTCCAAGTTGAAGCAGCACTACTGTATTTTGACCAATCAAAATATTTGTGGTCCCTAATGATAAATGTCGCCTTCGTTGTGGTGCCCAGGGATAAATATCCTTCGTGATGACTGGTGTCGCTCTCCATGTGGCACAGTAGCTGCGGCTCGCTATTGGCGGGGCGCCCTCTTGGCGTCTGCCTGTGCGTCCAGGTCGCTCCACGCCTGAGTGAGTGCACACGGGGTCAGCTTCACGTAAGTATCTTGCCTACAGTATAGGTAGGCAGGCGGACAAGTCCAGCCAACGCACCAGTCCGTCGCCCTTGACCTTGCTCGGGTCCTGCTCCGGCATGTGGTCGTCCATGTACTTGATGCCGAGCCCCAGCGCGACACACAGCACGGCGTACCCGGCGCTAAGGAGTCAATGGGCGAAGTGAGAGGTGCTGACAGAACATGGATGAAATGTATTGTATTGGACAGACCTCTGTCTGGCGGAGAGGTGCTTGAACGGTAGGAACATGGCGGTCAAAGTGGGCACTGATTAGATCACCATTGAAAATGCATGCCGATCGGCACCATTGACAATCTAAAGTTGCAGGAAGTCATTTAAGTTGCTTCTAACCATCTCATGATAAACATATGCTAATATCAACGTTATTTTGTGTTGACCACATAGCGTTATATTTGTGTGGCGACGAAGCGCTCGAGAAGTCCGCGTGTGCTGCCTGCACTCGGAGTGCACAAGCCGGCAAATACTCAGGGGGCTGTAACCCCAGAGCCCCCCCCCCCGCAGATGTAGTATCAAACCAAACCTGATATGCGGCACGGTGTCCGTTCGCTGGGATGCTCGGCGCTGGGCACGCCTCCGCAAATTCCAAGCATCCCTGCTTCGCAGGCATCCACCGCAGGTTTGCTGCGGCTACGCCCCTCGAAACCTTTCACTCCCGCATCTTAGGACGGTAGTATGAAAGCATAGAACATATACATGTATGCGAAGTGTCTAATGGAAGTGTTGTCATCAGTTAATACTACTCTTCTGTCGTACGTGCATCAGCACGTACGACAGAAAACGTTTGCACCCTGTGAACTATCCGAAACGTATCTACTTATATTTTACCTACATCTACGCAAGCTCAACGCACCATGCCTTTGCTTTCATACACACACCCGCGACAGAGTTTGCTAGCGCCTTGCCGAGCTGAAGCGTTCATGGGCCGGGGCGACCACGGGAGGGGGGGCGATTCGTGTCCTGGCGGGAAAATTCCCAAATGAGGTTCCTGCACCGTCGTATCGAAAATAACGTTATATTCTGGCGTATTTTTTAATGGTGCCGATCGGCAGCATTTGCTTTCAATGGTGCCGGTCGGCATACCTTTTCAATGGTGATATAATGACTGCCGTCAAAGTGCGTGAAGTGCGGGTAAGGAAGCGATATGGGTCGCAATAGCAAGAAACAAACAATTAATGTATAGGTTTGTAATTTATAGCGAGCTCTGATTGGCTGAATCATCTTCTTTACTTCAGATTTAGGGCTGAAATCGTAATTTACAAAAGTCGAGAAAGTCATAATCGGCCACTTTGAGCCTCGCACCGTAAGCCGGCGGCAGGATTTCTGTATCTGCGCCAAAGATGTCGGGACAGCCAAGCCCCCCCTTCTGTCGACGATGGAACGCCGCTGCGGTCCGTATCTCGATACAAACATCAAGTCCACAGGCCCCCGCTTTCGTCGATCCATGACGTGCCCCGACTTCTTTTTTTCCCGAGGCTCGGCCCGTCCGCGCGCCACTTGAATCTCCCAGCCGCCAAGTGCAACGCGTTACAGCCGCCCGGCACGACTGACGGACGGTCCTGCATATCACTTCATGATCTCTTGGCAATTGGCAATTACCCAATTGCCAACTTGCGTCCATGTGGTCGAACGCTCGGCTCACCGTTGACTCCATGACGAACTGGGCACCAACAGCTTCGAAGAGCGCAACAGACAGTTCGAGCCCGAGCAGCGGCGAGGACGGCACCGGTACCGCCAGCACTTCGAGCTCTCAGCTGACGTCCATCAGCTCCATGTGGCTCAACTGGAAGAGCCCCACGGCGGTGCTGGACCTGAGCGCCGAGGCCGAGAGCGGCTCGGCGCTCGAGATGCGGCGCCAGAAGAACCGCGAGTCCATGCGCCGCTCGCGCCAGCGGCAGCGCGACCAGCTGCAGCTGCTGCGCGACGCCGTGGCCGATCTGGAGCAGCAGTACAACGCGCTGCGTCTGCGCGCGCACGACGCCGATGATGACGACTGCAGCAGCAATGGCAATGGCAAGTACGCGCAGGCCTTGGAGCTGTCCAAGCAGCTGGGCGCCGAGAACTTGTACCTCAAGGCGTCCATCCAGTACCAGGCCTCGTGGAAGCTCGAGCTGCGCCGCGTCATGGAGACGACCGTCGCGCTGGACGAGTTCACGGCCTCGGCCGCGGCGCCGCCCTCGCCCTTCCCCTTCAAGCTCGAGCTGCTGAACGCACAGGAGGCCGAGTCCGTCTTCGGCTTCCACCCGCTCACGGAGCGCGACGTCAAGGACGTCATCCTGCAGAACACGCAGAGCGTCCGACGGGTGCAGCACCAGCTGCTCAGCAGCAGCAACAGCAGTGACAGCACCGACGACGACGTACTTGGAGGTTCTATCGACAGCTCCGAACTCTTCGGCTGGGACCTGCGGCGCCGCGTGCGCGGCAGCGACATGGAGTTCGTCTTCACCAAGCGCTTCAAGCAGCTCTCGGTGCCCGAGATCATGCACAAGGCGTGGGTCAACGAGATGTGCCTCAAGGGCGCGCAGATGGTCAAGTTCGACGTCCAGCGGCTCGAGATGCTGCAGGAGGTCAACTCCAACGCCTACGTGCTGGGCCGCGACGTGCGGTCCCCCGACGAGAACCCCGTGTTCCGCACCACGCTGCTGCGCTACCGCATGGAGACGAGCGGCGACGAGGTCGGACTGGACGCGGGTCTGCGCGCCGCGGGCTTCGTCATCGGCACGCAGAGTCTCAACCCGGCGGACACGGCCGGCGCCAAGCTGCTGCCCGAGCGCGCGGGCATCGAGCCGTCCGCGCGGCTGCTGTGGGCCGATCTGGCCCACGCCATCGAGCTGCTGCAGGTGTCGGACCGCGCCACGGGCGAGCACAAGTACGTGCAGGTGCGGTGGTCGGGCAAGAACAACTACGGCTCGCCCTTCGACGCGCACCGCAACGCGGCCGACATGGTCACGACGCTCATGCGCTGGGAGCTCGGCACCATCGCGCCGGCGGCGCAGCTCATCCCCAACTGCGACGACGACGAGGCTGAGGAGTCGCCGCCGTCCACACCGAGTCAAGTCTTGGGATAATTTAACATTCGTACGCGTGCGTCGTAAGTGGAAGTCGCGCTTTTGGATAATGAAAGTGAATTTGCTGTAGAGCCATCGATAGGGAGGACAGGGAGTTGCAGGGCTTCAACCACATCACTTTGCCGACGATAGACCATCAGTGGTGCGTGTTGCTCGGAGCCCGGTGTTTGACGGCCTACAGCTTGGTCCGAAGCCAGGATCGTAATCAAAGAAAGCGTTCTTTCGTGCAATTGAGCGCCAAGGGCAAACACCACCAAACGCTCACAAACTCGAGCTCTGCAGGCTGCAGTGCAGCAGGGCGTATCCATATAGGAGGTGGCGGACGCCCATTTCCGCCCCATTCCAATGACGCTGCCCTGATGGAAGGAAGCAAGCGAGGAAGCGCCCAGCGAGACGCGCGACCCGGCGGAGGGATCACCTCGGCCAAGTTCCACTGGGGACCTTGGCATCAATCCAGTGGAGTCCACTGTGGACCGAGCTGACGTATGTTGCAGTTTTCGACGTCGGCGCGTCGATAAACTGAAGTGGACGGCGAGCTTCCTGCAGCTGTGCTGGATACGGTACGGGCTAATACTGTAAAGTTACGTGGACATGTACCGCATAGCTGTCCTGGATAAGCGCTGACTCAGCGGCGCTGCGTCTCCGCTTGACAAATGCCTGGCTGCAGCTGCCTGTCACCCTGGCGACTATCAGGATAACGTTACGAGTAGTCGCCAGTTCAGCGCCTCCACCGCCCTTCGGGTGCAGTTCCGGGCATCTCTAAACGTTACCAGTAATAGATTCCACCAGCCACTCCACTCACTGGACCGATTCCCGTGGGCTATTTTCGTACAGATTTCGTGTCTAAAAAATCGTGTACAGACCTCGTACAGCCCGCAGACCACTTGCTGTCTAAATGTATAGATTCGGTACAGATCCGAGGAGCCACTTTCAAGTTGAAGTGACCCTCACCCACGCACGTCAATTGCACTCCCTGACAAGCTCAACCACTCAGCAGCGATCGTGGTGCCTGCAACCAAGCGCTGCGGGCCCACAGGGCCGCAAGGCTACAGCGATTCCGATACTATGGCGCTGCTAACTATCATCAATGAACCAAGTGGCTCGAACGGGCCCGCCATTTGTTCAATGAGCGTCTTGCGGCAGTCGAGGGCCGTGACATTATCACGGCCTTCGACTGCGTAACTATTATACATTCTAATGCCGGTGTCACCGAGTGGGAAGACTCACCGCCCCGTCACCCGTGTTCTAGCGGTTGAAATTAGTTAAATACCACAACGTGACTGTGCCAGCTTAAACGCAGCGTCATTTCCTAGCAGGAGACATAAGCAGTCTGATGAGGGCGTATTTACAGGGATCTCGAGTTCCGTGGCAAATCCACCCTCATCGGACTGCTTCTGTCTCACCGGCACCGCTTGCGGGTGCCCCCCCCCTCGCCAGCTTTGCGGTGGCAGCGCTCGTAGACGCGTCGATGAACTCGTCTTCGTCGTCCGCACTATGCTTGCCAGTGTCAGCAGCCCCAGTGAGCAGTGCAGGAGTGAGAGAGCAATATTCACCATTCTAGCCATACCATCTACACATCTAGAAATCTGTCGGAGGGGGGGGGTACCCTCCGACAGAAGTGAAATCTGTCGAGTCGACGGCGGACTCGAGTTGTCTAGAAATGGCCTTTTTATGGAATTCTGTACGGAATCTGTACAAAATGGCCGCGACAGATCCTACGGGAATCGGTCCACTATCAATATCTCGGCGTGGCGATCAATCGGTCGATTTGCCCGACACGCCCATGAAGCGCGAGATGGGGAACTCGTCGGCCTCGGACGCCTGGCAGTCCGACACGGACACGGACGCGCTGCTCGAGTCGATCACGTGGGACGAGCTGCGCGACCTCTCGCCGCCCTGCACCCCACGCGCCTTCGCGCCGCCATCGGACGCGATTCGAGGCGCCAGTCCGCTCACCAGCCCAGCCGTTCACGTCCATACGCTGCGGTCGGGGACCGGCAGCGGTCTGAGTCCAATCCGTGGCGAGGACGAGAAGCCATTGCGACTTCAGTCAGGCGGCGGCGCCATGAGCCTCAACAGCTCGCAGATCGACGCTATGTGGGACTCGGTGCAGTCCACGACGCCCCTGATGGACGACACGCCAATGGCAATGACGTGGACTTCAGGTAGTGAGACGCAGATGATCCCATGCGACCAGCTCCCGATTGCCAGCGCAATGGAGCGACGGCGACAGAAGAACCGCGAGTGCATGCGCAGAGCGCGACAGCGACAGCGGGACGAGCTCAGCAGCATGAAAGTCACAGTGGCGAGGCTCGAGAAACAGTACGCGGAGCTGAGCGTGCAGTCGCCCGTGCAACGCGGTGACGGCGCGTTGATGTCTCGCGCGGCGACGAACTACGCGCAAGCTCTGGAGCTCTCAAAGCGCCTCGGAGCCGAGAATTTGTACCTCAAGGCCGAGATCCAGCAGCAGGCGGCGTGGAAGATTAACCTGTCGCGCATCCTGCAGTCGCGCGTGGAAGTGCACGGGCCTCGATGGGCGCAGCAGTTCCAGCAGCCGTCGTTGGGTGGGGAGGAGGTTCTGCGCATGCAACTTGATGAACGGGATCCGCTCGAGGCGGCGGACGAGTTCGGCTTCCATCCACTCACCGACTTGGGACTCACGCAGGTGATACTGGAGAACCGCCGCACCATTTCACGAGTCCAGAGTCGCTTGTTGATCCCGTCGTCGCTCGACTCGGACGCGGGCGCGCGCACGCGGAGGATGCAGACGTTCGGCTGGGACATGGTGCAGCGCGTGCACGGCAACGTCATGGAGTGCGTGTTCACCAAGAGGTTCCGCGGCGTGGATGTGGCTCAGCTCATGCAGAAGACGTGGGCGAACGACATGAGGCTGGGCGAGTTCAAGAAGGTCAAGGGCGAGACGTCTCGACTCGAAGTGCTGCAGACCGTGAGCCCCAACGCCTACGTGCTGGTTCGGGATGTCATGTCTCCGACGGAAGATATCTCGACGTTCAGGTCCGTGTTCGTGCGCTTCCTCATCGAGACGAGCAAGAAGATCCCGGCTTCGGAGGCCATGGCCACGTCGTCTGGTATCGACGCCAGCGCTCCGTCCACGCCGCCGCAATATGCAGAATCAGACTCCGACTGCGACGAGCTCATGCTCGAAGCTTCGGGTTACGTGCTGGGCACGCAGACTTTCGACACCGACTACTCGAGGAACCCCCGCGAGGAGGACATCCGCAACAAGGTGGCATGGGCTCAGCTGTCGCTGTCGATTGAGTTCTTGAACGTGGTGAATCCTGTCACGGGAGGAATATCAACAGTTGTGCTGGAGTGGTCGGACCGATTACTGCGGACCGGAGCACGCGCAACGAAATGCAAGTGACATGATGCAAGGCATGTTGCGATGGGAGTTGCTGGTCATCTCTCCTGCTGTGAATCTCGTGTCGCTGTCGTTGGAGTGATTGATCCTCGCTATTTATCATGTATCCAATTAGTTTTGCGCTCTGACGATTGCAACGACGGAGACACCTCGTGACCTGGCTAGTGACTCGGTCAGAAACTTTTCCAAGAAAGTGAATTTGTATCTGACGATCAACGGGAGCTGCAGTTCCGGCAACTACACCTGGGGGAAGGCTCTGCATGTGACTGGGCCAGCGAGATGAGCTCGATGCAGCGGAGCAGCTCGACTTCCATTCACTAACCGACCATGAGCTAACGCAACTGATAGAATAGCCGCACGGCATCCCGATTACAGTCGTCTACTAGCGCTTGATACATGTGGTGGTGCTCGAAGCAAGCCGCTGTTGACAAGCTCTTCACGAAGTTTGAAGTCGACAAAATCGAAGCAAAAAACCGGAATTCCAAGCGTGGGTCGGTGCGGTCGTCAAAGCCAACAAGAAGCTTCAACAAGCGGGAAAAAACGACTTGGGTAGTCTGCCCCTATTGGTGGTCAACGCTATCGGCTCGCATCGGAGACGATGCGCTGGCCAAAATGGTAGCAGCGGAGGAAGTTACTGCTAAGAATACGTTGAGCGTCGATTCATGAACGTTCGACTTCAGTTTCACACCCAGTTCTTGTTTTATCGATGAGGCGAACGAGTTAGGCAAGGTCTTATCACGCTTCATTGTACATATACCGTAGCAAACGATATGTATTCTTCAACAGTGATGTTTCTACTGCCCATCTACTCGATAGTGCTTTGTTTGAGCAGGCTGACGTACATGTATACAGAGTGTGCAGGGGTTACTCGGAGCTCGTGTTCACATGAACCACCGAAAATTGGCCTGAAAGACGTGCTTGCAGAAATCAAAAGATCGTACGGACTACCTTCCATACGAATCGTGCGGACCGGTGGGTAGTTCAGCAACTTCCAAGTTTACTTGCCATTAGGCTGGCGAAGACAGGATCTCTAAACGCATCAACGCCGTATCATCGTGACATAGGCAGCTTGGTTGTCTTCATTCCAGCTTGCAGTTCCTGCCTCTGCGAGGACGAAAGCAAACACGCAGGGAGCTGCGGCGAACCACACTCCACAAGACTAGAAATACATGAAAGGGTTCCTCTTAACACTCTTAAATACAGTGCAAGGTTGCGCTACGGAGACCAGCGGCCTCGTACTCCGTCGAGATAATGAACGATCTGCTTGTGGCGTTGCGAGGAACTTGGGTGATGAAATGCCAGGACTTGGCTAGTTAGTAAGTATACGTCGCGGCCTACGACAGCAGGCGCACGCGGCCCATCGAGACTCGACGCGCGCTGGCGCCGCCCGTCGAACTTGCTGTCGAGTTGCGCATGGCCGTCGAAATGGCGTCCGAGCGTGGCAGCGAGTTGGACGCAATGTACGACTCGGCTAGTGTCGTCTCCTCGTCGCAGCTGAAGGCGAAGCCCATGTTGCGTCGGCTTGTCGTCGGCCGGAACATCTTGGCCGGAACGCGCTCCCACGTGGCGTCCTCGGAAATGGACTCACTGAATACACTGGCTGAGTAGCTCTCGGTGACTCCGGAGCTCACGGAGGCGGAGGCCGCAGACTGCGGTGCCGAAGTGCGACTGCCGCTGCTCTTCTTCGGCTGTTCGTACAGCGTCGCAGCGGTGAAGCTCTGCGGGTGTTGGGCCTTGAGGATCTCGGCGTCTGTGTGTCCGAAATCGCTCAGGTACCCAGTGGTGTGGACGTCGTCCAGCGACATGGACAGCGTCTGCTCCTCCGAGTGATTGATGGTCAGTCGTCGCTGGTACTTGTGCTGCGCGGCACCGCCCATGGATTCCTGCAGCAGTTGGGCCAGGTCCGGGTGGAACGTGCGTTGGTACAAGTTGTATGCAATGTGACGTCCCAATGCCAGCGAGCACCCCATGATCAACACGAGGAAGTAGCCCCACGTCTTGAAGGTGGGGGCGAACGCACCGAACTCGTCGTAGCCGACCTTGTACGTGGCAAAGTACGGCGTCTCCGTGCCAATGGCGGCGAAGACAAACCACGACATGACACTGCCGAACCACAGAGAGAACGACAGCACAGTCCATCGGTCTGCGATCATCCAGATCTTCATGTTCACGATCAAGACCGTGAGCGAGAAAGCCACCATGCCGAACTCCACGCGCGACTCGCTACCCGCTGCCTTCTCGGACGCGTTGAAGCCGTACGACATGACCACGAAGATGATCATGGACTCGTAGAAGGCTGCGGCGATCCAGCGGCCGAACGTGTACATGTTGAAGTAGAATCGTTCCGGTCCCCGGCGGTACAAGTCGGGGTACTCAAGGCTGAACGGCGCCGGTAGGTCCTTGTCCAGCACACCCACCACCACGATCGGCAGGCCCGTGAAAGCCACGTTGTACAGCTGCACACCGATCTCCCAGTACATCTTGGAGCCCGAGGCGCCCGAAAGGTAGCCGTACCAGTACTGCGCCAGCACAAGCGTGATGTTCTTATAGAACATGTACAGCACCAACTTGGAGATACGAATGTAGTTCCAGCGTCCGTGAACCAGCAGCAACCGCTCGAGGAAGCGGAACTGCGCGATGGCGTAGTCACTCGAGTTGACAGCCTGCATACCCTCCTGTCCGGAGATACCAACGCCAACGTGAGCGGCCTGAATCATAGCGACGTCGTTGGCACCATCGCCAATAGCGAGAGTTCGCACAGTCGTGATGTTGTCCCTGACGAGCTTCACCATCTCAGCCTTCTGGGCAGGAGACACGCGGTTGCAGATCACTGCGCGGCACAGTTTGGCGAACGACAGCAAATGAGGCGCGGTCCCAGGTCGGAGGGCCATCTCCAGCGCCTCGCCATCGATAATTAGCGAGATCTCCCGCTCCCCTCCACCAGCCATTCCCTTGGCGTTCTCCATGAACTCTCGCGCTGCAGCGTTCAGCTTGGCACGGATCGCTGCCTCGTCCGGACACGTGGTGGCGTTCACGATAACCTGCTGAATGGAGTTGTCCAGCAGCGAGCACGCGTACGAAATGTTGATCGCCGTTTCTTCCTTGTCGCCCGTGAGCATCCACACTTTGATACCGGCACGCGTCAAGTTGGCCAAGCACTGCGGGACCCCATCCTGCAGCTTGTCTTCGATGGCTGTTGCTCCGATCAGCTCCAGTCCCTCCTCGATTTCTTCCATTAGAGCATCGATTGCGTTCGGTTTGCCGTCTTTGCGTCGATCAATCTCCGCCACGTTGCCCTGTGCGTCGTCGAAGCGCATTTTCCACTGCTGGAACCAGCGCTCGTCGAGCGGCTTCATTGCGAGCGCGAGCGTACGCAAGCCATCGTCCGCATACTTCTCCATGTGGTCGCGCGTGATGTTCTTGAGCTTCATCATGGCCGGGTCGTCCTTCAGGCGCTGGTAGATCATCATGTCGGCTCCCTTCGTGTAGAGCAGCAGCTCGCCGCTTGGCTTGCGGACCACCACCGACATGCGCTTCCTCGTGCTGTTGAACTCGAGCACGTCCAGAATCTCGTACGACACGCGCTGCCCCAAGACCTCCACGGTCGCGGTTCCTACACTGCGGCTTTCAAACTTGAACCCTGCGAAGGCTGCACCAGCCACGAGAGCCTGTTCATCCGGAGACGATGCCGATAGACGAACTTCACCCGACTCGAGCTTCTCGGGGATGACCGTGTGGCACACGGCGAGGTGCTCGAAGAACTGCATGATCTTGTGCTTCTGCTCGTCTCCAGCGCTGCCCTTCATTCCATCAAACAGAGCCTTGTCGACAAAGTTCACGAACGGGATCCGCTTGATGCTCGGGTCCAGTTTGGGCTCGGGCGGAATGGGCTTCCCGGCTCGAACCAGCGCTGCGCGTCCGATCTCCGTGATGCCAGAGCCGTACGAAGTGCCGTTGATTGAGCACTTGCGGAACTCCATGACGTTGCACGTGAGCGTGCCGGTCTTGTCACTGAAGACGTACGAGATCTGACCCAGCTCCTCGTTGAGCTCCATCGTGCGGACAATGGCGGGGGTGTCCGTCTCGGCATCGTACATCTCGAGGTCCCAGGCCATGAAGCGCGACTGCAGGAACTTGACGCTCGTCATGGACACGTAGAGCGAGATGGGGATGACCTGGTAGAGCAGCAGGAAGTAGTAGAACAGCATCTGGATGAACGCGACGAAGCGCGTGCGGGTGCGCTCGGCCTCCGTGAGCTGGATGTACCACGTGTTGCGCACGATATCGTACTGCCACGTGATGTAGCACGTCGCGGCCACGGCGCACGCCACGAAGAGCCCCATGCAGAGCATGACGATCATGCGGTTGATGTGCAGCATGAGGTCGCTCCACTTGGACGGCGCCGCGCTGGCGCTCTGCATGATCTTGGTGTCGTTGCCCGTGTTGATGACGAGCCCGAAGGCCCAGTCCGTGTTGCGCAGGTTGCAGCCGCGCAGCAGCACGTTCTTGACCGAGAGCGGCATGACCTCGACGCCGCAGCCGTCGCCCACCGTGACCTCGACCTTGCCTGCGAACTTGTTGATGTGCGGGTTGGGCTGCTCGCACTTGACGACGCCGCGCAGCAGCGCGAGCTCCGCGGCGTTGGCCAGTGAGCTCATGGTGGCGGCCACGGCCTGCCGCAGCTTGAGGTTCGTCTCGCCGTCCAAGCTCTTGGTCTCGACGTAGCAGATGCCGCTCGGGGGCTCCCCCACGGGCTCCGACACGGCCAGCACCAAGACGTCGGCCGGGATGACCTCGCGGTTGCGGATCTGCAGGAAGTCGCCCACCTTGATGTCCGCCCACTTGCGGTCCACGACGTGGCCGTCCTGGATGACGTGGCACGTGGCGCCGTTGGCCTCGCTGTCCGACTTGTGGCGCCGGAGGTCCTCCATGACGGCGAACACGGCGTCGATCGAGATGACGAAGAACAGCACGGGCGCGTTCGTCGGGTAGCCGTACGTGTTGCTGATGCTCGGGATGCTCTGCAGCACGCAGACCATGAGGAAGAAGAAGTTGGCCACCTTGCTGAAGCTCTCGCGCAGGAACTTGGGCACGAACGTCACGAGCGAGTACTTGGACGTCACCACCACGTTCGAGCACTTGTCGAACACGGCGTTGCCCGGCGCGTAGTTGATGTAGACCTCGCGTAGGGAGTCGTTGGCGTCTGAACCTGCTGCTGCAGCTGTAGCTGAGACGCTGACGGGCGTGGCGTAGTCCACGAGCTCGTCCTCGTCCGGGAGCTGCTGGCTCCTGCTCTGTCGGGGCGACTGCAGCACGGGCGCGGGGCTGCCCAGTGTGTTGTAGCCGCTCGTGCTTGAGCCCAGTGCATTGTCGACACCCGCGGGTGCCACGCTGGAGCAGAGCGCGACCTCGTCCTCGACCCGCGAGCCGCGGAAGATGCGCGACGTGCTGCGCTTGGCCGCCATTGGAGCTGAGTGCTGGCCCAAGGCTGCGCTGTTGCTACCTGCTACCTGCTACAGTCTGAGGGGTGGGCCGGTCTAATTGTGAGGCGGAATGGCAACAGACTGCGTGCGGCAGGACCAGACGCACACGAGGGAGAGCGCAAAATAGACTTGCACTGACTTGCCCGACCCCTGACCGTTGCAAAATAAGAGGCCCACTTATGTGACGATTGAGCCGGCATCTGCCAATGGGAGGAGAGATGAACCCTAGTCACCGACATAAAAGCTTGAAGCAGAGCGGAAACGAGCCAGTTAGCGAGCCCCGCACTGCGGCGAGAGACAGGGCGACGCTCCATTTTCAAGTGTTGTTGGTTGTTGGTGTTGGCCTCGTGGCGACGACCGCTAATCAATTCGACAGTGCGGTGTTTTTTGGTGTGGGTGTGGCGTCGTTCGACCGCATGGATCCGCTGGGAAGCAGCAGCGCAGTCTGGGATGGCAGTTCAGTACACCCAGCTCCACGCTTGTAGACTCACGCAAGCAATTTAGAAGGCGATTGGGTGTTTCACCATGAGGTTGATTGTGAAGTGCTGCACACGGAATGATGTGGACCACACAGTTGGTCCGACCTTTGCGTGGCACACTGTACCGTATTTGTGGTAGGGATCAGCAGACTGCAACTTGCATGGTGCGTCTATCGCCTCAAAATTTGACCCCACAAGTACATGTATTAACATAGAAAATCTGAGGTAACCAGACCAAAATATGGGGGCGCGCGCATTCTACAGGCTCTTGGTAGGAACAACAACTTAATTTATTACTTCATCTTGAACGAATATTTAATATGGATACAGTCGATAGCGTGCGCGAAGGCTCGTTTTCTTGTTAGCGCCCTCAACACCAATCTAGTTAAGTCTTAGTTACGTAAATTTAGTCGTGGTGTCTCCATCTATTGTGAATCACTTGCATCATATACCACCGAAGTAAATTTGCAGGTAACTAGTCCTTTATTAGCACTTCCTGATGTACTAGGCAGCGTGGCGTAATGGGCACTAGTTTTAGAGTATTTGCTCGAGGAAGAAGGGCTTCCTTCAGCCGGAAGCATACTAGAGGTGCTGCATGTTGCACCCATCTTGTACATCGTCACATTGACAGCAATTCCGAGTTCTGCTATCAGAGAACTTTAGAAGCTGGAACATCTCTTGGACTTGGAACAAGGAAAATCTGGATAAAAATCGGATAGATTACGGATAAATTACCATCGGATGTTCCAATACTTAGGTTCAGTGGTATAACGAAGGGTCGCGTTGTTCCAATGGAATATATTTTTGGACCAGCGAGATTTCATACGTTTTCTGTCAATTTTTGTTCCAAAAACCCGACTTAGTCCAGGATCTAAAGTTCTCTATTGGCTATAATAGGGATCGGAGGTACCATATTTTTACAATCAGGTGACATTTGCATCCAAAGCAGCATTTGTTGAGGGTAGAGACAAGACAGTGGTCAAGAGAGTGAAGACATGCACCTTGCTTTGGGGGAAGCGATCAAGTTTGGGCTGCAATATCTTCCCACGAACTGATGCTACGAGCGTGAAACGACCACCATTTTAAATAGTTTGTACGAATCTTTAGTAAAGCACTAAGAAATACATGTAAGCGACGATAATGACAAATTTAATTTTTGACCTCGCCCAAGAAATGGCGATTTTTGGTCTGGTTACCTCGGACATCCCTTGTTAATAGCGCCTCCTATTTTACAGAGGTCGACAGCATCGAGGACCCAGAAAACACCCCAGTCAAACTATATATTTTTAGATCCAGGATCAAAAACTTAAAAATAGTAAGACTCTTCCAGTGTCATACGACACGTAGAACACTCAGAAACCGCAAGCCATTTTCACCCCGTCTAAGAAGGCGCGTACCTATGATTTACACAACAAGGCTCAATAATCCGAGGGTTGTAAAAATGCGATTATCCAATCAGATACCTTTATTTTTCCGCGCTTATCCAATCAGATACCTTTATTTTACCGCCAGTTCCGGCATCATCGCTAGCACCTCTCCGTCGTCTCTCCATCGCCGACGCAGCCCCGCTTCATGCTCCAAAGCCAGCACAGCATCGATTTCCTCGAGCAGATCCATTTCTGCACAAGCGCTGGCCTGATCGAAGTACGCGCAGCCCCATGATCCCCAGTGCGGGTCGCCCTTGGCGCCGCCGCTGCAGCTCTCGGTCTCGGACGACCCCGGCGGAGAACTCCAAGCAGGCTCTCAAGGCGCTCAAGTGCGTGGCCTTCTCCAGCAAACAGATGGGCACAATGCTGGGCCGTCGCCGCGAACTGCTCAAGGACCCGGTGGACGAGCTCCAGCTGCTACGACGCGAGGACCAGCGCGAGCGCGTGCTGCTGACCAACATCAAGCGCACGCTGCGCTGCAGCAGCAGAAGGCCGCGTCGACGAGGCCACGCTGGTCTTCAACTGCAAGCACAACCATGGTGGATACGGGCACCAAGACCACATTCCTGTCGGCCTCCGAGCTCGGCTACGGGGTGGAGGGCTACGATGACGAGGATGCCAACGCCCAGTGCAGCAGCGCCGGCGAGAGCGACTACCTCCTCTCAGACTTTATGGACAACGACGAAGTCGAGATGGCGCAGCAGGACGGTGACTACCCGAAGCTGCAGGTGGCGCAGCCGGACGAGGAGCGCCCCGTTGAAGACGACAAGGACGAGGTCGGCGAACTCTCGAGCGTGAATGCCTGGTCCTTCGAGAGCGACTCGCAGGCTAGCTAGTCGGTCAAGGGCAGTCGCCGCCGCTCGGTATCACTCACTCACCCACCCGCGTTATTGGCGCACGAATGCTAGCCGACCTTCGATGCGGTAGTGCTGTTCACCACATGATGGCGCCAACGACCTCGAACAGCGTGCGCATCTTCCAGTCGTCGTCGGTCAAGCTCGTGTTAGACCAAGTGTAGCTGGGCGAAGGCGATGAGCTCCTACTGTAATCACTGTACTTGCGGCACAACTATCAACTCCGTTTTAGGTTATAAATGACGGCGATTTATTTTTAAAATCGATATTTTAAACAATATCATATTGGGAAGGGTATTACTAGATACAGTCGCAATGGTGAACCATGATTCGCCAAAACTAGACATGGGTTAGGTCTATTTACCTTTCCCTCTGTTGTGTGTGGTGAAGAAGCCCATAATCCTCGTGGTTTTCAGCATAAATAAAGCGCGCTGAGATGCACATGCTGGCCAAATCTGACAAAAAATGACCAAAAATTGACCGAGCTGTGTTTTTTTGGGTCCTCGATGCTGTCGACCTCTGTTAATAGGAGGCGCTTAAAATAACGCTGGTACAGTGCAATACAGTGTACAGCGTAGTTAGTTTTACTCGTCGATCTTCGTCTCCGGTGTGCAGCTGGCCCCCCAGATGAAGCATCCGAGCTGGTCACCACGGACGTCACGATTTATTGAGGGATGTGCTCGGTTTGCTTCTACTCATTCAAGCCGATGGTTTCCACGAACCGACATGTTCTGTCCCCAGCTGTGGGGCCAAATTCTGGCTCAGGTGAAATCCGGCGTTATCGACTCACATCAGCCGAGCCTCAGGCAATACTGTAGCCAACCGGTCCACACAACGAATCTTGAGGATTTCATGTTGGTGTTTTCGGCAAAGTAGCGCAGTGCAGCAACACTCGGTCTTCATTTTTCGGAAGTTTCTACCAAGTTCAAGTGAAGTAAGTAAGACCCATAATGCTAAAGTTTTACGAAAGAAAGATTTTTTTCAACTCGGAATGACATGGGAGAACGAGGATCGCGGCGACGTCGAGTTCCCATTGCTATTATTGCTGCTATGAGGTTGTGTACCAGAAATGCGGGAGCGCATAATCGACCCGAACCGCTTCACTTGTCGGTACTTGAGCATTGCCACGCCTCCGTGACCCGTCCGTGCCGTGAACGCTGCCGTAGCCTGCAGATAATTGTGCAGCGTGTCGAGTTTGTCCTCCAGTGACACGAGTGTCATAGGGGTGAAGCCGCCGCTGTCCTCCGTTCGATCCTTTTTCTTGTCGGGCATGGGGACGCCCATGCGTGCGCAAATGAAGTTGTGAAGGCGACGTGCGTCGTCACGCTCCTGCTCCCACATGGGCTTGGGGGGTTCCACCACAAGCGAAAACCGTCTCGAGCGGGTCGCAGTCGACGGAGCTCCAGTCAAAGACGGAGCCCGTTTCTCGCGCTTATTGGTTTCCACTTGCACACACCAGTCGTGTGCGTGTTCGAGGTAAATCCACTTACCTACGGGGAAAATACACAACATTGAGCTCCTGAGTAATTGTGCAGGTTTGAGGTTCATGGCGTAAGTCACCGCCTCCAATTCCGAGGCAAAGAGCGCGTGCACGGCCACAAACGGCTCGTCGAACTGCGACTGAGCCACTTCAAGTTTCGAGAGCACCACACTCGCTACAGCGAACGAGCTTCGGGTAGAGCTGATGGAAGTTTTCTTTCGAGGTGACAGGCTGTTGGACTGGGTGGTAGACGCAGTTTGGTCGGTTGAGTCCACGACGCTGCCTGGAATCGATGGTCGCACTTCATTGTTGTTTGACGCGCTTGGAACCGGAGCAACCGCCACTTGTTGAAATGACGCGAAGTGCACGCTACCGTCTCCTGTCGAATGCAGCGAACCTGTTGATTCCTCAATGAAGGAGCTGGACAGCGTTCTCGTCCGTGGACTATTCGTCTCTGCGACTTGCTGCAGCTGGAGTCGCTCTTCGACGACTTTGGATCGATCGGCACGAGGCATCAGCGCGTACGTCTTGAGCGGTAACGCGAAGTATTTGAGGTTGGTGACTCCGACACTGTCTTGGAATCTCTGGGCGGCTTCACGAGCTGCAGCGAGAGACCGAGCGGTCTGTAGAATCTGAAAAGCTGGAGACTTCTTGGGCACAAACGTGGCTTCCGATCGCTCGTCACTGCTTTCGTCCAGGATGACAAAGGCGACATAATCCGTCTCACTCACGCTCTCAATCTGCAAGCGTGACGGAGAATGCGCTTTGGATGGAGACGTTGAGGGTTTCCGGATTGTGGTCGTGGGATTCACCTTGTGCTGCTGCAATCGAGCCTTTCGACCCTCGTGGCCTTGTGGCTTGCGTCCTGCAGGGCGAGAGAAGATGAAGTTTTCTTGTAGGAGCTGGCTCAAGGCATGTGAAGTGATCTTCAAGCTTCGGCTCGAGCTTCGACGCAACGGCGACACGGACGAAGATCGAGATGTTTCTGGTGCTTGGTCGTCGTTATCGCCCTGCTCGACCTCCTCCAGGGACCTCGTCGTGCGATTCCATGACGTACAAACCTGCTTCTCGACGACTTTGATGTCGAAAAATGCCAGCGGGTTCCCTTCCTTCAAGACTTCGGCTTGTCGACGTTCCTCGGCTGCTAGTACACTGTCTAGCTGTCGCTGTCGCGCGGCGCTGGGAGGTGCATCCACGTTGAACGACGTCACGTAGTTGCCGAGTGTTTGATCAGGATTGAGGCACTTCTTCATGGCTTTCGCCTCTTGCGCCAGCAGCAGCAACTCGTTCGCTGGGACCAACGCCTGCCTCGCTGCACTCTCGTTCGAGATTGTAGTGCGAGAACTATCAGGACATTGATCTCCGCTCGGAGGAGGAAGAGGTAGTCGAGGGAGTGTGACCCCTGTCGATGGCCGAGATACTCTCTCCGACTCGGACGTCTTCGAGGTCGATGAGATCGTTGTTGCAGCGGTGGCTTTCCGCGACTGCAAAACCTTTGCAGGAGGACCTCTAGTGGAGTCCTTGCTGGCACCGCGGGCAGCAGACGGCAAAATCTTTTCGATGCGTTCATGATTCACATGTTCTCGGAGCACTTTTTGCTTGTACGCTTCCCATTTCTGCGTCTTGTGGAAACGATCCAAGTACACGATACTCTCCGCGTGTGACTGGGCGGCAGCTCGTAGAGTTTCTCGAGCCGATCGCGACAGACGATGGAAGACGTCGTACTTTGAGAGCAGCAGCACCTCCACTGGAGTGCTCGCACTCACGGTCACTTCTCGATGAATCACCTCGTTGAAATTTGCTCCGGCAGCTCTACATTTGCGTACAAACGCAGTCAATGAGCACGTGATAGTCAAGATCAAGTTGCAAACTTGCTACGTACGCATCATCTCCCACCACCCGAAAGCGACCGATACGCTCAACAAAAACCTCGTGCTTCACGTGAGTGAATGGATCTGCGATCTCTTTCGTGACGACGAGCTCGCCACGCACAACAAAGTAGACGTGCGTCGCGCGGTCGCCTTGACTGTAAAGAACGCTACCGGTCGATAACTTCTGCTCGAGCAGCACGTACGACAGCTCTTTGAGCAGCTCTCCGGTCCACTCGGGCGTCTGGAACATGGGGATCTGGTCCAGGACACCCACTCGCTTGGCCATATCCTTCTTCTGCATACGACGAAGAGTAGAATTGTAGTCCTTCTCACAGATCACTAGCAGTTGGCACTCTTCGCGCGTGATCACCGTCGCGCTGCGCACACCTCGGCCTTTCATGAGCGCCAGCTCGCCGAAGTGAGCACCTTCCGTCAAGTTGACGAGCTTGGTCATCTGCACGTTGCCTTTGAAGTCCTTCGAGTTGATGTTGACATCCACGGAGCCACCGAATATGATGTAAAACAAGTCCCCCACTTCACCTTCTCGGAACACGCAGGCTCCTGCAGGCAGAGTGAGGAAGTCGACGACAAGACAGAGCTCGCGGACGAAGGTTTTGGGCAGACTTCGGAAGAACTTGAGAGTCTGGAGGTACTCGCTGAGCATGTCGATGTCAGCTTTGGTGCGTGCATGCTTCTTCTTGGTCAGAACCTTGACGTACTCGCGCTGCGTCCGCTGTACCGGACGCTGGACGCCGATTCCGTTGGCGATCTGCATCCGCGAGAGGAACTCGAGTTGGTCGTTCTTGAGCATCAAGTTGTAGTCGCTCCGAGTGATCTTGACGAGCTCCGTGGCGCTCTTCGACAGCACCGTGGCCGCACGCACGTCGTTGTTGAGCAGCGAGCGCTCGCCGAAGTAGTCGCCTTTGCCCAGCTCGCACACGGTGACTTCGACCACCTCACCGAGGATCCGCTGGCTCACGCGAACCTCCACCGTCCCGCTGAAGACGATGTAGAGAGCGTCGCCTTCGTCGCCCTGCCGGAAAATGGTCTCGTCCGGGTGGAACGTCACGCACGTCATGCGCCGACAGAGCAAGTCGAGCTCGGACGGCTGCAGGCGCTCGAAGTCGGTCGTGATTTTGAGCTTGGTCGTCTGGAACCAGACGCCGAGCGCCTGCAGGTCCATCTGAGAGCGCTGCTCGCCGTCCTGCGCGAGCGCGCGGCGACATGACTCCTCCAGTATGAGCGTGCGGCCGTACAAGTGGTGGGTCTTGGACGTCTCGTCCAGATCGAAGCCCGAGTGAACTCCGTCGAGCTCGTCCCAAGCTTCGGCGTCGTCCTCCTCTTCATTGTTGTTCGTGCCCGCCGCTCCACTGTCAGTTGCTGGGCCGTCGTCGTCCGGCTCGAGCTGCTTCCTCCTCAACGTCGACAGCTTGATCCAGTGCGACATCACCCGCGACTGCTCTTCGGGCACAGTGGCCGCGCGTCCGACCTGCTTGGCGACCAGCGCTTGCTGCACGAGGTTCTTCATCTCCCTGCTCTTGAGCATCTGAGCCAGCGAAATGCGCTTGTCCGACGTGGCTGCGTCGCCTGGACTGTGTCCCGACACCCGACGCGCCACACTGGACATGACCGAAGCCCACGAATCGTTCGGCTGCTGCACGTTCTCCGTCGACTTCTGCAGCTTGTGCATGGAGATGATCGAGTGCGCGGCTCGACTGAAGCCTTTGAGTCTGCTGACTCCGCTCTCGCTCGATGGATCGACAGCATTCGCATTGAGACTTGCGTTGGAATCGTCCGGTAGCCCGAAGGTCTCCGATAAAGAAGCAGGAGTCGATGGTGCTGCTGAACTCGCTTCGAGCGGCGTCTTGACCCTCGCAGCGACTTTCAGGCTCGTAATTCTCCCACGTCCACGACCTTTTCCTCGGCCTTTAGATGTCGACGGAGCTTTCGGGTGCATCGTCCTGCACAATAGTTTGAAAGCTCGAAAAACTTCAACTTCTATAAATGGCTACAGTTCACATGCAGCCATGATGCGTCCCTATCAACGAGCCTATCTCCCATCATGTCATGCTAGTATAGAGTCCTTCACTTTTAAGCCAATCACCAGGCCTTCCTTCCCATTCTCCAGCCTGTGGCCCGACACCTCATGGCCACGACGAACGTCTCTGTGGCGGACGCTCCTGCGCGCCCAGAGACGAACCAGACGGAGGATTCTACGACGCCTCCGCCTGCGCAAGCCATCGGAGCAGACGCTGACCAAGTTGCAAGCGCGGAGGCGCCCCCAGAGACGCAGGAGACGCAGCAGAAGAAGACTCCATTGGAGGGCCAGAGTGTAGCCATGAACGTCAGCGGATGTAGCCATCATGCAGTCGGTGACGGTAGCCGCGTCAGCCACCCGAGAGCTGCAGCTGCAGCTGCCAACGCGGAGATGGCGAGGCAGGTCAAAGACGAGGAAACGCCGCTGAGCGTCATGTTCGCCAAAGCCGCGAGCCTCACAGCAGCCAGCAAACCGCCACAACCAGATGATGTAGCCAAAATGACAAATGTAGCCATCTTGGCGGATGGAAATGCAGATGTAGCCATGATGAAGGATGTGCCACCTCCAGTCGAGGAAGGCAGACGAAGACCGTCGAGAGCTGCAGCTGCCGCTGCGAACGCCGGGATGACTCGACAAGTGCAAGAGGAAGCAGGTTCATTGGGCATGCTCTTGGCTTCGGCCTTAGTGAGACCCATGGAGCAGGAGCAGGTGGTGGAGGCCCAGTCTACTGACAAGAAGCGGACGAGTGACATGGCTACACCTCCTGCTAAGAGATCTCGAGTGACGGGCAGCAGGAAAGTGGCGCAGAACACGCTGGAGATCGCCAGCGCTGAGCTGCAACCGCAGCGAGGCAAGAAACGACAACAAGCGCCCGTGTTTGAAGCTGCGCCGATCATCACCGACCTTCCGCCACTGCCGTTCACGACCACAAGTCCAGAGTTGAAGCTGAAAAACAAGAACAAGGCCAAGAACAAGCGCGTGGCCATGACGAAGATGAAGGCGAAGCAGTCGGTGGAGGAAGTTGAAGGAGATGGCCGGCGGTGCGAGTTCTGCAGAAAAGCAGCAAATTTGTGCGTGCTGATGCACTGCCACGCCTGTCGACGCGTGTATCACGCGCAGTGCTTCTGGCATGCGTTCCAGCCGTATGTGGATCGGAAAGTGCCGATTCTGGACCAGTTGCAGCGCCTACAGGCTGAAGCGCCTGAGCGTCGCGGCAATATCTTCCGATGTGCGTCATGTAGGGCTGCGCTCGTGGACTTTTGTGACAGCGGGGGCTACCTTTGGGACTGTGACTGTCCGACGTGCACGCAGCCGGAGAAGGTGGTTTACTACCGCCAGCGGAAGCTGGTGGACATGATGAACGATATGGAGCTGGAGAAACAGCGCAAGAGAGACCTGAAAGACCAAGCAGCAAAAGCAAAGAAAAGTGGCGTTGCGAAGCCACCGACTTCGACTCCAAGCCGCTCCAACTCGACGTCACGCAGTCGGCGAACACGAGGGAGCAGTGCAGCTCTTGATGAGGAAGTTGTCAACGCACGGACAACGCAGCCTTTGACATCGCGGGGCGCTCCGCCAGGACTTGATCCGAAGAAGGAAAAAGATGTTAATGCCGACGCTATGGATGTGGTTGATGGCGAGGGTGAAGTCAAAAGTGCTGCAGCAAAAGCGGAAAGTGAAACCAAAGCAGAGCCAATGGACGTGGATGAAGGGGTTGGCACTCAGCCTGCCGCAAACGCAGAGAAGACAGTAGATGGACAGAAAACTGAGCAACAGGTCAGCAAGATAGCGGAGCAACAACACGAGCCGCACTCTCCACAAGCCGGCGCGTTACAGCAAGAGGCTAAAACCCTTCCAGAGTTGCAGCAGCCGACAACAGATGATGCTTTCAAGAAGGAACAAGAACACTTACGGAAGGTTAAGTATGAGCCTGTTGGAGAGCCCGAGCAACCTGATCTGAAAGGGGATGATCTGGTTGGCGCAGTGCGCGTTCTACGCGAAGGCAAAAGCGATCGCTGGTGTTTTCCTGTCGTGTGCTCTCGGACAACGAGTCTTCGAGTGTCTGGTATGATGAAGACGGGAACGTGCAAATGGTCGCTGAAGAAAAGAGCTGACATTCAGTGCGAGTGCTGCGACAAGGTGTTCAATTTTCCCGAGTTCGTACACCATACAGACAGCAGTTTGATCAAGGACCCGAAGTGTGCTAGCGAAGATCCGATGCCGTATTTGTTCGTCGAGCACCGCGATATTACGCATCATACACCACTCGAAAAATTTCTGTCTGCTCTAAGGATCTGGGCGGCACGTCAAAGTGCGAATAACACGCCAACTAAGTCGCGCAGAGGTCATGCTGTGAGGCAAGAGGCGATTGCAGCTGTCTCGATAACCACGATGACTATGACAAACCCGGAGGCCGCCGTGGATGCGCTACCAGAAAAGGTGTCCAGACTCCGTGCACTAGCGCTATTCAAGCGCCCGAAGCACCGAAACGACAAGACTTCGCTCGCGGCTCGCTTGTCGGATCCAGCGAGTCTGGACTTTTTGGCGCAGGTGGTGTGTCTGTCGCCGAAGTACGTGATGAACATGGCGAACGGCAGCCTTGCAGACCGCGTGGTGAGGTCGAAAACGCCGGTGCCTGACGACTCGTTTCCGCGCAAGGCAGGCTGGTTGGCATTCAATCAGATGGCGACCATGTCGCGCCAAGTCACATGCATCTGCTGTGAAAAAAGTTTTAGCTTTGACGGATTCGTGGACCACGCTGGCATTTTGCTGAACGAACTGAAGAAGAAATCGCGCCAGCTCTTGTATGTTGTGGAGAAAATGGACGAGTCTGCGTTGGTGCCGTACAACACGTTCGCGATGGATCTGGATACTGTTGCCAAAGCCAACGGGTTGGATGTTTTCTTGGACGAGCTGCTCCCGCCGCCTCCATCCCCTCGACCTATATAAAACATGGTTTGGCCAAGTCAATCGCATGCGCTTGAGATGTTCGACGGAGGGAGGTGTCACGTGTTGGTCAGTGGATATGCAACTTCCTGCAAGTTATGACAGCTTCGGAGATCACTTTTCGATTATGTACCAACAAGGGACAAAAATGAACACATTGATTGGGTTGGTGGATAAGCAGTGGAGGGGTTATTCAACCCTACTTCATACTTCTATGACGCTATGGGCACTGCTAGCTGTGTATCCTCGCCGCCCAACGCGTTCATATAGGAGGGCCCTTTGCCGGATGCGAACCAGTTCGTGAACTACAGTGGACGCCTACCAAAAACATCGTAAGCGCTCGCATAAATATATTTAAGAAAACTTATATTTACTCAGACGATTTTTACGTCTGAGTAAACGAAAGGTCACTTAGCCCTTTCATTGTGCAACTGCATAAATTTACACTTGAGGTTAGTATTGACCACCCTTTTATAGCAACTGGACCGCATATCAGACCGACCTTTCACGTATAGCGACCTCTACACAATTTATATTTAGAGACAAATTTAGAGATACACTTTAAGGCGCTTTTAAGCTAGTTTTGGTAGGCGTCCAGTGGTCACCGTAATTAATCTCATTGAAATTATTTTGTGTGAGGTGCTTTTTGAGAAGCTCACGCTAATTAATCTGAGTGAGATTAATTACGAATTGAGACTAATTAGGGTGTAAGCAAATAGTCTAACTAAAGCTAGAGGTCCGAGTAAAGGACACCGTCAGGAAAAGTCTGGATAGTTGGGCTGGTGTTTGAGCCGCCAGTGCGGTCGTTAGTGCTATCGTCGCCATGTGCGGCACCTTTGTTAAAGTGCCCAGGGTACTTGCGGATGATTTCTTGCAAGTGGGGAAATAGCTGGCTCGTTCTCCACGATCGGTCAATACCTAAAGACAGTCAGTCAAACACACCACATACCTACCCGATCTACAGTACTCCCCACCGCGGGACTCGAACCCTGGCGTATTGTACAGCGCTGTGGTGATTATAAGGAAGATGAACTGGACATGCGGCAAGACCAAGGCGTGGGGCGGGCTCCTGATCAAGACTTTGTACTCAATATGACGGCGGACGAGGGACCCGGCTTGAGAGAAGTGCAAGGAACAAGAACAGATACTATAGATCAAGGCACGAGGGGCAAGCCGATCCTGCTGCCGGTGGATGAGAGTCGACGTGCAAAAAGAAGAACAGATACTACAGATCAAGGCACGGTGCAGGAGAACCATCCGCCAGCGGCAGGACCCAAGGCCGCCCGATGTTGACGAAGAGACCTGGCCAGGAGAGCGACACAGCGAGTGCCATTATCGCCGAGGATGAGGAGGAGGAGAGGGGGGGGCGGAGAGCCAGCAGTTCCGACGCATGCGAAAGGAGCACCGGTACACCGTACTTCGGTACAGTACCGGTGAACCGTAACCTGAGTTACAATAGGCTTTGTACCCTGGCGGAACGTAGGTAACCGCGAAAGCGTAATACATACATACTTCTCGCCAGGATTATTCCATGTTGAATACAGGAATAATCATCGATTGATCTAGACCGCATGCATGTATTTATATCTTGCACATCCTTATCGTCCTCTCACAATGACTGAAAGGATTAGTTATTGGAAGTGCCTACGTTCACCAACTATTTTGTGCATAAACCCAACGCCATCCATACCGGTAATTACCGGTTTTGCCGTTTTCATAAAATCTCAAAATCTTATTTTCTAACAATTACAAGCCACTCCCCCTTCGTTGCCACCCGCCGCGGCGCCCCTGCCCCCGTCACACTCCCTCGACGCCACGCTCCCGTCGCTACGTCTGTCGTCAAGCTCCTCGCCGGCACGCTCTTCTCAGCTGACGCGCTCATCTCGGCCGGCGCGCGCTCCGCTCCCACGCGCGTCGCCAACTGCTGGCAGCCTCTTGCGCGCGCTGGAACTCGTCGGCCACCGCGTCGACCGCGCTGCTACACTGCACACAGGGCATATCGAGCTCAGTGACGCGGAGGTGCAGACCGACGACGAGGCCGTGGGCTACCTGAACCGCCGCGCTGCGCAGATCGAGCGCGACCCGGAGAAGCTTGCGCAGTACCTGTTCGACGCCGCCAGCGCGCGCATGCAGACGCGGCTTAGCGAGCACCCGCTGCTGCTCGTGGAGCGGCCGTTCGCGCTGCCCGAGGAGGACATCGTGCTTCCGCGTTACTTTGATCGCCAACTAACTTAATGTATTGTATGTATGTATGTATGTATTACGCTTTCGCGGTTACCTACGTTCCGCCAGGATACAAAGCCTATTGTAACTCAGGTTACGGTTCACCGGTACTGTACCGAAGTACGGTGTACCGGTGCTCCTTTCGCATGCGTCGGAACTGCTGGCTCTCCGCCCCCCCCTCTCCTCCTCCTCATCCTCGGCGATAATGGCACTCGCTGTGTCGCTCTCCTGGCCAGGTCTCTTCGTCAACATCGGGCGGCCTTGGGTCCTGCCGCTGGCGGATGGTTCTCCTGCACCGTGCCTTGATCTGTAGTATCTGTATTAGTATATTTTATTCCTTGATTTAATGCTGGTCGCTGTTGAGTGGAAGTCCCACTCCGCGTAGCGTTGCGCAGCAGGCGTCTACCTGTCTGCCAACGGAAAAAGAAGAATGACACGAAAACCTTTTCAAAGTGTTATATCGATATATTTAGCAAGTACTAGAGGGCATCGCAGATGGCTGGACAGTACTGGGCAGATGAGCTCCCTGCCAATCATAGTGCAATGAAGAAAAGAGGCAGAGGAGTGAGGCGCCCGAGGACGCAGTCCGAGGACGATCTCACTTCCTCTTTTGCCTCAGACCCCGAGCACGAGTCTAGAGCATAGGCAATTAGTATAGAGGATAAAGAGTAATACATTGACTTACACCTACTAAAGCGTTCAATTCAACATTTCAAGTATGAGTGCCAAGAGAGTCAATGCAAACCTCGCAGCGCTGAAGTTCAGCGGAAAGGAAGGGGACTTTGCGGGTTGGAAAGACCGCATCATCGTCCACCTGCGAGCGAGGAGCGACCAACGGAACGTCGAAGAGCTGCAAGCCAACCGACTGAAGCCCGTGGTCCGCTACGAGGCATCGCTGCAAGATTTGCCGGTGGTAGCCAAGCCGACCGAAAAGTCCAGCGACAAAGAGAGGGCGGGGTACGATTTGCAGCTGGCCTTTGTGGCTCAGCAAGAGTCGTACATCAAGGATTTGCTGAGCCTGACCATGCCGCCCGAATACAAGATGGACAAGAAAGTGCACGAGCCTGTGCATGCCATCTGGCACCCCATTGAGAAGCGCTTCGGCCTTAACACTGTGGCGGGTGTGGTCGGATTGATCAAGCGCTTTGAGGCTGCGGTCAACGACGACCTCAAGAGCATGAGCCAGCTCTTTGCGCGCCTCAAGGCGCTAAAAGACGAAGCTAACCGCAACAATGGCGATGCGCTACAGACGGGAGTAATCTCGTCGAACTTGATGATGCTCAAGATCCTGGGTGTGCTGCCAAACCACATGTGGGGTCAAGCAATCAACCTGACGCCGGCAGAGTTTACGCCGGATCGGGTGGAGGCCAAGCTGTGCGCCATCTTTGGTAGCAAAAGCAAGGCGAAAATTGTGGCGCTAGACCGTGGGATGCCGGTTAACCACGTGCAAGCAAGTGCGGGTGCCGCCAAGCCGAAGAAGTCAGCCCTCGGCAATAGAAAGGCGACAGCCCAACCGTGGTCTGGCCCGGATATGCACCACAATCTGGGTATCATGAAGTGCCACTACTGTGCGGGCGCGCACAATGACATGGGCAACATTGGGCCGCACAAGAAGTTCGACTGCCTGAAGATGCGCGTAGACAGGGCTGTGGGTGTGTACCGCCGTGACATCTGGTCACGCCCGAGTTCGATGGCACGTAAAGTTGCCTACGACCCGACGCCCAAGATGAAAGGCAAGGGGAAGGACAAGGCTCCGACTCGTCGCGAGGTACCCCTAGAGGAGTGCCTGCCAGCCAAGGTGGCGGTAGACGCGTGCAAGGCTGTGCAAGAGACGCCAGTGAGTCCTACTGGCTACATGAGCCCGCCACCAAGCAATGTACAGCTCCCGTTGACTCCGGGAAGAGGTGCCACGCTGTTCGACGACTTAGACGAGCCGATGGATTCGGTAGTCAACGCGGTTGGTGTTGACGCCGAGAAGACGGTCACAGCGACTGAAGAGCAGCCAGACAGCGATATCGACATGGATGCGACGCTGCAGGAAGGCAGCAAGCACTCGATTGCTGAAACGGCCAAGCAGTTTGCCGACATGATGAAGGAGCTTGAGAAGAAGGCTCGTGTGTTGCATCCGTTTTTGTTGGATAGTGAGCATTGCCTAACCACAGATTCTTGGGTGCTTGACTCAGGGTGCGGACACGGCTTAACTGGCGAGCCAGCACGCTTTGTAGAGAAGAAGCCCAATACACAGTACATATTTACTTTCGCACAGGGCTCTAAGCACTCTAATACACACATTGGTACAATCAAATTGTATTTACGTGGACCACAAGGCATTATACCGTTTCTGTTCGAAAATATAGCGCTAGTACCACACACTACTTCGAATATTCTGAGCGAATTCTGGCTCAGGCGCAGTGGGTACCAAATTATTGGCTCACTAAGCGGAGACTTGAAGTTTGTCCTCTTTGAAGGCGAACTTGTGTTTGTAGCGAAAGCTGTTAATGGGGCGTACTATATACAGAGTATGACGGCAAGAGAGCGCCAATTTGTAACGGGCCTAGCGAGTACCCGTCACTAGCTTACACGTAGCGGTGAGGAAGCGTCCAGTTCTCAGTAATACTGAGACCAAGTATTAAGTCCGAAGTAAAATCAACTCTGTTTTATTATTGGGACCAGGGCGGGTCCCGGGGTCTAATGTGAACCACTCAAATGCAGGTCGACAGCTGATTGGCTGGAATGGGGTCTGGCTCCCCCACTTTCAGCCAATCAGATGATGACATGACAGATATTACATAAGTAGTCACAGTCAGCACACGCTAGCGTCAGCACACGCTAGCGTGTGCTGACTGTGACTACTTATGTAATATCTGTAAGAGATCTACCTACTTCTGTAAATGGGGAGGGCCCATTACACAATTAATGTGCAGTGCAGCAAAACTCCAGCCCTGCAAGCCAATTGTGCTACCAGGAGCAGAAAAACTGGAGCAAACACTGCAAAAGTGGCACATAAAACTTGGTCACATCAATAAAGAGACACTGATAGCGATGTTGAGCAAAGACTTAGTGTCCGGTATGCCAAAGCTGTCTGCAGCAGAGCTCAGGCGAACTCCCTTCTTTTGCACAACATGTGCGGAGATGAAGAAGAGGAGAATGTCCTACCGGAACAAAGAGGGCACAAGAGATTCTCAACCCATTAGCACCATTCATATGGATACAAACGGCCCTATGAAGACTATAGGGGTCTATGGCAGCTGCGGGAAGATTAAATACTTCCTGAGTATCATCGACGACAACACGTCGTGGCGTTGGACCTATGTCCTACGCAGTAAGAAAGAAGTATTTGAAAAAGTAGAAGAGTTACTTCTGCGGCTGGAACGCGAGGGAAAGTTCACAATTCGTCGGATCAGATCTGACGGAGGCACATAATTTGTGAACACCGCATTCAAAACTTTCTGCAAAAAGAAGGGAATTGTCTTCCAAACGTCCAACGCGTATAGTCCGGAGGAAAATGGAGCGGCTGAAAGAGACCATCAGAGCAAACTCGACAGAGTTCGATGTGCATTGAAGGATGCTGATATGGCACACAAGTGGTGGCCAGAAGCACTCATGTACGTGACTTATGTCCAGAACCGCACTCCAATGGCCCGCTTGGGAAACAAGACACCATATGAGATGGTGTATGGGACATCTCCCAACGTGAGTGAGCTGCCAGTCTGGGGAGCAGTGTGCTTTGCACACATCCCAGCTGCACTCCGTAAGGATAAGAAACTGTCCGCCCGAGCACTAAAGTGCCGGTTTCTAGGGATTTCGGACGAGACAAAAGGTTACAGATTATGGGACGTCTATAACAACAAGCATATGATCTCTCGAGACGTGCTATTTGACACAACCCATGTAGCCTCGATGGTGCAGCGAGCTTTTGACAAGACCGAGTCTGCCCTCACTTCGGAATCTGCCGCGCGAGAGTCACCCGCAGGAGTAAACCTACCAGCTACCGAGAGCACAGGAGCAGTGGGAGCTACAACACCTGCTATCGAGAGCTCTGGAGCAGTGGGAGCTACAACAACTGCTACTGAGAGTGCCAGAGCAGTGGGAGCGTCCAAACGGCGACGAGTAGGACTGGTAGAATCACCAAGTCGGGAACAACGTCCACGCCGTGAGACGAAGAGGCCTAAACGATACCAGGATTATCAGTGCTTCCAAGCGATAATGGACAAGACCATCGCGCAAGATATCCTGGAGCATAAAGTGCCCACACCACGATCAATCAAAGAAGCCTTAAGTGACCCTTATAGAGAGCAGTGAAAAAAAGCTCTTGAGCTCGAGTACGACTCATTGATAGAGAACGAAACGTGGAGACTCGTACCGCTACCACACGGACGAAAGGCTTAACCCTGTCATTGGGTACTAGTCGTGAAGTATAACGCTGACGGGAGAGTCGAGCGGTTCAAAGCACGATTAGTTGCTCAAGGAAACCACCAGGAATTTGGGGTAGACTGTGATGAAGTATACGCACCGGTGGCACGGTTTGAGTCACTGCGTTTAGTGCTGGCTATTGGGACCATATTGGACTGCCATATCCATCAGATGGATGTCCATACGGCGTTCCTAAACGGTACTATGGACGACGAGCAAAAGATATACGTGAGGCAACCACATGGGTTTGTGAAGCGAGGCCACGAGCATCTGGTCTGTGAACTTTTAAAAAGTGTTTACGGCCTTAAGTAAGCCCCTCGTATCTGGTATAGAGTCCTTCATACCTTTCTGACATCGATGGGTTTTGTCCGCTGCCACAAAGAATTTTGTATTTACGTACAAAAAGTGGAGTTGAATGGCTTATAGTCGTGGTATATGTTGATGATCTGACGATTATGTCGCGGGACATGCGACTCATCAACCGACTCAAGGCAGAATTGTCAAAACGGTTCAAAATGAAGGACCTGGGTGACATTCACTACATCCTAAAAATGGAGGTGCACCGCAATAGAGACCAGCGTGTGATGATGATCTCACAGCGCAAATATATTGCAGAGCAGATCACAAAGTACAAAATGATTGATAGCTCACCGGTGCAGACACCTCAAGTCCCTGGACTCGCACTAGAGCCAGAGACAAAGATGAGCGCAGAACAGATTGCTGCGCAGCCTTTTGACTACAGAGGCATCGTTGGTTCACTCCAATATTTAGTCCGTGGGACACGACCGGACATTGCCAACGCGGTAAGAGAGCTAAGCAAGTTTCTTTCTTGCTACAACCGCACGCACTGGGAAGCGGCTAAGCGGGTACTCAAATACTTGAAAGGGACGTCAACGTACGGTCTGTTTCTCGATGGGAAAACGAGAGACGTAACCTACGAAGTGTACACAGACGCGAGCTTCGCGTGTCAACCTAAAGAACGTAAATCCGTATCAGGGTACGTGATCCAAATGGCCGGCACTAGTGTGTCATGGTGCAGTAGCAAACAGGGAGGCGTATCGCTCTCGACTGCAGAAGCAGAACTCATTGCACTTAGCGAGGGTGCCAAAGAGAGTGAGTGGCTGTGGCATCTTCTTAGCGAGATGGGGTTTCAACAAAAGGTACCAGTGCAGGTATGGTGCGATAGCAACGCAGCCATCAGCATTGTGAAGAACTTGGCAACCACAAAGCCAACAAGCACATTGAGATAAGGTATCTATTCACAAGAGACCTAGTGGAAATGGGTCGTCTTAAGATTACCTACTGTGCTACAACTGAGATGACAGCCGACATTCTCACAAAGGCACTGCCTACAAAACAATTCTTAAAACTAAGAGAGAAGCTGGGAGTACGCAATCTGATGCTGTCCTCTAGCACTTAGTGGGAGTGTTGAGTGGAATCCCCACTCCGCGTAGCGTTGCGCAGCAGGCGTCTGCCTGTCTGCCAACGGAAAAAGAAGAATGACACGAAAACCTTTTCAAAGTGTTATATCGATATATTTAGCAAGTACTAGAGGGCATCGAAGATGGCTGGACAGTACTGGGCAGATGAGCTCCCTGCCAATCATAGTGCAATGAAGAAAAGAGGCAGAGGAGTGAGGCGCCCGAGGACGCAGTCCGAGGACGATCTCACTTCCTCTTTTGCCTCAGACCCCGAGCACGAGTCTAGAGCATAGGCAATTAGTATAGAGGATAAAGAGTAATACATTGACTTACACCTACTAAAGCGTTCAATTCAACAGTCGCACTCGGCAGGAGCACACCATCTACTCCTCTTATGGTTAGACTAGTGGTGGTTGGTAGCTATGGCTGCAATGTTATGTAGTAGTAGTATGCATTTGGTGTGCTGGTATTGTGATCGCCAAGTAATTGGTGACTCGTTCACCAATTTTTCACCAATGTTGGTGACACGTTCACCAATTATGATGACGCTTCCACCCGTGTTGGACAAACACTACATGTAGTAGCACTAAGTATAAGTAGTTTAACGTATTACTACATGTACATGTGTAGTGGGGGCGTTGCCGGCACAACTCCGGAACGTAAGCGTAAAACGACTGAGTTGTGGCTATCAACACAATCGTTTGCACGCTCATGGGCATACTGGCCTAGGTACGCCACACAATCGTAGAGATCAGTCTCTAAATACTGTTTTCAAACCGTTGGATACCGTTGTCATGTCGCCCAGGCTTTAACACCATAATTGGTGAACGTAGGGAGAGCCTTAGTTATTTGCCACCACCCCTCACCTTGCGCGCCACCACCCCCTACCCAAAAAATGGGCATTTGGGTCTACGCATTTATCAATCAAATAAGTATTCAGAAGTACTTACGCAGCTACTCCATGATTTGTTAGTTTGAAAAGTATCGATATGACAAAGGTACGCCTTTCAGCGGCTCTCCAGTGGCTCTCGTTGAAGAATTTGGCCATCTTCCGCACCTTTGCGCAGCTTTGCACGCCACCGTTCATCCACGACGTTGCCCTCCATCACTGTGAATGTGGTCGAAGGTGACTGAAGGTCGATTTTATCGTTTCTTGAATATTTGCGATACATGTCCAGCACTTATAGAACCAGTTAGCGCGACGAACCGGTAGCGCGTGTATACAGTCTTCTATTCGGCGCATCTAACGCACCGTACACAGTGTTGTACTATAGCTTGGATCAAGCTGCGTCGAGGCGAAAACATGTCGATTAGAAATTAGAATTCTAGGTCGCTGAGCTGCTACGTCGAGCTGTTTCGTTACATGACTCGTTATAAAATGAACAGCTCGCTACCCAACAGCGGTATCGCGAACTACCTCACCGTCAAGTACGTTAGATAAAGTCTTGCTTCGCTACGGACTGACGCCTTGAAGTACGTAAGTACAAAATAATTAATTGAACGACACCGCCAACCGTATTATATTGGAGCCGGCCATGATACGCGATCTCAGAGTGACTTGATATACATGTACATGTATCACGCGGTGTGGAATACGGCGTAGACCGTAACGGTTTGAACGGGACGTTAATGCAAACGCAGCACAGACAACCAACGCAGACAAAGAACGCTGCTTCACAATCAGTCCAGTCACTATCAACGCTGACCACGACGCTACCACCAATTTCGAGGCTGCCTCCCGTGTGATTGCAACTTTTCAAAGCAGCAGTCAAGTTTGACCCAAATGCCCATTTTTTGGGTAGGGGTGGTGGCGCGCAAGGCAAGGGGTGGCGAATAACAAATCCCTGTCTGAAGAACCTTCTTGAACCTACCGGTAATCGAATATTATGCTACCCATATGATCGTAATGCTAATTACGACAGTGTGTATACTGGAAAATCTATGGAGCTCGAGCTTAGGGAGCTCGAGGTACCCAAAAATAAAAATGGGAAACTGAAATAGGACTTTGTGGATACGCATTTTGCAGACTTAAAAATAGTCCAGCAAGTTGAAGCTGTTGTATTAGGGGGTTTCAAAGTAGCGAATCATTAGAAAAATGATTTGCATAAAAACAGACCAAGATTAGACCAAAAATGAGCCTCTAGAGGCCCATCGTTCGCCTGATCTTTCGTAAAGCTGATCTTTTGACAGGACTGGCTGAGCCAGTCTGGCCTACCTAATTGCCCCCGGCAGCTCACCAAGGCGCGGAGCCTCCGTGCCTTGGTGAGCTGCAGGCGCAGCCTGGAGGGGTGGGGTGGCGCGACGATGGAGTCCATTGTCGCGCCACCCCCGTTCTGTTACTACCGCTCCTTCTACAGACCCACCGCCACCTTGTGCTCAGCACAACGCGGATGTACACAAGTGCTTAAGCCTAGTCGTTATTTGCCAACGCTACAGTAGTTTTTAGCTCCATCTCCGCGTACTTCGAGGCGGCGGTGTAGTATGCGGAGCTAGGGTATACAGATGCTGCGTGAAGTACACGCCGATGAAGCACGAGGCGATGGCGGAGCTGCAGCACGTCATGCTGCACGAGGCGTCCAGGTTGCCGGGGGGATTTGATGATCTAATCATTAGTGCGTTTCAAAGTTCCCTTCTCCATCGACGGGGCCCAAAACATCAGTTTGATTTTTCGCAAATCATTTTTCTAATGATTCGCTACTTTGAAACCCCCTATTGTGTCGACCTAAAAATAGTCCTTCATGTTGAAGCTTCTTATGCCCGTGCTTAAAAAAGGGTACCAGGTGGAAGGTTGTGGCTTTCGACACATTTTTTTATAGCACAGAGTTTAAATATGACACATTCCTCGATCAGGTCGTAGCATGCACCTATAAGTAGTTCCGGACGTTGGTTGCTCGTGCAGAGGCCTTGAATAGCTTTGCTTGTACAAACGTTCTCAGAATATCCATGAATGTTGCCTTGTCGATGTAATTTTGCACGATAGAGTCGCAACTTTCAGTGTCTACAAAACCTCAGTCCTCAAAAATGGTCTCGCCACCCACCATCCCACCAGCCCCATGTCGTTTTGCGATCGACCCGCTACCCGAGCAAGTTTACGACTCGTACGAAGAAGCAGAGGCAGCTTTACATGCGTGGAATCGCAGGCAAATCATCGACGTGACAAAGGCCCACAACAAGAAAAACAAGCTCAAGGAGGTACGCCAGCGCGACTTTCAGTGCGACCACTACGGCAAGACGCAGAACACCCGAGGTCTGCGGGAGGAGGATCGCGTTCGAACTCAGCGGGCGACAAGCAAAATTGGGTGCAAGATGTAGATTCGCTTAGAGGCCGTCGACGAAGACACTTGTGTTGGCAAATGGCGGGTTGTCCACATCAACGGATCGCTTTACCACAATCACCCGCCATCCGAAGATGTCGCATTTCACCCAGGACATAGGCGTCGCGACATGGCAAGACTGGCATCTCAAGAACTGACTACGGTTGATTTGGTTGCCTCGCAAACTGCCATTGGAATTCCTCCTGAATGAGTTGCTGCAACGATCCGTGCTGCCGATCCCAGTACGTTTATCACGACAAAGGACATTTCGAACAGGAAAAACGTAGAAAGGCGGATCGAATTGGCAAATGACACGCCGACAGAACTGCTCCTCAAGAAATTGGAACAGAACGACTTCAACTACAAGTGGGAAGTAAACCCAGAAACGGCAAGACTTCGGTATTTGTTTTGGTCTCACCCCGATATCAAGAAGTTCTATGGGCTGAATCCGAACGTTTTGATCATGGACTGCACCTACAAAACGAACACTTACGATTTGCCTTTGCTGAACATCATCGCAATGATAAACATGAACAAGGTCCTGCCGATTGCTCAGTGTTGACTCCCTGGCGAGAAAGAGGAAGACTATACGTGGGCGCTTCAACAATTGCAGAGTATGATGGAATTATACGAAATCCCGTGGCTGTTTATCATTATCACCGACCGAGAACAAGCCTGCATGAATGCCATCGAAAATTTGTTTCCTGATGTTCCGTCGTTGATGTGTAGATGGCACATTAATCCCAATTTTCTGGCTAAGACCAGGACGATCCTGGGCCAGATCAAGATGACCAATCCAGCTCCTGGCCAGGACACACACAAAAATACAGTCGAGATAGATCAATTCATGCAGTTGTACTACGATGCCGTCTCCTCCGAAACCGAAGCCGAATGTGAAGACTGTCGAGCCGCCATCCGCTCCATGAATGTGACATTGGCCGACTATCTGGACAAGCACTGGTGGAAGTACAAGACGAAGCTGGTAAGTTGCTGGACCTCCGCGTATTTGCACTTTGGATACCGCGACACGTCGGCCGTGGAAGGTACACATTCAAAGTGCAAACACTGGCTCGAATCTAGTCGTGGAGATCTGCTGACAGCTTTTATAAAGCTTCTGCCGTGGTGGAAATCCAGTATCAGCTCTATCAGTCTCGCCAGAGAGAGAGATGTCGGCAAAATTCCTCATGCACTCCAAGACGAGAGATACTCTGCAGTTGTCATGTTCATCAGCAAGTACGCATTGAACGCCACCGCAGAACTTTGGAAAGAGGCACAGCAGGTTGCCCGAAAACGCAAACCTACAACGCCTTGCTCGGGGAAGTTTCGTCAGTCCAACGGCAGGCCATGTGTTCATGAGCTTGTTAAGATTATTTTGTCCGAGCGCCAACTCAAACTACGACCGAAAGATTTTGACCTGCATTGGCACACACGACGAGTTCATACCGAAACGCGCGTATTGGAACCAGAACCAAGAAGAATGAACAAGTCTAACAAGCGCCGCAAATCGGAAAGTCACAAGAAAAACCAAGGACATTCAGGAGCTGCCAGAGATCCGACATTCAGTGAGCGAGTTGACCGCAACAACCCAGCCCCGCATTCGCCCCTACCGATGTCGTTTACCGAGTTGTTGAACTCCGCTTCGACTCTAGCGTGCGGTGGTGATTCTGCAGGCCATCTGAGTCTCCCATCGTCGCTTGAGGCACTCGAACAGAACACAGGTGAAGATGGAGCCAGCGCACACACAGATGGTTACTATGAAGATCTCAAGCCACCTCGAAGCTGCGGATTTGCTGGACAGAGGCCTTTCTAACTCAAATCAACGGAAGAGAATAGAAGGTAGGCACATAACACTGCATATGCTAGCTAATTTTCCGACAATACATGATATTCCATTGTAACATTCCTACAAGCGAGCAGATACTTCCAACAATTTCAAAAAGTTAATATTTAAAGTAGCCAACGTTGGTCACTAAGACAGATTTAAGTAAATTAAGATAGATTTTCGTTAAATATGAAAGGTTTCAGTTCTTTCAAGATTGATTTAGGTGGGAGTAAGACCGCATTTGGGAAATCGTAAGTCCAAAAATGGTGTATCAAAAGGCAGGTGATGCTGCACCCGACTGGGTGTCGCAGTAGCCATGCTACTGTAACCGATTCGCACGTTCTATATACGACGTAGTAGCAGACTGTACACGACCGGATAACTGGACACGTTTAGTACACCCCTAACTAAACAAAAAAAACTGGCATGGTACTCCAAAACCCTACCGCGCTTCGCGCGGGGATCTGCTCGCTACGTTCACTCTGTTTTACCCTACCGCGCTTTGCGCACCGTTTATGCCCTCCGGACAGAAGTATACAAGCTGTATGCTTCAGTCGGGTGCAGCAAGCACTCTCGTATCAAAAACAGAGACATTTGTGAAAATTAGTCCGGCTAAAATGAATTGTGTAGTGCTCTATTTACGATTTAAAGCACGAAGGCGGGTTTCAAGCTGTGTACACCACAGGTAGCCGCAGGCGTCGACTTCGTAGCGTCAGAGGTTGGAATCTTGTCCAGTAGCGCATCGAGAACGTTGACAAGTGGGTCCTTGATCAGCGAAATGCCCCACTTGCGTCGTAGATACAGCAAGCGCGCCCGATTCCGGTATCGAGGTCCGACCTTATCTTGAGATTTGCTATATTAAACTGAAGGGAATCTAAAGGTTCGACCGTGAAGCGCGAATGATGATCTCATCTACGTCGACATCATCTCCGTAGCTGGTATCAACATTCTTGCTCCTTTCATCGACTGCATTAAAACTAATGCCGATATGGCGAAAGCAGTTTTCTACAGTATCTTTACCTTGTAGATCATGCCAGATCTCCTTGCTTCACTGCATCGCTTGCAGCTGATGAATCTTGTACGCGTTCTTGTCGATCTTGTCTCCGCGCTTGATCTTCTCGTAGACCCAGCGCAGTTGTCTTCCGCGGAATGCTACCTTGAACACAGCAATGATTCCAGCATCCATGGCTCACGAGAGAGGCATATGCCTTGATACTCCAGCTTCTGTATCCACTCCCAGAGCTCGCTCTCCAGCGCCAATGACGTCACGCGCAGGGACTTGCGCCTCCTTCCATCGCCATAGTCGTAGCTCATGATCACCCGAGCTCTCTGGAGGATGTCGGAGACGGTCGTCTGCGCAGGGGCACGCTTGAGCTTGTAGGTCACCTTCGGCCACGCCACCAACTCATGCTGGGTCATAGCCGGTCATTCCGCTGCCTTCTCGATGAGCCCCCGCTTCTGCTCGATCTTCAGCCAGGCCCCCATGTTCTGTTCAAATTTAGTTCTGGGTGTACTACGCGATACGGCTGCTCCACGGCTCCACAGTAGTTGTAATGACTGACGCGTGGAACCTCGCGATGGCTGGTGTGCAGTGCTTCCCGCCAAAACAGTGCCGCTACAACCTTTTCTAAAGTGATAATATCATCCCGTTCAGGTTATTTATTGTTAGCAGTACCGGAAGTGACCGCGCTTACTGTAGTAGGTTTTGGTTTAGTTCTTGAGTTTTTCGTTTTTGTCCAATGCGCGTTGGGCTACAGCCCGCTTACTGCAGCTACGCTTCTTAGCAAGATGACGCTGCTTGGAGTATTTAGTCGAAAATACTTTTTTGCATGAGGAGCAGCGACGAGCAGCAGCGGTGCTTGCCTTCTTGCCAGGAGCCATCTTCGTCGTAGCAGCCATCTTAACAATGAATGCGGACTACATTGTTGGCTCTCATTGACTGCTGTAGTCTAAACGTAATTATGTAAATGCACTATCCATTCGTCCCTATTTCAGCTTCCCATTTTTATTTTTGGGTACCTCGAGCTCCCTAAGCTCGAGCTCCATAGATTTTCCATGTGTATACAGGATTATTCCTGTGTTTTGTGTACTAGGTGGCGAGCCATTTATCAAATTTATATGCATAATAGTTGTGTGCATACATTAGCTTTATATCTGCACGAGTGTTGCGGTGTAACTAGAAGTGTCGTAGAAGTCGGAAAAGATGACCATGCGATGTAGTGGTTTAGTACGTAAAAAGTATCCTACAAGCTACTTAGACTAAAAACTACAATAGGAGCAGCTAGTGTACCCACAGATGAAGCTAAAGCGTCATCACACACCACCAACGTAGCAGTATTAGAGCGTCAGTGGCCGGCGACAGTTCGCTGCCACCGAGGTGATCGTTTTAGCAGGCAAGGAATAGCCGATACGACAAGTCTGTGGATAGGCACGATTTAGCAACCATCGCATTTTTATGTCCACGTTTTCTTGGCTGGTGGAGGTCGATCTAAGGCCGACAAAAATCTGCAAAGCACAATAAATCGCGATTCATACCTAGGTTCAATTAGTATTATTTTGTATGACGTTTTCTCGAACATAAATTTTATGTCCTATCCAGCCTAACAAAACTTAATGACAGGGGGTCCCCCACAGCTTTATATGGCGAATGTCGCAGGTCACAGATTTTGACTATATTGTAACGTGTCTATGGTACCCTGCACGCCGGGTGGTCGATAGCCCAGCTCTCCGTATTCGGCGACAGCACGAACTCGTTCACTGGCCCCAGGAGAAAGCTGCTGGCCCCTGCGCCGGTACTCGCCACACTGGACGGGCACCTATTTATTACTGTCCTTAATGTCCCCAGCTCACGCCTTCCTACCGCATAGAACCTTTCCGCTCCCGTCTGCTACGCCACTTGGGACACACAGACCCCTTATACCGCAACGCACGACTTGGAAGCACGCTGACTCCCTCCGTGCTCGGTCCTCGCGGCGTACAAACGCCAACTGCTGCTCTGCTACTCCCGCCCTTCGCTTGCCAACAATGCTGCAAATTTCGGACTGCGCTCCTGCTCCACTCGACGGCCGCCAGATCCTTGCTGTCGCCCGTTGTCCTGGCGCAATCTTTTGACGGGCGACCCCCTGCACGTCTCTTCATCCGCTGCTTGTGGACCGCTCGTTTCGACCCGCGGCTGACTGCTGTCTGACGACTCGATCTGCGACTCAGCGGTTGTTCCGCTCACCTTCGTACCATCTTCTGTCGTCGGCATCCGTACCGCGGACTCATTACACGACTTCCTCACATGAAGGGTCTTCCACGACCCTTCCGGCGTCGAACAATTGATCATACTCCGCGGTGGACACCCACCGCCGCTTTGATGGTCCACTGTTTCGACGACCACCGACCAGGGGCTGCAATTCGTACTCCATGATGTACTGCCCTGCCCGGTTTCGCCGCTTTCTTCTCCGGCATTCCACCAGCTTAACTGCCTGGTTTCTCTGTCGTAGCGAGTGCGCAGCTGATCCGCGACGTCGTCTCTTTCTTCCTGCTGTCGGTGCTTAAGCTCTTGGAGCCTGCGCTGCGCATATAACCGCCTGTCGCGTCGTGACATCGCTCCCGACCGGTGCTGCGTCTTCCTCTGCCAATTGCGCCGTCAAATCCGCCGCCACCTGCTCCAGCAACTCCGATGAGTGGTGATACGTCACCAAAAACGAGGAATGCGCTATAAATTCTTCCACCGGGCCCGTTGTGTCTTCCCGACGCACCAGGAAATTCTCGAAACCGGCCGGTTCTACAATTCGCATGGGACCCATCCAACCATGTACAAACTTGGTAGCTTTGGGTCCCCTCGGTGGCTTGAACAACCACACCCAGTCACCGACTTTCCAAGTCTTATCCTGTTTGGACTTCCTGTTGTAGTACTTGGCCTGACGTTCCTGCTCTTTGGCTCGCGCCGACTCTGCACTCTCTCGACTTGCGTCTATCGGTGCTACAAGTTTCCTGTGATACTGCCCCAATTCACCAGCTTCTGTTACCGCGGTATGGCGCATCAGTTCATTGGGCGTCTTCAGCTTCCTTCCCATCATCAACTCGTTGGGTGTCAGCAATACCGTGGAGTGTCGTGCCGAGTTGTAAGCATAGACGGCGAACTTACCCCACCTCTCCCAATCATTCTGTAGCTCCCTCTCCATGTAAGTGACCACGCAGTCCTTCCATGTCCTGTGGAATCTTTCCACCAAGCCAATCATCTGGGGCCTGTATGGCACCGGGTTGATCTACATTGCTTGCAGCATCGCTACCAGCTTCTCGATCGCCTTGCCCGTAAGTTCTGGCGCTCCATCCGTCAACAATTCCCGAAAGGGTCCAAATTTGAGTATTACTTCGCTCATCAGGAAGCTCGCTACATTTTCCGCTGTGTGCCGCTCCACCGCCACTGCTACGGCGTATCGCGTCACATATTCCAGCACGGCGATTACATACCGCTGACCGCCGTCTGCAATTGGGAAAGGACCGGCCACATCTAGGGCCCAGCGGTCCCCCACATCACCACCGAGCATGCTTCTGAGCGGCGGCACTACTTCTCGGGGTCGCGCTTTGCGACTGCCGCATTCCTGACAGTTGCTCACCCATCGTTGCACCTCGCGCTGCATGCCGGGCCATCAGTACAGCTGCGCGATCCGGGCATACGTGTGGGGACCGCGCAAGTGCCCTGCCCACACGGAGTCATGGCACTCTTTGAACACTTGTGGCCACAACGCTACGGGTAATACTAACCTCCGTCCCTGCAGCGTCTGTATGATGGTGATGCCGTACATTTGCTCCACTTTCATCCCTTTGTACACGCCAGCTTCTCGTATACTGCGCACCAGTCGGCTCCGGCTCTGCGCCTCCATTATCTCGTTGTCCGTAAGCTGCAAGGTCGGCTCTAGCGCCACTGCGTCCTCATTTACCGGGGGCTCTGACGCCTGCGGCGTCTTCGATTGTTCGCCCCTCGTGCCGCGCTTGCGTGCACCTGTCACCGGTTTTTCTGCGTGGTTTCGCCGCTTACTGGTACTACTTCGACAAATGTGTTCCAGTGGGGTCTCCGCCGGGGGTGGGGGCGACAAGGGCTCGGCCGCTGCCACTCGTTCACTCGTCTCTTTTTGTTGCGTGACTTTCACAGTCGCCTCTCCCAACTTCTCTGCTTGCGTGTCCGCACGTTTCTTCGCTGCTCGCGTGAGGGGTCGCGTGGCTGCAGGCCCTCCTTGGTTAGCTTTCTTCGCTGCTGCAGTTTGGTCGGCAGTTCCGGATACCCGTTCTTGCTCACTTGCTTCGCTGGCCGGGCTAGTCACTTGTCCCAACTTCGTACGCCAACCCACATCTGTCAATACTGCTGCTGGTGCCCTCGATAGTGCGTCCGCTACCACATTGGTACTCCCCGGCCGGTAAACAATCTCAAATTCATACTCCTGTAACGTTAGCGACCATCTATGCAGTCTGCCCGCGGGGTTGGGACTCGTCATGAGCCATTTCAATGCGGCGTGGTCGGTCACGATAGTGAACGAACGGCCGTACAAGTACGGTCGAAACAACTTGACCGACCACACCACCGCCAGACACTCCAGCTCTGTGATGGAGTAGTTGGCTTCTGCTGCACTATTCACCTTGCTGGCATATGCCACTGGCTGCAACCCGTTGACTGCATCCTGCATAAGGCAGGCACCTAACCCCACCTTGCTCGCGTCCGTGACCAATTGAAAGGGAACTTCAAAGTTCGGATATATCCAGTCAATACGGCTTTCATCCATTCGAAGGCAAACTCTTGTGCTTCTGTCCACTCCCACTCAACACTCTTGCGCAAAAGTTTCGCCATGGGCTCCTTCATTGCCCCGAACGCTTCTACAAACTTCCTGTAGTAACCTGCAAGATGCACGAAGCGCTTGACTTCAACAGGGTGCTGAGGCCGCGGGAAATTTTTCACAGCTGTCACCAGTCGCTCCACTGGCCGGACGCCTTCACGGCTGAGCTGATGGCCAAGATACTCCATCGACTCAGTTGCAAACATGCACTTCTTGAGCTTCAGCGTAACTACAGCTGCCGCTAACCGTTCCATAGTTCCACGATGTGCTTTTCGAGGCCTCCCCGCGTAAACACTACAATGTCGTCCAGGTAGACTAAACAGGTCAGCCAATTCCGCCCTCGTAGCACGCCGTTCATCATCCTCTGGAATGTCGAGGGGGCATTCATCAACCCAAATGGCATTCGCACAAATCGGTACAAACCCTGCTTCGTCGTAAACGCCGTCTTATCGCGGTCCCCAGGAGCCATACGTATCTGCCAGTAACCCGCTTTCAAATCCAGGGTCGTAAACAGTAAGGCACCCCCTAACGCTTCCAGGGTCTCGTCGATTCAGGGCAGCGGGTTGACGTCCTTTTTAGTGATCTTGTTTAGCGCGCGGTAGTCGGACACAAAATCTCACCTCACCGTCCTTCTTCTTGACCAGCACAACTGGAAATCCCCAGGCGCCATTTCCTTCTTCAATTACTCCCGCGTTCAGCATCTTACGCACGTTCCCTTCTACCATAGCGTCCTCGGTTTGTGCCTGCCTACGCCGATTCAATATGATGGGTGCCTCCTTGCCCGTATCAATATGGTGCTCAATGTCCAACGCTGTGGAGGATGGGCAGTCGCTAGTGCTCACCGACACCTGGCGATACGCCCGGAGCAACTTCATCACTAGTGCACGGCCTTCCGGGTCTTCAGTGCCAATCCGGACTTCCTCTTCGTTATCCAGCGGGGTGGCGGTGTCGCCAATCTCCTTCAACCATGAAGTAAGTCGCTCGCGTGACAGCTCTCCCTTGAGATCCAAAACTTCCATATCGTGGTCAAGGGGGATCCAGGTACCTAGCTGCTGCTTCGGAGGCAGGTTCGCTCGCGACCCACCAGCATTAATCGTAGGTACCCAGGCCCTGCCTCCTTTAACTTCTGCCACTGTTGTTGCTAGCATCACGGCGCCTGTATTCTTGGTGGGTACGAAGATACCCCGTTCTCCATCTTCGGCCGCCACTGCCACTTGCATAGGCACCACGGTGCCCTGCGCGATTCGCGTGCGCCTGACTGTTCGTACTGTGGCGACACTCGTCCGGACCGCTTCGTCAAAGGTGCGGAACGGGATCACAACTTGCGCCTTATCGTCTTGGTAACGGACTTCATTTTTGTGAAAGTCCATCGTCGCTTCGTGTCCCCGCAGAAAGTCCACTCCGAGCAGGAGCTCGGCAGTACACCCTTCAATTATACACGCTTTCACAGTGACTAGCTGCCCGTACACACTCTGCATCTCAAAGCTCCACACGCCCAACACGGGCAGCACGAATCCACCGATGACTTCCACACTGTCGACAGGGGCTTCGTCGCCCAACTTGTCTCCGTACAACATCCAGTTGGTGCCTGCCACGGTGTATCTGGCACCGCTATCCAGCTTCACTTGGCGACATCCATCATGGCTGTTGGTAGTCCATCGTCGGCCTCCACCTGCCGTACTTGTCCAGCGTCCTGCTCAGCCACTGCGCCAGCGTCTTTCTCGGCTGTTGCGCCAGCATAATGGCTTCGTTGTATGAGACTCGCTTTTGAGCACCTCATCCGGTCGCCGACCGTCCGGTCCCGTCGATCCTTCAGTGCTGCTCGTGCCTCTACCGCCTTCTGCATTCTGGCCGCTTGTCGCTTCGCCGCGTCCGACCGTCGTTGTCGTTCTGCCGCCACCTCGTTACTGTACCTGACTCGCTTGGCGATGACGTGCTGCACTCGTCGCGGCTTGGCTTCTTTGCGGTCGAGCTTGCGGGCCTGTCGCACCTCAGCCTCGATACTGTGCTCTTCCACAACGATATTCGTCGTTTCGCACCTTGCTGAAGTACTTTGGTCACGTTGAGCGTCTGCACCAGATAGGGGTTGTGGCACGCCTTCCTCACTTCGGCGGAGACGCTCGGTTTCCTTGCATCGTGAGCGCAGTTCGCCTTCCTCAGTCCCACGAAGGTGCTCGTCTTCTTCAGCTCCGGCTTTTCCGCCCTCTTCTTGTGGTCGCCGGGGCTCCCCAACGTCGTCGCGCGCGTAGCGCGCTGACGCCATTGCAGGACGCACTGTGGCCACGTACCGCTTCGCCCGCTCCTCGGCCTTCGTCTCCATCTCTGTCAGCAACGCCACCCTCGCGGCCGACGTCATGCTGCTCCTCTCCTCGCCCTTCACCTCCATCTCTGTCAGCAACGCCACCCTCGCGGCTAACGTCATGCTGCCCCTCTTCTCATCCTTCACCTCCATTCCTGCCAGCGATGCCACCTTCGTGTTGGCGCTGCATGCGGACGTCGCCTTCTTCTCTCCTCCGTTCCATGCTCGACTCTGGGGATTTGTTGGAGTCACCGAGCGTAGCCTTCCCCTGCCTACGCCCGGTCGCCGTTTTCCTTTTCTTTGGTCGTCGTGCGCCTGGTGGCCAAATACGCGTCATTGTCAGCCTTGGCCTCGGGGTCGGGACAGCGATCAGCAAAGTGTCCGGGCTTACCACACGCGTAGCACTTCGACTCCTTGCGGAAGCCGCTGCTGCCGCCGTTCGCCCATTCTCCGCGTCTTCGCCGACTGGCAGCGTCAGTCTGCTGCTTCGAGTCTGATACCTGGTTTACTGCACCGCTGCGCCTTGTTCTTTTCCTTGGTGGGGGTCGCTCGTTTTCTTCGTCCTCGCCTGACATTTCCTCGGACTCTTCCTCGCTGGTATCTATGGCCACGGCTGCCCGCATTACTTTAGCTTTCTTGTCTGCCCGGGCAGCCGCACGGACGCTGCGGTTGCTGGCTCTGCCTTTATTTTCTTGATCTTGCGTGCCTTCTTTGCTGGTTCTGCCCAGAACTTCTCGTTCCACGTCCGGTCTTTCGGTGCGGCCCAGCCGGTATAGTCCTTCCAGATTCCTTGCGGATTGGTAAAGAGTGCCATCGTGCTGGCGTCGCCACCTGCTATCCCTGGTTGCACGGTGCCTGCTGTGGTACCGTCTACCATTATCCCAGTACCAGTGACTCCTGGTACGACTAGCATCTGTCCCGCTGTGCCGTTCATCGATACCATGCACGGCCAGGGTGCTGTTGCGAAGGGCTGCCCGATGTTCTGCATCCCTTTGGCCACATTAGCGTTCGTGTCGTCAATCTCGGTTGCGTGGTCCACCGCTTCTTCCAGTGTTTCGGGGTCTCGCTGCTTCACCAGTTGCCGTACCGTTAAGCTCAAACATCTGTAGAACTGGGCGAGGAGCACCCGCTCTTCCACACGGTTCCGGCCTGTTGTGTCGCGCAGGCCAGCTGCGAAGTCTGCGTAAGTTTCCCCCGGCATCATTATCCGCTGGTTCACTCTCCATTCTGCAGCCGAGATATCAAGCCGTTCTCCGTAGCGTCGTAGCAGTCCTGCTTTGAGGTTGGTCCAGGTCCGCTCACTGTTTCGCCACTTCCGGTTCATCACTACCCACCAGCGCGACGCGCTGTCCATCAACTTATTTCCCAGGATATAGAACAGCTCCTCGTAGCTCCAAGTTCCGCGGTCAGATTGTGCTGCTCCTTTCAATGTCAAGTCCACCCTGTCGATCCAGGTGGACACCAGTACATTCGGGGAAGGCGTGAATGTCGGGAGCTCCAGACCCTTGAGGTTCCTACGTCGGCTGCGCTCACGTTCGTCGCGCCTGCTCCTGGCTGTCGTTGATCTTCTCGTGTCGCCGCCGCCGTCACTACCACTTGAGTCGTCGTCTCCACTATCGTCTGGGTCTGGTGGTGGTCCTGCTCGTCGAGCACTCGCTGTTGGCGCCCGTTCTGTAGGTGGCCTTGCTACTGATGCTGCCGGTCTTGGTGTCGCCGGGGGTGGAGATTCCCCACTTGCTGCTGCTGCCGCTTCGATGCTTCCAACTCGCGTGTCTAGCCGCTCGACTGCAGCGAGAAGCTGTTGTAGTACAGCCCCTAGCGCTGGTGCGTTCTCAGTCGCACCACTTGTACTTGAACTTCCTTGCCCCGTCGTCCTTGTCGTCGTACTGGTTGCGGGCTGCCTATCCGTCGTCACCGTAGTTGTTGCCGGTGGGGTCATCGTTGATCGTGCCGCCACTGATGTCGTAGTTGCCCCCGATGCAGGAGGTGTCAATGCCGTGCTTACCGATACTGGCGTGTCTGGTGGCGTCAACAGACGTTGATGCTGCTGCTGTTGCTGCATCTCTGGTAGTTGCGGCAGCTGCGGCAGTGGTGGTATACTTGAACTCGGACTCCCGGATCTAGACGTTGAACGCGTGGACATTCCACCTGGTACAATTACTCTTGTCCTTGCCATACTGCTGCTGGTTCCTTGAGTCTGCCCCTGGTTGACAACCATGTAACGTGTCTAAGGTACCCTGCACGCCGGGTGGTCGATAGCCCAGCTCTCCGTATTCGGTGGTAGCACGAACTCGTTCACTGGCCCCAGGAGAAAGCTGCTGTCCCCTGCGCCGGTTCTCGCCACACTGGACGGGCACCTATTTATTACTGTCCTTAATATCCCCAGCTCACGCCTTCCTACCGCTAGAACCTTTCCGCTCCCGCCTGCTACGCCACTTGGGACACACAGACCCCTTATACCGCAACGCACGACTTGGAAGCACGCTGACTCCCTCCGTGCTCGGTCCTCGCGGCGTACAAACGCCAACTGCTGCTCTGCTACTCCCGCCCTTCGCTTGCCAACAACGCTGCAAATTTCGGACTGCGCTCCTGCTCCACTCGACGGCCGCCAGATCCTTGCTGTCGCCCGTTGTCCTGGCGCAATCTTTTGACGGGCGACCCCCTGCACGTCTCTTCATCCGCTGCTTGTGGACCGCTCGTTTCGACCCGCGGCTGACTGCTGTCTGACGACTCGATCTGCGACTCAGCGGTTGTTCCGCTCACCTTCGTACCACCTTCTGTCGTCGGCCTCCGTACCGCGGACTCATTACAATATGAACAAAACGCGTGTAAATGTGTTGTACTTAAACTAGCCAATAAAATCCAATATCGAAACCTAAGGGTCTTCTGAATGTTGCACCAACTGAACCAACGACTCCGGAGAAACTGTGGTTGCTGCTGGCGCGGTATGTGATAATGCGTCGTCGTTGATGCCCAGAACCAACATTACAGCTACCCAAGCCCGCCATTGCTAAAGTCTAACCCTTCTATTCAAGTGGAGCACGGTCCTGTTATGTCGAGTTTTGAACTTGACTGACGGCTTCGCCCCGAGGTCTAACGACCTTGAGCCCTGCTGAGAAAGGTGACCGAGGCCTCTGATTGGCTACACACATTTCCCGCATTTTAGTGCCAGCAGACTAATTAGTGACTGGGAGTCACGGCGGGTTCTAATACAAACCCCGTCGTGACCTCCGGTCAGTCATATCTGTACCCGCCATTTACCTTGGCCCTTGTTCAAGTGCCAGCACATGTGCTAGCAAAATCGACACCGCAATTTGATAGGACAACCGGAACTGGTACGGTGTACCATTTGGACTACATTCTGTGCTAGCACGCAAGTTTTTAGCACGCCAACTATTGCTGTGCCAGCCGCAGCACATTTGTGCCAGATAGTCAGAGAGACAGCCACCCAGTCAGTTTATTCAGCCACCAACACGACATCATGGACAGGAACGCACTTATCGCTGTAGTTGCTGGTGTGTGCATGAGCGCAGCTGTTGTCGCCGCCATCGACAAGCGCAGCATTCGCGCGCCTCCTTCAGGCAGGTCAACATTCTCTAACACTACGTTCGAGCAAGCGATGGAGGCTAAACAAACCGACTGGTTTCACAAGAGACTGCGTTGCGACAAGAAGTCGTTCCTTCGAATATACAAGGTTCTGCATGCTGCGTGGGATTGCAAGCCGGGCGCCAACAGCAAGACCAAACTTATCAAGAGAATCGCGTTGACCATGATTTACCTCTCCCAATGCGGCACGATGGACCAGGCAGCATCTACACCGGGTATTTCACGCCCACGTGCTGTAGTCTATATTAATAAGACGCTTGATGTGCTGAAGAAACTAGCGTCACGCTACATTGCGATGCCTACGCCTGATGAACTCCCAGTGATCGAAGCCGGCTTCGAAGCTAAAGCAGGTTTTCCTGATGTTTTTGGTGCAGTCGATGGCACCTTGGTCGCCATTCCTCGCCCAAGAGATTTTGAGGGCTGGTACTGTAGGAAAGGTTTTCCACCCGTCAATGTCTAAGCGGTTGTAGACGATCGGGGCTACTTTCGCTCTATTTCGATACGAGCGGGGTCCAACAATGACCAGTCATTGTGGAATGGTAGTGGGATCAAGAAGCGGTAAGTTGGCTACACGCGCTTACTTAGTTGTATTTTTTCATGCTAATTGTATTTTGTGATGTGTATACACCCCGCAGGATATCGTCATGCGTGTCCCCAGGCAAGCATCTTCTTGCCGATGCCTACAAAATATGGGGGCATCTACTGACTCCTTTTCCAGAAGTGGATGCTGTGGGGGACAACCGGCTGCGTCTTTACAGTTGGATCCACTCGAGGACGCGTATCACCGTGGAATGCGCCTTCGGCAGGCTTAAGAATCGCTTCCGTTTGCTGCTGTGAAAGCTTGAGCAAAAGACATCGGGACGAATATGCAAGGTAATCCATGGATGTATTGTTCTTCACAACCTGTTGGTCTTGGTTAAAGATCCCGTCGACGTAAATGGCACGGACCCACTACTAGTCGAGGAACGACCGGCAACAGATGAAGACTTTAATGATCCCGAGCGGCCATTATCCAATATGCAGGACTTGGCCAAACGTGAAGATCTCGCAGATGCCTTTTTAGGCTCAGCGTAGTAGATTATTAATTGTTGCTACAATATAATATCTACTTCTGCGCCTGGTGGTACTCCTCAATGTTTCCTTTCACCCTTTGCCATGCTCCTTGAATTGCGCCGGTGTGCAATTCTCACTTTTGCTTATCCACAAGCTGCTGCAATAGCTGCAGCTGGAGCTCCTGGAAGCGGCGTGTTTCCTGTTGCTGAACTTCAATCGCGCGGGTCTGCTGCTCCAAAACCGACGCGAAGGAACGGAGCTGCTCATCTGTCGACAGCTGGGTGCTCATAGCAGTAGCAATCGCAGTCATACAACTCTCCATTGCGCTGGTGAGCTGTGTTACTGGTGGTAGCTTTCCTTTTGAGATATCTCATCCGCTTCATCAGTGTCCGGAGTACCCGTGCCGTCATCGTCGTTGGTACGTCACCGCTTTTGCCTTCCATTGACGCAAATGCGTCATTCAGTATCTCCCACAATGCTTCGTCAAAATCCCTGCGCGGGGACGTGTCGTTGCCAGTCCTCCTCATTTCTCGTTTTTTGGTACAGGCTCTTGAGCTTCCTATACTTCTGATAAACCTGAGCAACATTCATAATAAAAAATATTTTAAGCGAAAATTACATCCACAAAACCTACGTAATGTAAGATCAGCGTACCTGTTCCTGGGTGATGACCAGTCCCAGTGACTGAGAGAGAACGCTAGCGAAGAACTGCCAGGCCAAAGCTTTCTTAGTATTCGTGTCGGCTGAATCAATACGACGCTTCACGTCTCCGTCCGTAAAACACAGTCGCAGCAACTCGGCTATCATGTCGTTGTTCCATTTCATTCGTTTGGGCTCCTTCCCCAACTTGCTATTGCCCTTGCCTTTACCCACGGAACGAGTGCAAGTAGTTGTTCCGTGAGTCGAGACTGAGGGCGTGCGTGCAGTCGTTTCCTGCTGGGGCATGGGGCTAGGGGCCTGTTCTCACATCAAGCTGTCCGCTTGCGCCTGCTGCAGCGCCTCCAGCGGCACCGAGATGAGTGTCTGGAACTGGTGTCCGGATGGCAGCGATCCCAAGAACTCCGACGCCGTCAGTGGCGCTTGCTGTCCTTGTTGTAGCTTGGTAAGGTCACTTTGCATGGACAATGAGGAGTGCTGTTTGCTGGGAGTCACAGCCTAGAGCTTAGTGTAGATGGATGGACGAAGTTGGCTTAGTGGTGGTTGGCCAGGAAAGACTCGAAGTATTTACTTGGACAAGGCCTAGCACACTTGTCCTAACGGCTGGGACCGGAAGTCGATCACTAGCACTTTTGCAGTCAGCACTTTGTGCTGGCACTTGAACATAGAGTAGAGAAGTAGCCGAGTGTTGAGAGGTATTAGAGACCTCACTGTGTATTTCTGGGAGAGTGGCACAGCCCCCCAGTATATTTGACCCCTGACTGAAGTTTTACTTCAGTCCGGCCTAGACTGGCCCGGTACCCTTCCTTTCTGAGGGGCTACAGGGGGTAAGCGCTAAGCGCAAACTGTGTACGCACCCTAGCCTTTGCTCGTGGCTAAGGGTGTATTTATATCTGTGGGAATACCTGCCTGACCCAACGGCGCACTCAGGCACATTCCAGCGCGGTGTACAGGGATCGTATCTGGTCTTCAGATTTTATTCCAACAATATATCGCCGACCTTAACGGAAAAGCGTGTGTTGTAGGGGCTCGTTCCCCCTTACTTAGTAGGAGGGACGAGGACTCGTAAAATCGTGTTTCCCTACACGATAGTCCCCTAATAAGTTTCTCCTCGCCCAGTATGTTGCCAATGTGTGTACAATCTTCGACGACACTTTAAACGTTCCTTACGCGACTTCGCCATGATTCTACTCCACCATTCACAGCGCCAACATGTACGTCCCGTTTCAAGATTTATTTTATGTCTAGACAATACTATAAAATGTCATCCAAGCCAAAGCAGAGCTTCCAGTACATGTATTGTGTCTTTCTGTTATTTTGTCTGAACGGACCTCGAAAAGTATGTTTTTTCTAAGCACCCCGATAAGCAATTAGGACCTCAGAGTACGATTTAGTGTACTATTGACCATCCGCATCTTAGAATTACTCGTAGCATACGGCAGCCATGGATGACGATGAAACCTTTACGAACAAGCAGTTTTCAACAGCAAAAGTCCGAATGCCGTCACTCGGACCGACATTCGGGCTTTGCGCAAACATGCTGTCAGAAGCCTTTGCTTCCGAATCGGACGTCCAAAACATTTTTCGACTGAGCGTCTCCGCTAACTTGACTGCAGGTTTTAGCGTACCATGATACCACGATTTGTACACCTGCCTCAACAGCAGGTGCACGAATCGTGGTGTTAAAATACACCTGCATGAAGACAACTGTTTTGCGATGTTTGTACAAGCTAAATAATATCCATTTCAGGGCTGTCGTGGTGCCGATTTACATGCCCAACTAGTCAAGTAATTTACTAGCGGTGCGCTGCTTCGTGTTAGTTTGGGCTACTGTATTGCGCAGCAACGATATTAGCTCCGACCCAAGTGAGATCAGTGCCTTACGTTCCTCCAGCCTAAGTCCCGTACTGCATGTCCTCCATCTTGAAAGCGACGGCCAAAGCGCGCTGGCAGTGTAGCACCATCGAAATGCCGAGGTGACGGTGAATACAGTGTATCGATGAGCTAGCTGCATCTTCCAGCAGCGTCGGCCGTGCTTCCGTCAGCGACCGGAACGCCCCTTGCTCAAATATCTGTTTTCCGTGTGTCTCCAGATAGGCCTTCACTTGGCTTTGAAGACGCTGAAACACCCTGCACAACAGCTACAGTAATTTTAGCGTTAGCGTTCAGTCAAGTGGCAGTGTACATACGTGAATTTCACTTCACCTTCAATGGGATTGAGTATCGGAGAGTACGGGCCAAGCCTGAGCAACACGAGATCACTGTTCCCTACAAGATCCTCCATAAAAATCTCGGTTTGGATGTGTGCAGGAGCATTGTCGATCGCAACGACCACGCTCTTGTCGCCAAAGAAGTTGCGATACATCTATGAGCTCTTGACGGTACTCAGGACAAAGGACGAATTAACATGCTTCCCCTTTGCAGCTGGTGCAGCACCAAGCCGTCCTCAACAGACACTGCGCACTGCACCTGTAAATTCTTCACTTTCAAATGCGGGGCTTGGCAACAGCTTGTTTAACTTTCGCTGCACGGTCTTGTGCGCGCGTACAAAACAGGTTGAAGTTCGCGCTCATCATAGTAGACGATATAGTCACCGTTCATTTGATGGACTATGAGTTTCTTGGTAACCCTGAAACGCTTCATCTTGTTAATGCCATTATTGCATGTGGAAGGCTCTTTGCGAATATGTACAGTACACGTAAAGTTAGAGCGAATTCAGTAACTGCAGCTGTTCAGCGGCTTCAGTGTTATCACTTCGCCACCAGCTTGGCGCCGACTGTCGACGTGGATAGATGGACGCCAAAGTTCTCCTACACCTTGGCCGCGAGCTGCGTAAACGTCAGCGTGTAGTCGATGTCGATGTACGCCTAAATCGCATTGACAATTTCGTCAGTGCACTCGACGGCGCTCACACGAGCACCGCCTCGGACCGGTGAACTAGGATCGCCGGTCTTGCACAGTCGATACGTGGCCGACCTGGACATGTTGTTATACTTGGCGACGGTGAGCCATTCGTCGCAGCTCTCGTAGGCGGTGAGGACGCACTGCCGCTCTTCTTGGGTGACAACACGCCGTGGGGGCGGCGTCGACGGGCCGTTTGGATCTTGGGGCATTAATGGAGTCGGCGAAGCAGAATGCTAACTGAAATGTAGCACCCCAAAGCGCGAAGCGCCCTTAAAACGAAGGCAGCTGTTGGTGCCCAAATTATAACACTGGACAAACCCAGGACGGTATAGATATTGTGCACTATGCAACTACAGTAGCTCGATGATGATCTGCACCCACCAATTTCTCTGTCCGAGTGCTGGTGTCACGTTTTGATCATTCTTCCTACATGATGTGTGCCTATTGTGTCGGACAGAAGGAGAGGTCGAGTTACAATAAATCGGTCAGAATTGCGTTTTCAAACCGGCAATTCCAGCACAGTTACCATAAATCAGGATCCAAACCCATGCTTGTGAGAAATAATCTGGTCGAGTTGCACTGTCTTTTTCACTAACTTTATTTATATCGAGGTCCAGATTTTATAAATCGACCAATGCGCTAAGTGAAAACGACAAACGCATTGCAAAGCACAATAAGCCTACCATTCCAAAGCGGGGTATCTCCTCTTGCTTTTGAGCCCCCGCACGTCTTCTAGAACCAAAGGTTGACTGAGCTACACCTTGGCGAAAAAATTCTCTCCCGTCCCAGACCGAAAATCGATTTTTTTATTGGCTGTTTAGATGTAAATTTGCGGCGGAGCCAATGGTGACCTCCGTTTCCTCAAATTTAGAGCGGAACACGACATTTAAAGTTTGGATTCGTCCTCAAATTCACAATAGTGACTACTGGTCCATCAGTAACAGTTTGTTTGTCCCATGCCCTCACTAAATCAAAATGTTATTAGTGTCCGTGTACCTCGTTCGACGTGCTGCTACCTTAAGCTGTCCTAGTTCTTTCCTTTTGTTCAGCAGTGGCACGTCGTCTGTAGACGATTCATTGTTGTCGCACTAGTCTTCAGCATTGCTGCCGTCCGGTTCATCGCTGTCCCTTTGCGCCTCCTTGCTGGTGTATTCTTCGTTCTCGTCGCCGGTGATTGGCGGAGTCTTTCGTGGTGGAAGAGAACCTTTACTTATGTTATTCGCTAACTATAAAGGCCTGGACATGCATATTCTGTAAGCACTGCCTAGTCGATGTTGCCACAGTGGGCGTAGTTCTTGGTGGCTTGATGCCTATCTTCTGGGGAGCTTGGAGCTTGAAGCTCAAATACTTGGAGGTGTTTGACATGTTTGGACACATGAGAGGTCACCAAAGTCTATCATGCTGTTGAGTCCTTCCTTGTACTCCTCTTCTCAACTGCACTTCGCAGTCGAGACGCCTCAACGAAGCCGTCTAAACTGGTAGGGGCACTTGGGAGGAAACGCGGATCCGTTGACCAAGTGTCCGCGGTTAGTACACGTACCTGAAAATGGGGAGACCGTTGCTACCATCGTAGCTAACACACGCCGTGCGGGGACAGGGGGCAGAGGGCCGGAGACCGAAACCGATTCACCATGTCGGATGTTACACGGTCTAGAACGAGTCTTGCCTGGTCCTGCCATCTTCCGATCGCCGAATTTGACAAACTCGGCTCTCTTATCGACCTTGGAGAAGACGTCGCAAGCGCAGAACTGGTTACATTTCAGCCAAGAGCAAAGCTGGGAACACATACAAGCCGGAAACTGGATCTCAACTGAAGCGCGGTCTCCACACAGTTCACTACCGTGAAGCCAAATTCGCCGAAGTGGTCGCCACGATAAGTGCTTGGTGAGACGAGCAGTCTTTGGAGCTTCTGTGGTGCTTGCTGGAGCGCGAAGGTGCACCTTATCCTTGCGCCTTGGTAAGATCGTGTCAGCACTGGAGGGCTTACCGGTTCCTCCGTGCCTAGGCGGCGATATCTTGAACGCGATTGGTCCGCCCGGTCCGACGCGTCTTGGTGTCGATCTTGGACACACGTGGGGATCACCCGGCCCCACATGCTGCAGCGTAGTAGTTGATAATCTTGGTCGCAACCGCCAAGCACGGCGCTGCTTCCGCGCTCGGCGCCCTGGAACTCCCCATCTCTCATTCTCGGCCCCACATTGGGGGGACTTCGCGTCCGAGTAGAGATATCTTCCGAAGAGGCGCTGGAGGAGTCCCAAGAACCACGTGTGCCAAACGGCGCTGATTGCGAAGTGATTGGCGGAGACTTGCGCTAGCTGAATGTCAGATTCGGTAGACCCACTAGATGGGGTGACCCCTCTGACCGACGCGCTTAGGGAAGGGTCGCAAGTGAGTAACAGCTCTGCGGCAGAGTGCGTCACAGAGGCTGACAAACAAAGCAAGGGCTGCTCAGAAATCGGATGACTGGTAGGTTGAGCTGGTGTCTTTTTCTTTTTGAGTGAGATCACTTTAGTGACCCTCGGGTTTCCAAAACACAAATCCGCCTTTTTCTCAAAACTTCATATAAGTACGAAAACCATGGCCCAACTTTGACGCGATTATCTCAAATAGCACATTACAGTATCATTTAGTTATGGGTTGTCTCAAATGTCCTCCCAGGATAAATTTCACTCTGTAGGAAGGCTTAAAACAAAATGCGTACTCTTTTTGGTTAAGTAAGATAATTTAGGACACTTTGGGTCTTTTAGAATCGTTTTCGTACAACTAGTTTCCTTCCGAAGTATAGCATCTCCAGATAGCGAATTCAGGAATCAACAACAATCCGAAATGTAGCAGACACTTTTGGAAAGCCATTGGCAAACATGATCTTATTTTACAAATTTGGCGAGTACAGTACCGGTATAGAGCCATAGTTGGCGTTGCTAGTCAGGGTTACTATTAATCCTGGTAGTGCAACGGGTACGTTGTACGGACAGCCCTTAGGGGATTAATTCGAATATGTGGACCACAAACGCGTAACTAAGTGGATCAATACAATTATCAAGAGTAATATCTTATAAAACACGTTTTGATATCTAATTGAGTAGGTTATTTGTTGTCAAGGCTACGCAGATATAAGATTGAAGAGTTCGGAGAGAGATTGATAGCTGTTAAATACGGTTATTAACGGTCCGTTAAATATTCGGGTGTAAATGCAGCCCTTTGGTGTCTTGCGTGGCGAAATGTGGGATCACACGAGGTTCACCGAGCCCATGGTGTTAGAGGTGCGACGTGATTTAGACTTAATAATGGCGCACTACATGTATATTCTAGCGGAGAGATTAATTAAATACATTTACTGCTAGCGACGAAAACACGCTGGTGCTGTACCTTGCGCACGGCGTAAGGTTCAAAATGTACGTGGTGCCGTGCCCAGTATAGATTCCAGCGATAGCATCAAGCCGACCTTGTTCGAAGTTGCGGGCGGCGAAGACGATCGCGTGCAGTCGCGAGCCGTGAGTCTTGCCCGGTATAGATGCATCAAGCCGACCTTGAGTAGCGGGCGCCGTAGATGATCGCTGAGCCGTGAGTCTAGCTGTTTCGGCACCACAGCAGCCGAGATTGAACCGTGGGTACGGGGGGGGGCTGCTGCGGCGACCGAAAAAGCTAGACTGGTGGCAGCGGTGGTGGCCAAGCCTGCTTGCTAGATTGATTGATAGTGCTTTGATTGATATTTGACCTATCTGGCTCAGAATTCCGGGAACCCCCTACGGACAGTTCCTGAGAAACCTCGTGGGCAGGGGTTAGTAGTACTTTCTGAAATAGTACACCGCGTCAATACTACTACCTGATGTTTTGGATAGTAGTACTTTCTGAAATAGCACACCGCGTCAATACTACTACCTGATGTTTTGGATAGTAGTACTACTACTACCATATAGAGCGGTATTCAATATTAGTGATATTATGCTATCACCAGCTCTGTGCTATAGTACTCTTCAAGTAATACTTTTGAAGGGCAGCAAACTCGGTTCTCATCTTGCAATTCTAGTTTGAGTTAGGAACACATTTGGAAAGACCACCATATTCGAAAACGCGCCAAAGCAAAACAAATGAAGCATGGATTGTGCCATGAAAGATTGCCAGGAAGGCGATAAAGTCAAGTGTGATCCTTACGTAGTAAGCCCGATAATGAAGCTCATATTTTTTATAGTGATTATACTGGGATAGGAAAGCAACGTAGTGCTGATAAGCCCAGCCCTCACAGGATTATTGCGTGGAGTGAGCGCGTTGTCCGATCCGGTATACCGGTACTATCGGTTCGGTAGTGTCGAATGGTCTGTCATGGTCTGCAAATCGATGCGTTTGGACTGAATGATGGGATCGCAATTGAGAAGGATCGCAGGCGGGAGGAAGAATGGCGGGCAGATGCTGCGGCTGCGAAGCAGGCGCAGTAGATGCTCGCCCCAAATAACTGCTAGTATCTCGATTCAATGCTCCTATCCCAGCCTTTGCGGAGCCCTAGTTTTTCAATTTCAGAAGTTCGTAATTAATTTACTACGAAGTACGGTATACGACAAGCGCTGAGATTATTTAACGTGCGTGACATTTTCCCCACAGAGATTAAGTACGGTTGGTGCTTATCCGAAGGTGACCACTGCAGTTCAAGTAGTAGTGGAGTAGTACTACTAATATTACTCCTGCTATTACTACCCAACTGTTGGTATCTGTTAAAGTTAGCAATGTTTGCGTTTAAAAGCGTAGTATCAAAAGAACGCGCTACCAGCCCAATCCTCTAGTAAACGTGTCCACCTACATGTATCCGGACGTGAAAAAATTGCTACATAAAAAAGCTAATCGGTAGCAAGGTAACTGCAACACACCGCATCACGCAATATTTCTATCAAAAATGGCGCTCTCCATTCTCTGGAGGTGCGCCCTCTTAAAACCTGCCAGGATCAAGTGGATCAAACAGCCAGGAGCTTTGGCAATAAATTACTAAGCTGTCATGTATCCACGTGTACATGTGCCAGAGAGACTCTCTCCCCAGTCGCACGCAAAACATGGGCCTTCAGATTTGCTCTCCGAACCATATTGGCTTCGGCGTCACTTCGCGATTTGAACTTCACACTATGGACACCCCTCCCCACAACCAATTGACGCTCCAGAGTCCCGGAAATTCACTCATGCGTTTTCATCAACTCGTGTTTGTAAGTGTTGCCTTCTTACTGTTAGTAGTCGCTAGTGTCGAATCTACCAAGGCCCAGGTAGACACGTCCAAAGACAAGGTTTGGGTTAGAGCCCCCACCCTCTCAGGCGCGTTCTTAACCCCTTAACGCCCGGACCTATTTGCGAGGGTATATTTTGACCCTGTCCCATAAACTAATATATAGAAATTTGTATCGGCAGAATTTTCGCAGCAACTATGTCACCGGGATAGTGCAGGATTACTGACGGATAAAAACTTGACAGACCCAACATAACAGACTCTATGTTGGTTGTCTTTAGTATGCCCGCGCCGCATATGATGGTAAAGTCAACATAAGAACTGTACTGTTTATCGGTGAGTCCGATTTCTGAAATGTTGCACACGATCAGCACGATGAACTACCCAATGAAAAGATACCAAGAAAAAGTTTCAATTGATTGCGCGCTGGCCTACAAGATCGTTTCACTTGATTGCGCCCTGCGTTCCACGGTGCTTTCCTGCGCTTCATCGTCGGCCAGTCCGCCATCGCTGCCAGGCGCGACATCCGAGGTGGCCCCACCACTGCCCTCACTGTCTCCTGCCGCACCCTCGACAGCTCGGCGCCGACGCTTCTTTCCTGGGCGAGATGCTGGTGGGCGGTTCCGGATCTTGTGATCCTGCAGGCGTCGAGGGATAGCGTTTCCATTGCTCCATTCATCGTGCCAGATGTGGAAGCAAGTCTTCTTCTTCCCTTCGCGCACTACATTGCAGAGGTATGTGCTTCACAGAATGTTAGTACTACGTCACACCCATAGCAACACCGAGATGCTTACCGTCGATTGCCTGTGGAGCACTCGGGGCAGAAGTACTTGGTGTACTTCCGTGGCTGAACCTTGTAAACCGCGCAGACCTTGCAGGAGCGCTGACGACGCTTGAGGCCCTGCTCGTTGTCGACTGTGTCTGGATTTTCCTCAAGGCGATGGCCATCGCCAGAGCACAGGGGTCCCGTAGCTGTTGGCTCGTGTTCTGATTCTCTGCGTACTGGCGAGGCTGCTGCCCTCTCCTGCGCACAAGTCGCTCTCTACGTACAACATCAACAACATTAGCGAGAATCCCGGAATCGCTAATGCTGGCTCGCTCAACATAATGCGTACCTCAATAGCAGCGTAGGCTTCTGGAGAATCAATTGCGAGTAGCTGCTCCATCAGCGTCTCGAAGAAAGCGAAGTGCTTGGGTGGCCGCTTCTTGTTCACCTTCTTGTGATGGCGAAACACGATGAACGCGCTCACCAGCGCCATATCCAACAGACCCAGAAATAGGGTTTTGTAGTACTTGTGGGTCTTGTAGCACAGCTGCACACTGTACATCTGCATTCGAAGTTGGTCGTGGATGTCGACGCCACCCATCCAGCGGTGGTAGTCACACACCAACTCCGGGGTGGGACAGCTTGCATTTCACCGTCGACGCGGCGCACTACAACACGCGTGACAGCCACCACTAGTGTTAGCATTAGGCACTCGCAAACCATGCATAATATACTTACTGACTGTGCCCGTCTTACGGCTGCCTCCGCTGGATAAAAGATGGACGGGGGTGCGGTCCATCCACATCGCAGCGGTAGTTGGGGGAACCGCAGGCTCTGTGCAAGCTTGATCGTCCCCTGAGGCGGTATCATCACCTTCTTCTTGTTCACCGTCTTGTAATCTTTGGCCGTGATAATACCCTTTGCGTAGCCTGTGCGGTCCTTCTTTACCGTCCCCGTAATGTAAAACCGCCGATGCAGAAGCTCCAGTGCCAGCTTCACAGACGTGTAAAAGCGGTCGGTCACCACCAAACGCCACGGAGACGTCGGAGACGGTGGACAAAGTACGTTTAGGTTGCGTAGGACAGCTGCCTCGCCTGTGTTGTTGTCTTTTGGCACCGGTGTCCGCAAGTGCGTCTTGGCTCCGCAGTACACTTCGATCCTGCAGTACCGACAAGTAAATCAAAGAGATTATGTTAGCGATTATGTTGACCGTTCAGTTGAGCAGGATATGTGTACGTTGCTACAAGCCAACATAAGTACTTTGACCAAAACAAAACGCCCGCAGCAAGCTTCAGCTTGCTGCGGTACTCCGGTCACCCACCTCATGCAGTAGGCTGTCTTGGCACACGCTGCGACGAACACCTTCGTTCCCCACTTGTGGGGCTTGTCCTTGTTGAACTGCCGAGTCGGGTTGTAGCGAGAGCGAGAAGGCAGGGTTGCTTCGTCGAAGCTGATCACCGGAGGAGCGCGATATCCACGGGCAAACGTGCGCTGTAGCACATCAACTACGGGTCGAATCTTCCAGGCACGGTCGACGCTTGCTTGTGGCGATTTGTTGTTTGAAAAGTGGAGGTAGCCCATGATGTGAAAGAACCTGTTCTTCGCCATGAACAGGTTGAACCGATTGGTAGGAAGCGCGCCCACTTGTTTTGTGGACCAATGCGCAGCAATGCTTTTGCGAATTGGCATCAACATGCGTGCGATCAGCAACGCCAGCACGCGTAGCACCTCGTGCGGCATGATCTCCGGCACAGCAGCAAGGCGTCGGCGCACGTCGCAAAGTTCTTCGACTTCAACTCCGTTCCGGCGCTGCTGCGAGCGAATTGACCTTGCCCGTAGAGGAATCGACTGCGTGTGATAGCGGTTGCTTTCCACCGCGATCTGGCTCCACAACTTGGGCGGCATAAAGTAGAATAAAAGTGCCAACGGGTCGTCTGCCACCGCCATCACGCTGTCACTTGGGCCGAAAGATCCATCGTACAGGCCAGCATACGTGGGATCTGGGCCAAACTTCTCTGGATCTACAAACAGTCACACGCAACAGCGTTAGTTATGTTAGCCTTATGTAGGACCATTGCATAAACCACAGTCACTTATGTTGGATATGACCAAGATAACTTACCATATTCCCAGCCATTCGTTCGCATCACCGACATCGCCTTCTTGTTTCTCGCAGCAGTCAAACACACTGAGTCCGGAAGGTCCACCGCGGCTTCATCTGAGTCTTCATCGGAAAGGTGACCAATGTCCCAGTCCTCCACCCAATCGTCGTCGTCATCATCACCCTCCTCATCTTCGCAGTCCTGCGGCAAGGATGGATCCTCGTCAGAGTTGAGACCCGTGCACTGCTCGGCTCCTGCAGGCATCAGGTTTGCATCTCCATTCACAACGCAGGCCAGCGGAATTTGCGGCAGCGGCAGCGCCACCTCACCGTCGTCTTCCGCGACGCTAGCCTCCCCGTCAGAAGCTTGCAGGACGCGTCGCCGCCGCTTCCGGGAACGTTCGGAGCTTGCCGTCCGTTGCACAACTCCACGCACTGCTTGACGGCCACTTGATGTGGGCACGAGCTGGTATTGGGTGGACGTACAGGAGTGCCCACGCTAGTCGCAACACTCTCCACAATGCCCGCAACGACTTCCTCCACTTCCGCATGCGCCGCTTCTACCGATGCCGCCTCTTCCTCGTCAGCGGTCTCCTTGGCGCCGCAGCCGTCTTGAGCAGCCTCCCCCTTGTCTTCCGCCCGGAGTACGCGTCCAGCGGGCTGCACGAGCGGCTCAGCCTCCTTGGACTACGCCACCTCCATGGCAGGCGTGGTGTGCTTCGCGGACTTCTTCCTAGAAGCCTTCTTGTTTTTGCCTGTCGCGTCGCCGTCGCCGCCATCCTTCTGCTGCGCTCGTCGAATGCGCCTCTCATGGCGCAGGCTCAGCAATGCCTCGCGGCACAGCCGCTGCTCTTGCTCTGTGAGCTGGTGCCGCGGGGTCTTGGGCGTCGGCGCCACCATCTTCTCTCTCCGCCGTCGTTTTGAAGAATGAGGCTTCGGTGGCTGTGGGCCACTCGAACGTTAGTGGGTGCGAAGACTCGTTTTTATCTCGTTCAACCATGTCCTGTCGACACACACCTAAACCTGTGCATCCGGCCGTTTTGCACTCAGAAATATATCTTCATTTTAGTATACCTCGACATAGACGTTTGGTCCATACAAATCCCAAGTACAACCTTCCCTTATGTTGGACCTCCAACATAGCATAGACACTGCGGAAAAAATGAATGAAGCTATACACCTCTTATGTTCTACGGTACAACATATGGGAGCTAAGGGGTTAAGTTCCCGGGAGCACTCCCGGGAGCAAAATAAACAGTTTTCATTAGACCTTTAGTTCACATTTTGAGTATTAGGCGACTATCTAGGCAAATCACAGGAAGATGTTGCACGCTACGAAACAGGGCACCTTTCCCGCAAGTGATTCTAGAATGATCAAGTACTCGATCTTTAACCAAAGATTCTCGAATCGCTGAGCACCGAGTGAAGTAGGTAGGACTCGATAATTAGCGAGGATCGACCATTCTACCAAACGACTCACTCATTTATTAATTCATCACGCACTAAACCAAGAACCATGGCACCCTCCCAAAGGAGGCGAAGCCCGGCGCTGAACCACCAGCTGCCACCGGCTGAAGTCGCCCAAGGAGCCTCCCCTTCAGCTCATCCTGGTAATGACCGCCAAGCACGTCGAGCAAGAGTGCATATTCCTCCCTGCTCGCAGTGACGATGAACTTAACTGCATGTACCAGAACTACCTGTGCGTCTCCACGTGATCGGCCACAAAATGCGCGCGAAGCGCCTTGCTGCTCAAAAGCGCACCCGCGAACAGCGCAAGTTGCGCTTGCGCCGAATGCAAATTGGGCGTCCGTCTGCAAGTTTCCGGGATGACAGGAGAGTGGGGAACGCGAGGATTTTCTTAGCCGCGAAAAACATGTTTCTACTGACTAAAAGCGAAGACGCGGGTATGAATTAGTCGGTAAATCGGCAAAGCATCGATCTTCTAGTAGAAGACGCAGTCAAATCTCAAAGACAGACTACTTTACGGAAATTACTGCGTATTTGGCGTTGTAACTGGACTTTATCGATAGCCGTGCAAATTTACAAAAGTGATGCACAATCGATCATGTGGCGACAATTTTTCGATTTACTCAGTAGCTGGGTTAGAGACCTATTGGCTTACAGGGTGCGACCAAGGATTTGCTTGGGACGCAAAATTTCCCGCTCCCAAACCATTTTCGCGTCGCCGGGAGCTGGGAGATCAAGCATAGCTACTTCATTTCTTCATGAACTTACGCCTAGTGAGCTACTTGTGATTCCTTTGCGCAAGAGCTATCGGGATATGCATTTTTTCATCCTAAACCAGTGTAGTTCAGTAGAACGAGAGCTTAAAAAAATGCATAGTGAAGCGAAGTAGATTGACAGAGGTGTATAGTTTTTCCTCCCGGGAGATCGGGAGCGGGAATTTAAGAACGCGCCTCAGTCACCAAGAGGCTATTGAGAACTCACGAGACCGCAGCAGACGGGGAAGAGCGAGCTATTCCCGTCTCCGGCTTGGAGACCCTCTCCGCCACGTTGAAGTCGAGTACCACCATCGACGACCAGCTCAAGGCCGCGCTTGCAAAGGGCGAGTCTGCGGGAAACGTTTTCAAGCAACTTGCGCTTCACAAGTCCGCGAATGGGCTCCTCAGTAACCCGAAGTTGGAACAATGGATCAGCTACATGAAGCTCTCCAACAAGCTCAACCCCAAGCAGCAAACGAGTTTGGTCTCGACGTTGACGGCCCATTATGGAGACGATGGCTTGGCCAGAATCATTGAATCCGCGAAGCAGGTTTCGGGCATCACGAAGGAGGCTTCGGACACGGCAGCTTTCGCGAAGCGGTTGCAGACCGAGCAGATGTATCGCTGGCTGGAGAATCGAGAAACTCCCGAAGATGTTTTCGATCTGCTGAAACTCAACAAGGCGGGCTACAAGATCTTCGACAAGCCTGAGGTTAATTCGTGGATGAAGTACGTCGACACGTACAACAAGAAATATCCTCGCAAGAAGATGTCGATGTTCTACGAGTTGAAGGTTCGGTTTGATGAAGAAACGCTCGTGAATATGCTGATCAAAGCGAGAAGTGTCCCGAGTACCGAGGCCATCGCAGTGCGGGTGCAAGCGGAGCAGACGCAGCGGTGGCTGACTAATGGGAAATCACCTGAAGACGTCTTCAAGCTGTTGAAGCTGAACAGCGCCAAGCAGAAAGACACCCTTCTGGAAAATCCGCTCTTTGTCTCTTGGGTGAAGTACACGGATGATTTCAACGAGAGGTACCCTAGGCACCCAGACCTTGCAATCTCTACGATGCTGAAACATTTCTCGAGTGACACTTTGACGAAAATGGTTGTGGACGCAAGCAAGAGCCCAAGCTCTGAAAGCATCGCTAAACGACTGGATACCGAGCTGTTACTGAATTGGAACAAGAATGGAGATGCCCCAGGCACCGTCTTCACTCTGCTGAAGCTTAACAAGGCAGGGGATAAGCTTTTCGATAGCCCACTTCTTCCTACCTGGCAGAAGTACATTGCGTATTTCAGAGAGAAGAACCCCCGCCAGCGAGTGAACGAGCTATCGATTTTGAGGAAGCACTTTAGCGATGCAACTTTGTCAAAGATGTTGCTTGAAGCGGAGAAAATACCAAGTAAGAAGGCCCTCGCTTCTGACCTATTGGATGATCTGGTCATTCGCTGGATGGCGAGTGAGACTGTCCCCACCAAGGTCTACTCGTGGCTTCGTGTCGAAGGGACGGCAGAAAACTCTGTGGCCAGGGGTCTTTACGACTCGTATCTCAAGTTCTACAAGCAACACGTACCCGATGTCGCTACATAGAAGGAAGTGCTAGTGTTTGTTGCAAAATTGCATTCATCCATCCGCATCTTGTCTTCGATGAAGTAAAATTTCTTGATGCTCTCACCACAAGAAACCTACGCAGACGAATCAATTGTGCATCTTGTCAATCGATCACAACAGACACCTAAGGCCCCTAAAATTTGACGAAGCTCGACAAATCTAACGTCCATGGCTGCCGCACGGAGCAGATAATGTGGCAAATTTGCTGGCGGCAGCGAATTTTCTATTGTCACCAAGCTCGAGGCTGCCAAGATTCATCAATGGAAGGACTTGAACAGTTCGACGGACATCATGTCCGGACTCTGAACTTCAGAGTGTTGAAACTCGACAAGAAGGCCGGTGGTCTGTTTGATAGGCCGATTCTTGCTGCATGGCTGGAAATGGTCGGCAAGGAGGTAGGTAATGTCATCTGTCTGGTCGGTTCCATTTCAGTGAGTTCGTCGCCGACATGCCAAGGTGAATGTGCGGACCTCGTTGCTGACCGTCATAACTTTCATGCTATTATACAAGCGGCTCTACGTTGGATCTCGCTTAGTGTACTCCCTGTACACTGACAGTATAGTCAGCTATACAGGCAAATAACAGTTAGTTAGTGTCTAGTAAATACTGCTAACATTTAAGTGCCGAACGAGCGATACCAATTTTCGTCGGATCTTACTAAATGTTCTGAATAATTTCTCCTTTGGCATTTTCGATGACCTATAGAATTGGAAGCATGGTCCGGATTCATTCTCTCTAGGACGGCATCAATGCCGCAAAGTGTTTAGATTGCTTTAGTTTAATGTATTGCATGTTTGTTATCCTGCAACTAACTCGTCCACTTACAGTCAGCTAACATGCCACTAACAGTTAGTTAGTGTCTAGTAAATTTTACTAACAGCAAAACGCCCCACACTAATCTCGCTCCTGTCAGATCCCGCGCAGCAAGTTAATTTTCGACACGATGACGGCTCACGGAGCATAATGTCTTCTAGCAATGCGTGGGGTAATATCTCTGACCATCAAGTACAGCCGCCATGGCAACGGTGGTGCATTGAGTCATTTCAAAATGTTCTCGTTCTGCTGCGCTTTCCATTGCTGCCGTTCTGCATCCTTCACTTATGTATGCGTCCAGCCATTGCTGCAGCGCGAACAGTACATCCTTTACCTCGGTGGTCGTGCCGCCATTTTTAAATGTAAAATGTACTTAAAAGTACATTTCCAAGTGGTCCATGGTAGAATTTTAAGCGGATCGGTTGCTGATCCGCTACAAAGGTCCATAGCTTCGGTGCATCCTCGGACCCATTGACTTGGAGACAAGTTGCCACATCGAGGTGTCCATGACGACGTTCGTGCAGCCAGCACAATAGTGTTTGTGTAGCCATCCTACGACCTCGAAATGGATACACTATTCATTGCTGCACCGTCCATCGTGCTGCACGATTCGTGCATCCTTCAACTTCGAGATTGGCCCCAGTCAGTCGACATTGCTTGGGTGATGGCGCAGCAGCCATTCTAGAACGTCAAAGTGTCCACCTGTAGTGGTCCGATACCTTGTTCTTGACGCTGCTGCTGCCAGTCCCGCAAAAGTGCTATGCGCCGTAATGAGCTCGGCGTGCTCCAGAGCCCATAGTTAACCCACGATTTGGTGCCAGTCAAACCAATTTGGGTCCTTCCCGCCAGAGGGTGGAACATAACCGAAGGGACATTGTCTAAAACGTACCTCCTAAAACCTCTCTAACCCCGCGGTTTAACCACCCTATCGATACTTTCTCTAATCAAAACCCCCTCCTTAAATCGTCATCCTTATTTGCGACATCCCGCGTCTCGGATTACGCCATCTCGCTTTCTTACCCATTTGCCCATTTGCAGGGGAAAATCAACCAAGCGGCCATCACTACTGAAAGCGCCCCCAGTCACACACACCTAACGTCACTCTCTTGAACATGGCCAAGTTCTGCGCCGAGTGCGGCGCCAAAGGCACAGGCGGCAAGTTCTGCTCCGAGTGCGGCGCGCGCTTCACCGACGACGGCGTCTCCGCCTCCTCCTCGTTCGTGGCCCCCGCCTATCAAGGCGCCGCCACAGCCGTCGCCAGCGCCTTCCGCAGCGAGAACTCGCCCTACGGAGGCAACTCGTACACGCACGACGCGCGCAGCAGCAGCAGCAGCAGCTTCAGCCAGCCGCCGCCTCCTCCGCTGCCGTACGCGCGCAAGACGGTGCCCAGCGCCTTCCGCAGCAGCTTCAACAGCAACAGCAGCGGCGGCAACTCGCCCCCCACCGCTGTGCCCGTGGCGTCCGACCCCGTGCCGCCCGCGGCCACCGGCGTGGAGGCCCAGCAGCACTACGAGAAGTGCGTGAGCACCATCCGAGCCTCGCGCGGAGGCGGCAACGAGCGCGGCGTCAAGGACTTCAAGCAGAACTGCCGCCGCTACGGCCTGCGCGAGATGGACGTGCAGTCGTTCTACGCGTCGCTGGTGGCGGAGCTCGGGGCCGAGGGGACGAGCAGCTTCGTCCCGACGCTGGCGAGACTTGTGCCTGACGACGACCGGCGGAAGGAGCTCGTGGATTACAACGCGCAGCAGCGAGCGGCCGGGCGGCAGTCCGCCTTCGCCAACAGGTGAGAATTGGCGAGTACTGATTTATGTTAATTTTATGTTGGATTGTACTGATGGGTTATATGAAGTAGGAACTCGAGCATGGCGGACTCGTTCCGCAGCGACTTGACTGTGAGCGCTAACAACGGCGCGCAGAGTAAGGGCATCCTTAATAACCGCTACGCTGACCACCCTAACTGTGACGTGTGCAACGTGCGCTTCGACGTGACTAAAAGACGACACCAATGGTACGGAAACTCGGCTATTGTAGGGAGATTTTTTCATGTGGGCTTTCCTGACATATAATGTGTTTGCTGCTGTTGATGGAATTCGTAGTCGTTCTTGCGGCCTCTTTATCTGCAGCTCGTGCTCTCCAGTGCGACTGCTGGTCCCTCCTGGAAAGCAGATTGACGGGGCCAAGAACTACGACCCGTCCGTTCCACAGCGCGTGTGCATCCAGTGCGCCCCGCAGCTTCACCCGCTTCAAGATGAATTGGTAGCCACGTACGCGCAGTCTCAGACCGACAATATTCACGTGGCCCGTGGCCGGTTGCACGTTCCGTTCTCCAGTTCGCTCAACAAGGAGTGCTGCAATGCGGCTGACATTATTGGCAACTTTTTCCGTAATGATTGGGGCGCGTCCGCTGACCGCGCCATCCCCGTGGCGTTCTTGCAGAAGGCCCACGGTCTTGCAGTTATGACTGTGCTCAAGGCTGGATTCCTTGTCTCAGGCAAGATCGGCACGGGTCTGGTTGTGGCAAAGCTTCCAGATGGATCATGGTCGGCTCCGTCGGCAATTGGAACCTTCGGACTCAGCGGTGGGTTTGAGCTTGGAGGTGAGCTGGTGGAGGTGATGATTATTCTCGGGTCAGAGGGAGCGGTCAAGGTGTTTCACAAGCCTCAGGTTAACCTCGGCGCTGGACTGGATGTGGCGGTGGGTCCGTATGGCCGATCAGCTCAAGCAGCTGCTGCCGCCAGCACGAGCGGGCTCAACGCCAACTACAGTTATTCACAGAGCAAGGGATTGTATGCCGGGATTTCCCTGCAGGGAGCCATCGTAGCCGCACGCTCGGACCTGAACCGGAAATTCTATGGACGCGACTTGCAGCCCAGCGAACTGCTGAGTGGTTTCGTGGAACAGCCCGCAGCGGCGCGCCCGCTGTACGAAGCGATCGACAATGCGATGCGTGGAATCGAGGACCACAAGGAAGAGCAGCAGCGCCGCTCGTCGGTAATGGGGGCGTGCAGACTCTGCAATTGCCCCATGTTCCAGGCTCACACGACCCAGATCTGGAACAAGAAGTGCAAAACATGCAATCACGCACATTAACAAGTGGTGATGGGTTTGACGGAGGAGAATGGTTTCGTAAATATAATCCATGCGGATCTAAGTTTCCCCACGGTAGCCCATGCAAATGTCTTTGTAAAGGTTCGGTGAACCATCGATTGTACTTCCCGAGTAGCAACCAGATCCGAACAAATTTTTCGCTATCCGTCGAATGGCAATTCGACGGATTTTTAGAGTATACGTATCAATCAATAATCGTCAAAAGCGACGATAAGAAGACTACAGTCCAAATTCATTTAAGTACGGAGTACTTGTGCAATTTAATATTATGTGAAAATATTAATATATGCTGCAGATACGGTACTTACATGTGAGAAATCGAATGAGCACTACACCGTTCACGCTATTTACTAAATACAGTGCGTGGCGTCTTAGAGAGCCACCTGATATATCCGTGTTTGACGGGACATGGGATCTGATAGGATGGGTGGGTGCACGAACAGACGATGTATGTATAGGATTAGTAACTCTTCCAATCATGAATACTAATAATATATAGCAGGGCATAAAGTATAAGGTGGCTCTCTAAGACGCCACGCACTGTAGCATTTAGTCGTGCTTCTGTACTTTCTCGTGACACGCTGCACAACTAAATTTCTTCAAAGAGCTGAAAATTACTCAAAGATAGCGGATTTGGACAGATGTCATCGAGCTGAAGCCAATCATGGTCTTAGGTTTCTGGAAGTGCAAATATTACGGATACAAGAACTGTTTAATTGCTCGAGTTTCAACTACAAAAATCTTAAACCATTATAAGTCAGGGTCCGACTAATTAGCGTGAACGGTGTACAGTATTTTAATAATTATTAAAATAGCATATTTGAATAATATTATAAGTACCGGTATACTAAAAATGTAAATGTTATTCGTGATCCGACAATCACAAATTTTTCATGAAGCGATATCGAGGCTGTGTAGTATCTGCTGCGTGGTGATGTTGGAGTCGTAAAGACCCGTGGCCACAGTTTTCATTTGTCCCCTCGACACGAAGCCACGAGTAGACATTGCTGGGGACAATCTCCTCGCCGTCCAACGAATGACCAGATCATCAGAAGTGAGGGCCTTCGTGCTTGGCCGCGTCAAGTAACATCTTCGACAGAGTTACATTGCTAAAGTGCTTACTAAAAATCGTCAGCTCGTTGACTCACTCTTCGCTCTGAAATACGCAATGTACCTCCGACAGGTAGGAAGAAGGGGGCTAGCGAAAAGCTTATCCTCTGCCTTGTTAAGTTTCAGCAGAGTACCGGGGGCAGCTCCATTCCTGTTCCAATTCAGCAGCGATTTTGCTCTCCGAACTCACTTCGCGCTTCACAGTGGAGACACGGAAGATGCCTGCGTTCTCAGAATTGAAGATTCGGGTTGATGAAAAAAAAAACGCCGGTGAATTTACTGATCAAAGGGAGAAGCACCCCGACTACGGAAGCCACCGCAGTGCGGGTGCAAGCGAAGCAGACACTGCGGTGGCATCGCCTGAAAGCATCTTCAAGCTGATGAAACTGAGCAGCGCCAAGCAGAACAACACTTTTCTGAAAAACCCGCTCTTTAACTCTTGGGTGATGTACATGGTACATCACCCAAGAGTTAAAGAGCGGGTTTTATTGTGAAAACCGAGAAAGATGTCCAGTCCAGTTAAGCTGATAAGGAGGGGTAGAAAACATATAAAAAGGGGTACAGAAAATACTAAATCGTAGGATTGGCGATAGAGCGTCCATATGCAAATCTCGGCCAAGTGCTAATGAACGCTGCTTCCTGGGCTTATAGCCGCAGAGGTGCAGCCGCCAGAGTAGCTCTAGCTGCGAGTACAAGCAGCTACTATTCGTGCAAAAGTAGCTCCGCCATAATATACGGGGATATAATTATTATATGTGCTCATTAGGATTTATATATGCTACAGCGTCGAGTTCGCAGCCCACGTTGATTTGGGACGCCGTTTATATATACAAGCTGCCCTCAGAATGCCCAGCTGATACTGGGCATTCGGAGCGATTTGCTTATAAATCGACGCCAATCCGCGATATATGAACAGGGATGGGGGACGCCAAATCGGAGTGGCATCCTGTTTATATATATCAAAACAAGGGTTCATCCGCTTAATAAGCGCTTAAAGCGATCGATTTGCAAAAAAATAGGACACAATCGTCGGTTTTCACAATATATATATATATATATATATATATATATACGGATGATTTCACAGTCTTTAGCTTTCTTTCGCACCCATCCACCTACCATTAGAAAGGTACTACGGCATCTTCCATACCTCCATTACAATATCTAAGATTTGTTAGAAGAGTTTGTTTAGTAAAGCTCACAAATAGTCATAAAATATGCTTGCAGAAATACAGTATCTACCTATATTCGTTCGTCTGCAAGCTCACCATCCTTCATAATATGAAGGATGGTGAGCTGGTACGTGTGCACGTACCACATGCAGCCTTGTAAGACTCTTACTACACCGTAAGAGGTACCATGTCAAGCATCAGCTCCAAGTTGGAGCCACTCAATGTACAGACTCAGCACGTTATTACACATTGAAACTGATATTATTTTTAAATACCATCATCACCTTCAAGGCTTTCAACTGTGGATCCAATAATTTCCGTGGCGAGACAAAAAGACGATCGATGGTTCAGAAGTGCATGTATTGCTCTGACAGTACATGTACACATTTCATGATTACTGCACTGCAAATCCAAAAACGATGGCTAACGTTTTATGTATGCAGATTTGGGAAGAGTCTTCGCAACTCTGTGAATTATTTATAATGCCACCAGGGATCGATGCCTAAGAAAACGTAAGATGCCGCCGACAAGGTCGCCTTATCATCTCTTGAAGAATATATTATTCAGCAAAATATTTCCGGAATTTCGCCCTGCTGCACGGCATATTTAGGCGCACGATGATACGAGCACATACTGTAATATGATATCAGTACATGTAATATCTATTCTTGTGTCCAAATGGGATTTACTTCAGGATCGACTGGATAGAGAACGGCATCCCTTTCTAAATGGATAAATAACGTTTAATCATGATGACAAAATTTTCACTTGATAGAGGCGGAGGTTAAAACAATAATATTTGGGTGCAGCAATACTTGGGCGAGTCCTAAGTTTGGATCTTTAATTTATTTTTATGGATCATTAGATATCACAGATGATGTAATATGGGCTAGATTACGGACGGTTGTAATCCATTTATGGGCGAGATCACGGTCGGCTGTATAATACAGACAACGACGGTGAAATCCGCCCGCTATATGAACACTATCCTCCATATGAAACGACTGACGCGTAGCGCGACAGGAAAATCCGCCAGGTCACTTGATGGTAAGTTATTGGCTAAAATATTACTACTAGCTTTCGGGACTTAAAGTTTGGGTGGGCGGGTTTTTAAGGTATGGCGGATTTCACCGTCGTTGTCTATGGTGAGAGCTCTCATCGACCAGTAAATGTAGTCACGCCAAGGAACAGTCAGCAGTCTTCAGTTCGCAATTCGTTTTCCAGCACACAAACCGAAACATGTGGGGCTACGGGGCCGTTATAATGGCAGTTGCCCTCCTAGTAAACGCCGATGCGTCGTTTGGACAACGTGACGCCGCGATCAACTTCGGGGACCTGCTGAAACTAAACATTGTTTCCACCTCGAGGCTTCTGCGGGGATACAACACCGAAGATGAAGAGAGGGTGGGAGTTCCTTCTTCTGTCGTTGAAAAAGCCAAGGCAATGGTCATGACAACAGTCTCGGCGGAGAAACTTGCGAGTTGGCTCAACAAGGGAAAATCAATCGACGACGTCTTCACACGACTGCAACTTGCCAAAGCGCGGGATAAGCTTTTCGACAACCCGCAGTTCCTCACTTGGCTCAACTATGCAGACGATCTGACTGCGAAGACTGGGAGGGAAGCATCGATTATAGCGACGTTGACAGCTCACTACAGTGACGACGTCTTGGCAAAAATTATTGGAGCTGCGAAGCAAGTCGAAAACACGCAGGGAATCGCCACGAGGCTGGAAATGTCCCAGGTGCAGGGATGGCTGGCTGGTGGTAAAACTGCTGATGAAGTCTTCACGGCGTTGAAGCTGGACAAGGCAGGTGACGACATCCTTGCAAGTCCGGTGTTCGACACGTGGAAGACGTACCTGAAGATCTTCAATAGAGAGAATCCTAGCAGCCAGACGAGTTGGCTTGCAAGTTTGACGGCTCACTACGGAGATGATGCACTGGCGCAGATTATCCAAACGGCGAAAAAGGTTGGCGCGACGAGAAGTGAAGCCGTCGCCCTGGAGATGGCGCAAATGCAGCGTTGGAGTGGCAAGTTGCCGGACGAAGTCTTCACGCTGTTAAAACTCGACAAGGCAGGGGATGACATTCTCAGCAGCCCTCAATTTGTGTCTTGGAACACGTACCTGAAAATTTTCAACAAGGAGCACCCTGATAAGAAGACCAGCTTGTTCGCGACCTTGACCGCTCAGTACGGAGATGATGGCGTGTCGAGGATTGTTGAAGCGGCGCTGAAGACCAAGAGTTCATCGGCTATTGCCAAATCGATACAAGCCGAGCAATTTCAGCGCTGGATCGTTGGTGGGAAATCGACGAATGATGTTTTTTTCTTGCTTAAGCTTAACAAGGTAGGGGATGATATCCTCAGCAGCCCGCAGCTGGATACGTTCACCAAGTACATGAAAGCTTTCAACAAGGAAAACACTGACAATCAGAAGACCTTGCTCGCTACGCTTACCACTCACTACGGCGATGAGGGGCTAACGAGGGTTCTTGACGCGGCAAAGAAGGTTGAGGCGACTAAGAGCATTGCCACGAATTTGGAGACTGCACAGATCCAGCACTGGCTAAGCGCTCGTAAAACGCCAGACAATGTCTTCACGATGCTGAACCTTGACAAGGCTGGTGATAATCTTCTGGCAAGTCCGCTCTTCACGACATTTACTAAGTTCACAGATGCTTACCATGCCGAGAATTTGGGGACGAAAATGACCACGAGCTGGATCGTAGGCTATCACTACAACGCTTTTGAACTAGCCAAAATGATTATTGTGGGGGAGAAAATCCCGAGCTCGGTCAAAGCTGCCAAACGTATGGAGGGCGTTCTGTTCAAAGACTGGATGGCAGCCCCCAACTCCCCGGATCACGCTTTCAAGGCGCTGAAGCTCAATCAAGTGGGCACCAAAAAGCTGTTCAAAGATCCAATGTTCAACTACTGGATGAAGTTCTTGGATGATTTCAACACAGCGTTCCCCGGTAAGAATATTGAGCGAACGATTTTGGCCACGACTTACAAGGACCAAGACCTTTGGAAAGCGATCGAAGCCGCGAAAACGAACACGAAGACGAAGGAGACGGCGAATAAATTGGAGACTGAGGTGCTCAAGCAGATCATCTTCGCCAAAAAGCAGCCGATCGACGTCGCAAAGGTGATGAACGTGTGTGATGTGTTGCGCTTGAACTGCTTGCTTAAAGGCAAATACAAAAGTGAGATTGACTCGTTAGGCTAAACTGGACTCGACTGCTTCCTACGCCGCCAAGGCGGCTTACCTGCAAAGCCTCCCATCGCTCTTAGGGGCTTGCTTGTCTACGCTGCCTGCATTGCAACACGTGAAGTGGTTGCAGCCTTACACTCAATGCTGCAGCAGCACGCGTTGTAGCTTGCAGTGCTTCATCCACGCGCACTTGATAGCTGTGTCGTCCATAGCACTCGTGCACGCAAACCTTGATGCCGGAGTCGTCAATGCAGCGGAGTCCTGGCAAATCCCCACAACGTGAAGGAAAAGACCGACGCGAACTGGAAACTTTGGAAGACGTACATGAAGGACTTCAACGCGTATCATCTGAGAGGGATCAAGACGTAGATCACACGCGTACATGCCAGATACTGTACGCTGAGGATAACGCTGCGCTATTAACGCATAGAAAACACGGTTTAAACTTCGCCACTTGAGTCGTCAAAAATCCTCGAACATTCTAGTCGCTCTCTCATTGGGCGTCGCGTCGAACATTCTGGATCCTGTGCTATGATTGGCTCCTCTCCTCAAACAATCAAGATACATGTACGCTCTCTCCTCTCGTCTTCAACTGTCAATCTGCAATTTGCGTCAAACCGTACAAGCGCCGCTCCACTCACTGCTCTCCATGCTGTCGCTCTCCCGCGTCCTGCGCCCGTCGCCGCGCTCGCTGCTCGTGGCGCGCCGCGGCCTGGCGTCCATGGGCCAATCGCAGCCGTGGATCAACCCAGAGAACGTGCCCCAGGGCGAGAGCCTCAAGAAGTACGGGCGCGACCTGACGGACATCGCCAAGGCCGGCGACCTGGACCCCGTGATCGGACGCGAGGACGCCATCCGCCGCGCGACGCACCAAGAACAACCCGATCCTGATCGGCGAGCCGGGCGTGGGCAAGACGGCGGTGGCCGAGGGGCTGGCGCAGCGCATCGCGCTTGGCGAAGTGCCCGAGAGCCTCAAGGACAAGAAAGTGGTGGCGCTGGACCTGGCGGCGCTCGTGGCCGGCGCCAAGTTCCGCGGCAAGTTCGAGGAGCGACTCAAGGCCGTGCTCAAGGACGTGGACGAGAGCCAGGGCCAGGTGATCCTCTTCATCGACGAGCTGCACACGCTCGTGGGGGCCGGGGGCTCGACGGACGCCGCTAATATGCTCAAGCCGGCGCTGGCGAGAGGCGCGCTGCACTGCATGGGGGCTACAACGCTGGACGAGTACAGGAAGTACATTGAGAAGGACGCGGCGCTGGCCAGACGCTTCCAGCCCGTGCTGCTCTCGGAGCCGAGCGTCGAGGACACGGTCACGATCCTGCGAGGTCTGAAGGAGAAGTACGAGGTGCACCACGGCGTGCGCATTGCGGACAGCGCGCTGGTGGCGGCGGCCACGCTGGCGAATAGGTACCTGACGGAGCGCAAGATGCCGGACAAGGCCATTGACTTGATGGATGAAGCCGCGTCGCGGCTGAGGCTGCAGCAAGAGAGCAAGCCCGAGCCCATTGAGAAGCTGGATCGAGAGATCATTTTGAGACGCATTGAGATTGAAGCGCTGCGTAAGGAGACGGACGCGGCCTCCAAGAAGCGCATGGCTGCGTTGGAAGAGGAGGTGAAGAAGGCATCGGAGGAGCTGCGTCTGCTGATGGACGAGTGGAACGCGGAGAAGCTCAAACTCGAGGAGATGCAGCAGGCCAAACGCAAGTTGGAGGAGGCGCGGCGAGATTTGGTGGCGGCGCAGAATAATGGCAACTATGCACGCGCGGGCGAGTTGATGCACGCGGTTATCCCCAAGCTGGAGGCGGAGGTGGCGCATGAGGAGCAAGAGGAAGAAGAGATTAAGAAGTCGGTGAGTAAGAGCAGAACTGCTCTGGGAGATGCGGTGACGGCCGATCACGTGGCCGAAGTTGTGGCGCAGACCACTGGCATCCCGGCCTCGACTTTGATGGAAGGCGAGAAGCAGCGACTGCTCAAAATGGAAGACAACCTCAACTAGCACGTGATCGGTCAAGAAGAGGCGGTGAAGGCTGTGAGCAACTGCGTGCGTCTTGCTCGCGCCGGACTCCACGCCCACAACCGCCCGCTGGGTGTTTTCATGTTCTTGGGTCCTACTGGTGTCGGCAAGACGGAGCTCACGAAATCTTTGTCCGAGTTCCTCTTTCAGACCCCGCAGGCACTTACGCGCATTGACATGTCAGAGTACATGGAGAAATTCAACGTGAGTCGTCTCATAGGCGCACCGGCCGGTTATGTTGGGTACGAGGAGGGAGGCCAGCTCACGGAAGCTGTGCGTCGCCGCCCCTACCAGGTCGTCCTGTTTGACGAGTTCGAGAAGGCGCATCGGGACGTGAGCAATATTTTGCTGCAGGTGCTTGATGAGGGCCGTCTCACCGACTCGCATGGTCGAGTGGTAGACTTCCGCAACACGGTCATCATTCTGACAAGCAACCTAGGCTCCGATATCCTGGCTGGGCTGCCAGAAGGCGCGCCGAGCTCCATGGCCGAGGGTGAAGTTTTGAGCGTTGTGCGCTCTCACTACGCGCCTGAATTCCTCAACCGTATCGACGAGCTGGTGCTGTTCAACCGTCTGAAGAGAGAGGACATCCGCTCGATCGTTGATCTGCAGCTGCGCCAAGTGGACGAGCTACTGGAGGAGAAGGAGCTGACGATGAAGGTGGATCCTGAGGCGGAGGACTGGCTGGCGGACGCTGGCTACAGTCCGCTGTACGGAGCGCGTCCACTTAAGCGCCTTATTCAGCGATACGTGCTGAACCCCATGGCTGTGAAGCTGCTTGACGGATCAGTTGCACCCGGACAGTCCCTTGTCGTGAAGGCGAACCCGGCTTACGACGAGGAACTCGTGATGAACGCGAGGACTGCCAAGCCTCTGCTGATTTCGGTCGAGTAAGCCAAGAAGGAAGCTGTGGCTCCCGCCGTGTATTGTATCGATGACCAGGAGCAGCCCATAAGTAAAATTAAACGCAATTTTGTCGTAAGCTAGAGAGACCACATTTTCGCATCGACATTGATGATAACAGAGACTGCCTTTTGGGAACTACCCCCTTTTTTAATAAAGTACTTAAAAGTACTTTATTTTATGGATATATTTTATGGGTACAAATTCTGTGGACTTCTCCAAAACAGCTCACGCATGACTTGATTGCATCTCATAAGTTGCAGATAATCTCGGGATTGGATTTCACAGAAAACCGCCACAGAAAACAGGAGGCCTTCACTATTTGGAGTTCAGTATGCCAAGTGAGCGGCTTCCAGTGCCTGGTGTAGGATCACGTGCTTGCCTCCCCAGCACCTGTGCCGCAAACCGCAAACCATTTTCAGCAGATTTGCTGTTCGTAAACCAACTGTTCCTTTGGTTTGCTCTCAGTGCAGGTACATGACTCACTTTCCATTTCGCTAAACTGGCCTCTGTATTATCGCTTCACGATTGAATACTGCGCGGAGCTCAATCATGCGTGTCCTCTACTTCGTGCTGCTGGTCGCCGCTCTCCTCGCAAGTGCTGACGCTGCGCCAGCGATCAAGGAATCCAAGATGATCCCACCCGAGTTTCCTGCGTCGGCTCACTCGGTCACCACTGACCTTCTTGCTAAGAGACTGTTGAGAAGCCACAAGAAGGCGGAGGACGCCGAAGACGACGACGAAGAGAGAATGTTTGCAATCAAGGCAGTGAGCGACTTTTTCGAAAATAACCATCTCAAGGGCTGGCTGAAGAATTCGGTGTCAGCGAGAGACGCCATCGGGTTGACGAAGCTCGACGATGCAGGAGCAAATATTTTCGCCGGCCCCCAGTGGAAAACTTATTCCACCTACGTGACCATGCTCGACAAAAGCAACGCCGATACTGAAATGGCGTCCTCGCTGATGGGGCACTATGGAGCAGAAAAAGTGGCAAATATGCTGGCGGCCGCAGCTAAAGACCCGAAGACGGAAACAATTGCTACAAACCTGGAAGGTGGGCTGATTCGTTTCTGGAAGGGCTTGGACACTGAACCGACCGAGGTATTCAATATACTGAAGCTGGAAAACAAGGCGGATGACGTGTTTGATAGCCCGGCCCTTGCTATGTGGGCGAGCTACCTCAAGGTTTACAACGAGAAGCACCCTGCCAAGCCAGTATCAATGACGGGAGTATTCGCGAAATATTATGGAGGCGAAACAGCCTTCCTGAAGATGTTGGCAAAAGCGGACGACGCCGATAGTGCTGGGGCTAAGAAGCTGCAGAACGAGGTTATTACGAGCTGGCTGAACGAACCCACACACCCGATGAACATTTTCAAGAAACTCGAGCTTGACCAGGCAGGGGATGATCTGCTCAGCAATCCGTTGTTGGTGACGTACGTCCAGTACATGAAGGCATTCAACAAAGATGATCCTCACGCGGAGACGACGCTGATCCAGACGCTTTCAAAAAGCTACAAAGAAAAACTGGCTCCGATGCTGGAAGCGGAGAAGAGAGTGCCTTCTACTAAGGAACTTTCTACAAACCTGCAGACCGCGCAGTTTAAGCAATGGATGGCTGAAGGAAAGAGCCCGGATGTCATCTACAAAACAGTGCTCAAGCTGGAAATTCACCAGCAGCCCGAATGCTGACATTTGGCGAGCGTACTACAAGGCGTACGACGCGGAACACCCCGGACAACTGTTTTCTTTTAATCCCTAGAATTTACACCGATAAAGTATTTAAATATGCCTCGGTGTTAGAAAACATTAGTTCCGCCCAATCAAAGTGAGTTTTACCAACTTGTATTTTTGGAGAAACTAATTGTGTTTTCCCTCTGATCCATGTTTTATTGCTGGAAGTTATTGTGAGTTCTACTCAAAATTTCCCTGCGCGGTTCTTCGAATCAATCGCGCACGCAATCGCGCAAGCCTCTGTAAATGCATAATCCATTTGTTTGTAAAGGTTATGTGTGCACAACACAGTCTAATCTATGTCCACCACTCCACAGAAGCCAACCAAAATGGTACACTGTACCTGAAGCTAGATCCAAATAGGGTACAATGTACCCGATATAGTAATTTTGGCCAATCCGTGCAGCGCGGAGGTTTGATGTGCGATTCGGCCAGTAGGCCAGAAAGTGTAATTTTAGACGGGAATCACAATACTAGAGTCACCAACGAGATTGCATAAAACCAACGCAGTTGCCCTAACCACTAAAGTCGCCGGCCGAAGGCCGGCGAGATCAAGCGCAGCGCTGCAAGATTAGGGCCGGGCTCGGCCAGAGAGGTTTAGCATCGACGTGCGAAGCGAAGTCTTCGCGCGGCGTGCTAAATCTCGACATTAACCCGTTTTCCAGCAGGGTCCCGCATGGTTTTTAGGGTTAGGACAGGGTGATATAGTACATGATGTTGCTGGAAAGTTGTAGGAAGGTGGCAGGAAGGTTGCAGTAACGCCGTTTTATGCAACCTCGTTGGTGACTCTAACAAGGTCCTTTATTGCTATCTGCAGGGGCAAATACTTCGATGATCTGCCCACTGAGGAAGCGGCGGAATTGTTTCCCGAAGACTTCCCCCTAGAAATGGAACCGAGGAAAATTGACCAATGTTTTTACGAGGGTCATTCTGGAGCAGACCAAGCGGATCCGTCACCGCTGGAGATTTGTAGCCAAACTCGGGGGAGTTAGCTACGACAATTGTCCTTTCGGCGTGTCGACGAGGAAGGTAGGAGACATACTTCTTTGGTCACGCTCAACGACGTCTTCTGCGTAGCACTAGACTCCGCAGGCGAAGAGGTAGAGGATGATTGGTTCTTGAGTTGGTAAATTACAAAGTGAGGTCTGTATTTAGTGGTGTTGTGCTGCACAGAGGGGAAACGCACCAAGGTGAGAACCCCTCTTGGCCCTAAGGGACACTGCAGGCTACTTCAAGTAGCAGGGAACGGCCTTAAGCTTCAGGGTGACGTCGTATCCCCAATCTTCTTTGACCTTCGCTGCTCCCCATGTCCACAGCCTCAAACTCACTACCTTCACTCTTATCTTATTTCCGCACTTCAACCTCAACTAACCGCCACATGTAGTTTACATACGCGAGCGCAATTACACACTTGCATTCACTATACCAACGCAGCCACAAACGGAGTGATCATCTTGTTCAACCGTTGCTGCCACTTCGCTCACGGCAGCCAGCTCTCGCACCAATCGAGAGCACGGTCGAACACCAGACCATCAACGGGCCGAACCTCGTAACCCCACTTTACTTCGTAGTGACCGATTAACATGACAGCGTGAATGCAATCACATGTGTCAGATTGAGTTGTTACGGTGTAGACTTGAACATCTCCATGTCGATGTCTATGCAATCGTCAGTCTTCCGTACCAGTCCCTGAACTTCCTTAGTCGATGTCATCCAGGCAGCCTTGGTGTTCTCCATACTTAGGCCGTTGCGCAACTCTTTGAAACGCGTATTGCCAAGAGCCTTCTTAAAGATGTCAGCTAGACTATCCGTTGTTGGAACGTACAACATATGTAACCTTCCTACATCCACGTGCTCAACAATGTAGCAAATCACTTTGGCGTAGTTTCTTCAAGCGGTCCGAGTTGCCATTGTTTTTGATAGCTTTCAGCGTACTTTGGTTGTCGCAAAAGAGGATTGTTTCAATCGTCTACTTGACGCCCAACACCTTCAGTAGGTCTTGTGCCCACAGCACCACTTCCGTGCACTCATAGACAGCAAACAACCCCAAACTGCATGCATGTGTCGTCACATTATCCTGCTTCTTGATTCTCCAGCTTGATGACGAATCCGGTCACGGACTTTCTAGCCTCCGGACAGCGTGCATGGTCCGCATCTACAAATGCCTCCAGCTGCAACGGCCCATCTTGGACTCGGTATACCAATCCATCGTCCTTCATAACCAGCGCATATCGCACAACACGTTGTGCTGGGCGATAGTTCTCTCGCGTGTAGGCGTTACATATCGCCCCAGAGTGCGAACAGCATTCGCCAATTCCGGACGGATGCATACAACCAGGTTTTGCAGCGACCCGACGATCTCGCGATAGGGTAGCTTAGGATCAGTGATCATTGCCATGTCCTTCTACACAGGCGGTGTTGGCTCATGATGCATCTGTGGAGACGGAGCTGGACGAGCACCAGCCAGTCAAAATTTCTGTGCCATACATTCCCAGTAGGCTGCCATAGTCATCATACGACCAGGCTCATATGACACTTTCATGCCCGACAGATGCTCCACTCGACCGAGATCGTTCACCTCAAACTTCGCAGCCAACTGCTTAATCACAATCTTGTAGTCGTTCGACTTGGCAGCGATGATGATGTCATCCACAAACACCGTAAGAAAGCCAACAGTCTTCACACCCATTCTTCAGAATACACCGACATCAAATGCGCACTGCTTAAAACCTAGCCCAAGGTGAAACCTCTTGAGTGTATCACTCCAGATTTTCGAAGCCTGCTTGAGCCCATATATACCCTTGAGTAGCACGCACACTTGTCCCGTTCCGTCGTCGTAGCCTTATGTCTCCATATAGATATTCACACCCGTTAGCACTCCATTCAAGAAGGCTGTCACGAAATTAACGTGCCTCGGCTCCAAGCAAAACATGAGCGCGAGAATCATCACCAACCTCATGGACTCGATTCGGACCACAGGAGAATAGATTGGAAGATTTTCAATCCCGTATTTTTGCATAAATCCTTCCACTGCTAATCTTGCCTTCAACCTCTCCACGCCGCCCTTCGCATTCCGTTTTGCCACTAGCACCCACCTACACTTGAGTATGTTGATGGGGTTGGTTTTCGTTGACGTCGGCCTTGGACTAGCACCCATGTCCCGTTCTGCATGTGCGAGTCGTACTCCTGGTTCATGGCTTTCTTCCGACCACCCGCCTGAGGTGAAGCCACTGCTTCGCGCACACTTGTCGGGTTCAATATCTCATTGACCACTGTTCAGCGTGGTTTGGCCCGGCACGGGTCTCTTGCTGTCAATTTTCCTGTCTGAGGGCCGGTCTTAACCACTGCCATGCCATGCCATGGCATAACTCGCCGCTATCTGATTGGCCCGCCGAATTTAGGGATAGGGTAGTAATGCCATCCATGGCAAAACCACGATGCCACAAAAGTTGCGAATGCCACCGTGCCACACTCACAAATATCCCAGTAAAACGTCAAATTTTATCCCCCCATTAACAGCGGTCCCAGCATCTCGAGCAGTCCCAGCACCTTGGTCACCGACACCATGCGCTTGAGCTTCTTCGTCACCCGTCGCAGGTCCCAGCACTTCGTCGATCACTCGAAGAAGCTCTGCACTTGTTCGAGCGGGCTGGGTTTCAAGGGCAGCTTCAACTTGGGCCGAAGTTGCCGTCGGGTCAGCAGCAAGCAGCGAGCGCACTGCTAATGGTGCGTTCGCGACTCTATCCAACGAGGCGGCTGGCGGGTTAGGAGCTTCTTTAGCAGTAGCGGGCGCGGCTGCTGACTTAGCAGGGGCGCAGCGAGCGCACTTGTGGGCGCCGAGCGTTGCGTGCGCGGAGCGCTTGCTTGTCGTGCCGCTCATCTTGATGTTTCCTTTGCAATGAGAATTTTCTATCTGGAATATTGCCGTATGGCACGTGATGGCTACATTGGCAAAATTTCATTCTTATCGAGTCGGCGCCATGGTGCCATCACACGGAGGCCAAATGCCATGACATGGCATGCCATGGCAGTGATTAAGACCGACCCTGAGGCAAGAAAAGATTCTCGAGACCACAACCACTCCTGACTGCAGCCACGATGAACACCTAAAGCCGTCTCGCCCCTGCCGACGCTCCTGCAGCATTTTCCTCTGTTGTAACCTATGATTAGCTAGAGGTGCGCCTCCACAAACGCACTCGCACGAGCTATCATGTCCCTAAAAGCCGAAGCAAAAGTCGGGCGAGTCGCCGCGGGCCGGTGCGGGATTCGAGGCGTGGATACAGAGTAGGGCTTGCTATTATATCGCGAAAGTTAAGCGAGTTCCGCATGCTAGTAAAAGGAGAGTACTATACTGGCACTCCGGCTGTGCGCATCACCAAGTCCCAGAGGTGGACCTATACGAAGAAGAGCAAGCGCTGGTGGAGAATGTTTTTTTTCCGCTGCAGACCCCGCGGTCGCGTCGCTCAGCCAAATTGAAGGCACAGTGACTGCAAACCGCGCGGGTTCGGTTGTAGATTTGGTATCACTCTCTATTGGTTCACTTTCGGTCGAGTCACCGCGAGCCGACTCGGAGAGCGAAAGCTCAGCTGGCTTCGAGATGGTGGACGCTGAGGGACTGCCGTGCAGCGCTCCTAGCTGATAGCCTAGTGGGATAAACCTGCAGTCGACAACGTCGGATTCGGAGGAGGCCCGACTAGATCGGACTGAAAAAAGTGAAACACAGCTGAATGTGGGCAGCAAGCCGGACGTGACCAAAGCACCTGACGTCTTCAGTGATGACCTCCCTCCCCAAACAAGCCACGGTGCATTCTGCTGCGCTGTTTGCGATTGTGAAGACAGTGACGATGATTCGGCAAGCTTGCCCGCCAGTAAAAATAATTCGGATGCAGAGTTCTCGAAGGAAGAAATCTCTGATGAAATTCTTCAGTGGCCCAGTGACGTGAAATGGACCCCCTATGTTATTGGTGGTAAGAGTATCATATTTCGGGATGAAGGTGCTGTTGACTGGTACGCGTGTGTGGGGACTTGCCACCCGGATATATGCCCTAATGCAACCTCAGACATCTTTTGTGCCGCGAATAACTGCCTCGCTGGCCCGTTTTGTGAAAATCGACTTCGTGAGGTGCAGGTACGCGTGCTTCAAGAACTAACGCTGCGTCGATAAATGACTCCCTCAGTCACAATTTAAACGCTACATACTTTTATCTTGAAGATTGGAGCAGACAATACTTTCAGCTTCAAGTCCCTACTACGCTCGATCGTTTTGGAGAAGTCAATCTCGAAAGAGCGAAATACTTAAAACGAATCCTTCAGACACAGTTTTGACCTTATCATATTTGTCTTCATATCATTGATCTTAGTATAATCACATTGATCCAACATCACTACGTAAGTTCCGTAAATTTTATAAGCCAAGAATTTGAATGGATTTTATTTAGCTGATCATGTCACTCCACTTCGATGAAACCTCCACGACACAAGTCAGTTTCGCACGAACAAGGAAACCACAAATCTCCATAATCCACTGTGACCTCCTCATCTGGCAAAAGCTCGTCGATTGTCGCCCCACCAGCGCAACATTCTTTCGGTTGTACACCAAAAACAAAACGCTGTTAGCGTCGTAAGAATGCTTCATGTAGCGCGATATTGCTCCGCACTGCAGGGCCTCAGTGTAGACGTTTTGGCCTTTCATATACTTCTTCTGCAATCTCAAAACGTAGTTGCTAATTCGCTCAGTGCCTCCGTCGTAGTCGTGAGTCGAGAATTCCCAGAATACTCACCGAGAATCGTTTTTGGTGCGGAGTATCTAGTTGCGAAGACACCGATGCCTTTATCAGTCTTCTTTAGGATGCAATGAAGCCTACACTAACCTCGGATACCAAGACTGGGGCCGTGTCGAATCGATTGTGTCTGAGGGACTCATATTTGCGAACAACTGCGCCGATTGTGGCCTTCTTTACCACACTGACTGCAGTGATACGGGCTTGACGAGCCTTGCGTGCGTTCCTCACCGTTGCTCCAAATACGGCGCTGCTTTTGGCGACCCAACCGAGAACATAAAGCGCAGGAAGCCACGTGGGGTCGGATGCAATTTCTTCGTCGATGGGGATCAAAACGCCCTTGTCCTTGAACGCTGAAGCGAATTGCTTGACTGAGTAGCACTTGTCGAAGAGCGCAAAGACACCGGCGAGATTGTCCCGGTCGCTAAGTGTTGCTGCGATGTGCCGACAAGGAATTTCGTGCTGATCAGGAAATCCACAGGTACAGTGCCGCGTAGACAAGGTGACTCGACGGCGAACCCGAGGGAACACCGAAGCGTTGTGCACGTAAGTCACATCTTTGGAATCGTGTTGGACGATGTACAATCCAAGACGGGCGATCTGTTTGTTGTAGACCTTCCGGACTCCGGGGGTAACATCAAGGCCTTGGTCCTCCCAAAGGTTAGCACTAGAACAGCGCGTACAGCACTCCTCCATCATCCGAGCGCACATCGCCTGAAGGAACGCAAATGGATGCATCTGCCTCAGGCCCACGACAAGCTGAGATCCGAAGACCCTTTCCACGAAGTTTGACGTACGCCAGCCGTAGAATGGTAGTTCGTATGCACGCACCACCGTACAGGGTCAATGGAGGACACGTAACTTTTCACGGCTAGCCCCATGTCCATTTCGATGAGGCCAAGTATGCTGGTGTATCCCTCGCACGTCGTCGCAGCCTGTAAGCACCACACCAGATTCTTCTGCGACTGCGATAATTTCCCAAACTGGTGTCCAATGTTGCGGATAATATGCAGCGTACAAAACTTGGGGTTTAAGCCAAAATCAGCTGCAACCGACAACAGCCCGCTGCCCGGTCCTCATCTTCAGTTGGAACCAGGGCAAAAGTAATCGTGGTGTTCTTCAAGTTGCCATCGCGCCCAACTAACATCGTTTGAGCACCTGAGTACACGGGACACTTGCTGTGAGCGCAGTCGATACCCAGAACGTTCTACCGGGCTTCCACCGCTGCGACAAACACGTCGATGATAACAATCGCTCTCTTGAAGCGTCCATCTCCATCTCTCTCAGCGACCGCGGTAGATCCAGGGTTGAGACTCGCGAACTCGGCGAGAAGTGGTGGGATTTTCTCCACGGGCTGCTGGACGATCTCACTAACTACTTCATTCACCGCTTCATGCGCACGATAAACCGTCCGTTTGTGCTTTCCAAAGGATATGCCGTCACGCTTGTGAACTTGAGATACGAGAGCCGACGCAGACACCGATCCATAGGGTCGCACAGCACTGGCAAATGCTGCCAGCTCCATCATTTGACGCTTCGTAGGCTTTGCTGTTGCTGGGCAGTTGAGATGACCCAGCTCCATGATCGACAGGCTCCACTTGCCATAGGTCTTATCAGCACGCTTACAACGGTAGAAATTCACGAAGAAGCTGCAGCCATCGGCCACACACACCATCTTTCGACCTTTGCCGCTGCTGCTCTCGACCTTGACCGATTTCCCCTCTCGTAGTGCATGATCTTGAACAGCGTAGACAGCGTCGATGCCCGTGTCAAATTCACTCCCCAAAGCAAGGTTGGACTCATGTTACTCTCCCCCTGGAGGTCCGTCGTGGTCAGATGACGAGGCATACTCCATGCTTTCCCTCAGACACAATTAGCAGACTGAGACAAAGATTTCTGTGAAATTGACGTCTACGTGCCGGTGGGAAGCGGGTTTCTTAACGCATGGGCCGCTAATGGACGGGTTTGCTTTACACGGGTGAAACCCACGCGCGGTTGGACGGCAGAGATCTGGGGCCAAGTGTTCAGTCAAGGTGGTCGGGTTTTGTCAACTAAAATCAATGTGCCACACCTTTTGGCACACAAAGCGGGTCTTGTCATTTGGCACCTCGCCAACCACGAGCTTTGTCATTTTCCCTTTGTGTTAAGGTGGTGTACCACTTCATATCGCCAATACAATAGTACCGACCTCCTCCGCTTATAGTGGACAGGGTATATGCTGGTACAGTGTACTACCCTTCAAAAATGATATTCTAATTTCGGTACATAACCGGTATTAATACTGAAATCTAGTCAAGAAGTCGCCGTCTGTCTGCTCGTTGTCGATGTCGTCATCTGAATTGACTTCGCCAATGCTTGCATCAATAGCGCAATGTGTGGCGATGCTCTCAACTAAATCGGCAGCTACTACGTCGTCGTGACTAATGAGAGTAGCGCAGTGCAGAAGTCCAAGTGGACTCAAATTCGTTACGTCGAGTGACATAAAGACTTGGATAGCGGTGACAAAACTCATCCATCTTCAAAGCCTGTCAGTTGCATGCTCCTGTCACTTTTGCTAATCCTACAGAACAGCCTTCAAGGTAAACTATGAAAATGGGTAGTTTTTGATTAGAAGTAAAAATCGGTCACGGTATTGGTGCCGGTAACGACACCTAGGTATTGCCTTGCTTCAATGGCTTCTATCATCTCCATTGTCAGCCGCTTGCATCCGTATGATTCTTCGACGGCAGCTTGTGCTTCAGGCGTAAACTCGGCATACCTATGAGGCAGATAGCTGTCTAGCAATCGCTCTAGCGTTTCAGGAAGCATCGGGCAAAGTCCGGCATCATCGCCGCGGTGGCTTGATTCGTAAAGCTGCTGGGTGAAGACCGGCGTGCGGTCCTCCTAAAACTTGAGAAAATGCCCCACGTGAAAATAAAATTGCCTGACATCGTCGTTGGTGACGCGAAATAATTGTTCAGGTAGACTTCGCTTCAGTTGGCATTTGCTCTCGCCAGTCACAGGAGTATCAGAGCGCTCTCCAAAGTCGCGACTTCAAGAGCCCAAATACCTCTTCAAGAGGATTGAGAAAGGGTGAGTACACGGGCAGGAACTCAAGTCCATTTTTTTCTGCGACTACACTGCCTTCCAAATTGTCAGTAACGAGGTCCCGATAGTGAATGGAAGCGTTATCGATAATGAAAGCGCGCTTCCAGCTTGCCAGTCCTTCTCGCATATATGTAGCCATAATCTCCTTCATAAATGACAAGCAGCTCTCACCAGTAACACTGCCTTCTATAATCTCGATATAGAGTGTCCCAAAGGAAGGAGACGCAGCGAAGAGCAGCGTAAGATGCTCGGGGTTGGTGCCGTACGGCTCATCTGGGACAGTAGGAATCCAACCACGAATAGACCACGCTTTTCGCTTCGTACACCGGCTCAGTTTCATTTCATCAAAGTATACAGCTTCGTACAGAGTGTTTTGCCCGTATTTCTGGGGCATCGTAGTTGCGTAGATGTACTGCACGCTCCGAACTGCGACCCCTTGGAAACCACCAAAAATCACCGAGTCTCAATCCATCTTGGTCCTTGATACGTTGAGCCATAGTTCGCGGGTGTACTGCGACACCGAAGGCGAGCTCAATAAATGCACACGTGCGCTTGAGCGACGTGGTGTTGAACAAAAACTGGAAACGGGCTGCAGCAAAAAGCGTTTCAATTGCCAGCTTTAACTTGCGCCCGGTCTTGTTTGAGCGCACGTGTTTCCGCTGAACATGCCTAGACACAGTACTTTGCGCTGCCTCTACGCGCGCTAAAATTTCCACTTGGGTCATCGTCCCAGCCAGCTCCTCTATCACGGCATGATCCGCCACGGAGAGCCTCGGCTTTTTTTTTGCCATACCCAGCAATTCTCCGAAGTTGACTCTCTTCTAATGCAGTCGCCTCGTGCTCGCCCCCCTCCACCACCAATCGTAGCTGCTCAAACTCGCTCTTCTGTTGAGCTCTCTTCCTCTCCAGGCGCTCAAGCGCCTTCTCCGTTTTCTCTGAGTCCAGCTGGGCTTTTTCATAACCCATTATCAACTCCTCAATTTTTCTTTTTGAGCGCTGCCGCGCATGCTGCTCCGAAACTTGCTCCTGTTACTGCTGGCGCTTGTGTTTCAAGTGCTCGCGGTGGATAGCTTCACGCGACTAAATATTAACGTGGGACAGGTCCGGGCCCCGCGTTACCTCGGGAGCAAGCCTTGGGAGGGACGAAGGCAGCGTTCGAGGTCTTCCAGAGGCCATCTTGAGTTGAGTGGGGGGTTGTGTGGTGGAGCGGGACAAGACATTTCGGCACGTCTCGATCTATCCCTCGGGCCAACGGTTGTAACCCCCCGCGCGAGTGCCAGAGACGATTCGCAAGACTGTCATGGTCACCACGGTAAATATCAGTGAACCAAGGGACCAACTCCGGTGATACTCGATACCGATCAGCAATATCGATCTTGGCAGGGATTGTGCCAATCTTGAAGATTGACACTGAATCTCGGCGGCACGTGCGCCGTAAACATCCGGCAGAGAGTCGGCAAGGCGGCAGACGACCAAGGGAACCAATGAGGACGCACCAAGGCCGGGAGAGTACTTGGTGGACACGAGGAGCACAGGAGAATGGTAAGACAGGTTGTAGGCAAAGACTAACATATTAAACAGAGTCAAACTTTCCTTCTAGATCACAAGTGGTCTTCACCTCCGCGCTACCGGGCACGGGATATACTTTGGCCCACCCGACGCTACGCAAGTCAACGGAGCCCTTCGAGATCGAATTACTTCGGACGCCAGGAACGCTTGGCCTAGCGTCCGTCAACTCTCACTACGACCCACCGCTAAAGGAAGCGGCAAGCAAGGAAAAGGCGAGGGAAGGTCACATACCAACCCCAAGGCAACCCCAGGCCCAGATCAACACTGGACTGCGAGTCTCGATCCGGACACCCCAAGATCGTGCACTCTACCCGACATCGGCGCAGCGAGTAGAAGTATCCCCGCTGCACCCCCCCCCCGTTCCCGCTGTCCGCCAGACAGCCCAAGACTCTGACCCAAGCGCGTCTTCCGAGATCACCGAAGAGCGATCCAGCCCCCCGACGGGTACACAAGGTGAGGATCAACACATTTCACGGAAGATCGGAGTACCCCCTCCGTTAGTCGGTAGTTCGGGCGCCGTGTGCAAGAGGAACCCCGCGATCTGCAAATTTCGCGGAGCCACTTCGCCACAATGGTGCGCGTGCCCGGATCTTTGAGTGACTCGGGATTTCACCGTGAGTCCCTTCAAGAGGATGCGCAAGAAGAGTTTGGACAAGGGAATGATGCGTCGAAGGAAATCGGATCACCGACGACGCCGCTGAAACAAGATCGATCCGCGGAGCGGCGGAGCTTTGGGAGGGCTCCACCGACGGAACTGAGGAAGGTCCGGCGACGGACCTCGAAGAAAAAACTCTACCACCTCCCCAGGTCCCTTCGGGGACCCCGCGGGTCTAGATTCGCGTCCAGACCCGCCGGACGAAAGTCCACCGGCGCAAGCCGGAGTTCATTCGTCCACCCACCCGCTCGGTGCAAAATCGACAGGAAGAAGTCGTCGAGATCGAAGTCCTCGCGGAAGAAGATGAAGGCGCCCGACTCCGACGCCGACGACTATGCTGATCTTACGCTGAAGAAGATCGAGGACGAGTTGGCTGTGGCGTACTACAAGAAAGAACTGCACGCCTTTTTGATTGAAGACGTTGGAATGCAGATTCTCCGACCAAAGATTGTCGGGGACCTTCGAGGTCCAGTATCGAGACCGACACCTGGATCGAACAAGCTGGACGCAGCGAAGGCACTGCTACGCCTGCTCAAGGAAGCAGACATAGTGGCGGGATCGTTCGCGACTGGAGCTCTCTTCGACCTAGATCTCAGCGAGATCGAGCACACCAGCCAGAACTTGTTCGCGCTTCTGAAGCCACTGGTGGGCGAGGACGTCGGTTCAAAAGATCACTCGACGCCGTTAACAACAAAATCGGCAAGGCCGACAACAGCGCCAGTGAGATTGACGCCGGCGCCCAGCCCCGGAGATCAGACAGCGATGTCGTCTCCCTATGTGTCTGCCACCGAAGAGGTGGACTCCGAGAGCGCCGATGACAGTCCTCGTATGACACTGGCCCCGTCGGGTGCAGCCATGTTACGAAATCGAGCCGAACGAACGAAAAGTGCAACAACTTTATCGACTGGCAGTACCAAGATTGCAGTCGCCGACCAGAAGGCTCACTCGCCGGAGAAGCTCGAGTCCTTCTTCCAGTCGGCTATGGAACGGGTTTTGAAGGAGCAGCAGGCACCCCAGGCGCGCTTCCTCCGCCAGGAGAGTACGACCCTGACGACCTCGATCTCGGTCAACCAGCTCGTGCAGCGATTGCAACGACGACGATGACGGCTAGAACATCGACCGGTGCCTCGCGTCTTCGCGTGTCAGCCATGTCGAAGCTGAAGGAATTCTCAGGGTAGGATGGCGACGAAGATCGAGCGGGATCTTGGGTTGGGAAGGTGAATTCGGCATTCATCCGTGATCAAGCGCCAGATGAGGAGAAGTGCTTGGTTTTAGCGATCTTCTTACGGGGCCAGCCCGTAATTGGTATCGCCAACTCAGTCGCACAACCCGCAGCACCTGGAAGGATCTTTTCCAGAGCTTCCAAGTCCAATACTGCGGTCGAGGAGTCTCCGTGGCACGGCAATACTACCATGCCCGAAAGCGATCTGATGAATCGCCTCTCGAGTACTTGCGCCGTATCAACGTTGCAGGACTTCGTGCTCGCATTCAGGTCAAAGACGGTCCGTCAGAGGTTCGACGGGAGCATGTGGACCATTTCATCGAGACGCTTGATGACCGCGATCTGGCAGACCAACTTGTCTTGTTGCGAACCCCGGACGCGGACACGCTGGAAGAGGTCCAGCGATCTCGCCAGCGATCCAAGTCGCAGCAGAACAAGACAGGGTATGGCTCCGTCAAACCCCGTCAGAAACCTCCTTCCGCTGCTGGTGCCCGAGCAGTGCGTGCAGTTCAGGTGCACGCCGACAGTAGCGAATCTGAGGTCGAGTCGGACGAATCTGACGGTGATGGATGTCTTCGCCGTGTGTACGTCGCCGCAGCCGAAAAATGTGAAGAATCGCCCGATCGACGCCTGCCCCGCCGGGAGCGGAGCAATACCCATCAGGATCGCGACCTGGGACAACACCCCAAGTCGGCCGACATGGGGGCGCCCTCCAAGAGGTGCTCACACTGCGGGTCCCGTAAACACGACGATCTGGGATGCTGGAGAATGTTGACGTGCGAGAAACGCGGCAAGAGGGGTCACCCGTCGGATCGATGCCTCTTCGTCTGCAAGGCATGCGGTGAGATCCAGTGAGATCCACGAAGCTGGAAAGTGTCCTATGGAGGAATTTTACAACTTGATTCGTCAGTGGTACAATCCCACCAAGCATGGAGGAATGTTGCCAGAGTCGGTGGAAAAGATGTTAAACTAGGACGCTCGCCGGGGTTGAATCCGGTACGAGCCGAGCGTTCTAGGTTCTGCATTTATGCATACATCGAGAAGCAGTCGGAGGGGGCAGTAAGCAGGCTGATCGATAATACACGTGAACTGCATGGGAAATTTACCGCTTCCGTGTCAAGTCTTCGCAAGATTGATGATTATTCCAGATCGGACGTGAAGATGGCCTTGGAGGTCTCGTCAGGTGAGACGCGTGGTTACTGGAAATACCACGTCCCCGACAAGAAGTTCAAACAAGCGAAAGCTGTGGGGAAGATCAACAATGAAAAGGCGACTTTGTTGTTTGACAGTGGCGCCGAGGTGTCTATTTTAGACATCGCCTTTGCTCGTAAGGTAGGGTGCTACGTGGACAACATTCAAACATTGGAGTGTGAAGGAGTGGGCGAATCTCCGTACATGGCTGAGGGACGTACCCGTCTCAAGATCACGCTTGCTGGATCGCTGGTGTACTTCTTCGACGTGTGGGTGGGTCCTCCAACCGGCGGCCAAGATCTGATACTTGGCATGGACTTCATGGTCCCCGCTGGTATCCGCCTTGATTTAGCTGATGGGTCAATCTGTCTTCCTGACGAAGTGCGAATTCAGCTGGCGGGGCGACGCCCGATGTACGGCGACACGGTTGTGCAGGTATTCCTCGACCAACATTGCCAGATCAGCGTCGGAAAATCGGCAGAAGTGAAGATACAGAGAAGCAGATCAGTCCAACAGAAGCTGTGGGTTACGCGTGGGGATCGATGGGTACCCACTGTTACTGCAGGTCCTGGCGCGACGCGATTCCTGCATGTCACCAACGTGAGCGATCAAGAATTAGTGCTGCACCGAGATTTACGAGTCGCAATCTGGCTCGAAGGAGATCGGGTGCCACGCGTACCTGGGTATGTCTCGGTTGGATCACGCCGGTACGCTGAGTGGCAAAAATTGGCCTACCAAGCGTCCACCGACGAGGAAGCAGAAGTCCCGGCATCTGCGGAGGAAGACGAACCTGCAGTCGAGCGGCCACAGTACACAACACCCACCGCGATTTTGAAGCGCCCCCCAGGACTGACTGCAGAAATGATGGCAGCTTCAAAGTGCAACCCGGTCAAGAACATCGCCGAAGTCTGTGCTCGCGACGTGCAGACTGTCGCAGATGAGACTTGTGATAACGCCGCCCCGTCGACAGATGAGAAAGGCTCTCGATTCGCGACGGTCGGAGTGTACAATGTTGAAAGCCCAGTCTGCGACAACGCCGGCCCAGTATGTGTCACCAAAATTCTGGTAAATCAGATCGACGGCCAAGATCGACGTGATGAGACAGGCGCAAATCAGGCGTCTGGGCCGGATCGACGTCGTGGGACCAGGCCTAATCTGGGACGTAATCAATGTCGCACGTCGGATATGGGCGACGAGTCGGGAATGTGTAAACCGGTATCCAACCGTCGCGACACGCAAACCGTTACGAATGGGACGCGTGACGAGTCTGCCTTGTCGGCAGAGTGGGAAGACCCTCAGATGGCGCCATTTGACGTTTTTCCCATTGAAGAACGGGACCACAACACGACAGGGTTGGCCTGTGCCACAGGAGTTCCAGGAAAGCAGATGTCAGACCAGGATTGACGCGATGAGACAAGATCTGATCTGGGACGTAATCAATGTCGCACGGAACGTAATCAATGTCGCACGACTGATATGGGCGACGGTACGGAAACGCGTGGACACGCAGCCAACGGTGATCAAGGTCTAGACACGCACTCTAGAGCGGCCGACCTTGACTCAGGGCGGAGTACGGTGTCACTGCCACGGACAAAGAGATCAAGAACGAGAAGGCCGCTGCCACGGACAAAGAGATCAAGACCGAGGAGGCCGGCGTCACGGCCAAGGAGATCAAGACCGAGGAGGCCGGCGTCACGGACAAGGAGGTCAAGACCGAGAAGGCCGGCGCCACGGACGAGAAGATCAGGACCGAGGAGGCCGGCGCCACGGACAAGGAGATCAAGACCGAGAAGGCCGGCGCCACGGACGAGAAGATCAGGACCGAGGAGGCCGGCGGCAAACAGGGTGGTGTCAAGGATGGAGGCAATCTTGACGCTAAGGGTGCCGGTAGTCAGGTTGCGAAGCTTCCGGACGTCACTACCACGACGAAGGAAGGCAAGATTGAAGATGCAGGAGATGAACAAGTCTGCATCAAGGAAGGTGGCGATCTCTACGCCGAAGACGTCGAAGGTCAGCTTGCGATGCTCCCTGAGGTCACAACCACGACCGAAGACATCCAAGTGGGTAACCCTGGCGAAATCGACCCAGAAGAGATCGACAGGTTGAGAAAGATCACCTGGCGCCGGCGGCATCTACTGATCGGCAAAGGGAATGCCTTGCCACCAGCGGCAAGGGGGGCGATCTGCGACATCGACGTGGGTAACGCCAAACCTGTCGCTCAACGCGTCCGCAAAGTGGCCCCGCAGTTCCGCGAGAAGCTATCTCAGCTGCTCAAGGGACTCTTGTCGGCCAGAATTATCCAGAACTCGACGTCGCCTTGGGCATCACCGATCGTGGTGATCATCAAGAAGAATGGGATTGACATTAGACTCTATATCGACTACCGTCTGATCAACAGTCTGACACGACTGATGGTTTATCCCATGCCGCTGATCAACGATCTTCTCGACGATCTCGACAAAGTGCTCTGGTACTGCTCGCTGGACATGGCCAGCGGATTCTGGGTCGTCTCAATGACAGATCGGGCCCGGATGATCTCGGCATTTATCACGCCTTTTGGACTTTTTGAGTGGAATCGAATGCCCTTCGGTTTGAAGAACGCGCCGCAGATATACCAGCGACTCATTGACAACGCGCTGAACGGATTCCTGAAGATCACGAACACTCAAGACCGTCAAGCCAAGAATGATCCCAATGAGCCCAATCTGGTCGATCTATTCAAGGAAGGCGAACCGGATGAGGATAAGCCTACCTCTGTGTTGGGTCGTCGGTCTTATATCGATGACATACTGGTCACTGCGGGATCGTGGGAGAATCTGTGCGAGAAGGTCGACAAGTTGCTGGACGCATGTGATGAGTGGAATTTGTTCATCAGTGTGGTCAAGAGCTTCTGGGGCATGAAGAAGGTCGACTATCTGGGTCACAGAGTGTCAGCAGATGGGATGGAAGCACGACCCAAGGACTTGTCATCTTTGGCTAATCTACCGTTCCCGACTACTTTGAGATCGATGCAGTCCTTCTTGGGCAGTCTCAACTACTACAGCAGATTCATCGAAGAATTCGCAATCTACGCTTCAGTCCTGTATGAGCTCCGAGAAGCGGATTTTTTCGAGGCGACCAGGAGGTCTAAGTTCAACCCTGACGTCGGTTTGACTGGGGGTAATGACAGCCAGTCTGGTTGCGAGGACAAATGGGCTCGAGCAATGGCGACATTCACGGTATTGAAGGATAAGCTCGTGCGAGCACCAATTCTCCGACACTTTGATCCAGACCGAAGACCGGTGGTAGTGGTGTACGCCAGCAAGTGGGCAATCTCGGAGGCGTTGATGCAAGATCACAATGGAGTATATCAGCCGGTAACCTTTACCAGCCGCACGCTCAAGCCGAACGAGATCAATTACGGAGTCGTGGACAAAGAGGTGCTGGCACTACACAGGATACTGGATGTCTGCTACACGCAGCTCGTGACGAGATCAATCAAAGTACTGACGCGCCATTCGACCTTAGCGTGGCTACTGAACTCTTCTGGACTGCAAGGTCGGCTGGGTAGATGGGCAGCACTGCTCTCGGGATGGACACTGGAGATCGTGAAATGCATCAAGGGTGAGGGCGAGATCTTAGGAGTGATGGCTGCAAGCATTACACCCCGAGAAGAAGTTGACGCAATCTTGACCTCGATCGCGCCCCGGAAATAGCCTCGACATCGATCACCATGCTGCCTCCTACGGTGGAGATCGACGAAAAGTTGTTAGTCGTGAGTTGCGACGGGTCGGCGCGTGTCAAACGCAGTGGGGGCGATTTCAGTGCGGTTGTGTGGAGCTTACCAGAATGGACGATGATCTCGGCCGCTTCAAAGTACAAGACGGATCTCACGGTAAACGAAGCCGAGTACCACGGAATGCTGCTCTGTTTCGATCTCCTGTCCGAATTAGACAGGGGGCGGCTCATTGTCTGTGGAGACTCGAACCTGGTAATTCGGCAGATGCGCGGGGAAATCGAATGTAAAGCCCCGAGTCTGAAGCTGCTGCGCCAGAAAGCCATGGAGCGACTACGATCTTGGCCAGACCACGCGTTTCTCCACGTGAAGAGAGACTGGAATCAAAGCGCAGATCGGCTCGCAGGTGCGGCGTTGCAACGAGAAGATGGAGCAGTAGGTTTCTGCGACGCCGAGCGAGAAGATCTAGCGACTCTCAATCGACTAGATGAGTTGCTGGTACCTCGCACACGTGCAGCGGTTGTCAGGATGGCAGCAGTAGCGAGACCGCGGCGGCGGCTGAACCACGAAGTGATACAAGAGACACTTGTTCAACGGTTGCGGATGGAGAGAATTGCTCAAGCTCAGGACGAAGAGAAGTGGATCGTCAATCTGAAGAAGTTTATACTCGGGGACGTGCAAGGTCTCACCTCAGCGGAAGCCAAGTCGTGTGCCAAGATCGCCGAAGACTACGAGGTCGACGAGGCCGGACTGCTGTTTTATTGACCACCGTCCAAACAGGCCAATGAAGATCGCGATCAGGTGACGCGACTGGTGATTCCAGAAACCCTACAAGACGATTTCCTGCACCATGATCACGCAAGTCTGGAAGCTGGACATCAAGGTATCGGAAGGACATACCAACGACTCCGAGCCCATTTTCATTGGCGCGGCCTCTATCAGAGTGTGCAACGCTACGTTGGCCGCTGTGTGGACTGCGAGACCGGGAAGGGGAGGCCGACTATGAATGGAGAGTCACCTGGGAACCTCCAGGCTACTTACCCTTTCCAGATCATTGCTATGGACCACATCCCATCCTTGCCCAAGTCATACAAGGTAACACGGAATTGCTGATCTGGGTTGATCTCTTCACTGGGTATGCGATCGCGAAAGCTAGTTCGTCTCGAACTGCCCAAACCATCGCAGAAAACTACGAAGAGTGCGTGTTCCGCAGATTTGGTGCGAGTGAAGCGATCAGGCACGATCGAGAACCGGGATTCATATCAGACTTCTTCAAGTCGTTCAACAAGATCATTGGTCAGAGACAACGTGCGACGATGGCGTATCGACCACAGGCTAATGGCACCGCAGAGCGGATGGTGCAGACTTTGACTCGGGCTTTGAAGATGTATGTCGCCGACGTCAACCAGCGAGATTGGGATGAGTACGCTGAGCGGTTAACGTTCGCACTCAATACGGCACAAGATCGAGTACGTGGGGGTACACCTTTTTACTTGGTACACGGGTGGGATCCCCGTAGCACTTTGGAAGTGATGGTCCCACTCGGATCAACCCGCCGACGCGACTGCCACCCTCGGAGATGGAGATACCACATTCAAAAACATTACCAGCAAGCCCGAGAACAGGTTAACGACAGATTACGGGAAGCGATCCAGGATCGAGCGGATCGGCATAACGAAGCAGTACGGCCCTGCGAGATGGAAGTGGGGATGCAGGTATGGCTCTACCTCGACAGAGTCAAGGAAGGCTACGCACGCAAACTAGCGCACATGTGGCATGGACCCTTCAGGGTGGCAGAAGTAATTGGCGCTCACGCGGGGCGCCTGGAGATCGCCGGCTCAGAGTACCGCCTGATTCCTATTGTGCATGTCGCCAAATTGAAGCCAGTACGCAATTTTCCAGACCGCCCAAGGACCAAGCTCGTGAATCAAGACCAAGATCGGTTTGCTTTTGACGAAGGTTTGCTACCCGAGGACAGTTGGGATGTGGACTGAGCGGAAGACGAGTATGAAGTGGAGCGTATCGTGGGTATGCGATCTGGACGGCGAACGCGCTATGGGCGCAATCTACGTGAATTCCTGGTACACTGGAAGGGCTACGACGATCCAAGTTGGGTTGACGAAGCCGATCTTAACTGCGGGGCTCTGCTGCACAGTTATCTGCGAGATCAAGCCAATCGGCATCGATTCGGCGTTATGCAGTCCCATGAAGAGCCGTAGCGGTGAGGATCGCGGGTGAGTTGGTCACTTGGTGAGTGGAAGTGGTGAAGGACGTGCAGGGTGGCTGCAGGTCAGGATCGCGGGTGAGCTGGTCGCTTGGCGAGTGGAAGTGGTGAAGGACGTGCAGGGTGGCTGCAGGTCAGGATCGCAGGTGAGTTGGTCGCTTGGCGAGTGGAAGTGGTGAAGGACGTGCAGGGTGGCTGCAGGTCAGGATCGCAGGTGAGTTGGTCGCTTGGCGAGTGGAAGTGGTGAAGGACGTGCAGGGTGGCTGCAGGTCAGGGTCGCAGGTGAGTTGGTCGCTTGGCGAGTGAACGTGGCGAAGGACGTGCAGGGTGGCTGAAAGTCAGGAAGACTGGAGGTTTATATGCATGAAGGTAAAAGGCGGGTCGTAAAGATCACGCCAAGAAGGACACTGCGATGACATGTGCGAACAAGAGTATGACCTCTCCAAGAAACAAGGCAGAGATTGACTGAACAAGATCGAGACAAATGTCTTAATGAAGAATTACTGAGGAGCGATAAACTTGCCAGCGAGGCGAGCGATCTGCATGGCAGGATGATCCTGCGGGTTCAGTCGATACTGAAGCCGCCAAGGTTCCTCGGCGTCCAGAATCTCGAGCGCGTCAGCAAGCGTCGTTGCATTGCCCGTCAATCTTGGATACCACTCCTTGAGAACACGGGGCTTTGGGGAATGCAAGAAGAAAGGGTCGAGCAATATGTCGATGTCGCACAAGTGACGCCGTATGGCTGGCACGACGTATTTCGCCAAGAACTGTCTCCAGGCGACACCCGCTCGACTACGCCGCTGACGCCTTTGTTCGTGATACTCGGCGAGTAGTGGATCAGCCAGGCACATAGCTTCGGTGATTGGCAAGGTATGCGTGGACTCCCAGATCGATTGAAGGTGACGCTCCTCGTACTCCAAATAAGCTTGCGCGAAATTGTGTGGCATTCGACCACGAAGATGGGGAATGACCGTCAGAGGAGAGAGGTTCATCAGAACTTCCACCGCCGCGCCAGTGATCAGATGCTCGTACGTACTGGGATGTGGGTGAGCCGAAGGAGCGAGAGTCGGGAACAACCACGCAGAGACGTCTAGCAGAAGAGAGGTCAACGTGGGTACATCGATCTCGACAGCCAGCTGGTGGCTCACCTTGTCAACATCCCACGGAGTGACGTCGGCGGTACGGAATAGTCGGTGCACGCGATATCCGGGGATCCAGAGACCACGAGGCACGGTCGTGGAGGGCAACGAAGCTTCGTCGTCTTCATCGATCTCGGTGGAATTATCCTGCCCAGCCGAAGTGTCATCCTCATCAGCGGGCAGATCACCCCCTTGCCCGTCATCACTCGCGCGATCAGGTTCTGCATCACCATAGTCGTTGGAAGGGCTTTCAGGAGAACCACCTGGGCCGGCACCAGATCCACGGACGACCAGAGGCTGGCTGGCTGATCCCGTACCAGAGATCGAAGAACTGCGGCGACGTTGACTGGACCGAGAGCGAGAGAGGGCAGCCAACATCTCCTCATCTGCATCGTCCTCCTGGCCGGGAGACGCCTCGTCATCAGGGGACGCTTCTTCGGCAGGAGGCGCGTCCGCATCGTCTTGATCAGGAGATCCCTCCTCGGCTGAAGATGCTCCCTCATCACTTCGAACTATGGGTGGCGGGACTGGTGATCCACCACCGATGCTGCCAACATCATCATCTTCGTCGGCCATCGCACCTCCAACGGGACTCTTACGAGCTGGAGATTGAGAACGGGACGATGGCGTGTTTCGAGCGGCAAATGATGCAGTAGCCGTGCGCTGCGTTTTCCGGGCACGTCTGGGTCAAGCAGAATCACTAAGCGCATGTTGAGCAAGTCCAGACGGGTCCGGAAGATCAACGTTCTGGCCCATGGCGGCAGCCACTGCAGAAAAACGGTTGTAGGCGTCCGCGTAATGATCTTAGAGGAGACGGTAGTCAGTCACGACAGCATCACGACCGCGAACAGCATCATCTTGACCGTGAAGAGCGAGATCGCGGGACCGCCGAGTGGACGCAGCACCTTGCTCTGCAGCCGCCAGCCGACGCTGGTACTGCGCCATTGGCCCACTTGCTGCTCAAGGCGAGAGATGGAAGATCGCATGGAGTTAAGATGTTGATCTGGAAGCAAGGGACATAACAAACCAAGATTCAGGACGACGGCAAGCCCCGCAAGGACGAAGCAGGACGCTTACCATGGGCATGCAGATCGGAACGTGCCTTGAGAGTGCGGTCGACCTCGATCTGTTGCCGCTCCACTGCCTGATCCCGCTCGCGCACAACAGTATCCAACTCGCCTTGGAGACTGTCTCGTTCCTCCCGAAGACGAGTGACGCGACGCTGGAGAGAGTCGACTTGGCGACGCAACTGCGTTGCAGCCTCAACTAGAGCGTTTTCGGATTACTCAAGAGCTTGACAACGCTGGTGGGCTGCGTCCCGCTCTGTGGTGAAGGCCTCCACCTCTCGGACCTGTGCCTGCAGACGACGAGCCAAGGCAGGTGGTGGAGCGGGCCCTACGTCGGGGAAGTTGGTCACCGTTGCAATTTGGACTTCAAGATCTTGTATACGTCGACGGAGTTGCTGGAGTGCGGCCTCAGACGAAAATCGCAGCCGATCAAACTCGACCTGGAGAGTATCGGCCTTGGCCGCCTGTATCTCCAGATCCTCCATCTCCACGTTGCGAGAAACCAAGAGGGCGTTCGTCAACTCCAGCTCTTGAAGCAAGGCAGCATGACGATCCTGGCAGAAGCGGACGAAGGACTCGGCCGACGACTCCAGAGTGCGCAGACGTTGATGGAGATCGCTTGTGTGCCGCAGCGACGCCGTGTGAGCGCGTTGAAGTTCGACGTGCCCATCCTGGAGCTGCTGGGATTCCTGATCTTGATCAAGGCCCCGTCCAACCCGCTGGATCGAAGCCTGACTCGACTGAAGAGACGCGCGGACTGCGGCGAGGTCAGCATGGGGATGTTCGATGGGCACGGTGGGAGCACAAGCCGCCTGCACGCAGACACGACACCGAATAGACTCTGCAGCGGGAGGGGCGGACTCGGCAGTTTCATCGCCGACGGCTACGATCGCGAGAAGGTTGAGCTTGGAGTCAGGATCGTCATCGCCGCCCGGGTCCGGATCGGCTACCGGAGGCGTGTCCGGCAGAAGAACATCGAAGGCAGCACCTTCGTGACGTGGAGGCGCAGCAATCGAGGCGGGGGCTGGCGGAGACGGCTCTGGATTCGAAGCTTGATCGGAGGGAGACGAGCGTTTGCTACCGCTGGGTGAAGCAGACATGAGATCCAGCAGCGGAGCACGACCGGCGCGATCAGGAAGAGCGGAGCGAAGGAGTGTGCCGAAGCTTGGAAATTCGTGAATGATGCAACGAGCGAGCTGCCGTTGGGCGGCGTTCTCTCGTGCAGGGGACGACTGTCGTGGAGCGGGACAAGAAACTTCGGCACGTCTCGATCTATCACTCGGGCCAACGGTTGTAACCCCCCGCGCGAGTGCCAGAGACGATTCGCAAGACTGTCATGGTCACCACGGTAAATATCAGTGAACCAAGGGACCAACTCCGGTGATACTCGATACCGATCAGCAATATCGATCTTGGCAGGGATTGTGCCAATCTTGAAGATTGACACTGAATCTCGGCGGCACGTGCGCCGTAAACATCCGGCAGAGAGTCGGCAAGGCGGCAGACGACCAAGGGAACCAATGAGGACGCACCAAGGCCGGGAGAGTACTTGGTGGACACGAGGAGCACAGGAGAATGGTAAGACAGGTTGTAGGCAAAGACTAACATATTAAACAGAGTCAAACTTTCCTTCTAGATCACAAGTGGTCTTCACCTCCGCGCTACCGGGCACGGGATATACTTTGGCCCACCCGACGCTACGCAAGTCAACGGAGCCCTTCGAGATCGAATTACTTCGGACGCCAGGAACGCTTGGCCTAGCGTCCGTCAACTCTCACTACGACCCACCGCTAAAGGAAGCGGCAAGCAAGGAAAAGGCGAGGGAAGGTCACATACCAACCCCAAGGCAACCCCAGGCCCAGATCAACACTGGACTGCGAGTCTCGATCCGGACACCCCAAGATCGTGCACTCTACCCGACATCGGCGCAGCGAGTAGAAGTATCCCCGCTGCACCCCCCCCCCGTTCCCGCTGTCCGCCAGACAGCCCAAGACTCTGACCCAAGCGCGTCTTCCGAGATCACCGAAGAGCGATCCAGCCCCCCGACGGGTACACAAGGTGAGGATCAACACACTTCACGGAAGATCGGAGTACCCCCTCCGTTAGTCGGTAGTTCGGGCGCTGTGTGCAAGAGGAACCCCGCGATCTGCAAATTTCGCGGAGCCACTTCGCCACATTTGGAGTCGAGAGTCTGCGATATTGCAAAATAAACTTTGTGAGGTTGTGAAGCGAGGTAGGGCTATTTCGCATTTTTCTCACCTGTTTTGTCACCTCCCACATGGATGAGTTTTGTCTCGGATATCCATCATTTTTGTCACCGCTATCCAAGTCTTATGTCACTCGACGTACTCGAGGCGGCAGCGCAACGATTGCGACCGGCGCTGCGGCTGATCAAGAGCTCGCTGCGTAGCTCTCGTCCGAGCTGTAGCACCCCACCTCTGACTAGGAGTCCGAGAAGGCAACGCAATGGCACACTTGCGCAGAAACCGCCCCGCTAGAGATCGCGGCGCGCCGTAGAAAAGCGCAGTCACTCTAGCGTTAGAAGTATCCGGTGATCCCTGTAGTTCCAGCTCCGGCATGAGCAAGATGCTTGCAATTGTCTTACCGCTACCTTGATTACGTTTCGCACATCAGCGCTCTTGGCGTGTGCTTGCGCAGCATTTAGCTTCTCCCGTGCAGTGAAGGAATCCCGGTGTTGGGAGCGAGGGCCCTTAAGGGGCATCCCCAATCGCCTCTATCTCCACCATTACCGATACACTAAGGTAAATGGCCAATTTAAGGCCGACATATCGATGTGCAACTTCAGCTGCACATTGCTCAACAACCAGTTGACTATCGGAGCTATTGCGAGCATATCCTAAATCCTCGCGATTCAGACGATTTTTAGAGGGTACCAACAGTTGCCAGGACCTGGGCTCCATGCTTTGCGGGGCATCCAAACTCAGCGTCCATTTGTAGGCTGTGTGCCAGTTTAAGGCCGCGTTTTGACTCACTTTCAGTATCGCGAAGACTGTCGTGATTGGGCTCAAAAGACTACAGTTCAATTTCATTTAAGTACGCAAAAAACTGTGCAACCACATAATCAGAATATGTATTGAATTATAGAAACATACGATAATTATATTTAACCAACGGCGGAGATCTATTTTAGTTCTAGCATTTTCATTGGTAGTAATACAGTCGGTCTTAAATTGGTATCATGGCCTCAGTTTGGTCATTTGCCTTACCGGTAAATTTGTGTCTAAATATTTGCAACGGAACTTATAAGCGGCACCGAAACGGAGCCCATAATCGTGCAATCTGATTGGTCGCTCTTATATGGGGTTGTCGACTACAAGTGGAGGAGGTCGGTAGATATAATACGAATTGGCTGTTTTATATGACCGGTCACTTAAAGTATATCCGATCGGAACCTTCTTTTCGAGCTCTGAAGTAATCCCTATTGGACTGTCCGTACAACGTACCCGTTGCAAGACCAGGATAATCCTAATATTATTAGGGGATTCTATCCTAATTCTGAGTGTATCGGCTACACTATTATTATACTGTACAGTAATACCTAGTGGTACAGGTACTGCATTAGATCATGTTCAATGTGAACGTTCCTCAGCTCAATATGGAGATTGAATTCTGGGATCCGTCAAGTACAGAGTTTGTACATGTATTACATGTACATACCGGTAAAGTACGGTATTTTGTACCAGCTTTGTGAATTCCGGCCAAATTTTGCGGCCAATTCATGGCCGAAATCTCCATACCATACCACAAAATCTCCGACCTCCTACAGGCTCCGACTGGAACAGAGCGAGTACTATTTTGTGTAAAACCTATGTAGTTTATGTAAAGTTGTGTTTGTGATTAGGGGATCTAAATAGAGATGTGTGAGCCCAGAGGCCGTGCTAGAGGGAGGTTTGTAGCGAGTTTATAGGCGGAGCCACAGGCTCTAAAACGGCCTGTGGGCTGAGTAAACAGCCAAAAGCTTAATTATGCATATTTTAGGCTCGGAGCGATGTGCACGCTCCGACGCAAATTCAGAAATGAGGGCCCAACTGGAGACACGGGGTCCAGTAATAGAAGCAATCCGCCTTTTTACAACAGTTTTTACGCGTAATTACTTGTTGAGGCACAAACACGTGGGTACAACCTCAAACGTGATGTTTTTCAACAACCACTGGCCTACAGTGCCGCACAAGGAAGCACAGCGTCATTCTTGTTTTTTTTCTCGAAAGACGCAAGTCGGCGACACCCCACCACGGTTAACTACATATTTGTATACCTGTATGTATGTACGATGTGCTGCCACCACTGCTGTCTATGCGCGGTGTGCTAGCTTGTATTGAGGTTAACTTTGCTGTTCCGCAAGGAGGTTAAGCTTGGTGTTCAATGCTGTACTCAGATTACATGTTTGTGAACGCTGTGATGAGGTTAACTTTGCTGTTCCATTTGGAGGTTAAGCTTAGTGTTCGATCAGTGCTAGCACAGTATATCTCGCTCCTTTTAGCTCCTAAGCCTGTAATAGCCTGTAATACACCCGGTGTTTGTCCCTACAACTTATCATTCCGTGTCGTTGAGTGTGTTGTCTTCCACAGCCTTGTCTTCGATGAAGGTCTTCCTGACAAGACGACGGCGCTCCTTCTCAAAGGTGGCAACTACCTTCTGGTTCAGGTGCTCCTTTGGCTCCCAAGTGGGTTCCCAGTCCACCAAGTAGTAAGTAATCTTCTTCTCGCGCTTCCAGTTAACGATCTAGAGGATGTAGTGCACAGGGTCGCCCTTTAGGTTGTCATCGGCACTCCACTCCTCTTCCCTCGAGTCTTCGTCGTCCACGGGTGCAGGAGCAGCGAGCCACTCGCGGACATCTTCAAGGCCGACCCTGCGCTTCTTCGTTTCGGCGAGCGCGGCGATGATGACTTGGATTGCTTCCGGGAGAAGGCTAGCAGAGGCGACCGTCGTGTTCATGGTCAGGCGCAGGTGACGAATGGCCTCGTTGCTCACCCGAATCTTGTATGTCTTGCTTGCAGCGATGCACAGGGTCATGAACTCCTTCGCTGAGCTGACGGCGTTCTTGGTGGGCTTGGGCGCGGACATGGCGGCAGTGTTGTGCGTGGGGGAGAGTTGAAAGCAAAGTGGCAAGCGCGATACGAGGATCAAGACAAGACAAGCGGTAATGAATGGTTTGGACACCACAGGTAAATTCATGCGTAATTACGGGGTGAAAATTTCACCAAGGAGGTTGGTAGTATGCGCAGGTGCAGGTTCACCAATGCGATCTGCGGCTTGAAGCTGATTGTAGCGTCGGACGAGAGCGTTGAGATGGCCCGCCTTGTAAAGCTTGCGCATGGACTTGAGGACATTCTGGGCTCCGCGAGCATTGCTCTCGTGCTCCCTCAGAAATGACAGAAGCTCCTTCTCAGCGGTTGCTCCAAGCTCCAAGACGTCATCGCGATACTGCGGCGACTTCCCGTCAAGCACGAAGCCTTCGGCAAGGAAGAGCTTCATGAACGCGACGACCAGCTTGGTGTTCGACCTCTTCTGCTTCGTCGCTGCGTCGGTCGAGCTCCACATCCGCGGCTCTTGCGCGTACCACGAGAACCAGGCATCCTTCAGACTGGTAGCTGCCGAGGTACGTCGACGCTTCACTGGAGGTTCACCGTTACCTGCATCCTCACTTGCGTCTTCTCCTGGTGGTGTCCGTTTGCTCTTGTTGTAGATATTAGCCTCCATGGTAGTCAAGCGAGTATCCAGCTTCTGGTTGACTTGAATTAACTGCTCAATCAATGCTGCTTGGTGAAGAAATATGGGGTGGGTCGTGATATCAGTTGCGGGGTCGGTGGTCTTGGTGTTTTCTGGTTTGGTGCTTGCGCAGGTTGATAGATGCGACGACCATGCTAGCAGCTCACTGACACAGAGACCCTTCTCAATGGTGCACGCTTCCATGCGCTGGACCGCCAGGCCATCCGATGCAAGCGACTTCAACTCAGGATAGTGGCGCAGCAGATACGCCATTAGTGTGTCGACAACCCGCGCATTCACGTTGTACTGGGCGGTCTTCAGCCCGAGTGAAGTGACGAAGAGCGCCGAAGCGACGGAGCGACTTCTTGTCTGCGTGTCCGAGTCGAAGCTATCCAACGAGAGAAGAGGAACCTTCGCTTCTGGGTCGCGGCTGCTCAAGACCTGAGCGATCTTGTGGGCTTCCGATGGTGTGTTGAAGACGTACGCAAACGCCTTGTTTGTCGCGGTCATATTCCAAGCCCCGCGGTCGAAGATCCACTGCACACACATGCCAGCCCCATTCGCGTGCTGTGCCCCTCCACGTCGGAATGAGTGAGATGTCAAGCGCTCGGCGACCCCGGCCGGTTTTACAAGTCTGTCAAGAACGCGGTTGACGTAGCTGTCAATACCGGGTGCAGTATCAGGCGACTTGTCTTCGCCGGCACGCTTGGTTTCGGCGTGACTTGGGAGAACGGTCTCAGGGTGGTCCATCAAATCGATAAGCGGCGTGGCTGGTGTAAGCGCGGCTTGGGAAGATGCGTGTTGCTCCGGTAGTTGACTCAGCAGCGCTGACGTCGGCGACGTCTGGGTTACCAACGCGAGCGCAACGGCAAGAAGGGGGCAGGTGCAGAAATCGTCGTCAGGGAACAGCGAGAGGCCTTGCTCTTCAGACGTCTTCACGCGGATGAATCGCACGAAGAAGATATCGCCCGAGCCAATGGAGAGGTTCACCTTGCGGAGCAGGGTAAGATCCGACGCACGTCCGAACAGATACCAGAGCAGGCACAGCAGAGCTGCATCTTGGTAGTCAGCGGTGGTAGCAGCAGTCGAATAAACGTGCATCATCATCTTCTTGAGGGCCTTCTTCATGCATGCAGGGGCCTTGTTGACGAAAGCTCCTGACTCTCTCTTCATACAGTAGCGCTCGAGAACTTGTCCTTTCTTGAGCAGAGTCTTGTCGGTTGCCACACGGTGCTGGGGGAACTGTTCCAGCAGCCAGTTCTTCGTCTGCCGGTAGTACTGCATGACAGAGTGGCGGGCCAAGACCTGCCCCTTGCGACCCTCCTTGAAAGCGAGGTACATTCCAAACTTGTCGACGACAGCTTCGAGAACCAGAGGAGCGCTCTCTCGCTGCATGCAAACTTCCAGTTAGTCCCAGCGAACACCTTCTTCTTCGAGAAACATCATGAAGGAGCGTACTGCGCTCTCGCGGGCACGCTTCATGTTAGTCGGGGCGAGGTCGTTGAGGCTCATCTGGCTGGAGTCGGAGATGTCGGAGCTTGCGTGTTATTCGTGAAATATGCGAATGACTTGCACTCAGTAGGGGGATATCAATAACTTCGCTGGGTCCTCCGACTCGATACGTCGGAGCTGTGGCTGTTAAGCACCCATGCATCAAAGAGTGCTCTCATTGGCCGAAATAATTCCTATCCTGCCGATTTATTGGTTGAAAAACAATATTTGCCAAGGCATCAATTTCATTGGTTGATACTTCATATAGTGAAATTAAGTATGGTCGGAGATTTGACTATATTCATCCATAACATATGGTATACAATTCTCAAGTCGATTGGTAATCCACCAAGATGTGTTGAGAAGGCTTCATTACTGGATTCAATCGGCCCCGGAAACTTTGACTAAGAACTCACAACACTGGTATCCGCTCTGCCAGAGTTGTGGGACACACAATCATGGGACACCAGCCGCGATTGAAAATAATCAGGGTATTTTTGTAGAAATGGGATCGATCTTATAGCAACCTCTGCGGCACCATGAAGGCCCTGGACGCACCACTTCATAGTTATATTTCTTGTTCCTATGGTGAAGGTCATCGCGCCCGAACCGGTTTGCAATCAAGAGCAAATCGAGAGAGCTGAAGTACCGTATTTTCGTAGTCCTAGGCGACAACCGACCAACATGCTTTGCAGCCATATGGTAATTAAATGCTAATAATTGTGATTATCAAACGTATGTTTTATTAATTCTTAGACTTTATATTCACTGCCGCTGCAATCACCAATATCATCGTCAGAATCAACTTCCACCTCCGTTAAGTTGTGCCTCTCAAACAATTCAATTACACTGGTAGTGTCTGCTTCGATGTCTGCCGCTTACTACACCTTTTACCGGTCGTTCTCCCCAGATGCTCGGTTCAAAACAACCAGTACAAAAAATGGGCTGTATACAGGTCCTACCCAAGCCCAAAAGTTCCGCACGTACTCGTTAGCAGCCGCGTTATCGAAGGAACCGAAGCGCCCTTCATGGTACTCAACCCCTTCGCGCGAAATTGCCGCGATAACGTGGATGTTGCGCCCCTTGCTCGAAGTGTTGAAGTCCACAGCACGCGTGCCCGCCTTGCTCCAGCCGTAGCTCCTGCTCACCCAGATGTTGAAGTTGGTTTCATCTACAGGTACAATATTTTCTTCTCTGCAGCGACGTACTGGAGGAGCTTGATGACAAACTCTTGCCGCTTGAGCTTGTTTTCCGGCGTGTTGCGGTAATTGTTGTCTCGGTGCGTTTTCTTGAGTGTGAAGCAGCGTCCATCGAGGTTTGCGCGCACAGTCTGCATTCCAACGCGAATTCCAAACTCTTCAAGGAGACGGTCTTGCATTTCGCGTAATGTTAGGTGGCAGTTTTCTGACAGGCACTCCTCTAAGTACTCCAAATGGTGCTCCTCTATCTTGCGGTTGTAGCTTCCACCACGCCTATCAAGCGGCGCCGTGAAGTCACCAGTCTTCCTCGCGCGTTGCACCCAGTGCCGCGCAGTTTCCAACTCGACCTCGTTGTGAAGTGCGACGAGTCGCCAGTTCCTACCTTCTGCTGCTGCCTCCAGTACTCGAGCCCGCTCTTGGTGCGTGTACGTCTTCCCCATCGTGCAAAATTGCAAATGTGAGGCAGTGGTCGTTTTGAAAAAGGATCAGGTCGTTTTGAATTGAGCATTTTCTCGAGTGTTCTAGAACTATACACATTAGTATACCTTTTGTATACATGCCCCGTCTTTGGGTGGGCGTTTTGAACCGAGCATCCGGGGAGAACGACTGGTAAAAGGTGTAATCAGCTTTTCCTTGGCCCTATGCACTTGTCTGGACAGCAATCCACAGAACTTCGCAATGCATTCCTTCATAGTATGACCCTCGTCCAAGTAGTCGAGCCAGGCTTTCTTGACGCCGTAGGCGAAAGAGACGCGCTTGTACTGCTTGCGCCGTTTGTCCTTGCCAGTGATGCATGGTCGTCCCTTGCCTCGCGTACATTCGTTTTGAAAATGCGGTACTGACCCCAAATTACCCTCACCAATGGTTGAAAATAGCGGATATCATATGGTTAAAATAAAGCGTTTTCATTGGCTAAATTTGAATATCGCCAAGGAGTAAACGTCGCCTAGGACTACGAAATTACGGTAGTCGTGAAAAATCAGAAGATGTCATATCGAGATGCTGATACAGACATCCCCGCCTAATTTGAGGGAGTGGTACTTATAAACAGTGCAGAGTTACAACGTTCGCACAGGTCTTACATAGATGCAAACCTACTGACTTACTTGGCATTCGAAGGATGCGGCGCATCGACATTGCGATCTCAGTGCAACACTGCTCCCGTATACCTAATCTAAATCAATACAATCGTAGATTACGCTGTGCAAATCTTGAGCACGGCCCGCACTTCCTGTGCGAGGTACATGGAGAGATAGAGGGTCAAATTAGGCGGGGGTGCCTGTAATGCGTTTGGCGTGGGCAGAAGTTCTCTGCACCGCCGTGTTGCCGAAAAGGTTCCATTGAACGATAAACCAGGACCAGACCCCATTTTAACGAAGGGGAGGTCAAAGGACTGCTGGATGCCGTCGACGCGCGCACCAAACGTGGCCTTTGCTTCAATAGAGACTACCACTTCAACAGCCTGAAGAAAGTCATGGAGAGCTGTAAAGACCTACATCCATCCAGAATCTGGAATCTGGATGAGGCAGGAATGAGCGGTCAAGTGTCAGGACTCCTGACTCAGGAGCAAAACCAAAAGCACTCGCGTCTAAGAGATATCGGGCAAACGTTCAGCAATCCGACAGTCGCGAAAATTTAAGCGCATTAGTTTGTGGCAATGCAGACGGCGGTTTTGTTCCGCCTTTCATCATCTTCCCGGGGTTGAGCTACGACAGGACCCACACGCACGGCGGATATCCCAACTATGTGTACTCTTTCTTAGTAAGGAAGCTCTTCGTGCAATACTTCGAGTGGTTTGTGAACTTGATTCCTCCTGAGCGCCCTGTACTACTGATCATGGATGGGTTCAAAGCCCACTTTTCGGTCCGCACGTTGCGTTGTGCAAGGAAGCACGGCATAATGTTGTATGCACTTCCAGCCCACACATCTCACTTCCTACAGCCTATGGGTGTCGGTGTGTTCACCCACTTTAAGCGCGTTCTCGGCGTCGAGATACAAAATTATCAAAACTCGGAAAAGGTTATTGTGAACACAACCAATATTGTGGCGGTTGCAGCCAAGGCCTTTATGGCGAGTTTATCCCGCCCGGTAGATGGCTGATCCGATCTTTTCGCGCGGCGAGCAGCTGGAGGCGGTGGTGGACCGCCTGCCCGATTGGTACTTCGCGGCGACGCAGGTGCTGCAGCAGTCGCCCATCCAGAGCGACGCGCTGGGGCTGAGCTCGAGCTTCTACGCGGCGCTGGGGCCCGTATGTGAGACCGAGGACAAACCACAGCCCATGGATGAGGACGACCTGCTCAAGCCGCGGGACCCCCCCGTCCAACGCCGCCTTGAGCTGCTCGGACGACGAGCTCGAGGCGGCCACGTAGCATCAGCAGATCAGACAGCAGCAGCTCGGCCAGTCCACGGCGTCCCGGTCCACGGCGTCGTCGTCGGGTGGCTGCACGGACCTCGTGCTCTCGGGCTTCTCCATGCGGGGCCGCGAGAAGAAGGTCATGTACCACATTGACGTGGTGGACCACGACGCGCCCCTCCAGACGTACATCATCCGTCGCAGCTACTCGGACTTCGAGGACCTGCACAGCCAGCTCACGGAGATCCTCGAGAACCGACAGGCCTACTACCGCAGCAAGTCGCTGTCCAGACTGGCCAGGGGCGTCGCTCCCGTACCCGCCGACGCCAGGACGCAGGAGGACAAGCTCGAGCGCGCCATCACGGCGTTCGCGCTGCTGCCAACGCTTCGACAGCGCTTCTGAGAGCCGACCGGATCAGGAGTTGAAGGTCGATACATATGGTGACTTCCATACAAAAGTCGAGTATGAGATCAACTTCTAAGACTGTCCCACAATCCTGGCAGGTTTTGTGGGACAGACCAATGGTCTGAAGTAAGACACTAAAATCTGGGCAAAAAAATCAAACGACTTGAGCCAAATCACTTAATTAAAAGCACAACAGCTGTTCTCGTTGATCCCGTCACGCCGCAGCCCAATTGGGCTGCTCCCCAAATAGCGCATACTTACGAGTTATTATTCTCAAACAACGCAGTGTGTTTTGAGGTGACGGTGGTCCTGGTCTTCCAGCCAAAAGATGTCTACTGCGCGTCGAGGCCATAAGACCAGAAAATGGCGCACCTGAAACTCGTTCGAAAAGATCATCGGGGAAAGCTCTCCAACTGCTCTGGCAGTGGAAATCAGCTTCACGTCCAGCAACGGAACCACGAGTAATTCAGAGCATCGCCTTCAGGAAACGGCCCGTTTCCCCGTTTAACGGGGTCACGAAACCGTCGATCTGTTGTTGTGGATGTAATTCCAGCCTGTCCAAGCTGCAATGTACAGTAGCAGCAGAACTTGTTGATTGCAGCCATTTTAACGACAAGTTAGATTACTGCGAAATGAATCTTGTAGTACATGAACCAAACGTTGATGCCACGCATACCGGTAGCGACGAAGCTGAGGACCAGATAGAGAAACAGTGTCCAATAACGACGAAGCTGATGACTACAAGTATTATAAATAATAGCTAACGACAAGTCAGTTGCAGTGACTCGAGTGCTGCGAAGGAGCTGGTGCAGTCCGTGACGATCCTGCGTGCTTCGGTACAGTAAAGCACCCGATGCCGTCCACAAGAGCAAGTACAGTCATTACAGTAATTAGTCTGGCCCAGACTAATTTTGAACAGCACTTTTTTGCCGGCTTACCAAAATTAGTCTGGCTGCAAACGGGACAGACTAATTTTGAATTCAGACTAATTTTGAAGATCTAAATTAGTCTGCTTTACCAAGTATTTGTATACAGTTATGGCCAGGCCTTATCAAACAAGTGACTCTTCAATCACCACAGTCGCTGCATTCTCTAGGCTTCACCCAGCTTGTCTGTCGTCTGTATCGCTCACTGCTTGTTTGTCTGGCGTGCCCTTTACATTCTCGGTTTATCGCGGGTACTTCCAAAGGATCTCTGCTATAATATATAAGGCGCAACTTTTCGTCGATATTATGGAGGAAAAGTTGTGTTGTGTCCAATCAGTGCCCAATGATAGTTTACCGCATCGTAGTCATGGGAATAAGCGCCCGTCCTCATTGGAATTGATGGGCAGGAACCGTCAAAAAGAGTCCAACATAGGCAGACTAATTATGAATATTTTTGACCAGACTAATTATGAACAAGCTGCTATCTGGGGCTCATGAATTAGTCTGGCCCAGACTAATTTTGAAGCCAGACTAATTTTGAGCCCAGACTAATTACTGTAGTGACTGTACCGGTACGGTACATGTACTGTATAATACCTACTGTATCCCTGGGCCGCTTTATGGAGCAATTCTCGCGGGAATTGCTACCATCACATGTACGTATGTTCTTTTCTCAGTGATCCACAGATGGTACGGCTCGGTTTGAGACAAACTTTGTCTGGTACACAGTAGAACTAAGGAGCTTTTCCCAAAAAGAGTACCGATTTGCTGATCTGTCCCAAAAGAAGTACCTGTCCCAAAATGAGTACCTGTATGCGAGACAATTTCACTTCAACACCCTCGCTTCCTCTTCAACTCCCTGCCAACACCATGGTCTCTGCTTCTCGCGTGCTCATCGATCTGAACGCCCTTATGAACTACGGGTCGGAAATACGTTCGCGCCATCAATTGGGGCATGCTGGATCAGCAGCGGTCACTTACCGCCGGGTGCGATCGCATCCGCCAAGCCCTCGCTCGGTCCACTCCGTGTTAAGCATGTAGTGCATGCCGGCGATCACGAGCCGTTCGTTGAAAACCATTCGGTGCCGGTCTCTCGCAGCGTCTTGGCCCAGTTCTTGACGCGACCCTCGAGCTACCGGTATGCATGAGCCGAATGGTAGAGTAAAGAGTAGAAACGTAGTATTTTTTGCACTTTGTTTTCTTTGCATCATTCCGGTACTTCCCAAGATGCCCACTAGCCCTGGCAGGTATCTGTCGTAGTGTGGGGATTCATGCTGCACGGCTGCGCCTTATGCCCTGTGTATGCAGACTTTGGTCGTTACCATTGGTACTCATTTTGGGACAGGTACTTCTTTTGGGACGGAACAGCAAATCGGTACTCTTTTTGGGAAAAGCTCTAGAACTAAGTCGGGGCCACATGATAATACCACAGATACCCCGACGCAACACATGGTCACCCATGTAGAATTGATTTAGAGAAGGTACCGGGGTAGGCGGTCATCGATGTAGAAATTCCTAAAGAAATGCAAGATACGGAGACCAGGTGTTAGCTGCTCGCTCCCTTCCGCCGCAGGGTGTACCTTCCCAGGCTGCCTCTGAAGTCCTATTTCGTCGCCAAACTTCCTAATTAGAGTGCAATCAGCTCAGTCACCATGGCGCCGTCCCGAAACCGAGTCCGACGGACACAACAAAAGCTGGACAACGAGGCACATTAACGGTGGGATCGGCTATTTGTCGAGGAAGAAGCCCGGAAACGAGCTTTAGCTCGCGCGGAGCTTCCGACAAGCCACGACTACTCCGACGACGAATGCTCTTCTCCGTCGCCCGTGTACGACCGTTGTCTATTTGTGCAAGGCCCCGAACGCGTCCTCAATATGTGTAATTTCGCACCTATGGAGTTCTGGCGCATATTGGGGATGCGATAGAAGATCATGACATGGAACGTAGGTAGGAACAAAAAGAGCGTCAACGCTCCCAAGGATATCCTGTTCATGACAGTTGCCCGCAAGCGACAATAGGCAAGAAATAATAGACGAGCAAGGCTTGAGCTCCGCACCAGAGCCGCGAATCGCCCCGTTCACACTTCCAGCCGACGATCTAGCGTCAACATTTGCACCCGCAGTGACAGCGACTTCAGCATGTATTTTGGGTCGTTGTGACCGGGAATTTCCTCGCGTTAGAAATTCACAGACGCGGTACCGTCGCTGTTAGGACAGTAAATGCTCAGTTGGGTCGCTGAAATCCAAATTCGTTTGTTTGTTTCCCATGCTGTTTTGTACGCTTGTTATTGATTTGGTAGAAACTCAGATGCTAACTGTAAACTATCGTCTGCCTATCCACGTCCGTGTTGCATTGTATCATACCAGGCACTTCGCAGCTGATTTTTGGTTACCGGTGCTGGGCTTTGACGAACTGCTGTGGCGTATATTTAAGTAGTTACGGCGTTGTTGGTGTCACTATCGACTTGTGCGACTTGTAAAAAGCCACATATCCGTAAAAGACATCCGCGTCTGGGTTCTTCATCCAGGTGGCCTTCTCCATATTAAGCATTTTCCAAATGGTTGCAGGCTTTGCCCCCTCCGCTAGCCACTGGGCGAACTGCGCAACCTGAAGCTCCTTGGCCTATTTCTCCGTACTGGGCACCTTTTTGGCTGCCTCAAGCATTTTCGCTAGCGCTTCATCGCCGAATTGAACTGTGAGTCGATCGATTGTGTTTGTCTGTTTTCCGGGGTTGATCTTGTTGAATTGGTTGATGTAGACTCCCAACGTGCCTAACGCCGGGTTGGCGAGGATTTTATCAACCCCGTCATCGATTTTCAACAGCGCTAGGACGTCGTCGAACGACTTCCCCCCGCGTATCCAATCGCGCATCTGGGCAACTTGTAGTCTCGTTGCGATCTTAGTCGTGCCCGGATCCCTTTTCGCCGCCTCGAGCATCCTCGCTAAAGTGTCGTCCCCGTAGCGCGAGGCCAAATTCTTGACAATAGCCGTCTTCGGGTGTTTTTTTGTGATACTCGTCATGTAGGAGACCCAGACAGAAAACTTGGGACTGCGAAGTAAGTCATCTCCAGCCTTGTCCAGCTTGAGCAGTACGAACGCCTCGTCAGCAGTTTTTCCTTTCAGCCTCAACATCGTAACTCGCGCGCTATTAGCGACCTTTGACACCCCTGTCTTGGCCAGGTTTGTGAGTTTGTCGAGTTTACCGCCGTCTAGAAATGTCTTCGGAATTATCAGCCTCTCTTCTTCATCATCCGCAGCTCTCAGGGTTCTGTTCTGGTGTGCTGGAAGCTCTCGGCCACTCGATACGGAGTGTACTGCCGTGACCTTCGAATCCGCGATCGCCAAGGCAGAATCGAAGGTAGCTGCTGTAAGGACGAAAGCACCCAGCAGAGCTTGTGAAAGGAAACGCATCGTAAGGCAGGTGGTCTTCAAATTGAGAAATGTGGACTCGCAACTTTTGCAACTCTAGGCTCGGATGCGCGTCCTATCCAATCGCCAATTCCGCATTGTGATTTGCTCAATCTCTTCAGCACACGATTCGAGAAAATCTTATTAGCGCTACAAAAAGCACTGAGGTCAGTGCTTTGGGATACTACTAACGTTTCTACTACTTTATATATATTGATACATGAAGCGGGACGACAGTTAGCATGGCTCACCAGACTTGACTACATGAATCCTGTGATTTTGAGAGATGAAAACCACACAGGACTTACACACCCGAACCTATTATTAGGCTAGCCTATGCAATTCTAACACTGCGAGAAGGCAGCTTCGGATAAAGCTTTATCTGCTAAAGGAGGTAACAGGAACATGATAGATACCACTGCTGCCCAGCATTGCAGGATCCAGGCTGCAATGGGTCGTGTAGAAGGAGTTGCTAACGACTAGATGAAACGACCATACCTTCTTAAGCACAGCGAAGCGCACCGAGGGCTTTGCTCATTTTTGTAGCCCAAGAAGAGGTAAGTACAGTAGGTATCCGCACGTTTAAACCATGTACAAGTGTTCGGTTGGAATCGGTATAATAAATAGAAATGGGGATACTTCAAAATTTGAAGTTTACTTTGATTATTTTGAACTTTTAATAATGTTCAGGTGTATTGTGTCACTTACTCTTTCGAAGCGCTTTGATTATTTTGAACTTACTCCAACATACCTCCGTAAAAAATCGTATTCACCAGGCTTCTACAGGAACGTAGCAATACTCAAATAGAAGGCCACTTACCACCCCAAAAAACGTATTCACCTGTGCACAGCATGCATAAAAGGCAAGCAGCCTTGAGGACTGAAATTGCGCGTGCATCGGTTTCCTACGCTACGCTTTCTGAGACTTCACGGAGTGTGATGCCCACCTCAACCATTCCTCAGCCGTGCAATCTATAACCATCGAGACAAAAGTATGATTCTTCGGTTGCTGCCACACTATGTTGAGATCAGGACTGAAAATAACACTTACATGTACTTTAGAAAGTTGTTATCACAACAGATCACTTTACTATGTACTGTTACTATTGTAGTACTTTTACTATTCATCTCGTCCAGGATTGCACTTATCACCATCTCAAAAAGAATCTTTCTGCTTCCCGAATAGCCTATGTTATCACTGGTACACTGTACATGTAGATCACCCTTTACCTTGTGAATCATTGTCGTAATCGAGCAGATGCTTTCCGAGCACCGCATGCTACAGACAACAACGGAAAATCCGCGTCCTGTTTCGCTGAGAAAACATAAAATCTTCAGACAGAAGTTGAGTTTCTACGTCGTCGTACATGTAGGGGCCTTAGGGGCTGGTCGCGCTGGCTGGTGCTGGTTCTCGTTTTGGTGTGCCCAGGGGTAGGTAATGTTGCGGTTGCACTTCGCTGTCTACAAGACTGGGTCCCGACCTCAAGGCACACGGCCTGCGCGTGGCTGGCGCGTGCCTCTAAGGTCTGCTGTTGAAGTGAGGCGAATGGTGCAATCTGATTGGCTGGGTTAGGGTGTGCCCGTCCCATCCAAGTGTGTCCGCTGCATTGAAGTGTGCCCGCTGCAGTGCACTGTGATTGGCTGATGGCCCGTGCCCGTCCCAATAAAGTGTGCCCGCTGCATATGCAATAGTCAACTGAAGTCAAATGAGGGAGATACTAGAGAGACTACATGAGTAGGAAGAAGCTAGCAGTACAAGGACATCTAACTCAAATGTATTCACTTTCGGATTTCCTTTCTACCCCTCATCGACTCCCAGGCGACGTCTGCACTTACAAGAGGTTATGAGCCCAAGCTACGCTGACACCGTCAAGCTCGTGGAAGACAACTACTTCCACTGGGAGTTCAACATGAGGATGAAGCTCTCGCGCAAGGGACTGCTGGCCCACATCATCAAGCCAGAGTTCGACGCGCTGAGTGACTGCTCCACGGTTGAATGGAAGACCAACGATCTGAAGGCCCTTGGTGTGATCGCAGGTGACGTGAGTCTCACATACCAAGTCTACATTCGTGGAGCGACAACTGCTGCTGACTCGTGGCGCATGCTCGAGGAGCAGATCAACCGGAACACGCTCAAGAACCGACTCATCGTAACCAAGAAGTTGCACAACTTCAAGATGGAGCCCGGTACGCGGTTCGCGGTGCATGTGGACCAGTTCAAGGAGATCGCCCTCCAGATGGAGACGATTGGTGAGCCTCTGGATGAGACCCGACAGCTCGTGTTGCTGCTCGGTAGTCTGACGGATGAGTACCGGATGATCAGTACCGTACTCGAGAACACGCCCAACATGACGTTGGCGTATGCGATCCAAGCTCTCTCCGGTGTTGATGCCTCGGATGAATCGTCGTCGGCTCAACAGAAGGCGTTCGTGACGAAGAAGAGCTACGACAAGCGTGGGTTCCACGGCAAGTGCTTCTACTGCAAGAAGACTGGGCACAAGGAAACGGAGTGCCGCAATAAGAAGGCCGACGGGGAACGCGGGCAAGTCGCGAGAGAAACATCCGACTACGCGTTCACGGCTACGAGTGCGATGGGCAAGACTGAATGGCTCGTCGACTCCGGTGCAAGCTCGCACATGACCAGCGTCCGGGACAAGTTCGTGTCCATGAAGGAGCTGAAGACGCCAGTCCGCATCACGATCGCGGATGGCAAGAAGATCGACGCAGTTGCAATGGGCACTGTCGGATTGAAGCTGATGGACGGGACGTCTGTCACGCTGTCGGATGTTCTGTACATCCCTGAGGTTGAAGGAAGCCTCATCTCGGTGGCGAAGCTGGCCGAGAAGGACGTCGTCGCGCAGTTCAGCAAGGACAAGTGTGTCTTTCGCTATGGCGATGCTACCGTCATGGACGCCAAGCGCTGTGGAAACGTCTACAAGTTGAAGACAGTGGGGGACGAGGTGTGTCATGCGGCGACGACATCTCGTAAGGAGCCATGGGCAGTTGTACACGCCCGTCTCGGCCACATCCCGTTCAAGCGCTACGAACAGCTACTGACCATGGCCGATGGAGTTCCTCGCATCGCAGATGAGCCAAGTGACCACGTGTGTGCTGGCTGCTGCATGGGCAAGATGCGAGAAGACAACTTCTCTCGCAGCCCCGAAAAAACCGTCAAGAGTGCTGGAGTCCTCGACCTCATCCACTCAGACGTCATGGGCCCAATGCAGACGAAGACACCAGGTGGCTGTACGTACGCTGTCACGTTCATCGACGATTTCTCACGTCACGTCACGGTGTACTTTATGAAGAAGAAAGCGGAAGTCTTGGAGAAGTTCAAGATGTTCAAGGCCGATATGGAAAACGCTACAGGGCGCAAGATCAAGCGCATCCGCTCGGACAACGGCGGGGGATACACGGGTCGACTCTTCAAAGAGTACCTGTCCAAGCAAGGCATTCGTCATGAGAAGACAGTGCCGTACACGCCTCAGCAAAATGGACTTGCTGAGCGCATGAACCGGAGCCTCGTGGAGATGGCTCGTTGCATGCTCTACCACGAGGGCATCGACAAGAAGTGGTGGGCTGAAGCAGTCAACACGTCGGCGTGGATCATCAACAGGATTCCCAACACCGTGACTGTGAAGACGCCCTACGAGATCGTGTACCAGAAGAAACCTCAGCTCAAGAACCTGAAGGTGTTCGGTGCACACGGCTATGGACACATCCCGGACGAGAAGCGCCGCAAGCTCGACGCCAAGGCGTTCAAGTGCCGCTTCTTGGGCTACGAGGATGATGTCAAGGGATACCGCGTCCTGAACGTGGAAACTGGCCAGGTGAAGATTGTGCGCACGGTGAAGTTCATGGAGACCACTAGCACGGGCGACTTCATGACTGAGGTCGAAGGTGACGACAAAGATGAAGATGTTGCCGCGCCTCACGCTACTGCTCCAAGTCGTGGACAAACGCAGACGGTCACGATCTTCAATGATGAGGTGGTACCACTTCAACATGAGGTGACCACAGAGACTGCAATCGTCCCTGCACCTTCTCACTCCATGATTACTCGCTCGCGTACTCGGTACATTGAGGAGACCACGGATCCTGAGGAAGCGGAAGGACGCAAGAAGCAGATTGTCGCTCCATCCGCTATTGGAACCAAGCGCCAGAAGGTGAGCCAGGCTCGCGTCAAACCAAGTGACGAGCTGCTCGCTATTGAAGGAGGCCAACTGATGACTGCTACGGAGGAGGTCCCGAAGACGTATGCTGAGGCAACGACACGTCAAGACCAAGATGAATGGAAGAAGGCAATTGCAAGTGAACTGAAGTCACTCATTGTCAACAAGACCTGGAAGCTGGTACCCAAGCCAGCACACCAGCGCCCGATCGGTTGCCGCTGGGTATTCGCATTGAAGCGTGATGAAAAGGGACAAGTCGTTTGGTACAAGGCTCGTCTGGTGGCTAAGGGGTACTCGCAGCGCCACGGCATCGACTATGAAAAAACGTATTCGCCGGTGGCTTACCTCAACTCGATCCGTGCAATGCTGGCGAAATGCAGCGCAGAAGGAATGGAGATCGAGCAGTGCGACGTCGACACAGCGTTCCTGTATGGGAAGCTGGAAGAAGAGATCTACATGGAGATGCCGGAAGGACTCAGGGAGCTCCTGGAATTGGCCGAAGCTGAAGGCGAGGACGACGTCGTCTGCATGCTGCTCCAGAGTTTGTATGGACTCAAGCAGGCATCGCGTGTTTGGAACGAGACGATCGACAAGCACCTCAAGAGTATGGGATTCGATCCTGCTGACGCCGACCCATGCGCTACACGCGAGGCGAGGGTGAAGATGAATGCATAGTGTGTCTCTACGTGGACGACATGTTGATCGCGTCAAGACAGAAGGCAGCGATCGCGTCAAGACAGAAGGCAGCGATCGCGTCTGTGAAGGCTGGAATCGCGGAGAAGTTCCGGATCAAGGACTTAGGAAGAGCTCGTTTCATTCTCGGCATCGAGATCGACTACGACCTGGAGCGCAGAACGTTGAGTATCAGCCAGAAGGCATACACCGAGTCGATTATCGAGAAGTTTGGTCAAGAGAACGCGAAGCCGTGTCTGACACCACTGGAACCCGGTGTGCAGTTTACCAAGGGTGACGAACCCCAGACTGAAGAGAACAAGACCGAGATGATGTCGAAGCCTTATCGGTCGCTTGTGGGAAGCCTGATGTAATTGGCGTGTGGGATGCGACCTGACATTTCGGTTGCAGTCGCCAAGCTCAGTCGTTTTCTGGAGAACCCTTGCGAAAAGCACTGGGATGCTGGTATCGCGGTGGTGCGCTACTTACTGAAGACCAATGATGTGGGCATCGTGTGCGATGGACTACTGGGGACGCAACTTGAAGCATACTCTGATGCGAACTGGGCCGGCAATCGTGACGACCGACGCTCGGTGAGCGGGATGCTACTGATGCTATGCGGTGCTCCTGTGGTGTGGCGCTCGACGTTCCAGAAGACTGTCGCTCTGAGTTCAACCGAGGCCGAATACATGGCGCTGAGTGACTGTGTCAAGGAGTGCGTCTGGATGCGACGTCTGCTCAAGGACATTGGTGCTGAGCAAGTGGGGGCTACGGTGATCTACGAGGACAACCAAGGAGCGATGGCTCTGGCGAAGAACGTCGGTTACCAAGCTCGCACCAAGCACATCGACATTCGCTACCACTTCATTCGCGAGAAGGTGGTGAGCAACGAAGTGGAGCTGGAGTACGTGGACACCAAGAACCAGCTCGCCGACTTCATGACCAAGGGTCTATCGTCGAAGACGCTACGCTACTTGATGATGCGGAGTAACGTTGGACACAAGTTCGAGACATCGAATTGAGTGGGGTGTTGTGATTGCACTTGGGCGTCTACGAAGCTGGGTCCCGACCGCAAGGCACACGGCTTGCGCGTGCCGGCGCGTGCCTCGGGCGATTGCAGTTGAAGTGAGACGAATGATGCAATCTGATTGGCGGATCGTGTTGGGTCAGATGGATTTGATTGGGTGAGCGGTGATTACTACCCGCTACAAATGGCATTCCCGCTACACAAATCCTTCCCGCTACAATCAACCTCCCCGTTACATTCAAGGTTTGTATGCTGCATAACTTCGTCGAGTTGATGAGGATTTGGACCAACATTGGCCTAGGTGACAACTAGCAGCTTAGACCTTTAACTGAATCAATATCACTTTCGGATTTCCTTTCTACCCCTCATCGACTCCCAGGCGACGTCTGCACTTACAAGAAGAATTACACACTTGGACTTTATAATGCTGCAGAAATTCAAACAATGCCTGGATACACGGTTATATAATCTACAAGTTGCAACCGTCACGTACTGCATAAGTATCTTGCGGTATGCATCATAGTAAGCTAAGTGCAATTCTGCCAGTTAGAAGTACAGTTGGTACTCAGCGAACTGCAATTCTGCCGGCAGAATTGCATACATGGACTTTATATTGCTGCAGAAATTCAAGCAATACCTGGATTATTGGTCTGTATTCCAGCGAGGTGTACTGTGACCTCAATCGCCTCGCAAGCGCGAGGCAGGGTCACCTTAATGCCGCTGGTGGAATAGTGTAAGGATTTACTTAGCGTCCAGGCGTTCCTGACTACAGTTCACTGTGGGTGTAGCGTTTCGTCACGCAACTTGCGTGTGAGTATCTATGGACAGTTCGGCATAACTGCGTTCCGCTGCGTGAGCGCACGATTAGGTTCAGGACCCCGCGGACATGTATTTAGCCGTAAGACTAAAATGAACATCTCGCCATAAATCCATAAAATGGCAGAGGAGATCGCGATTTACCAGTTCATCACCCCCACGGTTTAATGCATTAACAAGCCAAAGTCGAGAGGTGGGGCTACGATAGAGGGACGAGGTCACCGGAGTAGGTGACACTCGCTGTTTGCCGTCTACGTATTTTGCTGAGGTTCATTGATATCATTAGCTTTGCGAATGACTTCCTACATGGCATGTTTTAGCCATTGATACCTTCTTCGCATCCATCGGCTGTTACTACCTGGTGAGCGCTGGTGCGGAATCTACACTACGGATAATCCCCGGGTATTCGGCGGCTGCCCGTCATTGAACCTGTTTCGTTCACCTAGATTCATCGCCAGGGCCGGTGACACCAGGACGCTACGGAGGAGAGTCGCTTGAGCTGATCAAGCGACGGACAGTGAGAGCTGTATAGCTGAGCGGCAATGACTTATTCTTCAGCGCCACGACCGCTACTATTTGCCACGATGGCTGGGCTGGTCGTGGGCGCCCCCAGGTCACTGCTCCAAGCGATGATGTACCTGTGGAGCCGACCGTAGCATGCTTTCTGGCCTACACAGCCACGGCTCTTCATCGTTGCCCTGTCGTGAGGAATGGGGCGAGCTATATACTAAACTACGACACCTACTCAGTAGAAGGCCCCGTGTCCAAAGCGTGGCCGGAGCTGACAGTCACACATAAGGGTAGTATCAGTAATTCTGCCGGCAGAATTGCAAGGGGGCGTCATATCGAAGGTTACATTGTACCCCATGGTACATGAGTGCGCTCTGTGATTGTACGCCAGCGTCTGTAGTCTGACCTCATGTTCTGTATTTTGAACGCTCGCTCTGTGAAATGGCCATCATCCTCTGTGATTTTAACCCTCTCTCCCCGGCCAAGGATTCCTCGGCCAGTGGCCCCGGTCGACTGAGACACGCTCTGAATCGAACCGTATGCTGGATCATCGGAAGGTGAGATGATGCACAACTTGTGCACTGCACAGTGCAGCACAAGACGCATGTGTATACCGGTACGAAGTGCGTTGTAGGCCGCGATCCAGCGAATATGGTGGACAACGTGCAGCATCGGATACATGTACATGTATGCTACTACATGTATGACAGATACGGGACCAATTCGTGCACGAAGGGAAGCCATGGACAAGTGGAAGGCATGTGGGCGACTCAAAAATTCGCTTCCACCAAATAATTGTATCCAGATCGTTGCTTCAGTCGAGCACACGAAGCACTTGGCGACCCAGCTTAACCCCTTACTTCCCGGCTCTATTCATGAGAGTATATTTTACCCCGTCCCATATTCAAGTATATATTTTTTGTATGCAACACCGTTTAAGTACGGATTTCGAAGTGGGGGTTCGGGTTGTGTACGAGGATAGACACGTGACCATAGTAAAGACACCTACAACATACAGCTGTCTTATGTAAGCAAAAAGAGCCCGCGGTGTTGCTTATGATGGAGGAATCAACATAACTAGTGTCCCGGTTATTTGGTTGTCCATTTTTCCCTCGTTGCACACGTCCAGCAACGATGAGCTCACATGTTTTAGCCAATGGCAGAAAGAAGATGAATAACGTTTCATTTGATTGCTAGCTACAAAGATGCCTACAAGACAAAGCAATCGCTTACTCCTCAGCCCCCGCCACTTGAGCCTCGTCGCCACTTACATTTCCGGCGCTGACACCAACACCACCGACACCACCACCGACACCATCGACACCATTTTAGCGCCTGGCGCTATTCTTCTTGCCTGGCCGCGACGCCGGTAGTTTTGTGCGCAACCTGTGCCCCTGCATCAACTCAAGGGAGATAGTGTTCCAGTTATTGTAGTCGAAGTGCCAGATTCGACAGTACGTGCCTACCCTTCCGTCGCGTAGAACGTTGCGCATATAATTGCTTTATCATCGTAGAACTTGTAATCCTAAACTCTGTATTGAATGAGAAGTATATGCAGTGTCTAGCGTGTGTTCTAGTGATATCATCGTGGACAAACGGCTTTTGTAAACTTGTGATGTCGGCCTTTGTAGAATGCTGGCGCCGCTTCACGCCTTGTGCTTCGTCGCCTGGTTCGAAATTTCTGCTATCTATGACTACACCTACTTCTTCTGAAGTACGCGGCGGCGATGCTGCGTGTGGAAAATAGTGAGACCCCTAGCAGAGGTTGCTTTCTGCAACAAGTAAAAGTAGAAGGTAGTGCATATGATGTATTATGCTACATAATCTAGAAAAGCTCTTGCTTTATGTTGAAAGTATCCAACATAAGCACTTAGGTCAAAAAAAAATGTTTGGAGCTGCAATCGCCATTGTATCAGCAAGCGACGTATCAATGTTACAATGGCGATTGCAGCTCCAAACACGTCCCCTTATTTACCTCCAGCTTCTTCTTCGAAATCACCATGTCCTTCACCCCCGCCTTACCATTCACCTTCGCCTCCGCCGTGCTACTCACCACCGACATGCCGTTCGCCTCCACTCTTTCGTCCACCCCGCCAAGTCTTTCACCCCCGCCGTGTCGTTCACCACCCCTGTGCCCTTCGCCTCCGCCATGCCCGCTGTGTTCTTCACCCCCACCATGTCCTCCACCACCGCCGCGTTCTTCACCTCCGCCGTGTCAATTTTCTCCGTCGTGTCGTTAGCCCCCCCCCCACGGTGACCTTTTCCTCCGCCGTACCGCCGTGTCATTTACCTGCACCGTGCTCGTCACCACTGCCATGTTGTTCGTCTCCAGTGTGCCCTTCACCTCCAGTGTACCCTTCACCCCCGCTGTGTCATTCACCTCCGCCATGTTCTTCACCTCCACTGTGTCCCCCCCGCTGTGTCCTTCTCCCCTGTCGTGTCTATCTCCTGCGCCGTTCCCACCACCTCCGCCTTATCCTTCGCCTCCGCCGTGTCATTCGCCTCCATCGCGTCTGCTGTGCCGTTCACCATTGTCGTATCGCCATGCGCTTTGGATCTACTTGTTGGGCTTCTGTCTTTTTGGAGAATGACGGGCAGGTAGCTGGGCACCACTCGTCTTAGTGGGTGAGTGGTTCCCGTCTTTATCCTCTGCAACCGAATCCCACAGACCGCAAACCTAAACCTGTGCATTCGGTCGTTTTACACTCAAAACGTTATCTTAGTTTTATTATAGCGGTACATGGACACTTGTCCCATACAAAATCTAAGTATAAGCACGTCTTATGTAGTACCGTGCTAGCATAGATGCTGCGACGGGAAGTGAATTAGGGTATACACCTCTTATGTAGTACCGTACAACATATGGGAAGTAAGGGGTTAAGTTCTCCACCTCACCCAGTGACGCGAGCCATCGCACAAACCCGGCTCGTCAGAAACAAGCCACCGCTGCGTGACTCAGGCGCGTTCTTAAGTTCCCGCTCCCGATCTCCCGCCATGATGGCATGGCATGGCGTGGTTAAGAACGGCCCTAAGGGTGCACAGGAAAGTGCCCCGTTTAGCCATTATTGGCTTGTGATTGGCTAAATCACCCCTGTATGCCTTGACATGAGGAATTCGGTACACTATTCCACCAGCGTCATCATGACGACCCTGCCTCGTGGCCGCAGTACACCTCGCTACCATGAATCCAGGTAACGTTAGCAATATGATGTCCAATTGTGTAATTCTACCGGCAGAATTGCAGTTTGTTCTGCCGGCAGAATTACGCTGCGTTTGTGCCGACATGATTCGAGCGAATGGCAAGCACTTATGCACTGTGTGACGTAGTACAGTAGCTTGTAGATGATAGATAGAGTATATTATATTAGGTTACCGACAATTCCCTTGCTTCACACGACGATAGGCAATTCTGCCGGCAGAAATGGTGACCTATACGACAATAGCCGGCATAATTGATGTTATACATCCGAAATAATGACTACATATTCCGGATGTATTCGTGGGCTGCTGTGTACTTCAGTAGCACTTTGTCGTCCTTTGAAGTACTACCAAAAAATATAATAATAAAGTAGTAACAAAGTCGTGCGGGGCACGAAGAAGCTCTGAAATTTAGGTGTAATACATGTAACGTTTAAAGGTAGAGATGGGATATTTTCCCCTAGGGTACCACAACGAAGGCGACATTTATCATTAGGGACCACAAATATTTTGATTGGCCGAAATACTTTTCCGCTATTTAATATAAAGCTGCAGGTCTGTTCATGCTCTTCGACACCTTGAGCGTGCAGGCTCTTTCGTCAGGCGGTATGCCTTCAGATAAAAATTAAGCGACAAACGCAACAATGAACTCGGAAACTGCGAACAAATAATTGTTCTACACCACTTTCCCGCCTATCATGCTCAAATTAAAAGGATGAATGGAGGATACAATGACATGTTTTAAAGCACGCTAGCTATCTACAGCCGACTCAGGCGAACTATGCATTAGGATGACACCAGAGACGCAGCGCGAGTGCTTCTTCGGCGGCATGCTGTCCATATCCTCCAACTTCGCGCGCGGTTCATACATCACGACTGCAGTGCTACTGACGACCTACAACCGCGCTGTCCAAGATCATACTGGACCGATTCCCGTAGGATCTGTCGCGGCCATTTTGCACAGATTTCGTACAGAATCCCATAAAACGGCCATTTCTAGACAACTCGAGTCCGCCGTCGACTCGACAGATTTCACTTCTGTCGGAGGGTACCCCCCTCCGACAGATTTCTAGATGTGTAGATGGTATGGCTAGAATGGTGAATATTGCTCTCTCACGTGACGTTCACGTCCTTGAGCCCCGCTTGTAGATTCACGTCGCGCAGGGCCGCGAAGTTCACAACGTCCTTGACTTGCCGTGTCTGAACGTTTTGATGACCACACGCCCCACGGTGGCATACACTACAACGAAGACACCTTCTTCCGAGACGGGCGCACCCGTCGATCTATCACGCTGCACTTGATGCTCACCACCTCGGCAACTTGTCGCTCACGTACCACACCTCCGTCGTGGCGCTTGACCTCACAGTGCAGCTCCCACCGACCTCACACGCAGGTAGTGCTTGTTAGTGTACAGCTCATATTCTGCTGGTCCTGGAGCAAAGCGAGCTCGAGCTTCTTCGTCCTGTGTCGAAAGGCCGACAGACCGCTCGTGTCCTCGCTAAAGCATGTCAACCTTGGAGTACTCGTTCACGAGCGAAGTGAGCGCGCTGACGTGCTTGATGAAGCACACCACGTCGTGGCCGCTCTTCTTGCCGGCCACATACTCGATGACCAGGTTCACACGCACGCGGGATCCGGGCACGTAGCCGTTTATGAGGATGTCCTCGTTCACATGCGCGAGATGGCAGTGTACCTGCAGCATGGTCCAGTGAAGGTCGCCTCGGATGCCTCCAGGTCCGCCTTGAAGCCGTCTACGGTGAGCGCCCTCGCCGAAGAGCGGCATGCACGTGGTCAGAAGGTAGATCTGGAAGTCACCCATGGGTAGCACATCCGCCGCAGCGGGCAGCGCCATCCCGTCCGCGGTGGCTCGCCAGGCGTCGTCAATGAAGTCGATTAGTTCCAAGTTGAAGCAGCACTACTGTATTTTGGCCAATCAAAATATTTGTGGTCCCTAATGATAAATGCCGCCTTCGCTGTGGTGCCCTAGGGATAAATATCCGTAGAGACGACGCGGCAGTGAAATTGTGCATCTACTGCGCCTGCTTGACAGCTGCAGTATCTGCACGCGATATACAGTGTATTTTGAAGAAGGTGCCGAGAAAAGATTAACCCTTTCGCGATCCTCTTGTCTTAATTATACTATACAAGCCCAAGTAATTTGCTTCTAAAAGGGCGCAGGATGCGCCCATAAGGTACTCGTTTCGCATGCCTCTTGTAACATAGTACCTGCAGTGATTTGCAGATGCACAACGATCATATGCATTCTACTTAATTTTTGTATGGTTTGATGATTACTGATTGTACTGTTTATTGTTTGTCATAAAAGATGGTGCATTCACGGTTGCACCTGTGTAAAAGGGCACAGGATGCGTCCATGTAGACGGTGTTTTCACACCGTGTTTTGCAAACGCTCTATATGGGCGATAAATGTGCCCTTCTACCGCGAAAGGGTTAAAAGGATAGTGTGAATGGGATGACCACCGTGTATGTAAAAGAAACGGATGACCTCGTTGTGCGGCGCAGCAAGAGGATGGACATAGCGTGTATCTGAGTGATTGCTGATCTCTAAAGCAGTATAATACGAGATTACCTTATTTTCACACGAACCGATCTGAGCAACACAACAAAAGGAGGGGCGACGTCTAGCACACAAAAACATAAAATGACCATCTGAGGCGAGCGGTTGCGAGGCGGGCCCAGCGAGCCGAGCACTGCACTCGCCAGCAGGTTCTATCTTTATAGCCCGATCGAAGCGAGGCGCGGGGGCGCCGAAGAGGCGTCCAGCCAAGCGTAGCGCGGCTGGTCACTCACTGAGAGTGGTATATGGCCCGGCTGTGAAAGTACCACGAGAGGTATGCCCTCCCATACAAATTAGAATGTAAGTGATGCGCACCATATGTTGTAATGTGTTTTTCACTGGTTCTCGTATAATACTGATTTTGCCCCCAAGCAAACAAGGCAACATCCGTGAACACAGCGCCTTCTGATAATGGGAGTATACCTTCACGCAACATCTACACTTCGCACTTAGCTGAGGTGGACGACACAAGCAACACGCAGGTAATTTATGAACTGTGTCAGGCACTAAATCGTGTGTCACAACTCGTAAAGGTTGTATACTTGTACCTGCATAACTGCATGATTCTTTTATATATAAATTACTAGGTTATTTGATGCTGCAAAATCAGACGTCACTGGGATCCACTCCTTAGCTCTGAATACGGTAGCTCTGAAATAAATTCCAGAGAATAAGTCCCGTGAGCACCGCTGAGGAATGGTCGGGTACCGACTATTTCTCGAGATTGGAGAGTGGGGCCAAATCCTATTACAATGCATAAACTTGCGAACAGATAGAGCATTACATCGACGAGTTACAGTATAACTGCATACAATGCAAACCTGTCGGTTGGATAGAAGTACCGTGAATCGGCCTGTTGAGTGCATCCACAACAACTAACAGAATACGACGTGTTTTGTCGGTCTGCTGTGTGTCCGTTCTCTACCTTGCAGCCTCGACCTGCCCTGCCGCATATCATAGTTAGAGCCCGGCCTCCCATTTCTCGCCCACGCTACCGCATCACACATCCTCCGGACTGGATATTATTATACAAATATTACAAAAATAGCTGCGTGACAAGAATGCAGACTAGCCTTGATGTAGTGTGCATAAACGGAACACTACCGAGACAAGTATGGTTAGCCTTGATGTGGTCCACACAAACCAGCTGATTTCAGATTCACATCACATTTTCTTTTTTGATTCCGACCCCGGCGGAGCGAGGAAGCGCGCGGACGGCGGGCGCTGTAACAGGCCCCACAGGACGCGAGCGCCGCACACGGACGAAGGTACGCTTAGCCACATAGTTTCCTACCTAAAATACAAATGTCGGTTTCGGGAGTTCCGCCTGTTGGGATAACTGGTACCTTCAGGGCAGTCGAGGTATTATAGTGTGAGATTAAGGGCGGCCTGGTGCCTACTTTTGTGGGGCCACGGGGGTGTTGCAGTGGGTGCCACGACACGACCATGTAGTCGAGACTACCCCGTGGCGCGTAGATGCCAGTCAGGCCGTCCCGAATCTGCAACATTGCTCATTTGCTTGCAGCCCAGGTTACGGCTATCTGTAGTGAATGGTATTTGGGTACTGCAGCTTTCCACTATACTGACCGTTACTTTCTCTAATGTGGGTAGAAATACATTTTTTACGGTGATAAAAAAGACTGCAGCTGGCACCCGCCGCCGTAATATGAACACGCGTGCCCTTGCCGCACCGACCGCTCCTGGGAGCCGCGACCTTGAGGTGCCCACGTTCGCCCGCCAGCGGCGTGGGAAATCTCATACCAATCCGGGGTAAATGGGGCAGATCTCGGCGAAGCCGGGTGACTTGCCTCATCTCCGGGCCAAGGGTCGTGTATGGGACTGGGTTTTTGGTGGACGCACCTATATGCGTCTCTGTGTCCGTGGCGGGGGCGCGCGTATACTACACAGGATTCGGCTAAAGTGTACTTAGACTTTATGTCTAACGCGTCATGTAACTTTGTTGCGTGTACGCAGGCAAAAATGGCTCGAACCAAAAGGAAAAGGACGCCAGATGAGATCAAACAGGCCATGCGCGATAACAAGCGCATTAACGCGACCCCAGCTGCCCCAGAGGAACCCCCGGCTAAAAAGCGCCGCCAGGCGAGACGACGGAGCAAGCGCTACAACTTAAACAAAGAGTTTCAAGGGCTCAATGTAGTTGGAGAACCTGCCGGCGCTACCGAAGGAGCACATGTGTCTGGTGATAACACTCGCGTTGAGCCTCCTCCGGTTCGCAGAGAAGAGCAGCCACCACAACCGAGGGCACCAACTACAGCTCCAGCGAATCCTATTGCTATAGCTGTGGCACCCAGCGAACTGGGTCAGCCGCCTGCCGCAACCCGCGCGGAATTGGTGCGTAGGCGGCGCGCAGCAATGACGGCTTCTCAACAAGAACGTACCCGAGCGCGAGATAGAGAGAGAGCCCGTGCCAGACGCGCAAATATGACAGGGTCACAACGCGATCGAGAGAGACGAAAAAACGCGGAGCGGATACGAGCGCGTAGGGCTCTACTTACGGAACCCGAACGCGAATGCAGCCGCGTTAACGAAGCTTATCGCCTCGCAACCGGACCGAGATGGAACAGCAACAAGTGCTGGAACGTGATCGCATTCGCCACGAAGAACACCGTGCGAATATGAGCTCCGTGCAGCGCCAAGCCCAGCAGGAGAGTGATCGTCTCCACCACGAACGACGCCGCGAACAAGAGACCCCAGAGGAACGGGAATCTAGGCGAGAGCGCGAGCGGATTCGCCACGAAGACCGGCGAGTTAATCAGTCCCAGCACGAGATTGAAGAAGAACAAGCAGCCCGTCGTGAGTATCAAGCTATGGTTCGAGATACTCAGGATGAAGAAGAAAACGAGACCTCGCGGCAACGGGAACGTATTCGTCGTAGCACCGTGCGCAGGGGTCACGCCCTTGCCAAACAGGCGAATTTCCGGGTATCCATGCTTAGCGGCCCCAACATCGTTGACGGACGCCACAGACTGCCTCGAACTACTGTGTGCCTGCATTGTAACGCGTGGAAATGGCCGGCGGAGTCAACGAACGCCTGCCGTTTGAAAGGTGCAGTCCAGTTGCCTACGCTAAAACCTGCACCACCGCGATTGCTCCAGTTGTACGAAGACGCCGAGTTTCGTCGCCAGATCCGAGCCTACAACCAAGTGTTCGCGTTTACCTCCATCGGTGCTTCCTGTAGCAACAGGTCCGCCTTCAAGGACGTGAATCAAGACGAGAGTGTTGCGGGACAACACGGCGTGTACACTTACCGTATTCAAGGAGCCATGGACCACTACCTCGGGTCTCTGCTTCCTCGGATCGATCAGTTCACGAATGAGCCCGTGCCACCCAAGTTTGCCCAGATCTACATCATGGACCCCGAGATGCAGCAACGTGCAGAGCGGCGAAGGGGTATATTTGCCGACCTTGAGTCCGGTACGCTTCTGGACATCGAACACATGATGGCGGAGCATAATCCGTTTGCGCGGCAATTCCTCAACTATGCAGAGAAGGTACGTGCCGACCGGGCAGAGGGAAAGGATGTGGTTGACTTAGTGTACCGACTTCACGAAAATAAGTCAAACCCACGTACACACAACCTACCTACGGTGTCGGAGGTTGGAGCGACGCTCATTGAAGACGGCAACTTAGACAGCCCGCGCGATATCCTTCTGTGGGCTAAGGACCACAGGTTGCTGCGCCTCTTCGAGACGAACCCCATGTACGACCCATTGCAGTACCCACTGGTACTTCCGCATGGAGACCTGGGTTGGACATTCACAGACGAGTATGCGGACAACATTGAACGAAGATCAAAACGCGAGATGTCCCTCCGCGAGCACGTAGCGTACCGGTTGTTCCAGAAAGTCGACGACGAGTCAGCGCTGCACCAAGGAGGGCGATTATTTCAGCAGTATTGCGTGGACCAGCGAGCCAAGTGTGAACAAGAGCAACTGCGATGGATCGCTTCCAATCAAGCTGAGCTACGCGCTGACCAGTACAGAGGGGTACCAGATGCCCTTCTCAATGAAGCCACGACAGTTCTGAATGAGGGGGAGGGTCTTCTGACGGAATACGACCGCGAAACGGGTACATTACAGTACCCAGACGGAGATCAGCGACGCCCGGACCACTTCCTCAACCAAATCGGCAAGCGCATCGTCCTTCCTTCCACGCATTCGGGGAGCCCACGCGCCATGTACAAGTCTTATCAGGACTCTATGGCTATCGTGCGTGAGTACGGAAAACCGGCTGTCTTCGTTACCATGACGTGTAATCCGACCTTGGAGGAGATTGAAGAGAAGATACCAGAGCCAAACCAAAGTGCTCAGGACCGCCCGGACATCGTCACCCGCGTATGGCAGCAGAAACTTGCGGAGCTGCTCAAGGACTTGGACGAAGGTGTTTTGGGTCGAGTTATGGCGCGTATCTACGTGGTGGAGTTCCAGAAGCGGGGTCTTCCCCATGCGCACATCTTAGTCATCCTGGCCGATGAGGATAAACCGCGTAGAACGGAGATCATTGACAAGTTAGTGTCTGCAGAGCTTCTGGATGCAGATGTCAACCCGCAGCTGTATAAAACCATCCTCACGAGCATGATGCATGGCCCATGCGGTGCGGCAAACCCCAACAGTCCATGCATGAAGGACGGAAAGTGCACCAAGGGATACCCGAAGCCGTTGGTGGAGGTCACACAAGGAAATGTTAACGGGTTTCCTGTCTACAGACGCCGACGACGACCACCAGGTGTCCTGAAGTTCAAAGGAAGGGAGTACGACAATGCCACGATCAACCAGTGGGTAGTTCCGTACAACCCGTACCTGTCGCAGAAGTACAACTGCCACATCAACGTGGAGGTATGCGCGACCCTAACAGCGGTCAAATACCTATACAAGTACGTCTACAAGGGGTCTGACAAGGCTGTCATCACAGTGGAAACCGTTCAGGGGGAGTCGCACCGCGCAATGATTGAACCCAACGAGATCTTACGGTACTTGAACGCCAGGTACATATCTCCGGTAGAAGCGTGTATGCGACTTCTCGATTTTTCAGTCCAAGGCAAAACGCACTCAATTGTTCAGTTGACCATCCACCTGGAGAACGAGCAACTGGTGACGTTCCGCTCCAGCGACAACCCGGACCAAGTGCTCACGCGTGGTCGCGACACAATGCTGACCCGCTTCTTTGAATTGTGCGCGAGCGAGGCCCCCGAGAACCAAGAGGCAAAAACTATGGTGTACCAAGACATCCCCAAGAAGTTTTGTTGGGACGCCAAAACGAAAAGGTGGGTTCGTCGCAAAAGGTTTCAAGCGGCGATTGGGCGGATGGTTCACGTGTCTCCACGAGATTTGAACAAGTTCTACATGCGTGTATTGCTGTTCCACCGCAAGGGTCCGCAATCCTTTGAGCAACTTCGGACTGTAGACGGAGTTACTTACGAGACGTACCGCCAGGCGGCACTGAAGTTGGGTTATCTCGAGGACGACGCGGAATGGGTTGCCTGCATGACGGAAGCCGCTGCGTTTAAGAAGCCATACGAGCTCCGACAGCTTTTCGCGACCATTATCGTATATTCCCAAGTTGCGGAGGTTCGACAACTGTGGGATCAGTTCTACGACGACCTTCCGCAAGACTACGCGTATACCTACCGGGCTTTGCAAGGTCAGGAGAAGGAAGACTTGATTCAGTTCAAGACGCTCAAGAGCCTGCACGACTTACTCCAAATTAACGGGTATACCGTGGCCGACTTCGATGATTTTCCCCAGCTGCATCAGTACCCGGAGCTGGTACTGGATTCACTGTTGCGAAACAGTCTTCTTCGACGCGAACTAGAGGGGTACGATCAGTCCACTCTGCAATCTATTGTCGACCAGGAAAACCAGCTCAACGATGGACAGCGAGCTATTTACGACGAAATCCTTCAAGCAGTCGACGGGTCGGCTGTGGGTGAAAACATGTTCTTTATCGACGGTCCCGGGGGCACTTGAAAATCCACACTGCTGCGGCATATCCTGGCAAAGGTGCGCCTGTCTGGGAAGATCGTGATTGCTGTGGCTTTAAGTGGAATAGCCTCCTTATTGCTAATGGGTGGGCGAACGGCGCATTCGACGTTCAGAATACCTCTCAAGTTGAACGACAAGTCGACGTGTGCGATTTACAAGCAATCGAACCTGAAGACGCTGATGCAGAGGGCCAGTTTGGTAATCTGGGATGAAGCTCCTATGACACACCGGCACGCTTTTGAGGCTGTGGATCGGACTCTTCGCGATATCATGGACAACGACCAAGAACCGTTTGGAGGAAAAGTGTTCGTACTTTCGGGCGACTTCCACCAAATATTGCCGGTGGTAGTGCGCGGGACGCCAGCGGAAACTATCGACGCTTGCCTTAAGTCTTCGTCGCTGTGGTCGCACTTCAAGCAAGTTCATCTCACGGAAAACATGCGCGTACAATCGGCCAGGAGTGAGAGTACAGCCGCTGAACTTGCTGCGTTCTCAGAGTTTCTCCTCCAAGTGGGAGAGGGGAGACGCGAAGTCAATAGTTCGCTTGGTAAGGACTTCGTGAACATACCGCGGGATATGCTGATTGACAACACGGAGCCCGATCAAGACCTGGACGAAGACGAAGACATCCTACCCGGAGCCGTGCCAAGGGGCCTCAAAGACATTATTGATGTCATGTACGCCGATATCAACAACCCGGACATTGCGACGGACGAGTATTTTGCCGACCGGACCATCTTGACGACGACCAATGCGGTGGTACAACGCATCAATGAAGCCGTATCACAGCGCCTCTCTGGGGACTCGCACGAATACCTGTCCGTCGACTCGGTAGACGACGACAACGAGGGGAACTTCTTCGAGCCCGAGGTGTTGCATACGGTTAACATCAACGGTATCCCTCCGCACAAGTTGACATTGAAGGAAGGCGCCCCAATTATGATGATGAGGAATCTGAATCCCGACTTGGGGCTCTGCAACGGAACGCGACTACGGGTTGTCAAGCTCAAGCCCCACGTAATTCATGCGACCATCATGACTGGCGAGCGCCAAGGCCAAGACGTTCTTATTCCGAGGATCGTCTTCGTGAGCGACGGCGATTCATGAGATTCTCCGTTCCGCTTGCGGCGTAAGCAGTTTCCGGTGGTACCTGCGTTTGCCATGACTATCAACAAAGCCCAAGGTCAAACGGTCCAGAACCTGGGGCTGTATTTGGCAACACCCTGCTTCTCCCATGGACAGCTATATGTAGCGCTGTCGCGCGTTACGTCCAGATCCAAGTTCAAGGCGTTGATCGAGTACCCACAGCTGGAAGAGGACGACGGAGTGTACACCGATAACATCGTGTACAGACAGATATTCGGTACGACTTAGGGGTAGTAGGTACCAAACTATGCATGGTTCACATTCGTTAATACACATTACATTTCACCAAACCGAAGGTGACTAAAGATTGATCATATCACTCGCCGAAGCGAAGCGAAGGCGGGACACCAACACAGTAGTGAAGCGAGCTGGGATGAACCACACGACCACCGCCCGCGAAGCGGGCGGCGCTCGGCTAGTCTAAAGCATCAATCAGAGCAGCGTTGTCCGTCACGGAGCGTGACACGAATTCCATTGGCCGAAATACGCGATATGCAACCTCCATTGGGCATTAATGGTAAACATCCTTCATTGGGTAAAAATACTGCCGCCGAAGGCGGCCCCATCGGTCGATATAGCGGGACCGCAGGGCCCGCACTTCATCGGACTCGCCAACACAGCACCGTAGTGCAGCGAGCTGACGAGGTGAGCGGAACGGGTAGCGCCACTGCCGTAGCGGAGCGTAGGCAGCCTGTACTTATCAGCGAAGCAAGCGTAGTGAGATGAGCGGCTCCAACTAATTAAAACTACCGCCGCGTAGCGGCGGCGCTTGGCTAGTATGCACTCAAGACAAGAGATTACGGTAAGCGTAGTCCGTAGTTGAGGTGACCTCTTTGATTACATGTACCGCTTCGAATGCATACATGGTGTGACGTGTGAACACAGCAAAACAGGGAGATATTACCTTACCTTCATGAACACATATTTGGTACACCTCCAACTTAACAGCGTTACATGCCTCGAACTATCAGGTGCATACAAACACGCAGTCAAGCAAGCGCAAAGTTTGAGCAATACAAAGTACACTATATTTTCCTCCATACATAAACCAAGACATTCGCATGTGAGACGAAGCGGGTGAACGCTTTTATCGTCCAGGATGTATAGCGCGTCCGGGGTTAAAAGACTGGTATTCCAGAATGGACCAGCCCCGGTTAACTCGAAACACACAGTAGAATGACTCGAGTCGGCGTGTGACCTTGTGCAATCCCTATAGGTGTCGATTAATTCGGCGGGCCGTCTTTCAACCGGAAATGTAACACTCAATTAGATACAAGAATACAGAGAACTTCCAAGTTCTTCTTAACTGGGAGATCCCGAATGGAGGCAAGCTTACGAGCAAAGACCTTTCCCCAAACAACCACTCTCAAAATAATCAATAACAATACAGAGTTCGTATATACAATATGCAGTCTGTCAACTTCAGGTTACAACCCGGATACCGAGAAATCCGGATTGCCCAACGCGCACCACCCTCGAATGAACGAGGGAAACCACACATATAGCCCTAAAAACAAGCAATCTAACTCGCATCTCAGGGGGTGATTGCTACAACCTCCTGAAACTACAGATGGAATATGGAATGCAAGGGTCCTCTTTCGAGTGTCCACAGGCAATTTAGAGATATGAAATGGGTAGACCAACCGGAAAGCAGCCTTTTTGAGTACCCAATTTGATTTGAAGCGTGTAGGTGAGAGTTCCTTGTGCGGTTGCACGAACTTGGACGTCGGTTGGTGTACGCGGCTCCCGGACCTTCCTTTGGATTCTCCTTTGGGTAGCAGAAATATGGCGTCGTCGTCCTCGGCGAATATACTCTCCATAGTCAATGGCAAACAGACACAAAGTCCACTTGGGCTCTAGAAGGCAAAACAAACTCTGATTATCTCTTATCTCTCTCTCTTTGGCTATCATTTCTTTCTTTCTTGGTATCTGGGTTTTCGACGGTCTCCTCTGCTCGAATCGCATCCACTCCTCCCGGATGACTGGGTTTCAGTATACTTGGGATCATGTTGAACTCGCGGAGGGCCGCTCACTCATCTTGCACTGGCGGCAGGCTTTAGCAATCGCACTTCGTGCGCTGGCGCTGTCACCACCTGATTGGCTTGTCTCGAAGATCCCTGGCTTAGGCGTAGCACTGTCTGGATCTTGGTCTCATGTTCGCACGGGTGCCTGATTTGGCACGCCCCTGGGGCGTCAGTGATTGGTCGGTTCATACTTGAGTACACTTGCCATCCGGGGTGACATTCATCCGGAGTGGCATCTTGGTCATTCGGGTTGTCCTTTCATCATTCGGGATGTATAGGGTGTGCTTCGTCTGGACTTCTGTAGTGTCGCTCGGGGTGTCTTGATCTTGAGGAACTTGGTGATCACTCGGCTCGTATGGGCAGGCCGCTTTCCGGGATACATTCTACCGGAAGCGTTTGGCCCCTTCATATGGGTACCTGCCGCAAAGGGAAGTCGGCGGCCGGACCGGGCGCTATACCTCCATCCCGAATCTTTGCTTCGGGTGGGACGCCTCCGTGCCTGTGAGCCTATACGTGTAATCGTCCCCACGATCTTCAACTAGTCAACACTTTCGAGTGTACCATTCTTGTGCCACTCTGAATCCAGATCTCCATTCGACACTCTCCGGCTCTGCACCCTGGGCGGCTGCGAACTGACCACTCTGGAAAATTTCCAGTTGCCTCGCATCAACCGCCCCTCTGGTCACGGACCCTCACTGACAGATTTATCCTCGAAGTGTCAGACCATGAGCAGATCCACTCGGGATCGCAGCCGTCCTGGGCGTAATGTAACCTCGGCTCGCCAACTGTGACGGAAGTCACACGCACCGTAGCTTTGAGGAAGCGTAACACGCTAACCACAACAGACGCCTAGCGTCTCTGTTGCTCTTAGTACAAAAGGCCTTGCCTTATCGGTCCCCTTTTAATACCGAGTATTAAAGGGACCTGTACACTTGAAGGTTAGAGTTAAACTGACTTGTATTAACAACACTCATAAAGTTCTATCTACTGCTATCTATCTGTATACTGGATCCGTGTCTAAATTGCGATCTTCCTCAGCGGTTGGCTCTCGTGCATCGTGGTCCTTAAGTACGACCGACCTAACTTAACGCAGTACATTGTGAAGGTCTACCATGAATACTCTATATATGGACCACTGGTACCCAGTACCCATCGTGGTGTATGACACTCAGTTCTTGTGGGCCACACCGGCCGGTGTGGTCCACATCAGAGAACATCCCTTTTCCTTGAAAAGGACACTGGCCAATCCTGGCCCCATTACACCCTCCCTCACCCAAACGGGACGCACCTTTCCCAGGGGGAATCCAGCGGAAACGCGAGCACAGCCTCATTCGGCAATTCACGTTCTTCCGAGCACACGCGCACACGGCAAGGCCCTCTGGGCATGACGACGGAGACTCGGATCATCGTGCGACCCGCCCCAGACGCCCTTCGGGCTGTATGCCCCATCCAGACCTACGCCGACGCGCCCACTCCAAGCGACATGGAGGAGAAGCCTCCGGCGCCTGCTTCCAAGAAGCACTCGGGCGATCCGGAGGTGGCGAAGGCCGCGTCGGCTTCCAAGAAGCACGCGAAGGACGCGGGCGAAGCGAAGAAGTCTGCTTCCAAGAAGCTCAAGGACGCGGCGGCGAAGGCGAAGGCGAAGAAGACGCCCGCCTCGCCGAAGGCCACGCGGAAGGCTAAGAAGGTGACTGCTTCTTTGAAGCCCGCTCCGAAGAAGCCCGTGGTGAAGAAGCCCGCTGCCAAGCAGCTTCCGAAGACGAAGGGCGCATCGAAGGAGGGCCAGAAGACCCTGAAGCTGCCGCCCAAGCGCTCTGATGTGTGCTGCCCGGCCCTCACGAGGACGTGAGCAGCGACTCGTCCGACACGGACACCCCGAACCCCGGGTATGACAGTGGCGCCGACTCGCCTGCTCCTCGATCTCGGACGTCCACGAAGGACCATGCGGCTTCCGCGAAGGACGCGCCCACTTCCCCTCCGGGGCGTAGTCCGTCGCCGCATCCCTCCTTGGAGGTGGACTACGAGGAGTCGGAGCCCGACGTGGACCACGAGGACGGCGAGGTCGAGTGGTCGCCCAAGCGGATCACTGATGCCCAGCGGGTCCTCCATCCGGGGAGCCCCATGTCTCCCAAGACTGTGGTGGCCGTGGAACGCGCCCGACTCTTGGAGGAGTCCCTTTCTCGTCGAGACGACCCGCCCGCTGCGGTGTCGGAGCCCCAGGTCATCACCAATGCCGGTGTCGACGAGGGAGTCCCTCCTGAGCTGCTTCAGCCGGAGAATCGGCAACACCTGGCCGATCGTACTCATCAGGAGGCCTCTCAGGCGGTGAGCGCCAAGCGGGATCGCGAGACCCACGCCCTTCGCATCCAAGAGCAGCTACTCGCGCTGCGATACTGGACTCGGGACGAGTACCGGGAGCACCTTCGCCAGAGTCGCATGCCTGGCCCAGGCGCGCCGCAGTGCGACAAGTGTCCGGTCGTGCTCCTGGTGGACACCGGTTTCTGCCGGCAACGGAATGAGACTGAGTTCGAGGGGTGGTTAGACCACTTGGGCTATCCCAGGCCCGAGTTCTTGAACTCTCCCTATCGGATAGATTGGCTGGCTCAGCGTCGTCTTCGATTTCGCATGGCGAAGATGATTGCAGACAACACGTGGCCGAACCGATTCTTTGATCGCCACAAGCCCATGCCGGGTGTCATCCTCGAGGAGGTTCTTCAGAAGATTCAGAAGTCTTGGCAGTCGCAGCCGATAGAGCCAAATAGTGTTCTCGGCGCCCTGTCAGCGCCGACCAGGTCCGTGGGCACTCTCAAAAGAGGCCACGAGGTCGGCGCAGTCCTCCTCGAGGCGAGCCCCAGGCTCCCACGAGTTACGACTACTCGGGTAGCCCCGCCACTTTACCAGGCACTGGTACTGACCGCTACGCCCGCGGCACTTCAGTAGCTTCTCAACATGGTAGTAGAGGGCGCCCTCATTACCAAGCAGAGGCGGTGGAGCCCGCGGCTGCAGTGGTATCTGACCAAGACGCTCAGCGTCGTTCGACTGGCTCTCGTCCTGACCTGGAGAGCCTTCTCTCCGGTGTGGAGTCTTGTCAGCGACTGCTGGATGGTCAGCGGACCGAGATGGTGGCGCTTCGCGCTCGCGTCTAAGATGCGGAGGCCCGCCTGGAGAACCTCCAGGATGTCCGAGAGGACTTGGAGTGCTTGCGGAACCGCGTCTGGGATCTGCCTCGGCAGCTGGGTGGTGACGTTGACCGCTTGCGTGGCCGATGTTCGCGAGGCGAGGAGAACGACGAGCAGGTGCGCCAGGGCCTGGAGATGCACCTCGCCTGGTTCCGTGACCTGTACGACCGTTTGGGTTACTTGGAGACGCAAGAGGCTATCCGCGTAGCGGCTCGTGCTCCTGACCCGGCTCCGGCTCCGGCTCCGGCTCCTGCGCCTGCCCAGCTTCCCTCGGAAGATCTCGTTCGGATGATGGCGAGTGCCTTTCAGCAGTATTCTGCGACGCAGTCGGCTCCTCAGGCTCAGCAGCCCCCACCGGGCGATAGGGCTTGAGCAAGCCAACGTAGAACGTCGGGTGCGTGGCCATGGACGATGGCAGATCCAATGTGTAGGCGTGGCCGTGGACCCCGATGACCGTGAACGGCCCCACGAAGCGAGGTCGTAGCTTGGTGCTGCCCACAGCGAAGACCGTTTGAGTAGGAAGGTTTTTAGCGTTTAATAAGACTTGGTCTCCCAACTTGAACACCTGTGTGTTCTTACGCCCCTGGCGATCACTTTGTTCCTTCTGCGTGTCTTGAGCGGCCGCCATGGCGTCACGAACGCGCTGTCTGACAGCTTTACCAGTATCGATAAACGAGAGCACGTTCCGTTTGACGGACGTTCGTAGGCCTTTAAGGCCCCTTGGGTCGTCGGCATTAGCCTCTCCCCCACACAAACTCGAGGCTGGGGGCAACGTCAGCGGCGTACGCGGGTGCCGCAGTCCGCTCACGTAGAACGGAGTGAAGCCCGTGGACGAATGCACGGCATTGTTGAGCGCAAACTCCACTTGTGGAAGAAGCACACTCCACTTCGTGGGCTCTGCTGCGCAGACACTGCTAAGAATGTCCTCCAGAACTCTGTTCACCCGCTCAGTCTGACCATCGGTCTGCGGATGGTCCGCTGTGGACATGTCCAACCTCGTGCCTAAGAGGCGGAAGAGGTGTTGCCAGAAGTGGGACATGAACCTTGGGTCTCTGTCACTCACGAAAGCCTCGGGGTGGCCGTGGTTACGAAAGACATTGTCCACAAAGAGCTGAGCTGCCTGAGGCGCAGTCACGCTCTTCCGCACAGCGGCCAGCCGCACCATCTTACTAAGGCGGCAAACAAACACCAAGATGTCAGTGTGGCCACGCGCATAGGCCGGAAGCTCGAAGATGAAATCCATGCTCACAGAGCGCCAGCAGTCCGCCGGCACCGGCAAGCTCATCAAAGGAGCGGACGCCGAGGGCGCAGGTTTGACGCGCTGACACGTCTCACATGTCTGTACGTACTTACGTACCGATTTGTACATGTGGGGCCACCAGAAGTTGCGGGCCACGGACGTGTACGTCTTCTCCCGCCCCAGATGGCCGCTAAGCGGCGTAGCATGAGCCTCATAGAGGACACGATGACGCAGGTCCTCGTCGTTTGGAACGACAATGCGAGGCTCGTCGCCCCCGTCTACTTGGTAGTAGAGCAAACCCTCCACTACCGAGTAGCGGTGCAGACGTGAGCGTTGTCGCGCCGTGAGCTCGATGGCCTTGTTTGGAGCGCTCAGCACCTCCACTAGACCTGCAAGGTCGTCGTCGTCGGCATACGCCTCGAGAATAAGCTCATAGAGCGGTGTCTCAAGGTAGGCCAGATGTGCCAACTCGTAATCTGACCGCCGGGAGAGCGCGTCCGCGAGGACATTCTGCTTTCCCGGTTTGTACACCACCGTGAAGTTGCATTCGGCGAAGAAGGAGAGCCACCGCGCCATGCGCTGAGAGAGGTGAGGTGACGACGTCGCCGTCCTCAACGAGGCATGATCTGTGTAGATCACAAAGGGTTTTTGACCTAACAGGTGTACTCGGAACTTAACCAAGGCGTACTTCATTTCCAAGAGCTCCTTGTCGTGGACAGGGTAGTTCTTTTCCGCCGCCTTCAATTGGCGAGATTGGAAAGAAACTACCCTTTCCCTGCCTTCGGCATCCACCTGGAGCAGGGCACAGCCGATGGCAAAGTCAGATGCATCGCATACCACGCTGAAGGGGCGCTCCTCATCGGGCAACGCCAGGATCGGAGCGCTCTGAAGGCTGCTCATGATAGCTTCAAAAGCCTGTTGAGCCTCAGAGGTCCATGACCACACGGCATCCTTCTTGAGAAGATTCGTTAGTGGCAATGCCATCTCGGCGTAATTGGCGCTATACTTGTGCAAGTAGTTGGCCAGGCCGAGCCATTTCCGCAGGTCCTTCTGCGAGACGGGCACCGGCCACTGTGCAATGGCACACACCTTTTCCGGGTCTGCACGGACACCGTCCTTCCCAAGGAAGCAGCCCAGAAAGGGGATTTCTTCGGCTCCGAAGATACACTTGTTGATGTTCGCGTAGAGGCGATTCTCGCGCATGCACAAGAGAACCTCACGGAGGTGGCCAAGATGGGCTTCGACGGCCGTCTTCCCTTCGGACGCACGACTGTGCACGAAGATGTCGTCGAAGTACGTCTGTACGAACTGCCGCATCGGCCTGAAGAGCTGCGTAACGAGCCTGTTGAACGTGGCGGGTGCGTTGGACAGCCCCTGGGGCATGACCAACCATTCCCACAACATCCCGCTGGGAGTGCTCACTGCAGTGAGTGGGATGTCCGATTCCCGCATCAGCAACTGATAGTAGCCGTCGACCATGTCGAGTGCACTAAAGACCGTGCAACCAGCCATGTTGTTCTGCAACACATCCTTCCGAGGAATAGGCGTCGACGCCGGGATGGTTGCCGCGTTCAACTTGTTGAAGGCGTGCACCATGCGCCACTTCCCATTGGGCTTGCGCACACAGAACGTCGGTGACGAATGTGGCGACTTGGACTCGCGCACCATGCCAGCGGCGTGCTTTGCCGCAAAGAAGGTGTCGATGACGTCGACCTGTTCCTTCGGAAAGCGGCCACTGCCGCGTAGTACAGTACTTAGTGCCTGGCACGAGGTCGATCTCATGCCTCACGCCCCGATCCGGGGGAAGGACCGAAGGGGGGTCGTCGCTAACGACATCCGAAAACTCCTTCAGAAGAGCGTAATACGGATCCGAAGGGTCCTTCAAAATGGCAGTGCCATACCGCGTCTGCCTCTTAGTGGTTCGTTCGTCTTCCAATACCTCGGAGTCCATGACCGACGAGGAGTTGAGCTCCAACGAGCTGCCTTCCGGGCGAATGAGAACCACTTCTGCCAACTCTCCCGCCTTGAGAGAGTCCATAAACTCGACATACGAAAGCTCCTCGAGCTCAAGTAGCTCTGCTACTGTGGGTAACGGAGTCAACACCTCCCCCACCTTGGGTACGCCCGTGAAGACGTCGAATACTTGAGGGACCTTGTCCCCAACCGCGGAATCCGCATCGCGGCTAGACGCCTCTGCCTTGGGCGTGCTCGTGACCTTGTCACCCTTGCTGTCCTTGAAAGTGGGAGCCCCTGCTCGACCACTCGTGGTTGCGCGAGCACCAGCTCTAGCGTCTTCTGTCGCGCGAGCTGAACCAGCTACAACGCCTTGCGTAGTGGGAGTTCCGACTCGACCACTCTTGTTTGCGCGAGCAACAACTCTAGCGCCTTTCTCGACGTGAGCTGAACCAGCCACCACGCCTTGCATAGGGGGAGCTCGGACGCTACCACCCCTTCCTGCGCGAGCTCGTACAGCGTCCGCGCCTTGAGTGTTCACTGCCCCTTGGGCAAGTGCAACTCGGATGCCAACTGCAGAACCCTGTCCCCTAACCGGAGAGGTACTAGGATCCTGCGGATCTTCTCCACCACCTACCTCGAGCTGTCGCGCTCGTGGAGGCAATGCCATGGGCAATTCCAACACTTCCGAAGTGCCGGCAAACTGCCGCTCACCGCGTGGCACACGGTGCTCATGCACAAACCCGTCTCGGGAAGAGGAGGGGCCATGACCCGCCAGGGCTCTGTCCCCGAGGGGGTTGTGGCTGGCACCAATGGTGCGACTACGCCAGTCTATCCACGGCTCGTGCTTAGCAAGCCAAGGCATGCCGAGGATAAGATCGTACCGATCATCCATGTCCAATCAATGAACGGTTCGACCGAATTGAAGTCATCAAACTTCACGCTTAAGGGTATGGTAACCTTGCGTGTAGACACGATGGAGCCAGTCGCTAAGCGAACAGATACATTGGTATTACTCTTAGAAGCTTCTAAAGCACTAGCATACAATGCATGTTAAGAGCCGGACGCGCCGCGTACTTCTTGTCGCGTGGCGCCTTCCATGGGTTGGTGGGGCAGTTTCGACGGAAGAGACCAGGTTGGTTACAACCGAAACAGCGACCACTCGCCCGTTGCGTCTTCTGAGGACGTGCCGACTCGGCAAAAGAGATCTCCATCGGAGTGGGACCCTCATTTGCTTCGACATGAGGCGTGTGCCCTTGCGCGGAGCGCACGCAGTGGTCCTCCAACATGGCAATGTGGACCGCCTCATTAAAGGTCTTCAGCTGACGCCGGAAGAGCTCCGTCCGAACCGGACCCGTGCGGACACCGTCCATGAAGACCGTCACCTTGACGTCCTCAGAGAGGGGTGCGCCGGCCATGGCGGCTTCGAGGTTGTGGAGCTCCATGACGTAGTCTTGAAGCGACCGCTTGCCTTGCTTGCACCGCAAGAAACTGGAGCGGTGGCGGTATGCCACATTGGCGAGGAGGAAGGTGGAGCGTAGCTCCTGTTCCATGAACGACCACGAGGTGAAGTACACCGGCGTTGCCGTTTCACGGGCCATAGCCCATGCGCGTGCGCGCCCTCCAAGGTTGGATAGCGCGAACGCCACTTGAGCCCGCGCGTCGTAGATCTGTCCAGCGCTCAGCGCGATTTCGATCTCGCGAACCCAGAAGACAAGACTATCTGAGTCTTTGCCGTCGAACGTCGGAACCGACATCTTGACGGGCTTCGTCGTGGTTGGACGCGTAGCGAATGAGGCCGTATTCGTGGCGGACGCTTGTGCCGCACTCTGTGCCTCAGCTCGCATCGTCGCACGAGCGGCTTCCTGGGCAGCAGCGCTCACGTGAGCAATTAGCGACGACTCGTACTTGTCGAAGCGTTCCACGCGCGCCCTTTGCTGCTCAGCAGGAAGGTTGGGGAATCCAGCGAAGGCTGCCTCGCCCAGGAGGCTGACCATCTTCTCCAGCGTAGCCCAGTGGGCATCGGAGAGGTGAGGAAAGTCCTGCCGCGCCGGCAGCCGACTCCCTGAGTCTTCCATACTCAAAGAGACTCTGATTGTAGAGATCCGCGTCGGTCGCGGGATTGACTACGAGTGCTACCAGGTGTGACGGGAGTCACACGCACTGTAGCTTAGAGGAAGCGTAACACGCTAACCACAACAGACGCCTGGCGTCTCTGTTGCTCTTAGTACAAAAGGCCTTGCCTTATCGGTCCCCTTTTAATACCGAGTATTAAAGGGACTTGTACACTTGAAAGTTAGAGTTAAACTGACTTGTATTAACAACACTCATAAAGTTCTATCTACTGCTTTCTATCTGTATACTGGATCCCTGTCTAAATTGCGATCTTCCTCAGCGGTTGGCTCCCAATCCTGGCCTCATTACACCAAATACGAGGTCCTCGAGGTTGGCCTCGAGTCGAGGCTGTGCCCCCTCGGGGTTCCGAGAGATCGTCTTCCTGCCAGATCGCAACTGCTGTACATGTAGCATAGTATAACTCATATTGAAGACCGCACTATACGGTAGTAGTATTACCGAGGTATACTATTTCAGCAAGCACTGCATCGGAAGCCCACCATCGGGTAGAAGATCACGACAAAGAGCAGCGACTGGCCGAACACGTACGGGATCGCCGCCACCATCGTTGCCACGAAAAAGCACAGTGAGCTGTACGTCTGGGCCGCGCGGTCGCGGTAGAACTCGGCGCGGTCGACCGAGTACTCGGGGAGCGTGCTCATGAAGCTAGCCCACGCCGAACACCTACAGCGCGACCTCTGCGGCGGATGTTATGGCGCTGCTGCTGCAGCAAGGCGCCGACCCGGCGATTAGGCAAGCGAGACGGTAGCGTCAGGCCGCTCTCCTTTGTTTTGTGGGCATGTGACGCGAGGCAACTGGAAATTTTCCAGAGTGGCCAGTTCGCAGCCGCCCAGGGTGCAGAGCCGGAGAGTGTCGAATGGAGATCTGGATTCAGAGTGGCACAAGAATGGTACACTCGAAAGTGTTGACTAGTTGAAGATCGTGGGGACGATTACTCGGAACACGTATAGGCTTACAGGCACGGAGGCGTCCCACCCGAAGCAAAGATTCGGGATGGAGGTATAGTGCCCGGTCCGGCCGCCGACTTCCCTTTGCAGCAGGTACCCATATGAAGGGGCCAAACGCTTCCGGTAAAATGTATCCCGGAAAGCGGCCTGCCCATACGAGCCGAGTGATCACCAAGTTCCTCAAGATCAAGACACCCCGAGCGACACTACAGAAGTCCAGACGAAGCACACCCTATACATCCCGAATGATGAAAGGACAACCCGAATGACCAAGATGCCACTCCGGATGAATGTCACCCCGGATGGCAAGTGTACTCAAGTATGAACCAACCAATCACTGACGCCCCAGGGGCGTGCCAAATCAGGCACCCGTGCGAACATGAGACCAAGATCCAGACAGTGCTACGCCTAAGCCAGGGATCTTCGAGACAAGCCAATCAGGTGGTGACAGCGCGCCAGCGCACGAAGTGCGATTGCTAAAGCCTGCCGCCAGTGCAAGATGAGTGAGCGGCCCTCCGCGAGTTCAACATGATCCCAAGTATACTGAAACCCAGTCATCCGGGAGGAGTGGATGCGATTCGAGCAGAGGAGACCGCCGAAAACCCAGATACCAAGAAAGAAAGAAAGAAATGATAGCCAAAGAGAGAGAGAGATAAGAGATAATCAGTGTTTGTTTTGCCTTCTAGAGCCCAAGTGGACTTTGTGTCTGTTTGCCATTGACTATGGAGAGTATATTCGCCGAGGACGACGACGCCATATTTCTGCTACCCAAAGGAGAATCCAAAGGAAGGTCCGGGAGCCGCGTACACCAACCGACGTCCAAGTTCGTGCAACCGCACAAGGAACTCTCACCTACACGCTTCAAATCAAATTGGGTACTCAAAAAGGCTGCTTTCCGGTTGGTCTACCCATTTCATATCTCTAAATTGCCTGTGGACACTCGAAAGAGGACCCTTGCATTCCATATTCCATCTGTAGTTTCAGGAGGTTGTAGCAATCACCCCCTGAGATCCGAGTTAGATTGCTTGTTTTTAGGGCTATATGTGTGGTTTCCCTCGTTCATTCGAGGGTGGTGCGCGTTGGGCAATCCGGATTTCTCGGTATCCGGGTTGTAACCTGAAGTTGACAGACTGCATATTGTATATACGAACTCTGTATTGTTATTGATTATTTTGAGAGTGGTTGTTTGGGGAAAGGTCTTTGCTCGTAAGCTTGCCTCCATTCGGGATCTCCCAGTTAAGAAGAACTTGGAAGTTCTCAGTATTCTTGTATCTAATTGATCGTTACATTTCCGGTTGAAAGACGGCCCGCCGAATTAATCGACACCTATAGGGATTGCACAAGGTCACACGCCGACTCGAGTCATTCTACTGTGTGTTTCGAGTTAACCGGGGCTGGTCCATTCTGGAATACCAGTCTTTTAACCCCGGACGCGCTATACATCCTGGACGATAAAAGCGTTCACCCGCTTCGCCTCAGCTGGTGCGCGTGCCCGGATTTGGTTGCCTAGGATTTCACCGGATTTGTATATTTGATTTGGATCTTAAAAGGGTGCTGAGAGCTACTAACCGACTAACTGTGGAGGTTATGGCTGGAAGTGAGAGTACACGCGAAGGAGGACGGAGCGCGCGCGAAGGAACGCGGCGCTCGCGTCGAACTCAAGGAGTGCCGCCTGAAGAGCAACTCTCCCTCGAAGAGGTGGAGAGATCTGCTCGACAAAGAAACGCTGAGAGGCGCAAGGCGGCCCGCGAGGAGAAGGAGTCAACGGATGCTCAAGATCAGCCCGATCTGGAGCCGGCAGTTCAGGATGCGCACCAAGCTTCCCCGGATACCGGCGCCCGAGAAGGTGTGAACGAAGCGCCTCCGGAAGACTCGGAGAGGGGCCCGAACTCGGAGTCCCAGGGTGCGTCCATCCCGGATGCACCCGCCCAGGCATCAGTGGGAGACGCCGTGAAGGTTGAGCCACTGGCTGCGGATGAAACTTCGGAATCGTCCCCGCCGGTCCAAGATGTGGTGACGCTGGAAGAAGAATCTTCACGGCTCACCTGTAAAGAAGAAGGTCCGTTGCCGGCCGTCCAAGAGGAACCCATGCCGTACGTTCCGACGGAGGTCCAGGAACTATCACCCGAATCGACGACTTGGGAAGCTTCCAGGATGGTCATCAACCTGACAGAAGAAGTGCTGCCAGAGATGCCAACTCGACATGACGAACCCACAGTCACTCAGGTGAAAACGTACGTGCAGACCAAGTCCGCCGCTGGGAACGAGTGACAACTGAATTTGTGGCGTCACCAACGATTGAGTACTCATGGCCATCGCCGCCTCCGGATTTTCAAAATTGGTGGGCAGCCGTGATGATGACGTCCGAGTATATTGCATCTCGGACTGCCATGGCCAGCTCTGATGAAGCCTGGATTTCTGAATGGAGTCTTGTCCGGCTGGCACCCAACATCGTGATTGATGTCACCGCGATCACAGTACATGCAAGCACGTTATCACCGCGAGAATGCGCTGCACTCACTCAGACATTGTTCTTCGAGATGGGATTCAGGTTTCGCAACTTGGCCCCCGAGTGGTTTCAGGCGCGCGCCTCCCGAGTGGATCCGAGCCTGGTGCGTACGGTTGTTGAAGACTTGCAGTAATTGCTAGCGGTGGAGTTCCTCGAGTGGCGAGGCGTTATTTCGGATGTCGTCACCCGAATTCTGCCCTGAGTTTTCAAGCTTTGAACGATGAGATCAAGTCCGAAGAAGGAGATGTGACGATGCTGGAGTATGAATCCGGGCTGCTTGGACGTGAATGTCTCCTCCGAATGATGGCGGCGGGCATCCGTAAGGTTCGCAGCCCAGCAAGCTCAGCCATTGACAAGCCGGAGCCCAAGCGCTCACAGTTTGGTCCGCCGCGACCGTCGTCGATTCCATCTTTGAGCTCACATTTGTCGTACCAGTCATCGGTGCGGACGATCCAAGATGTCGATGGCCTAAGTGGCCCGATGTCTGTTGCTCAGAGCGCCTCGTCGAGACGCACCCCGGATCGGGAATCCAGCATATTTGGAACCACAGTGGCAGGCTCGGATGAGTCTAACTTCAGCAACATCTCTGGATCACGATCGTCGGGGTGGGTATCATCATCCTCATCCTCGATGTGGTCATTCGGAGGGGCTGAAGCGTCAAACCACATGCGATACGCCGGACTGACTGGAGAAGTGATGATGGCTCAAGGCGGTGTGGCTCGAGGAGGTGGAGATGTAGGCGTCCAAATCTCGGACACCACGCTCACACCTCCGCTGGTCCTGGTGGACCAAGACGATGTCGCGATGTCAGAGTCTGGACATGTCAGCATCCGGAGTGACCGGCGCTCGAAGAAGTCCCATGCGAAACCCCGACGTCGGAAGACTCCAGTGACTCGAAGGAGACGTCGAAGTTCTAGGCGGGAAGGCCGGTCGTCCAAACATGGCTCCAAGCCAAAGAGATCTCCGAGCCGGTCCGTGAAGTCGGAATGGACGAGACGCTCGGGACAATCCGGTCGTTCGACGAGATCGGGCCCCTCAGAAGTCGCGCTATCTACGATGAGGTCAACCCAGGAAGCATTATCCCGGATGGAGCTCAGACAAGAGGCAGCCGAAGCTCGACAGGCTCAATTGATCCAGCAAGCGGTTCAAGCAATGCAGGCGAAAGCTGCACAGCCCATAGTCAAAGAAGAAGCGGCTCCCCGGGTTCCTACACCGCAGGTGCTTTCGGAAAGAGATGCAGCCCCAATTCCAGATGCGCCAGTAAATGTTGAAGCCATCCAGGCTGAAGCAGTGCGACACGCGCAGGAAGTGGCACAAGCGGAGCTTGACCGACGTTGGCAGCAACAGCGGCCCGAGGTCGAAGCTGAGAAAGCTGCTTGGGCTGCAGATTTCCAGCGGCAGTTGACTTCGCAGATGGATATCGTCCAGCAAAGGATGCGCGAAATGGAAGAAGCACGCAATCTGGATCAAGCCACCATTAGGGTCCTCCAGAACATTCAGCGAACTCGCTCTCGCAACATTCCTACCACCTCCCCTCAGGTTCAAGGTACTCAAGCGACCTCCAGCATTGATTCGGCAACATTGCCCAGAACAGAGCCAGTCCGCATGGCTATGTACCCAGAATCCAGTGGCGTAAGCACGGGAAACTGGGACGAGAGGCTGGACAAGCCAATCAACGATCTTACAGCAGCTCAACAGCGTGCAACCTTACACCCGATGACTGAGACCAAGTATGCGAAAACAGAGACGACTTCCAAGGTTGCCACTACCAACGCACCCCGAACGACGGCTCAGAAGTCCGGATCGAAGTCCACGGAACCCACGCGATCGGGATCAAGGAAACCTCCCTCTCGCCGGACCTCAGACAGGAAGCATTCAAGCCGACAAGGAGGAGATCCTTCGGACGACAGCTCGAGTTCTGGATCAAGTGATAGCGGCTCGAGCGATGATGACTCTGACAGTTCCAGTGGTGGTGGCCCCCCACATGCGACAACAGCTACGACCATGGGAGGCACTACATTAACGTTCAGGCCATACGTGAGTTCGAGCACGTTGGAAGACTTTGACGAGGATGCCCAGCTGCCGGCACGACGACGCTGGTGGGAGCTTTTCCTGAATTTGACCGTTCAAGGTGGTTGGTCGGATCGAACTAAGGTGTATGAGCTCAAGCTCAAGATGCCCCGGCAGTCCGAAATTGGAGGGGTCAATTCTCCAAACGCAGCCGCCGAGACTGGACCCGGCTGTCCGAACTGTTCAAGCGCGAGTATTGCAAGTCGAAACTGTCTGAAGCTGAGTGTTACTACACTGACGCAACGGAAGGGAGAGAAGGCTCTTGCGTTCTTGTACCGCCTGAATCTCGCCGCGGAGCGCGCTGGTGTTTTTTTCTCGAAAGTCTAGCAGGAAACTCGAACAACACATGCGGCAGTTCGTGAGGAACCTCTCGGATGAATCCCTCAAGGAAACCCTTCAGAGTCACGGTTCCAAGAAGGTGACCGATCTCGAATATATCCTGAAGCAGCGCGAAGAGCTCCGCCAGGAGGACAACCCACCCGCTAGAGTGCAACAGACGCGTGATTTCCGGGCCGACAATGTAGTCCGAGATCGTTTCAAACCGAAGCGCAGGGATCGCGCCTTTGTAGCTCAAGGCGATGCTGAATTGGATTCGGAAGAGCATGAGATGTCCCAGGATTCACCCGAACCCCGCCCTGGAGCATCCGGGAGCAGTTTCGCCCAGGAAGACCTAGATGGCGGTGGTTCGAGTTCACGTGCAGACGTCGTGTTAACCAAGGAAGAGCTCATGCACGAAGTTTTCCGCGTGATGGAGCGTGTGGGATGGCCACAAAGAGGCTCCCCCCTAACCCAGGAACGTCAGCGCCACGGCAGTCTGGATCCCCACCTCGGGTCAACCCGGATCGGAACGAGTATTGCGAAGACTGTGACCGGTGGGGCCATCCCACCGAGAAGTGTTGGAGCAGCATGATTTGTGACCGTTGCCACCGATGTGGACATCCTGCCCGAATGTGTGAAACGCGACCTTGCAAGAAATGTGAACAATTCCACGAAGGGCGATGTGAAGACTGGAAAGCTTTCCAAGAGATCAAGAAGCTGGTGCGCCAGGGGCCCCTAAGCGACCTGCCAAGCCACGTCCGGGACGCCATCCTAGATGGTGCCACACGAATGGTGTGGCCGATTCTGAGGGACAGCAGTTAAACCACTAAGCCCGCCGAATGAGGATTCGGTACGCGTCGGGCAGAAGAAATCCTCAGAATTGTGGGTTTTAGCTTATGTCGGCCCCGAATTGCGGACCAAGAACCACGATAACCAACAACGTATGACATCCCTGATTGACAACGGACCTGTGCCATCCGAGCGAGAGCTTTTGGATTATCCGAGTTTGACGTCAATGCCAGAGCCAGAGGGACCAGTTGAATTCCGACTGTCCCCAGGTGAAAGGTATGGATTGTGGGCTGACCATGATCCAGAAGACGAGAAACGGCAAGTTGCAAGGGTGCATGGTGCAGTAAGTGATTTCAGGACGCCAATCCTGTTGGACACCGGAGCCACAGTGAGTATGATAAGTTTGGACCTTGCGCGTAGGCTCCAACTTACACTAAGCTCACATCGGCAGATCAAGGTGTCTGGATTAGGGGGCGTTCCGACCTACATCAGCTCGAGCACTCAGGTGAAAGTCACGTTGGGACACAGGGTGGTGTACGTTTTGGATTTGTGGGTCACGAACATCGGAGAAGACGTGGATGTGTTGCTTGGGATGGATTTCATGTTTAGTGCTGGAGTACGCCTCTGCATTCGCGAAGGTTTGGTCATTCTCCCAGATGAGGAGTCTATTCTCATGTACGGAGAAGTTGTTCAGCGTCGTCAAGGTTTGGATCCCCCGATCAATGCCCCGACCGGACTACACCTGCGTTCCGGGGAAAGTGCTACTGTGCGTATTCGATACGGACAGAGCAACCCGGAAACCGATGTGGTTTGGGCAGGACGAGGCGACAGATGGGTAACACAGATACTTTACGGCCCCCAGATTTGGGCGACAGCAGTAAAGGTTGTGAACATTTCGGATCGAGATCTCTGGATTGACGCTCGAACGCCGGTGGCCCGAATTGTTGAGTACGGACACTTCCCGACGGCGGGACGTTTCGTACGACCTGGATTACGGCGTTATCAGGAGTGGCAGCAGTTAAATTTTGAAAGCACGTTGTCCGCCCAAGCGAGGTTGCGAGCGAGACGCTATGAGCAAATGCTTCAAGATGAAGAGCCACCTGCAGTACAGACACGAAGCTACCAGTGGCCGACTAAGTTGCTGATGCGACCGCAGTCGGACACTGAAGCAGTCCGTATGGTGCATTTGCAGGATAGGCCGACGTCCACGCCGGAAGTAGGTTTTGACTACTCGGAACCAGCCACGGATAATAAGTAGGCACCTGGACGTGATGTCTCGGGAAGACCAGAAGATGGCACTTCCGAATATGACGCGTCAAGTTCGAGATCACCAGTAAGTGATTCTGGAAGCGAAGGAGTGAAGCGATCACAACGATTAGACCCCATCCCGAACAACACAGATGAAGAAGACCAAGTCTCGGGAGGAGTGGCTGAAGAGAGTATACTTCTGGATGAACCAGCCCGGAAGGACGAAGATCCCGAGATGCCTTCTGTGATTGCAACAGGCACACCAGTCGAGAAGCTCGAATTGGAGTACGTCCGCTGTATGCGGGTGAATTCGGAAGAATTAGATTTGGAGCCAGCTGTGTACCTGCACGAAGGGAGTGAACTCATGGCACAGTTGAAAGACGAGTTAGCATTACTACCCGAATTGCTGGACCTCAGTCCCGAGTGTGACATTACCAAGGCAGACGTGGGGGAACCCGGTTTTAGCACGGACACTCAGGATCGCAGGCTCAGAGGCATCCTGGAACGACATCGAAAGATCTTCCTGGGTGATGGGAATGCAGCCCCTGCGCCAGCTCGAGGTGTGGTGTGCGATCTGGATGTGGGAGACGCGCGCCCTGTGGCACAGCGACCCCGCTCAATCGCACCACATATCATGATCAAGGTGTATGAGCTCCTCAAGAAGCTCCTGGAGACCAAATTGGTCGAACATTCCGAATCTCCTTGGGCATCCCCGTTTGTGATCGTCCTCAAGAAAAATGGCATTGACATCCGGATGTGCATTGATTACCGAATAGTCAACGGCTTCATCCGGCTCTCGAATTACCCGTTACCTCTGATCGACGATCTGTTAGTCGGTTTTGAAAGTGCGATGTGGTTCATGAGTCTCGACATGGCTAGCGGCTTCTGGGCAATTCGAATGACCGAACGCGCTAAGCTCATATCGGCTTTCGTTTGTCCGTTTGGACATTTCCAGTGGGCACGAATGCCATTCGGGTTGAAGAATGCGCCACTGATCTATCAGCACGTGATCAACAACTGTCTATGGGGGGGTTGTTCGATTACCACCTGAAGAGGAGGCACTGGTGGACCAGGAAGTCTTGGACTACCTCGGTTTGGACTCGCAAGATTCGGGAAAACCGGAATGTGTTGAGTTGTACCCTGACGTCACACGTCCGGAAAACTATCTGCCAGTACTGACGGAGCAGATGACGGTTTTCAAGCGTAACATCCCAATGCCATCCCGGATAGGACCAGTGCTGGGGCGTAGTTCTTATATTGATGACATCGCTCATGGTGCCGCGACTTGGGACCAGCTGTGTGACGATTTGGACGCGTTGCTGTACCGTCTGCGGTATTGGAATATTTCGGTCAGCTTAGCTAAAAGCGAATTCGGGAAGACGACGATCCCTTATCTGTCCCACGAGATTGGGGCGGAGGGAATCAGGGCCACTCCGAAAATTGTGAAAGGCATTCACGATCTACCATTCCCGAAGACCCTAAAAGGAGTTCAGTCCTTCCTCGGGAGCCTGAATTATTACCACAAATTCATCGAGGATTTTCCGGTGGTCGCCGCAGTATTGTATGAGCTGACGGACGATCAAGTCCGAGCTGGTCGAGACTTGCTCCGGGCGAAGGAAGCGTTCGCCATCCTGAAGTAGAAGATTGTGTCTACACCAATGCTCCGACATCCAGACCACTCGAAACCTTTCGTCATCATTCCACATGCCAACCAGTGGGCCGGTTGTGGTTCTTGGGCAAGAATACGATGGTGTTATCCAGCCTGTGCGATTCACAGGACGAGTCCTCCACGACGCGGAACTCCAGTATCACATTGCCGAGAAGGAAGTTTTGGCTGTCGTCCGGGTGTTCCAGACGTTCAAGACCCTGGTTGAAGGTTGCCCCTTGATCGTGTATACTCGTTACTCCGTTCTCAAGTGGGTAATCAAGTCGAAAACGGCGGATGACAGGACAGTGCCCAGGGGCGTTGCTCTCTCCTATTACGACTTAGACATCCGGAAAGTACAACGTGACGAAGACGGACTGGCAGCCATCCTGGGTGCGGGTATCACACCCAGGGAACACTTGGATGAAGTGGCCGAAAACTTGATTCCGGCCAAGGGGCGCATCCGAGCGCCACCAGTACTGGGTGTGGAAATGCTAGCAGCCGACTATTCCGGAGTGGTCCTGAGTTTTGACGGTGCAGCTAAGACATCCACGAAGCAAGGCAGCTGTGGCGGTATATTGTGGCAGTTGCCTGAGTGGACCATCCTGGATGCCCGAGGTTTCATCTTGAATGGAGTGACGGTGAACGACGCAGAATATTATGGACTACTCAAAGGATTAGGAATGGCTCTGGAACACAACATCCAGGATCTCGTAGCTGTGGGGGACTCTCGAATTTTTATTCAGCAAGTCCAGGGTCTGATCAATTGTAACCAACCTAACTTGCAGCGAAGGTTGGCCGAATGCCAAGTGTTGAAGGAGAAATTCAAGCTGGTCCGTTTGGTACATGTGAAACGAGATTTCAATCTGGCTGCAGACTATCTGACGTCCAAAACGCTAGTCTCAGGAGAAGATTGGGTCGTCCAGGATGAGGAGGAAAAATAACATCTGAGAGTTGTGTCGAAGATCCCTGAACAGATAATGAAGTCACCGGAAGAAAATGCTGAAGTGCGCTCAGTTGAACCTGTGGGTATCTCGGATGGATCACCCAGCAGGGATCCCGGGCGTGAGTCTGGACCTGGTCCCGAATCAGCGCCGCTTCCTTTCACTGCACGAGTACTGGCTGTGCTGACCCGGGGGCAAACGCGAGACACATCGGATGACACCCCACCTCTGGGCCCCCTGGAATTCCAGGCGGAACGCTGGAGGCGCATTCGCGCACACCAGGAGCGAGATGAATACCTATCAGAGATCGGTTAGCGTGTTACGCTTCCTCTAAGCTACGGTGCGTGTGACTCCCGTCACACCTGGTAGCACTCGTAGTCAATCCCGCGACCGACGCGGATCTCTACAATCAGAGTCTCTTTGAGTATGGAAGACTCAGGGAGTCGGCTGCCGGCGCGGCAGGACTTTCCTCACCTCTCCGATGCCCACTGGGCTACGCTGGAGAAGATGGTCAGCCTCCTGGGCGAGGCAGCCTTCGCTGGATTCCCCAACCTTCCTGCTGAGCAGCAAAGGGCGCGCGTGGAACGCTTCGACAAGTACGAGTCGTCGCTAATTGCTCACGTGAGCGCTGCTGCCCAGGAAGCCGCTCGTGCGACGATGCGAGCTGAGGCACAGAGTGCGGCACAAGCGTCCGCCACGAATACGGCCTCATTCGCTACGCGTCCAACCACGACGAAGCCCGTCAAGATGTCGGTTCCGACGTTCGACGGCAAAGACTCAGATAGTCTTGTCTTCTGGGTTCGCGAGATCGAAATCGCGCTGAGCGCTGGACAGATCTACGACGCGCGGGCTCAAGTGGCGTTCGCGCTATCCAACCTTGGAGGGCGCGCACGCGCATGGGCTATGGCCCGTGAAACGGCAACGCCGGTGTACTTCACCTCGTGGTCGTTCATGGAACAGGAGCTACGCTCCACCTTCCTCCTCGCCAATGTGGCATACCGCCACCGCTCCAGTTTCTTGCGGTGCAAGCAAGGCAAGCGGTCGCTTCAAGACTACGTCATGGAGCTCCACAACATCGAAGCCGCCATGGCCGGCGCACCCCTCTCTGAGGACGTCAAGGTGACGGTCTTCATGGACGGTGTCCGCACGGGTCCGGTTCGGACGGAGCTCTTCCGGCGTCAGCTGAAGACCTTTAATGAGGCGGTCCACATTGCCATATTGGAGGACCACTGCGTGCGCTCCGCGCAAGGGCACACGCCTCATGTCGAAGCAAATGAGGGTCCCACTCCGATGGAGATCTCTTTTGCCGAGTCGGCACGTCCTCAGAAGACGCAACGGGCGAGTGGTCGCTGTTTCGGTTGTAACCAACCTGGTCTCTTCCGTCGAAACTGCCCCACCAACCCATGGAAGGCGCCACGCGACAAGAAGTACGTGGCGCGTCCGGCTCTTAACATGCATTGTATGCTAGTGCTTTAGAAGCTTCTAAGAGTAATACCAATGTATCTGTTCGCTTAGCGACTGGCTCCATCGTGTCTACACGCAAGGTTACCATACCCTTAAGCGTGAAGTTTGATGACTTCAATTCGGTCGAACCGTTCATTGATTGGACATGGATGATCGGTACGATCTTATCCTGGGCATGCCTTGGCTTGCTAAGCACGAGCCGTGGATAGACTGGCGTAGTCGCACCATTGGTGCCAGCCACAACCCCCTCGGGGACAGAGCCCTGGCGGGTCATGTCCCCTCCTCTTCCCGAGACGGGTTTGTGCATGAGCACCGTGTGCCACGCGGTGAGCGGCAGTTTGCCGGCACTTCGGAAGTGTTGGAATTGCCCATGGCATTGCCTCCACGAGCGCGACAGCTCGAGGTAGGTGGTGGAGAAGATCCGCAGGATCCTAGTACCTCTCCGGTTAGGGGACAGGGTTCTGCAGTTGGCATCCGAGTTGCACTTGCCCAAGGGGCAGTGAACACTCAAGGCGCGGACGCTGTACGAGCTCGCGCAGGAAGGGGTGGTAGCGTCCGAGCTCCCCCTATGCAAGGCGTGGTGGCTGGTTCAGCTCACGTCGAGAAAGGCGCTGGAGTTGTTGCTCGCGCAAACAAGAGTGGTCGAGTCGGAACTCCCACTACGCAAGGCGTGGTAGCTGGTTCAGCTCGCACTACGCAAGGCGTTGTAGCTGGTTCAGCTCGCGCGACAGAAGACGCTAGAGCTGGTGCTCGCGCAACCACGAGTGGTCGAGCAGGGGCTCCCACTTTCAAGGACAGCAAGGGTGACAAGGTCACGAGCACGCCCAAGGCAGAGGCGTCTAGCCGCGATGCGGATTCCGCGGTTGGGGACAAGGTCCCTCAAGTATTCGACGTCTTCACGGGCGTACCCAAGGTGGGGGAGGTGTTGACTCCGTTACCCACAGTAGCAGAGCTACTTGAGCTCGAGGAGCTTTCGTATGTCGAGTTTATGGACTCTCTCAAGGCGGGAGAGTTGGCAGAAGTGGTTCTCATTCGCCCGGAAGGCAGCTCGTTGGAGCTCAACTCCTCGTCGGTCATGGACTCCGAGGTATTGGAAGACGAACGAACCACTAAGAGGCAGACGCGGTATGGCACTGCCATTTTGAAGGACCCTTCGGATCCGTATTACGCTCTTCTGAAGGAGTTTTCGGATGTCGTTAGCGACGACCCCCCTTCGGTCCTTCCCCCGGATCGGGGCGTGAGGCATGAGATCGACCTCGTGCCAGGCACTAAGTACTGTACTACGCGGCAGTGGCCGCTTTCCGAAGGAACAGGTCGACGTCATCGACACCTTCTTTGCGGCAAAGCACGCCGCTGGCATGGTGCGCGAGTCCAAGTCGCCACATTCGTCACCGACGTTCTGTGTGCGCAAGCCCAATGGGAAGTGTCGCATGGTGCACGCCTTCAACAAGTTGAACGCAGCAACCATCCCGGCGTCGACGCCTATTCCTCGGAAGGATGTGTTGCAGAACAACATGGCTGGTTGCACGATCTTTAGTGCACTCGACATGGTCGACGGCTACTATCAGTTGCTGATGCGGGAATCGGACATCCCACTCACTGCAGTGAGCACTCCCAGCGGGATGTTGTGGGAATGGTTGGTCATGCCCCAGGGGCTGTCCAACGCACCCGCCACGTTCAACAGGCTCGTCACGCAGCTCTTCAGGCCGATGCGGCAGTTCGTACAGACGTACTTCGACGACATCTTCGTGCACAGTCGTGCGTCCGAAGGGAAGACGGCCGTCGAAGTTCATCTTGGCCACCTCCGTGAGGTTCTCTTGTGCATGCGCGAGAATCGCCTCTATGCGAACATCAATAAGTGTATCAAGAAATCCCCTTTTTGGGCTGCTTCCTTGGGAAGGACGGTGTCCGTGCGGACCCGGAAAAGGTGTGTGCCATTGCACAGTGGCCGGTGCCCGTCTCGCAGAAGGACCTGCGGAAATGGCTCGGCCTGGCCAACTACTTGCACAAGTATAGCGCCAATTACGCCGAGATGGCATTGCCACTAACGAATCTTCTCAAGAAGGATGCCGTGTGGTCATGGACCTCTGAGGCTCAACAGGCTTTTGAAGCTATCATGAGCAGCCTTCAGAGCGCTCCGATCCTGGCGTTGCCCGATGAGGAGCGCCCCTTCAGCGTGGTATGCGATGCATCTGACTTTGCCATCGGCTGTGCCCTGCTCCAGGTGGATGCCGAAGGCAGGGAAAGGGTAGTTTCTTTCCAATCTCGCCAATTGAAGGCGGCGGAAAAGAACTACCCTGTCCACGACAAGGAGCTCTTGGAAATGAAGTACGCCTTGGTTAAGTTCCGAGTACACCTGTTAGGTCAAAAACCCTTTGTGATCTACACAGATCATGCCTCGTTGAGGACGGCGACGTCGTCACCTCACCTCTCTCAGCGCATGGCGCGGTGGCTCTCCTTCTTCGCCGAATGCAACTTCACGGTGGTGTACAAACCGGGAAAGCAGAATGTCCTCGCGGACGCGCTCTCCCGGCGGCCAGATTACGAGTTGGCACATCTGGCCTACCTTGAGTCACTGCTCTATGAGCTTATTCGCGAGGCGTATGCCGACGACGACGACCTTGCAGGTCTAGTGGAGGTGCTGAGCGCTCCAAACAAGGCCATCGAGCTCACGGCGCGACAACGCTCACGTCTGCACCGCTACTCGGTAGTGGAGGGTTTGCTCTACTACCAAGTAGACGGGGGCGACGAGCCTCGCATTGTCGTTCCAAACGACGAGGACCTGCGTCATCGTGTCCTCTATGAGGCTCATGCTACGCCGCTTAGCGGCCATCTGGGGCGGGAGAAGACGTACACGTCCGTGGCCCGCAACTTCTGGTGGCCCCACATGTACAAATCGGTACGTAAGTACGTACAGACATGTGAGACGTGTCAGCGCGTCAAACCTGCGCCCTCGGCGTCCGCTCCTTTGATGAGCTTGCCGGTGCCGGCGGACTGCTGGCGCTCTGTGAGCATGGATTTCATCTTCGAGCTTCCGGCCTATGCGCGTGGCCACACTGACATCTTGGTGTTTGTTTGCCGCCTTAGTAAGATGGTGCAGCTGGCCGCTGTGCGGAAGAGCGTGACTGCGCCTCAGGCAGCTCAGCTCTTTGTGGACAATGTCTTTCGTAACCACGGCCACCCCGAGGCTTTCGTGAGTGACAGAGACCCAAGGTTCATGTCCCACTTCTGGCAACACCTCTTCCGCCTCTTAGGCACGAGGTTGGACATGTCCACAGCGGACCATCCGCAGACCGATGGTCAGACTGAGCGGGTGAACAGAGTTCTGGAGGACATTCTTCGCAGTGTCTGCGCAGCAGAGCCCACGAAGTGGAGTGTGCTTCTTCCACAAGTGGAGTTTACGCTCAACAATGCCGTGCATTCGTCCACGGGCTTCACTCCGTTCTACGTGAGCGGACTGCGGCACCCGCGTACGCCGCTGACGTTGCCCCCAGCCTCGAGTTTGGGTGGGGGAGAGGCTAATGCCGACGACCCAAGGGGCCTTAAAGGCCTACGAACGTCCGTTAAACGGAACGTGCTCTCGTTTATCGAGACTGGTAAAGCTGTCAGACAGCGCGTTCGTGACGCCATGGCGGCCGCTCAAGACACGCAGAAGGAACAAAGTGATCGCCAGGGGCGTAAGAACACACAGGTGTTCAAGTTGGGAGACCAAGTCTTATTAAACGCTAAAAACCTTCCTACTCAAACGGTCTTCGCTGTGGGCAGCACCAAGCTACGACCTCGCTTCGTGGGGCCGTTCACGGTCATCGGGGTCCACGGCCACGCCTACACATTGGATCTGCCATCGTCCATGGCCACGCACCCGACGTTCTACGTTGGCTTGCTCAAGCCCTATCGCCCGGCGGGGGCTGATGAGCCTGAGGAGCCGACTGCGTCGCAGAATACTGCTGAAAGGCACTCGTCATCATCCGAACGAGATCTTCCGAGGGAAGCTGGGCAGGCGCAGGAGCCGGATCAGGAGCACGAGCCGCTACGCGGCGAGCCTCTTGCGCCTCCAAGTAACCCAAACGGTCGTACAGGTCACGGAACCAGGCGAGGTGCACCTCCAGGCCCTGGCGCACCTGCTCGTCGTTCTCCTCGCCTCGCGAACATCGGCCACGCAAGCGGTCAACGTCACCACCCAGCTGCCGAGGCAGATCCCAGACGCGGTTCCGCAAGCAGTCCAAGTCCTCTCGGACACCCTGGAGGTTCTCCAGACGGGCCTCCGCATCTTGGACGCGAGCGCGAAGCGCCACCATCTCGGTCCGCTGACTATCCAGCAGTCGCTGACAAGACTCCACACCGGAGAGAAGGCTCTCCAGGTCAGGACGAGAGCCAGTCGAACGACGCTGAGCGTCTTGGTCAGATACCACTGCAGCCGCGGGCTCCGCCGCCTCTGCTTGGTAATGAGGGCGCCCTCTACTACCATGTTGAGAAGCTACTGAAGTGCCGCGGGCGTAGCGGTCAGTACCAGTGCCTGGTAAAGTGGCGGGGCTACCCGAGTAGTCGTAACTCGTGGGAGCCTGGGGCTCGCCTCGAGGAGGACTGCGCCGACCTCGTGGCCTCTTTTGAGAGTGCCCACGGACCTGGTCGGCGCTGACAGGGCCGAGAACACTATTTGGCTCTATCGGCTGCGACTGCCAAGACTTCTGAATCTTCTGAAGAACCTCCTCGAGGATGACACCCGGCATGGGCTTGTGGCGATCAAAGAATCGGTTCGGCCACGTGTTGTCTGCAATCATCTTCGCCATGCGAAATCGAAGACGACGCTGAGCCAGCCAATCTATCCGATAGGGAGAGTTCAAGAACTCGGACCTGGGATAGCCCAAGTGGTCTAACCACCCCTCGAACTCAGTCTCATTCCGTTGCCGGCAGAAACCGGTGTCCACCAGGAGCACGACCGGACACTTGTCGCACTGCGGCGCGCCTGGGCCAGGCATGCGACTCTGGCGAAGGTGCTCCCGGTACTCGTCCCGAGTCCAGTATCGCAGCGCGAGTAGCTGCTCTTGGATGCGAAGGGCGTGGGTCTCGCGATCCCGCTTGGCGCTCACCGCCTGAGAGGCCTCCTGATGAGTACGATCGGCCAGGTGTTGCCGATTCTCCGGCTGAAGCAGCTCAGGAGGGACTCCCTCGTCGACACCGGCATTGGTGATGACCTGGGGCTCCGACACCGCAGCGGGCGGGTCGTCTCGACGAGAAAGGGACTCCTCCAAGAGTCGGGCGCGTTCCACGGCCACCACAGTCTTGGGAGACATGGGGCTCCCCGGATGGAGGACCCGCTGGGCATCAGTGATCCGCTTGGGCGACCACTCGACCTCGCCGTCCTCGTGGTCCACGTCGGGCTCCGACTCCTCGTAGTCCACCTCCAAGGAGGGATGCGGCGACGGACTACGCCCCGGAGGGGAAGTGGGCGCGTCCTTCGCGGAAGCCGCATGGTCCTTCGTGGACGTCCGAGATCGAGGAGCAGGCGAGTCGGCGCCACTGTCATACCCGGGGTTCGGGGTGTCCGTGTCGGACGAGTCGCTGCTCACGTCCTCGTGAGGGCCGGGCAGCACACATCAGAGAGCTTGGGCGGCAGCTTCAGGGTCTTCTGGCCCTCCTTCGATGCGCCCTTCGTCTTCGTAAGCTGCTTGGCAGCGGGCTTCTTCACCACGGCTTCTTCGGAGCGGGCTTCAAAGAAGCAGTCACCTTCTTAGCCTTCCGCGTGGCCTTCGGCGAGGCGGGCGTCTTCTTCGCCTTCGCCTTCGCTGCCGCGTCCTTGAGCTTCTTGGAAGCAGACTTCTTCGCTTCCCCGTGTAACGGGCCTAGTGAGTACCCGTCACTAGCTTACACGTAGCGGTGAGGAAGCGTCCAGTTCTCAGTAATACTGAGACCAAGTATTAAGTCCGAAGTAAAATCAACTCTGTTTTATTATTGGGACCAGGGCGGGGGCCCGTGGTCTAATGTGAACCACTCAAATGCAGGTCGACAGCTGATTGGCTGGAATGGGGTCTGGCTCCCCCACTTTCAGCCAATCAGATGATGACATGTCAGCACACGGCTAGCCGTGTGCTGACTGTGACTACTTATGTAATATCTGTAAGAGATCTACCTACTTATGTAAATGGGGAGGGCCCATTACATCACCCTCCTTTCAAGGCCGCACTCACGCACAGTGAGTGCAAGCAAAGACAAATCGAAGAAACTGGGAGACGACGGTGGCGCTACGCCAACGGGATGATCGGAACGGACACAGGCGGCAGCTCCTGCGTTTCGCAGGAGCACAACCGAACTTGCACGGCGACGGAGAAGATGCAGCAGGCGACGACAGCGGACGCGGGGACCTCGACGACGATCACGAGCTCGAGCAACACGGCGACGACCACGGACACGAGCACCTCGACGGCAGCGACAGCGCCAAGCGCGGGCACACCCGCGCTGCAGGCTCCATCACAGCTGAGCGTGGTGGATCGCGAGCTGAAGCCATGGGGCCTGTACGACTTGTCGGACGCTGAGTCGCCAGAGCCGCTGGCGACGATGCAGGCCTACTTCCGCCGGTTCCGTGCGCTGCGAGGGAAGGGTGTCGAAGGCGTCGCACACGACTCGCTCCAACGCTCGTGGTGCGCCATGATCGTCCGGTGGAACCGGATGCTTCGTGCGAACACCAGCTTCGTCGAGTGCCTCGAGGCTCGCGAGGAAGTTGTCCGCAACTACTCGCTGCGGGATCTGCGGGCGCGCGTGTGCTCCAACGCGTGGGATGTCGATCGGATCTGCTACGTTCAAGTGCGTGAAGGCTGCGCTGTCTGTGGAAGCTCGGAGAACCTCTCCGAGGCGGATTGGCAGCTCGAAGTCGTCGAGCGGCCGCTCGGTGAAGCGGAGCAAGGTTGGCTCGCGAAATACCGGCGTGCGCTTGCCGACGTCTCAATGTCTTCTAGTCGCGGCGGGGGCCGCCGCGCTCGTTCTCGGCGGGGCTCTTCTCCGCCGGCGCGTGGTCGCTCGCGATCTCGTCCTCGTACTCGCGAACAACGTCCGGGACATCCCGGGGGAGAGTGGAGTGTGGCTCCCATGTATCATCGTCCTGTGGAAACCCAAGCCAGCGCACTCGGTAACGCCGCGCATCAGGAATCCCGCGCGTGGCCGGATTACTCGTACGGACACGGGTACGAGGCGTGGCACGAGGCGGGTCCTCGTGCGCAACAATATGATCCACGATCCAGCGCGTATCACCAGCCGAATCAACAATCGGCGGGGGCGGCTCGCGGCGGTAGCTCGTACCCTTTGGTAGCCCAAGGTGACCTGGAGGAAGCTGCGAATCGGGCGTGGGACGCTCAGGCGGAGGCTGAGGTGGCGACGCCCCAAGTGGCGCAGGCTCGGACGGAGCTTGAGGCGGCGCGCCAGTCGAACCGAGAGCTGCTGGCGCGGACTCGCGAGCTGGAGAGGCATGTCTTCGGGGCGCCGCAGGCGGCAGCTCAACCTCGCCAGTCGGCGGCGAGGACTGCGCGTCGCGAGGGCCGCTCGCTCTACGCTCCGGTGCCGGAGGGTTCGTCGTCGACGGGATAGTGGCAGCGTGATACTTCTTGAGGCGCCCGACTTAAAACATCGGGTGCAGCCGTAACGACGTAGGAATATCCAACGTGTAGGCTTCTCCATTTACCTTCGTAACTTTGAAAGGTCCAATGAATCGAGGCGCGAGCTTGCTCGCGCCAAGATTAGACACGGCTGATGACCGAATGCCGTCAGTTGACAGGAGCACTTGATCTCCTGTCGCAAACGTAGCCATGTTCTTGCGCCCACGCTTGTCAGCATTCTCTTTCTGCTTGTCCACTGCGTCCTGCAGTGCGTCGCGCACAAAACGGGCAATTGATTGCCGTTGCATGACGAACTCCGAAACGGCGGCGTTGTCAACAGGACGCGCCGGAGTCTTCGGCGCGTAGTTTGCAGCAAGTGGAACCCCAGCGTTGCCTGGGTTGATCAATGTGCGGGCTGTCCATGTCGCAAGGGGAGACGCCGCGATGTCCGGCGTCGCGAGGGCCTTCTTCGTCGTGGAGCGGGTGACCGCATTCAGCGTCACGTCCTCCTGAGCTGCACTCGTCATGTCATGTACATCATCTTCATCCTCACCCAGAGTGGAGCCACGAGGCGCCGTGGGGTGGCCCACGGCGATGAGAGCAGGCACGCGCGGATGGCGCGCGTTGTTGGCGAAGAATGGCGTCAAACCAGTTGACGCGTGCTCAGCGTTGTTGAGTGCAAACTCAGCAAGGGGCAGGAAGGAGCTCCAACTCGCGAACGACGTCGCGTAGCTTCGAAGCACGTCTTCGAGGACCCGGTTGACTCGCTCCGTCTGGCCATCCGTCTCCGGATGTGCTGCCGTCGACATCGACAGCTTCGTACCCAGAAGCTGGAAGAGGCTGGACCAGAACGCGGACGTGAACCGCGGGTCACGGTCAGAGACGATCGACTCTGGCAGGCCATGATGACGGAAGACGAAGTCGATGAAGTGCGCCGCGGTCTCAGCCGCGGTGACCGTGTCACTCACGGGGATGAGATGCACCATCTTCGTGAATCGATCCACGAAGACCAAGACGCCGGTCCGACCTTCGGCGTCGCGTGGGAGCCCGAAGATGAAGTCCATGGAAACTGAGCGCCAGGCCTCAGTCGCAATCGGCAATGGTTGCAGGGGAGCCTGCGACGACTTCGATGGCTTCACTCGCTGACAGGTCTCGCAAGTGCGGACCCACTTGCGCACCCACTTGTACATGTGGGGCCAGAAGAAGTCGCGCGAGACAGCCGTGAATCTTCTCGCGGCCCAGATGCGCACCCATGGGGCTGTCGTGGAACTCGTGGATGATCCGAGCTCGCAAGCCGTCGTCGTTGGGCACGACGACTCGAGGAGCATCGAACTTGTCGATGTTGTAGCACAACAGATCACCGTCAAGGTGGTAGCGGTCGATCTGGTTGCGCGTGTTGCGCGACAGAGCCCCCAGTGTCTCGTCGCTGGGGGCGCGGAGATACGCCACAATGCTGGCGTAGACCGCGTCGTCTGCGTACACTGCGACGATCTCGTCGCGAAGATCCATCTCCGGAGACACGTTCGTCAGGTTGATGCCTGACGCGATGCACACAACACAATGGTCGTCGTCTTCATCTTCGTCGTCAATCACTTGACGACCCAGCACAGTCCGAGGGTCGTAGTCGGGTCGCCGAGATAGTGCATCGGCGAGGATGTTGTTCTTGCCCGGCTTGTAGTGGACGACGAAGTTGTATTCGGCGAAGAACGACAACCAGCGAGCCATACGCTGGGAGAGATGAGGCGACTTCATCGCTGTCCGCAGCGATGCGTGATCCGTGTACACGACGAACGTCTGCTCGCCTAGCAGATACACTCTGAACTTGATCAGAGCGTAGCGCATCGCAAGGAGCTCCTTGCCGTGGACGGGATAATTGCGCTCCGCCGGCTTCATCTGTCGTGACTGGTAGCTCACGACTCGCTCGCGACCTTCGTCGTCGAACTGCATGAGCGCGCACCCGATAGCGAAGTCGCTAGCGTCACACACGACTTGGAAGGGCTTCGAGTCCTCTGGAAGCATCAAGATTGGCGCTGACGCCAAGCTCTTCTTCACTGAGTCGAACGCGGCTTGGTGCTCCGGACGCCACAACCACGTGGCGTCTTTCTTCAGCAACGACGAGAGAGGCTGGATCAATCCAGCGTAGTCCTTCGTGTACTTGTGCAAGTAGTTCGCCAGACCCAGCCGCTGACGAAGTTCAGTGGGGCTTGTAGGCGTAGGCCATGAACAAATAGACGAAATCTTCTCTGGGTCAGCGCGTACTCCATTCTTGCTCACGTAACAGCCAAGCACCGGAATCTCCGGTGCGCAAAAGACGCACTTCTTGAGGTTGGCGTAGAGCTTGTTCTCCCTCATCACTTGAAAGACTTGCCTCAAGTGCCGCACATGGACTTCGACCACGCTGAGATCTCCTTCAGCGCGACTGTGGACGAAGATGTCGTCAAAGTAGCTCGGTGCAAAGTCACGGAGCGGGCGAAGTACATGGGACACCATGCGATTGAACGTCGCAGGTGCATTCTTCAGACCTTGGGGCATGACAAGCCACTCCCAGAGCATGCCGCTGGGAGTACTGACTGCCGTGAGAGGGATGTCGCTCTCTCGCATCAGGATCTGGTAGACGCCATCGGTCAGGTCGATGGCGCTGTAGATGACACTGCCCGACATGGAGTCCAGTACCATGTCCTTGCGGGGGATCGGCGTCTGTGCCGGGATGGTGGCGTCGTTCAGCTTGTTGAAGGCGTGGACGATGCGCCACTCGCCGGTGGCCTTCTTCACACCGAGTCACCATCGGTGATCAAGCACACTTGCTCGATGTCTCCGGCCTTGAGGTCTCGGAGGAATTTCTTCCAGGAGAGGCCTGGGAGACTCGTGATGGACTTGGCGTCGCGAGGCGGACTCGCGACCTCGATGACACGGGTGCGGTTCGGGGCTCCGTCCACATACTCGAACGTGCAGACCGACTCAGTCGGGGCTGAGGGTGGATCCGCCGCACGGCGGGGCTTCAACCGCCTCTGCGATCGACGGGACGTCTTCGTGCGGCTCGAGCCCCTGCTCGAGACTGAGGTGTCGCTCTCGCTGGACGAGGCTTCACCCTCCTCTAGGCGCGAGAGCTCGTTCTCGACCGCGCCGTTCACGCGCGGTGGCAGCTCCTGCTCGCCCGCGGCATCGTCATGCGGGAGCCCCTGCTCGACCGCCTCGTTAGCATGCGGGAGCCGCTGCTCGGCCGCCTCAATAGCATGCTGGAGTCGCTGCTCGACCGCCTCGTTGGCATGCGGGAACCACTGCTCGACCGCCTCGTTGGTGGACGGGAACCGCTGCTCGACCGCCTCGTTGGAAGGCTGGAACCACTGCTCGACCGCTTCCTTCACATACGGGAGCCGCTGCTCAACCGTCTCCATTTTCATCCGCGGGAGCCACGGATGCTCAACCGCTCGCCTCTCACTCGCACGCCCACGCGCGGGTTCTTCATCTTCGTCACCAGTCAGCAGCACTGCGCATGTCGTGCAGAGAGGGCCATCGCTCGCTCTGCGCACAATGTGCGTCGTGGACGCCCCGTCCACGACTGTGACATGGGGCCAATCTCTTGGCGCGACCAATAGATGCGTGAAGACTTCGGACACGTCGAAGTCTTGACGTCGCTTGACCGACCGAGCCAACCAGTCGATCTGGGGCTGGTACCGAACCAACCATGGGATGCCCAGGATACAGTCAAACGCGTAGTTCATGTCGAAGACGATGAAGTTGTCGTTGCTGTGGAAACCATCGAACGTGTACGGCAACGACAACTCTCGCCGTGCGACACGGCGAGGCTTCCCATCCGCAAGCTTGACAACCACATCTCCAGGAAGATCTCGCCCGGGAACGCCCGCGGGGAGGATCGACAGACACGAGGCTCGGAAGAAGTTGTTCGTCGCTTCTGAGTCCAGGAGCGCACGGAGAGGTCGCCGAGCACCGGCGACAAAGAGGCTGACGATGATCAGCCTCGAGTCGCCACTGGCAGTGGCATTGAAATGTGCATGAAGCACGGGGGGGGCTAGAAGGTCGGGCTGCCACCGGGGGACCCGGACCTCCATTCCAACCAGTAGGGCGCCCCGCCCCTACTGGACCCGGCCGTTTTTTGGTTGTGCGGCCGGGGTCTTCTCGTCGGACGCAACATGCTCCATGTGCGCAATGACCGGAGCCGGCGCGCGGCACACTGCCGCGCGATGTCCAGACTTCCGGCATCGGAACCAGACCAGCGCACGTGGTTCACGACCACCTCGTCCTCGCCCCGAGGACGACCACTGTTGGCGCTGCGACGTCTCAACGGCGTCGATCTCCATGGGCTCGCACCCCGACGAGGGAACCTCCGCAGGCATCTGCTGTGCGTACGACGACGTCACCACGTAGTCCTCGCGCAGCGCGAGGGCAAATGCTTCTTCCAGAGTGGCGGGCTCAGCTCGCGTGAGACAATACCGCGTCATGCCCTCCCGCATGCCGAACACAAAGACGTGGACTTGAGACGCCATGTCGATCGGCTTCGTGACAATACACGAAGCGAGGTGGCGCGTCTTCTGAACGTAGTCGCGCATGGACATCTTGCCTTGTTTGAGCGCGAAGAATGTCGCGCGGACACGCGACTCACCTTGAGGAGGCTCGAAGGCGAGGCGCAGGTCACTCTGGAGTGCCTCCAGAGTCGGGAACGCGAGTTGATCGACGACGAGCTTGCCGAGGGCCCATTCCTTGGCCTTCCCGGAGAGACGGGTCAGCAAGAAGTTCACCTTCGCTGACGGCGCCTCGATCAACCTCGAGGCGATCGCAATGTCAATCTCCCTGAACCAGCGGTTCAGAGGGAGACGATCTGGGCCAGTCCCAGAGTACGAAGACGTCTCCATCTTCACGGCGTTGTTCCTGGACGCGTGCGAGGGAGTTGACACTCGCCGCTTTGCTTCGGCAAGCTCGTGATCCATGAACTCTTGGATGGCTTGGAGCTGTTGGTCGGGCGTCGCTGAGCTCAGCAGCGACGTGACGACAACTTCTCCGGACACCGTCGCGAGGCGGTGGAGTGCCTGCCACTCGATGGACGTCAGATGGGGGAAGGCCGCGTGCTCCAGCGTCATGGCTGGGGGTCCGGCGGGCTGGTCTTCACTCATCTCGAACTTGGTCATGGGAAGGACTACAAAGTGCTACCAGGTGTAACGGGCCTAGTGAGTACCCGTCACTAGCTTACACGTAGCGGTGAGGAAGCGTCCAGTTCTCAGTAATACTGAGACCAAGTATTAAGTCCGAAGTAAAATCAACTCTGTTTTATTATTGGGACCAGGGCGGGGGCCCGTGGTCTAATGTGAACCACTCAAATGCAGGTCGACAGCTGATTGGCTGGAATGGGGTCTGGCTCCCCCACTTTCAGCCAATCAGATGATGACATGTCAGCACACGGCTAGCCGTGTGCTGACTGTGACTACTTATGTAATATCTGTAAGAGATCTACCTACTTATGTAAATGGGGAGGGTCCATTACAGCCCGCGTCCTTCGCGTGCTTCTTGGAAGCCGACGCGGCCTTCGCCACCTCCGAATTGCCCGAGTGCTTCTTGGAAGCAGGCACCGGAGGCTTCTCCTCCATGTCGCTTGGAGTGGATACGTCGGCGTGGGTCTGGATGGGGCCTACAGCCCGAAGGGCGTCTGGGGCGGGTCGCACGATGATCCGAGTCTCCGTCGTCATGCCCAGAGGGCCTTGCCGTGTGCTCGGAAGAGCGTGAATTGCCGAATGAGGCTGTGCTCGCGTTTCCGCTAGATTCCCCCTGGGAAAGGTGCTTCCCGTTTGGGTGAGGGGGGGTGTAATGGGGCCAGGATTGGCCAGTGTCCTTTTCAAGGAAAAGGGATGTTCTCTGATGTGGACCACACCGGCCGGTGTGGCCCACAAGAACTGAGTGTCATACACCACGATGGGTACTGGGTACCAGTGGTCCTTATATAGAGTATTCACAGTAGACCTTCCCAATGTACGCAGTTAATTAGGTCGGTCGTACTTAAGGACCACGATGCACGAGAGCCAACCGCTGAGGAAGATCGCAATTTAGACAGGAATCCAGTATACAGATAGAAAGCAGTAGATAGAACTTTATGAGTGTTATTAATACAAGTCAGTTTAACTCTAACCTTCAAGTGTACAAGTCCCTTTAATACTCGGTACTAAAAGGGGACCGATAAGGCAAGGCCTTTTGTACTAAGAGCAACAGAGACGCCAGGCGTCTGTTGTGGTTAGCGTGTTACGCTTCCTCTAAGATCCGGTGCGTGTGACTCCCGTCACAGTTGGCGTACTTGGCGGCGACGTGCAGCGCGATCTGCCGCTGTTTGAAGAACTTCATGGAGACCAGATCGATGACCTTGCCGTCGTACGTGGCGAGCAGCAAGGTCACGAGTCGTGACTCACGACGGTCTCGTCGCGGCGCATGGCGAATCAGTGCAGCACCGTGTAGCCTGATGCGTCGGGTTTCTACGGGTGGTAGGCCATTGTTGACCATGACCCTTTAGTATCCCAGGAAGGTTTATTTGAGCGCTGGATAAACGTTAACTTCAACGGGTCAGTACCGTGCATTCCTGAAATTGTTTGCTAATAGTAGTAATACTACTAACGGCCTACTACAGTAGTGGTAGTGCTATTGATTCAGAGTCAGAAAATAGTAGAACCATCACAGAAATCTCACTACTATTACATACCAAATTCTGGATGCAGTGCTCGCCGAGCACGCAAAAAGTAGAGAAGCTTTCAATAAAATTACAACTACCAACGGAACAACGACACAAAGTGGATAACCCCTCGGCTATAGTTGTTTATTAAACGAAAGAAAATCATAAACTTTTGAATATTGAAGTACTGGTGACGTTGCTAACCAGCTTCTTATTAATTTTAAAAGGTTTGCAGAGTTAATTATTTTAATTAAAGGGGTTATTAAATGCAGTGTCAATCAACCCAGGCTCTTGTTGACCAACACATTGCTCGTTTTTTTTTACTTGTAGCGCAACAAGCGCTGGCGAGCAAATCGTGCACTTGTTTAGGGTCCTTCAAAAGTATTACTTGTAGAGTACTATAGTACTGAGCTGATGATACATGTAGCATAGTATAGCTCATATTGAAGACCGCACTATACGGTAGTAGTATTACCGAGATACTATTTCAGCAAGCACTACTTACTGTACCCCTCGGGGATTACTACATGTATTAACCCCTTGCAGGGCTTTCCACGGCGGTGCTCAACTGGATACATGTGCCGCTGTTCATGCTGGGGCAAATGTACTGTCAGGTTGCGCTTGGATGTACATGTAAACGACGCAAACATTGCTTGCAGTACCGGTACGGGTACTTGCGCATGCGCATGCATGCGTTGTCGGTACCCGACCTACAGCGGGTGTAGGAAATGAGCATCCACCCTGACAATAGTAATTTGTATGGGTATAATCAGTTCAAGATAGATTTGGTTACGGTGACTTCAATATGAAGCAGTTTGGAGCGAGACGACCACCAATCGATGCGAAATCATATGCACTTTCTTCCTCTTGGCGCGCACGCCTCCAATTGGTGGAATCGTTTAGCAGCCCAGCTCCATTCAAGGCAACCACGATCTATCTTGGAGCAACATCCGTGCAACACTGCAAGCTTTCATACAAAATCTAAGTAGTTTGACTGTTTCATGAGATTTGCTCTGCCGATGACTGGTTCCACTGGTACTGTTGTTGTGATTGGCGGAATCACCAATTGGAGGCATGCGCGTACAGCGAGCCCGCAATGCGGGCGAGACCACCAATTTACACAATGATTCAAACGTTGCAACTTTTACTCTCTGCTTTTATTAATAAAAGGATTCGATAGAATTATCTCGTACCAATAGCTTCGCTCCACCTGTCAGCTTGGAATGTCTAGCGACGCGGAGGGATAATCATGGGCTTGCCTCCGTTAGCATTAGGTCCAGCGAGTCCCATGCCTTCCAGGAACTTATCCATGCGTGCAGACTCCTTGGCCTGGCAACCGTAAAAAAAGCACACATGAAAACCTATTAACCACCACACCATCCAGCGAGGTACTCCATCTACCTTCAGCTCTGCGAGCTTTTCCTGCCGCTCGTCCTGCTTGCGGCGACGCGCCGAATCACGTTGAGCTATGCGACGCTTCAAGTCATCGCCACCGGCTCCACGTCCTCCACCCATCAGAAAATCATCACTGAAATCGAGTCCGTCACGAGTATCCTCTCGGTCTTTCGCGGAACCGTGCAGCTTGTCGCCAAGCTGCCGCCGCTTCTCGATTTGCGCCTCTCTTCCTGTAGCCTTGGGCGCCAACTCCTCCATCATAGTATCGCGGTACTCGCGTTCTCTTCTCCGCTCCACTTTCCGTCGTTTCCTGTCGTCTTCCTTGTTATCCTCTTCGTCTTCCTTTTCTCTGCGTCTATCAGGCTTGCTCTTACTCTCCTCGAAGCTCGCCGACACATTGCCGATACTCTCCCTCGTTCTCCCTGAGCTCAGTAAATTCTCCTTCTTCGTTGCCACGCCGACCGAGTCCTTGGCCGTAGCTAACTCGAACTTCTCCTTCTCCCCGAGTTTGGCCACAAATCCCCAGCGGTGACGGGTACGCTTGGTCTGCTCCACAACGGACTCCGGAAGCCCTTCGTAAAACATTTTGGACAACTTTCCTCTGTTCCATTTCTTGGCGAACTCATCGGTGAACAGTTTCGTCGCTTCTTCGGTGGACAGGTCATCAACGTATTTGCCCCTACAGATGGTGTTAAAACAGAGAGCGATAAGAAAAAAGAAATACAATCAGAGCCTCTCCATATCTTTTCTCTAAAAATAGGTAAACTCACTTTGATTGGGCCAGCCACAGGCGGAACTCCGTCTGGCGCAAAAAATAGTCCTCGTCTGTGACCTTTTTAGCGCCTTTGGGCAGCTTTGTGCTCTCTTTTTCGTGGCGGCTGCTTTTGTGACTTTTGTGTCGGGACGAGCGGTCCTCCGCCTCCTTGCGGCTGGACCTGCGACTGGAGGAGGACGAGGACTTCTTCGAGTGCTTGCGCTCCTTGTCGCCTGTGTGGAAGGTGTCAAGAGAGCGCAGGGGTGAGAAGAAGAAGCGCGGACGGAAGGAGGGAGAGGTGGAAGGAAGGAGACGTACGGTGCTCTCGGCTCATACTGCTCTCTGCCAATGACAATGCTGAAATATGAAGGTACGATATACCTAAAAACAAATATCCCAATGTAAAATTGAACTATTTGAAAAATTATTCGAAATCAACTGTCCAGCTGCTGGACTCCAGCACCAGCACCAAGCTCCTGTCGCGCGTAGGACCATTGCATTACGCTGCAGGTTGCTGACGCTGTAGTCAAAGTTGACCACCCCCGAATTATCTGTTGTGGATCGTCGTCTCACTAACCAGGTTATCCTTGGAAAAATAATTGGGTGTATTCTGACAGTCGCCCGCCTTATGAGATGGCATTATGATATTATGTATCCCTTAGAGCTTCTGGCGCGGGGCCGTCGTATACTGAAACCAGGAGTTTGCGGACCTTCGTCACCACAACTCTTTGTGAAGGCTTCGGGGTAGTTCTCCCCTTCCTGGGGTTCTTCTTAATGTAAGCCGTCAGGTAGTTGGACCAGGTAGCAAATTGAGGGCTATCAAAACGCCCAGCACTTGCCTCGTTAAGTTTCTGCGTATCCATTGTCTGGACGGGACTATGCCAACGACTGATTGGGTTGCTTCCGGTGTCGTGGTGCTGGGGTTATTCATTGCCGCGGCTACCATATTTGAAAAAAAAACATTACCGTGCTTTGTTGTCAGTCTTGCAAACGGCCACCAGGCAACCTGCGCGATAACTTACTTCATAAGTGGGTCGTTGTTGCCCGGGCGAGAGTCTCCTCGGGGTCTTTTTTAATAGCCATATTTACGTACTTCACTAGCAATTGGAACGCCCTGCTCACCAGCAGATTATCCGTCACTTTGTCCGCATTAAGCATCTTGAATGACTGATCTGGACGTGTTCATTAAATGAACACAGTCTCGAACAAATTTTGTTCTTCAGACCGTCGAGTTACCTGCACATTGTCGATAACCAAAGAAGCCCAGGTTACAGCTACTGAGAAACCCTTCTCTCTTTTCCTCCTTTCGAGCAGTAGTTGTCGTGTGAATTCTCAGAAGCCGTATACTGAACTAGCGGATAGAATGGTGAACATCACTGTAGCTCCCGTTACTGGGCAGACGATGAAGACGAGCAGTCCACAGCACATCGTGGGAATGGAAATCCGCGGCAGCAAATGATGCTGCGTTCATCGTTATACGCGGTTTGATGTTTTTTTAAGGCAGGACGTGCGTGATTGCAGGTCACTTCACAACTTCAAAACATATCCCATCTAACGTGATTTGGGAGTATATCCAGATCGTTTTTTGCTTTCGCAAAACTGGATTACCCGCCCGTTAATTGTTGGCAGTTTGAAAACGCTTACACTCCGTAACGAGCTTGAAAACCCCCCAGTAAATCCAAAGCGCGCATCAAGTGCGTGCCTTGCAAAACAGCTTGGGTTATGCCCGCGCACGCAGAACGAAAAAGCAACTGATCGTTACCAGGTAGAAGTACTACGTGCAGTACTGGTAGTTCCATGTCCGGGAATACTGAGCACGTACGGTGCAGTGCATAACGATGGATGTGAATGCGCGTACAAAAGCAATATCGCATCATCTTATGATGACGCACCAGCTAACCCCATCTGCGTTTGCATCACCGTTCGTGGAAGTTTTTTTATTGCAAGCACTTCGCAATTTACCTGTCCAGACCCGAGTTCAAGTGATTTAGGCTGAATCATGCGGGTCATTTACGCTGTGCTGCTCGCTGCGGTCGTCGTTGCAAGGGTCGACGCTTTTCTTGAAGCTACGGACTTGGCGATGGTCAAGCCCAGTGCGAATCACCACGAAGTAACCTTACCCACCAAGAGACTTCTGCGAACTCAAGAGACTGGAGACGATGAATATGAAGAGAGAGCTGGAGGAATTCCTGTCTCGGCAGTCGAGAAGGCAAAGGCTATTATCACGCCTGCAGATTCCACGGAGAAACTCAAAACTTGGCTGAACAGCGGGAAATCTCTCGACGATGTCTTCGTTCGGCTGAAACTTGACAAGGCGAAAGACCAAATCTTGAGCAGCCCGCAGTTCACCAACTGGCTCAATTATGCTGATGATTTAACGTCAAAAGCTGGAAAAGAAGCATCGGCGATCGCGACGTTGACGACTCAGTACGGAGATGAAGCACTGGCCAAGATTATCATAGCAGCGAAGAAAATCGAGGGCACAAAGGCTGTCGCTACAAGGCTCGAAGCAGAACAGATGCAAAGTTGGCTAGCTGCTGGTAGTACTGCGGACGACGTGTTCAAGCTGCTGAAGCTGGACAAGGCAGGAGATGACGTACTCACGAGTCCTCTGTTCAACACGTGGAGCATGTACATGCAGATCTTTAACAAGGAGAATCCTGCAAAGAAGACAACACTGTACGCAACGCTAGCGACTCACTACAGCGACGACGTTCTGGCTCGAATGGTAGAATCGGCCAAGAAGGTCAAAACCACAGCGGGTACTGCCAAACGAGTCGAGGCGACGCAGATTCAAAGCTGGTTGGGCCGTAAACAAACACCCGATAATGTCTTCAAGCTGCTGAAGCTGGACAGCGCAGGAGATGATGTGCTGGCCAATCCAGCTTTGAACACTTGGGCCACCTACCTGAACACCTTCAACAAGGAAAACCCCGACAAGAAAACGACAATGATCGCGACTGTAACAGCTAATTACGGAGACGAGGGAGTGTCCCGGATGCTTGATGCAGCAAAAAAGGTTGAGACGACAAAGAGCATCGCCACGAACCTCGAGACTGCACAGATCCAGCAATGGTTGAGTACTGGAAAGTATTTTTTTAATAATGGTGAGGTATATTGTGTTACCAGTCTCTTGCGAAACCTGAACTCTAATAACCATTCCAGATAGACGATTAAATTCTATCTGGTTGCAACTACGCTTCACTGTCCTCCACGCCAGGTCTGCCATGCTGCTGTTCGTGAAAAAGATGCTTCCACCCCCGTTGCATCCCCTCCACCCTGCTTGCTTCTCTGTCCACCCATTGCTGAAAGTCCCTATCCGGGTGCTTCGTAATCCCCTCCTTCAAACTCCAGTCACTTGTTTCGCCTTCTTCAAAGTTTTGCATTGTGCATCTGCCTGTGACCATCGCTTGGTTCGCTACCCAATCAGCCATTTTGTTGTGATGACGATAGTGATGCGTCCACGAACGCACAGCGCAGATATCTGCGAATTTTTGAGTCAGCCTGAACCAATGTATCATTTTCTTGGATTTGGGCTGCTTGCGCGTTTTCATCATGCCGAAGATCATGGCGCTGTCTCCCACAATGTGCATTCCCTTCCACTGCATTTTGACCGCTCTGACTAGCACTCGGTGTAACCCAATGAATTCGGCTACGTTGTTAGTGGTGGTGGCCTGCCTCAATGCTGTGGCCGCCGCCCATACCGCTGTGTGTCGCGTCCTCTGCCCTCCTATTTCCACAATGATGCTCCCACTGCCACCTGGACCTGGGTTGCCTCTAGAGCCCCCATCGAAGAAGGCAACTCTTGTCACAATGTCTGAGTGTGGTTCCAATCCTATTTCGGGTCCTCTTTGCCACCGGCGAATTATTTGCTCCGCCACTTGCAACTTTGGCTTTGACTCTCTCGTCAGTGGGTACTTTCCCCACTTATATCGCTCGAAGGCTTCTTTGGCCATTGCTTTGTATTTTTGCAGGCGTTCCTGTGGGCGTAGCGGCTTCCGCCCATCCGGATGCACCCTATCCACGTTCATTCGCCATATAGCAGTCACCGTCACTGCGCACCCGATTGCCCACATCTCCTCTGCAACTGTATGCAGCGTTTCCCAAGGCTCTAGTGTTTGCTCTCTTCCCCACTCTACCAGCCATCGCGGCACGTCGTGCATTTTGAATCCGAATATGTTCTTAATCTCATTGGTTGCCACCGCTCCCACACCACTATTGGCCACCCCCGTCCATTGCTCTACCAGGCATCGCCAATGTGCTTGCGCGTCCGGGCACTCCCAGACTAAATGAGCTATACCCATCCCCGAGTTATCACTGCAGGTCGGCGCTGTGCACCGGAAACCTCTCTCCTTCCCCGCCCATATTTTCAGTCTGTCCCACTTGAGTCTCGTCACATTCTGTGTCTGATAAGAAGTTACTCCTTCCATTTTGTAAATCCGTTTCCATGAGAGTTGGTCCAGGGCTCGCGCCAAAGTAGGATGTTGCTTCTCCCATCCTTTTGTGATCTTGTTCATTGCTTGCACTGCTTCCTTCCGTCTCTTTTGCCCTATTAAGCTCTTATACATTTTCCTGCTCTGTTTCCACCGTCGCTTTCCTGTCCACATCGCCCGCATATTCGTCATCCACGGATGCGGGGTTATCCATACTGAGCTCGGCTTCAAATCAAGAAACTTCGCGATTGTCGCCGCTGTATTTGTTCTATTTCCCTCCATTGGTATGGTCGTTGTAGTTGCTCCCCATGTGTGCGTTATCTTTCTTTCGCCCCTGCCTGCTACCACGAAAATGTGGTGCTTGTCCTCTGACGAGTGGTGCACCCTTAGCAAATCAGCCTCTCTACTTTTTGTGGTCACCTCCGGTAAGTTAGCAATGAGGTTCAGGCAGATTTCCCGGAACAGGTGTGCTGTCTTGCTGTCCAGTGGCATTATTAACTGGGTCGGTTTGAAGACCACCTCTCCGGACCTGTTGCACTCCGCGTATAGTAGGTCGTGAATCCTCTTTCTTCGTCCTCCCTCCACCAGCTTTCGATAGTAACCCCATGAGCGTTTAATGCCTTCATTATCCCACATGGTGAGCTGTGCAAGCGGATAGTGCTTCAAACCTTCATGGAGAAAATCCCCTCGCGCCATCTTCCTTGCTGCGATTCGCTGTTGCAATAGGGTCCAAGTTGCTCCTTCGCAGGTCACTACCAGTCCGTCTCTGGTCCAGCGCGTGCGTACGCCGTTTCTAAATCGTAGCTGGGCCCTGAGCGCTTTACTCAGTTTCTCTTCTTCCCCCTGATTATTGGGCTTGTGGGCGAAATGGTATTCTACCCAAGGTAGCCCTGTTTCCCATGCGTTGCCTTTGATTCCGTGAGATGGCTCTGCGTTCGTTGGAACCACACCCATCTTCTGCGCTGCGTCTCTCTGCTGCAATATGTCACCGACTGTGTGAAGTGACTCATTGGTCGTCAGCGCCCATTCCCCTGCCATAGACGCACTCATCGCCGTCAGCTCGGTCTCAATGTTGGGCACTCCCATTCCTCCTGCCGGCGTATGTAGTTCAGCTAGCACTGCTTTCACCCATCCTTGTGGTGTTCGCTCTGGTGCCGTAAAGCTTGAGTTCCACACATAGTTTCTAATCCGTATGTCAGCTTGGTGTACCAGTTCCTGGGTGGGCCACGCGTACCTTGCTACGTAAAGCATCTTTGGGATAATTACCGCCGCTGCAATAGCTGCCCTCTGCTGGACTGTGTTGGTCTTTACTTGCGCAAGGGCTAGCCTGACCCTCAGCGCTCCGAAGGCTTTCGTCCACGCTTCCTCCACTGTGTCCCCGTGTCCAGCTATGTGCCCTAAGTAGCGCGTCGAGGACACCTCTTTCACTGTATGTTCTTCCATATATTGCAGTTCTTGCACTTCTGCATTGTTCTGCCTGTCTGGTCCGAGATGTATTGCCGCAGATTTGGCTACATTTAGTTGTAATCCAGACACTGCTGAAAACCGCGCCACCGCTTCTATCGCTCTATGCTGCATGCTACTGTGCGCGATGTAGATAGCAGTATCGTCTGCATATCCTGCCACCATCAGCCGTCTCTGCTCTGTGTCACTTCCTAAAGGAATTCCTCTCAATCCCTTGTCGTTCTCTACCTCGTCATAGAGCAAGTCGACCGCCAAGATAAAGAGCAGTGGTGCCAGCGGGCACCCCTGCCGTATACCACTTGTCACACTCACTGGTCTTGAAAGTTCTCCATTCGCCATAAATTTGACGGAGGTGTTGGCATGCATGGCCGAGACCGCCTTGCGAAATTTGGGGGGGAACCTTTCCTCCGCAGTACTTCCATCAAGAATTTTCTGTCCAGCGAATCATAGGCTTTCGCAAAATCAAGCATGAGCACCTGTGCTTCGTTGAGCTCACCTCCCCTTTTACATATGTGCTTCGCCGCCTCTAGAAGGTCTATCGCCTCATGTATTGTTTTTCCCCGTATGAATCCGCATTGTGTGTTGTGAACTAGGTCCGAAATGTGCCTCCTCACTCTCCATGCCAGTACTCTTGTAAAAAGTTTATAATCTGTATTGAGTAGCGCAATCGGTCGATAGTTCAGCGGGTTACTCCTGTCTCCACCCTTGCTGAAAATATGGGCCTCCACGAACGACGGCGGCATCTGCCCGGTGTCCATACAATTATTGAAGAGTTTTGTGAGAATCGGCACCAACCACTCGCTGTTGTCCTTATACCATTCGTTGCCGAGTTCGTCCGGTCCACACGCTTTCCCTGTTTTGCATTTCTTGATTGCCTCCTGTACCTCCTCCTCACTAATTTCCTCGTCAATGTCTGCCAAGTCTACTTGCTTCCATCTCCGTGCTAAACGCTCCACATATTCTACTACTGTTTCATGTGTTTGGGCCGCTCCATTAAAAATGGGTTCCCAACAGTCAGCCAGGATGTTGGCTTTGTCATGGGTGGACCTGGGAGGGCCTGCCCCACTCGATACCAAAGTTGGAATGATGTTATCGCCATATTTAGTGCAAATTCGTCTGTAAAAGTGTTTCGACGATTTCTTCGAACTCCACACTGTCGTCGATACCAGCACTCTCCGGTGGACTGCCCTACGCGCCTCTTGTACCTGATGAAGTTTGTCTAGTACTTCTTTCCTGCCCGTCTCTCTCTCTCTGCTCCTGTGTAGTCGCATTGTTGCAGCTGTAGTTTTAATCTACGTATGCGCTGCCGAAAACCATTCACCGTCCTGCTCTGTGCTTGTTTCTTCAGGGTTGTGATATCAGCTTTCTTTTCGCGTTTAAATCGATCCCATCGTGTTGCTATAGGTTCCTCCTTGTTCTCATCCAATTGTATTGCCAATACCTTCAGTCTCTGTTCCATCAAGCTCTTGGTCGCTGTTTGGACATAAGCTGGCACCGGGTATATTTTCGACCGCTTTTTCCATCGGATCGCTCCTTGCGGGAAGTGAAGCTCGAGCAATACTGCTCTGTGGTCCGATTTGCAAGGTGCTTCTTCTACCGTGACTGTTCTCACTAACTTCTTCATAGTCGCCCCCACATACCACCTGTCTAACCGAGACGTACCCACGACTCCGTCGGCCCCTGGGTGCCGGTGAGTATGATGTTTATGGGCATAGAGTCGCACCTCGCGTTCGTTGAGCAGTCTTGGTATATTGCTGTAACCTGCATCTACCATTTCATTCTGCTCCACCCATGTTTGTAAGGCCCTAGAGCCGATGTCCTCCTTCCTGCTGCCTCCACATCTGTCCACTTCTCTCTGTATGACGCAGTTGAAATCTCCTCCATAAATGATCTGCACATCGTTTGGAAACGTGATTGTCTGCATTTGTTTGTAGAAGTTGATCCTCACTGCACCTTGTGATGGCGCATAGATGTTCACAAATATGAAAACTCTGTCTGCTGTAACCCCTTTCATCATTATGAGGTGTTCGCTCCAAAATTCCACCCCCCACGGCTCCGCGTGACTGACCGCCCCATAAGGGTTCACCAGTATTGCCACTCCTGCTCTTCTTCCCGCTCCAGATGACCAGAAAGAGAGTTGTTGTGCCGCTAGATGCTTGTAACCCCACATGGCTGCATAATGTCCTGCCGCCGCCTTGTGTTCGTTCTCGTTGAGATGGGTCTCTTGTAAAAATGTCAAGTCTCGCTGTCCCCATGCGTGCGTCTCCTTCAAACCCTGTATTTTTGCGCTGAGGTTTTTCAAAGAAGAGGCCAGGCCTCTGACATTGACCGTCACTAACCCTATCGTACGATCATTCTTGTATGACTTCCCCCCTTGGTTCAATAGTTGCTCCCTTTCCTTTCGTCTTGCCTTCATTTTTCGTCCCTGCTGCTTAAACTTTCTTCTGTTCTCTACTTCGTGCTCCTTCTCCGTAATTCGTTTATAGTAATGATGTATTGTCCTCGTCTGCACTCTCACCTCCCTCGCTCCGGTTCTCACCCTCGCTGGGTTAGCCTGTTTTTCGGTCGTCAGTGTGAGTTCGCACCACCCCTACTTTTTCTTCCATTCTTGTGTCCTGCTCCGTCACGATATTTTCTGCTGTTGCGCGCTTTGCTCGGACTTCGAGCTTCGGGAGTACAGTTTCCGACAGTGTGCTTGTCGTTGCAGCAGTCTCTCCTTGGTCACGTCCGTCCCCTTGCTTAACTGTTACTTCAGCCTTGGCGGCTTCCCCTTTCACCTCGTCATGACCTAGTAACTTCTTTGGGCTTGCAGCTTTTGCGTGTGTCCTTTCCCTTCCCTCTCCACATTCAGTCCTTCCGCGCATTCCGACGCCGATCTCGGTTCGTCATCTTGCACTCCAGCCTTATTCACCGCAGCGCCACTTTTTGCTTCAGCTCCTTTAGGACGACCTCCTCGTTTTTGTTCCGCTGTCTTGCGAATTGCTTTCAGCTCCTGGGCTGCCGCGTTGGCCGTTTTGATAGTGTCATAAGGCTGTAGATCCATCGGTCTGGAGCCCACAGATGCAAGTATTTCGTTGCGTTTTGTTGCCAACTTCTCCACGTTGAGGAAGTATTGTTTGTACCTCTCCGTGTCGTAAGTTACCGCCTGGAAGTGGTTTCCAGGTTCCTGCCAATTTAATATCATCACTACTGGCAGCACTCCCCCTGAGATCAATTCTTTCAGCAGCTTCATGGCCCTTGAGGTGGTCATAGTCCGGACTGTACCCGACTCGACCGTATCTCCAGATGGCAATGTCATGTCTTGGTAAGCGTATTCCTGCATCCACGCGATATTGTCTCTGTGCACGTCTAATACATACACTGTTTCTCGTGCGTGAATGGCCATTCCCTTGAGATGAGCTGGTCCTACCCAGTAGTTTGGTGGCACCAGCGCCTTTACTGATTTTATCCTCTGCGCGGCGTAATGAGAAGCCAATGCCTCAATTTTTTCCTCCACACTTACTCCTTCCGCCATATATTTGCCACATGCCTCCAATTCTGCCGCCATCTCATTCTGGGAGAGTGTCATCTCATCCCTTAAATTTACGATCATGCCGTTGAGGATGTGTTTTTTCAGCGCGTTGACTGACCCCGATACTTGGGCATTTGGGTTCAAAAGTCCGTCGTCCACATTGTACATTGCGGAATAAAATGCGAGCCAACCGCAGTGTCCGTTGGCCGCGACGTCTACCACCTTTCATCCGAGGACTTCAAGCCATTCGTAGAGCGGTGCCCCTTTTTCATCCGACATCTTCACCCCGACCATGAGGCAATCGTCGTCCGAGTCCTTCTCTTCGCCCTTAAGCCCCATGTTGATGTTGTCTTTCTTGTCGTCCTTGATGTGCATGCGCGTTACACCGCTTTGCATATGGTGCAGCCTTGGTAAACTCAGATCCTTCCGTAATTGGTCTGTTGCTGCCACCGGTTGCACTCGCTCTTGATGAAGAAATTGATGCATGTAGCTCTGCGTCTGCACTTTGTCCTTCTTCGTGTGCGAGCTTTTGGTCCGCTTACTTGGCGAAGTCGACCGGGGATATACATCTGCTTCATGTGGGTACTGAACTCCTTCTTCCTTCTCATCTTCTACATCCGACCCCTCAAATTCCCATTCGTCCGGGGCTCGTCGCTTAGGCGAAGAAGACGCCGATCTCCTTTCTGCGTTGGTCTCTACCAGTCCGCCGCTCTGGTGCTTCGGCTCCTGCTTTCTAGCTTTCCGTAGCCCTGTTTGTATACGACTGGTATCCTGCACCTTTGGTTCGTGACCACGTCCGCGTTGTTGTCCCGGTGCCCAGGTATCCGCTCTGCGAGACTAGTCTCTGCCTCGATCAACTTTTGTCCATTGTGTGTTTTCACTCCGCTGCAGATGTTCCGCATTTGCATCTTCGTTGGTGCTACCCCCTATGTCCACCGTTGCCTCGGTGTCCACATTGCCACCATCATCTTTCTTCCCTCCGTGTTGCTTTTCTGGGTCCTCCATGGTTTCCAACAAATCTGTCTTTGTTTCCCCTTCCGTGTCCTCCATGTCCACGTCGTCCTCACATTTGTTCTCTTCCTGCATATTTGGTTCATTTCGTTGCCCCTGTACCCTGTAGGGGTCTTTCTTGTCTTCTGCCTTGCGTTCCTCACTTTGTAGTCGCGTCGGAGAGTGCTGTTCCCATTCCTTTGGTAATGTCGGCTTCTCAAATAAGAAACCTTGTGACCTCTTGTTTGGTGATTTAGCCCTGCTCCTAGATGCTTGGCCTTGGGCTCTTCCTTTTTGGTCGTCGGTGTTGTTCTCCCCGTACGCTTTCCCTTTCAGGATCAATTGCAGCTGTTCCAATGTCCTAGGCTGCTCTTGTGCTTTGTAGGTTCTACCTCCATGCCCTTTATTGGAGGGCAGCCTTCCAGTCACCCGCAGCACGTGTTGCTGTCTTGAGTCCGCGGCATTCGCTTCTTCAGTTCTGCAGAACTTAGTGGGGTGGTCCGGCGAAAAGCAGTTTTTGCACGGCCAGTTCACGTGTACTTCATGGTGGTGCACCACCAGCTCCGCGTCGTCTACCGCTATGAAAGCTACGGGGCGCAGCTTGGTTGGGCATGCTTCACACTTGACACGGACCCTCCATTGCTTATCATTTAGCCCGTCCTTGCTTGTCTCCGTATGCTTGAGTGACTGCACATGCAGTCCCAAAGCTTGGGCCAAGATCCAGTACATGTCTTTGGAGGTGACCTCCCCCTTCCTTACCGCCACCGTAAAAGAGTAGTAATCTAGTCGTACTAGTTCATGGGTCTTGATTGCCTCCTCGCGTTGTTTTTCGTAATCCACCAGAGTAAGCATTTTGGTTGCCATTGGGAACCTCCACCCAACCCACTTTCTCGCTGTGTCCTTGCCTTTGAAGGTGACTGTGATGACTCTCGTATCCACATCCAAGGTCAATCTTGACACAGCTGCTTTGAAATCAGCTATCTCCTGCTTCTGCGCTGGAGCTGCTTCTGGTCCTGTGTGTATGTGCGACAGTATCGCAGCTCTCGACAAATTCTCTCCGAAGCGCTGACCCGGGCCAGATGAGCATAGAGAGGGTATTCGATGGCTAGAAAGATGTCCGTAAAGCAAGCTAGCTCACGCGCATCCATCGACTGTACTAGGAAGTTGGGTGGATAAGGCACCTCAATGTCATGAGTAAGAATCATGAGTAGTGCTTGATCTTCTTCCGTCGTTCTCTTCCTTAGCTTGGTTACCTCGTTAGCTGGAGCCACGCACAGATCATACATACGCTGCTGTTCTGCGGTCCGTTCCCTCTCCGGCTTCATAGGACGAAGTGCTGTCTCCACCGCTCGAAGGTACGAACCCTCCACCTGTCCGCTTGGCGTATCTACCGTCTTGTGTGTGCTCAACACTTCTTCGAAGGTGAAAAAGCGGAGTCTTGCCTCGATTTCTTCTTGCTCCAGATGAAGTTTCATCACCCATTGGTTCATAGTTTCCTTGAGTCTGCTGACATGTTTACTGTTCTGCTGGTCCCAGAAGCTCACCACTCCTTCGTATTTCTGCTTTTCGTCCTCCGTGGCTGGGTCACTCCATTCTGCTCTGAGCTCACGTTCCCCCAATTCCTGTCCTTCTTTGGTTTTCTTGCTGTTTTTGTATACCACGAATCTGCGCTCCTTGGCAAGGTCGTTGAGGCGGGTCACTGTATGAAAGATGTACTCCTGGGAAGCATCCGTAGCTAGGTAGCGCTTTAGCTGCGCAAACATTTCCGTGCCGTCTCCATTGTCTGTTCCTTCATCTCTGCCGCCATGAAGACCTTGCCCGTTCAGTTGTCCTCTCGGTCCTCTTGACTTCCTGCCCTTCGCAACCTTCCAGTCGCTTTGCTTGTTCATCTTGCGCGACTCTGCAGCTTTTGACCCGTCATCTCCTCTTTTGCTGCTGTGAGGGCCGCCTTGAGCCTTGACCGGCCCTGCCCTTCCGCTCCTCTTGCTCTCTGCATCCTTGATCCCTGCATCCCGAGCGTCACGTCCCTCGAGCACTTGCATATTGCCAACCTTCCTTGCGCTCGTTTCCTTCTCTCTGCTTGCGTCTCTTCAGCTTTTGACTGAAGGATTGTATGCCGAGGGGTTTCAGCGTCCTTCCCAACGCCCCCCCCCGGTGATAATTTGCCGTCAGCCCGTTCTTGATCCCGTGGAGTCTTGAGCGGTTTCTGTCCAAATTGGAAGTTGAGTACTGGAAAGTATCCTGCGAGCATCTTCACGCGACTGAACCTGGACAAAGCCGGCGACGATCTTCTCTCTAGTCCGCTCTTCACGACCTTCACAAAGTTCACGGACGCCTACCACGCCAAGAACCATAGAGTGCTGATGACTACGGGCTCGGTTGTGAACGCCTACTACGACGATTTGAGCGTCGTCAAAATGATTCTCGCGGGGGACAAAATCCCAAGCTCGGCGGATGCTGCCAAGCGGATGGAGGGTGTTCTGTTCAAGGAGTGGATGGCTGCCCCCGATCACGCTTTCGAAGAGCTAAAGATCGGTCAGGTGGGATTAAAAAAACTGTTCAAGGACCCAATGTTTAACTATTGGATGAGCTTTATGGATGTCTTCACCAAAGCCTTCCCTCTAAAGAATGTCCCCAGAACGATGTTGGCTACGACTTACAAGGATGACGACCTATGGAGAATGATCCAAGCTGCGAAGAAGAACCCGAAGACGAAGGAAATGGGCGACAAGTTGGAGACGGAGATTCTGAAGCAGTTTGTTTTCGCTGAGAAAGAGCCGAGCGAAATGGCCAAGTTGCTGCAGGTGTCGGAAAAGACCGATGCTAACTGAAAAATGTGGGAGAAGTACATGAAGGACTACCACCGGTATCATCTGAGAGAGATCTCGCCGTAGTCTGCCAGCTAGAACAAAATAATGATCCGGTAGATAGCTTCAAACTTGGGTGCATGTATTCTTCTCTAGTGTGCACCGTTGACGTGAGAGCGTTCCACACGCAATACTAGCTCGTAGTTCGTAACGTAGTGAAGAACTGTCGTTTATCCCGTTCGATGTCACCTTAACCTTTTCGTACCGGTACTCGAGGTATTGCAATACAAAAGTCAAATGAGTCCCAATCCAATACAAAAATCAAATCATTTGGTCGAGCGACCAGTCGAGCCGCTCAAACGCCATGCGCACCACACACATCCTACGCAAATGAAGGTGCACAACATCACATTTGTGTAACTTCAACGGCAACTTTCTCCTGAAAGTAGCCGAGTGGGCGGATGGGCAGGCAGATCTATACAAAAGTCTAGACAGTGCTGAATGAATTCGGCGAGCACTGACGCTTCTGTGAGAAAGTAGACGTCATACCCGACGTCCGTGACTACCCTCAGTACCCAACTTGCAGTCCGAACGGTAAGCAGCTCTGGATCATGTGAATGCTCGGGGTGGTGGCATGTATATCACTACGGTACTAAATACTCGAGCCCTGTGTTGATACATGTCGTACAGGCGGGTTTTCAGCGTCACCAGGTACGACGTGACCATCATCAGGCTGTGTATTGTGATGCTCAACTGATCAATAGCGTTCGTTGTGTGCAGGCGTCGAGCGGAACGGCATCGTCGACTGAGACGGGTGGGGCGTACGCAACCAGTCGGGCGTGCGCAAGAGGATACTCAATAGTCGTCTAGACTCGTCGTCAGCGTGGCCAGGTACGACGTGGCCATACTCGGGAGGTGAGCCCTGTTGCGCTTCTAATTGATATCGTTTAATTTGAATAGGCTGCGATCCGAACGACATCATTCGGCGGTGAAGGAGAGCCAATCTGACGGAACGTCGCAAGGCTATTAGATAGTCGTCCAGAAGCGTCACCAGGAGGGTGAGGTAGTATCCAAGTGTATAGCCAAGTGTACTTGCGATATTAGTTATAATATTACTGATATTTACGTTGATATATTACTGGATTTGTTCCACTAAAAGTGATAGTATCAATATTAGCGATATCTAGTGACGATATCAGTGATAAAAGATTTCTGGCGAGCTGAGTACGCAAGATATGGAACGAAAGGTGCGGGTTTGGAATGTGGAGTAGCTGTGCTGGACGTGTGTTGGTGGTGTGCTGATATCAGTCAGAAGAAGTATTTTTCGATTGCGAAACTCGCACGCGTCTAGCTAGGACGTGGCGTCCCGACTGCGATCCAAAACGAGTCGTGATTTTTTAGAATGCCAATAATGACTCATCATTATTAATGAGCGAGTATTGATAATAGGCCACGATTTCGCTGAGCTGCGATGCGCGAAGGAAAGCAAGCAACATATCTGGTGAGTCAGCCTCGCAGTAGTACTAGTATTATTATAGTGATGTTATCACTGATATTAATATCGCATTTTCCCACTAATACTATTATAGTAGTATCAGCGCTATTGGTGTGGCCACTTAAGCTGCAGTGAGAACTTTGTGGCTTAACCACCCAGTGAGGTAGTTGTCGATGCATCGCATCACATGCGGAAGCCACCCTCCAGTTGAGGAAAATCGGCTCTCACACACGACCCTCGTGGATGGACGCAACGTCTGCTTCATGGCAGTTCGAGTTCGATTGTAGTGCATCAGATATTTTAATATTAAAATATTTGCATCACTTAATTAAAGACCAACATTCTAACTACACACAAAACCCTGGTCACCAGGTGCGACGTGACCATGCTAAGGAAGTGTTTGTCCTGCTGCTCAACTGATCAGTATCGCTTGGTTTGGGAAGACTTCCAGTGGAGCGACAGCATTCGGTGGCGAGGGGACGGACGTCGCGAGTCTATTAGATAGTCGTCCAGAAGCGTCTGTAGCGCCGCCAGTTTCGACGTGACCAGGCTTAGAATGTGTGTCCTACTGCTCAACTTATCGATATCGTTCCTTTTGCAGATATCGTTTGCATATGCTTCGACCGAATCGACAGCATTCGGCCATGATGCGCAGCCAATCTGACGAGTACATTTACCGTGCATGTTGTTAGTAAGATCGCAAGATAACAGCTAATTTGCTCCCCACGAACTGTGTTTCCCCCCGGGGCACTTGGCCCGGGTAAGCTATATAGTATCGGACATCGTAGGTCCAAAACGTAAGTTTTGACACAAATACCGGTATTAGTGTAATCACAGAATGTGTAACACACACTAGTGTGTAGCGTACATAGAATTCTACGTGAAATAGTCCGTAAGGCACCCATACCGACCCGGTACCGCGGTATTTTCGTGTGGCACACATGCAAAACTTCCATTTCCGGCACGTCACCTTGAAGAGCACGGCGCGCGGGGGGATGCGAGGGACCATGCCCGGCGCAGAGCGCCACAGCGGCGCACGCAAGTGGCGCGCATGCAGCCACGGAGCGCCAAAGAAGCAGACCAAGGGTGATGGGAGGGCGGCCAAGGGTCAATACGGTACGTACTCGTGGCCCATGGAAAAATTAATGGACCACTACGGTACGTGGTCGGGCGAGCGCCGTGCATGGCTGACCCTCATTCTTCGTTTTTGCATTTTACAGGGAACGATGTCGCGGAACGCAACGCCCGGAAGCAAGGTTCGTGGTTGGTGGCGGTGCTAACGTATGCTCCGTATTGGTTTTGTGTTCTGCAGCGGCGTCCGGCAGGAAGGTTCGTGCTCGTTGGTGGCGTGCATGGCGTTGGTGGCGGTGCTAACGGTTGTTCTGCATTGGTTTTGCATGCTACAGCGGCGTCGAGGCTGGTGGCGGCGTCCGAGCTCGAGCATGGCAAGCTGCGGCTGGCCAGCAGCAAGGTTCGTGGCTGTTGGTGGCGTACATGGCGGCTTTGGCGGTGCTAATGGACCTGTATTGTTTTGTTTATTGCTGCTGCAGCGGTGTCCGGCACGCGTGACCGAAGATTGTGGCGGCGTCCGCGCCGCGGATTGCATGCTGCAGCTCCCCAGCAGCAAGGTGCGTGGTCGCTGGTGGCGTACATAGCGGCGATTGAGGTGCTAACGATTGCTATGTGTTTTTGCTCCTATGACTTTTGTAGGGGTGTCCGGCAGCGTGGCGGAGGCTGGTGGCGGCGTCCGCGCCGCGGATGGCAAACTGCCGCTGCCGAGCAGGCGGTTCATGACCCCGGAAGTAGGGCGGAGCTGGCGCTACTAATCGAGCAATATACTTTGTTGAATTAAGTTACCCCGTTATTGTCTTTCTTATATGCAACTCATATGTGGCAAACCAGCATTGCATCTTTTTTCTAAAAAAAACAGCATTGCCTCTTTTTCCTGATAAAAACAGCATTGCCCGTTGTTGTCTTTCATATATGCAACTCATACAACAAGTCATAATTCTTTATCAAAATCTCGCGGAGTAGTCAAATGAAACATCAATTCAAATTTAAATTAGAGAAGCAGGTGCGCATTGCGCGTGTCCTCATCGAGCTGATCCAAGTCTTGTTTTATTTCGTCGCACACGCGAAGGAAGCTGTTGTGGTCCACCTGCAACTCACCATTATCATGGCAAATGCGATTCCGGTCGTGGACAAACGCAGCGAATCGACCATGTAACCAGCTTGCGCGACGATGATCAAAACCTTCCAGCCAACTGATGATGAGCTCGCGTCTGCTCTTTCTTGGCATTGTTTGAACTATAGAGACAAATTGAGCAACCTGTTAGTCAAAATAAACCGCAATAATTCAGAGCACCAGCTACGTACAGTCGTTGACCGGGTGCTTGGCGAAATCGTCGATGCGCCGTTCGGTACTGCAGCAGGCATCGAGTGAATCCACAATTTTTTTCAAGAATCGGTTCTCATCTTGGAGACTTCCCAAAGTCGTGTAGGGCACCCTTGCCGCTGCTGCCTCGTTTTCAGCTCGGATACACTTCTGTTTCCAGTCGTCGGCAGTTTTCTTGAGAGATTCATGTGAAGCTAGCGCGTCCTTCTTCTTCGTAATCTCGTCCAACATTGCTTTTTGCTTCATCATATGAGTTTCATGTGCTTGTTTATCCGTCGTCGCCTTTTCGTCATGACGTTTGATTTCCTTATCCAACATGAAGCGCTGAGCTTTCAAGCGACTTCGCTCATTGTTTTGCTCTTGCTCTTGTTCCTGCAATGCTACACGTTTCTTCTCCAGCTCTTCTTCTTTGCTACTCAACTTGTTTTCTCTCAATTCCAGCTTGAACTTGGCAGTCTCCAACCGCTGTTCGTCCAATTCCAGTTTAGATGCTCGGGTTTGCAGCCACGTCGTGGTTTGGCTCGGCTGTTTTGCAGCTTTTTGGCTCTGTAGTTTCTTATTGAGCTTTTTGTATTTTTCTTGCACTGTTGCGAGCTGCAGCTGAAGCTCACTTGCCTGACGGGCATTTTCCTGGGCCTTGTTACAGTCTGCTTCTGATCGCTTCAAGGCAACATGAAGCTGCTTGTTGGTGTTTTCCAAAACGTTCTGTAATTTGCGATTCTCTGCTTGCACGTTATCAGAGTTCGCTTGAGCTTCCAGGTTCTGTAGCGTTGCGATTTGCTGTAGATGCTGTGCCTCACGCGTTACCAGCTCTTCAGTCCCTTCCTCTTGTGTTTTCTTGCGGCACCCAGCGTCAAGTGTTCGCTTCTGTTGCAGTACCGCCGTCACCAGCATTGCCTGGGAGGCTCGCCTCACGCCCAGCACGTTTAGCTGCCTGTCGGGTCGTCATCCCTGTATTGCTGGTTGGCTTCGCTGGTCTTTCTTTGCGGGGTTTCTTGCCGCTTGTCACCGAAGCTCTGTCGATCGGCCCGGAGTCTTGGACGCGCTTGCGCTTGGCTCCGGAAGAGGACGCCCCAAGCAAACTACTCGGTGACGCTGGGCCCTCGGAAGAGCCATCGATGTGGCCGGCGTCTTTTGCCATCGTGGCTGTTGTATTCTGCAGGTTGTCGCGCAGTAGCTTAAGGTTTATGTGTTTCGTGTGAGATAACTGGTGTATCAGAAACAAAACCGGTAATATGTGATTGCCTTCAAACTATCGTTTTTCATTAGCGTAGCCATTTTAACTGCGCTATACGAACAAAGCTGCGACTTCGCACGGAACAGCTCTGGATTTACAGCAGCGCATTGTGAGCGCACGAGGTCTTTCAGCTGCAAAGATTGATCACCAAGAGTAATTTTGATAAACAATGTATCAAGATGATTCTAAAAAAGCGATTTTCGTTAATAGCACGAACGACTGTAAATAGTTGTTACAGTAGCAGGAAGGCCACATAGCAACCAGATTGCGAAGCGCTTGCGGTTATTGCTTCAATGCACCAATCTCATGTGCTTGCTGCTCGAATTGTTTCTTCATCTCATTCATCTCAGTAGCAGTGCACACCTCTGGACGCGAATCGTTCTCGTTGCTGCCGTTTGATGCGGCGGGCGAGATGGCGCTGTCGGAGATGACTGCAGCGTTCGCGAGCTGTGTGTCGCTGGTGTGTCCGCCCATCGGATGGGCCCCATCCGGTACCCGCCGCACTGCCGCTTCAACCCGGTGCAGCACGGCTGTCTGCTTCGGACTGGGGACGGCGATGCGCAAGAATGCGGGGAAGTTGTAGCCGGGCTTGGCGCTGCGCACGGGCACACCGTGCTTCTTTGCCAGATTGCAGGCCTGCTCGCACGTGTCGACGGACTTGGTGTCGATTTAGATTCAGGACAGGAAGGGCTTGCCGAAGAACTCCCGCGTGGGGAAGTGCTTGGACAGCTGCTGGACGGCGCTGGCGCGCCACCGGGGGTGGGGGGGTCACGACCGACGTCTGCTGCAGGTAGGCGTCGTCCTTGACCACGGCGGACACAAAGGCCAGCGTTATCAAGGTGACTGACCACGGCATCTGTTTACGCTTAATTTCGGCGGCGTGCAGGGCGATGCGACGCTGCCGATGCGCTGCCCCGTGCGCGACCAGATCTTGGTCCAGCTCGTCATGACCCAGACGTTGATGCGGCGGGTCTCGTTCAGCTACTTGACCCACTCGCGCTATTGATGGCCGAGTCCTGGCGCCACTGCGGCCCCACCCACGGCTGCATGATCTTGTTGACGATGATGGTGTGGTCGTCGGGCACGTGGTCTCGATGTAGCTCTTCATCTGCTCCACGTCCGTATTTGTCGCCCGCGGGGTTCGTGGGATTCACGAGGCACGTGAGCGCGGACTTGGGGTCGCCCCACGCGATCACCTCACGGCCGTCAGCCTTGCTGGAGCGCTAGCCGCCAGGCTGCACGCAGTGGATCACCAGGTCGATGAGCTCACTGGCGCCGTTGCCCATGAGCAGCAGCGGTAGGTTCTGCTTCCAGCTCAGGGACTCGTTCAGGTGACTGATGACCGGCTGGACGTCCGGGGCGGGTAGTGGTGTACCGTGCTCATGGCCTGCGTGGCTGCTTGAGCGTGCCCAGCGCAGCGCCTTCGTGATCTTGCTGCCGAGCACCGCTGATATTGCGGAGTAAATCCGCGCGTGAAATGTTGCTCAATTGGAGTCTAAATCAATCATTTATCACGGGGATACGGGTTTCCCAGTAAGATAATATTGAATGCTAAAGTGATTATTTCTTTTTACCGAGTACTATTTATCATGGGTAGTTTGACCTAATGTTGAGCGGATGGGTCAACATACAACCATAATATGTTTACGATAGAGGTATGTATTATATATAACGGAGGCTGTAACTATTATATTGCTCGCCCAATTATTATCGGATTAGGGATGGTATGCGTTATGCAAGGATTAGCACTCCTGTGATGGACTCTGGATATAAAATCCAGAGAATTGCATTGCCTCCTACAAAAAGAGCATTGCCTCTTTTTCCTTAAAAAACAGCATTCCTAAAAAACAGCATTGCCTGTTTCTCCTAAAAAAACAGCCACGAGCGGCAACTAAATCTATGTGTCCACAAAGTTTTGGGCGGCGCAAGCTTTGACGTCAGTTGACAAGATGGCGAAAACGAAGACGACGCCAGCGAGCGGAAGCAAGCAGCGCTCCGTCAAAGGTGAGCACAGTGAGAAACATGTGTGTGGGGTAGATGTGCCACTCTACATGAGCTTGACACATTGTGCTGTGAATTATGTGAATACTAGCTGGATCTGGTTCGGTCGTTACCAGATCTAAGTCTTCTCGTTCAGGAATGTGAACGTTAATAGTTTTTTTCTCTAGTAGCCCTGCGTAATCTGACAGTTCTTGCTAGCAGGGAGCGGCATTGAGGGCAGTACGGAGATCGGTAGATCGAGTGCTGCGAGCGCCGCCAGTGCCGATGGCACATCTTCGCAGCAAGCTTCGACGCACGGTCGAGGAGCCAGTCCCGACAGCAATCCGTCGGCGAACTCGTCTACCAAAGCGCAGCAGCAACGGACTGCACACGCTCGAAGCGTGAAAGCCGAGAAGATGCAACGCCGTACGAAATGCAGTTTGGTGGTGTATTGAATATTACCGATTGTCTAATGTGCTACATTTTGTATGTGCAGGTCGCGAACTGCTGGAGCTGCGTCAACGCATGGCTGCCCATGCTCGTTCGTTTAAACAGCCCAAGCCATCCCCACTGCCAGACAAGTAGCCGTTGGCATCTCCAGCTGCTATCCGGGCGATGTGTGGCTTGCCGAGACAAAAATCAATGTGTGAGTTTTCCAAGGTCGCGAAGAAGAGCAATGCGGTCGTGCATGCTACTTCTTATGGCGGTGAGTACAAGTGCCGATGTTAAGAAAGTGCCTTTCGACCAGAATTGAATGTGATGTTTGGTTTTGAATTATTTCTGATTTCCCCTACAAATGTATGTCGAATGATGCATAGTTTTAATATAATGTCTCTTGGTCTTGCTGTTATGTCTTCCTATCTGCTACCTCGCCCTGTGCTTCCAATTGCTCGCGGTTCATTTTAAAAGCTGACGTTCCCGCGAATACGTGCAAGCCTTTCGACTTCAAACGAAATGTAACAGGCTTGTGATCACTTCTTGTCTGTAAACTAGCAACGGTCATACGCATGTCAATCCTAAGCACTTTTGGTCGTTGTTGTAGCTCGGTGTCGTGGTGTGTGTATGTGCAATGGTAAGTAGTGCATCAAAAATGAATTTGCAATGAGAAGCTGCGATTTAGTGAAAATGTAGATCTCTGCAATAGTTGTTGTGGTGAATTTACTGGCTAGTTGTTGAAGATCAGCTTCTGTCATTCCTAACGGTAACGCTGTGTCAGTCTCACTTTTCTTTCTTCTTAAGTTGCTTTTCTGTGTGTTATTGTGGTGCAATTGTTCTTGAGACTATGATGTGGACGCAGTATTGATGTTTAATGTGCTGTTATAGGTGCATGCATGGATGCAAGAACTGCTGCAGAGCAAGCTCATCGGGCTCGGAGAGAAGCCAGAGCTGCTATGACTCGCGCAAACTCGGTCGAGCAAGGTGAATTCGGAAACGTTGTCCAAGCCGCCCGAAACGCCTTCCAGCTTGGTCGTTCGGGTGCAGATGCCGAAACCATAGGACATGCTGACGATACTTTCCAAGCGATGCGCCGACGCTGTATGGCGGCACGGGGAGAAACAGCTGGAGCAGAAACACGATATGTGGAAGAAGTGGTAGCCTGTATAGTGACCGACCACCGTGCTCGTCGAGACGCCGAAGTGCAGCATCTTGCGGATGTTCGAGCGGAGTTTCGCCAGAATTGATGTTGGCACTTTGAAGTGCCCCAAGCAAGAACCTCTTAGCTGTACAACAATTCAAAGACTACAGCAGCAGTATATAACTTCAGTTAAGTCGGAGAAATTCAAGCAGTATTGGTGGAGATAGAAAGCAAATTGGCTGGAAACGAGGAACTCACATGAAACACATACTTCTTTCCCCTACGATTAAGATCGATCATATTATGTCTGCAACAACGACACGACGTTAATATATACATGTATACGTCCGTGAGCACGGTCTTCTCATCCCGGTTGCTTGAGCTTCGCCACGCCTTTCTTCAGACACATTGCTTAAGTGGGGTGAACCCAAATATTCATTCTTACTACTTTAATTGCTCGAAGCGGAGAGCGTTCTGCTGGTTTTTTAGAATTTTAATTTAATTTAGAATTGAGGTATATTAATGACATCAAACCTGAGCTATCACCACTTAGTGCCACTAGCGCTATCAATGAAGCTTCGACCGGCCGCTTGCTTATAGGGTTATTAAATGTGATCCATGTATAAGATATAAAACGAACCACTTCAGTATCCCCAGCCTGAAGTCGTAAGATGTCCCAGTTGGATAAATCTATGTGTAAAATAAAAAAAAGTATTCGTCAGTGTCGATATTTCATGTTGAGATGATCTTATCACGGAAAGCTAATCGCAAGCAGCATTTTCCTAAAACTATGATTTGCTACTGAACCATCAGCAGCAGATTACCAGAACAACAACATGCAGACAACAAGAAATATATTGCGCCCTAGTTGCATTGTAACTACTAGCTAACAGGCAGAAATAAAAACAAATCGAAAGGCGCTAGGTGGTCAATCAGGTTGCACGGCTTGGCAACTCGGCTTACGCCCCAGTAGGGGGTGCATCGTGAAAGCGGAATCCGTGGAAGCGATTCAGATGGGGGCGAACCGCTATGGTCCCGGTACCCCGGAACGTACAATTCCACGCAAAGCAGAATGGGTCGTCCGTCCCAGCAGTGTCATTGACCGTTGGGACGATGATGGGCTGATGATTCTCGAGACGGTCCGACGTCGGCGTGTCGAGGTATGCATGAATGCACACGTTGTTGGTGTCGTTGCCGACGGGGGCAAAAATCAAATCGCCACGATAAACGAATACGCCACCTTTGTTCAGCTTGATTTCTTTGCGGTTGGACCGGAGAGCAACGTTGTGGTTCCACCCATACACGTAGAAGCACGTGTCGTCATCCACAGCGATAACCATTTCACCAGGAATAGCGGCAACATCGAGGGGATCATCACCTGGTCGAAACTCGCGGCGCACAGGTAGGTCACCCATGCCAGCAGGTATCTTCACCCAGCGCAAATCGTTGGCTTCCGAATCAGGGATGAAAGTCTTGTAGAATCGTTGCAGCATGCGCGCCATGGTGCGTGCCTCTTGATCAGGCACTGGAGACTGAAGACGACCTCGATCCTCCATGATGTTGTCGAGGATGTCGGTGAACCAGATGTCGACGGGGCGGGCCATAGCTCTCCACGCGTTCGCTTGCTCTTCGGCCACAGCGGCGAAGAAGATGATGCTGCCATCCGAAGCAAACTTCTGACGAATGTTCGTGGCGGCGATGATGCGTGGGGGCGGGGGGGGGTGAGCAGTGCGTGGCGAATTTGAAAATAAGCGCTAATTCTTGCTTATACTTATGCCCGAGACCTCAAGAGACTCGAGGGTGGTCATTATTCTAGGTTTTCATGCAAACCAGCTATCAGGGCAGTGTTGCATATCTTATCTGAACCACACTACATATACAAGAGCGCACTGAAGGATTATGTACCTATTGGTCCGCTGAAAATGGAATGCTCCATGGCAGCACCTCTGGCTGTCCGTCGAATCATTGCTGAGCGCTTGATTCGGTTCAAGCGGTTACAGTTCGTAGGTAGGTCGTCTCTCGTACCCATTGGTCCATCGAAAATATAGTGAGCCATGACATCATTGCCGTCGTAAGCTACAATTCGTGCTAGTGGACACGAATAAATCTATCAACCTAGACATTAGGCATCCTAGAAGATGTATAATATGATGTTTGTGCCATATCACTTACAATCAATACAGCTATCGACGATTTCAAACGCCGATGACGGTACTTTTCCTCAGCTACAAGACGTAATAACGCATAATTTATTGCGTTTTTCTAAGGATGAAGTCTACTGTTAGCTAGATTTCGTTCGTAGCGCATCATGCGCTGCGCATGCACCCATTGGTCCTCCGAAAAAACAGTGATCCATTGGGCTTGGCGAACCGTCGTGGGTCAGGTGCGCATGCACCCACTTGGTCCGTCGAAAAAGCAGTGATCCATTGGGCTTAGATAACCGTCGTGCATGAGTTGCGTTCGTTTGGTAGCATGGCTAGAGTGCACGCAGTCTAAGCGCGCCTAACGCGTAAATTCCCTGCATGCGAGGGTGAAATTCAGTTGTATAAGTTCCATATAGGATATGTACCCCGACCGGAAGGGAGCTTCATTCCGCTTTAAATATATTAGTTTCATGTGTGTATGCGTAGTCCTTTGGGATGGCGAAACCCACGACAGAAGATTCTCTAGAGATGCTCTGGGTGCGAGGGGGGGGCTATTGGTGCCCCTCAAGAGGCTCGAGTCTACCTCAAACCATGCAGAGGCTCGTATCTCAACTAGAGCGCCAATACTGTACAGTATAGTACGGTACAGTGCAGCGTGATCCACGGTGGGTTTAAGCATGAAATATGGAAAACCGCATGCATAAGCCCGTTCGACTCCGAGTGCCATTGTGATTTTTCTAAGATGGTGGGAAAGCCACGTCGCGAGTCTGTCAAGGTGGCCATGAAGACCAGCCCGCGTATTTCAAAGCGGCACCAGGATGACCCTGGGGGTCCTACCAGCAGTGCCAGCACGAGTGCAGAAGTGGTGTCAACAAAATCAACGCCATATCAACGCATGCGAGAGCTGCTGGGGGCAAGGGCTGTTGAGGCAGAGCAAGGAGCGACAGTGGTCGACAGTGTCGAAGGTACGACTCACGAATGGTGAAGTTGGTATGATTGATTATCTGACCGCATTCGGCAGGTCTACGGGAAGTGCTTCGGAGGAAGGCACCCACGTCCAAGCTTTTGCTGCGGATGAAGCTGCTCTGGATTTCGGATCATGCGTACGGGCAGTGGAAGCTGATTCGCATGCACTTTGTGGACGCTCAGGCACCTGAAACGCTGGATGATATGCTCAGTGTACGTTGGCCTACAATGGTTTTGCGGCTTGACTGCTACTAACTTATTTGTTATTCTGGTAGGTTTTTAAGGTGTCATACGAAGCTAACCGGCAGGGCATTGACTCGCTGCTTTTGACTGCCACGCTTTGGAATCTTGAAAGCGATTCCGAGCTTCTTCCATCGCCTGGGACCATTGTCGACATCAACGAGTACTCGAATCTACAGCTATACAATGACACGCAGTGTCAGCTCACGACCCGCCTCAGCCAGTTGAGCTGGGAGCAGGCCAACGCAGAAGTGCAGTTGAAGTAGGCTCGATGTAAATAATGCATCTGATTCTGGTCTGATTCACAGGGTCATATGGATACACTATTGCGACCTTCCACCACTTGAATCATTGACAAAGTCGCAGGGAGGAGAGTAGGGGGAGAATACGCTGGGCTTGCAAGCTACATTGGCATTAAACGCACTAACTTCGTCTGTGCGCATCGACTAGATGACAAAACGACACGGCTCAACCAACTACAGTATCGGCGAGATGAGACGCTTGCTTGAGCTGGTGCAGGCAAGCCTTCCAGCTTCGAGGGCTGACTGGGAAGCTGTAGCTGCGGATTACAACGCGGTGAAGGAACCCCAATGGAAACGGAGAGATGCGATGAGCCTGAAGAGAAAGTTCCGCAGTATGAGCTTGGCTTCACACCACGGGATCGGCGATGCGCGTGCACACCTTGCCAGTGCAGCAAGCCGAGTACAGCAACAGATGAAACTGCACAGGACCCCGCCGCGACTGCATGAAATCGCGCAAACCCTCTGCCAATGTGAGAGTCATGCCGGAATGGAACCGAATGGTATGTTGTCGCCAGAGCTGTTGGTCCAGGCGCCAATTTCACGCCCCGTTCGAGATGTTGAGCAACAGTCGCTTTGCCCAGAGGACACTGTTGCGCGAGAAGAACGTCACCCAGAACTCGATCAGGTGCAACTGCTCGTGCATCGCCAGTATAAGTATAACCGAAGGGTGGCCCGTCGCCACCACAAAGAGCTACTACACTGCATGCGTGCGTTGAAGGTGTCTCTGGAGACGTTCGCCTACCGCCAGAAGTAGCATAAAGTATCTGAGGAAGCATGACTTACGGTATACTTTGTGGTCCAATAAAAACAACATGAGCCAGCACATCTCCCCTGCTTGCTACTTCAATGGTCCGAAAAAAATATAACGAGCCAGCTCATCACTTCTACGACTTGCATTTATGGAGGCCAATGCATCGCCGTATCGCCCTTCGTTCATCACTTCACCATTTGCCCGGTCAGTGCAAGACATGCCTGGGCGAGGCAAAGAGTCACAAGGTCTCGGCAAAGGCGGCACCAGACGGCACCGCAAGATACTTCGAGATAGTATTCAAGGCATCTCAAGACCGGCTATCCGCAGATTGGCTCGCCGCGCTGGTGTAATACGAATATCTGGACTCGTTTACGATACTACACGAGCAGTACTACGAGTCTACCTGGAGAATCTCATTCGAGATGCTGTGACCTACATGGAGCACGGAAACAGAAAGACCGTAACTAGTTTGGATGTCGTATACGCCTTAAAGCGTCAAGGGAAAATGATTTACGGCTATGGCAACTAGACTGTCTACTTATAATACATGATTGTCTCAAATACATACTTCACTCGTTGTTTAAGTTTTTGTGGCTACCGGTATCCGGATAGCCTGGTATACATGCAAGTTGCAACAACATAAGATAAAGCAAGATTTGCTTGTAACATTTGTTTTTTTAAAATGATTTTTTGCAGCGGTGTCCGGCAGCGTGGCTGAAGCTGGTGATGGCGTCCGCGCTCGCTCATGACATGCTGCGGCTGCCCACCAGCAAGGTGCGCGGCTGTTGGTGACGTGCATGGCGGAGATGGAGGTGCTAACGATTGCTATGCATTGTTGTGGCTATGATTCTTGCAGCAGTGTCCGGCAGCGTGGTCGAAGCTGGTGATGGCGTCCGCGCCACAAATGCCGAGCTGCCGTCACCGAGCAGGTGGTTCATGACCCCGGAAGTGGCAGGGCGGCGATGTCGCTACTAATCGAATAATACACTTTGTTGAATTAAGTTACCCCGTTGTTGTCTTTCTTATATACAACTCATATGTGGCAAACGAGCATTGCCTCTTTTTCCTGAATAAAACAGCAGTGCAGCTTTGATTAGTTGAAGATCAGCTTCTGTGAATCATAACGACTGTCAGTTCTAACGATAACGCTGTGTGTCAACTTTGCCTCGGCTTGCAAAGTTGCTGCGATCTTGCCGTCATTGCTCCGTTCTATGTTTCGAGCGACTATAGCAATCGCTCAGCCGATCGGGGCACATAAGATGAAGTTCGAGCAAAACATTGATGGGTTTATTAGCGCTTGAAACAAGTAACCTCTTCCTAGTTGTCGACTGCTTACTGTGCCGGAGGTTAACGATCGCGCATGAAGAGTTCCAGCTCGATAAAGTAGTTATGCAGCCGGTTTCGGAAGTTGTGGCGCCAGATCTCATAGTACTCCATGAAAGTGTGCCCTGGGATATCATGACCAACAGCGTTAGCACGTCCCAAAAGTATGGTCGCTTCGGCCGGGCCACGCGGGCATTCAAACGCAGCAACTGCAAGCTTGTCTGGACGTATGTGGAGATCCAGATAACGCTCGAATTCGTGCTCCCGGAGGTTGGTGTTGTCAACGATGACAATATCGACGCCTCGGTCCAGGTCGCGCTCCAATGCTTCGCGGCACTGCGTGTAGCATGTTTCATGCGCTTCATGGAGTCGGCTCCGATCGAACACGTAGCCCCCCCCACGCTGGAAAAACTTGTCGGCAGAGCAGATAAGCGTGCACAAGCCGACCTGATCAGCATATCGAGCAACCTCTTGTGCAAACGTCGACTTGCCACTTCCTGGGAGGCCCCTCATGATCAGGAACAATCGAGGCCGGTGATCCATGTGTTCGCGATACCTTTCACAGTGCGCCCTGTAGTCGTCGACGACTTGGCACGCTTTGCGCTCCATTCTTGACAGTTGGTAAATGAGGTCGTTGAAGTAATTGTGCAAGCTCTTTTCAATTAATTCTCTTGAGATCTAATAGCCAATTAGCTCATTTCAATATTGATTCTCTTGAGATCTAATAGCTAATTTCAAAATTGCCGTGAGCGCCAAGGAAGCAGACCAAGGATGATGGGAGGGATGCGCCTGGTCTGTTTAGGCTGCTCAGCGGCCTCAAATGGATCATTTACTTCAGTCTACTTCTCTGGTCCACCGTACTATTACCACTTCATATATGAGACCACGTCAAACGAAAGTATGCTTCCGAACCTAAGTACGAATCGCGGTTTAAGCACACCATTGAAAAGAGGAACATCTCTTCTTTCTTCTGATGTCTTCAGATCTAGGAGAAGATGAGAACTCACCGAGCACCGACCATCCCAAAAAAGTATTGCCCTCAAAACCAACTTTTTCAAAAAATATTCTGGCTTGCTCTAGATTAGTTTTTAATTCTGAATCGATTGAGCCTATTCCCGTACGCTGATTCGGTCTGCTTCCTGCTCAAATGTTGGTGTTTGTATCGCGATCTCAAAATTCGAGGTGTATATTTTGACCGAAATTTCAAATTTTGAAAAAAAACCCGAAGCATCACTCCGAAATACTGCTGCGCTCTGGTTCTTCTTCTTCGCGCTCATTTGATCGGTTCGCATCAGGAAGTGCTCTAAATCTGTGTCTTTGCCGTGGAGGCAGTGGTCATCACACGCGTCCGCTCAGATGTAAGCCGTGACTCTCGCTCGAAGATCATCTTCTAACAAAAAAATACTTTCGTCCGAACTTGATTCTTCACTGGGAGCGCAGTCGTTCTTCTAGGCAACCTCGTCCGCCTCGGCCTCGGACAGTGGACCCCAAGCGCTGTCGTCAGGCGTATCTTGCGGGGAGCCTAGCAGTCGTCTGGTCATGGTGTTTGCTCAGTCACTGTTGGCCAGCGCTGGAATTGATCCTCATTGCCTATTGCGAGTCGTTTCCGATGATGCAGCTAGAACCACGCTGTCGTTGGATGGCTGCTCTGCTGCTGGGTCGGACGCAGAGACTGCAATGGCGGTGTCTGCGCGAGGCGGGCTGCCATGAGGCGCTGTGGTGTCCGTACGGCTCTCGGCGGGGGCTGTGGTGTTTATAATCCTTTGGGGGTGAAACACTGCTGGGCGATACACCTGCTCTAAATTTAGACTTTGCGAAAAACGCCACTGGAGGGGAAACGCAATTAAGTACGAATTTCACTGGCCAATATTTGAAGGCGTTTTTCTCGATAAAACCAAATGGTGGCGTAGCGTCTTTTTGTTTGACGTGGTCTCATATATTACAATAATTTTTGTACTTATACTTCGTTTTCAACAAAAAGACCACCTAACGAGAGCTTATCTTCACGGATACAAACCCTACATTTCTGAGCCAATCACCATTCGCACAGAATCAAATAACTTGACCTATTAAGCCAATATTTTGGACGTGGTAAGGGGTTTGGATTGGCCGATACGGCATTATGTGGGCCACATAAAACCTCAATGGTAATAGTACGGTGACCAGAAAAGTACTATTTTATTTTTTACTATGTGTATGTGTTTAAACCACAAAGCAAAGCAAAGCAAAGCATGTTCTTACGAACTACGTCCCCCCCCCGGGCGTGCTAATATAATTTCTACTAGTACTTTGAAGCACTACGTAGTCGTTTTAAAATCATAAATACAGGGCGTTCCCCAAGCAGCTGCAATCAGTGCTTCCTAAAATACTATTTATATGTAGGGAGACAACACAGCGAAATAAATAATGTTATCAAGCATCACGATGATGAAAAATACATTATGGCATTCGTTTCGTGGAGGAAGTGCATAACTTACCGGTACCTGCAGTATTATTGGCCAAAACGTTAAAATAAGACAGGTGAGATTGGGTAAGAAATAATTTTCACAGATCGTGGGAATAAATAATGGAGGTAGCCTCTCAAATGCTGGAAATAAATTATGCGTCACGAAATAATGCATATATGGAAATTAACGTTACCATATATTTTTAGGGAGCACTGCCTGCAATGGACGCCTACCAAAAACATCGTAAGAGATCGCATAAATATATTTAAGAAAACTTATATTTACTCAGATGATTTTTACGTCTGAGTAAACGAAAGGTCACTTAGCCCTTTCATTGTGCAACGGCATAAATTTACACTTGGGTTTAGTATAGACCACCCTTTTATAGCAACTGGACCGCATATCAGACCGACTTTTCACATATAGCGACCTCTACACAATTTATATTTAGAGACAAATTTAGGGATACATTTTAAGGCGCTTTTAAGCTAGTTTTGGTAGGCGTCCAATGGTTGCCGCCGCGTTTTCAATGCCAAACACACTGTGCTGATTCTGCTGGAAAAGGCGCAGCAAGCCCAGGAATTCGCCCTGTATCTTCTCGCGGTTGGTGTACAGGAGCGACTCCTCCGGTGCCGATAGTGCCATCGTGAGTCAGGCTCCTCGTTGAACAGAAGGGCGAAGTACTTGCTTTCATCTCAATCGGCAACTGGCAACTGACGGTGAGCGCTTTCCACTCACAAAACTCTTCACGCCGTCATCCAGCCATCCCAGCATCGACGAACAATTGCCCTCCGCGCCCCGCAAGCTGTGCTTCACTCATTCGGACTCACGGAAATATTGCGCGGTACTCGCTACCATCTCCAAAAACAGCGGGGATATGTGATCCAGTCTCGCCAACCTCGTGCAACTGCGCCGCGTCGCACACTTGCAGCTTCACGTCTTCATAATATGAAAAGGGAAGCGCCTTCGTTGATGCCTCTAGCGAATATGTAGCGGACCCCATACAATATTATGCCTATGCCATAATAGTGGTCGGTAACGTTACACTCTGGCAGCAGCAACAACTTTTTTCTTTGGTCGGAAATAGTGAAATGTGATTGGCCGAAAAAAATCGAAAAAAGATCGCGTTCCTGCCACGCGATTTTTTTCTCGCAGCAGTAGGACCCTATTTTCCTGTCATCTCTAAACCACGGACAAGGTCACATACGAGACAGCCTTGAACAGCGCGCGCGCCCCGCACGCGCTCATGTAGAGCTCAGAGCTCGTACCGAAGCCCGAGGATTGGGGAGACCTCTACGATGTCGTCGGCTCGGTGCCCCTGCAAGGAACGGCGTCGACGTACACGCCCTCGCCGGAATAGGAGGAAATTCTGGGGAGCGACGGCGGTCCAGTTTTCGTTGGTTTCGGCTCCATGGTGCGCTGCTATTACCACCACTTACCTCTGCACTACAGAGTCTGCAGGACATGTGCTGTGACTTGGACCATCGGTTTGCAAGTTGCACTGTTTGCGGATCATATCGCCGCCGATCATGCAAATTACTTCAATGAAACGGGTCTTTTGAGGCGTGGTAGTGTGTTCGACAAATATTTTACAGCGACTACATGTATAGGGAAGGAAAATGGTCTGTCAGATTCCTATACCTCGGGAGTCAACTCCGAAGAGCTTGAGACTCACGCGCGAAGAGTGACATTCGCTCGCACACTACACAAAAAAATGTAGTTGTTGCTGCCAACAGCTTTGGGGTTGTCAACTTTGTTGATGGGAAAATGACCAAATCGGTATGAATTTGCAAATTAAATGCCAAAACGGTATATGCTGTGACTGGATCGGTATGAAATCAACAGATGGAATATTTTCACTTCTGGAAGTATGCTACAGTATACAAAAAATATTGACCAAACCGGTATGTAAAACATATGATTTAGTCGATTACTCAAGCTCGTTCCTGTGTTGTTGTGGTGGTTGTTGTTGGTGGTGGCGTGCGCCAATATCTCGAAGGGAGTCTGTCAGAACACTAATGTTCATGCCAATGTTGGCGTTAGAGCGCTATTCGGGTGGAGAACCTCTATCGTTGAAAGTCAGTTTGGGTCACAGTTACACCCACCGCATCCTCGGTAGAGCACTCGATAGAGTATGAAAACGCCACAAAATTGCAGTCAACTGGCTGCAAAAGGAGGTTACGCCGAAGGGCATTGCAATATACATGTACTTGTACAACGATAAGAGCGAGAATATTCTAGCTCACTACAAACTTTGTACAAAGTGCAGCACCTTCCGATAGCTGCTACGTGTACTGAGACAGTGAACGGCGGTCTATGCGACTGTGACATCGTGTGACTCCGAGCGAGAACCATTGCCCGTGCGCATTTATCGATCAGCATAGATTACCGTACCGTAATCTTTGTATTTGCGACTCCTTTTAAAAAGCCATGGAAAGCTGGACACAGTATCAACATACTTTTAACATGAAATGATTTACGTGTTCTCTTAGTCATATTGTGCCTGTACTAGACTCAATGTAGCGCGTCGGCGGTATATTGAGGTGTCTACATTGTTGATGAAGTTTATTCAGTGGTTAAATACGCCTAGGGTTCAAGGGTGTATTATTGTACTAGCTGCTCATCTAGGAACGGAGAGGACGCAGGTAGATCCACGAACCGACGGGGCAAACTTGTAAAAGACGCAGAGCTTTTTGATATTTAGGCTACGAAATATTCGTGATTCGATCGGTATGCGAGATTTCGTGGAAACCCATGCTCCCAAGCGATAGGCGTTGCATACCGATTTGGCATTTAATTTGCAATTTCATACCGATTTGGTCATTTTCCCCTTTGTTGACAAAGCCGCGACTTCGCACGGAATAGCTCTAGATTTACAAAACAAACAGTAGCGCGCACTCGTGCGGCACGAGGTCTTTCAAGGGTTTGGCTTAGTAGTGATACTACCTACTACTACTATTGGATTATTAGCCAATATCAATACTACTGTAGTAGTTCGGCTTTGGTGATAGTAGTATTACCACTAATATTACTACTAATGTACCCATGTCGGTGTCTAAGATAACATCCGCTTGTTTCATCCATGCGTCTTAGTTACTGGCGGTTATGGCGCAGCATGAGCTCGGTCCTTGTCATTGTCTGTAGCTGACTCAACACGAAGGATCCTATCGAGAACGCGCGTTCTTGGAACGCAGTCGAACAGCCCCACAGGACCAGCCTAGCCAGACGCGTGCACGTTTCGTGACTATGGACGGAATACCGCTTGGGGTCCTTTATGCTTCCTCACCCTCAGCTTGTGCGAGATCAACCAGAGTAGGGTCGCTCGAGCACGAGATTCCAGATGTGTTGAGCTCCTGGGAATCGATGTCAGTGTTGAAGAACCTGTTGACATACAGAAGCCGGTGTTAGCACTAGAAGAAGACGAATAAATAAATACCAACAACGGTATTGTTAACTTTTTGAGAAGTCAACGTCTGGCTTTGTGTAAAGCTCGTTACTGCATAACTGATGTACCCTACAGCCGCACACGCAGCAAGGAGACGTCTCCGCTGTGCCCCCCCCCAATGATAGTCAATCTTAGCGCACTTCGCGGGTCTGCTGCTTGAGTCGCTAATCGAGACATGAGCGAACAGGAGCAGGTAATGATTAAGTATATTCATATTGTATAGTACATACTATTTGGAAATCTATCGGCCAGAGAACCACCGATTTTGAAGATATGACGTGGGTTGAAGATTGGCAAGCTAATAGCACTACTATCGCTACAGTGCTTACAGTAATTAGTCTGACTTCAAAATTAGTCTGCGTTCAAAATTAGTCTGTGCCAGGCTAATTCATGTGAGCTAGGAAAGAACGAATTCATAATTAGTCTGAGCAAAAATGTTCAAAATTAGTCTGCATGAAATGGGCACGTCTTGATGAAGTGGTTTGGTCTTGCCAGCTCCATGACCCTGCGTGCGATGATTATTCGGCACTGTTGAGGATACTGATTGCCTCTTTCTATTACACTTCGTCCTTCACCCCTCTAAGGTAACACTACTAAACTTCACTATATTGTATAACTTAGTATTAATACGCTGAAGTGTACAAACGTGGTGGGTTCCCCACCAGAAACCTCACTTCGCCATTTACCGGCTCCAATATTTCCTCACCTGCATCACCTAGGCATCTAGTATAGCTAAGTAGCTTCCTCCTTGCTAGCACATGAGACCTTCGTACAGTCCCCCCATGTCATCACTCCTCTTTATCTCCATAGACATAAATGACGGAAATGGATTTATTTCAATCCTAAGATTGGGGTGGCAATGTTGCCCAGTTATTATCCCTTTCGCAAGCCTCTTGCCTTAATTATACTATACAAGCCTAAGTAATTTGCGTCTAAAAGGGCACAGAATGCGCCCGTAAGACAAATCACGGTACTCGTTTCGCATGTCTCTTGAAACATAGTACCTGCAGTGATTTGCAGATGCACACGATCATATGCATCCTACTTAGTTTTGTATGGTTTGATGATTACTGATCGTACTGTTTATTACTTGTCATAAAAGATGGTGCATTCACGGTTGAACTTGTGTAAAAGGGCACAGGATGTGCCCATGTAGACGGTGTTTTCACACCGTGTTTTGCAAACGCCCTATATGGGCGATAAATGTGCCCTTCTACCGCGAAAGGGTTATATGTATCCCCATTTTTCGTTACCTATTCAGTACCCATTCTCTATTTTGAGTTCGACTAGATTAATTTTGAACATTCAAAAATAGTCTGTGATCAGAATTAGTCTATGTGAAGTTCCGCTAGACTATTTTGTGTGAGGTCGTTGAAAATATGCTTACATAAATTAGTCTCACTCAGACTAATTGCTGTAACTACTGTACTTGTCTCGCTACTATTCAAGTACTTAAGTAACACTACTATTCGGCTTGCTACAGCATAGCACTACTGTTTTCGTAATATTATCACTACCATCGCTACTATTTTAGAGTCAATTACCAATCCCTGGCTCGGGCAAGTCCCATACGAGCGCGAGGCATACTGAAGGCAAGAGCGCGCGGTTTAAAGCCACTGCAAAAGTGTGAAAGCGCTGAAAGAATCTCAATAAATCAAAAAGTGTCGATTTAGAAATGCCCCCGGACCCGTGCGCTTTCAGCTGAAAGAATACTATTATAATAGGTGATCCGGAGCGGTGCTTTAGGAGAGTCCACAGAAAGCGATAAAACCTAGTTGGTTGAAGTGCAACGAAAAGTGTACGTGCACAGATAAAATCCGGGGTATATGATAATGGTCAAAGATCGATTGTAGTTCGCATTTTGCCTGCCGAAGTAATGAACGAAGTGGAGTTCTTCCCTGAGCGTGACGAATAAGGTCGTGATGACTTAGACCAATATATATTACTAATGTTTTAGTATATACTCAGATTTGAATGGATATGGTTCGCCAGTGGAACACTTTTACTATTCATTCCTCCCGCGTCGGTTGAAAGTCGCACAAGCAGCTTTGACGATCAAAGAAGCTACAGTAACGACGAGGGTGAGGTGCGCCACAGCTATATATTGTTTGATACCGATCTCATGGTCGATAGTATCTGCTAATTACTCACTAATATAGTAATACTGCTCTACTGTTTCCACTACTTGTTTACCTGTCGGTGCACCAGCACCCACGCGCTAAAACGTCCCCGCAAAGGCAGTGCTTTCGTCTCAGAACGACTGGGTGATCTGTTCTGACGCAGTGAGCGACTGCTCGGTAGCATCCATCGTATTTGGTCCATTGAGCGCATCGCAATTCGCGATCACGTCCTCGATCAAGAGGCTGCAGGAGAAAGCAACACTCGGGCGTTAGTCCCAGCGCACCAGCTAGATGAGAGCAGCAGTGCGAAGCCATCCAAGGTCGGTCGAGCTGGGTTCGCCATGGTTCGTGCTCCTGATATTGCGGAATAATCCGTGAGTGCAATGTTGCCCGAGTGGAGTCCAGATCAATCATTTATCACGGTGATGCTAGTTCCACAGTTAGATAATATTGAATGCGACAGTGATTATTTCTTTTTACCAAATACTATTTATCATGGGTAGTTTGTCCTAATGTTCAGCGGATGGGTCAACATACAATCATAATATTTTCACGATAAAGGTTATACAATAACGAAGGTAATAATGATTATATTTCACGTTAAACTATTATCGGATTACGGATGGTATGTATTATGCCAGGATTAGGACCTCATTCGCTTCCTGGGATGGACTCTGGAACTCTGGAATATAAAATCCAGAGAATATTCTATTGGTTGAAATTGCGTCATCGGTCGCAGCGACAAAAGAACAGTTGCAGCGACAAAAAATATTGTTGTTGCTGCTCCCAGAGTATTAGTTGTCGCCAACATAATATTAACATGTATTATCTGTACACGAAGGCGCGTACTTCATTTACCTTTTCTTCCGTGTTGACAGAAAAGCAAATACGGAACTTCTATTCACCACTGGTGAAACACCAGGCGAGCCCAGTACATGTAGACGACGACGAAAGGTCTCCACTATACAGATTTTCTGTCAGAATAATATTCTGACCTGGTTGAGACGGCGTCAAACATAAGTATACTAATCAACCAAAGTACGAATCGCGATTTAGGCATACCACGCGAAAGACGTGTGTCTTGCGCTCATTTTGAGCTATTGGATGCGGAGAAATGTTAAGTTCTCGAGAAGTTGTGTTCATCTGAAAAAAATATCTCCATTTTCATGGGACCAGAATTTCGATATATTTTCGACCGCAGAGGATGCAATATTATCTCGATTTTCTCGAGTTGTATATTGTCGAAAACCTCGCGTGTAAAGCAATCGAATTAGAGTGTTTTCCGCTATATACGAGTAATTTTGCGTTTGATTTTTTCGATGTCCGCTTATGTCCGAAATTTGATTGGTCAACTTTAAACGCGATTATCTCGATAACTCTAAATGGTGGATAAGTATCATTATGTTCGCCGCCGTCTCTAATGCGGGTGTCTGGGGGTGCAGCCCCCAGTATCATCCCAAATACAAGGACGCGATTTGCTTGGGTGTTTCCCTAGAGCAATTTCCATAATCCAGTACATATGTACTGGATTATCTCAAAACGCAAAATTAATTCAGCGAAGATCTGTCAGTTGCAGTAGCGTCGGCGTTAAGTTCGGATCGTCTTTATACTATGCACTGGGTTCGTGACATCATTCAACAAGGCCCTTTAAACTCGATATCTTGAGCGTAAAGAATGATCGAAGCAGAGAGCAACAGTAAGTAAGCACAAGGCGGCAATATTCAGAAACTAAAATCCACGCAAACGTTATACTTGTTTCCCTCTATCCATCAGGCGCGCATCATTTTCAGCTTCAGGAAGCGCAGCACCTCCTTGTCGAGGCATGGCTTGAGCAGTGCCGATATAGCGATCTTAGTCGTTGCCACGATATTGTCGTACGGGCCTGTGCAAAGCTCAAATCATCAAATAAAACCAAATAAGCACTAAGAAGCTGTAGACAAGTGGTTGCCACAGAGGGGATAACTTACAGTCGGGACAGATGACGCAGCGCGGCGACCACCATGAGGGTCACACTACCCAGGTAGTACACGAGCAGCACGTTGCGCTCCTTACTGCCGAAGTTGTCCAGCTTGGAGGCTGCAGCAGGCGCCGTCGGATCATCGCTCGCAGTGGGTGGCGAACCAAGCTGGAAACAAGTAAGTTCGTTTGGCTATACCAGTCTATCGGGGGAAGGCGTCACCCTTTGCCAACAACGCGGCGTAGTGAGCGCATTGCTGGTGCGTAGCACACCACAGTAAGTTCGCCTAGGCAAACTTAATCTATGTATTGCTTACAGTACATATAATTTGAATGTCGATTTGGGATAATCCAGTACATATGTACTGGATTATGGAAATTGCTATGTTTCCCTAGTTTCACGTCACATGGTACTCTGCAGACGATCCTCTCTTACGTAATACATCTACAGTCATGAAAAAGACGACAATCGTTGGAACTTTACATTTGTAGTTTTTAAACTATTATATACAACTAAATTATTAAAATACAAATGCTAAAACAAAAAGAGCGAGTGCACTGTGCTCGTAAAACAGGAGATTTCATTCAGAATGTTACATTATTAATAGTGACAAAGGAGTCTATAGAACCCGTTATATATGCTATTAATACGGTATTATTAAGAGTTGCAGTAAAACCAACTAATCAGCATTGCTGTATCCATCCGGCAGGAGCACATGCTGATCAGTCACGTACTTCGAAGTACCGTATACACCAGGGCAGGTACCGGTACTATATCCAGTGGACTTAAATCCCATCATAGGAACGATCTGTTGTTTAATCCTTAGGGATCGAGTCTCATTCTACAATTGTCACTAAAGCACCAACTACTCAAGCCCCACGACGAAGTCTGCCATGCGCGTCCACTATTTCGCGGTGGCAGCTGCGATCCTCATTGCAAGTTCCGCTGCCACCTCGACCTCGACAGAATCCAAGTTGATCGCCCGTGGTCTCACTGAAGAGAAAAGTTTATCTACTCAACGGCTCCTGAGGACACACAAGACGTCTGCTGCTGTGGAGATGGGGGAGGAGTAAGAGAGGGTTTTAGGCTTCAACGTGGGCATCATTGACGATATCATCAACGGCGTGCAGACGAAGGTTCTCGAGGTCGTCGACAGCACGCAGGTGAAGTTTCTACTCGACGGTTTGAAGAAGGAAAACATACGTCCAGAAGAGGCATTCAAGACTCTAAATGTGGACAAAGTGACGGATGACCTCCTGGCGAGCAAATAGTTCCAGTTGCTGGAGAAGTACGTGAAGTTGACCAATCCAACAGACCCCGAGGAGGCTCTCGTCTGGGCCTTGACGGTCAACCTAGGCGCTCCAGGATTCTCAAAGATGACAGCCGCAGCAATGAAAAATGCCAACACCAAGGAAATCGCGACGACACTGGAGGCAGCCCAAATCAAAAGTTGGCTAAGCGGTGCTTTCAGTCCCATCCAGATAATGGATACGCAGAAGCTGAGCAAGGCGGGTGCTGGGCTTTTTGACAGTCCACAATTTGCTACCTGGTCCAACTACCTGACGGCTTACAACAAGAAGTACCCCAAGGAGCAGTTAACTGTCATTGAAGCCTTCACAAAGGGTTACGGTGAAGAAGGGGCCATCAAGATCCTGGGGTCATTAGACGACGGCCCTGGGGCCACGAAGTTCAAGGACGAGATGGTGAAAGCCTGGATGACTGATCTGGATCACCCAGCAAACATGTTCAAGCGTTTGAAACTTAACGAGGCTGGAGACGATCTGCTCACCAGTTCACTATTGAGTATTTGGACCCGGTACATGAAGGCGTTTAACGAGCAGAATCCCTTCGCGGAGACTACCATGATTCAGACCCTCACCAAGAGCTACGGCGACGAGAAGCTGGCGACGATAATTCAAGCGGGCACGAAATGAAATGAAATGAAAAGAACGCGGGCACGAAGGTCGACGAGACGGAGCAGTTTGCAAAGAATCTGCAGACAGCACAGTTTAATCGGTGGATGACTCAAGAGAAGACCCCAGAGGACATCTTCAACAAGGTTCTGAAGCTAAAGTCGACCGACAGTCCCAATGCAGATATTTGGCGTGAGTACTTCAAGGCGTATGACAAGGAAAACCCCGGTAAGTTATTTTCGTTCAATCCGTAAGTGACGAAATCTCTGGATAAATAGATTCTTCGTTTTGAGTTTTAGTTGATCATCTTTCAGCTGATTAATGCCCGCGAAGCTACAGTCATTACAGTAATTAGTCTGTCCCAGACAAATTTTTGTGAGCAGCTTCTAGATTGACTTTCAAGAAATAGTCTGTCATCACTGCGTACAGACTAGTTTTGAACACAGACTAATTTTGAACTCAGACTAATTGTGAACAGGAAAACAAAAAAATATCCATTTCTGAATTTAACTACACTAGCACCTCGTTGCCTGCACCATTAATCACCCCTGGAAGCATCATTTCGTTTTCCTCGTTGGCCTCATCAACGCTGGCTGCTTCTTCATCGTTAGCCACGGTGTCTGTAGTTGAGGCTTTTCCGGCAAACTCCTCAGGGTACTTATTTATGACTTCCTGCAAGTGCACGAAGAACTGCATCGTACGCCAAGCTCCGCCAACACTAAGCGATAGGCCGCCATCTCCAGCGCTGTGTGTCTCTAGCTTGTGCCGATTAATCTCCGCATGCACGAACTCGAACCCGGTCGTAGAAATGGAGCCAAGACGAGCTCGATTTTGACAGACTAATTTTGAAGTTTTGATTACAGACTAATTATGAATCTTGGATATTCCGAACAACAGGAATTAGTCTGTCTTAGACTAATTATGAATACAGACTAATTTTGAACACAGACTAATTGCTGTGATGACTGTAGCTATCGGACAGTCCTACAGAAAATATTTTGAGGGAGAACTCAGTCAACGTTCGTGCATCATGATGATGCATTGCACACAATGAATTTGTAGAGTTGGCAAAAGTGCTGCGAAAATCGCATGGGATTTCGCCCCGAAATGGCGAGTGATTTCTGGGACAAATGACATGTCATTTAAATATTCTTGCAGGCGTTTCAGATTTGCTCAGCAAATCATCGATTGCTCCCCAGTCGCGTTGACATGCCAAAGTCCAGTGACCGTCAGCTCCTCATCGCCGAGGTGGTCGATCTCCTCGTGATGGGACCATTCGACGGGACTCTCCGTTTGACGACTGGATTGAATGCTTCCCAGTCGAGTCTACACCATTGCATAGCGTTATTCTCAAAGTCAACGCTCAAATTCAAAATGTGAACGCTCAAATTCAAAAGATTGTCATATTTAATACGTTATAAAAATAATAACCAGACCAACCTAATTGCATAATTGCATACTTGAAGTACAGCTAATAACTACCAACCTGTATGTCCCCAACGCGTAGTGCAAGCGGTGGTAGGCCGAGGAGTTACAAAACGGAGCTCTGCCACGGTCTTCCATTCATTGTAGAGTAGAAGAGCTGTATGCGATCCTGACGCAAGTTTTTTTTGCAGCGTTATGACGGCAAGAGTAATCAAGCAACGCAGTCATGACTTCACGATGGAGCACTTTATTAATCTCAATATTAGGGGTGTCAGAATTAGCAAAAGTGGCCCAGAAAGCGCATGCGATTTCGCCCCGAAATGGCATGTGGACATATATTTGTCTCGATTCACCAATTGACTGGTAGACGGTCGGGTTGCGGTGACGCCCTCCTGACAGACGGCGTCGAGCAGAGCCTCGGCGCCGCTCTGTGGCCGCTATCCTCGTGGCAGCGTCTAGTCCCGTGCGGGCCTGCGGTGTCTCCGTGGGCATGGAGGAGAGAGTGGTTCAAGCTGTGGCCAAGGACTCGTCGTGCAGAAGGCTTCGCTGCGCTGTGACCGGGCTCGCCGTAGCGGGCGGGCTGTTAGCGGCACGGCCCAGGAAGATGAACTGGACATGCGGCAAGACCAAGGCGTGGGGCGGGCTCCTGATCAAGACTTTGTACTCAATATGACGGCGGACGAGGGACCCGGCTTGAGAGAAGTGCAAGGAACAAGAACAGATACTATAGATCAAGGCACGAGGGGCAAGCCGATCCTGCTGCCGGTGGATGAGAGTCGACGTGCAAAAAGAAGAACAGATACTACAGATCAAGGCACGGTGCAGGAGAACCATCCGCCAGCGGCAGGACCCAAGGCCGCCCGATGTTGACGAAGAGACCTGGCCAGGAGAGCGACACAGCGAGTGCCATTATCGCCGAGGAGGAGGGGGGGGGCGGAGAGCCAGCAGTTCCGACGCATGCGAAAGGAGCACCGGTACACCGTACTTCGGTACAGTACTGGTGAACCGTAACCTGAGTTACAATAGGCTTTGTACCCTGGCGGAACGTAGGTAACCGCGAAAGCGTAATACATACATACTGGTAGACGCCAAATCACCAGAGATTGGGAATTTGACAACAGTACATTAATGTGCTTACTGAAGGAACAGCCAAAACCTGATAAGCTTTGATAATGGATGATTGATGAATCATGCCACACTTTTGACGTAAAGTATTGAATTACGTCACTATTCATTCCACTAGATAAGCCAATTCTCTGGATATTTATATCCAGAGTTTAGGGGTTCGTGAACCGTCGACTATCCTGTGTAAACGCATATCTGACTATATTGGTAATTTCTGATACTTACCTCACAATGATTATAGATACTAAAAGATCGTAATAACGGATACACTTTAAGATCCGATGCAAAAGAGAGTGGATGTTGACCCAACCGGTAAAGAACGACATTCGCGCGACATGGAACTAAAGCGACATTCGCGCGACTGATACCTGACGCAACATTCGCGTTACATTTGTACGATTTGTGAAGCTTTTAGAAGCAATATAATTTGTAATAATTAAAACTATTAGTTCTCCCAGAGGTACAATATGACCCTCGCGGCTCTAGAGCTTCAGATAACCAACTGCTGCTGTTATTGCTGTATTTCCAGGGCCACTCGCGGCTCTAGTTTCGACTAATCAATTACCACCTGCCGCTATCACTGCAGTACTATCAGGTGCCGAATGAACTCACTGCTGCTGCCGCAACAGCTTAGTTGCTGCACGAAATCAGTGAGCTCGCGGACAGGTCTCTGGGTTAATGGGCTTCGGACAAAAGTAAAAAAACCAGAAAAAACTATCTCGGAAAAATGTGGGTACTTACTCCATGTAGTCTCTACACTAGAGTCAAATTGTAGCTAGGTATCTGCAGTCTAGAGCAGTTTGTACCCATAACCATGGACACCGACCCACCGATCTTCCAATTTATTTTTCTCCACCCCAAGAACATGAAATAAAATAATACTTGGATGCCTATACCAACATAGATGAATCGATATTTGTTGTTCTTTTTCAAAAAAGCCTTGTAAAATCATCGTGTTATACGGGCAAGCTCTGGATTACGCTACGAATGATCGACTTTCTTTCGCCTATCATCAAACTCCTACTACAGTATTACACAAATTATCGTCATAAATGCAGAGAAATCGGGAGGAGGAAAAGAACTACAGGTTAGATTACTAAAGAAAACTCTCGTGATTCACCTGGGTGAGCTCAGCGATTCGCATTGGCCGCGACAACATCAACCGAAAACTCGGTGTTTTTTTTCTTGGTGATTTTCACACACTTGGCTTTTAGCCTTAGAAAAACTACCAATCATATTAATCTGGAAAGCACAGTGCTTGACGCCCGATGTAGGTGTCGTGAGCCCCGTGCTGTCAGTGGAGCTGCTGCTTGTGCGAGACGTGTAATTAGTGTTGCGGTTGCACTTCGCTGTCTACAAGACTGGGTCCCGACCTCAAGGCACACGGCCTGCGAGTGGCTGGCGCGTGCCTCTAAGGTCTGCAGTTGAAGTGAGGCGAATGGTGCAATCTGATTGGCTGGGTTATGGTGTGCCCGTCCCATCCAAGTGTGCCCGTCCCAATAAAGTGTGCCCGCTGCATATGCAATAGTCAACTGAAGTCAAACGAGGGAGATACTAGAGAGACTGCATGAGTAGGAAGAAGCTAGCAGGACAAGGACATCTAACTCAAGTGAATTCACTTTCGGATTTCCTTTCTACCCCTCATCGACTCCCAGGCGACGTGTGCACTTACAAGAGGTTATGAGCCCAAGCTACGCTGACACCATCAAGCTCGTGGAAGACAACTACTACCACTGGGAGTTCAACATGAGGATGAAGCTCTCGGGCAAGGGACTGCTGGCCCACATCATCAAGCCAGAGTTCGACGCGCTGAGTGACCGCTCCACGGTTCAATGGAAGACTAACGATCTGAAGGCCCTTGGTGTGATCGCAGGAGACGTGAGTCTCACATACCAAGTCTACATCCGTGGAGCGACAACTGCTGCTGACTCGTGGCGCATGCTCGAGGAGCAGTTCAACCGGAGCACGCTCAAGAACCGACTCATCGTCACCAAGAAGTTGCACAACTTCAAGATGGAGTCCGGTACGCGGTTCGCGGTACATGTGGACCAGTTCAAGGAGATCGTCCTCCAGATGGAGACGATTGGTGAGCCTCTGGATGAGACCCGACAGCTCGTGTTGCTGCTCAGTAGTCTGACGGATGAGTACCGGATGATCAGTACCGTACTCGAGAACACGCCGAACATGACGTTTGCGTACGCGATCCAAGCTCTCTCCGGTGTTGATGCCTCGGATGAATCGTCATCGGCTCAACAGAAGGCTTTCGTGGCGAAGAAGAGCTACGACAAGCGTGGGTTCAACGGCAAGTGCTTCTACTGCAAGAAGACTGGGCACAAGGCAACGGAGTGCCGCAAGAAGAAGGCCGACGAGGAACGCGGACAAGTCGCGAGGGAGACATCCGACTACGCGTTCACGGCTACGAGTGCGATGGGCAAGACTGAATGGCTCGTCGACTCCGGTGCAAGCTCGCACATGACCAGCGTCCGGGACAAGTTCGTATCCATGAAGGAGCTGGAGACGCCAGTCCGCATCACGATCGCGGATGGCAAGAAGATCGACGCAGTTGCAATGGGCACCGTCGGATTGAAGCTGATGGACGGGACGTCTGTCACGCTGTCGGATGTTCTGTACATCCCTGAAGTTGAAGGAAGCCTCATCTCGGTGGCGAAGCTGGCCGAGAAGGACGTCGTCGCGCAGTTCAGCAAGGACAAGTGTGTCTTTCGCTATGGCGATGCTACCGTCATGGAGGCCAAGCGCTGTGGAAACGTCTACAAGTTGAAGACAGTGGGGGACGAGGTGTGTCATGCCGCGACGATATCTCGTAAGGAGCCATGGGCAGTTGTACACGCCCGTCTCGGCCACATCTCGTTCAAGTGCTATGAACAGCTACTGAAAATGGCTGATGGCGTTCCTCGCTTCGCAGATGCGCCAAGTGATCACGTGTGTGCCGGCTGCTGTATGGACAAGATGCGAGAAGACAACTTCTCTCGCAGCCCGGAAAAGACCGTCAAGAGTGCTGGAGTCCTCGACCTCATCCACTCGGACGTCATGGGCCCAATGCAGACGAAGACATCTGGTGGCTGTACGTATGCTGTCACGTTCATCGACGATTTCTCACGTCACGTCACGGTGTACTTCATGAAGAAGAAAGCGGAAGTCTTGGAGAAGTTCAAGATGTTCGAGGCTGACATGGAAAACGCTACAGGCCGCAAGATCAAGCGCCTCCGCTCGGACAACGGCGGGGAGTACACGGGTCGACTCTTAAAGGAGTACCTGTTCAAGCAAGGCATTCGTCATGAGAAGACAGTGCCGTACACGCCTCAGCAGAATGGACTGGCTGAGCGCATGAACCGGAGCCTCGTGGAGATGGCTCGTTGCCTGCTCTACCACGAGGGCATCGACAAGAAGTGGTGGGCTGAAGCAGTCAACACGTCGGCGTGGATCATCAACAGGATTCCCAACACCGTGACTGTGAAGACGCCCTACGAGATCGTGTACCAGAAGAAACCTCAGCTCAAGAACCTGAAGGTGTTCGGTGCACACGGCTATGGACCCATCCCAGACGAGAAGCGCCGCAAGCTCGACGCCAAGGCGTTCAAGTGCCGCTTCTTGGGCTACGAGGATGGTGTCAAGGGATACCGCGTCCTGAATGTGGAAACTGGCTAAGTGAAGATTGTGCGTACGGTGAAGTTCATGGAGACGACTAGCACGGGCGACTTCATGACTGAGGTCGAAGGCGACGACAAAGATGAAGATGTTGCCGCGCCTCACGCTACTGCTCCGAGTCGTGGACAGACGCAGACGCTCAGAGGACAACCAAGGAGCGATGGCATTGACGAAGAACGTCGGTTACCAAGCTCGCACCAAGCACATCGACATTCGCTACCACTTCATTCGAGAGAAGGTGGTGACCAACGAAGAGGAGCTGGAGTACGTGGATACCAAGAACCAGCTCGCTGACTTCATGACCAAGGGACTATCGTCGAAGACGTTGCGCTACTTGATGATGCGGAGCAATGTTGGCCCCAAGCTCGAGACATCGAATTGAGTGGGGGTGTTGCGGTTGCACTTCGCTGTCTACAAGACTGGGTCCCGACCTCAAGGCACACGGCCTGCGAGTGGCTGGCGCGTGCCTCTAAGGTCTGCAGTTGAAGTGAGGCGAATGGTGCAATCTGATTGGCTGGGTTATGGTGTGCCCGTCCCATCCAAGTGTGTCCGCTGTATTGAAGTGTGCCCGCTGCAGTGCACTGTGATTGGCTGATGGCCCGTGCCCGTCCTAATCAAGTGTGCCCGTCCCAATAAAGTGTGCCCGCTGCATATGCAATAGTCAACTGAAGTCAAACGAGGGAGATACTAGAGAGACTGCATGAGTAGGAAGAAGCTAGCAGGACAAGGACATCTAACTCAAATGAATTCACTTTCGGATTTCCTTTCTACCCCTCATCGACTCCCAGGCGACGTGTGCACTTACAAGAATTAGTGCCCGTGGAGTTGCCGATCGTGTTGGGCGCGGAGTTGCTGCTCCACAAATTTTTTACTTGTCTGCCTGCCGATAACAAAAAAAACTCACCTCGATCTCCAACAAAATTGCTGGAGGATTTTGAGGTACCGGTACATTTTTATCCAATTAGATGCATCCAAAATCTGTGACCTGTAGCAATTTAGATTTGGGATAACAGGTTCATTAACCCCAACACTCGGATTTTAAGGACAATTTTTTGAAAGGACACATCAATTTCACTTGAGCTTAGTACGGTTCCCGGCACTTTTGTCCTAACAGGACCAATACTCAAAGCAAGATAAATCGATACTTGTCCTAAATTTGTCTTAAAACGGATGTGTGTTGGGGTCTCACCCAGGCTTGTAAAAACTATGAGCCAACTTTACTCCCAGATTTCGTTCTTAAATTTAAAAGTGTAGTGCAACCGTTTCTTTTAGAAACTACGAATGAGTTTACTTAACAGAGAAAGCGGAGAGTTTTCACGCAAACAAGCTTATACAAAAATGTAATCGGGTGAGAAGCTAAATTGTGGTGGTGCGTTTCATCGCGCCAACATAATACTTCTAGGCAGTATCTGAAATATTTCAAACCTTCTGCAGCCACTAAGCCAATGACCATGTATAATATATTTAAATATGACAGCATTATTGTGAGCTCTACTTCAAAGTTTGAAGTTCAAACTGACCGGGGCGATTGGTTGAGCCCAATCAGCTAGTATCAAGATTTGTTAATAGCCGGGATTCACAATAATACTATTTTGTGCAAGTGAATTAATGTGTTCGCATCAATATCCAGAGCTTTCCGGGCAACGCACGGCATTAGTCATGTACGCTTCCATAAGATTCCACCAATCAGCGCTTAGAAACCGAGCCATTCGGAAGATTCTCAAAGTTTGCGCATTTTGAGCGATGTCGATGTCCAGCATTTCGAGCGGCAGCCAACACACTGTTCAATTTGATAGGATCCACGCAAGAGCCCCCCATAACGCTATCCCCTCCACGTCCGTACCAGAAGCGCCCCCGCTTGACCAAGCAACAAGCGCTGCAGATCTGTGAGCGCCGCCGCCAAGTGCTGACCGCCAGGTACAAGGAGTTAGCAGCGTGGGCCCAAGCGGAGTTTTCGCATGCGACGCCACCGTTCAAGCAGACTATTGGCCGTGCTCTCAAGTCGGAGAGCCAGCTGCGCTGCGCCACGGCCGACTACCTGATGCGCCAGAGAAGTCGGCCGAGCTTTCAACTCGTGCTTGACCAGTGCATGATCGAGTTCGTCGTGGCAAGCGAGAGCTGGGGCATTTCTCTCTCGGGTAGCATGCTCATTGCTCAAGCCAGAAAGGCGTTACATCGGTTTAACGTCCCACCCGCATCATAGCCTCGTCTCGGACGGTCGTGGCTTCGCAACTTTCAAGATCGCTATGGTATTCGGTGGCATCGTGCGCATGGCGAGGACGGTTTGGTCGATTTAGACGCAGTCGAGGAAGAAGTGGCAGAGTTCCGTCGACTTATCCGTACATACTCGTATACTGATGTATACAACATGGATGAAACCGGATTTTTCTTCAATAATGTGCCCCGTGGTTCGCTGTGCGTTAGCAGCGCTCCTGCCCTGAAACAAGACAAAGCGCGCATCACGTTAGCGCTGTGTACTAACGCTACTGGGACGGACAAGTTACCACTACTGTTCAGCGGCAAGTCGGTCAAAACAAATCCACTCTGGAGAAAGGTGATATGGAAACTATTCGTGGGTCTGTACAGCGATTTAGGTCGTTCAGTGTCTACTTTCATCGATCCCCGAAAGCTTGCAATCGCCTTGCTGTTGTTCAAGCTGATAATTTGCATGTATTGGCTAATCATGTTGGGGACATATTTGTGGACTGTTCAACACGCTGGAACTGCTCTTGCAATATGCTGGAGCGCGCTTGAAACTGGTGTCTGTGTTATCCGATTTTACACCTTCTTTGCAGCTATCGGGCCGTCATGAATTTGCCGATGCGCGGAAGAAGCTCTGGATGCCAAAGCATAAAAATTGGCTAATCATCAAGTGTCTCTGTTTGTTGCTCAAGCCGTTTGGAACTGTATCAGCGCAGCCCGACGAGGAAATTCAGCGTCAAGGGCATCTGGATGCGTCGCTCCACCGACACGATCTCCGTCGAGCTCAAGCATGAGCTGCACCAGCATGACCAGAGCCTAGTACGTCAGCATGGACGTGAAGGTGGCGACCACGAGGCCCAGTCACTCCATGGACAGGAAGTCCACGGCGCCGTTCATCTCGTGGTTGTAGAACTGCCCGCCCTAGACACACCGCTCGCCGCCCGGGCTGCTGCCAGCCAGTGTAGGACCAAAATTTGGTCCTGCAGATCTGATCCTATTGATTAGAATATTTGACGTAATGGCGATAATTGCACTCTGTATATTCTTGTGAGGTTCTGTAGAATTTCAACTTCTTTCTGTAGATTTTATGTTTCGCCAACGCAATATACATGCTGTAGCTTCAAGAAGAAGTCGAAGTATGGCAGAGACCACCAAAACCCCGACAACTGGCTTGTTGGTGGTGATGACCGCCCCACCAATCTGTGGTTCGGCATCCTTACGGGTTCCCGACCGCACAAAAAGACCCTATCTACTATCTTGCACAAACACGTGAAGGCGAAGGCCACCATCATCAGCGACTCCTTCGCGCCTTACGTGAGCGTGAACGGCAAGAACACGCTCGAGAACAACCGTTTGCTACGAGGGATGAACTACACCCACCGATGGGTCAACCATGACGATTGCTTCGTAGACCCCGTCACTGGAGCCCACACAAATCGTATTGAGGGTGCATGGGAAGTGCGCATCAAGCGCCACCTGAAGAGGTTGAGGGGCGTCCGCAAGGAGCTGTTGGCGGGCTATCTGGACGAATTCCTCTGAAAGACCTGGTTCTTTGCGGGGAAGGTGCCTGTCTGCATTTACTTAGTAGGCCTGGTCATGGCCATCCGTAAGCACTACCAGGTGTAGGAAGTCGGCCGCAACTCAACAGTAAGTACTGTTGAACGAAACTTTACATTTCGTTTTAACTCAAAATTTGCATTAAAATTAGCGGGGGACATTCTTGGGTAGTGCCAGAAAGGGGGCTTTATGGAGAAACTCGCACAAGCAACACATGAGGATGCATTCTGGACGATGGATTTGTTGATGCCGCAAACGAGCTACGGGAAATTTCAAGCGAGCAGCAGGTAGATGTGTACAAGTTGCTGGCGAAATGGATTGCAGGTCAGGGGGTTATTGACTTCATTTTGTGTATCAATCAATCAGTGGATCGTGTGAATGTACCGTTCCCTAAATGTACACAACCGCGCGGCTGCATTATCGCTGTGGCTAAAGGATTGAAAAACCATGTGGAGAGCCAGAGTAGCAAATTGTGCGAGTACTTTTCAATCACCGCTGATATCTGGGCTGTTTGGAATGGTCGTACGTACATTTCGTTCACCGCCCGCTACGTCGACAAGGATTTCTAACCAAGAAATCGGACGCTGGAAGTAAAATAATTCCCGGTCAGCAAACTCGTGAACATATTGCTTTGATTTTAAAAGACATTATGAATGGTTGGGGACTTGATAAGGGCGCTGCACTCGATTGGTGCAATGTCAAAAGCCAAACTCAGCAGCTATTGATAAAATCTCACAGTGGAGAGAGATCGTATTTGCTGAGACGAGCTCTGCTGAACTGAAAACGAGGAGGATGAACGACTATTGGAAGAAGAGCGCGCTGAAATGAGTCAGCTGCAACCAGCGAGAGGATGGATATCTTAATAGCACAAATTCCACTCTGGAGAAAGGTGATATGGAAACTATTCGTGGGTCTGTACATCGATTTAGGTCGTTGAGTGTCTACTTTCATCGATCCCCGAAAGCTTGCAATCGCCTTGCTGTTGTTCAAGCTGATAATTTGCATGTATTGGCTAATCATGTTGGGGACATATTTGTGGACTGTTCAACACGCTGGAACTGCTCTTGCAATATGCTGGAGCGCGCTTGAAACTGGTGTCTGTGTTATCCGATTTTACACCTTCTTTGCAGCTATCGGGCCGTCATGAATTTGCCGATGCGCGGTAGAAGCTCTGGATGCCAAAGCATAAAAATTGGCTAATCATCAAGTGTCTCTGTTTGTTGCTCAAGCCGTTTGGAACTGTATCAGCGCAGTCGATCAGTCAGCGGTACCTCAATCGCAGTCGGGCAGTTAGCAGCAGTCATTCCTGCTCTCTGCAGTCACGCTGAAATATCGGAAATTATTTGGTCCAGCTCTATGTTCTGTTGCAACAGAAGCGTTCGCTGAGAAACGCGGGAAAAATAGAAGTGCCGAAAGATATTACTCAAACTGTTTGCCTCTCGATTTGCTAAACGTATGAAAGACGAGCCAAAGTGAGCAGCATTTTTGGATCCACGTATTGCTGGTCAAATGATGTGCCTAAATAATCATGAAAGAGCCCATACAATTAAGGATATTATCACAGCGGCTGTGGAGATATCAGGAGCACAACCTCCAGTGCAGCAAGCAGACGCATCAGTAGTCCATCTGACACTAACGACTTCAAGAAGACCTTTTTGTTTGGAAAGAAACGCCGCAAATTGAAGACAACCCCAGTCATGACTAAGTGCCGGCGTAAAATTAGAAGTACCTAGCCTAGCCGATCTTGCCGTCACCGACGCTGAAACGATGCGATGGGGGGGTGGGGGTGATAAAGGATCCATTCAACTGGTGGAGAAGCAATCAGCAGAAGTATCGATTCCTCAGTCGACTGGCTAGAAGATGTATAGGAACTGCAACAATCTGCGCTGTATCTGAGCGGCATTTCCAACGAGCGGTTACGTCGTCGCTGTGACGCGGTGCTCGCTAACAGCTGAACAGGTGCGCGGTCTCGTATTCACCGCAGCGATTTCACGCCGCATGTAGCAACAACAGACATCCGATCGCTCACGATAACAGAAGTGATAAGCACGGACAAAGCTGTGGTGGTGCTTTCGGATCTGCGTCTTGTGCATGCCCCAGTTTACGACCGCAAGACTGGTTGGCCTTCAACTTCCCCGTGATCGAGGTTGCTCATTCGCACGAAGTACGAGATGAACGTGAGCTGGCAAGGCTATGCCAGGTTTGAAACGAGGGTCATTGCGAGAAACTTGGTGCGCTTCGGACGATAAATACAGCGACTCACTCGCGTGTCGCAACTGCCGTGAACATGAAGTGACCTGACAGTAGCAGCAGCCCCCTCCCCCTATCGAGCTGTCTTCGCTCATGGCCAACTCGACACGGACATTAATGTAATAAATGTAGATAAAACCACGCCCTCCGCTCCTTGCCTGGTGTTGTGATTGTTGCGCCATATTACCTACACTATTGTATGGGAATACTTCAGAGAAGTAATAGGCCAATTAACCCATTCGCGGTGAAAGGGAACCTTTGTCGCTTTTTAGGGCGTTTTCAAGACAGGGTGTGAAAGCACCGCCTACAATGGCGCATCCTGTGCCCTTTACACAAGTTCAACCGTGAATGCACCATTTTTGTGACATACCATAAACAGTACAATTAGTAATCATCAAGCCATACAAATATTAGGGTTAACCATATCACTACCAGACGGGAATTGTGGGACCGCAGTGGTCCCATAAGGGTATACGTAGTGAGTACATAGTGAAAGCCATATGATTTATCATAATCATTTGTCAACATTTTGACGATGATCTGCTACTGGTCCGCAGCAGTCCGCTAAAATACTTATGTATCGTCCCTGCTTGACTCAAAATCTTTTTGAGCGGCTTAAACCAGTAGATGAAAAACACTACTCTTGTTAGAAGGTCCGCAGCGGACCTCTAAGGCGTGCCGTTTTGTTTGGTAGTGAAAAGGTTAAGTACGATGCAGGTGATCGTGTGCATCTGCAAATCACTGCAGGTACTATGTTTCAAGAGACATAAAAAAACTAGTACCGTGATGTTCCTAAAGGGCGCATCCTGTGCCCTTTTAGAAAAAATACCTAGGCTTGTATAGTATACTTAATGCAAGAGGCTCGCGAAAGGGTTAACATAAGGTAAACGACCAATCAGTGGCCGTTTGGTCAATTCGGGCCGTGGTAGTTTTGACCAGTGAGGACGCATTTTGTCTCTTTCCTTCTTGTTATTCGTAGAAATTACATTAAGTACGAAGTCCATACAAACTACTAAACCTTTTCTCGGTCTACCTGAGCTAATTAGACAAGCAAATGTGGCATGTTTTAGTTTGGGGTGCACAGGAAGCCCAAATTAGGAAACGGAAATCTGAGTTCGACAAACAAAGCTGCCTAACCTTCATTCAATGTGAAGTGGTACAGTGTACCAAAAACACTACTTGCCGTACTTCATGCCCTCCATGCGGATCGTCGCGACGTCAAACTTCGCTGCGTGAAGCTCCATCCTCTGCACCATCGCCTGGGTGATGCGCGGCATACTCACATGAACAGCACGCTCGAGCAGCTGCATGCGAGCTTCGGTCTTCGAGATGCGAGGGCCGGAGCTTGTAGGCTGCGTTCGGGGGCGGTTCATCTCGTCGCGCATCAGCGCCAGGTACTGCTTGATTTGCGCCTTGAGAGCGCTGAAGCAGTTTTCAATAGGATTGCACATCGGGCTGTACGGCTCGAGGCGCAGTAGGACGAGTTCGTCATGAGCGGGCACCAGCACTTCCGTCTGGGAATGCGCTGGAGCGTTGTCAAAGATGACAACGATCTGCTTGTCGGCGAAGTCGTTCTTGTAGACGTTTGCCTCCTTGATCTCAGTGTACAGTGCCTTCACGAACGCAGCGTTCGTGTCCATCTTGATGCTGCCACTGTGCGTACGGTACGCAACCACGCCGAACGCAGAAGACATTGCACACTGGATCTGCAGATTACATCCTTTCGAAGGCGGCAGCTTCTCGACAGCCCGCTTCCCCTTCTTAGCGCGTCTGCGCGTGCGCTTCGTGTACAAATTGAAATTGGTTTCGTCAAAATAGACCACGAGGTCGTCATCATCGTTGTGGCGGACAAGAGCTTCGGCAAAACCCTTCGTCTTCTCCTTGTTCGCCTCACTATTGCACGTGGTGGGCTCGACACGAGTCTGTAGTACAATAAAAAAAGCACGACTGTAACATTAAAATATACTCATGCGCTCACACGTTTACCTGTTTGACCGTAAAGAACATGCCCACGAGGTGGCGCGATATCGTGGCCTCAGAGAGAAGCACATAAAACTCGCTCATGACCATCGTGCGTAGGATGCTAAGCGTGTATGTGCAGCACTCGTCCAGCCACAGCTCCAAATTCGCCTTGATCTCGGGTGTGACCTTAGTGGCCCGCGCACCCCCGCGCGGGAGGTCTTCGACGCGTCCAGTGCGCACAAGGCGCTCCGCCGTTGTCCTGGCGAAGCCATTGTGACTGGCTACAGCACGCCAGTCACCACCTGAGCTGTACACATCGACGACGCGGCGACGCTCTTCGGGCTGGGGGGAGGCGTGCGAGGACATCTGCGGGGCTGGGGGAAGATCGAAGAATGAAAACTGCAGCAGCCCCGCGGCGTCAGCCTTCACGAAGTGTACATGTAGCTCGTTTGGCGTGCGCGCGAAGTCCCCGTACGCGTGAAATTGATGGTTGTATGGCGAGTAGTGTTTTGGTACACTGTACCACTTCCCATTGAATGAAGGTTAGGCAGATTTGTTTGTCGAACTCAGATTTCCGTTTCCTAAATTGGGCTTCTTGTGCACCCCAAACTAAAACATGCCACCTTTGCTTGTCTAATTAGCTCAGATAGACCGAGAAAAGGTGTACAATTGGCGGGGAAATTTAGGCGGGAACTCGATGGGCCGGCGGCAGCGAACCAGCCATCCCCGCATTGGCGGCACTGACGAAGCTGGCGAGCTGGATGCAAAGCGCGCAATTGATCAAGGTGCACGCCTGACTGCTGGGTCTGATCAGTAACTGGGGGGAAGAACGGATTCGGCCATCCCGCCAGCCGCTCTGTGATCATTACCAAGGTTCAGGTGGTGGTTCTTCTTTGGTTGCAGCGAACGTGCGGGGGAAGGTTGGTACAGGCGCTTTAAAAGAACGCCTTCCGGTCCTGACAGGGCGAACTGCGCAGGCGCTGTCACTCAAGCGCAACTGCATCGCCCCCGCCGATCTAACCACGCTTTTCAATACGCTAGCAAAGCTCGTGATTGAGTTGAAGCTAGATGGTTCACGTGTGTTTAATATGGACGAGACGGCGTTTCAGAAACAACTCAAGAGCAAGACAGTCGTAGCGGTCAAGGAGTCGAGCAACGTCTGGAGCACCGAGTCTACGGCGAATTTCCACCTCACCATCGTGGCGTGCGGAAGCGCTGCTGGATTCGTGGTGCCGCCGGCAATTTATTTTGCCAGGGAAGACAGTGTCGTCACGGCTGCTAGAGAACTGTGAGGCGCCAGGGGCCGCTGTGTCGACATCGCCTTCTGGCTTCATGAACACGGAGCTATTCGAGGGATGGCTTCAGGTTTTTGCTGGTGTGGTGCCTGACTCAGTTCAACGCCCTCTTGTCCTCATCCTGGACGGATGCGCTTTGCACTACTCAGCGAAGGTGGTGGATGCAGCTGCGCACTCTAGTATTCTGCTCGTATTCCTACCACCAAATGGTACGCACCTCCCGGAGACTTTGGATTTTGCGGTGTTCTCCACGCCCAAGAACAAGATCCGGAACCTGATAGGCGAGCTGGTTGTAGAAGAAGACAGAGCCTACTATAGTATCAGCAGGGAGGACGCCATCGCTGTGGCGGACATGGCGTGGAGAGGGGCCAAGATCAGTTGCAACATCGAGCGGGGTTTCAAGACCTGTGGCCACTGTGGCTGGTCAAGATGGGCTCTCGACTCAATGCGTTCGCCCCCAACGGAGCTCCTCGTCACGTCCAGCTCGCTGCGTGGCTACAGATGCGAGAGATTGTCCACGATGAAGTCCTGACTCTTCCAGCGCCTCCCCGAAAAGACATCAGAACCAAGCGCAAGCGTGTATCCGTAGCCAGCTGCCTGCTGATACACGGCGTGCTGCAAGAGCTGGGAGCGCCCCCCCCCACGTTAGTGTGCGCTTCCTGAATGAGGCGTTGTCAAAAGTGGCTACAACTATGCCAAAGCATGACCAACCTTGTAGACTCAAATGATGCCAGCATGCCCTTCGATTGTAAACCTAAACCTGACCGTGTCGATACGCCCCAGGTCGTTGGAGCCTCTACTAATATTGAATACAAGTCTATTTGCGGCCTCTAATTGGCACGCTGGCAATTTCAGGTGGTCGTACTCGTTGCCGTCTCCGTGCTCTAATTTAATTGGCTCTTGGCTGAGGTGAGTATAAAAAATAGCGGAGATTGAGGGCTTTTCAAAACTGCCACAACTTGTTTCGCTTGTTTACGGGATCTCAAGAAGCATTCGTTTTATGTGAGCTGCTCGCCAAGCGGTCCCTAATTGGCCGTTCCCCTTATCTGATTCGGTAAAACTAATGGTGTTCGAGGGTCATTGCAAAGAAAGAGGCCAGCTCTTGCTGTAACAAGATGAGCCTAGAGATATGCTGGAAGCAAGGCGATTATCTATGCGCCGCTCACCTCCAAATATATCGGCCAAACACACTACACTATCTACGACTGCATGCAACTTCTTAAATACGATGGCCGCCGATGCTAAGACTGGTGGCAGTCTCGAGAGGTTCAACGGCAAGTCCTACACTATGTGGAACGATAAGCTCATGACGCATGTTAACTCGTTGGACCATGTGTACCAGATGAAGATGCAAGAGACGAGGCAGTCTGAAGCGAAGGTGCTCATTGCCAACTTTCGACGGAGTAATCCGGATAAGCTATTGTCGCCGACCACCGAACCCCCGAGCAATAAAATTATGGAAAAAAGAGGCGCTCGGGATGAAGTGGGATGTGGTACATTGGACAAGGGGAAGGGGCAACCTACAGAACCTGCTCAATTAGGTTCTACCCAACTTATTTCTCTCCACACTGCCGGAAGTGGTGTCTGCCATGGATCCATGTGAGTGAGGTGAGTAAGGTGATCCGGCTCCTTAAGAAGGACTTTGGACAAGGTGACGCAGCAGGCTTGATTTAGTTGACGCGGTCCTTGCTTAAATTGACACGCAGCAACTGACGCGACCTAAGAACCATTTTCGCACAAATTAAGAAGGCAAGAAACAAGATTAACAGGAAGACGCGCAAACTAACGAACCAGGACATAGTAAAGTAACCGAGTCCTAGCTCTGCGTAGAAGTAACCTCCCAACTACCGAGTGAGTTCTGGGCCTCCTCCATGTTGATGACAAAGGAGGACCTCACCGTCGACAAAGTCGAGGGGTCTTGCGCAGAATTTTAGGTGAGAAGTCGAAAAGGGGGTGGGTCTTATGGACACGAGCCAGATAACGGTCGTCAACAGTGTCCGGGTCAAGCATGGACAAAAAAAGGAGATCCACCGGTGTTGAGAGCGACCAAACGTGCATCTACTGCTTCAAACCGGGGTAGGACTTCCCTACCAAAACGGCTCATAGGGACCTGAATCACCAAGGCGGTCCCCTTTTAAGGACAAACGTTAACACGGCCCCGAGCGATAAGAAGACCAAGAAGGCCGCGATCAACACCATTAAGTGAGTGGTGGCCGACGGCAAAAAGCGTATTGGCAAGACGGTCCTCGAGCAGGCCATGATGATGAGATGATGTACGACGTGGAGAGTTTGAACCCGGCCTGCTACGAGGACGATGGTAGTGGCTACTCGGTCCAGACCCCCATTGGGATTGAAGAAGAGGTACGTAACTACCGTTTGCCTTATTTGCGGAACATAAATAATTTAAAGCTAACTGAAGATATATGGGTGGTCGTCGATACGGGCGCAGTCCGATCTATAACGTTGGACAAAAGCTGGTTTAAGGGCTGTCTGCAGCCTGGCTAGGGCCATATCTTCACGTACGGTAATGGTACTGCCTCGCATAGCACACTTAAAGGATCGATAAATCTGAGCGTTTTAAATCCACAAGAATATTTTAGTGCGCTAAGTTTATCGGACATTTCGTACGACCATACATGTGACAGTAATTTAATGAGTGCATACTATTTGACTAGGAAGTGATTTGAGTCACCAACAAGATTGCATAAATCCAACGCAGTTGCGCTTACGCTGACAAGCAGTGCCTGAAGCCGTAGGCTCTTGGAAGGAATGAGTCCAAGGAATGAACCTCCGGAGGCTTATTCCTTGAAGGAATGAGCTCATTCCTTGGTCTCATCGTTTGAAGTAATGATTAACTGAAACCCCCTATTACCCAAAGCTGTAATTTTGGAAAATATTCTGAAATAATGGCATTTACGACTTGTCCATGTGGGAGCGAACACCTTATTATGACAATAAGTAACCAGAAGATAGAGGGGATGCCTAACATTTCCTATTCTGAGCTGAACAAGGTGCATTTCTTTCGTAAGACCTGCACTCAAATGAAGGGCCGCAGAATGTCCCACAGGAATATGGTGAGAAGTAAGACCACTGAGCCGCTTCATACACTGTATATGGACTCTATTGAAAGAATTCGAGTTAATGGTTTGTACGGATCATTGGGGCATCACTATGTTTTGGCTGTTACAGATGATGGTACAGCTTATAAGTATCCACTCCATTTCAGGCGTACGGGAAGATCATGCGATCTTATGCTCATGTTTTACTAGAAAGAGGTGAAACTAGTATTAAAAGATGCTGCTCGTCGCCACCATTTATTTGATGTGTGCCTCTTGACAGATTTCGAAGTATTGGCGCCAAACGGCCAAAATGTCCGAGCCTCACTGTTGCAAAGGACATATCATTAAAGATTTCGCCCCTCCCCTCCTCGCTCAAATCGCCCAACTCATCATGCCCACGCCCTCCAAGATGCCCATGCAGTCGGGCCTGCGTCCATGCCCTCTGTGGCGTCCGTGCCCTCAGTGCTGCCGGTGGCGTCGCCGCTGCCGCCCAAGCCGATCGATTCAGCGACAAATGAACGGCCCCATGGTCTTGATATTGTGGTGCAGTGCTATTGGGGCGGGAGGGTAGACTCCCACTCGGAGGCTGTGGTCACCAGCAACAACTGTAATCATGGATGCGCCACCAGCTCGACTACTAACTGCACGATGTCCACACGAACTTGAGTTCGCACCGGAACTTTCAACGAGATCCCACCCAGCGTTTCAGTGATGTATCGGACGTAAAATGCGAGTACTTCGACTTTAACTATCACCAGTGACCGCATATTTTTTTTGCGATCCATAGCGCAAGATACTGATTCGCTCTCCGTTGTTGTTCTGGTGTCACGGCCACAACCCGCTTTTTTATGGTGTCGAGTGCGGGGCGCTGCTGGCAATGGTGACCTTGCCGTCTTTGGCGGATTTTCTTTTCTTCTCACAGTCTCGAAAGTATGCGGGGTGGTGAACCTGAAGGTGCATTTTTAACTAGACTCTTCCCCTTTTCAAAGTGGACTTCAACGTTGCACTTCGTACAGTAGGCGACACGAGCATGTTTATTACCCGGCTTCTGTAGATGCTCGAACTCGGGGCATGGTACCAGCTTGATGAACTTGTACCAGTAGGGGTTGTGAGCACCTGAAATATCGTAGATTTGATAGCACCGGGCAGATTTGAAGCTCGGGTTCAGCAGTCTCCGCCTCCTCGCGCTCAATAACCGTCTCCTCAGGTGCTGTCGTTAAAAAGGTCTCACCGCGATGCCCCTCAGATGACGTGCCTTGGTTCCTAGCCGAAGAATTCTTCGGCAGTGGTGATAGCACAAATCGAAGCTGAACTGGGGGTCGCTTGGTTCCCTTAGCTTTCTTCCTCGTTTTTTTATTCCTGACCGGAAAAATACAGCGGGTTATATCGCCTGGGGAAGCGGGCACCTCGGAGATGATCATGGTGTCCGAGGGCCCTTGTCTGAGTATGCGCTTGGAGCCTTGCTGCGCTATGGCCCGTGGCCGCCTCATCGACATCTAGGCCTTCCGCAATGGTCCACTTTGTTTTGATGAAATTACGATCTTATACTTCAGGTAGAATGGGATAGGCCGAAATCGTTTTGGAACAGAGTAGTGGGAAAGTCCAACAAGCTTGGAGGGGAAAATATACTGCTTTGAGTATCGAGAAAGATTTCGACGAGTTGGGCGGAGTTGGGCTATACTCACACTCCAACTGCAACGTTCGAGTTGGAGCGAGTTGGAGGGACCCCAAGGTCCAAACGTTGACACCACTAATGTGTCATGATTCCTAGACAGTTAACCGTAGTGAGCCAAACCGTAGGACAAAAAAAGATCAAAAGTTTGCGCTATTTCTTGGTGGCAGCTTAGCGATATGGGGGTTCTAACAGATATGGATAGAAAGCTCTATCGTCCATGCTTGCGTTCGTCCACTTTCGTCATGTCCTCTAGTGTACTCTGAGACGTAATAGCCAAATCAAAGGTGTCTTTATGACATATCATAATCGATGTTTGTCCCAGCTGCTAGGACAAAAATAAGCGGTATCTGGCGTTGAGTGGCGGATTTAGTTATATAATAGCCAATAGAAACTGGGTATGAGATACTTTGTTATAACGGACACGACATAACGATTGCAACATTCCGCGATTGTCAAGTCTTTTTTGTCCTAGCGACCCTAGCGCAAGGACAAAATAAGTTGTGTGCACCACACTTTGATCCTTTTTCGTAGGACAAAATCCACTGGGGTTAACAGATCAAATTGATCCTTCCCACCATTTCCCCCAAAGCCCAAATATTTGGTACTGAGTACCCCCCAAAAATCAAAATATACCCCTACAATTTTCGATATCACATTTTCACACACAAATTTAACAATGAAGGACGCTGAATTAGCAGTTGAGAGTGATCGCAATCCATTCCGCTTCCAATTTTACTTCTATCTACGCCATATTATTTTTTGAAAAAAGTCAACCTCGAGGGAGGCATCTTGTTCAAGCGACCACAACTTTGCTTGAGTTGAGCTTTCTGAGAACCTGAATACATCAATAGAAAGAAGAGACGTTGCTCTTTGCAATGGTACGTGGTACATGTATGCCTAAATCGCGATTCGTACTTAGGTTCGGAAGCATCTTTTCGTTTGAAACCGTCTCAAATTAGAGGAGTTTGTCTTTTCTTTCGTTTACCCGTATTTGTTGCCTTGTGCTGAATGCAAGTTATTTCATCATCATCAGTTGCCGGTAATGTTGCTCATTGATTTGCATGCCTACGTAATTCCTAGGTAAATCAGTATTGAGAGCTAGCACGCAGCGCCGGTCGCAAGCTTAACCTCAGCATTTCTATTTTCAGAGACATCAAGCGAACAAGCCTGGGCGACACAAGATGGTCATATGTAGGCGAGAGCCAAGGCGCGGCGGACGTGCTCCAGGTACCGAAGAGTACACGACCACCAACAAGAACGCACTGCTAGCGTGCATCAAGTCTGTGCTGCATAATGGTACCATAGTACCGTGAGACGCAAACGAAAGTGTTGGTCAAGAGTGTTGTCTTCGTCACTACACCTTTTTAACTTCAAAGCTGCAATTTTCAAGTTCAATACTGCAAAATGTAAGATCAAAACAGCAAATTGTCATCAGAGGCGATGTGAGATTTTATATTTTGCTTGCTCGGGAATGGCGCTCGACGCGCTGCATCGGCATGAGTGCCTCGGTTCATAAGATTTGGTGCGAAGCGCTTCGCGCCACACGTGCACTGTTCCCTGTTCAAGTAGATTTAGCCTCACATGGGTTTTGCACGATTTGTTGTTTTGATCTTACATTTTGCAGTATTGAACTTGGAATTTGCAGCTTTGAAGTTGAAAAGATGTAGAACTTTGGTCATTTGACTGCCTCGTACTCGAAAGCTCTGCGGGTTGATTACCGGCATTCAAATGGTCTGGGTGTTTGAGAATTAATTGATTAGGTGCTGTGGGATACCCTCCACTGTAGCAGTAGTAATTTAGGCAAAAATCAAGTTACTCAACATGTACTCCTACTGTCCCGAGTCCGGGTAGACAGGGCTCTTGCTGCCGCTGTGTGGTCCACACCAAGTCTTTGATGTGGCTCTGAGAAGATGACGCGAGGTGTTTCCTGTGGCTACGGAGAGGTGATGTAACGCTCTGTAAGGGCGGTTGCAAAAGCTAAAGGAGGGGCAACACCGTCGAGGCGCATCAGGCTCAGGAGGAGGAGGAGGCTTCTGCCAAGGATGGGTGTCATGGCGGCGCTAGAGCCATCCCGAGCGTGAGAAGGAGGGTTATGCCCGAGGATGGAGGTCGCCACAAGGGTACGCTGCTGTACTTTGGGATGGGGTGACATGCTTAGGAATGCGCTGGGTGTTGACCACCAACGAGGACTCACTATTCTTTTGGTACAGTAGCGGGCAAGACTACACTAACAACAACAAGTTACGCTTTTACATCTTCCTCGCGTACGGCCCCACGGCCTTCGGGTCTCTTTCGTCCGCCTTCGTCACATCGCCCAGCAAGGAGTGCTACGATCTAGGAGGCGTGGTTTTATTGTCCCCGGGCCCCGCTCATTCCTGGCTCGGGACACTACTAAAGCTTACTTAAGTATATAAGAATCATGCGCGACAAATTTTGCGCTCGAGTTTGCAGCTTTTCCGATACAGATTCCGCCCTCCAACCCGTCCCTGTAGTCCGCGAATAACCTCTATCGATTTTATAGTATGCAATTGTGGAGGTCGTTTTCAAACGGATAGCCGGGAACATTGGCTGCATAACCAAATCCCCCCTCCCTCCGACAAACATGGGGCGCTGGCTTACTATCAAGCAGAAGAGAGACATCATCGCCAAGGCTACTCAGTGTCCTAGACTGAAGCACAGTGACCTAGCGGAATGGGCGACTACTGAGTTCAAGCTCCCTACGCCACTAGCTAGAAGCACCGTTAGTGACATCATTCGGAAGGCATCTGCCATCATGAGCAGCGAGTACGGAGACGGCACGTGGCGAAGGACACTGAAGGTGACGTCTATCAGGCGACTAGCGGTCTGGATTGCGCAACAGGAGTCGCGCAATGTCTGTCTCTCAAGGGGTTTGATCGAAATGAAGGCGAGAGAGCTACAAGGTCAGCTCTGTGACGCGTGAGATCTGTCTTTTTCGGGCGGATGGATGTAACGTTTCATGAAGCGCCATGGCCTGGGCTACCGAGAGAGGCAGGTCGAGGTGGGCTCTGTTGAAACTATTGCGGTCCGGGAGCAGCGCCAGTGGCTACAAGACCTGGCCGACAATTACGCTCCAGAAGACATCTACAATATGGATGAAACGGGCCTGTGCTTTGCGATGGCACCGGCCCGCTCCCTGTGTACCAAGAACATGAAAGGCGTCAAGATAAAGAAGACAGACTCGAATTACACTTGCGTTCACCGCCAATGCCGACAGATCCGACGCGCAACCTATGTTGTACCTCGGTCGAGCCGAAAAGCCGCGCTGCTTTGACAAGTTGACGCCAGAGCAGCGTGGTTTCCAGTACCGAGCAAATAAGAAAGCGTGGATGACGGACCTTATTTACCGAGAGTGGCTGCTTAAGTTGGACCGCCAAATGCGAGCGAGCGGGCGTCATATCCTGCTCCTTGTAGATAATGCGTCCTCACACAAGGCATGTGACCTCGTGCTCTCCAACGTGAACGTCCAGTACCTCCCTCCCAATACGACTGCGTTTTTCAGCCGATGAATGCTGGGTAATTGCGACGTTCAAGAAAGCCTACCGAAGGAAGCATTTGAAGTGGGTCTACGATAAAATAAATCGCCTCGGACCAAGCGTTGGTCCAATTGACCAGAAGACGACCAGTTGCAGACCATGGAGGGGTGTGAAGAGATCTGGAGCGAGATGCAGAAGGCGACTACCATCATGAACTGCTTCCGACACACGGGGATAGTGTTTAGAGCTGGTTGTCCGTGGGAACTAAGAAGAGCAAAAACGATAGCGACGTAGGAGTAGAAGAGATGACGACTTGTGCGTCGGTAATGCACTTTCAAATGCAAAGCAAATGTGCCAATATATAATAACCCCCTATCCTTAATTTCTTTGTAGGATAACAAGAGTGGTACCTCGGACGGAATGGAGGGCGGAATCTGTAGCTGGAGGCTGTCCTGGTTCGTCCTTTTTAACCCCAATATTTTTTGTCCTTGAATCCAGGGCGGAAATTCGTTTAAGTACGATGTACTTTCCCGGGTTTTGTCCTTGAACCAGCAAAAAAGAACCAAAGTGACATGAAGTTTGTATGCCCAATATTACACTGTAGACTTGATGGAATTTGGTGCGTGCCACTTATAACAAATTCAATGATAGTATCGGAGGCCTTCAGAATAGAAGACACATACTGAGCTCAAGTCATTTCAGGAGTTTTGTCCTAGAGGCTAGGACAAAACTCAAAATGGATATGTTATTAACGTTAGTGACACTTTTCAAGCTGCGTTTTCGACTTGAAGGACAATGGAGGACACAATGGCAGACATATCTCTTATAGATCTAATCATGGTGTTACTGTCCTTAATAACTAGGTCGTCTGCGACGTAGCTGGGAATACCAACACTTTTAAGCCCTTGTGCTCCACCACCTTGTCGGGACCGTAGTGCGCGCCGCATATCGACACCGTGGTCACGCTGGACGTAATGTCGCCCTTGACGCTCAGCGCGTCCTCGCACACATCTCACACACGTTCTAAATTGTGCAGCGCTTATTACCAGCCCAAAGCCACGAGGTTATAGCTAAAAGTCGAAAGATCGCAGGAGCTGGTTGCTCTTGCGCTAGCTTTTGCTCTTGCTGTTGCTCACCTGCGCGCTGTGCTCAGCCTCGTGTCACACCGCTGCGCAATGGAGCAGGTCAATCAGCGTCAGGTCCACGTCCACCGGCGCCGCGTGACGGTCGGCCGGCGACCATGGCGCATGCTGCGAGGGGTCATAGTGCTACTGCAGTGCTGTAGATAACGCTAGAAGGCTGAGAAGTCTGCTCCGATGCCTTGCTAGTGCTGGAGTCGCGCTCAAGCATCACGTAGCTCTGCGTGATGTATGTCTGCGAGCTGCAAATAAGCACGCACTGGGCGCGCATAGTTTCCCAGAGCCGCCAGCCACGCCAGCAGGATGCCGATGGACGTCTTGCCGCCACGTGTCACGCTGTCGCTGCACCTGTCCCGTACCCGTGGGTGGTATTCCAGGTGGGTCGTCGCTGGACCTGGCCGGCGACACGCCACCCCCGAGACCACCTGGGGTGAACCCCTCCCGACGAGTGGGTACAGCGACGGATGGGTACATCACGAGTACCGCTCGACCGGTACCGAGTACCACTTCCCGAAGGACCGCCCTTACGCGAGACTCAGGCTGCCGCCGGCCGAGGCGACGGTGGGAAAGTGTTCCCTTCCAACACTGCGGCGTCGGGGACGGAGGTCAAGCCGACGAGGTGGTGCTGTGTGGGGATAGCGGAGAGGAGGAGTCGTGCTCAAGGAAGGATGGCACTTCAAGGTGCCGAGGTGAGTGCGCGAGAGGTAGTGTCGTCCTTATGAGCGCGCCGGCGGCTGCCGACGCGCTATCTTTTCTTTCAGTCGTACATTTTCCTGCTGAGAACCAAGTCAACTAACAAGCAAAACAAACAAACTTTCTTCTATTACTTTAGTGCTACCTACAACAACCCTCAAGCCTCTTCAACCTCCCACACCCGCGACCGTACTCGCCCAACAGCCCGCGCGTGCCCGACCCCTTGGCAGGAGGGTGCGCGACATTTGGTGGAAAAGCAGGGTACGGTGTGCTGGGGGAGGTCTCGCGTGAAGTGAGTTCAAGAGGTTCAAGGACTGCCGTGGAAGGAGTCCGTGCGAAGTTGCGACTTCGGAGGGTCAAGCTTGGCCCGCAGCGCTTCTCAAGTCTGCTCCTCGCCGACGCTCAAGGCTCGGGAGGCTGGCTCGCGGAGACAGCGTCTGCGGCTACCTTTACTGTCTGGAGGAACTGTTCTGCCCGGAAGCGTTCTTCGCTGTGCTCAAGCGTTCGTGAACAAGCTCTCCCGTGATTGACTCCAAGCCAGCGGTGGACGCTGCGCTCGTGGATCAAGTGCCGTGCATTGGACTCTGGAGTGGATTCCCTGGGTGGGTCCCGTCCAGTACCGAGAACCAAAGGACAAGAGGAAGATCAAGAAACTAGACAAGGAGAAGAAGATCAAATCAGTGAAGTAACCATGGAAGCTATTGAAGAAGAAGAACGCTTCGACGGTGCTCACGCCGTGGGCGAAGCGTTCGAAGATGGAGGTGGTGGCCGGTCCTCTCAAGGAGCGGCGAGCGTGCCCCAAGCCAACAACGAAGGCGCTGGTGATCGTGCGGGTCCCCGCCCGATGCTCACCGACTCCACCCGACCGGACTTGTCCACGCCGGCGGGGCTCGGTGCTTTGAGAAGCTAATTGCAGCGCTGGGTGGCGCGTGGATCCGCCGGCGACGCGAGTCGAACGAACCCCGGGGAGGCCGCTGCCTCCTTACACAATCGACGGTCTCGACTCCTGAACAGTTGAGTACGAACGCCTCCCAGGAAGGTGGGTCGCCGAGCCAGTCGCAAAGCGCGAACGCTTCGATGATGCAGATCCAGTCGAGCTCCGCGCCCTTGCCCGCCGGAGTCGGCGCTGCGATGGGCGACCAGACCAGCCACGTACAGTTCTGGAACCAGGTGAGTGGGGGGCACGTGGCTCAAGTGACCCCGCTCCCCGGCGGTGGCTGGAGCCAGACTGCTCCAACCCTGCAACCGAGCCAGTATGTGGGAAGTGCGGGTCTCGTGCTCGGCTACGGCAATGGTGCGCCGGTGCCAACCCCGACAGCGTCGCAGTACGGGGCGGTGGTCCCGCAGACCCCTGCTACTACTACGACGACTATGAGTCCGCAGACTACTCGGATCAGGACAGCCATCCCGTCTTACCAGAATTGCACCATCGGAACCCCCCCCCGCGGCGGCTGGGGTCGGAGTGAGCTATCCGTTCTACCAACCTCCGAATTGGGTGCAGGTGCCTGTCCAGAGCCGTCCCTTGTCCGCCCCTGACGCGCGGGCTTCGCTGGCTCCGACCTGGCCGATGCAGGCTGGTCCTACGCCGGTGTCCTACCCTGGGCAGTACTCGTACCAGGACCAGACAGTGTCGACCAGTCCGGCCGTGACTTACTTGCAGACTCAACCAGTGGCTACGGCTCCCCCTCCGAGTGGCCAGACTCCGACCGGCGGGCCGCCTCCGCCGCCGGGCGCAACACCTCCGAATCTGGGAGGAACCCCTCCGGCTGGTGGACCGCCTCCCCCGAATCTGAACGGTTATGCGTATCCTCCGACTCAAGCCCCGTACAACTATGAAAGCGTTCCAGGGCTCGTGACCGGAACGCGCAGCTACGGGATGCCTTCGCGTATCAACAACGTTGTGAAGATGATTCAACCGTTTTATTCTGACTCGGCGTCAGTGGACAAGGCTAGGACCTTCTGGGACGCTTTTGATCGGGCCACTGAAGGGCTAGAAGACGCTTTAAGGCTGAGCGCTTTTCGAGAGTGCCTCAAAGGCAATGCTGGGGAGCAATGGTGGATGTACTCCCAGATCAACGACTTCGAGACACTACGCACTCGATTTCACGACCAGTTCGTTTGCCAGACACCTTTGCAGATGATTGAGCGCTTAAAGTCAACGAAGCGTTCCAAAGGTATGTCCGCTGAGGTCTGGGGCGATCTAATATCGAGCCTCTGCTACGCTGCTCAATGCTATGACGCCGAGATGCGCTACCAGTACTTCTTGTCGGGGCTGCGCAACAAGGAGTGGAAGGCGGCCCTCGCGACAACGATCGTCAATTCGATACCCCACGCTGTGGCTGTGCTATTATTCAAGAACATGCACCTGCCTATTGAGGATGACTCTGAGTTCGCGGAGGACTCCAGGTCGAAGCACGCCACCGAGAACGCGATGATGAAACAGATGCTCACCATGATGCAACAAACCCAAAAAACTGCTGGTGCAACAGCAGCAACAACAAATGGCTCGACCGCCTCGATCGCCGCGTCAATCGCAAGCGGTGGCGGCTGCGTACGACCAGCCCGATTCACCGGGGCCGATGAACGCTTCGCCAAGGTCGGCATCGCGCGTTCCGATGCCGGAGACGCCATTCAGGGGAATCCGCAAAGGGCCTGACATGTACACCCAAGAAGGGCGAGTGGTGTGTGGAAGATGTCATAATCTGGGATGCAGCCGTATTAATTGCCGGCGCTCGCTTGCTACGTGTCCGAACTGCAAGGCGAAGGGCGTGGAGTGTGAGATGCCTCGCACGGAATATCCCCAGGCTGGGAGTGGCCAAGGGGGGCAGCCCCGTGGCAATCGCACCTGCTTCATGTGCAACAGCCCGGACCACCTGGTTATGCACTGCCCGACGTGGGCTGCTATTCTGCAGATGACTCCGCAAGGTTCTGTGAATAACGCTTCCCCTGTGTCCGCGCCCAGCCAGCTATGATGGGGGCGAGAGGAAGGTGGAAGGAGTGTCGCCCCTGCCTCTTGTCTATGGGACGACACTGGCGGGAACGCTTAGAACGGAAAGAGAGACGAATGGAACCGTTTCGAGGAACGACCCGCGTGGAGAGGGACGGTTAATGCCGTTCCGAGTATGTGTGAATTGGATAACTGTGACATGAGCTTGGATGAAAAAGAATATTACGATGACGAAGCTGATTACTACTATGAAGGGGGATTCGAGGAAGACGCCATGCCCTACGAGACGGTCGTCTCCATCCCCTCCAACGACTACTATGATGATGATGCCGCGTGCGACAAGGAGTCCACGCCGGAGCCCGACCACGACTGTGAAATGAAGACGGGGGCGGAATCGTGCATGCTACAGGCCGCCTCTGAAACCGCGTGCAACAAGATGTCCACGCCGGAGCCCGACCACGAATATGAGACGAACCCCGAGGTGGACGCATGCAGAATGCAGGCCGCCTCCGTGATGACCGCGTGCGACGAGGCGTCCACGCCGGAGCCCGAACACGACTACGACAAAAACTCCGAGGCGGAAGCGTGCATGCTGCAGGCCGCCTCTGTGATGACCGCGTGCGACAAGGTGTCCACGCCGGTATACGACCAAGACTACGAGGAGAAACTGGATGTGGATGCGTGCGCTCAGCGGGTCACCCCCCTTAACAACCGCGCGCGACATGGAGTCCGCGCCGGAGCCCGACCCCGATTGTGAGCCAACATTGCCTCCGGATGCGCGCGCCACTCAGGCCGCATCCGTGACTTCAACACGCGGCGAAGCTTCCGCGCTGGAACCCAACCCCGACCACGAGGTGAGCTCGGAGCGGAATACGCCAGAATCCGCGGCAGAGATGCCCGCCGAGGCGTTCTTGTCAGACGATATACCCGACCGCTCCGTGAACGCTGTGCGAGTTTTGTTCCAAAGGCCTTCGTGTGAGCCTGACCCCAACAGAACGGTGATATACGAGAGTTTCGGCATGAAGACGGGCTGGGTCCCTGCTCGCGCGGCCGAATCCAACCCTGCCCTCGTAACGCCGACTAAGCCGCCGGAATCATCACCACCAGTGGTGGAGGAGCCTCAGGCAGAGGGCGTTGACGGACCAGAACTTGTCCCGAAGCGTGCCGACCCTGACGACACGAAGACGGCTACTCCGCATGCGTGAGTGTGCACCTCTGACGAGGTGAACGCTTTGGAAAATGGAGAACCATCCGCGGTCGCCGCCGAGAAAGAAGAATACGAAAAAGAATGAGAAGAACGGTTATTCCCGCTGGATGAGATTGAGTTACAGAGACGCATGAAAAAGAACGCTGAACAACAGAAGGAGCTCTCTCTATCGGAATTGAGTTCTCTTCTGGACATTCCGGAGGAAAAGTTGACGCGGACTCGCGATTCCTCCCCTAGCGTGCTGTCATCACCCGAATACTGGCTTCGGTGGTATAAGGAGACGCTCGCCGCGTCTGAAGCGGCTACGCGTGCCAATCAAGACTTCCGATCGACCCCGGAGGACGGAAACCAAACACCTACAGTCACCTCTGTCCACGATGAGGCCGTCGCTGAACGGTTCGCAGGGGTACGCTGTGAGTCGTCGCGGTGGGATCACTCTGACTCCTGTGAACCGGCAGATGTGAACGAAGCGACCGTAGCGGAAAACATCGCGATACTACTACAACCTGGCGGCGCCTCTACGATCGCCTCGGTCAGTCCGCCGACCCCGGCGGCGACCGAGAGTGTGTCGCCCAGTCGATGGCGGGCTCTCGTGCGACGGGCTACCTAACAACTTGTAAAGGGGGAAGAGCCCCTCGACAACTCCCCGTGCGCGACGTGTTTGTTGCCTCCTTCGCCTAGACCGAGGAAGGGTGAGGAGCTGGAAGCCGAAGCCCGTCGTCCTGATGACGGGCTACCTGAACGAGCGCGAGCTGTGGTGGATCTTTTGGGGCTGATGAATGACGAACAGATAATTGAGCAAATTGTGACCGAAGTGTTGGACGCCAACTCTCGGAACGCTGCCGCAATACTGACCAAAATCGTCGAGAGGGGGTTAAGGTGCCCCCGTTATCGCTCTTTGACTGAACTTCCGAAGCGAGGCGTGAGTGCCAAGCGTGTGAGCTTCGACTGCTTTTCGTTGTTCGCCTCCCGATCTGAGGCCCTCGGGACCCATGGTAGCCGATATGATCGTGACGACAGCATCTACGAGTACGTGTACGCCGTGTCAGCGCCATCGCCGAAACAGAACCGGAAGGCTGGACTGCTCGAAGTGCCTGAGCCACCTGAGTCCGACCCCGACTACACCTCCTCCCGGGCGGTCAGGCCTTGGTCGTGACGGATGTCCAGGGTGAGATTGCTGTGGATGTGACCGCATTAGTGAAAGGACTCGTGGACCTCGACGCCACGGTGCGGGTGGCGCGTTCGTTGTGCATTGTGCAGGAGAAAAAGGTGATCGTGGAAGTGTGCAACCCGTCGACCGAGAAGATGATCATCAAGAAGGGCACGCCCCTGGCGGCCATCTCGGTAGTGCCCGAATCCGCCTTCAACGCTTCAACGGCGTCCTCCCCTGCTGATGGAGCAGAACCGTTTTCCCTGGAGGAGAACGCTTCCTCGAAGCGTGAGTCCGACTGGATTCATGCAGCAATTTCCGCCTCTCCTACGGCCGAGAACACCTCCTCTGAATCCATGCCGGAGCTCGACAAGGTGCTGGAGACTGAACTCAAGGTGGAATTTTCAGACTCTAAGTTGGGCGGCGAGCAGAAGGAGCTGTTCTCCGGCCTGCTCAACTCTTTCCGGGACCTGTTCGTGGGGACCTCTTTGAAATCAGGTCGAACCGACCTGCTCGAATTCTCTATCGACGCGGGGGACAGCGGCCCAATAAAACAATGACCCTATCGCGTCTCCAAGGCTGAAGGAGACGTCATGGAATCCGAAATCCTGCAATACTTGGACCTGAACTTGATCCGAGCCTCTTCGAGTCCGTGGGCTAGCTCCGTATTGATGATGAGGAAGCCGGGTGGTGGAATCCGCTTCTGTATTGATTACAAGCGTCTGAATGCTGTGACCATCAAAAATTGTTACCCTATGCCGCTCATAGACGACATTCTGGACGTCCTTGGGAACGCTAAACTCTTCTCGACTATGGATATCGCGTCCGGATACTGGAACGTGCCCATGTCCGCCGGCAGCGTCGAGAAGACGGCGTTCATCTGTAAGTACGGGCTGTACGAATGGTTAGTGATGCCGTGTAATGCGGTCCCCGCGTTTGAGAGGCAGATGGAGAACGTGTTGGTCGATCTGAAGTGGCACACCTGCTTGGTCTACCTCGACGACTGCGTCGTGTTCAGGGAGGACTTCCCAACGCATATGGTCAGGCTGAAACAGGTGCTGGAACGGTTCCGTGCGGCGGGGTTCAAGCTGGAAATGAAGAAGTGCAAATGGGGGCGCGACCAAGTAGCGTTCTTAGGGCATATCGTCACCCCCTCGGGAATTCTGCCTAACCCGGAGAAGGTCAAGGCTGTGATGAACGTACGGAGGCCGCACGACTTTCACACGGTGCGTGCTTTCCTTGGACTCACTAGCTATTTCAGGCGTTACATCCCGGGTACGCGGCCATTTCAGCCCCGATAGAACGCTTAAAGGCAAAAGGCGTTCTCTTCGACTGGAATGAAGATTGTGAGGCTGCTTTCGTCCAACTTAAGCAGAAACTGGTGGAGCCTCCAATCCTGGTATACCCGGACTTCTCTAAACGCTTCAAGCTGTACGTGGACTCATCGAAACTGGCCGTGGGGGCATGCTTAATGCAAACGGTAGACGGTCGAGAGCGTGCCGTGGCCTACGCCAGCAAACTATTGGTCGGTTCCGAAAAGAACTGGATTAATAAGCAGGACGGGACTTCCGAGATTGAATGTTGGGGATTTGTCTGGGCGACTAGAAAATTCCGATGCTATTTGGACCGCCGCGAATTCGATTTGTACACGGATCACAAAGCGTTGACCTGGGTATTTAGCGAAACGAACCGTACGAGCAACGCTAAGCTTGCCAGGTGGGCCGTGGAACGCTCGCAACTGCGTTTTAAGGTCTACCACAAAGCAGGGTCCTCCATGGGCCATGTCGACGGTCTCTCTCGACTCTATTCTAACTCAGTGTGCGCCATCTCCATGGCCGACTTGCTCAACGACGCCAGCTTGAACGACCAGAGTTCACCCCTGATCGGGGAGGGGCCCGCTGGCGGCCCTCGTGACGCTGAACCCCCAAATGCTGGTTCAGACCCCGCCGGACGCGGTTCTGCCGAGGTCGGGGAGAGTGACCCAGTGGCTGGTGACGCGTCTGCACCCCTCGAGGCTCCTACCGAACAACTACTAGTGTCCCCGGTGGACGTCTTCGGGCTACAGCAGGATCGCTTCGTGGCGGAGCAACGCCGCACCCCGTGGATTCTAGCAATGCTTCCGTACTTGGAAAGTGGCGCCTTGGCGCTAGACCCTCAGTTAATCAAAATCCGCAAAAAGGTGTCGTACTTATAATTATTGCCTGCACTGTACAGCATACAGTCGTCCCTCCCAAATATGAACCCCTCTCAGTTGCCAGTGATGTCGAGCAGAAGCGGTTCGTTGAATTACTTGTTCAATGGATCGCTTCAAGTTTGCGTCCGTTGAACATTGTCGGTGACCCGGGCCTCACTGGAGTTATTCAATTTTTGAACGGCGTTCAAGGAAGACTGCAAATTCCGTCGCGCCAAACTGCAAACACACGACTGCAAATAAGAGCTGGCGAGTGTCGTTCTCCGCTTCGGATTCGGCTTAGTAACAGTGCCGAATGCTTTTTCTATTCTGTGTCGTCGGATATTTGGACATCACTGTGCGCTGAGAGCTTTATCAGCTTCACACTGCACTACGTTGACGAAAAGTTCAAAATGCACAAGTGGACACTTGAAGTGGTTAAGATTCCGGGTAAGCATGATGCAACTACCATCGCGGCTGCACTCCTGAGATGCTTTGAGATGTGGCGTCTTAACCGAGCAAGATGTTTTAGATTTCTGCGTGACGGGGCATCGAACATGAAGAAAGCATGCGAGAAGGCTGGTGTTTCGTTTGTCGTGCGTCGCACACTCGCTTCACCTCGTCGTAGGTGCTGCCCTTTTTCGGAAGCCTGCTGAGTTGGTGCTGACTACGAGTGTGGACGATATCGGAAGAATCTACATGTCGGTCGACGACGCTCACACTGGCTACCACTCTGAATACACAGGCAGCAGTGAGAGAGATGATAGCGACGCTGCCAGTGAGAGTGGCAACAGTGAGGTCGCTGCAGTGTTGCTGGGGCAAACATCGCGGGGTGATGGTAGCTTGGAGGGTGACGACAGTGATTCCGATGAACGCATTGATCCGGACGAGGTCACCGCTATCTGCGAGCAAGTAGTGGAGTTTGTGCAAGACTGTGAAATGGCTTCCGATGATTTAGAATTCGTCCGCCAGACGGATCGACGTTTTCGAAAGCTTGCAGAGTACTTTTGTCGCTCCCCCAAGGGCACAAACCGACTTGATGTACTTCAGGGCGGCCGCAAAAACGCCATCAGAGTCAAGATCGACAGTCCTACGCGCTGGAACAGCACCATGGACATGCCTCAGCGCATGATAAGGTTGCGACCAGCCCTGGAGGAGTTTTTTTAACCTATCTCTGCAGTCAAGAAGGGGACGAAGAGTTCGATGACGTTTCACACAACCTGAGCCGGCCGACGTCTGAAGAGTGGTTTGTTATCCAGTGCCTTCTCAAGCTTCTGGAGCCTTTTAGTGCTGTTATGGACCATCTTGGAGGAGAAACATACCTAACACTGGTTTCTGTTCACGCTTCCATTCGCACACTCAAGATGCTACTGAGTGATCAAGAGATTTTTGAAGACTTGTACGCTCAGGTGAAACGCGAGCCATTTGCAGATCGAGTTGTTACCACAATGAGGTCCGTGCGCCGTTGTTTCGTGACATTGATCGACAAAAGGTTTGATACAATGGACGACGACATGCTGTGGATTTCGTTGCTTGAACCGTACTTCACAAACTTCAAACTCCTCACGGATGCATAAACCAAGCGTGCAAAGGTTCATCTGAAACGCGAAATGATCGAGTTTGCCAGCTACGCAACGGCGGAGACACGAGGCCAACACGAGGCAGAGAGAGCGGTCAGCAGCTCTATACCAGTCCATTGTGCAGCCTCTTTTCAGAGAGTGATACATGGTAGCCGACTGCAAACGCGCCAGACGTCTTCTCGCAGTAGAACCCTGGATGAAGAGTATGACTGGAGCCTCAAGCACTACCTTCGGGCATCTTCAGCTGCTCAAGTGGATGAGAAGGAGCTTCCGTCGTCGATCGGTTGGTGGCGTGACAACGCCAAGACGTTCCCCCACATTGCCCCATTAGATCACAAGTGGCTTAGATGTATCGCGACTTCAGTGCCTTCGTAAATATCATATTCAACGGCGGGCAAGACGATCACGAAACGCCGCAGCGCGCTTGGCGCGGAAACAGTGCGTGACATCATCTTCATGGCTGAGAACATGATGTCCTAAGCTCCTACAAAACGTCGACTTGAGGATTTCCAAGCCATCAAATCCTGCGCTTCATATGTAGAGCCCGCCTCGAATCACGATCAATCATCCAAACGAGCTCGCCTGTTCAGCTTCATTCTTAGTACTTACCACTACGTAGTTGCGCAATAAATCTGAATAACACTGCATATCTTCTTGCTGTCAGTGTTCGCGCTTATCCTGAGCTGCACCGATAAACACTACTATCGGTACGAGATTTTCACACGCTAATTAGTTGTTCTTGTTGCTCTTCTTCTTGGGGGGGGGGGGTGGCGGGGGCAGCAGTGTCGGCATCGACCTCAGCGGGCTTGCCGGCATTGGGGCGAGACATTTGCTCGTTGAACCAGATTTTCTACTTTTTGACGGCAGCCAGCGACTCCGTGACGGCACTCACAGCAGACGGGGGCAGCAGGCCGATGGTGCTGAACGCCAACATCTGCGCGAGCGGCAGGACGATCTTGACGGACTTTTTCGACTTCTCGCCTGATCTGACCGGGTGCCGTCATCTAGCACCCGACAGCTGGAGGTCCAGGTTCGCAACTGTGACCACCTAGAGGTCCAGGCGGCCGATTCAGATCTGCAGCTTTCCCGTAGGAGAGGTAGAAAAAGAAGGACAAACCATAAAAAGCAAAGACAGTTTGGAACTTGCTCAGCAGAGAGCCGCACGATACATCAAAGCTAACTTTAGTTCGATCGCAGATTCGAACTCCGCGCCGGTTCAGCGCGTGAACATGGAACCAAGCGAAGATGACGACGTGGCTCGACCGCCCTCGCAGGGCCGCGACCAGACGGACATCGACGAGCTCGCAGCCCACGCGGCGGCAATGCAGTTGGAGAGTGCCGCGTCGCCGGCGCCGCAGTCTCCCGGTCTGAGGCTTCAGATCCCAAACCCCTTCGATCCAGCAGACGGCTCCGAGGCCGACGAGGATATGCCGACGGTCAGCCCCGTGTCCGGTGGACAGCGTGTAGCTGCAGCACCGGCTCTCCCGTAACCCCCGCGGTTCGCAGGCAGGACAATGCAAGATCGAAGAGACTTCATGCGTCAGTATGAGACGTACCTGACAGCAATTAACGCCCCCCAGACGCAGTGGGTTGGCGCCTTCGCAATGCCCGTCGGTGCGTGCATCGAGTCGAAGACGAAGCGCATGGTGGCGCGTTACGAATTTAACCTCGCTCCTCATCTCGTCGGAGAAGAGCAGTGGATCGAGTACTTTAAGCAGGCGAATGCGCCCTCCCACGTGGACTATGATTCGGTTGATGAAGCGATGAAGAAGCTTCGTATGAAGACTACGTGGCCCGAGCCGGAGAGTAGAATGATGAGCCTCCAGGCGGATCTGGAGACGATCCTGGACCAGTTTAACTTGACTGAATTGGCCTTTGAGCATGAGCAGCGTCGTATCGCGAAATACTTGGCGAACGCGCTGGCGCCGCCGAGCTTCAAGTCGGTAATTGTTGACCAAGCTGACGCTCCAAGAGAACAAAAGGTACAAGAATGAAGTGGTACCATTCTGTTCCTGGGTGACGCAGCTCATGCGGGAGTTTATGACTTGGGAGCGCGCTGCCCAAACTGCGTCAACACCGGACCCGACGTCGCAAACACAGCAACCTCGTGGCTCCGGTCGGGGTCATCAGGGTAGACGAAGTGCTGGCGCTGGCCGAGGCGGGCGTGGAGGTCATAGCGGACACAATCGGCCTGATGGTGGCCGCGAAGGTCGCCATCACCAAGATGGAGTTGGGTCAGGACCCCCCGTGGCTCCTGTAGCAGCGGGCAACGACCCGAGACCTACACGAGGAGCTTGTCTGAAGTGTAACTCGGCTGACCACCAAGTGCGTGAATGCCCGAGGTGCCAGCCCGGTGAAGCTGTACAACTGCTGAAGGCAAGGCGCGAACAGCGGGACGGTGCACGAAACATGGGCGTTCGTAGGTTCGATGTCGTTGACGCCGATGGACATTCTCCTAAGGCGAGTGGTGTTGATGTGGATCATGGAACAGTTGACGCCAAGGTTGATGGCGTTGCAGTTGTAGCAATCCTTTTGGACTCCGGGGTGGATACATCCCTGGTGGGTCGAGGTGTGCTTGATGCCCTCGAACAAGCGGGCAAATCGGTGTCAGTCCGCTCTGTCGACGAAGTGCAGCTGAATCAAGTTGGCGGACAGAGCATTAATGTGAGTCGCCAGGCGGCGGTCGGGGAAGTTGTGATCACCACCTCCGCCGGGCCATTGATGTTGCGCAATTTGACGTGTTACGTTGAAGAGGAGAATGACTCAAAGGACCTGACGGTAGGTCGGCCTATCATGCGCATCCTAGGTTACTGGACAGATAAGCTGTTGGTAAAGGCAAGAGAGGTGAACTCAGAGTGGGAACTTTGACCGGACGAGTTCGAAAGTGACAACAGTGGAGAAAAGCCGACCCCTATGCAGCGTGTTTGTAGGCTTCAAGCTGCTACGCGTGATCCACCAGAAGTGGAAGCCGACGCGGACACTGTTGAACGACATGAAATGAGAACGGCGCTGCCAAGCATGCCCCCGACGTCACTGAACGACGCGATCCAGTTCTTGGAGAAAAAGGTTGAGGTGGCCGAGAAAATGGGCTGAACTGTCGACGGTCGCGCCAAACTGCGCGCCATCCTGCGGGTGAGGGTCGCCTGTTTTCACGTTGAATTTGGGAACGATCCTCCCGTTAGCGTTGAGCCTATGCAAGTGCGTCTGAAGGCCGGTGCGAGTCCGGTGAGAGCGCAGCCTCGCCGTTATTCTCCGAACGACCGAGCTTTCTTAGACCGCCATACCGCAGCGCTGCTTGAGCACGGGCTCGTGTTCAAGAATCACAGAAGCAGGTGGGCATCAGCGCCGAGAATTGTTCGCAAGCGTGAGCAAGAAACTGACCCCACGGCGGATCCGAGAATGACTATCGACACCAGAAGTGTTAACGAACGTACCGAGCCGATGCCGTGGCCGATGCCGGTCCAGGATGTGGTCCTGGGAGAGCTTGAGGGAGCCAGGGTGTACTTCGTTCTCGATTGGTTAAGGGGCTATTGGCAGCTGCCTTTACACCCCGACTCGCAAGAGCTGTATTCATTCGTGACGCATCGCGGCATCTACACTCCGACTCGTGTGCCCATGGGGGCAACAGATGCCGTTGCCTATTGTCAGGGGGTAGTGGAGGAAATCTTTGGAGACCTGCTTGGTGATGGCATACTGGTCTGGCTCGACGACATCCTCGGCTACGCTGAAAATGAAGAGGTATTGCTGGTCCTACTTGATAAGGTACTGGCATGTTGCGAGTCGTACAGCCTAAAGCTTCACGCAAAGAAGTGCGCGTTCTTCGCCACTGAGGTCAAGTGGTGTGGGCGCATTATTTCGGCGCAAGGTGCCCAGAATGGGTACAGGGTCTAGTGGGCATGCAGTTGCCACGGACTGGAGCGGACTTGCAGCAATTCCTTTGTGCCGCCAACTGGATGCGGCAGAGTATCCCGGAGTACACTCGTATCTCGGCGGTTCTGTATGACGCCCTCGAGCGTGCAGCCAAGGTCAGCGGATCGAGGAAGAAGAAAATGTTGGCTAAGGTCAATCTCGTAGACGCGGCTTGGGGTGCACAGGAGACTGCTGGATTCGAGGATGTTCGTCAGGCGCTGCTGCGCATGGCGCCCTTAGCCCACTCAAGTCCGTCGAGCGAGGTCTGTTTTTACTCCGATGCAAGTCAGGACACCCAGCTGGAGCCGAACGAGGTCCAGCAGCCGCTGGAAGAGCAGCATCATCGGCCGCTTGCGTTCCTGAGCGGGAGATTCGTTGGAGCAGCGGCGAGGTGGCCCACCATTGAAAAGGAGGCTTTTGCCATCATTGAGTCGACCCGCCGGCTAGAATACTTGCTGCTGCGGCCAAAGGGGTACCGACTGTTCACTGACCATCGGAATCTGGTCTACATCTTCGACCCCTTTGCGACCGACAGCGCCATGGCACGATACCAGGCCGATAAGTTGCAACACTGGACTATGTCCCTCCTCGTGTTTCGGTATGTGATAGAGCACGTGCCTGGAGAAGTCAACGCATGGGGGGATCTGTTGAGCCGCTGGGGAGCTGGGCCTGCACTGAAGCAGGAACGTACTTCAAGACGAGTCGCCCGGCTTGCGGTAGTGCAGCGCGTGTCACCTTTAGAAGACCCCGAGTTTGTTTGGCCTGCGGAGACTGAGATTCTTGCGCTTCAGCAAGTGGCCCGTGACGACAACTCTGATTTGCAAGGCGCTCAAGTGAGCAGCGCCAGCTTCTACTGACTGCTGCTGGTCAGGTGGGGATCCCAGGGGATGCTGCCGACATGCAGCAGCGACTCTGTGTCGTAGCCCACGCTGGGGCCAGTGGCAACCGAGGTTCTCGAGCAACAACGCAAGCGTTAGAGACCGTGTTTTACTGGCGCACCATGGCGAAGGACGTCGCCGAGTTTGTAGCAGGCTGTCTGCACTGCATGGCTACGGCTAGCTGACGCATTCCGCGCCCGTTTGGTGAGACGTTGAGGGCAACGAAGCCGAACGAAGTTCTGCACTTCGACTACCTGACCATGGTTGAAGGTGAAGGCGGCGTTAAATACATTCTCGTACTAAAGGACGGAATGAGTGGCTATGTTGAGTTGATAGCGTGCCTTCAAGCGAACTCGGACAACGCGTATCACGGACTACAAAATTGGTTCAAACGGTTCGGTGTCGTTCGGCAGTGGGTCTCGGACCAGGGGGCCCACTTCCGCAACCAAGTTGTGGAGAGCCTGCAGCGTGCGTTAGGCGCTCACCATCACTTCACGACCGCGTATACCCCGTGGGCAAACGGGACTGTAGAGGTCGTGAACCGTGAAGTTTTGAAGAGCATCAAGGCCTTGTTGAGTGAGCGAAAGCTACCTGTCAGGGACTGGCCGGCGGTACTGCCCGTGGTGCAGTCCGCTTTGAACGGAATGCCAGCCGATCGACTTGGTGGCAAGTCACCGCTTACAGCGTTTACAGCGTTACCGGGTGGCGCGCAGCTGCAACATATTCTTCACCCGCGTGATCCCGTGCAGTGGGTGGACCAGGAGATTCTAGCTCATCTGTCGAAGGTTCGAGTTGCCCTGGATGGGATGCACGCAGAAATGGTTGACGCCAGCGATAAGCGTCGCCGAGCGGCACGTGAGCGGCACGAACGCCGCCAAGGTGTCAAATTGCACAAATTTAGTGAAGGTGATTTCGTTCTGGCGGCAACGGCTACTGGCTGGAGTGGACACAAGCTCGCGTTGGTTTGGCGTGGACCCAAGAAGCTGGTGCGAGCCTTGAACGACTATACTTTCGAGGTTCAAGATATCGTAGCCCCTTTCGAGGTTTCTATCCGCCATGCATCGCGGTTGCAGATGTACCGCGACGCCGCTCGCGGCAGCGTTGAGAAGCTGCAGGAGCAGGCCATCTTCGGTGAAGGAGGGCACGTCGTTGAGGCGCTCCGGGCGTGTCGCCTCAGCCCTGACACTCATCGGTGGGAAATGCTTGTGAAGTGGTTCGGGCTTGACGAAATCGAAGCGTCCTGGGAACCGGCCGAGGTGATTAAACAAGATGTGCCTTTGTTGTATGAGGCGTTCGTCGCAGCGTCACCGGGGGACCCGCAGCTGGCGCGCCTCGTTACGGCATTGGAATCAACTGACCGTCAGCGTCGGGTGCCAGCTACTCGACGCCTGCCCCGCCATCGTGCCGTTAGTACACGTCAGGTCGTTCACCCGCAGTAGCCTTCCCAGATTGGAGGGGGAAGTGATCTGTCCGGGTGCCGGCATCTAGCACCCAACAGCTGGAGGTCCAGGTTTGCAACTGTGACCGCCAAGAGGTCCAGACGGCCGATTCAGATCTACAGCTTTCCCGTAGGAGGGGTAGCTAGAAAAAGAAGGACAAACCATAAAAAGCAAAGACAGTTTGGAACTTGCTCAGCAGAGAGCAAGCGGTTCGGCAGAGAGCCGCACGATACATCATTGCCTGCGCGGGCCTTCTTGCCCTTCTTGCCAGCGCCGAGCATCATGAAGTCCTCCTCCTTGCCCTGCAGGGTCTTCATGCCGTCCAGCTCAACGGGGGCGGCGGCGGTCTCGGGCTTCTCGTCCTGCTGCTCCTTGAGCTCCTTGGCGTATGTTTTTTGGGGAAGCTCACGAGGGCGTCGCACAGGTCCATCTCCTCCTGGAAGCGGTGGATCTTGGCCATCTCCTTCTCGTAGTCGGCGGGCTTGGCCTCGTACTCGGCCTTGCGGGCCTCCTCCTCCTTGTGGCGCTCGAGCCCCTTCTTCTTGTGCACGAGGCGGACGTTGTTGTAGTACTTGTCGTTGGCCTCCTTGAACTCTTTGCGGAGCGCCTTGATGACCATGAACTTGACGGGGGGGAGGGGGGCATGTTCATGGCGAGGAATGAACTAGGGATTCTTGAGTGATAGCCAAAATCGCTCCCATCTTAATGTGATAATGATAACTGATTGCGTTGGCCAGTTCTCCCGTGATAATCATTTGCGGGAGGGAAGACTGTACAAACCTTGAATGAAACGGGAAGGTTGATTGTATCGGGAAGGATGTGTGTAGCGGGAACGCCATTTGTAGCGGTAAGTAATCACCGCTCACCAAATCAAACCCATCTGATCCAACATGATCCGCCAATCCGATTGCACCATTCGTCTCACTTCAACTGCAAGCTTCCGTGGCACGCGCAAGCCGTGTCCCTTGCTGTCGGGACCCAGCCTCGTAGACGCCGAAGTGCAATCACAACACCCCCACTCAATTCGATGTCTCGAGCGTGGGGCTAACGTTACTCCGCATTATCAAGTAGCGTAGCGTCTTCGACGATAGACCCTTGGTCATGAAGTCGGCGAGCTGGTTCTTGGTGTCCACGTACTCCAGCTCCACTTCGTTGCTCACCACCTTCTCGCGAATGAAGTGGTAGCGAATGTCGATGTGCTTGGTGCGAGCATGGTAACCGACGTTCTTCGCCAGAGCCATCGCTCCTTGGTTGTCCTCGTAGATCACCGTAGCCCCCACTTGCTCAGCACCAATGTCCTTGAGCAGACGTCGCATCCAGACGCACTCCTTGACACAGTCACTCAGCGCCATGTATTCGGCCTCGGTTGAACTCAGAGCGACAGTCTTCTGGAACGTCGAGCGCCACACCACAGGAGCACCGCATAGCATCAGTAGCATCCCGCTCACCGAGCGTCGGTCGTCACGATTGCCGGCCCAGTTCGCATCAGAGTATGCTTCAAGTTGCGTCCCCAGTAGTCCATCGCACACGATGCCCACATCATTGGTCTTCAGTAAGTAGCGCACCACCGCGATACCAGCATCCCAGTGCTTTTCACAAGGGTTCTCCAGAAAACGACTGAGCTTGGCGACTGCAACCGAAATGTCAGGTCGCATCCCACACGCCAAGTATATCAGGCTTCCCACAAGCGACCGATAAGGCTTCGACATCATCTTGGTCTTGTTCTCTTCAGTCTGGGGTTCGTCACCCTCGGTAAACTGCACACCGGGTTCCAGTGGTGTCAGACACGGCTTCGCGTTCTCTTGACCAAACTTCTCGATAATCGACTCGGTGCATGCCTTCTGGCTGATACTCAACGTTCTGCGCTCCAGGTCGTAGTCGATCTCGATGCCGAGAATGAAACGAGCTCTTCCTAAGTCCTTGATCCGGAACTTCTCCGCGATTCCAGCCTTCACGGGCACGATCACTGCCTTCTGTCTTGACGCAATCAGCATGTCGTCCACGTAGAGACACACTATGCATTCATCTTCACCCTCGCCTCTCGTGTAGACGCATGGGTCGGCGTCAGCAGGCTCGAATCCCATACTCTTAAGGTGCTTGTCGATCGTCTCGTTCCAAACACGCGATGCCTGCTTGAGTCCATACAAACTCTGGAGGAGCATGCAGACGACGTCGTCCTCTCCTTCGGCTTCGGCCAATTCCAGTAGCTCCCTGAGTCCTTCCGGCAACTCCATGTAGATCTCTTCTGCCAGCTTCCCATACAGGAACGCTGTGTCGACGTCGCACTGCTCGATCTCCAATCCTTCTGCGCTGCATTTCGCCAGCATGGCACGGATCGAGTTGAGGTAAGCCACCGGCGAATACGTTTCTTCATAGTCGATGCCGTGGCGCTGCGAGTACCCCTTAACCACCAGACGAGCCTTGTACCGAACGACTTGTCCCTTTTCATCACGCTTCAACGCGAATACCCAGCGGCAACCGATCGGGCGCTGGTGTGCTGGCTTGGGTGCCAGCTTCCAGGTCTTGTTGACAATGAGTGACTCCAACTCACTTGCAATCGCCTTCTTCCATTCGTCTTGGTCTTGACGTGTCGTCGCCTCAGCATACGTCTTCGGGACCTCCTCCGTAGCAGCCATGAGCTGACCTCCTTCAATCGCAAGCAACTCGTCACTGGGCTTGATGCGAACCTGGCTCACCTTCTGGCGCTTGGTCCCAATAGCGGATGGAGCGACAATCTGCTTCTTGCGTTCTTCCGCTCCCTCATGATCCGTGGTCTCCTCAATGTGCCGTGTACGCGAGCGCGTAAGCATGGGGTGAGAAGGTGCATGGACGATTGCAGTCTCTGTGGTGTGGTGTAGCGGGATCAGCAAAATCTGCGAGATCGCTAATCCAACTTCCCAACTGCGCCCGAACACCGACTAACGGAGGGGGTACTCCGATCTGCCGTGACCTGTGCTGAACTGGGTCACCTTGTGTACTCGTCGGTAGGGCAGAATCTTGCTCTTCTGGTGTCTTCCGAAGTAGTCAGGCCTTGAAGTCGAGGCAGTCTTGGCGAGACGCGTGGATGGGGTGGAGCGGCGTGGAAATTTTCACACAGCTCGCGGTTGTACTTCCAGATCAAGTAGTCTTGCACTTGGATCTGGAGGCCTGGATCTGGATCCGGCCGTGGGGTTGCCTTTACGAGGTCTTGTCCTTTGCGTTCCTTTGCGTTCCTTACGACGCTTGCTGCTTCCTATAGCGGGATCTGAGGTTGTTGAGTGTCGAAGACCCGACCGGCCATGCTGTGAATTCCGGTGGATCTGGGATCCGCACTTGAGGGTAGATCACTAGGGAGGTCCACATCTGGCCAATGTATTATCCAGACTTAACCAACACTAGATCTCTTACCGCTGTGTCTTCTACTCCTCGCAGAGCCAATGTAGTTCCCGTTTCCATGCGAGGGAGAAGGCGGTTGCGATGTCCAAGGCAAATTCGATACTGATTTATGCTTAAGTCCGATCCCATCCTATCAACCTATCCTTCTATCCAGCTATCATCCCATCGGTGCCTACTGGCTCTGCAGCCTCCCCTTATGTTCATCATGGCGCCATCCAAGCCTCTGGCGTGCTGTATTCGCCCGATCCGCAATACTGGATCTGGATCCGGGTATCAGATCTGATCCCGATCTGGGCTCCAGATCCAAATCTTACCAGCCCTCCCAAGCCCCTCGATCTGGGCTGCGACTGCTTGATCTCCGCCTCTTCTAGTCCTGTGACGCTCGTAGGCCGTCTCCTGGCGGTGCACAGCTCCTTCCTTCGCGTGGATCTCGTTAGGTCAGTGTCTCGGATTAGTGGCCGGCCGGGTCCCAACCTCTCACTTGTCAATCAGCTTCGATCTCCTAATTCTCGGATCCTGCTTGTCCACAATCGCCTCCTGTACGTAGTTGTTGTCACCCAACTGACATCACTGCGGGCACATCCCATCACTCGGCACCGACTCCGCCCACTTGTACGATGTGCCCAGTTCGCTTTCCGCCTCAATACTTCACCTCCTCTCGCAGATCTTCGATGGTGGCCGGGTCGACTACTTCCCGGTCTCCCAGCCGTTCTCCTCCGCCGGTGGCAACGGCAGAGGAGCTTCGACAACTCAACTCCACACTGCGCAGCCGACTAGCACGCTCGGTTACGGATCTCCAAGCCGCGTTGGTCTCTCGAGATGCGGCGGTGGACCACCAGCACCAGTTTTCGCTGACGCTGTTGCGGCAGACCCGCGAACTTCGGACGCTGTAACAGCTATACGACGCCCGACAAGCGGAAGTGGTTCGTCTACGCGGCGAAATTGCTGCGTATCAAGACACCGAAAACCCCAATCTCCCGCTGAGTCCGACAGTCGTCAACTCGCCAGAATCTAGTCAGGCGCCTCCTGCCAAGCGCCGAGTGGCTCCTTTGTCTCCCGACGCCGGCGGCAGTTCGGGATCTGCTGAGGGTGATTCTTCCAATCCGGTGGACCTGACCCACGATGACGAACCTCACGCTGACAATGGGGCGGTTTCTGACGACGGTGGCCACGCCGACGACTCCGGATCCGAAGCCTCTCATCAGTCGTCTACGAAGAAGGGCTCAGCGGCCGACTATGACAATGACGATGACGCGTGTGACGAAGATACTGCTGAAGTTTCCGACGAACTCTTGAAAGCTCAGACACTAAAAGCTCTCGCCCAGTCTCGATCTGCAGAGCGTCGACGATGGCAGGCTTCTCCTCGTCATGGCCCTAAGGTGGCCGGATCCAGGGCATCACCCGATGGCTCCGATGATTCGGACTCCAATGAAGATCCGGCTCCTAGATCTTCTTCGCGTGCTGGCTCGTCAGCCAAGCTGCCCGCTTCCTCTCGTCGCCGGCCTTCCGAGCCGTCTGGTCCGATGTCTCCGGTGGCTCCCTTGGGGCCCGAAGAGCTATGTATTCCAGGACGGGCGCAAGCTCGCAGGATGATCCAGAAAAACGTGGATCCCTGGTTGGCTAACCAGATCTCCGATTTGGCTATGGTCACGATGTTGGTCAACCATCTCTTCCCCGTCCTGCCGACCAAGCCTGGTTGGTTGTTCCCTCGGGTAGATCCCAGCAAGCGGCAACAGTATACCGCTGCAGACTACTGTGCCGATCTGATCTCCGAGGCCAACGTGCGTGCGTTGTTGGACGCAGCACCGTGGAAAGTCTTCGAGGGAACCGAGACCGCTATCTCCTTCGAGACTGACGTTGGCGGGTGACTCGGGGCGGCTATCCAACGATATAGTTCTCATGAGGCCGAGAGCTTGCAATCCTACTGGGAGTCTACGCACTCGTTTTCGATCACGCACGCAATGGTGAAGAAGCATCCATGGTTGGCCGTATACTGCAAGGAACGCAACAATCGGCGCTCTCACGCGGGCAACCGTTGGAAAGCTTTCCTCGAGCTTCTCATCCTGGCCATGCGTGAGGGTTGGTGCGATCTGGATCTGCTGCTGGATCCATTCTTTCTCCACTTCCCGAAGCGATCGGAGACCGTCACCTGGTTCCCTGACCTAGCTGCCCGTCAGGCCAACCTCGCAGATCCAAATCAGCATCGACGCGAGCCGGTGGACCTCCTCGCGGCTCTGGATGAAGACAACTCTGTGGATCCTTGGCGTAACCACTATCGGGATCTCCCGCAGCAGCATCCCGCCAACTCGCTCTCGCGGCTTACTGACAAGTTCTTCGGGGTTCAGGGTCAGGACGCAGAGTAATTTCCGGATCCGTGTCTTCGGTCTTCCGTCTGCACTTCTCTCCCTCTTTAGTTTCCGTAATCCTTAATCTAGCTCTGCGCACTCATCATTTTCTTTTCCACGACTTGTATTCATGACTCGTATCTCGTCGAATCCGATTGCCATCTGGGCTTTCTAATCCAGCCATCTTGCCTTCTCCACCTTTAATATGTAAACTCTCATTTCTCCTTCCTCCGATCTGCACCCTCCGTGCAGATCCGTCTTCTCCTTCTCACTCGGATGCGACTAACTCACTTCCGAGGTTCCTATCTCACTACTCCTCGTGAGACTGCATTACCCCCAAAACGATTTCGGCTAGCATGACACCTGAGGAACTCGTGTAACAATGCTCCACAGTTGAGATTTGCCTCGTCGACCCATGACGGATCTTCGTATCCTCGCCAATACACCAAGAACTCGCGGTAGATCCGGCCGTATCGAGTCCGCTTCCCTGTCCTCATTCCGGCGATCCTCTCCACTTCGTATTCGTCTTCGGACAAATCGCGAATCCAACTGTCTTCGGGGAGACGAGCTTCATCAAGATCTACGCGTTCCGATTCCTCGTCGAGCAAACGAGCTGTGGGTCTATCCGGGACTGTCCTCACCGGCTTAAGTTTGGAGATGTGTACTACAGGGAATATCTGGTATTCAGTGCCAGCAGTTTCGATCCTGACTGCATGTTCCCCGACCTTCTCCGTCACCCGGAAAGGCCCATGCCACAGGTGCGCAAGCTTCCTGGCGTAGCCCTCCTTCACTCGATCCAGATATAGCCACACCTGAGACCCGATTTCGATCTCGTGTGGTCGAACTTCTTTATTATGACGAGTCGCTCGATCTGAGATGGCTTCTCTGATCCGTTCACCGACTTGAGCCCTCGCCTGCTGGTAATATCGCTGGATCTGATACCTCCACCTCCGAGGTTCCCGATCCCGACGTGCGGAACTGCCTACCGGCAAAGTCGCCTCCAGTGTAGATCGGGCGTCCCACCCATGTACCAAATAAAAAGGTGTCTCTCCTTCCTCGGATCCGATCTTGGGCCGTGTTGATCGCGAACGTAAGTCTCTCCGCATATTCGTCCCAGTCACACTGATCCAGTTCTTGTACGTACATCTTGAGTGCGCGAGTGGTAGTTTGCACCATTCGCTCGGCCGTCCCATTCGCTTGGGGCCGGTAAGCCATCGTGGCTCGCTGTCGCTGGCCCAGGATCTTATTGAAAGATCTGAAGAAATCAACCATAAACACAGGTTCACGGTCGTGTCGGATCACCTATCTGACCCCAAACCTTCGGAACAAAGTCGCGCTTCGCACGAAGAAGCTCTGAAATTTAGAAAGTTGTTCGAAAGTACTTATATATAGATATTATTTGATTCGTGTTCACATACCATTGACCAAGAGGAGCATCTGCTGCGCCTGCTTCGCAGCCACACCATCTGCATCGTGCCAGTCACCTGTATTTCAAATGCAAGTATAAGCTTAGTCCCAAACCAGTTCTAAATGCACTTTGGTGGAGGGACGCACCACGTGAACGAAGGAGCAGCATATCTTATCAGTACTTGCTATCTTAGTAAACTAGCCAATATATAAATTAGTCTATGCGTTTAGTGGAGGGTATCCCGCAGCACCTGATGAATTATTTGAACATTCAGGTGGGCATATAAACCACGCTTGCCCTTGCAAACCCCTCTCTAGATTTATAATCTGAAGCCCCCCCCGACCCCCTGTAAGCAGCCAAATGGCTAAAAGCGGCTCTAAATCACAGATGTTTCTATTTTCTTTCGATTGCCACGACTTCTTTTGTGTCATCGCCACCACATGTAGAGCTTTGGTCACTTGCGTGCCTCGTATTCGAAAGTACTGCGGGTTGATCACCGACATTCAAATGGTCTGGGTGTTTGAGAATTAATTGATTATGTACCCTCCACTAGGGCTACGCGTAGGCTGGGATAGCGGAGACGCGTGAAGTATATCGATCGAAACGAGCAGCTTTTAAGGCTGCGAAAAAGAAAATTGCTCACTATTTCAGAGCCAAAGACGAAAAAAGTGGTGGGCGCCACAGCGAACCGACTGACGCAAACAAGCAAATAAGGCAAATTGCCAGCTCAGTAGAGAAATCCGACCGTACTTCCCCTCAGGCACGGCCGTTTATTAAAATATGCACATGAAAAGATAGAGGAAGAGCTCGACTATTTAGAGACATGTTCTACTGCTACAGAACTACAAGCAGTAGGGTGCTAGCCCCGATACAACACCGACAGCTTAGTAGATTTTTTTATCTTGAACAAAGTATTGGTGCGGGGAGGAATTGCAGTACTTTTTTCTAACAAATCGTCGTGTCTTCAAGTTTGGATTGGCCAAAATTAGATCTACTAAACTGATCAGCTCTACTAAACTGGCCACTTACCTTAGACCCTTTTTAGTCAGTCGCCGTCAGCAGGTCAGTCTCCTTCGGATACCGGCTTTGGCTACCGGCTTCAGTTACTGGCGCAAATTAACCCGATTTGGGCTGTCCCAGCAATACCATAAATGTTTACTGCTATCCCAGTAATATGGCTACACGTGTAGGCAACTCGTACGTATTTAAGATGTGCTCCAGATGGAGGGCGAACGGAAGATTTCTTGTGGGCGGATGATCCCTTCGCGCAACCTCCAAAACTCGTACCTAGACGAGGTGGACGTTACAAGCAACATCCCAGTAATTTATCATATTCAGAGGGTATTATGATTCATGAAAGTAACTGTAGAGTACTTACTACATGTTTTTTCCTCTATGAAATAATAGAATCTATCACCCATAAATTACGAGGTCATAATGTTTTTGAGGAATAGGACGTCCACTCGGATCTCTGAAATAAATTTCAGAGAACACGCATTCTTCGTAGGATTCCGCGATCGTCTGTGCCGTCCTCGACGCGCTCGCTTTCGCAATCACGTACCCCGTGAACAGATCCACCCATATCAGTAACTCGGTGTTGCCTTTGTGTGACTTGGGCAGCGAGGGTGTGTGGTCCATAGCGATAATCTGAAACAGGTAGGTCGCCTGGGTGTTGCCGGGCGACTCTGCTTGGAGTGTGGGTCGTCCTTTTTCCCGTCTCACAATCCACACACTCTCCTACATAGCGTTGTACACTGCGGTAGAGGCCTCTCCAATGGAAATGATCTCGGATTCGCTGGTATGTCCACCCGATCCCCTGGTGTCCTCCTTCAAGACTGGAGTGGTAGTGATGTAGCACGTCCTGCTGCAACGTTTCTGGGACCACCAGCCGCATCAGCCCATCTCGTTCTTCTGTCGTTCGTTTGGCGGGCGGGCAGTAAAACAGCAACACATCCAGATCTACCTCATAGTCGGATCCGACGGCGTTGTAGGATGAAATGTCTTCCGGGGACAGTTCATGCACGGCCCTGACCAGGTACTTCTTCAAGCCGGCAATCCACACTTCTTCATCATGGGCTTGCTTAATCCGCTCGATCCGCAGGCTTCTTACCACTTCTTCCTGGAGTACGGCAGGGTGGGATCTGGATCCGCTGGCTGCTCTCGTAGCCACCGGGCAGATCTTAGCTGCGGGGTGTTCTTCCACCCCCCTTACCGCCAGTATCTCCTCAAGACGATTCAACGTTACCAGATTCTCAAAGTCGGAGTCTTCCTCTACTTCGACTCCAGCTTGGCGCTGTAAAGCAGCGCCCGCTAGGCTATCTGCGCTCCCGTTCCAGTCCCGTTTGTCATGGAGCAGCTGATGATCTGGCCACGCCAACAACCGATCCAACGCTTTCTGCCTTAGGTGCGTCAGGCCGGTAGCCTTGCAGTTGATTTCTCCCCGTACCTGTCGAATTACCAAATTCGAGTCGCCACAGACCACCAGACGTTGCTGGGTTTCTCCCTCCAGCAAATCCATACACAGCAATAAACCTCGGTATTCGGCTTCATTGACCGTCAGGTCATCTGCGTACTCCGATCGGGCCCTTACTACTGTCCATTCGGGCAATTTCCACAGGATCGCGCTATAAGCGCATCCACCACGCTTGGCACGGGCAGATCCGTCAAAGCTGACCACCCACAGACTTTCCCCGGGGTACACCGTAGGGATCGGGGCCTGGATCTTGAGTCGAGGTTCCTTTCGTGTGCGATGGCGATCAATGCTTGATCTACCTCGGTTCTGGGGGTAATGGTGGCTGCTATGGCCCTCGGATCTCGTCATCTCCTTTCGTGCACTTCATGATTTCGAGGGTCCACGGGGATAGCAAAGCTGCCCACAGTCCGAGCCTTCCTTATAGACCAGAGGATCTGAACAACCATGCTAGGGTTGAGTAGCGGGCTAGCACTTTGATCTCGCGTCCTACCAATAGGTTATGTCCCAGATCCAAGCCACGGAGTAAGGCTAACACCTCCTTCTCCACGATCCCATAATTCAGCTCGTTTGACTTCAGCGTGCGGCTCGCGATCATAACCGGGTGGAACACAGTATCGTGCTCTTGCATCAGGGCCGCTGAGATTGCCCAATCGTCAGGGTAGACGACCACTACTGGTTGCAGCTCCGGCTGGAAGTGACGTAAGATCGGTGTAGACGACACCTTCTCCTTCAGCTTAGCGAACGACTAGTGAGCCCGGGTCCAGCGCAAGTCGGCGTCAGCAGGATCCCTTGTCCCTTCTAGGTTATCGCATGCTACCGCTGCTAGATCTTGGACTCGAGATCTATTATCGGGCTTGTCCATAGCCGCAAAATCCACTTCCCGCAGTTCGTACAACACTGCAGCGTAGATGGCGTAATCCTCAATGAACTTACTCTAATAATTGAGCCCCCCCAAAAGGATAGCATTGCCCGGAGCGAGCCCGGGAAAGGCAGATCCGTCAAAGCCGACAGATCCTTCGGATTCGCCTCCAGTCCGCGGCTTGACACTTTATGCCCGAGATACTCCACCTGACTTTTACCCCAGAAGCTCTTCACCACGCTAATGGACAGGTTCAACTCGTCGCACACGTCCAGCAGACCCTCGACCCTACTGCAGAGGTGATCCCCGGATTCGGCAGTGATTAGGATGTCTTCGATGTAAGATCTGCGTCCCAGCACCGACTTCTTTCCATCCTCCTTGGGCTCTGTAGGTATCAGGTCCGGGCTTGTCTCCGGATCTGGCCGTTTCGAAACTGGGTCTCCCTCCAGTCTCGGAATCCGCGTGAAGCCGTACAGCGCGTTATCCAGCATCCGTTGGTAGATCTGGGGGGGGCGCTCTTTAAGCCGAAAGGCATCCGGTTCCACTCAAACAGCCCGAAAGGGGTGATGAAGGCCGAGATTCAGCATGCGCGGTCCGTCATCGTCACTACCCCGAACCCACTCGCCATATCCAGCGAGCAGTACCATAGCACCTTGTCCAGATCTTCTAGTAAGTCGTTGATCAGAGGCATCGGGTAGATCATCAGCCTCGTCAGACTGTTAACTAACCGGTAGTCAATACAGAGCCTGATATCGATCCCATTCTTTTTGATGATCACCACAATTGGTGAGACCCAGGGCGAGGTCGATATCTTTATGATCCGAGCTCCGAGCAACCCCTTGATTAGATCTGAGAGCTTCTCACGGAACTGAGGGGCTACGTTGTGTACCCGTTGTGCAATGGGCTTAGCGCCTCCCACATCTATGTCACAAACAATTAGCCTCGCGGCAGGGGGCAGCGCGTTGCCCTTTCCGATGAGGAGATGTCGACGCCTCCAGATCAATCGTCGGAGCCGGTCTATCTCCTCAGACGTATTGACTGTTGGATCTCCCACTTGGATATCCTCCAGCGTCACATCCTTCGTCAATTGCGTCACTTCTGGTAGTACAGCCATCTCCATTTCCACTTCTTCGGCTCTGAGGTCGCCTCCCTCGTGATAACACACCTGTTCATCCTCCGTCGTGACAGTGGCTTCTGCTGCCGCTCCTCCATGGGTCGGATCCGACGGCCCCACCTCGGGGGCGGGCTCTTCTGCCTCCTTCTGATCTTCTGGCGTGATGCCTGTACCTTCCGTGGCTCCCTGGCTTCCCAGCTCATCGACCGCATTCTCCTCGACTGGCTCATCCAGATCTGAGCTGGGAGTCAACTTGAGATCATCCGACCGGGGGGTCGGAGCTAGGTCATCCGATTCGGCTTCCGGATCCTGTCCGTCAGCGGCTACTTGCACCGGTAAGACGAATCTTCGCCCACCCCCGATCCCGAGTCGCTGCCTTGGTCGGGTTTGCGTAATATGGCTCGCGGAGTAGGATAGATCGGCCGCTCTACTGCAGGTAGATCTGGCTGTTCTGGGCGTCGATACTTCTCCGACACTTTGGCGTATGTAGTTGCATGTAATGCCAGATTCTGCCACTATAAATAGCGCCGAGATCCGGCCGTCACAAAACCTTGCAACCGTGGTACTCGGTCTCCGGCTAGCCACATCGCGATTCTCTCGTCGCCTTGTAGGATCAGCTTCTTCTCTCCGATGTTCGTAATCATCAGGTATAGCGCTTTACCTGGTCCTCGACTCAATGTCGGCACCCATCGGCTTCCTCTGGCCACCCACAATGTGTCTTGATCTTAAGTTTGTCTCCGCATGGGTACCTCCACTGAATCTCCTACGTCGATCTGCAATTGCTGATCCAGCCGTACGATCCTTGCTTTGTCGTTATACAGTTAACGCCTCCCGCTGAGCTGTATCCGCACTTTATCCGGGAGATCCAGGCGGATCCCTGCTGGTACCATGCAGTCCATCCCTAGGATGGCTTCTTGGCCGGATAAATCACCCACCCAGATATCGAACAGGTATATCAGATATCCTGCCAGCGTGATCTTGATCTGCTTCCTTCCGGCGGTTGAGTACACGGTGTCTCCGATACACACACAGTCTTGGCTCTGACATCTGTTCACGTAGCATCCCATTCGCTGAGCGAACTTGGTATTCACGATAGATACATCGGCGCCAGTGTCCAGGAGCAGGATCGCATTCTCGTTATTAATATTTCCGGTGATCTTCGCCTGCCGGAACCACTTCCCCGGTGCGTGATGTTTCCAGTATCCCCTCGATTCTCCGGGTAACAGGTCCGAATGACTCGGACCTCCAGCTCGCTTACATTCAGCCACGAGACTAGGCTGATAATTGAGGGAGGTGTTTTCCCCTTCAGTAGGCGAGAACCAGAGATCTGAATCTTGTTGTTTCCAGTAGCCACGTGAAGTACCAGGGTTGAGATTCATCACTTCGGCGGCGTCAGATCTGTCGAAATCGTTGGGTGGGCAAAGACTAGATATGGCGGCAGGTAGATCGAATGCATTATCACATAGATCTGGCCTTCTGTTAGCTTGATCTATTGATTGCTTGTTCACGTATGCATAAATGCAATACCTAGAGCGCTCGGCTCGTACCGGATTCCATCCCGGCGAGCGTTCTAGTTTAACATCTTCTCCGCCATCTCTGGCAGCATTCCTGCATGCTTGACGGGATAAAACCACTGGCGGATCTGGTTGTAGAACTCCTCCATCGGGCACTTACCCATGTCAAGCAGCTCTCCACATCCCCGGCACACAACCCAGACAGTGATCAGCTGGGTGGCCTCTCTTTCCACACTTCTTGCAGGTTAGACGCCTCCAGAATCCCAGATCCGTGTGCTTCTTGGAGTCACAGTGAGAGCACCGGCTCCGGTCCATGCCGTCCGCTTGATATCGTGACCTTGGGTCTCCTGGTTGAGGATCCGGAGTGCGACGCTCTGCCTGTTCCCGATCCAGGGTCTTCGGACCTTCTGCTGGCGGGGGTTGCTCGTCACTAGCTGCGAGGTAGATCCGGCGGTGTTCGTCTCGGTCTGAGTCCGATCCGTCTGAATTGGAGTCAGACTCCGAGTCCGGTGCTTGGATCTGTATCGCACGTACTTGTTTGGCCGATGCAGCTGGAGCTGGCGATGAGGCTGCTTTCTGCCGATACCGGCTGGATCCCGCTGTCGACTTCTTCTGACGACTCTTTGCCCCGTCTAGGGCCCGCAGCACTTCCTCCAAATCATCTGCGTCCGACAGTCGCAGCAGCGTTAGCCGGTCTGCCAGCTCTGGATCTCCCAATGTCTCAATAAAATGGTCCACGTGTTCCTTCTGATCCTTGGTGTTACCGTCCTTGACCTTCAGACGCGCCCGCAGACCTGCCACATTAAGTCTGTGCAAGTATTCCAAAGCTGACTCGTTCGACCGCTTTCGTGCTTGGTAATACTGTCGGGCTACCGAGACTCCAAATCCACAGTACTGGATCTGGAAGCTTTTGAGCAATTCCGTCCATTTGTTGCGCGTGGATCTGGGCAGCTGTCGGTACCAGTTGTTCGCGGGTCCTGACAATAGATCCGCGAGAGTCAAGCATTTCTCTTCATCGGAGGCTTGGTCGCGCATGAAGGAGGGCTTGACCTTGCTAATTCACGCCCTCGCTCTGTCTTCATCCTGATCCTTCCCAGTAAATTCTTTCAGGTCAGATACGCCGGAGATACGGACTCGTTGGATCAGTGTCGATTCAGAGAATCCGACTGCTGCAGTCGACATCGCTGCTGGGGCCGCTGCGGGAAGATCCAAGTCATCTGGGTCGTATTCCCACTGTAGCCTCTCCAAGTCACCTGATCCGGCGGATTCCATCTCGACGTCTCTGGTCCCTGGATTCGGAAGTGTCCTGGTGGCCAGGTTCGGCATGGTGATATGCTGTTCGCGGAGGAAACGACTCATGGCCGCTTGAAAGTAAGATTCCAGCTTGTCCGTCGAGGTCGTAGCGTTGTCCGTCGTAATCACAAGATGGGGGGAAGAGGTCGTCGGCTTGTTCGCGGTTCCCGACGCCTTCTTAGCTTTGGATCGGGTAGGTTTCTGCCGTGATACTTTGGATCTGGCGTGCAACATTGCAGCACCAGAAGGGCCCAGCGACATCCGCCGTAGTTCCGACGACGCGTCTGAATCTGCTTCCGCTGCCGACACAAAGGGTGAGGAAGTCCGGTCGCCTGTGGAGCCGATCTGCGTCGGCGAGTCTGGGCTTGAGGTCGCACTTGGGTCCGTCACCTTCTCTCCTAATATTACCTTCAGCTTGTCGAAGAGTTCTTTCGCTGACAGCTGGAAGATCCGCAGATCCGGCCTGAACAGGTCGTCTGCGTAGAATGCTCCAGCCACCAGACCCGCTTCCTGTAGTAGGTTCATGAGGATCTTGATCACCTCCAGTTTATTGTCTGCCGTGGCTGGGGTCGTCACTGTTCCGGTCTGGTCTCCGATCTGCGTCGGTTGTAGGATCCGCATGATCGGGTTGTGGGTCATGCAGTTCTGGAGCTCCTACCGGGAGTATCTGAACTCCAGATCCACGTCGGGGTCGACGTCTCTGTCTAGATCCCCGCTGGAACTTGTATCTCCTTTGGCTCCTCCTCCATATCCGGGACCTTGAGCGCCGTCCACTTGGCGGGCACCTTAGCCTCCCATTCCCATCCGGACATCAGTGGGAGGGTAGGATCCCGTGGCGAAAGCTTGACGGGCGAGTCAGCGAACGCATACCGGTTCTGACCGACTTTAGTTTGTTTTGTTAGTGGGTCTCGATGTGATTCGAGACCCACTGGGATCCCCGAAGGGACCTGGGGAGGAGGTTGAAGTTTATCTTCCAGATCCGGATTCGGATCTGCCTCCTTTCCGTCGATAGAGTACCTCCCAGCACTCTGTCGATCTGCGGGTCTTGCTTCGTTCAGCGGCGTCGTCGTCGATCCGAGGTCCGATGACGCCTGATCCCCTTGCTCTATCTTCACTTTGACTTCTTCTTAGGACTCACAGTGAAATCCCGAGTCACCAGAAGATCCGGGCACGCGCACCATTGTGGTGTAGCGGGATTAGCAAAATCTTCGAGATCGCTAATCCAACTTCCCAACTGCGCCCGAACACCGACTAACGGAGGGGGTACTCCGATCTGCCGTGACCTGTGCTGAACTGGGTCACCTTGTGTACTCGTCGGTAGGGCAGAATCTTGCTCTTCTGGTGTCTTCCGAAGTAGTCAGGCCTTGAAGTCGAGGCAGTCTTGGCGAGACGCGTGGATGGGGTGGAGCGGCGTGGAAATTTTCACACAGCTCGCGGTTGTACTTCCAGATCAAGTAGTCTTGCACTTGGATCTGGAGGCCTGGATCTGGATCCGGCCGTGGGGTTGCCTTTACGAGGTCTTGTCCTTTGCGTTCCTTTACGTTCCTTACGACGCTTGCTGCTTCCTATAGCGGGATCTGGGGTTGTTGAGTGTCGAAGACCCGACCGGCCAAGCTGTGAATTCCGGTGGATCTGGGATCCGCACTTGAGGGTAGATCACTAGGGAGGTCCACATCTGGCCAATGTATTATCCAGACTTAACCAACACTAGATCTCTTACCGCTGTGTCTTCTACTCCTCGCAGAGCCAATGTAGTTCCCGTTTCCAGGCGAGGGAGAAGGCGGTTGCGATGTCCAAGGCAAATTCGATACTGATTTATGCTTAAGTCCGATCCCATCCTATCTACCTATCCTTTATCCAGCTATCATCCCATCGGTACCTACTGGCTCTGCAGCCTCCCCTTATGTTCATCATGGCGCCATCCAAGCCTCTGGCGTGCTGTATTCGCCCGATCCGCAATACTGGATCTGGATCCGGGTATCAGATCTGATCCCGATCTGGGCTTCAGATCCAAATCTTACCAGCCCTCCCAAGCCCCTCGATCTGGGCTGCGACTGCTTGATCTCCGCCTCTTCTAGTCCTGTGACGCTCGTAGGCCATCTCCTGGCGGTGCACAGCTCCTTCCTTCGCGTGGATCTCGTTAGGTCAGTGTCTCGGATTAGTGACCGGCCGGGTCCCAATCTCTCACTTGCCAATCAGCTTCGATCTCCGAATTCTCGGATCCTGCTTCTCCACAGTGGTCACCTCATGTTGAAGTGGTACCACCTCATCATTGAAAATCGTGGGCGTCTGCGGCTGTCCACGACTCGGAGCAGCAGCGTGAGGTGTGGCAACGTCTTCATCTCCATCTTTGTCGTCGCATTCGCCCTCAGTCATGAAGTCGTCCGTGCTAGTGGTCTCCATAAACCTCACCGTGCGCACAATCTTCACTTGGCCAGTACCGACATTGAGGACGCGGTATCCCTTGACATCATCCTCGTAGCCCAAGAAGCGGCACTTGAACGCCTTGGCGTCGAGCTTGCAGAGCTTCCCATCCGCGATGTGTCCATAGTCGAGTGCACCGAACACCTTCAGGTTCTTGAGCTGAGGTTTATTCTGGTACACGATCTCGTAAGGCGTCTTCACAGTCACTGTGTTGGGAATCCTGTTGATGATCCACGCCAACGTGTTGACTGCTTCAGCTCACCACTTCTTGTGAATGCCCACGTGGTAGAGCATGCAATGTGCCATCTATCTCCACGAGGCTCCGGTTCATGCCCTCAGCAAGTCCATTTTGCTGAGGCGCGTACGGTACTGTCTTCTCACGACGAATGCCTTGCTTGGACAGGTACTCCTTGAAGAGTTGACCCGTGTAATCCCCGCCTTTGTTCGCGCGGATGCGCTTGATATTGCGCCCTGTTGCGTTTTCCATGTCGGCCTTGAACATCTTGAACTTCTCCAAGACTCCCGCGTTTTTCGTCATGAATTACACCGTGACGTGACATGAGAAATCGTCGATGAAGGTGACAGCGTACGTACATCCACCTGTTGTGTTTCTCCGCATTGAGCCCATGACGTCCGAGTGGATGATGTCGAGGGCTCCAGCACTCTTGACAGTATTTTCCGGGTTGCGACAGAAGCTGCCTTCTCGCATCTTGCCCATCCAGCAGCTGGCACAGACGTGGTCACTTGACGTATCTACGATGCGAGGAACTCCATCGGCCATGGTCAATAGCTGCTCATAGCGCTTGTACGGGATGTGGTCGAAACGGGCATGCACAACTGCCCATGGCTCCTTACGAGATGTCGTTGCAGCACGACACACCCTTAGTCCCCCACTGTCTTCAACTTGTAGACGTTTCAACAGCGCTCGGCCTCCAGTGCCGGTAGCATCGCCATAGCGAAAGGTACACTTGTCCTTGCTGAACTGCGCGACGACGTCCTTCTCGGCCAGCTTCGCCACCGAGGTGATGCTTCCTTCAACTTCAGGGATGTACAAAATATCCGACAGCGTGAAAGACGTCCCGTCCATCCGCTTCAACCCGACGGCGCCCATTGCAACTGCGTCGATCTTCTTGCCATCCTCAATCGTGATGCGGACTGGCGTCCTCAGCTCCTTCATGGACACGAACTTGTCCCGGACGTTGGTCATGTGCGAGCTTGCACCGGAGTTGACGAACCACTCAGTCGTGCCCATCGCACTCGTAGCCGTGAAAGCGTAGTCGGGTGTCTCTCTCGCGACTTACCCACGTTCCTCGTCGGCCTTCTTCTTGCGGCACTCCGTTTCCTTGTGCCCAGTCTTCTTGCAGTAGAAGCACTTCCCGTTGAACCGACGCTTGTCGTAGCTCTTCTTCGCCACGAATGCCTTCTGTTGAGCCGATGGCGATTCATCCGAGGCATCAGCACCGGAGAGATCTTCGATCGCGTACGCCAACGTCATGATCGGCGTGTTCTCGAGTACGGTACTGATCATCCGGTACTCATCCGTCAGACTACCTAGCAGCAATGTGGTGAAGCGCACAGGAAATTTCGAGGACCGATCACCACGCGGAGATGCGGATGTTGGTCAGGCGCAAACTGGCGCGATCTGGCGAATCTGGTGCAAGCGGGATGACGCCAGTGCCCCAGACCCGGTAGAATCGGGGCGGCCGACACAGATCGGACCAGATCGGCGGCTGCCGACAGAGAAAAGTGTTTTGCGAAGTCTCTTCCGAAACATGGAAGCTGGCGACAGGTTGAAGAACAGGGTCGGATAGCTAACGGGGGATGACACCGTATGAAACCTCGGACTCAAGGCTGGACAAGCCAGAGAGGGACATCGAGATCTCAGATGAAGATTGTGGACGGAGATCGAGAATCGAGATCGCGATCCGGATCGCGGATGGAGATCGCGGATCGGGGTCGCAGATCAGGATCGCGGATCGGGGACCGCGGATGGAGATTGCGGATCGGGATCGCGGATCGGGATCGCGGGCGGAGATCGCGGATGGAGATCGCGGATCGTCGATCGAACAGGAATGGGAAGAACCAAGGGGCGCAGCCGGGCCAAGAATCCAGTTGTTGTCTGGTTGTAGGCTGCAGGTTGGGATGGTAGCCGTAGGGACGTAGAGGCTAAACATAAATTAGAGTTGAATTTGCACTTTACATCGCAAGTGTCCCCAAGTCATTCTCCGCCTCGGGAACTACATTGGCCCCGGCGGAACGACAAGTGCCCAGGAAGAGTGGATCTGGTTGTGTGGTTTAAGTTTGGATAATATATTGGCCAACTTTACCTACTCTAGTGACCTTTCCTTCAAGTGCGAATCTCGATCGACCTGATTAAGCTGTTTGGCTGGCGATCGCTTCTCCTCTCGACTACGATCTCGCTATAGGAAGCGACAAACACACCAGAAAAGGCAACCACCGGTCTCGGATCATATCCAGACCCCTCGATCTGAGCGAAGAATCCTCGATCGAGACCAATAACCGGACGCAGAGCGAAGATTTCCGCGCTGCTCCAACCCATCCCCGCGTCTCGCCAAGACAATCGATCTTCATCAAGTGCTGCATCTTCGTAGCCCCGAGAGAGCAGATCCAGCCCGCCGACGGGTACACAACGTGAGAACCGTTCAGCTGATCACAGATCAAAGGGGAACCCCCTCTGTTAGTCGGTGTCTGGGCGTTGTGGTAGCTCGATCAAGCCTCAACCAGATTTTGGCCAATCTCGCTCCACCACAGTAACACAAGCTGTCGGGTCTCATCCAGAGGCTCACCAATCATCTCCATCTGCAGGACGATCTCCTTGAACTGGTCCACATGCACCACGAACCGCGCACCGGACTCTTGAAGTTGTGCAGCTTCTTGGTGACGACGAGTCAGTCTTGAGCGTGTTCCGGTTGAACTGCTTCTCGAGCATGCGCCACGAGTCAGCAGCAGTTGTCTCTCCACGGATGTAGACTTGGTATGTGAGACTCACGTCTCCTGCGATCACAGCAAGGGCCTTCAGATCGTTGGTTTTCCATTGAACCGTGGAGCGGTCACTCAGCGCGTCGAACTATGGCTTGATGATATGGGTCAGCAGTCCCTTGCGCGAGATCTTCATCCTCATGTTAAACTCCCAGTGGAAGTAGTTGTCTTCCACGAGCTTGACGGTGTCAGCGTAGCTTGGGCTCATAACCTCTTGTAAGTGCAGACGTCGCCTGGGAGTCGATGGGAGGGGTAGAATGGAAATCCGAAAGTTATATTGATTCAGTTAAAGATCTAAGCTGCTAGTTGTCACCTAGGTCAATGCTGGTCAAAATTGTCATCAGCCCTACGAAGTTATGCAACATACAAACCTCGAATGTAACGGGAAGGTTGATTGTATCGGGAAGGATTTGTGTAGCGGGAACGCCATTTGTAGCGGTAAGTAATCACCGCTCGCCAAATCAAACCCATCTGATCCAACATGATCCGCCAATCCGGTTGCACCATTCGTCTCACTTTAACTGCAATCTCCCGTGGCACGCGCCGGCACGCGCAAGCCGTGTCCCTTGGAGTCGGGACCCAGCCTCGTAGACGCCGAAGTGCAATCACAAAAGCTTCTCGTGTGGAATTAAATGGACAATTGCTGCTATTTCCGATGCCCTCAACATCAAGACCAAGTCGAGCCAGCATCACAACCAAGTCCTGAAGTTGTTGAAGATGGTGCCTGATACCCGCGCTATCCGGTGGTCAAGCAAGGTTAGTAGTGTGGCTGCTTCGCTGCTTACCGATTCGACGGCCGACAAGATTTTGAGCACTCAATCATCACCATTTATAATTTACTGTTATAGTCCGCCAGCTTCACGATATTCCCCGCGGGGAATTTTATAGCTCCGAATCTAGAGCCGGTACGACGACAAGTTGGGTATTGATGTAAAGCTGAGGCATAAAGCTGAGCGCTCCAAGCAATCCAAACCCTCAATTGCATGCGGCGACTGTTCAGAGCGGTCCAACCAGTTGTCCACACCTCCTGTTTTTGTGACACCCAGCTATGGATCACAAGCTGTACAGGGATTCCGAGCGGGTCAAACTCTGTGGAAGGCTGGTGCAGACATGGTGCATCGGGCTGGGCTACCACCACCGACGCTTATTTATTTTGGAGTTCTACGAAATCGTACACTCGGCTCTACCCGACACGCTACCGTGGGTTGGAGATCACTGCGAGGTTAATCTTCTTACACTGGCTGGGGGCGATACAGCCGCGCAACGCATGGTGCTACGCAAACAGGCCGGTGCCCCCTGCCTCGAATGGCTGCCAAACGCAGAAGTTCGCCATCTTTTCCTGTGGGTGCTCCTGTGTCACTTGGCGCCGCAGAACTATCTGCACGAGTCGTCACACCAGGCCGTACGGTACAAGATATTGTTTGTTGGAATCATGTCCGAACTGGGCGATTACAATTCCACAAGAACTCAAGCTTCGATGGAGGGGAGGGGAGGCGACTCCTTTTGGATATACTCGCTCACTATCCTGAACTCATCTATGTCCCGTGCAATGCTGCAGAGCTGCGGTTGACAGCTTCACCCGTGGACCACCCTTTGGCTGTACGCGTAGCTCCTACTCCGATTTCTGAACCTGCGGTACATCTCGAAGTGATCTACTCCACTGTGACCCCACCATATCAGGTGAGTGTGTTCTCGAGGCGTGGCGCCCAGCAGACTGTGAACGCATTCTCCGGGGACGATGTTACCATCCACGAGATCCACCCGCATCCCAGTTTGTGTCGAATGATATGCCTCTGGGCCGGAAAGCGACGATGGAAACAATCCAGACACGCTTACAAACAGGGGGTATTGGCACAGTCCAGCCGTCACGGAAAGCATAATGTGGCGGGCCGCAAGGGAACATGGCGGTAGGAGCATCATCATGTTGCACAGACACTGGAACACGTTACCTGGAAAGACATCCGCCGCATTACGGGAGCGACTGGCTGTAGCGAACAATTTTTGTATCGTCTGAAGCTTCAAGCATTTCTTTGGTGGGATTCAACGCGACAAGGGCTAGGGTGCCCGATTGCGGAATGCCTGTAGCGAAAGGTAAACACGAGTCATACATTTTGGACGTGTACGGGTGCGAGAGCACTATGGGCCGTTTTCTATGCGCCGTGGGCTGCACTTGGGGCTGTCGATCAGGAGTCACGGTTACCATCAACTTTCCGACTCGAACTCAAATGTGTCCCTCCCCGAATATGGTCGTTGCAGAAAGCACTGTACCACCACCAGACGACGGTCACGCGAAATTCTATCAGTGGACACGTCTACGCCATCCTTAATATGTGCTGGAGATTGGGAGTGGTGATTACGCTTTAAGGGATTTGGCGACGACGCTGCTTATATAGAGACCCCCACGAAGATTCGTCTGTGGCCCGGGCTGAAGCTACCGTTCATGGACGGCTTCGTTCCGCATATGACGTTGACGATACGGGTGCTTTCCTGGTCAACCCCAGCCACAACAGCTCGAACCGTGGATGCGAAGTTATGCCATCTTGCATTGACGTCTCCATCACCGGAAATATCGGTGTTGCAACCGCCGATATGCAGTACGCCGAGTTTAGTGCTTTTTTTCGATGGCGAGTCACGTGGCAACCCTGGCCCCGGCGGTGCTGGCACACTCATCGTAAGACTAGGCGGGTGAGTATACAGCCCGAGATTGTATGGATGGCCAGTATCTCCTACGCATCCAAAACGACCAACAATGTTGCCGAATATCAAGGATTACTCAACGGACTACGCTATGCATCTCGCCACGCCCTGGTCGGGGTTAATGTCGGCGGGGACAGCAACCTTATCATCACACAACTGCGGAAGCGGAAGATGCCTCGAGCCCGACACCTGCAAGGGCTCCATGCGCAATGTAGACGGCTGGCCGACCGGCTGGTGGTGACCTCGTGGTCACACCATTTGCGTCACTTCAACAAGGTTGCGGACGGATTAGCCAATATTGCGATGGATACCAAAAACAGCACACAAGTTATGACGGCGGACATACCCCGTCTGCCGACACGTTGGGCCTCAGTGATCGGGTTCCTCCAATGGGACATCGAGCACTAGATGGACAATCACCCAGATATGGAGGATTCTACAGAGAAAATCCGACAATCTACAGAAACAATTGGTATTCTCCAGAGCTTGCGCTACTTGTACAGATGGAGTGACCATTCTGCCGAGAACGGTCGAGAGCGTTGCAACAAATTACAGTGCCGGGGCAGGACCATCCCTGACAATAAATTCGTGGTAAATTCGTGGTGCACTTTAAAAATTTTTAGCCTAAAGCTGTTGCGCCGAAAGGACCACAATCAGGGGTTAGTAGTGCTTGCTCAAATAGTACACCCCGGTAATACTACTACCCGATTTTTTGGGGTAGCGGTAGTAGTGATACTACTACCGTATAGTGCGGTATTCAATATGGGTGATACTATGCTATTTTCAGCTCAATACTATAGTACTCTTCAAGTGATACTTTTGAAGGACCCTAAAACGCAAGTTTGAGTGGCTCTCAATCAGGCCTTCATTTAGGCCTCGGGGAAGATCACTATTTTAAAAACCGCGTCAAAGCACAACAAACGAAACATGGGTTGTACCATGAAGGATTGTCAGGAAGGCAATGAGGTCAATCTTGATGATTGTGGTGTGTGTGAAAACACCAGTGATTCACTGGCAGTGAATACTACGTAGTAAGCCCGATAATGAAGCTCATATCAAGTTTTCTAATTCCGAGCTCCTTCGCACATTAATTAATTTAAATACTCCCCGAGATAAGCTCGATCAGGTAGCCAGGAGTCTTGTGGCGAAGTGGTTCCGTGAAATTTGAAGATCGCGGGGTCCTCTTGCACACGGCGCCCGAACTGCCGACTAACGGAGGGGGTACTCCGATCTTCAGTGAAGTGTGTTGACCCTCACCTTGTGTACCCGTCGGAGGGCTGGATCGCTCTTCGGTGAGCTCGGAAGACGCGCTTGGGTCAGAGTCTTGGGCTGTCTGGCTGACAGCGGGAACGGGGGGCGGCAGCGGGGATACTTCTACTCGCTGCGCCGGTGTAGGTTCGAGTCCACGATCTTGGGGTGTCCAGATCGAGACTCGCAGGCCAGTGTTGATCTGGGCCTGGGGTTGCCTTGAGGTCAGTATGTGACCTTCCTTTGCCTTTCCTTGCTTACCGCTTCCTTTAGCGGTGGGTCGTAATGAGGGTTGACGGACGCTGGGCCAAGCTATCCTGGCGTCCGGGGTGATCCGATCTTGGAGGGGTTCGTCGACTTGCGAAGCGTCGGGTGGGCCAAAGTATATCCCGTGCCCGGTAGCGCGAAGGCGAAGACCACTTGTGATGTAGAAGGAAAAATCAACTCTGTTTAATGTGTTATCCTTTGCCTACAACCTGTCTTACCATTCTCCTGTGCCCCTCGTGTCCACCAAGTACTCTCCCGGCCTTGGCGCGTCCTCATTGGTTCCCTTGGTCATCTGCCGCCTTGCCGACTCTCTGCCGGATGTTTACGGCGCACGTGCCGCCGAGATTCAGTGTCAATCTTCAAGATTGGCATAATCCCTGCCAAGATCGATATTGCGGATCGGTATCGGATATACCGGGGGTCACTCGGATATCACTTCTCTGGTCTTGACATCCTTGTATAACGACCTTGACACCTTTGCGATGTGTTTCACGCCTTGAACGGGGTGACACGCCGAAAAGCTTGATCTCGCTTCACCACAGTCGTCCCCTGCACGAAGGAACGCCGCACAACGGCATTCATCTCGCTGCATCATTCCAGCACCCACCTTCTTGCACTTGGCTCCGTCGATTTTCCGGTGTTGGAGTCCCATGTCCACGTTGCAGTGCCCCTCTTGGGGTAACTGTTGTTCCGATCCGCTGTTGTGTCGATCCAGTCCCTTGATCGATCCCCCTTCATGCATATACAACTCCAGTCTTCCTGACCTGCAGCCGCCCTGCACGTCCTTCACCACCTCCACTCGCGAAGCGACCGACTCGCTTGCGATCTTGACTTGCAGCCATCCTGCGAATCCTTCCACCCATCTACCCGCGAAGTGACCAACTCACCCGCGTTCCTGACCTGCACCCACCCTGCACGTCCTTCACCACTTCCACTCGCCAAGTGACCAACTCACCCGCGATCCTTGCTGCTACGGCTCTTCATGGGACTGCATAACGCCGAATCGATGCCGATTAGCTTGATCTCGTAGATAACTGTGCAGCAGTGCTCCGTAGTTAAGATCGGCTTCATCAACCCAACTTGGGTCATCGTAACCCTTCCAGTGTACCAGGAATTCGCGCAGATTGCGCCCATAGTGCGTTCGCCGTCGAGATCGCATACCCACGATGCGCTCCATTTCATACTCGTCATCCGCTAAGTCCACATCCCAACTGTCCTCAGGTAGTAAAGCTTCATCAAAATCAAACCGATATTGGTCTTGATTCACGAGCTTGATCCTTGGGCGATCCGGAAAATTGCGTACTGGATTCAACTTGGCGACATGCACAATAGGAAACAGGCGGTACTCGGACCCGGCGATCTCCAGGCGCATCGCGTGGGCGCCAATTACTTCTGCCACCCTGAAGGGTCCATGCCACATATGCGCTAGTTTGTGTGCGTAGCCTTCCTTAACTCTGTCGAGGTAGAGCCACACCTGCATCCCCACTTCCATCTCGCAGGACCGTACTGCTTCGTTATGCTGATCCGCTCGATTCTAGATCGCTTCCCGTAATCTGCCGTTGACTTGTTCTCGGGCTTGTTGGTAATGTTTTTGAATGTGGTATCTCCATCTCCTAGGCTGGCAGTCGCGTCGGCGTGTCGATCCGAGTGGGACCATCGCTTCCAAAGTGCTGCGGGGATCCCACCCGTGTACCAAGTAAAAGGGTGTATCTCCACGTACTCGATCTTGTGCCGTAATGAGTGCGAACGTTATGCCGTTCAGCGTACTCATCCCAATCTCGCTGGTTGACGTTGGCGACATACATCTTCAAAGCTCGAGTCAAAGTCTGCACCATCCGCTCTGCGGTGCCATTAGCCTGTGGTCGATACGCCATCGTCGCACGTTGTCTCTGACCAATGATCTTGTTGAACGACTTGAAGAAGTCTGATATGAATCCCGGTTCTCGATCGCGCCTGATCGCTTCACTCGCACCAAATCTGCGGAACACGCACTCCTCGTAGTTTTCTGCGATGGTTTGGGCAGTTCGAGACGAACTAGCTTTCGCGATCGCATACCCAGTGAAGAGATCAACCCAGATCAGCAATTCCGTGTTACCTTGTATGACTTGGGCAAGGATGGGATGTGGTCCATAGCAATAATCTGGAAGGGGTAAGTAGCCTGGAGGTTCCCAGGTGACTCTCCATTCATAGTTGGCCTCCCCTTCCCGGTCTCGCAGTCCACACAGCGGCCAACATAGCGTTGTACACTCTGATAGAGGCAGCGCCACTGAAAATGGGCTCGGAGTCGTTGGTATGTCCTTCCGATACCTTGATGTCCAGCTTCCAGACTTGCGTGATAATGGTGCAGGAAATCTTCTTGTAGGGTTTCTGGAATCGCCAGTCGTGTCATCTGATCGCGATCTTCATTGGCCTTTTTCGACGGCGGGCAGTAAGACATCAGTCCGGCCTCGTCGACCTCGTAGTCGTCGGCGATCTTGGCACACGATTTGGCTTCCGCTTAGGTGAGACCTTGCACGTCCCCGAGTATAAACTTCTTCAGATTGACGATCCACTTCTCTTCGTCCTGAGCTTGAGCAATTCTCTCCATCCGCAACCGCTGAACGAGTGTCTCTTGTAGCACTTCGTGGTTCAGCCGCCGCCGTGGTCTCGCTACTGCTGCAATCTTGACAACCGCTGCACGTGTGCGAGGTACCAGCAACTCATCTAGTCGATTGAGAGTCGCTAGATCTTCTCGCTCGACATCGGACACAACCACTGCTCCGTATTCTCGTTGCAACGCCGCACCTGCAAGACGATCTGCGATTTGGTTCCAGTCTCTCTTCACGTGGAGAAACGCGTGGTCCGGCCAAAATCGTAGTCGCTCCATGGCTTTCTGGTGCAGCAGCTTCAGACTCGGGGCTTTACATTCGATTTCCCCGCGCATCTGCCGAATTACTAGGTTCGAGTCTCCACAGACAATGAGCCGCCCCCTGTCTAAATTGGACAGGAGATCGAAACAGAGCAGCATTCCGTGGTACTCGGCTTCGTTTACCGTGAGATCAGTCTTGTACTTTGAAGCGGCCGAGATCACCGTCCATTCTGGTAAGCTCCACACAACCGCACTGAAGGCGCCCCCACTGCGTTTGACACGCGCCGACCCGTCGCAACTCACGACTAACAACTTTTCGTCGAGCTCCACCGTAGGAGGCAGCATGGTGATCGCTTGTCGGGGCTGTTTCCGGGGTGCGATCGAGGTCAAGATTGCGTCAACTTCTTCTCGGGGTGTAATGCTTGCAGCCACCACTCCTAAGATCTCGTCCTCACCCTTGTGCATTTCACGATCTCCAGTGTCCATCCCGAGAGCAGCGCCGCCCATCTACCGAGCTGACCTTGCAGTCCAGAGGAGTTCACTAGCCACGCTAAAGTCGAATGACGCGTCAGCAATTTGATTGATCTCGTCACGAGCTGCGTGTAGCAGACATCCAGTATCCTGAGTAGCGCCAGCACCTCTTTGTCCACGACTCCGTAATTGATCTCGTTAGGCTTGAGCGTGCGACTGGTAAAGGTCACCGGCTGATACACTCCATCGTGATCTTGCATCAACGCAGCCGAGATTGCCCACTTGCTGGCATACACTACTACCACAGGTCTTCGGTCTGGATCAAAGTGTCGGAGAATTGGTGTTCGCACGAGCTTTTCATTCAACACCGTAAATGGTGTCATTGCTCGAGCCCATTTGTCCTCACCACTATGCTGCCTGTCATCGTCCCCAGTCAAACCGACGTCAGGGTTGATCTTAGACCTCCTGGTTGCCTCGAAAAAATCCGCTTCTCGGAGCTCATACAGGGTTGAAGCGTAGATTGCGAAATCTTCGATGAATCTGCTGTAGTAGTTGAGACTGCCCAAGAAGGACTGCATCGATCTCAATGTAGTCGGGAACGGTAGATTGGCCAAAGATGACAAGTATTTGGGTTGTGCTTCCATCCCATCCGCTGACACTCTGTGACCCAGATAGTCGACCTTCTTCATGCCCCAGAAGCTCTTGACCACACTGATGGACAAATTCCACTCATTACATGCGTCCAGCAACTTGTCGACCTTCTCGCACAGATTCTCCCACGATCAAGCAGTGACCAGTATGTCATCGATATAAGACCGACGACCCAACACAGAGGTAGGCTTATCCTCATTCGGTTCGCCTTCCTTGAATAGATCGACCAGATTGGGCTCATTGGGATCATTCTTGGCTTGACGGTCTTGACTGTTCGTGATCTTCATGAATCCGTACAGCGCGTTGTCAATAAGTCGCTGGTATATCTGCGGTGCTTTCTTCAAACCGAAGGGCATCCGATTCCACTCAAAAAGTCCAAAAGGTGTGATAAATGCCGAAATCATCCGGGCCCGATTTGTCATTGAGACGACCCAGAATCCGCTGGTCATGTCCAGCGAACAGAACCAGAGCACTTTGTCGAGATCATCGAGAAGATCGTTGATCAGCGGCATGGGATAAACCATCCGTCGTGTCAGACTGTTGATCAGCCGGTAGTCGATACAGAGTCTAATGTCAACCCCATTCTTCTTGATAATCACCACGATCGGTGATGCCCAAGGCGACGTCGAGTTCTGGAGAATCCTGGCCGACAAGAGTCCATTGAGCAGCTGAGATAGATTCTCGCGGAACTGCGGGGTCACTTTGCGGACGCGTTGGGCGACAGGCTTGGCGTTATCCACGTCGATATCGCAGATCGCCCCCCCCCCCTCCCGCTGGTGGCAACGCATTCCCTTTGCCGATCAGTAGATGCTGTCGACTCCAGGTGATCTTTCTCAACCTGTCGATCTCTTCTGGGTCGATTTCGCCAGGGTTACCCACTTGGATGTCTTCGATCGTGATGTCTTCGGTCGCGGTTGTGACCTCAGGGAGCATCGCAAGCTGACCTTCGACGTCTTGTGTAGAGATCGCCACCTTCCTTGATACAGACTTGTTCATCTCCTACATCTTCAATCTTGCCTTTCTCCGTCATGGTAGTGACTTCCGGAAGTTTCGCAACCTGACCATCGGCACCCTTAGCGTCGAGATTGCCTCCATCCTTGACACCATCCTGTTTGCCGCCAGCCTCCTCGGTCCTGATCTCCTCGTCCGTGGCGCCAGCCTCGTCGGTCTCGATCTCCTTGTCTGTGGCGCCGGCCCCCTCGGTCTTGACCTCCTTGTCCGTGACGCCGGCCTCCTCGGTCTTGATCTCTTTGTCCGTGGTAGCGTCCCCGGAAGCTGCGTCTGCTGAGCTTCGTCCCCTGCATGGGGCTCACCTCTCTGCACGACACCGACCTGTTTATCGACAACGTACTCCGCCCCTGAGTCAAGGTCGGCCGCTCTAGAGTGCGTGTCCAGACCTTGATCACTGTTGGCTGCGTGTCCACGCGTTTCCGTACCGTCGCCCATATCAGTCGTGCGACATTGATTATGTTCCGTGCGACATTGATTACGTACCAGATCAGATCTTGTCTCATCGCGTCGATCCTGGTCTGACATCTGTTTTCCTGGAACTCTGGTGGCACAGGCCAACACTGTCGTGTTGTGGGCCCGTCCGTCAACGGGAAAGACGTCCGATGGCGCCACCCGAGGGCCTTCCCACTCTGCCGGCAAGGCAGAATCGTCACGCGTCCCATCCATAACGGCTCGCGTGTCGCGACTGTTGGGTACCGGTTAACGCATTCCCGACTCGTCGCCCATATCCGGCATGCGACATTGATTACGTCCCAGATTAGGCCTGGTCCCACCACGTCGCTCTGGACCAGACACCTGATTTGCGCCTGTCTCATCACGTCGATCTTGATCGTCGATCTGATTTTCCAGAATTTTGGTGACACAGACTGAGCCGGCGTTGTCGCAGACCGGACTTTCGACATTGCACACTCCGACCGTCGCGGAGCGAGAGTCTTTCTCATCTGCCGACGGGGCGGCGTCAGCACAAGTCTCATCTGCGATAGTCTGCACGTCGCGAGCACAGACTTCGACGATGTTCTTGACCGGGTTGCACTTCGAAAATGACATCATTCCTGCAGTCAGTCTTGGGGGGCGCTTAAAAATCGCGGTGGGTGTTGCGTACTGCGGCCGATCGACTGCAGGTTCGTCTTCCTCCGCAGATGCCGGGACTTCTGCTTCCTCATCGGTGGACGCCTGGTAGGCCAGGTTTTGCCACTCAGCGTACCGGGGTGAAGCAACCGAGACATACCCAGGTACGCGTGGCACCCGATCTCATTCGAGCCAGATTGCGACTCGTAAATCTCGGTGCAGCACTAATTCTTGATCGCTCACATTGGTGAGATGCAGGAATCGCGTCGCGCCAGGACCTGTAGTCACAGTGGGTACCCATCGATCCCCACGCGTAACCCAAAGCTTCTGTTGGACTGATCTGCTTCGCTGTAGTTTCACTTCTGCCGATTTTCCGACGCTGATCTGGCAATGTTGGTCGAGGAATACCTGCACAACCTTGTCGCCGTACATCGGGCGTCGCCCCGCCAGCTGAATTCGCACTTCGTCAGGGGGACAGATTGACCCATCAGCTAAATCGCGGCGGATACCAGCGAGGACCATGAAGTCCATGCCAAGTATCAGATCTTGGCCGCCGGTTGGAGGACCCACCCACACGTCGAAGGAGTAAACCAGCGATCCAGCAAGCGTGATCTTGAGACGGGTACGTCCCTCAGCCATGTACGGGGATTCGCCCACTGATTCACACTCCAATGTTTGACTGTTGTCCACGTAGCACCCTACCTTACGAGCAAAGGCGATGTCTAAAATAGACACCTCGGCGCCACTGTCAAACAACAAAGTTGCCTTTTCATTGTTGATCTTCCCCTCAGCTTTCGCTTGCTTGAACTTCTTGTCGGGGTCGTGGTATTCCCAGTAACCACGCGACTCACCTGACGAGATCTCCAAGGCCATCTTCACGTCCGATCTGGAATAATCATCAATCTTGCGAAGACTTGACACGGAAGCGGTAAATTTCCCATGCAGTTCACGTGTATTGTCGATCAGCCTGCTTACTGCCCCCTCCGACTGCTTCTCGATGTATGCATAAATTGTAATGGGCTTACTTAGCCCAATACTTTAGCTTAAACGTGAGCGCACGTGTATGAGGTAGCGTAAGGTGTATTTAACTTAGATTAAGTATACTTGTATCCACAAGTATAATTAGATCTAAATAAAGGTACAAATAGTAGCTTTTGCGGTAAAATGAGAACTGAATTGAATGAACTGTGGCTTTCCTCCTCAAACTGATATCTATAAAGAGAGGTTCTGCCAACGAGTGGTTGGCAGAAACTCCGACCTAATGCTTGAGTATTACAGGCAGAAAGACCCTGCTTTCTGACCAATAGGACTGCTTTCTAATATGAATGGTGACCACACTGCAATGTGGCCCACCTGAATGTATCCACTTAGTGCGTGTTGCACTAAGGTGAGGTTAGCCGAATGTGTAGCCCCGCTACACCAATCCCCCGTTAGGACTTGATGTGCCGGTCTCGACACGTCAATCGAAAGTCTTCTTCGGAGAGAACTTCGTGCTCATTTCGAAATGAGCACGCCAACGACGCAGACTTCCGACGAGCTTGCTGCACCTGCAGCAAGCAACGCGGTCGTCGCTAACACAGCGACGACTGCCACATCTTCAGCCTCTTCGGCGTCCGTCGTCACTTCCACGGTGACGACGTCAAGCTCCCCCAAGCGTACCATCTCGGTTGGGGAGTACCACGAGAGGTCGCGGAGCAAGCCGACCTATGCCAACGAGACCCTCTTTGATGGCATGGAGGATCTCGACATGGAGGAGGGCGAGGAGGAGCAAGGCTCCTCGTCTTCAGGGCGCAATGAAGCAAGCGTGGGGACGCGTCGTCCCCGCGAGGACTCGGACGCTTCGAGCTCAAAGCGCTCGCGCAGCGGCAGCGATAGGCCGCTCGCTGATGCCGGGGCTCTGTCTACTCCGCGGGGTGGAGGCGACGACGACTCCACTCCGTCTGCGGCTGTGACGTCGCGCACTAAGCCGGTACGCGACCCGTGGATGCCGTCTCCGAGCGAGATCCAATCTCGCTACGGCAGTACCACGCCGGCCAGCCCGTACGCGTTGTACTCCTGCAGCGCCATCGTTGATGACGATGTCACCAAGGAGCTCGACTTTGATCCGGCGACGGATCAAAGACGTGATTATTACATCGGGCTCTTCCACGAGCTCCGATTCTACGGGAACAAGAAGCATTCCCGTAAGAGTAAGGTGGCAGAGTGGGAGGCACTCTGTCAAAGCTGGCGGATGTTCGTCGAGAACTTCAACAAAAATCCCTCAGGCTATCGCGAGCGGGTCCGCTCTGCGGGTGAGCGCAATGAGCGCTACTCGAAGCGGCCCAAGATCTTGCGGCTGCACGATGGTGCAGTCGAGGAGGAGATTCCGTGCGCAGTGCCGTCTGGCGTTGCATGCGAGCGCTGCCAAGCTGGGGCAGTGCGGCTGTCCGAACGGGACCTTAACGGGTACACTGGTATTAGTGCGCCTGTGGAGTTGAAGACACTGCGTGAGAAGTTAATCACGCAGTTGTCGTCTGAGAGTGCTGAGGGTGAGCGCAACACTCAGCCGAGGGCAGTAGGCGACTACAGCTCTCGCTCAAGTTTTACGCCCTTCGGCGGGGCTGCTGGTGGCGGGATTCGTACTCCGTCACCATTTCCGGAACGTCGCTCATCAGGCCGTTCCGCGGCTCCCACGTATCGGGGTCAGGAGAGTATCCTAACCAACGAATACGATAATGAACTGAACCTTGGGTCCGGATCTGATGATCAACGATTCGCTGGACAATCCAGCGAGTTTCCCCGCGTGCATCTCGCAACGGGGGCGGCGGCGGCGGGAAGACGCCACGGACCGTCGCCGGCCGAGGTCTGGGATCGTTTGGAGGCGATGGAGCGCATCCAGACGGCTGAGCTCGCCGAGATACGGCAGGAGCTGAAGCTCTTGAAGGCCCGAATCGGTCAGGCCGGGCAGACCGCTTCGAATATCCAGGTCGACCTAGGGTCGATCGTTGCGCGTTTGGGTCAACGTGTCTACGCGCTCGAGACGAGGGTCGCGCCAAGTCACCGGGAGTAGGTGACTCGTGTTGCGAGTAAGGCTTCAGCCGCCCAACGAAAAAGGTTGGGTGGAGGCGCATGCTGGACGGTATGTCTAGCGTGTACGCGTTGCCATGCTTCGCCAACACGGAAAACGGTGAATGGCCCGATGAAGCGCGGGGCAAGCTTGCTTGCTCCGAAGTCGGAAACTGCATGTTTAGCTAGGTTCTGTTTAGCTAACAGAACTAATGAACCCACTTTGAATTCATTTGTGTTTCCTATGCCATTGTTGTCAGCATTCAACTTCTGTCGATCGACAGAAGCTGCAATAGCATCTTGCACAAACCGTATTACGGCTTGGCGGCGCTGGACAAAGTCCATTGCCTTCGAGTTGAACTCCTTGTTCAACCCGTTGTTCTTGTTCACTACAGGCCCGGCCTGTGTGTGGTTGTTGTTGTTGAGAGTGTCTACGCCCGGCGTAGACATTGCGCTCTCGTCGATTGGACTATGCGCAGTCCGTGCGCGTGTCGACACAGCTGATATGTTGCTCGTATCAGCGTGTTCATTCGGTTTGGTTGAAACCGGATACCCTCCCCCACTTAAGGAAGGAGCTACCGCATCGAGTACGCTCGGTACGCGTGGATGCCTCATGGCGTTCACGTAAAACGGTGTGTGTCCTGTCGAGACATACACCGAGTTGTTGATGGCAAACTCTGCCATCGGCAAGCAGTCGCTTCAGTATTGGAACGAGTGAGCGTAGCTCTTCAGAGCGTCAACGGTTGACGCTTAACGGTTGACGCGCTCAGTTTGTCCGTCGGTCTGCGGATGATCCGCATTCGACATGGACAGCTGCGTGCCAAGAAGTTCAAACACTTCTTGCCAGAAACGCGCTGTGAAGCGCGGATCACGGTCAGACACGATGTCGATCGGCATGCCATGGTGTCTAAACACCATGCCAACAAACAGACGTGCCGTCTGCTTGGCTGTCACTTCGGCTGGTACTGCAGCAAGATGTACCATCTTGCTGAATCGGTCAACAAAGACCACAATACCAGTCCTCCGCTTGTTGTCAGGCGGAAGACCAAACACAAAGTCCATTGAAATGGACTGCCAACACTCCGACGGAGTCGGTAGTGGCTGAAGTGGAGCCTGCGAGAAGGGCGCAGGCTTCACGCGCTGGCAAACCTCGCAAGCACGAACGTACTTGCGTACCCACTTGTACTGGTGACTCCAATAGAAGTCACGCGTGAGAAGCAAGTATGTCTTCTCACGACCCTGATGTCCCGACGTAGGGGCATCGTAATACTCGTAAGTGATCCTGAGCTTCAGCTCATGATCGTCCGGCACGACAATGCGATCAGCGTTGTCATCGACTGCGCTGTAAAGCAGCAGACCATTGTGTACACGATAGCGGTGTACACGTGCACGGAGATGTTTCGCCAGCTTCTGACGAGACTTGTCAGAAGGCGCAGCGAAGTAGTCCAACAACTGATTCGCATCCTTCGAGTATGCGGACCGCACGTCGTCTAACAAAGACGACGAGGGAGTAGACGTCCGGACGACGCCAATTGCATTGGCGTCGGCTTTGTGCACCGCGTAATCAGGTCGACGCGACAACGCGTCGGCCACAACATTCAACCTTCCAGGTTTGTACTCAACCTGGAAGTTGTACTCCGCAAAGAATGAGAGCCATCTCGCCATTCTTTGTGAGATGTGCGGCGACTTGATCGCCGTACGCAATGATGCGTGGTCGGTGTAGACCACAAATGGTCTACTCCCAAGTAGATACACTCGAAACTTCGCGAGTGCATACTTCATGGCAAGGAGTTCCTTGTCGTGTACCGAGTAGTTGCGCTCAGCTGGCTTCAGCTGACGCGACTGATAGTAGACCACGCGATCACGTCCCTCGTGATCGTGTTGCATTAGAGCGCATCCGATTGTGAAATCGGACGCGTCACACACGACGTGGAATGGGCGATCTTGGTCAGCCACCGCCAAGATCGGCGCCTCAGTCAAGCCCTGCTTGACTGCATCAAAGGCCTGCTGACAATCAGCAGTCCAAACCCATGCAGCGTCCTTCTTTAGGAGCTGCGACAGCGGGCGAATCTTGCCCGCGTAGTTGCTCACGTACTTGCATAAGTACGTAGCGAGTCCAAGGAACTGCCTCCGTTCCTTGACATTGGAACGCGTAGGCCATTCATTGATCACTCTGACCTTTCCCGGGTCAGGGCGTACGCCGTTCTTCCCTACGAGACACCCAAGGACGGGTATCTCGCTAGCCCCGAAGATACACTTCTTCAGGTTCGTGTAGAGCTTGTGATTGCGCATGAGCGCAAACAACCTGCGGAGATGTTCCTTGTGCATCTCCACTTCCGACTTCCCGTCCACAGCCCGGCTGTGGATGAACACATCGTCGAAATAGCTCGGTGCGAAGTCGCGCACCGAGCGCAACAAGTGCGTGACGCACCTGTTGAACGTTGCAGGGGCATTCTTTAGTCCCTGCGGCATTACAAGCCACTCCCAGAGCATACCGCTCGGGGTGCTCACCGCCGTGAGAGGTATATCGCTCTCACGCATGAGGATCTGATAGAATCCGTCTCTCAGATCCAGAGCACTAAAGATAGTGCTCAAAGCCATCGAATCGATGATCACATCTTTTCGCGGTATCGGCGTCTGCGCCGGTACCGTTGCGTCGTTCAGCTTGTTATAAGCATGAACGATGCACCACCCGCCATGTGCCTTCTTGACACAGAACGTAGGCGCGCTGTGCGGGGACTTCGATTCCCGCACTTGCCCAGTCTTGCGACGACTTTCGAAGAAGTCGTCGATCGCCTTCCCTTGCTCCCGCGGCAGTGGCCACTGCCGCGTCACGCAATACTCCGTTCCCGGCACGAGATCAATCTCGTGCTGAACACCCTTGTCCTGCGGCAACTCCGCAGGGATATCGTCCGAGAGTACGTCTCTGTACTCACGCAAGACCTCGTAGAAGGGGCTCGACTTCAGCGAGTCCCAGCTCTGCTCGTCGAAGCGTTCCTTCTTCGACTTGGCGCTGAGGGCGTCGACGCCCTCAGCGACGAGCTGTTTCAACTCTTCCGCTTCACACTTCACCCTCTCGACATCCGAGAGGATGCAAATCTGCTCGATGCGTCCATCGTGCAGGTCGCGGGCGAAGCGCCTCCAGCTCGTAACTGGAAGCGAAGTCAACTCCGACGCTAGCGTCGGAGGGTTCTCCAACTTCATCTTCTTATACTGGAGACCAGTATTTGTGCGCGTCAAGACACTCAGTGTCTCGACGGTCGTCTCCAGTTCCTGTGTCTGCCCGGCAGACACTGCGAGTAGCGCCTCGGTCCCTGACCGAGACTTGCGCAGCTTTGCTCGCTTGCGCCGTTCGCTTCTTGTGCGGAACCCAGTTCCGCGCGTCTTGTCTTGTCCGGGCCCGGCCGCGGACAGATCTTACTTTTGATCGCCGGCGGGTTCAACCCGCGGACGCACGCAATCAAGCCCGGCTTGATCGCGCATCGCTTCTTCGTGCAGCCGGGCTGCACGTGAGCACGCAATGCGTTTCGTGTTGTCTCCGGCGGGTTCGTCCCGCATGATTTTCGGCTGCGGCGACGTACACACGGCGAAGACATCCATCCCCGTCGGATTCATCCGACTCGACTTCAGATTCGCTACTGTAGGTGTGCACCTGAACTGCACGCACTGCTCGGGCACCAGCAGCGGTGGGAGCCTTCTGACGGGGTTTGACGGAGCCATACACTGTCTTGTTCTGCCGCGACTTGGATGCTGGCGAGATTGCAGGACCTCTTCCAGTGTGTCCGCGTCCGGGATTCGCAACAAGGCAAGTTGGTCTGCCAGATCGCGGTCATCAAGCGTCTCGATGAAATGGTCCACATGCTCCCGTCGGACCTCTGACGGACCGTCTTTGACCTGAATGCGAGCACGAATCCCTGCAACGTTGAGACGGTGCAAGTATTCGAGAGGCGACTCATCAGATCGCTTCCGGGCATGGTAGTATTGCCGCGCCACGGAGACTCCTCGACCGCAGTATTGGACTTGGAAGCTCTGGAATAGATCCTTCCAGGTGCTGCGGGTTGTGCGACTGAGTTGGCAATACCAATTACGGGCTGGTCCCGTGAGAAGATCGCCAAAGACCAAACACTTCTCTTCTTCGGGCGCTTGATCACGGGTGAACGCTGACTTTACCTTGCCCATCCAAGACCGGGCTCGATCTTCATCGCCATCCTTTCCCGAAAACTCCTTCAGTTCTGACATGGCTGATACGCGAAGACGTGAGGCTCCGGTCGATGTTCTAGCCGTCGTTGTCGTCGTCGTCGTCGTCGTTGCAATCGCTGCACGAGCTGGTTGGCCGAGATCGAGGTCGTCAGGATCGTATTCTCCTGGCGGAGGGAACCGAGTTGGCGATTCAACCGACTCCATTTCCACATCTTGATCTTCATTCAGGCTCGGCTTCAAGCGCGCCTGGGGTGCCTGCTGCTCCTTCAAAAACCGTTCCATAGCCGACTGGAAGAAGGACTCGAGCTTCTCCGGCGAGTGAGCTTTCTGGTCGGCGACTGCGATCTTGGTACTGCCAGTCGATGAAGTTGTTGCTCGTTTCGTTCGTTCGGCTCGATCTCGTAACATGGCTGCACCCGACGGACCCAGTGTCATACGGGGACTGTCATCGGCGCTCTCGGAGTCCGCATCTTCGGTGGCGGACACATAAGGAGATGACATCGCTGTCTGATATCCGGGGCTGGGCGCCGGCGTCGATCTCACTGGCGTCGTTGTTGGCCTTGCCGATTTTGTTGTTAACGGCGTAGAGTGATCTTTTGAACCGACGTCCTCGCCCACCAGTGGCTTCAGAAGCGCGAACAAGTTCTGGCTGGTGTGCTCGATCTCGCTGAGTTCTAGGTCGAAGAGAGCTCAAGTCGCGAACGATCCCGCCACTATGTCTGGTTCCTTGAGCAGGCGTGGCAGAGCCTTCGCTGCGTCCAGCTTGTTCGATCCAGGTGTCGGTCACGATACTGGACCTCGAAGGTCCCCGATAATCTTTGGTCGGAGAATCTGCATTCCAACGTCTTCAATCAAAAAGGCGTACAGTTCTTTCTTGTAGTACGCCACAGCCAACTCGTCCTCGATCTTCTTCAGCGTAAGATCAGCATAGTCGTCGGCGTCGGAGTCGGGCGACTTCATCTTCTTCCGCGAGGACTTCGATCTCGACGACTTCTTCCTGTCGATTTTGCACCGAGCGGTTGGGTGGACGAATGAACTCCGGGTTGCGCCGGTGGACTTTCGTCCGGCGGGTCTAGACGCGAATCTAGACCCGCGGGGGTCCCCGAAGGGACCTGGGGAGGTGGTAGAGTTTTTTCTTCGAGGTCCGTCGCCGGACCTTCCTCAGTTCCGTCGGTGGAGCCCCTCCCAAAGCTCCGCCGCTCCGCGGATCGATCTTGTTTCAGCGGCGTCGTCGGTGATCCGATTTCCGTCGACGCATCATTCCCTTGTCCAAACTCTTCTTGCGCATCCTCTTGAAGGGACTCACGGTGAAATCCCGAGTCACTCAAAGATTTGTGGCGAAGTGGTTCCGCGAAATTTGCAGATCGCGGGGTCCTCTTTCACACGGTGCCCGAACTGCCGACTAACGGAGGGGGTACTCCGATCTTCCGTGAAGTGTGTTGACCCTCACCTTGTGTACCCGTCGGAGGGCTGGATCGCTCTTCGGTGAGCTCGGAAGACGCGCTTGGGTCAGAGTCTTGGGCTGTCTGGTTGACAGCGGGAACGGGGGGCGGCAGCGGGGATACTTCTACTCGCTGCGCCGGCGTAGGTTCGAGTCCACGATCTTGGGGTGTCCAGATCGAGACTCGCAGGTCAGTGTTGATCTGGGCCTGGGGTTGCCTTGAGGTCGGTATGTGACCTTCCTTTGCCTTTCCTTGCTTACCGCTTCCTTTAGCGGTGGGTCGTAATGAGGGTTGACGGACGCTGGGCCAAGCTATCCTGGCGTCCGGGGTGATCCGATCTTGGAGGGGTTCGTCGACTTGCGAAGCGTCGGGTGGGCCAAAGTATATCCCGTGCCCGGTAGCGCGAAGGCGAAGACCACTTGTGATGTAGAAGGAAAAATCAACTCTGTTTAATGTGTTATCCTTTGCCTACAACCTGTCTTACCATTCTCCTGTGCCCCTCGTGTCCACCAAGTACTCTCCCGGCCTTGGCGCGTCCTCATTGGTTCCCTTGGTCATCTGCCGCCTTGCCGACTCTCTGCCGGATGTTTACGGCGCACGTGCCGCCGAGATTCAGTGTCAATCTTCAAGATTGGCATAATCCCTGCCAAGATCGATATTGCGGATCGGTATCGGATATACCGGGGGTCACTCGGATATCACTTCTCTGGTCTTGACATCCTTGTATAACGACCTTGACACCTTTGCGATGTGTTTCACGCCTTGAACGGGGTGACACGCCGAAAAGCTTGATCACGCTTCACCACAGTCTCATCCCAGCCAAAGGACAAGTTGTTCGAGCTCCGCCAATCAGTCTAGAGATGCTAGAGGCCGACTATGAAGGTTGGTTGCTTGGTTTCGACGGTGCTGCTAAGATGTCGGATCGACGAGGCTCGACGGGTTGCATCTTGTGGGAATTCTCTTCGTGGGATGTGTTAGAAGCCCGAGGATTCCATTTTGGAGATGCCACGGTGAATGAAGCTGAGTATCATGGACTGATCGAAGGAACGAAGATGGCTCTGGTGAGAGGGATCTCAGAAGTAGTGATCGTTGGAGATTCTCGCATCGCCATCCAGCAAGCTCAAGGACTCATCCAATATTTGAATCCGAGACTTCAGCTCCAATTCAATGAGTTCGAAGAGCTTCGCCCGAAATTAAAATCCGTGAAATTGGTCGATGTCAAACGAGAATTCCGTGCTGCGGCCGATTATTTGACTTCAAAGACTTTGGTGGCTCGGGGTGCCATAACATTGGAAGATCCAGTGGAGTTGGCCCAGCTGAAACAGCTGAACCGTATTGCGGAAAAGCTAGTCCGAGAGTAGCCCCCTGTGGATGAGAATGAGCTCAGCAGCTTAGCTGAGATGGAAATGATGATTGTACCAGAACCGGTATCGCTTGTTCAAGCTGCCGATCCTCTGTCGCCTGACGCTAAGATATTTGAGGTCACCCGAAGTCAAGTTTGTGCTGAAGAAGACGCCGTCGAAGAAGGCAGGGACTCTGGCCAGACTGAAACTGCGGTGTCTGGGGAAACGGTTACAGGATTCTCTTCTGAGACTGCAACTCCAGCCATGGCAATCGCTTAAAGATGGCGATGTATCTTAGACCAGCAAGTATCTGAGCCTTGGGTTAGAAGGCTTCGAGACTATCTGAAGGGAGATCTGACTTAACTGTCTTCCGCTGAAGCTGAAGACGTAGCCAAGATCGCGAACCGGTTTGTCTTGGATTCCGGTTGGTGCTCTGTACTATCCAAGTCGAGCCACGCCAAACCGGCATCGGGATCAAGCTGATACCTTAAGGCTAGTGGTGCCTCGCTCGCTTCAAGCTGACCTCCTGCATCTGAATCGTGAAGACTTTCAGGGTGCTCATCAAGGAATCACTCCGACCTTTGAACGATTGCGCAGAGAATATTGATGGCCTGGAATGTATACAGATGTTGAGCGTTTCGTCACAGAGTGCGTGGATTGTGTAACGGCTATAGAGAGCTCCACCCAACCCTGGTCCGTCGCCTGAAATATTTTAGCGACTCGACCTTTTGAAGCCGTTTCTATGGACTTCGTGACTCATCTACCCACGTCTGATCGTGGGAATTTTCCTTCTGTTATTTCATTGTATGTTCTCCGGTTTTGCGATCTGCAAACCAATGAGTTCAACTATAGCTCAGGCAGTGGCAGAAGCTTACATGAAACGGGTATTGCATCGTTTTGGTGTCAGTGAGAAGACTCGTCACGATCGCGATCCCAGATTTATGAGTGAAGTATTCGCGTAGTTTAGGGAGATGCTGGGAAGGCGGCAGAGAGCTACGCAAGCTTACACACCTCAGGCTAAAGGACAACAAGAAAAATCAGTCCAGACCGTAGTCCGGGCAGTCCGAGCCTATGTAGCCGAGCCAGATCAGAGCGACTGGGACGACCATGTAGAGAAGTTGATGTGGGCGTTGAACACGTTATTCGACGCCACTCGCCTTGACACCCCGTTATAGTTATACTTGGGGCATGGTTGGGATCCCCAGAGTACTGTATCAGCTATGCTTGGACCTCGGTTAACTGGATTTGATCCGAAGACTGCCTGTGAGTGGCGTCGAGGAGTTTAGCGTCAATATGAGTACGCCCATGCTTGGGCGAAGGATCTCTAAGCTCAAGCTAAAGCCAAGCGTTCGAAAACTCAGACCAAGATCTGGCAAGAACTGTCTGAGAGACTCAAGAAAGGTTTTGCAGTCGGAGATATGGTCTGGCTGTACTTGGCACGAGTTCAACCTGGATTGACTAAGACGTTCGCTCATCTGTGGCATGGTCCGTTTTGCATCTTGGAGACGTCGGACGAGTTCAGGTGTAAACTGAAGATTGAAGGCTCAGTGTATAAGTAATACCCCTGGGTCCATGTGAGTAGGCTGAAACCGAGAGCCCTGTTCCCAGACCGTCCGGCTGAAGAAGTTAAAGTTGCTGACGAAGATGATTTCGATGCTGCTCTTCTAGCCGAAGACGTGGATGACCCTGATGAAGCTCAGAGCGAGTATGAAGTCGAGAGTATCCAAGCCGTTCGCTGGATAAAGCGAACTCGGACTTCGAAACGAGTCCAAGAAAACTAAGTTAAATGGAAAGGGTATTCCGAGTCAGATTGGTTAATCATGTCTCAGTTGAATTGCGGAGCATTACGAAACCCTAGCACAAGCACGCTTCCGAGCTATGCAAGCTGGAGATGAGCTACCTGATTCCGAGGCTCAGTAGCGAACCCAAGGTGAAACAGAAAGAAGGTGTGCGCGTTTGTGTGGCGTTTTGTGTCAGGAGTTAATGTATGAGTCTATGTTATGAAAATTCAAATGGACATGTGGGGATAGGAATTACGTGACAGAAACAAGGAAGTGAAACCTGCCGCTTTCAGGTGGATATGGAATTGGGGTCTCGGAGTATCCAGCAACACGGACTATGAGGCACCACCCAGAGCCCCGGCTCGTACCAAATTCGCTCGTTGTAGCCCGTGGTTTTCTCCACCTCCGCCGTCATTTTCTTGCGGTGGTTGTCGAGGTCCGAATGCCGATCTTTCCGGCCGCGATACAAGTCCACCAATTCTGGAATAGCACGGAGTTCCGGGGTGCGGTAGTAATCGAAATCGGGATCCATAGTCACCCAGTGGTAACGCTCCCAGTATTCGCGACGCCACCGACTCATGAAGTCCAAAATGACCTTGATCGCTTCCGCCATTTCGAAAGATACTTCGCTGTACTTGAAGAAAATTAATGACCCAATCCGACAGTTCCACATATCATCCCATGGACACAATTGGAGAAGCTCCCAGTACTCGATAGGGCACCAACGAGCATGAAGGCGCTGGAGAAGTAGCTGAACCGGCATGCAGCTCGGATAGCCCACAGTTTGGCGCGAAGTGGTCTGCACCTTGATCCCGTAATGACACCAACTGCCTCTCTTAGGCGACTCAATAACTCCGTTGTCTGGCAGTGGAGCGGGCAGCTTTGCTCTGGGATGACTGGCGGAGCTGGCAGAAACTTGAGATTAAGTCTTGGCAGCCTTGGTGGCTGAGCCTTTGCCTGATGACCCCGAACCTCTGGGACGTTTTCCACTGGCACCAGATTGAGATCGAGCTGAAGACGAACTGGACGACTGCATGCTCTTGGTGTGATATGTCTTGTCAAATTTGTCGTCGTCCTCTTCGTCGTCCGAAGAACGCAGCCACTCCAAGCCACTATCAGGTGAACCAGAAGCCGGCTTTATCGGCAAAGGTTCCCATGGTTCCGGGAGCTCGGCCAGAAACGGATCCTGGAGTATTTCCCAAGCCGCCTTGAAGTAAGCGTCGGGGACGTAACTTATCCAGGGCGTCCGGTCCAAAGCCCGCCAGAACGTTGCCGAAACCAACATAAGAATCAGCGCTTGTTTGCCAAATTGGTCGTGAAGCATCTGCGGGTTTTGGACTTCATCAACAGCGTCCCAGAATGAAAAGCCCGCGACCAGAAACTCCCGCACATCGGCCCGAGGCCAATCCCACGAGTATGGAGCTGGAGGATGGAACCCTGAGCATAATACAGAGACCCTCGAGCTTGATACTGTTTCAGCGCCCGAACCTTCGCTGGTTTGAATACACTGGGACGAGTTGGCAGTTTCAGCCGCTCAGCCAAGTGCATTAAACGGTGGCCACGAGGAGTGCTTGGTGCAGATCCAGTCAAATCAATCTCTTCGGCTGAATCAGGCTGCGCTGCTAGTGCACTCCGCTGAGGGCTACCCCCTGATGGTGACCCTGTTAGTGACAGTCTCCGTGCTTGGCGAACGGGCTTGTCTCAAAACGAGATCGTGGATTTGGTAGTCGCTGCCGAGGCCGGAGACTGAGTCGTTTTTTTAACTGACCCGAAAGCGGACAAAGCTGGAGGTTGTGCGGTCTGCTGAGCTTGCTTCAGGGTGGACGAAGCGGAAGACTGAGAACTGACGAGCTGAGAACGTGATTGTGACGTGGCCTGAAGCACGTACGGGTCGCAGTCATCCGTATCCGCATCTCTAGCCGAAACTCGGATGGATGTCCGAAAAGCCGAAGGAGCTGAAGACCCATCTTTGAAGGGCCTCAGCAATGCATGCAAGTGTTTCCAATGACCTCCGAAAGTCACGTGGCCAGCGATGAAATACATTAGCGCGTCCGGCGAAAAAACATTGACAGAAGCCAGCTGAGCTTCCAAGTCCCCAACGCGTCGGAGGGCGGTATGGTGCTTCCGCTGCACTTTGCCAAATTCGGCGTTAGCTGACTGAAGTTGATCCTTCAGCTCGACCTTCTCCGAGCTGAGCCGACCCGCCACACTTCTCAAAGTATCCAAGTATCCACTTCTGGTTTCAGAGCCGTCACTTCGGACAATGGAGTAGCGGAAGCCGTCTGCTGTTGTGATTGGGCACGCTCGTCGGTCAGTAGTTTGGTGGTCGCCGCGCCGTTCTTTGGTCAGAGAGCTCACTAGATCAGCGCACTCAGCTCGGACTAAAGAGATCAGTGCCCGAGAACCGGCTTGAGTAGTGGGCTGAGCCTCCAGAATTCGGATGAGCTGAATCGCCGACTGGAAAACGCGAGCGGTGTTCATGGCACGCGAAGCGAAACCTTCGACCCCAAAGCAGCGAGCCAATGCTAACATCTCGCGCTCGGCAGCCAGACGGAGGTATGCGTTTGAGAAATTGATCAAACATAGAGGGTTCGCCTGAAGAAGCTCGGAGGCGGCATCAAAGCTGTCAAGCACGCTCAGTCTCGACAGCTCTTCATCCGAGGAGCATGGGACTAGGACCGACCGAGTTAGACCATCCGGCATGCCCACAAGAGTGGCTCTACGCCGAATGTCGTAGATTGAAGTCAAAACTTGGACAACGGTAGAAGCTGGCAACATACCAGCACCCAACGTGGGCACCGGCCGTACCAGAGGCCTCATCGACGGTTTGTATTACACGGTGGAAGCTGTCTGCATATCGGTGGAGAGACGCGAAGCCGAAGAACCACCGCCGGCCGCAGCTGCTAGCTGTAAAGAGCAGCAGGCATCGGTGCGAGGGATGAGGTCGGACTCGACGCCGCCAGTGGCGTACTGGCGGCCCCTGGCAGCGGAAGAGTCGCGTCGCTCATGCTCGATTATGCCCCCACACGGTGAGAATCGACGGTAGCAGTGGGGTCACTGCTCGATGTCGGCAGCATGCTGGAAGTCGTAGGCACGCTGGCACCGCCGCCCATGTGTGTGGATACAACCGCTTGGTGGCTGTGTCGCTCGGCGCGGTGCTCGGGATCGGAGCGAGCTGGATTGCAGGAACCGCAGGTGTGACCTGGGACGCTGACGCTTGTCCGCTGTCACCCGAAGCGGACGCGGGAAGCCGTTGGTCGGTGGCGGTGTCAGCCATATGCTTTGGCGGTCAAGAGTTCGGGCTTAGAGGTGTTGACCGAGTCTTTGCTGAGTCCAGCCGAGATCTTTCAGCTGAGGCCCTTAGACTCTAAGTCACTCTGAGCTTAGATTCAAGGTTTGCCGATTCAAGTTTGATCAAGGTCTATTCTGGACTGGGAAGTTACCCGCACCTCACCACACACCAGCTCTTACGCTGCAACCATCGAGAACTGTACTTGGTTCGATCAGTAAGAATACGACGTGTAGCATTGTGCTATGCGAACACTGCACCTGCATACCTATGCCAATGCTTTTGTAGTCTCTGCAGCATGATCAAAGGTCATGCAGCAGAGGCTAGATCATTGATCTTCCGGAGGATCTGGCTGCGAATCTTCATGGCCGTGTTGAGCGAGTACACGTCCTCAATCCAGTAGCGGAACACGAGTGGCAGCGGCAGCTCCGACAGCACGCCGACACCGACATATTGGGCTCCGATCCCGCGCCCAGTGCCAGGAACGATAGCACGGACGTCACGGTGGACACGAAGCGACGGAAGATTAAGTACCACGCCTGGATGGCGCCGCGGTCGCGCACCGACTCACGCTGCGTGTGTTCGCACACGTAGGCAATGATGCAGCCGACGCTGGGCATGGCCACGAAGACCAGCGCCAAGATGACCATGTCGCTGCTCGCTCGCCGAGCAACGCACTCACCCCGACGATGGTGAACCGCGACGACATTGATGCTGCAGCCAAGGATCATGTAGTCCTTGTAAAACAGCCCCATGATCGGGTATCAGTCGGACAGCAGCCCAACGATGTGGGCATCTGAATGAGTCGCTCCACCGAGACGAACTTCGTCGAGTTCAAGCCCAGCTGCGTGTTGTAAATGAGCTGCACCAGCACGACCAGCGCCTGGTACGGCCGCATGGACGGAAGGTGGCGGCCACGAGGCCCAGACACTCCATGGACAGGAAGTCCACGGCACCACCCTTGCGGTGACTGCAACTGCTCGCCCGCCACGAAGCGGCCGCTGCCAATCACTGTAGGATCACAATTTGGTCCTGCAGATTTGGTCCCATGGATTAGAATATACTTCTCCGGTCCGGAAAAGAATTAACAGTTCTCCAAAACGTCGATAACTCCGCTTAACGACTTCGGTTCGAGGTTGTAAATACCTTGTTGTAAAGCTCGCGATAGGTGGCTTCACACAGTATTTTTTCATGGCTGGCGATACAGCCCATGTTTTCTATCCGGGCTAGGTGAACTCACCATAATAAATCCAAGTAAAAATGAAAACATGGGTAACATGGATGTAATCATTTCGATACAAGAGGACGGGTGTCATGGGCTCCAAATCCTACACAATTCTCAACATTCGTTGCTAGGAAGCATTAACTCTATTGCAAAGTTAAGGCCCTTAAAGCTCCAACAGCGTCGACAGAGCCCTAAGCCAACCCCTTTTAGATCATACTTGGTCCTGGGTTTAAATCTGCGTGCTGGGCGCAGCCCTTTAACTGCATACGTCGATTTTTGGCGTGCCCTATAAGATGGGTTCGGAATGGAATTCACCCCCACGCACAGAAAATATGGGCTGTAGGTTTTCCGTTTTTTCATTGCAGTTTTCGCGCCATAACATTCACGCTGAAGCCATTTAAACGATCAGTTTATGGAGGTGATAAGTTTTTTTCGCTGTGACGTCTCACTTGAAAAGGCTAAAATTGGTATCTCGCGGGAAGAGGGAAATGAGCTGCGTCTAGTCTTAATTCGCGAGAAGAAATACTTCGCCTAGAAGCTGCAAAAACAGTCAATCAAGATCAATACAAATCACTCGATATAGGTTTTCAGCCAATCAGCCGTGAATAATTATGTGCGTCGGCCAGTCAAATGGGCAAACAGCGTGAGGTTTTACTATTCTTTTCCGGAACGGAGAAGTACAGGTATTGACTAGTTAGGGGCTGGTCGCGCTGGCTGGTGCTGGTTCTCGCCAAGGGGTAGGTGATTTACTCGGTTTGACACTATCTGCCTTTTGTCAATTTTGGACAAAACCGAGGCATTTTAGCAAGAACTCGGGAACTCGATCGCCGATGTGGTTCCCGGGTTCTCGGCTAAATGCCTTGGTTTTGTCCAAAATGGACAAAATTAGGCTGAGTCCAAACCGAGAACATGCAGTTTACCTCTTGTAAGTACAGACGTCGCCTGGGAGTCGATGAGGGGTAGAAAGAAAATCCGAAAGTGAATTCATTTGAGTTAGATGTCCTTGTACTGCTAGCTTCTTCCTACTCATGTAGTCTCTCTAGTATCTCCTTCATTTGACTTCAGTTGACTATTGCATATGCAGCGGGCACACTTTATTGGGACGGGCACGGGCCATCAGCCAATCACCGTGCACTGCAGCGGGCACACTTCAATGCAGCGGACACACTTGGATGGGACGGGCACACCCTAACCCAGCCAATCAGATTGCACCATTCGCCTCACTTCAACTGCAGACCTTAGAGGCACGCGCCAGCCACGCGCAGGCCGTGTGCCTTGAGGTCGGGACCCAGTCTTGTAGACAGCGAAGTGCAACCGCAACACCCCCACTCAATTCGATGTCTCGAGCTTGGGGCCAACGTTGCTCCGAATTATCAAGTAGCGCAACGTCTTCGATGATAGACCCTTGGTCATGAAGTCGGCGAGCTGGTTCTTGGTATCCATGTACTCCAGCTCCACTTCGTTGCTCACCACCTTCTCTCGAATGAAGTGGTAGCGAATGTCGATGTGCTTGGTGTGAGCTTGGTAATCGACGTTATTCGCCAAAGCCATCGCTCCTTGGTTGTCCTCGTAGATCACCGTAGCCCCCACTTGATCAGCACCAATGTCCTTAAGCAGGCGTCGCATCCAGATGCACTCCTTGACACAGTCACTCAGCGCCATGTATTCGGCCTCGGTTGAGCTCAGAGCAACAGTCTTCTGGAACGTCGAGCGCCACACCACAGGAGCACCACACAGCATCAGTAACATCCCGCTCACCGAGCGTCGGTCGTCCCGATTGCCGGTCCAGTCCGCATCGGAGTAGGCTTCAAGCTGCGTTCCCAGTAGGCCATCGTACACGATGCCCACATCCTTGGTCTTCAACAGGTAGCGCACCACCTTGATACCAGCATCCCAGTGCTTTTCACCGGGGTTCTCCAGAAAACGGCTGAGCTTGGCGACTGCAACCGAAATGTCAGGTCGCGTTCCACACGCCAAGTACATCAGGCTCCCCACAAGCGACCGATAAGGCTTCGACTTCATCTTGGCCTTGACTTCTTCAGTCTGGGGTTCGTCAGCCTTGGTCAACTGCACACCCGGCTCCAGTGGTGTCAGGCACGGCTTCGCGTTCTCTTGACCAAACTTCTTGATAATCGACTCGGTGTATGCCTTCCGGCTGATACCCAACGTTTTGCGCTCCATGTCGTAGTCGATCTCGATGCCGAGAATGAAACGAGCTCTTCCCATGTCCTTGATCCGGAACTTCTCCGCGATTCCAGCCTTCACGGACGCGATCACTGCCTTCTGTCGTGACGCGATCAGCATGTCGTCCACGTAGAGACACACTATGCATTCATCTTCACCCTCGCCTCTCGTGTAGACGCATGGGTCGGCGTCAGCAGGCTCGAATCCCATACTCTTGAGGTGCTTGTCGATCGTCTCGTTCCAAACACGCGATGCCTGCTTGAGTCCATACAAACTCTGGAGCAGCATGCAGACGACGTCGTCCTCTCCTTCGGCTTCGGCCAATTCCAGTAGCTCCCTGAGTCCTTCCGGCAACTCCATGTAGATCTCTTCTGCCAGCTTCCCATACAGGAACGCTGTGTCGACGTCGCACTGCTCGATCTCCAATCCTTCTGCGCTGCATTTCGCCAGCATGGCACGGATCGAGTTGAGGTAAGCCACCGGCGAATACGTTTCTTCATAGTCGATGCCGTGGCGCTGCGATTACCCCTTAACCACCAGACGAGCCTTGTACCGAACGACTTGTCCCTTTTCATCACGCTTCAACGCGAATACCCAGCGGCAACCGATCGGGCGCTGGTGTGCTGGCTTGGGTACCAGCTTCCAGGTCTTGTTGACAATGAGTGACTTCAGTTCACTTGCAATTGCCTTCTTCCATTCATCTTGGTCTTGACGTATCGTCGCCTCAGCATACGTCTTCGGGACCTCCTCCGTAGCAGCCATCAGTTGGCCTCCTTCAATAGCGAGCAGCTCGTCACTTGGTTTGACGCGAGCCTGGCTCACCTTCTGGCGCTTGGTTCCAATAGCGGATGGAGCGACAATCTGCTTCTTGCGTCCTTCCGCTTCCTCAGGATCCGTGGTCTCCTCAATGTACCGAGTACGCGAGCGAGTAATCATGGAGTGAGAAGGTGCAGGGACGATTGCAGTCTCTGTGGTCACCTCATGTTGAAGTGGTACCACCTCATCATTGAAGATCGTGAGCGTCTGCGTTTGTCCACGACTTGGAGCAGTAGCGTGAGGCGCGGCAACATCTTCATCTTTGTCGTCACCTTCGACCTCAGTCACGAAGTCGCCCGTGCTAGTGGTCTCCATGAACTTCACCGTGCGCACAATCTTCACCTGGCCAGTTTCCACGTTCAGGACGCGGTATCCCTTGACACCATCCTCGTAGCCCAAGAAGCGGCACTTGAACGCCTTGGCGTCGAGCTTGCGGCGCTTCTCGTTCGGGATGTGTCCATAGCCGTGTGCACCGAACACCTTCAGGTTCTTGAGCTGAGGTTTCTTCTGGTACACGATCTCGTAGGGCGTCTTCACAGTCACGGTGTTGGGAATCCTGTTGATGATCCACGCCGACGTGTTGACTGCTTCAGCCCACCACTTCTTGTCGATGCCCTCGTGGTAGATCATGCAACGAGCCATCTCCACGAGGCTCCGGTTCATGCGCTCAGCAAGTCCATTTTGCTGAGGCGTGTACGTCACTGTCTTCTCATGACGAATGCCTTGCTTGGACAGGTACTCTTTGAAGAGTCGACCCGTGTATTCCCCGCCGTTGTCCGAGCGGATGCGCTTGATCTTGCGCCCTGTAGCGTTTTCCATATCGGCCTTGAACATCTTGAACTTCTCCAAGACTTCCGCTTGCTTCTTCATAAAGTACACCGTGACGTGACGTGAGAAATCGTCGATGAACGTGACAGCGTACGTACAGCCACCTGGTGTCTTCGTCTGCATTGGGCCCATGACGTCTGAGTGGATGAGGTCGAGGACTCCAGCACTCTTGACGGTTTTTTTCGGGGCTGCGAGAGAAGTTGTCTCCTCGCATCTTGCCCATGTAGCAGCCAGCACACACGTGGTCACTTGGCTCATCTGCGATGCGAGGAACTCCATCGGCCATGGTCAGTAGCTGTTCGTAGCGCTTGAACGGGATGTGGCCGAGACGGGCGTGTACAACTGCCCATGGCTCCTTACGAGGTGTCGTCGCGGCATGACACACCTCGTCCCCCACTGTCTTCAACTTGTAGACGTTTCCACAGCGCTTGGCCTCCATGACGGTAGCATCGCCATAGCGAAAGACACACTTGTCCTTGCTGAACTGCGCGACGACGTCCTTCTCGGCCAGCTTCGCCACCGAGATGAGGCTTCGTTCAACCTCAGGGATGTACAGAACATCCGACAGCGTGACAGACGTCCCGTCCATCAGCTTCAATCCGACGGTGCTCATTGCAACTGCGTCGATCTTCTTGCCATCCGCGATCGTGATGCGGACTGGCGTCTTCAGCTACTTCATGGACACGAACTTGTCCCGGACGCTGGTCATGTGCGAGCTTGCACCGGAGTCGACGAGCCATTCAGTCTTGCCCATCGCACTCGTAGCCGTGAACGCGTAGTGGGATGTCTCCCTCGCGACTTGTCCGTGTTCCCCGTCGGCCTTCTTATTGCGGCACTCCGTGTCCTTGTGCCCAGTCTTCTTGCAGTAGAAGCACTTGCCGTTGAACCCACGCTTGTCGTAGCTCTTCTTCGCCACGAACGCCTTCTGTTGAGCCGATGACGATTCATCCGAGGCATCAACACCGGAGAGAGCTTGGATCGCATACGCCAATGTCATGTTCGGCGTGTTCTCGAGTACGGTACTGGTCATCCGGTACCCATCCGTCAGACTACCGAGCAGCAACACGAGCTGTCGGGTCTCATCCAGAGGCTCACCAATCGTCTCCATCTGGAGGGCGATCTCCTTGAACTGGTCCACATGCACCGCGAACCGCGTACCGGGCTCCATCTTGAAGTTGTGCAACTTCTTGGTTACGATGAGTCGGTTCTTGAACGTGTTCCGGTTGAACTGCTCCTCGAGCATGCGCCACGAGTCAGCAGCAGTTGTCGCTCCACGAATGTAGACTTGGTATGTGAGACTCACGTCACCTGCGATCACACCAAGGGCCTTCAGATCGTTGGTCTTCCATTGAACCGTGGAGCGGTCACTCAGCGCGTCGAACTCTGGCTTGATGATGTGGGCCAGCAGTCCCTTGCGCGAGAGCTTCATCCTCATGTTGAACTCCCAGTGGAAGTAGTTGTCTTCCACGAGCTTGACGGTGTCAGCGTAGCTTGGGCTCATAACCTCTTGTAAGTGCAGACGTCGCCTGGGAGTCGATGAGGGGTAGAAAGGAAATCCGAAAGTGAATACATTTGAGTTAGATGTCCTTGTACTGCTAGCTTCTTCCTACTCATGTAGTCTCTCTAGTATCTCCCTCATTTGACTTCAGTTGACTATTGCATATGCAGCGGGCACACTTTATTGGGACGGGCACGGGCCATCAGCCAATCACAGTGCACTGCAGCGGGCACACTTCAATGCAGCGGACACACTTGGATGGGACGGGCACACCCTAACCCAGCCAATCAGATTGCACCATTCGCCTCACTTCAACTGCAGACCTTAGAGGCACGCGCCAGCCACGCGCAGGCCGCGTGCCTTGAGGTCGGGACCCAGTCTTGTAGACAGCGAAGTGCAACCGCAACATTACCTACCCCTGGGCACACCAAAACGAGAACCAGCACCAGCCAGCGCGACCAGCCCCTAAGGCCCCGACATGTACGACGACGTAGAAACTCAACTTCTGTATGTATGTATGTATGTATGTATGTATGTATGTATGTATGTATGTATTACGCTTTCGCGGTTACCTACGTTCCGCCAGGGTACAAAGCCTATTGTAACTCAGGTTACGGTTCACCGGTACTGTACCGAAGTACGGTGTACCGGTGCTCCTTTCGCATGCGTCGGAACTGCTGGCTTCTGTCTGAAGATTTTATGTTTTCTCAGCGAAACAGGACGCGGATTTTCCGTTGTTGTCTGTAGCATGCGGTGCTCGGAAAGCATCTGCTCGATTACGACAATGATTCACAAGGTAAAGAGTGATCTACATGTACAGTGTACCAGTGATAACATAGGCTATTCGGGAAGCAGAAAGATTCTTTTTGAGATGGTGATAAGTGCAATCCTGGACGAGATGAATAGTAAAAGTACTACAATAGTAACAGTACATAGTAAAGTGATCTGTTGTGATAACAACTTTCTAAAGTACATGTAAGTGTTATTTTCAGTCCTGATCTCAACATAGTGTGGCAGCAACCGAAGAATCATACTTTTGTCTCGATGGTTATAGATTGCACGGCTGAGGAATGGTTGAGGTGGGCATCACTCTCCGTGAAGTCTCAGAAAGCGTAGCGTAGGAAACCGATGCATGCGCAAGTTCAGTCCTCAAGGCTGCTTGCCTTTTATGCATGCTGTGCACAGGTGAATACGTTTTTTGGGGTGGTAAGTGGCCTTCTATTTGAGTATTGCTACGTTCCTGTAGAAGCCTGGTGAATACGATTTTTTACGGAGGTATGTTGGAGTAAGTTCAAAATAATCAAAGCGCTTCGAAAGAGTAAGTGACACAATACACCTGAACATTATTAAAAGTTCAAAATAATCAAAGTAAACTTCAAATTTTGAAGTATCCCCATTTCTATTTATTATACCGATTCCAACCGAACACTTGTACATGGTTCAAACGTGCGGATACCTACTGTACTTACCTCTTCTTGGGCTACAAAACTGAGCAAAGCCCTCGGTGCGCTTCGCTGTGCTTAAGAAGGTATGGTCGTTTCATCTAGTCGTTAGCAACTCCTTCTACACGACCCATTGCAGCCTGGATCCTGCAATGCTGGGCAGCAGTGGTATCTATCATGTTCCTGTTACCTCCTTTAGCAGATAAAGCTTTATCTGAAGCTGCCTTCTCGCAGTGGTAGAATTGCATAGGCTAGCCTAATAATAGGTTCGGGTGTGTAAGTCCTGTGTGGTTTTCATCTCTCAAAATCACAGGATTCATGTAGTCAAGTCTGGTGAGCCATGCTAACTGTCGTCCCGCTTCATGTATCAATATATATAAAGTAGTAGAAACGTTAGTAGTATCCCAAAGCACTGACCTCAGTGCTTTTTGTAGCGCTAATAAGATTTTCTCGAATCGTGTGCTGAAGAGATTGAGCAAATCACAATGCGGAATTGGCGATTGGATAGGACGCGCATCCGAGCCTAGAGTTGCAAAAGTTGCGAGTCCACATTTCTCAATTTGAAGACCACCTGCCTTACGATGCGTTTCCTTTCACAAGCTCTGCTGGGTGCTTTCGTCCTTACAGCAGCTACCTTCGATTCTGCCTTGGCGATCGCGGATTCGAAGGTCACGGCAGTACACTCCGTATCGAGTGGCCGAGAGCTTCCAGCACACCAGAACAGAACCCTGAGAGCTGCGGATGATGAAGAAGAGAGGCTGATAATTCCGAAGACATTTCTAGACGGCGGTAAACTCGACAAACTCACAAACCTGGCCAAGACAGGGGTGTCAAAGGTCGCTAATAGCGCGCGAGTTACGATGTTGAGGCTGAAAGGAAAAACTGCTGACGAGGCGTTCGTACTGCTCAAGCTGGACAAGGCTGGAGATGACTTACTTCGCAGTCCCAAGTTTTCTGTCTGGGTCTCCTACATGACGAGTATCACAAAAACACACCCGAAGACGGCTATTGTCAAGAATTTGGCCTCGCGCTACGGGGACGACACTTTAGCGAGGATGCTCGAGGCGGCGAAAAGGGATCCGGGCACGACTAAGATCGCAACGAGACTACAAGTTGCCCAGATGCGCGATTGGATACGCGGGGGGAAGTCGTTCGACGACGTCCTAGCGCTGTTGAAAATCGATGACGGGGTTGATAAAATCCTCGCCAACCCGACGTCAGGCACGTTGGGAGTCTACATCAACCAATTCAACAAGATCAACCCCGGAAAAGAGACAAACACAATCGTTCGACTCACAGTTCAATTCGGCAATGAAGCGCTAGCGAAAATGCTTGAGGCAGCCAAAAAGGTGCCCAGTACGGAGAAATTGGCCAAGGAGCTTCAGGTTGCGCAGTTCGACCAGTGGCTAGCGGAGGGGGCAAAGCCTGCAACCATTTGGAAAATGCTCAATATGGAGAAGGCCACCTGGATGAAGAACCCAGACGCGGATGTCTTTTACGGATATGTGGCTTTTTACAAGTCGCACAAGTCGATAGTGACACCAACAACGCCGTAACTACTTAAATATACGCCACAGCAGTTCGTCAAAGCCCAGCACCGGTAACTTTTAGTATTAGGTTCCGTTGTTTTCATCCGCATCGTTGCTAGTTAAAGCTGTCTAGAAATGTTGAGTAACGGTACGACTGCATTATTGTATGCAGTTATCCAACAGTATGCGCGTGAGCCTGACGTGCTCTGAATACAAAAAGCCCCAATCGGCCGCTCTGTCTCAAAGAAAGAAAAGAGCTCAGGCTATCATGCGATTATACTGAAGTATGGTTTTGGATTGCAGTACTGCTGGTTGCTATTACACTATCTCCGTGAACGAGCTGTCGCATATGACGTTCAGTTTTCGGGACATTCGGCTATAGAAAATAAAGTATGTACGCGTACAGTTATGCATCGCATTTTCGAAAGAGTATACAGCATCGACGTCTACATGTGGAATAGACTAAAGTTTCAGTAGAGAGGTGATGGAAGTAAAACAACCTCCATGATGATAGAAAGTATTCCAGGTCATGAAAACACGGAGTTAGCGCAGGACATGATTCTTCTAGCCCTGAGCTTTTCAGCCGCGAACTCTAACTGCCACTTTTCCACACGAGTTTCCATGCAGCACCACTTTTTGATCTGACGCCTGTCAGCGGAAGAGAGTTTGGAGGGTTGAGCCACTTGACAAACCTGGAGTTGCCAGGAAGTTTCTCGCTTCCTCCTCTTGCAGCTTGTCGCTTCTCAGCAATTTCAATCAAGGAACAGCGTGGTCGTTGCCAATAACGGAGCGGATAGTCGACGGAAATTTTGGAGAAATTTTCCTTGCGTCGGTAGGTTCCGGTGCAGCATCAACAGTTAAAAAAAAGGAAAACGGTGGTAAGTAAGCTTAGCAGGACTGTTATGCAGTACAAACGCATGCCTGTTAGAAAGCGAATTTGAAACTGAGAAAAAGTCCGGGAAGTCACGCAGTGATTTAGCAAAACTGAAAAGAGGAACCTCGAAATGAAGAACTTCTTGTAGATAGGCTTTTGTCTGTACTTATCGAGCGAACTTTGAAATACTGCACATCCATGACTTTCAGATAGCAGTGGCATCTCAGAACGCTTGGCTTTTCGAGTGGTAAAGCAACATCAAGTCCCAGGTTATGCTAGTGCTAGCTTGACTCAGCCACTTGAGCAATATTCTGACAACATATCATAAAGCATCACAGCTACTGTAGGTTCGCGAGGCGAAAACTTTCCCAATTATACTACGTAACGTAGTACAGTGCTTTAGAAGAGCATTGCCAATTAAGTGATACGAGGTCCGCGAGCCTTTTAAAACTGTGATGCCGTTGAATGGAGAATCCAATGCCGCGTTGCGTCTGTTTTTCCGTGCTGCAGGTTCTAAATATCATTGGCGATTTCTTTGTGCTGTTGTCGCTACGGAGACGTTGCTCGTTTCGGTAGGTAGCTCCACGAAGTCGCGAGCATGATATTTCTCAATGCTATGCATCGACTATGCCAGTGTCATGCTGCGATTTTTGTCTTGATTGATCATAATTTGACTCTATTGAATCGCTAATATCCACTGTACGACAACGTGTTCGTGAATCGTGCGCGGCAATCGAGACACTTGCACAATGCTTCTTCTCGTGCTCAGCTCTGAGCGGTATGTGAAGAGTTTTGTGGTTCTCCTGGAGAAAGGCTTTTCGTGTGGAATTGAATGGACAATTTCTATTTCCGCCCTCAAATCAAGGCCAAGTGGAGCCAGCATCCTGAAAATGTTGAAGGTGGTGCCTGATACTCGCGCTATCTGGTGGTCAAGCAAGGCTGGTAGTGTGGACGCTTTGCTTCTTACCCATTCGACGGCCGACAAGATTTTGAGTAAACAGCGACATTTATAATTATTACTTTTACTTTGAAGAAAGTATACCGCAGTTCGTTTCCATAGTGGGCTGCTACGTGGCGACTACGCAACGACATCCATTTCAATGAGACCCACACCTACCTACCCAACAATGCAGACCCTAGTCAGCCTTTTCACCGTCATTTCCTATATACATACTAAACTGTTTATTTATGGAGCTCTATCGCTTTATGTCCTGGAGCGCGCCTCAGTATCAATACCCCCCCCGTACAAATCTCCAGTGGAGGCAACCTCCAGCCTACCCAAGCTAGCAGCAGTACTTTTGCAGTTGAATTTATAGTTCGCAGCAAATACAGTAACGACATGTAAGATTACTGCGACAACGAATTTTGAGTTGCAGGGTATCATGAAGATTAAAGGCGGAAGAAAGGTGGTGGCACGAGCTATAAGCGCAAGAGCAAAAAAAACAAAGTGAAGGCCGAAAGGGTCGAGCAGAAAATTTCTCAGAAATTTTCTTTTTATAAAGATTTAGCTGCAGCTAAGAACTTGGCGCGGCTTCGTGTTGTTTGCAAAAAGGTCATGGAGACTCCATGGTGGAGGAAACAATTGCCAAGGGAAACAAGAATGATCAGCCAATTTATCGAGCTTGCAAGTAAGGAATAATATGCTCTCTCAATTTTAGGGGAACCCAACTTTGATTATCAGGTGATAAAGTAATGTCTGCATCAGTTCAGACTCGCTGGGGGAGACGGCGAGGCTCCAGGAAGCTTGGTCGTAGTGCATTTTAGATAATGACTTGATTTACGTTATATACGTGGGCTAGCAACGAGAATAAAAATTTAGACCGTGGTCGGCCTATGCTGAAATGAGAAAAAAGCCCACAGCTACATGTACGAGCGGAAGAATCTGCTGGCTCCGCAGTTCTAGCTTTTGTTAAAGTAGTACACGGAGAATCAACAAGCGGTGCTGTGCTTTCACTAATGCAGCAGGCGTAGAACGTGGTACAGTATTATTTTAATAATGTATTAAAATACATGACGTGCCATGAACAGTGCTTTCGGCCAGCATCTTTTCGATAATTCGTCTTTTTTTATATTCTGCAACACACTCGAAGCAGTTACTTAAATACAGTACATGTAGCGGCCTTCACCCTAATGATCACCTTCGGGGTGGATTATCATACACTGTACTGTAGATTATGAATCGTCGTCGTGCCCGGCATGACGCATGCATGAAGTGCTGGCAGTAAATATTGTGTAGTACACTACATGTACCGGTACGCTGGCGCGAGAGAAGCTGATTACATGTACATCCCGGTATGGGGGTTGATTGTTTTGGAGGTGGAGAGGATCTCAACCTATAAAGGAGGTTGATTGGCAATCGTTATGGCCAGGCTTCAACAAACCAGGATTGTGCCTATGTCCTAATTAGGCTACAACTGGGCAGTTTGGAAATCTTTAATTAGGCACTATGAAGTTTATATAGAATAAATTATAGTGTCGAAAATTCACGCGTTCAAAGCGAGGAATCGCTAGCGCTGGCACTCTGAGACGCTTGCAGACGAGAGAGACGACTTGGTCAGCGACACTTGCAAGACCAATTGCGAACGTTTTCAGGTCTCCGAAGCGGCGAGTAAAGTCACTGTCACTCCAGACTTCATTTACAGGAAGTGCTGAGACTCGATCAGCCATTGTCTTGGGGATGAGATTACTTGTAATGTAAGAAGGGTGGGGATTTAAGTTAATGTTTGTAAAAAGGTGGGAAACCTCGGGTCTATGCAAATCTCGAGTGTCCTCAGAGGCCTCAGAGAGACCGTTTGTACTCCCGAAACGAACCGAAGGTCTGCAATGGTCGGCGCGTGAATAGTTTAGCTTACAGGTGCAAGTGGCTTCAGATACCCCACCGGAACTAGTCTGGCTTCCAGGTTGAAGCACTAGCTCCATTTCATGGTGGCGCAATAATTATTGTCGTTGAGTACACTACTTTTTCTTCCAGTTATTGTCTAGGCGAGCATCGTAGACATTGTGCATGTGTAGCGTGCCGCGGGGAGTACCAAGTTGGTCTACTTACTACAAACCATGTTGCAGTGAGCTTGAAGCGTCGGGGGAGATGAAGAGCTGGGAGGGACTTTGGAGTTGCTTCTAGCTGTTAGAGCTGCGCAAAGCATGTTTAAAAGCGAAATTAGAGACGCAACCCCTGCATTAGCGCCGAAGAAAACCATAAAACACTGTTATTTAGTTTGAAGCCATCACCTTCAACTAGGTCTTCGCAAAATCTCTACTTAGGCAGTACGGATGGTTTTATGTAACAAACGCCTAGTTTGTTGAATCCTGGTTATGGCAATCAATGATTGGCATAACTTCACAGTCAGATGTGCTGTACAGTATAGATGCCACTAAACTTACAGTGTGTACAGTACCGGTAGCGTTATTAATACCCTCTTATTAATACGACAAACTGTTGTCGACAGTGCCAGCTCCATGCGCTGAATACCTTCTGCGGAAAAGTTGCTGGATCTGTTGATCGCATGTTTCGAATGCCGCAGTCTCAACTTTTTCCCGCACTATTAGTCATTGACGTAGCATATCAATTATAATGCTATCTCTAACATAGAATAGCTGTATTACCAAGAGAACGGTATTACAGGTTATGAAAATATAGAGTCCATAGTCACCATCCCATCATAATTTGGGGTGCAACATGCCGTGCTCGGAAAGCGTCAGCTCGATTACGACAACGATTCACAAGGTGAATGGTACACAGTACTCTCTGGCTGAATTACTTTGCTGTACGTTCGAGTCTCTCACTTTGCCTTTCGCTCCATCCCTCTCAAGAACAAGTTTCACCGTCCTACAATGCGTCTTCAGTCTGTACTTCTGCTGGCTGCTGCCGCCATTCTCGTCAGTGTTGATGCCACGGCGACTACGGACTTGAAGACGACCCAAGCCCGTTCGCTTACTAGTACCGGGCGTGATGCTGCCGGCGAGAGGCTTCTGTGAGCCTCCGTCATTGCGGACGCAGACGATGAAGAAGAAAGGGTCAGCTATTCGGGATTTAATAAATGGCTCAACAGTAATACCGCGGCGAAGATCTCGACTAAAGCCTCGACGACGAAGGTCGCATCGAAGGTCGCTGTCATGGACGACCAGCTCGATGATGTCCTTGCGAAACTGCCCTTAGACGATGCCTTCACGAAGCTGAAATTGAATGGGTTGATCGATAAACCGGACGAGCTATTTACCAGCCCCAATTTCATGCGTTGGTTCAATCACATGACTCGGGCCAACGAGGTCGCCAAAACCAAGGGTGGTATGACGGTGACCAAGTTCCTAAGAGAGAAGCAGGGAGACGAAGCTGTTGCGCAGATGCTGGCACAGGCAAGCATGAGCGAAATTCCAGCTGTAAAGAAGATGGGAAGTGGTCTCCAGATAGACCACTTGAACCAAATGATGAAGGCCCGAAAACATCCCAATGCTGTCGATAAAATCTCCACATTGAGCACGGATCTGAAGACTCAATACAGGACACTGTGGGACGCGGCGATTGCCAAGGCGGCAGCTAACAGGGCCAAAGACCTGCTAAGAGCGAAAGAACGTGCGAAACTGTCTCTGCGTGTCTGAGCCATGCATGCATCAGAGTAATTGTAAATACAATGTGCTACAAACTCTTAGCCATGTATCCGTCGTGTGTTCGAGTCTACCGAAGCAGCCGTGTCGCCGACACTGACACTGTCGGTTATAGTACAGACACCCCCGCCTAATTTGCCGGAGTGGTACTTATGAAGGCTGCGAAGCTACAAGATTTGCGAAGGGTTGACATAGATGCGATTGTACTGACTTACTTTCATTTGACACTGCAAGCCATCAACTTGCACATGCAGGTATCTTCCCGCAATGGGACACTTCACCCTTTGGCCTCATCTAAGTCAGTACAGCCACATGGGTAGCGGTACAAATCCTGAGAACGGTCCGCACTTCCTGTGCGAGGTACATCGAGAGATGCAGTTGAAAATTAGGCGGGGGCGCCTGTAGTTCATTTGAAGCACCTCATTCGTAGCAGCAGTTCTACCAGTATGCTAACTTATACTGTGCATGTGGAACCTGCCCCACCCCAACAATGTGGATGTGGAGTGGCTATTGATAGTAGTCTTCTGTAGTACACCTGTACTTGGCTGGATGCTGTGGTGAGCCTTTTGAGAAAAGATTGTTTTCACGTGTGTTATGGCTGATTTTCACGTGTGCGCTGATTTTCACGTGGATTTGACAGAAGGTAATCCCAAGCTGAAAACCAAGTGTGGGCTTCTAGGATCGTGCTGATTTTCACGTGTGCAAGAAAAATAAAATAAAACTATGAATTGAAGTATGTGAGAGGCTAGTGATACACAGCGTTCCCTTGGTCAGGTTCAGATCGGCTTAACAAAAGGGTATCGGGATTGATAGGTGTAATTGATGACTTCAGCAAGCTCAACAATATAGAGTTTTGCGTCTGGAGCAGCCTGGCGGTCGAACTCAACTATCCAATAGTACTTCTCCTGCTCCTCACTCCAAGGCCGAATTACACCCGTCATGTTCTTTTAGATGACTTCGCCGACCTCGCTGAATTCTTCCTTCCTGACCATTACGTCCCACCCCATCACAGAACCTGCTAACTTAGCTACTCAATCCAAGAAGCTACATGAGCTAAGAAATCCAACCACAGTCGTGCACGGTCACACGTGAAAAATAACCAGCCCACACTTGGAATTCAGCCAACCACGGGGACACACGTGAAAATCAGCACATTTTGGCCACACGTGAAAATCATCTTTTGCACACGTGAAAAAAATCCCCACCCGAGCCTTTTGTTGGTTCACTTCAAGTAAAAGACGACCTTGATAAGAAAGTACTATCCTCGATATCGTATACTTCGAAGTATATGATACTGCATCTCTTGGGTCTCTCAAGTGCAGTGTTACTCTGTAGATTTGGTTCAATAGAAGCGAGGGTCTTCTTCCTTTCAAGACGTTGAATCTCGCCACGCACTTGATCGACTTCTTTTACCAGGAAATCTGTTTTCCCCTTAATTTTCTTCCTGTATCGTCGTCGCTCCCGGGAGCAAAATAGACAACTTTCATTGGCTTACAGGGTGCGAACAAGGATTTGCTTGGGACGCAAAATTTCCCGCTCCCAAGCAATTTTTTCGTCGCTGGGAGCTGGGAGATCACACATAGCTACTTCATTTCTTCATGAACTCACGCCTGGTGAGCTTCTTATGATCCCTTCGTACAACAGCTATCAGGATATGCATTTTTCTCATCCTCAACCAGTGTAGCTCTGTAGAACAAGAGCTTTAAAAAATGCATACTGAAGCGAAGTAGATTGGCAGAGGTGTATAGTTTTTTCCTCCCGGGGGATCGGGAGCGGGAACTTAAGAACGCGCCTGAGTCACGCAGCGGTGGCTTGTTTCTGACGAGCCGGGTTTGTGCGATGGCTCGCGTCACTGGGTGAGGTGGAGAACTTAACCCCTTACTTCCCATATGTTGTACGGTACTACATAAGAGGTGTATACCCTAATTCACTTCCCGTCGCAGCATCTATGCTATGTAGTACGGTACTACATAAGACGTGCTTATACTTAGATTTTGTATGGGACAAGTGTCCATGTACCGCTATAATAAAACTAAGATAACGTTTTGAGTGTAAAACGACCGAATGCACAGGTTTAGGTTTGCGGTCTGTGGGATTCGGTTGCAGAGGATAAAGACGGGAATCACTCACCCACTAAGACGAGTGGTGCCCAGCTACCTGCCCGTCATTCTCCAAAAAGACAGAAGCCCAACAAGTAGATCCAAAGCGCATGGCGATACGACAATGGTGAACGGCACAGCAGACGCGATGGAGGCGAATGACACGGCGGAGGCGAAGGATAAGGCGGAGGTGGTGGGAACGGCGCAGGAGATAGACACGACAGGGGAGAAGGACACAGCGGGGGGGATACAGTGGAGGTGAAGAACATGGCGGAGGAGATGGACACAATGGGGGGCGATGGACACGGCGGGGAAGAAAGACACAGCGGAGGTGAAGAACATGGGGAGGTGAATGACACAGCGGGGGTGAAGGGTACACTGGAGGTGAAGGGCACACTGGAGACGAACAACATGGCAGTGGTGACGAGCACGGTGCAGGTAAATGACACGGCGGTACGGCGGAGGAAAAGGTCACCGTGGGGGGGGCTAACGACACGACGGAGAAAATTGACACGGCGGAGGTGAAGAACGCGGCGGTGGTGGAGGACATGGTGGGGGTGAAGAACACAGCGGGCATGGCGGAGGCGAAGGGTACAGGGGTGGTGAACGACACGGCGGGGGTGAAAGACTTGGTGGGGTGGACGAAAGAGTGGAGGCGAACGGCATGTCGGTGGTGAGTAGCACGGCGGAGGCGAAGGTGAATGGTAAGGCGGGGGTGAAGGACATGGTGATTTCGAAGAAGAAGCTGGAGGTAAATAAGGGGACGTGTTTGGAGCTGCAATCGCCATTGTAACATTGATACGTCGCTTGCTGATACAATGGCGATTGCAGCTCCAAACATTTTTTTTGACCTAAGTGCTTATGTTGGATACTTTCAACATAAAGCAAGAGCTTTTCTAGATTATGTAGCATAATACATCATATGCACTACCTTCTACTTTTACTTGTTGCAAAAAGCAACCTCTGCTAGGGGTCTCACTATTTTCCACACGCAGCATCGCCGCCGCGTACTTCAGAAGAAGTAGGTGTAGTCATAGATAGCAGAAATTTCGAACCAGGCGACGAAGCACAAGGCGTGAAGCGGCGCCAGCATTCTACAAAGGCCGACATCACAAGTTTACAAAAGCCGTTTGTCCACGATGATATCACTAGAACACACGCTAGACACTGCATATACTTCTCATTCAATACAGAGTTTAGGATTACAAGTTCTACGATGATAAAGCAATTATATGCGCAACGTTCTACGCGACGGAAGGGTAGGCACGTACTGTCGAATCTGGCACTTCGACTACAATAACTGGAACACTATCTCCCTTGAGTTGATGCAGGGGCACAGGTTGCGCACAAAACTACCGGTGTCGCGGCCAGGCAAGAAGAATAGCGCCAGGCGCTAAAATGGGGTCGATGGGGTCGGTGGTGGTGTCGGTGGTGTTGGTGTCAGCGCCGGAAATGTAAGTGGCGACGAGGCTCAAGTGGCGGGGGCTGAGGAGTAAGCGATTGCTTTGTCTTGTAGGCATCTTTGTAGCTAGCAATCAAATGAAACGTTATTCATCTTCTTTCTGCCATTGGCTAAAACATGTGAGCTCATCGTTGCTGGACGTGTGCAACGAGGGAAAAATGGACAACCAAATAACCGGGACACTAGTTATGTTGATTCCTCCATCATAAGCAACACCGCGGGCTCTTTTTGCTTACATAAGACAGCTGTATGTTGTAGGTGTCTTTACTATGGTCACGTGTCTATCCTCGTACACAACCCGAACCCCCACTTCGAAATCCGTACTTAAACGGTGTTGCATACAAAAAAATATATACTTGAATATGGGACGGGGTAAAAATATACCCTCATGAATAGACCCGGGAAGTAAGGGGTTAAGCTGGGTCGCCAAGTGCTTCGTGTGCTCGACTGAAGCAACGATCTGGATACAATTATTTGGTGGAAGCGAGTTTTTGAGTCGCCCACATGCCTTCCACTTGTCCATGGCTTCCCTTCGTGCACGAATTGGTCCCGTATCTGTCATACATGTAGTAGCATACATGTACATGTATCCGATGCTGCACGTTGTCTACCATATTCGCTGGATCGCGGCCTACAACGCACTTCGTACCGGTATACACATGCGTCTTGTGCTGCACTGTGCAGTGCACAAGTTGTGCATCATCTCACCTTCCGATGATCCAGCATACGGTTCGATTCCGAGCGTGTCTCAGTCGACCGGGGCCACTGGCCGAGGAATCCTTGGCCAGGGAGAGAGGGTTAAAATCACAGAGGAAGATGGCCATTTCACAGAGCGAGCGTTCAAAATACAGAACATGAGGTCAGACTACAGACGCTGGCGTACAATCACAGAGCGCACTCATGTACCATGGGGTACAATGTAACCTTCGATATGACGCCCCCTTGCAATTCTGCCGGCAGAATTACTGATATTACCCTTATGTGTGACTGTCAGCTCCGGCCACGCTTTGGACACGGGGCCTTCTACTGAGTAGGTGTCGTAGTTTAGTATATAGCTCGCCCCATTCCTCACGACTGGGCAACGATGAAGAGCCGTGGCTGTGAAGGCCAGAAAGCATGCTACGGTCGGCTCCACAGGTACATCATCGCTTGGAGCAGTGACCTGGGGGCACCCACGACCAGCCCAGCCATCGTGGCAAATAGTAGCGGTCGTGGCGCTGAAGATTAAGTCATTGCCGCTCAGCTATACAGCTCTCACTGACCGTCGCTCGATCAGCTCAAGCGACTCTCCTCCGTAGCGTCCTGGTGTCACCGGCCCTGGCGATGAATCTAGGTGAACGAAACAGGTTCAATGACAGGCAGCCGCCGAATACCCGGGGATTATCCGTAGTGTAGATTCCGCACCAGCGCTCACCAGGTAGTAACAGCCGATGGATGCGAAGAAGGTATCAATGGCTAAAACATGCCATGTAGGAAGTCATTCGCAAAGCTAATGATATCAATGAACCTCAGCAAAATACGTAGACGGCAAACAGCGAGTGTCACCTACTCCGGTGACCTCGTCCCTCTATCGTAGCCCCACCTCTCGACTTTGGCTTGTTAATGCATTAAACCGTGGGGGTGATGAACTGGTAAATCGCGATCTCCTCTGCCATTTTATGGATTTATGGCGAGATGTTCATTTTAGTCTTAGGGCTAAATACATGTCCGCGGGGTCCTGAACCTAATCGTGCGCTCACGCAGCGGAACGCAGTTATGCCGAACTGTCCATAGATACTCACACGCAAGTTGCGTGACGCAACGCTACACCCACAGTGAACTGTAGTCAGGAACGCCTGGACGCTAAGTAAATCCTTACACTATTCCACCAGCGGCATTAAGGTGACCCTGCCTCGCGCTTGCGAGGCGATTGAGGTCACAGTACACCTCGCTGGAATACAGACCAAGAATCCAGGTATTGCTTGAGTTTCTGCAGCAATATAAAGTCCATGTATGCAATTCTGCCGGCAGAATTGCAGTTCCTTGAGTACCAACTGTACTTCTAACTGGCAGAATTGCACTTAGCTTACTATGATGCATACCGCAACATACTTATGCAGTACGTGACGGTTGCAACTTGTAGATTATATACCGTGAATCCAGGCATTGTTTGAATTTCTGCAGCATTATAAAGTCCAAGTGTGTAATTCTTCTTGTAAGTGCGGGCGTCGCCTGGGAGTCGATGAGGGGTAGAAAGGAAATCCGAAAGTGATATTGATTCAGTTAAAGGTCTAAGCTGCTAGTTGTCGCCTAGGCCAATGTTGGTCCAAATCATCATCAACTCGACGAAGTTATGCAGCATACAAACCTTGAAATTAACGGAGAGATTGATTGTAGCGGGAAGGATTTGTGTAGCGGGAATGCCATTTGTAGCGGGTAGTAATCACCGCTCACCCAATCAAATCCATCTGACCCAACACGATCCGCCAATCAGATTGCATCATTCGTCTCACTTCAACTGCAATCGCCCGAGGCACGCGCCGGCACGCGCAAGCCGTGTGCCTTGCGGTCGGGACCCTGCTTCGTAGACGCCGAAGTGCAATCACAACACCCCCACTCAATTCGATGTCTCGAACTTGTGTCCAACGTTACTCCGCATCATCAAGTAGCGTAGCGTCTTCGATGATAGACCCTTGGTCATGAAGTCGGTGAGCTGGTTCTTGGTGTCCACGTACTCCAGCTCCACTTCGTTGCTCACCACCTTCTCGCGAATGAAGTGGTAGCGAATGTCGATGTGCTTGGTGCGAGCTTGGTAACCGACGTTCTTCGCCAGAGCCATCGCTCCTTGGTTGTCCTCGTAGATCACCGTAGCCCCCACTTGCTCAGCACCAATGTCCTTGAGCAGACGTCGCATCCAGACGCACACCTTGACACAGTCACTCAGCGCCATGTATTCGGCTTCGGTTGAACTCAGAGCGACAGTTTTCTGGAACGTCGAGCGCCACACCACAGGAGCACCGCATAGCATCAGTAGCATCCCGCTCACCGAGCGTCGGTCGCCACGATTGCCGGCCCACCGAGTAGGCTTCAAGCTGCGTTCCCAGTAGGCCATCGTACACGATGCCCACATCCTTGGTCTTCAACAGGTAGCGCACCACCTTGATACCAGCATCCCAGGGCTTCTCACCGGGGTTCTCCAGAAAACGGCTGAGCTTGGCGACTGCAACCGAAATGTCAGGTCGCGTTCCACACGCCAAGTACATCAGGCTCCCCACAAGCGACCGATAAGGCTTCGACTTCATCTTGGCCTTGACTTCTTCAGTCTGGGGTTCGTCAGCCTTGGTCAACTGCACACCCGGCTCCAGTGGTGTCAGGCACGGCTTCGCGTTCTCTTGACCAAACTTCTTGATAATCGACTCGGTGTATGCCTTCCGGCTGATACCCAACGTTTTGCGCTCCATGTCGTAGTCGATCTCGATGCCGAGAATGAAACGAGCTCTTCCCATGTCCTTGATCCGGAACTTCTCCGCGATTCCAGCCTTCACGGACGCGATCACTGCCTTCTGTCGTGACGCGATCAGCATGTCGTCCACGTAGAGACACACTATGCATTCATCTTCACCCTCGCCTCTCGTGTAGACGCATGGGTCGGCGTCAGCAGGCTCGAATCCCATACTCTTGAGGTGCTTGTCGATCGTCTCGTTCCAAACACGCGATGCCTGCTTGAGTCCATACAAACTCTGGAGCAGCATGCAGACGACGTCGTCCTCTCCTTCGGCTTCGGCCAATTCCAGTAGCTCCCTGAGTCCTTCCGGCAACTCCATGTAGATCTCTTCTGCCAGCTTCCCATACAGGAACGCTGTGTCGACGTCGCACTGCTCGATCTCCAATCCTTCTGCGCTGCATTTCGCCAGCATGGCACGGATCGAGTTGAGGTAAGCCACCGGCGAATACGTTTCTTCATAGTCGATGCCGTGGCGCTGCGATTACCCCTTAACCACCAGACGAGCCTTGTACCGAACGACTTGTCCCTTTTCATCACGCTTCAACGCGAATACCCAGCGGCAACCGATCGGGCGCTGGTGTGCTGGCTTGGGTACCAGCTTCCAGGTCTTGTTGACAATGAGTGACTTCAGTTCACTTGCAATTGCCTTCTTCCATTCATCTTGGTCTTGACGTGTCGTCGCCTCAGCATACGTCTTCGGGACCTCCTCCGTAGCAGCCATCAGTTGGCCTCCTTCAATAGCGAGCAGCTCGTCACTTGGTTTGACGCGAGCCTGACTCACCTTCTGTCGCTTGGTTCCAATAGCGGATGGAGCGACAATCTGCTTCTTGCGTCCTTCCGCTTCCTCAGGATCCGTGGTCTCCTCAATGTGCCGAGTACGCGAGCGAGTAATCATGGAGTGAGAAGCCGAGTACGCGAGCGAGTAATCATGGAGTGAGGTGCAGGGACGATTGCAGTCTCTGTGGTCACCTCATGTTGAAGTGGTACCACCTCATCATTGAAGATCGTGAGCGTCTGCGTTTGTCCACGACTTGGAGCAGTAGCGTGAGGCGCGGCAACATCTTCATCTTTGTCGTCACCTTCGACCTCAGTCACGAAGTCGCCCGTGCTAGTGGTCTCCATGAACTTCACCGTGCGCACAATCTTCACCTGGCCAGTTTCCACGTTCAGGACGCGGTATCCCTTGACACCATCCTCGTAGCCCAAGAAGCGGCACTTGAACGCCTTGGCGTCGAGCTTGCGGCGCTTCTCGTTCGGGATGTGTCCATAGCCGTGTGCACCGAACACCTTCAGGTTCTTGAGCTGAGGTTTCTTCTGGTACACGATCTCGTAGGGCGTCTTCACAGTCACGGTGTTGGGAATCCTGTTGATGATCCACGCCGACGTGTTGACTGCTTCAGCCCACCACTTCTTGTCGATGCCCTCGTGGTAGATCATGCAACGAGCCATCTCCACGAGGCTCCGGTTCATGCGCTCAGCAAGTCCATTTTGCTGAGGCGTGTACGTCACTGTCTTCTCATGACGAATGCCTTGCTTGGACAGGTACTCTTTGAAGAGTCGACCCGTGTATTCCCCGCCGTTGTCCGAGCGGATGCGCTTGATCTTGCGCCCTGTAGCGTTTTCCATATCGGCCTTGAACATCTTGAACTTCTCCAAGACTTCCGCTTGCTTCTTCATAAAGTACACCGTGACGTGACGTGAGAAATCGTCGATGAACGTGACAGCGTACGTACAGCCACCTGGTGTCTTCGTCTGCATTGGGCCCATGACGTCTGAGTGGATGAGGTCGAGGACTCCAGCACTCTTGACGGTTTTTTCGGGGCTGCGAGAGAAGTTGTCTCCTCGCATCTTGCCCATGTAGCAGCCAGCACACACGTGGTCACTTGGCTCATCTGCGATGCGAGGAACTCCATCGGCCATGGTCAGTAGCTGTTCGTAGCGCTTGAACGGGATGTGGCCGAGACGGGCGTGTACAACTGCCCATGGCTCCTTACGAGATGTCGTCGCCGCATGACACACCTCGTCCCCCACTGTCTTCAACTTGTAGACGTTTCCACAGCGCTTGGCCTCCATGACGGTAGCATCGCCATAGCGAAAGACACACTTGTCCTTGCTGAACTGCGCGACGACGTCCTTCTCCGTCAGCTTCGCCACCGAGATGAGGCTTCCTTCAACTTCAGGAATGTACAAAACATCCGACAGCGTGACAGACGTCCCGTCCATCAGCTTCAATCCGACGGTGCCCATTGCAACTGCGTCGATCTTCTTGCCATCCGCGATCGTGATGCGGACTGGCGTCTTCAGCTCCATCATGGACGCGAACTTGTCCCGGACGCTGGTCATGTGCGAGCTTGCACCGGAGTCGGCGAGCCATTCAGACTTGCCCATCGCACTCGTAGCCGTGAACGCGTAGTGGGATGTCTCCCTCGCGACTTGTCCGCGTTCCTCGTCGGCCTTCTTCTTGCGGCACTCCGTTGCCTTGTGCCCAGTCTTCTTGCAGTAGAAGCACTTGCCGTTGAACCCACGCTTGTCGTAGCTCTTCTTCGCCAGGAAAGCCTTCTGTTGAGCCGATGACGATTCATCCGAGGCATCAACACCGGAGAGAGCTTGGATCGCATACGCCAATGTCATGTTCGGCGTGTTCTCGAGTACGGTACTGGTCATCCGGTACCCATCCGTCAGACTACCGAGCAGCAACACGAGCTGTCGGGTCTCATCCAGAGGCTCACCAATCGTCTCCATCTGGAGGGCGATCTCCTTGAACTGGTCCACATGCACCGCGAACCGCGTACCGGGCTCCATCTTGAAGTTGTGCAACTTCTTGGTTACGATGAGTCGGTTCTTGAACGTGTTCCGGTTGAACTGCTCCTCGAGCATGCGCCACGAGTCAGCAGCAGTTGTCGCTCCACGAATGTAGACTTGGTATGTGAGACTCACGTCTCCTGCGATCACACCAAGGGCCTTCAGATCGTTGGTCTTCCATTGAACCGTGGAGCGGTAACTCAGCGCGTCGAACTCTGGCTTGATGATGTGGGCCAGCAGTCCCTTGCGCGAGAGCTTCATCCTCATGTTGAACTCCCAGTGGAAGTAGTTGTCTTCCACGAGCTTGACGGTGTCAGCGTAGCTTGGGCTCATAACCTCTTGTAAGTGCAGACGTCGCCTGGGAGTCGATGAGGGGTAGAAAGGAAATCCGAAAGTGATATTGATTCAGTTAAAGGTCTAAGCTGCTAGTTGTCACCTAGGCCAATGTTGGTCCAAATCCTCATCAACTCGACAAAGTTATGCAACATACAAACCTTGAATGTAACGGGGAGGTTGATTGTAGCGGGAAGGATTTGTGTAGCGGGAATGCCATTTGTAGCGGGTAGTAATCACCGCTCACCCAATCAAATCCATCTGACCCAACACGATCCGCCAATCAGATTGCATCATTCGTCTCACTTCAACTGCAATCGCCCGAGGCACGCGCCGGCACGCGCAAGCCGTGTGCCTTGCGGTCGGGACCCAGCTTCGTAGACGCCGAAGTGCAATCACAACAATTCTGCCGGCAGAATTGCATCAACTGCGCTTCTAACCGGCGGAATTGCACTTAGTTTAGTACGCTGCGTTTCTGCCGGCATGATTCTGGCCGCAAGCACTTAAACAGGGCGTGGCGGTTGTAGCTTGTTGATTCATAATAAAAATTTATGTTATCGACAACTCGCTTACTTTGACACGAGTCGTGTCTCAAGATACATGTAATTCTGCCGGCAGAATTAATGTCATTCATCCAAAATAATGACTATCAAAGTGTAACCACGCGGTTACGTTTGAGTCCCACAGCTGTTTATGTGTCAAAAACAATGCTCTGTAAAAAAGACGCACGCTCTGTGATTATCTGACTTTTGTCTGTAAAATTATCGTTTTCTCTTGGCCAGGTCGTCACCTCATTTTACACTCTATCCTACACCCCGGTTGAAAGCATGACCGAGAGAGCCAAGTTAGTCGTAGTTCGCTACTTTTTAGCACTTCTGGTTGTTATTGCAGCGTCGACAACCGCCGCAGTCGCTACGGACTCGACAAGGACTGCACCCGATGCGTTTGTTCATGAACAAGCCGTCGTCCAAAGACGGCTGAGGGTTGGAAACTCAGCGGAAGAAGCGGGCAATGAAGAACGAGTGAACTCCCTCACCTCCTTGCAGTTGCTTCATTCGGGGCAATCTGTCGACGACGTCTCCAAACTGCTAAAGCTTGAAAACCCGGACCAAGCGACAAGCCTGGTCAAGACATTCACAGCAGCCTACGGAGATGATGTCGTCGCAAAAATGCTCCAAGTAGCGAAACAGGACCCGAGTATGGCAGCCAGGGTGGTTAAATTGCAGGCTCAGCAGATGAGAGTGTGGCGGCGCGAGCAGCTAACCCCGGACGACGTGATTAAGCTCTTGAAGCTCGACCAAGCTGCGAGCAACCCGCTGAGCAACGTGAACCTGAATGCTTGGACTGCCTACCTGAACCTCTTCAACTTCGTGAACCCTGGACGTGAAACGACGATGATTAAGACGTTCACAAGGGCGTATGGAGATGAACAACTCGCGAGGATGCTCGAAGCAGCGAAGGCAGTCCCTGGTACGGAGAATATCGTCAAGAGTCTGCAGGCCGCTCAATTCAATCGGTGGATGATGATAGACGGTAACCCGGACCGCATCTACATCCGCGTATTCAAACTAGACCCGAAGGCCAAGACGATTCCGGAGCCGTACCAGTCGATCCTCAACCAGTACCACAACTTCTACAAGTCGTACAGTAAAGTCAAGTAAGTAGGAAAAACAATGGGAACACACACACACTTGACAACTACGAATCTATTGACCATTTACTGGAGGACTGGACACGGGTCGCGTGGGTCTACGCTAAGCCGCTTGGACTCGATGATGCAGACCTTGCAGCACGATACATTCACGGGGCCTGTGCGTCCGAACAACTTCCTCTTGACGTTGCACTTGCTGCACGCTCGTTCTCTGCAGATGCCGCATCTTCGGTGGGAGGATCGAACGAGCTTCGACATGACGAGCTTCTTCCCACAGACGTGGCAAGGCTCCCGAGAAAGCTTCGGCTCCTTGGTGCTGAAGTCGCTGGAAGAGCTCGTGGAGGACGAGATCATGGACGCGGCCAGCAAGTCAGCCAACGAGTCCGTCGTGTCCTTTTGAGACCGCTCCATGTCAAACTCGTCCCTCGCTTTCGCTCGTTTCTCGTGGTGCATCAGAGCGAGTTTCGTGAGGCGCTTCCCTTCGGCGCTTTCCATGGACACGGCCATGTTGAACATCATGGCGCAGGACGCGCCGCTATTGACGAAAGCTGGCAACCCGCCGCCGAGATCAAAGGACCCCTTTGCGTACACGTCGACGGTTCGAGAGCCCGGATCTTGTCGGTAGATGCAGCACATGTCCATCTTGCCCCGTACCACGTCGCTGTCTTGGGGCATCGGGGGGCAGCCAGGATGGTCGGCGAATTTAGCCAGGAAGTAGCCGTAGCGGTGACCGTAAGCGTCCGTCGTGATACCAATCGACTCGACGTTGAACCAGTCGCGGTGGTTCACCAGACGCGCGTCGCCGAACATCTCGGCGATGAACCACTTCAAGGACAGTTGGCGGTACGGGTCTTCGTCCGACCCGCTCTCGAGGACGTTCAGCACTGCGCACTCCATGTGACTAAGGTGTAAGTACGCTGCGGTGGCCAGCATGTCGTCTCGGTTCTTGGAGTGGGTGCCGTAGAGGGCGTCCTCGAGTGAGCCTTCCAGTGAGCCCAGACACATGACGTTGTACGTCTTGGAGGACGAGTGTTCGGACGGCAGGCGCTGCTTGTAGACGCTCAAGTCGTCGTGACGCTTGAGTAGTTTCCACTCCTTGGTGCTCGGTTTGGGGCATCCAAGTTGACGGTACTCGCACTCCTGCGCCAAAGTTCTTGAGATGATACTGTGAGCCAAGTGCTTGAACGCCTGCACCTCCCCGTCCGTGAGATTCAACTTGGGGGTTGCAACCTTCTTCGGGGGAACAGCTTTCGAGTCGAAGCTTTGATCTTCCGGTGCAGTCGGTCGTCGCTCGAAAGACTTGGACGAGGAAGTCGCAGGGACGCAGTCGTCGGTTGCTCGTCGGGTGGACATTGATCCCGCCATGACACAAGTATGGATACAAGTAGGAAGAGCTCAATTTAAACAGTGACGCGGGAGATCGAGCGACGCAGGTTCCAACCAAGTTCAAGAGCCGGAGTCGCTAGTCGCCATTTGCCACTCCCCACAAGTTGCGTCCACATGAAGTCCCGCTCCATGGGAAATCATTGAAAATCATCTCTCTATGGGCGAGCTCACGGTCTCTGGTAAGTCTTTGACAGCTGGAGGTCCTGTACGCTCGGGCGCGGTAGAGTCATGAGGAGTGCAGCTAAGGATATTTATCCCTAGGGCACCACAACGAAGGCGACATTTATCATTAGGGACCACATATATTTTGATTGGCCAAAATACAGTAGTGCTGCTTCAACTTGGAACTAACCGACTTCATTGACGACGCATGGCGAGCCACCGCGGGCGTGATGGCGCTGCCCGCCGCGGCGAATGTGCTACCCGTGGGTGACTTCCAGATCTACCTTCTGGCCACGTGCATGCTGCTCTTCGGCGAGGGCGCTCACCGTGGACGGCTTCAAGGCGGACCTGGAGGCATCCGAGGCGATCTTCACTGGACCATGCTGCAGGTACACTGCCACTCGCGCATGTGAACGAGGACAGCCTCATAAACGGCTATGTGCCCGGATCCCGCGTGCGTGTGAACCTGGTCATCGAGTATGTGGCCGGCAAGAAGAGCGGCCACGACGTGGTGTGCTCCATCAAGCACGTCAGCGCGCTCACTTCGCTCGTGAACGAGTACTCCAAGGTGGACATGCTTTAGCGAGGACACGAGAGGTCTGTCGGCCTTTCGACACAGGACGAAGAAGCTCGAGCTCGCTTTGCTCCAGGACCAGCAAAACATGAGCTGTACACTAACGAGCACTACCTGCGTGTGAGGTCGGTGGGAGCTGCACTGTGAGGTCAAGCGCCACGACGGAGGTGTGGTACGTGAGCGACAAGTTGCCAAGGTGGTGAGCATCAAGTGCAGTGTGATAGATCGACGGGTGCGCCCGTCTCGGAAGAAGGTGTCTTCGTTGTAGTGTATGCCACCGTGGGGCGTGTGGCCATCAAAACGTTCAGGCACGGCAAGTCAAGGACGTTGTGAACTTCTCGGCCCTGCGCGACGTGAATCTGCAAGCGGGGCTCAAGGACGTGAACGTCACGGAACTGCTCGACATCTCCTTCTCGAGGATGCTCACGCCGACCACGTCAGCGATGAGCGTGCTGGTCGTGCAAACGCACGAGCTGCTAGGACACGATCACGAGGTAGAGGCCAGTCTTGCCGAGCACCCAATCCATAAACGTCTTGATCGACGCAAGGACCTCTAGTATGATCTTGGACAGCGCCGTAAGTAGCACTGCAGTCGTGATGTACCAGCCGCGCGCGAAGTTGGAGGATATGGATAGCATGCCGCCGAAGAAGCACTCGCGCTGCGTCTCTGGTGTCATCCTAATGCATAGAGAAAGTGGTGTAGAACAATTATTTGTTCGCAGTTTCCGAGTTCATTGTTGCGTTTGTCGCTTTATTTTTATTTAATAGTTGACGGCATACCGCCTGACGAAAGACTCTTTCGTCTTTCAAAGAGCCTGCACGCTCAAGGTGTCGAAGTGCATGAACAGACCTGGAACTTTATAATAAATAACACGGGAGTGGCAGGGCAAATTATTTCGGCCAATCAAAATATTTGTGGTCCCTAGTGATAAATGTCGCCTTCGTTGTGGTACCCTAGGAATAAATATCCGTGCAGCTAAAGGGCTGCAGCACCTGCTTTAGATGGCCGCGCATACTTAAAACAAACGGTGACACTGGAGCCACAGCTTCTAGGGCTACACCCGCAGCTGGATACTTCAAGACGTTCACATTGACGACGCAGACCTCCGCATGGTGCAGGCGGGAGCTTGCATGCTGGATTCAAGATGCATCGCAATGCCTGACGTTATATTAACTTGTGGCTCTGAAAATCATTCTCCACCAAAAACTAGATCTGGTTTATCAGGTCATGTTGATACATGTACATGTAGCACTGTATCAACTTGCCATAGCAAGAAGCTGGTTAGCCGCTTTCCTGTAAGGTCTACAACCAGTTTCGTATTTCCAACCAGTTTCGTGTTTCCCTTTTAAACTACAGTCGTCCCTCCCAAATATGAACCCCTCTCAATTGATATGACATGATAAGTGATCGGATTTTTCAGTTTCGACATCTCCTGATTTCTGTAATAGCAGTTTCCCATACTAAGGCAACACACTTGATATTCCCTCCCAGTAAGCTCATAATATGAGCTATATTAGACGTTATCAATTTTGACGAAGAGCCTACGGGCTTAAACCAGATATTATCTGGTCCTAAAACTCATCAGTTATCATATTATGAGCTCATATTATGAGCTATATTAGACATTATCAATTTTGACGAAGAGCCTACGGGCTTAAACCAGATATTATCTGGTCCTAAAACATATTATGAGCTATATTAGACATTATCCATTTTGACGAAAAGCCTACGGGCTTGAATTTGAATGGGAATGGGAGCCCAGTTGGCCGGATGTGCGAAGACCCAGAGGTTCAATGCCTCATCGAGACCATGATAGGTGATACTGTGACTGGGTTTGTGGTCATCGCTCACCACGGCACTGAAAATCTCGGAGGAACAGTTGAGATCCGAGGTTGTTGCCTGCGCAGGGGTTGGAATTGAATACTGCACCACTCTCTCAGCTCGTTTTGCGTGACTTTGGCTCGCGCATGTACTTTATTTTACCAGTTACCGCTTTTCCTTTCGAGTGGGATTGCCTCAGGCAATTTGCCTGTGCGATGCATGGGTGCTTCGGAGGGCATATTCCTGGCGAGGAATGAATTAGGGATTCTTGAATATCGCTCCCTTCTGAATGTGATATTCTGGCAAATATGATAACTGATTGAGTTGGTCAGTTCTCCCGTGATATTCATTTGCGGCAGGGAGACTGTACATGTAGTGGTCGTCTACCTTACATGTCTTGAGGATCATGTAGTTTCCGTTGCGTATTTACATCTGACACTCTGGCTCGCGTTTCGCCTTGGATAGGCATGATAAGATACCAGTTATCAGATACAGGGCAAGACATGACTTATATTAATAACAGTGGACTTTGGACTAAGTTCATGGTAACATCGGGAAAGGGTCGCGAGGATCCACGTTGAACTGTTTGGCTGCGACCAAGCAGACCATACTACGAGAGTCTTGCCCTCGCCGGCACCAGAGTAGGGCTTGTAGTTGCGCGACGCAGCGAAGTGAAGTAGATTGTAGACGCACTGGAGTGCGATGTAGTTGGAGAATTCAGAAGTGAGCCGAGTTGTGTTGCATCGGGGAAGGCCGCGGCCAAAAAACCCTTACGGTTCTCAGTGACTACTGCGGCTCGCACCAGCGAGCGAAGGAGGACCAGCGATGGCCATGATCCTTTCTCAGAGAACTCCGCAGAGTCTCTCCTGGACCTTTCCGTCTCCCTCATAGTCACAACCACTCACACCAGGTGCTCTTCATATTCCTAAGTATCTAACTGGAATGACTACCTTCAACTTCCTCATCATTCACTACTTGCCTTCACAACGTTCGCTCGTTGATGTCTCGTACTCCCACTTCATTCCTTGTTCGATACTTGATCAAATGCAGACATGCATCCATGCAGCACGCGACCACTCGCGTGTCAACTTGCCCTTCTGCTCGAAGTCCGTAGCCTTAGGCCTCGAGCATCTCACAGTCATCATCCGCGTTCGACGCAGCGCCAGCCTCCGTGTCAGCAACGGCCTCAACCATCACCCACGCATTAGGAACGTCTTCCACGTTCAGTCGGCTCCGCTGACGCTCGAACTCAGCGGGACTCAACGCCTTCGCGAACACGTCCGCGAGGTTGTCAGCGGTCGGCACGTACATCACCTCCACCTCCTCCTCTTGGACATACTCGTTGATGAACCGCGCATGCTTTGCCATGTGACGGACCCTCGAAGTGTTGCCGTTGCTGGCCACTACTGCGATCGCACTCTGGTTGTCGCACCAAAGAGGCACTTGCAAGTCCTTGCCACCAAAGCCCAGCTCAAGCAGCAGCTCACGAGCCCACACCACCATCTAGCAGCACTCACAGCACGCCACGAGCTCAGATCCGCAAGTGTCTTCCGTCACACGTCGCTGACTGTGGCTCTTCCACATCCACATGTTGCCGTGCAAACGCAGTAAGTAGCCCGTCACAGATCTGCTCGTCTCCGGGCACGACTGGTGGTCAGCATCACAGTAGGCATCCAGCATAGGAAGTTCAGGCGTTGCCCTGTACACCAGACCCATGCGCTTGGTAGCCAGCGCGTAGCGCACCACGCGCTGAGCAGCACGATAGTTCTCCACAGTGTAAGCGCCCATGTATCGGCCTAGCGTTCTCACTGCATTCGCCAGGTCTGGGCGGGTGCAGGCAACTAGATACTGGAGCGAGCCCACGATCTCTCTGTACGGCAAGCTCGGGTCATTAATCTTAGCCTCATCCGTTTCGATCTTCAGTGTCTTCTCATGGTGAAACTGGGGAGACCGCACAGGTCTCGCAGATGCCAATCCAAACTTTTCTGCAAGTCTTTCAATGTAGGCAGTCTGCGAGAAGCACAGCATGCGTCCCGGCATGTAGTTCACCTCCATTCCGAGAAGGTGGTGCACTCTTCAGCTTGAACCGGCGGCCCAGCTCTAGGATCACCTCTCGGACGTCAGCAGCAGTTCCAGCCATCACGATGTCATCAACGTAGACAGTAAGAAACATTACACGTCCATTGCGGCGTCTCCAATACACCCCTGCATCATATGTGCACTGCACGAAACCAAGTTCAACTAGAACCTTGTGCAGTGTGTCGTTCCAGATCTTCGAAGCTTGCTTCAATCCGTAGAGCCCCTTCCGTAGTCGACAGACGCGACCCGTTCCGTCCTCATAGCCTTCCGGCTGCTCCATGTAGATGACAACATCCACCAAGTCACCGTTGAGGAAAGCTGTGACGAAATCAACATGCGTGCACTCCAGTCCAAGAAACATCGCTATCAGTATGACGAGTCGAACAGACTCAATGCGAACAACAGGAGAGTAGGTGGCCAGATAGTCTATACCAAACTTCTGCATAAAGCCTCGTATCGCCAACCTCGCCTTCAATCTCTCGACTTCTCCTCGCTCGTTTCGTTTCGCCACTAAGACCCAAACAGAAGTAAGAATGTTCGGCTTGCGTCGCCCCTTCCTTGGTTTTTGGCCGTGCCACAAGCTCCCACGTTCCGTTCGCAATCAGGGCTGCGTACTCCGCGTCCACCGCTGCACTCCACCCCTCGGCATGCTCAGATGCCAGTGCTTCCGTCCTCGTCGTGGGGTTCAGAATGTCGTTCACCACTCCAATCAACATGCACTGCATCAAAGTGAAAGTCATCAGCCACGTGCTCGGGTTGAACTTGCTGTTCGGCCGACGTTGACGTCCCGATCGGCGCACAGTTGCGGGTGGGGTAGGAGTAGCTTGAGTACGAAGGGAACGACCGGTACTGGTCCTCGCCGGTGGTGCATTGCTCGCTGCATTCGAACCAATCTGCGCTCCAGAAGCACTTGTCACCGCTGGCGATGCTGTTCCCGGTCCACTGGCATTCACACTCCCACTGGTTCCGGCAGTCTGCGAGGCCACATTTGCACTCGCATCTTCTGCTGCAGTCGCAGTTGCCCCCACTCGAGCTGCCGTTGCTCCACATGCTCCACCGTGGCTCTCGTCAGGCTCAAACTCCTCGATAATTTCCCAGTCACTTTCATCGCTACTGCTCATACTCACATCTTCATCCGCATCAAGAGATTGCTTTTCTTCATCATCGAGCTCAGGAGTAGGTCGAACGTCGTCAACGACAGCGACTTGCTTCACAGGGAGGAGGACATACGGGATCTCAGTAGGCATTGCTGTACGTTTCCCGTAGTAGCGTTTGGCCATCAGCTTCTCCACGAAATCACCCCCCACTGCTACATCTTCACGGAAATGAACCGATCGCTGCTACATCATGTTGCCAGTCTCGAGATCAAGCAGTCGGTAACCCAATGTCGACTCTGCAATGCCGAGGAACACTGCAGGCTTGGCCCGCATTTCCAGCTTGTTGCTCTGCTTCACCTTCGGTACGTGGTAGTAGGCCACACAGCCACACACCTTCAAATTCTTCAGGTCCGGCTTGCGGTTCCAGAGCTTCTGCTGCGGCGTCATGTCTCCCAGCGCTTTCGTGACACTCATGTTGTCGACATACACTACGTAGTGAAGGATCTCCCCCCACAAACACGCTGGGGAGATTCGCAGCATCACGGATTGCACGAACCTTGCTCAGTAGTTTGCCATTCAGCTTTTCCACCAAGCAATTCTCCTCTGGCGTGTAGGCGTTTGTGGTAAGCAAGCGAATTCCATGCTCGGAGAGGAACTCAGTCAGCTTGGCGTTGAGGAACTCCCCGCCCTGGTCGGACGAGAACATCTTCACCTTGAAGTCCTTTTCCAGTTGACGCACCAGGGTCATCACGTTTCCAGCTGCCTCACTCTTCTTTTGCAGTAGGAAGACCCACTTGAAGCGCGACGCCTCATCCTGCACCAATTGAAAGTACCTTGCACCTCCCGGGGTGGTGATGCCAACATAACAGACGTCCGACATCAATCGGGCACAGCATTCAGTAGCACGTTTGCCCTCTTGACGCTTGAAAGCCATTCGCTTGGACTTGGCTCCCTCGCACGCGATGCACCTCAGCGGCGTCTTCTTGAAGGAGTCCAACGTAAGTCCGTCCATGCCGTCGGCCAACCCTTCTTTCACCATCTTCTTCATGGCGGCTTCGTTCAGGTGCGCTAGCTTCAAGTGCCATCTCATCACGACATTGCTCTCCAAAGTCTCTACAGACTCAGCTGCCGTCACCGAAAGCTTCAACACTGGACTTGCTATCATCCAGTAAAACCCATCGGCTCTCTTCTTGAACTCCAGACGGATGTCATTCTTATCAAAGTACTTGCTACGCTGACGCTGATCATCCTTGTCGAAGTAAGACGGTTTCCAACCCGTCCGCTCAAGCAGTCTCTGGCTTATCAGGTTCGCCACTCCACCAGGTACATAGCGGACTCCGTGCAGCTCGAGGATCTTTCCGTTCGCCACGTCCAACACAATCAGTCCCGATCGTTCGTTGGTGTCCAGCCCTCCTTGCCAGTCGATAGTCAACAATGGGTCCTTGACCAGCGTGGTGAACGAGTTTGCATTGACGCACACATGCGCCCCGGCACCACCGTCCAACATCCATTCGTGCACCGAGTTCACCGCAGGCATCTGCTGGTCCTGCCCCCACGCCATGCGTATCGGCACGGGCTGGTTGTTGAAGTCACCGAGCTCTCCAGACCACACCAGCTTCAGTGGTGTCGCTCGTTTCCCCCCACAGTCACTCGCATCGGAGTCATTGCCCTTCTTGGCTTGGAGTGCCTTCCAACCATAGCAGTCTGCACGAAGATGACATTTCTTCTTACAGAAGAAACACTTGCGGGTCTCATCGTTCACCTTCTTCCCACTTCCTCCTTTCTTCTTAAACTTCTTCTTGGGATTCGGTGGGACTGAGCGCTGCGCCATCACCTTCGTCACTAATGCAGGCTGATCTTTCACAGGTACTTCGACAGCACAGGCCTTGTCAGTCTCATCTTCACCCAGCAGGACGTTCCCAACCGTAGCGAGATTAGGCGCGGCGCCAGTGTTGTTCCGATTGAACAGCCGCACTACATTGCGGTGGCTGTCGATAACTCCTTGCAGCACAATGCTCATCATGTCTGCGTCAGAAATCACTGCATTCATATTCGCCAGTTGCCGGCGCATACCTTCGAGCCTATCCAGGTAAGTCTCCATGCCTTCGCCAGGTTGGAACTTTGCAGCATACAAGTCACGTCGAAGTCGGATCTCACTGGCGTATGCGCGCTTTGTTTTGTCTTGTTCAAACGCAGTCCATATTTCGCGCGCAGTCGTCATCTTGCACACCTTCTTCGAGTCCTTCGGCAGCATGCCGAACAGCAACGCGTAGCGCGCGAACTGGTTGCGCTCCATCCACTGAGGGTCAGCCGCATTAGCCACGGCGTTGCCGGCGACAACATCCCAGCAGCCGTGCTGGACGAGGTAGCCCTCCACTTGGGCCTGGTACAGGTCGAAGCCTCCGTCTTCGGTGAACTTGGGCGGTTTCGACCCGCATACTCGCCGCGTAGTCGCACCACCACCAGTTCCCCCAGTCGCCACTTGTTGCTGGTTCGGCTGCTGTTGGCCAGCTGCTTGTTGGCCTTGTTGTCCTTGTGGACCTTGTTGTCCTTGTTGACCTTGCTGCTGGCCACCAGAGTTCGCCTGCATCGTACCGCCAGCATTCGTCTGCACTTGGCATCACCAGCGGCGCCTCTACAATGCACGTCTCCGCAATCCAGCGTAGGACAATCCGCCACGTCCGCGTCAGTAGGCCCTTCCACGTGCTTGGGCTCACTAACCTACGAGAGTCTTGCCCTCGCCGGCACCAGAGTAGGGCTTGTAGTTGCGCGACGCAGCGAAGTGAAGTAGATTGTAGACGCACTGGAGTGCGATGTAGTTGGAGAATTCAGAAGTGAGCCGAGTTGTGTTGCATCGGGGAAGGCCGCGGCCAAAAAACCCTTACGGTTCTCAGTGACTACTGCGGCTCGCACCAGCGAGCGAAGGAGGACCAGCGATGGCCATGATCCTTTCTCAGAGAACTCCGCAGAGTCTCTCCTGGACCTTTCCGTCTCCCTCATAGTCACAACCACTCACACCAGGTGCTCTTCATATTCCTAAGTATCTAACTGGAATGACTACCTTCAACTTCCTCATCATTCACTACTTGCCTTCACAACGTTCGCTCGTTGAAGTCTCGTACTCCCACTTCATTCCTTGTTCGATACTTGATCAAATGCAGACATGCATCCATGCAGCACGCGACCACTCGCGTGTCAACTTGCCCTTCTGCTCGAAGTCCGTAGCCTTAGGCCTCGAGCATCTCACAGTCATCATCCGCGTTCGACGCAGCGCCAGCCTCCGTGTCAGCAACGGCCTCAACCATCACCCACGCATTAGGAACGTCTTCCACGTTCAGTCGGCTCCGCTGACGCTCGAACTCAGCGGGACTCAACGCCTTCGCGAACACGTCCGCGAGGTTGTCAGCGGTCGGCACGTACATCACCTCCACCTCCTCCTCTTGGACATACTCGTTGATGAACCGCGCATGCTTTGCCATGTGACGGACCCTCGAAGTGTTGCCGTTGCTGGCCACTACTGCGATCGCACTCTGGTTGTCGCACCAAAGAGGCACTTGCAAGTCCTTGCCACCAAAGCCCAGCTCAAGCAGCAGCTCACGAGCCCACACCACCATCTTGCAGCACTCACAGCACGCCACGAGCTCAGATCCGCAAGTGTCTTCCGTCACACGTCGCTGACTGTGGCTCTTCCACATCCACATGTTGCCGTGCAAACGCAGTAAGTAGCCCGTCACAGATCTGCTCGTCTCCGGGCACGACTGGTGGTCAGCATCACAGTAGGCATCCAGCATAGGAAGTTCAGGCGTTGCCCTGTACACCAGACCCATGCGCTTGGTAGCCAGCGCGTAGAGCACCACGCGCTGAGCAGCACGATAGTTCTCCACAGTGTAAGCGCCCATGTATCGGCCTAGCGTTCTCACTGCATTCGCCAGGTCTGGGCGGGTGCAGGCAACTAGATACTGGAGCGAGCCCACGATCTCTCTGTACGGCAAGCTCGGGTCATTAATCTTAGCCTCATCCGTTTCGATCTTCAGTGTCTTCTCATGGTGAAACTGGGGAGACCGCACAGGTCTCGCAGATGCCAATCCAAACTTTTCTGCAAGTCTTTCAATGTAGGCAGTCTGCGAGAAGCACAGCATGCGTCCCGGCATGTAGTTCACCTCCATTCCGAGAAGGTGGTGCACTCTTCAGCTTGAACCGGCGGCCCAGCTCTAGGATCACCTCTCGGACGTCAGCAGCAGTTCCAGCCATCACGATGTCATCAACGTAGACAGTAAGAAACATTACACGTCCATTGCAGCGTCTCCAATACACCCCTGCATCATACGTGCACTGCACGAAACCAAGTTCAACTAGAACCTTGTGCAGTGTGTCGTTCCAGATCTTCGAAGCTTGCTTCAATCCGTAGAGCCCCTTCCGTAGTCGACAGACGCGACCCGTTCCGTCCTCATAGCCTTCCGGCTGCTCCATGTAGATGACAACATCCACCAAGTCACCGTTGAGGAAAGCTGTGACGAAATCAACATGCGTGCACTCCAGTCCAAGAAACATCGCTATCAGTATGACGAGTCGAACAGACTCAATGCGAACAACAGGAGAGTAGGTGGCCAGATAGTCTATACCAAACTTCTGCATAAAGCCTCGTATCGCCAACCTCGCCTTCAATCTCTCGACTTCTCCTCGCTCGTTTCGTTTCGCCACTAAGACCCAAACAGAAGTAAGAATGTTCGGCTTGCGTCGCCCCTTCCTTGGTTTTGGCCGTGCCACAAGCTCCCACGTTCCGTTCGCAATCAGGGCTGCGTACTCCGCGTCCACCGCTGCACTCCACCCCTCGGCATGCTCAGATGCCAGTGCTTCCGTCCTCGTCGTGGGGTTCAGAATGTCGTTCACCACTCCAATCAACATGCACTGCATCAAAGTGAAAGTCATCAGCCACGTGCTCGGGTTGAACTTGCTGTTCGGCCGACGTTGACGTCCCGATCGGCGCACAGTTGCGGGTGGGGTAGGAGTAGCTTGAGTACGAAGGGAACGACCGGTACTGGTCCTCGCCGGTGGTGCATTGCTCGCTGCATTCGAACCAATCTGCGCTCCAGAAGCACTTGTCACCGCTGGCGATGCTGTTCCCGGTCCACTGGCATTCACACTCCCACTGGTTCCGGCAGTCTGCGAGGCCACATTTGCACTCGCATCTTCTGCTGCAGTCGCAGTTGCCCCCACTCGAGCTGCCGTTGCTCCACATGCTCCACCGTGGCTCTCGTCAGGCTCAAACTCCTCGATAATTTCCCAGTCACTTTCATCGCTACTGCTCATACTCACATCTTCATCCGCATCAAGAGATTGCTTTTCTTCATCATCGAGCTCAGGAGTAGGTCGAACGTCGTCAACGACAGCGACTTGCTTCACAGGGAGGAGGACATACGGGATCTCAGTAGGCATTGCTGTACGTTTCCCGTAGTAGCGTTTGGCCATCAGCTTCTCCACGAAATCACCCCCCACTGCTACATCTTCACGGAAATGAACCGATCGCTGCTACATCATGTTGCCAGTCTCGAGATCAAGCAGTCGGTAACCCAATGTCGACTCTGCAATGCCGAGGAACACTGCAGGCTTGGCCCGCATTTCCAGCTTGTTGCTCTGCTTCACCTTCGGTACGTGGTAGTAGGCCACACAGCCACACACCTTCAAATTCTTCAGGTCCGGCTTGCGGTTCCAGAGCTTCTGCTGCGGCGTCATGTCTCCCAGCGCTTTCGTGACACTCATGTTGTCGACATACACTACGTAGTGAAGGATCTCCCCCCACAAACACGCTGGGGAGATTCGCAGCATCACGGATTGCACGAACCTTGCTCAGTAGTTTGCCATTCAGCTTTTCCACCAAGCAATTCTCCTCTGGCGTGTAGGCGTTTGTGGTAAGCAAGCGAATTCCATGCTCGGAGAGGAACTCAGTCAGCTTGGCGTTGAGGAACTCCCCGCCCTGGTCGGACGAGAACATCTTCACCTTGAAGTCCTTTTCCAGTTGACGCACCAGGGTCATCACGTTTCCAGCTGCCTCACTCTTCTTTTGCAGTAGGAAGACCCACTTGAAGCGCGACGCCTCATCCTGCACCAATTGAAAGTACCTTGCACCTCCCGGGGTGGTGATGCCAACATAACAGACGTCCGACATCAATCGGGCACAGCATTCAGTAGCACGTTTGCCCTCTTGACGCTTGAAAGCCATTCGCTTGGACTTGGCTCCCTCGCACGCGATGCACCTCAGCGGCGTCTTCTTGAAGGAGTCCAACGTAAGTCCGTCCATGCCGTCGGCCAACCCTTCTTTCACCATCTTCTTCATGGCGGCTTCGTTCAGGTGCGCTAGCTTCAAGTGCCATCTCATCACGACATTGCTCTCCAAAGTCTCTACAGACTCAGCTGCCGTCACCGAAAGCTTCAACACTGGACTTGCTATCATCCAGTAAAACCCATCGGCTCTCTTCTTGAACTCCAGACGGATGTCATTCTTATCAAAGTACTTGCTACGCTGACGCTGATCATCCTTGTCGAAGTAAGACGGTTTCCAACCCGTCCGCTCAAGCAGTCTCTGGCTTATCAGGTTCGCCACTCCACCAGGTACATAGCGGACTCCGTGCAGCTCGAGGATCTTTCCGTTCGCCACGTCCAACACAATCAGTCCCGATCGTTCGTTGGTGTCCAGCCCTCCTTGCCAGTCGATAGTCAACAATGGGTCCTTGACCAGCGTGGTGAACGAGTTTGCATTGACGCACACATGCGCCCCGGCACCACCGTCCAACATCCATTCGTGCACCGAGTTCACCGCAGGCATCTGCTGGTCCTGCCCCCACGCCATGCGTATCGGCACGGGCTGGTTGTTGAAGTCACCGAGCTCTCCAGACCACACCAGCTTCAGTGGTGTCGCTCGTTTCCCCCCACAGTCACTCGCATCGGAGTCATTGCCCTTCTTGGCTTGGAGTGCCTTCCAACCATAGCAGTCTGCACGAAGATGACATTTCTTCTTACAGAAGAAACACTTGCGGGTCTCATCGTTCACCTTCTTCCCACTTCCTCCTTTCTTCTTAAACTTCTTCTTGGGATTCGGTGGGACTGAGCGCTGCGCCATCACCTTCGTCACTAATGCAGGCTGATCTTTCACAGGTACTTCGACAGCACAGGCCTTGTCAGTCTCATCTTCACCCAGCAGGACGTTCCCAACCGTAGCGAGATTAGGCGCGGCGCCAGTGTTGTTCCGATTGAACAGCCGCACTACATTGCGGTGGCTGTCGATAACTCCTTGCAGCACAATGCTCATCATGTCTGCGTCAGAAATCACTGCATTCATATTCGCCAGTTGCCGGCGCATACCTTCGAGCCTATCCAGGTAAGTCTCCATGCCTTCGCCAGGTTGGAACTTTGCAGCATACAAGTCACGTCGAAGTCGGATCTCACTGGCGTATGCGCGCTTTGTTTTGTCTTGTTCAAACGCAGTCCATATTTCGCGCGCAGTCGTCATCTTGCACACCTTCTTCGAGTCCTTCGGCAGCATGCCGAACAGCAACGCGTAGCGCGCGAACTGGTTGCGCTCCATCCACTGAGGGTCAGCCGCATTAGCCACGGCGTTGCCGGCGACAACATCCCAGCAGCCGTGCTGGACGAGGTAGCCCTCCACTTGGGCCTGGTACAGGTCGAAGCCTCCGTCTTCGGTGAACTTGGGCGGTTTCGACCCGCATACTCGCCGCGTAGTCGCACCACCACCAGTTCCCCCAGTCGCCACTTGTTGCTGGTTCGGCTGCTGTTGGCCAGCTGCTTGTTGGCCTTGTTGTCCTTGTGGACCTTGTTGTCCTTGTTGACCTTGCTGCTGGCCACCAGAGTTCGCCTGCATCGTACCGCCAGCATTCGTCTGCACTTGGCATCACCAGCGGCGCCTCTACAATGCACGTCTCCGCAATCCAGCGTAGGACAATCCGCCACGTCCGCGTCAGTAGGCCCTTCCACGTGCTTGGGCTCACTAACCTACGAGAGTCTTGCCCTCGCCGGCACCAGAGTAGGGCTTGTAGTTGCGCGACGCAGCGAAGTGAAGTAGATTGTAGACGCACTGGAGTGCGATGTAGTTGGAGAATTCAGAAGTGAGCCGAGTTGTGTTGCATCGGGGAAGGCTGCGGCCAAAAAACCCTTACGGTTCTCAGTGACTACTGCGGCTCGCACCAGCGAGCGAAGGAGGACCAGCGATGGCCATGATCCTTTCTCAGAGAACTCCGCAGAGTCTCTCCTGGACCTTTCCGTCTCCCTCATAGTCACAACCACTCACACCAGGTGCTCTTCATATTCCTAAGTATCTAACTGGAATGACTACCTTCAACTTCCTCATCATTCACTACTTGCCTTCACAACGTTCGCTCGTTGAAGTCTCGTACTCCCACTTCATTCCTTGTTCGATACTTGATCAAATGCAGACATGCATCCATGCAGCACGCGACCACTCGCGTGTCAACTTGCCCCATTGTTGACTATCGACTGGCAAGGAGGGCTGGACACCAACGAACGATCGGGACTGATTGTGTTGGACGTGGCGAACGGAAAGATCCTCGAGCTGCACGGAGTCCGCTATGTACCTGGTGGAGTGGCGAACCTGATAAGCCAGAGACTGCTTGAGCGGACGGGTTGGAAACCGTCTTACTTCGACAAGGATGATCAGCGTCAGCGTAGCAAGTACTTTGATAAGAATGACATCCGTCTGGAGTTCAAGAAGAGAGCCGATGGGTTTTACTGGATGATAGCAAGTCCAGTGTTGAAGCTTTCGGTGACGGCAGCTGAGTCTGTAGAGACTTTGGAGAGCAATGTCGTGATGAGATGGCACTTGAAGCTAGCGCACCTGAACGAAGCCGCCATGAAGAAGATGGTGAAAGAAGGGTTGGCCGACGGCATGGACGGACTTACGTTGGACTCCTTCAAGAAGACGCCGCTGAGGTGCATCGCGTGCGAGGGAGCCAAGTCCAAGCGAATGGCTTTCAAGCGTCAAGAGGGCAAACGTGCTACTGAATGCTGTGCCCGATTGATGTCGGACGTCTGTTATGTTGGCATCACCACCCCGGGAGGTGCAAGGTACTTTCAATTGGTGCAGGATGAGGCGTCGCGCTTCAAGTGGGTCTTCCTACTGCAAAAGAAGAGTGAGGCAGCTGGAAACGTGATGACCCTGGTGCGTCAACTGGAAAAGGACTTCAAGGTGAAGATGTTCTCGTCCGACCAGGGCGGGGAGTTCCTCAACGCCAAGCTGACTGAGTTCCTCTCCGAGCATGGAATTCGCTTGCTTACCACAAACGCCTACACGCCAGAGGAGAATTGCTTGGTGGAAAAGCTGAATGGCAAACTACTGAGCAAGGTTCGTGCAATCCGTGATGCTGCGAATCTCCCCAGCGTGTTTGTGGGGGGAGATCCTTCACTACGTAGTGTATGTCGACAACATGAGTGTCACGAAAGCGCTGGGGGACATGACGCCGCAGCAGAAGCTCTGGAACCGCAAGCCGGACCTGAAGAATTTGAAGGTGTGTGGCTGTGTGGCCTACTACCACGTACCGAAGGTGAAGCAGAGCAACAAGCTGGAAATGCGGGCCAAGCCTGCAGTGTTCCTCGGCATTGCAGAGTCGACATTGGGTTACCGACTGCTTGATCTCGAGACTGGCAACATGATGTAGCAGCGATCGGTTCATTTCCGTGAAGATGTAGCAGTGGGGGGTGATTTCGTGGAGAAGCTGATGGCCAAACGCTACTACGGGAAACGTACAGCAATGCCTACTGAGATCCCGTATGTCCTCCTCCCTGTGAAGCAAGTCGCTGTCGTTGACGACGTTCGACCTACTCCTGAGCTCGATGATGAAGAAAAGCAATCTCTTGATGCGGATGAAGATGTGAGTATGAGCAGTAGCGATGAAAGTGACTGGGAAATTATCGAGGAGTTTGAGCCTGACGAGAGCCACGGTGGAGCATGTGGAGCAACGGCAGCTCGAGTGGGGGCAACTGCGACTGCAGCAGAAGATGCGAGTGCAAATGTGGCCTCGCAGACTGCCGGAACCAGTGGGAGTGTGAATGCCAGTGGACCGGGAACAGCATCGCCAGCGGTGACAAGTGCTTCTGGAGCGCAGATTGGTTCGAATGCAGCGAGCAATGCACCACCGGCGAGGACCAGTACCGGTCGTTCCCTTCGTACTCAAGCTACTCCTACCCCACCCGCAACTGTGCGCCGATCGGGACGTCAACGTCGGCCGAACAGCAAGTTCAACCCGAGCACGTGGCTGATGACTTTCACTTTGATGCAGTGCATGTTGATTGGAGTGGTGAACGACATTCTGAACCCCACGACGAGGACGGAAGCACTGGCATCTGAGCATGCCGAGGGGTGGAGTGCAGCGGTGGACGCGGAGTACGCAGCCCTGATTGCGAACGGAACGTGGGAGCTTGTGGCACGGCCAAAACCAAGGAAGGGGCGACGCAAGCCGAACATTCTTACTTCTGTTTGGGTCTTAGTGGCGAAACGAAACGAGCGAGGAGAAGTCGAGAGATTGAAGGCGAGGTTGGCGATACGAGGCTTTATGCAGAAGTTTGGTATAGACTATCTGGCCACCTACTCTCCTGTTGTTCGCATTGAGTCTGTTCGACTCGTCATACTGATAGCGATGTTTCTTGGACTGGAGTGCACGCATGTTGATTTCGTCACAGCTTTCCTCAACGGTGACTTGGTGGATGTTGTCATCTACATGGAGCAGCCGGAAGGCTATGAGGACGGAACGGGTCGCGTCTGTCGACTACGGAAGGGGCTCTACGGATTGAAGCAAGCTTCGAAGATCTGGAACGACACACTGCACAAGGTTCTAGTTGAACTTGGTTTCGTGCAGTGCACGTATGATGCAGGGGTGTATTGGAGACGCTGCAATGGACGTGTAATGTTTCTTACTGTCTACGTTGATGACATCGTGATGGCTGGAACTGCTGCTGACGTCCGAGAGGTGATCCTAGAGCTGGGCCGCCGGTTCAAGCTGAAGAGTGCACCACCTTCTCGGAATGGAGGTGAACTACATGCCGGGACGCATGCTGTGCTTCTCGCAGACTGCCTACATTGAAAGACTTGCAGAAAAGTTTGGATTGGCATCTGCGAGACCTGTGCGGTCTCCCCAGTTTCACCATGAGAAGACACTGAAGATCGAAACGGATGAGGCTAAGATTAATGACCCGAGCTTGCCGTACAGAGAGATCGTGGGCTCGCTCCAGTATCTAGTTGCCTGCACCCGCCCAGACCTGGCGAATGCAGTGAGAACGCTAGGCCGATACATGGGCGCTTACACTGTGGAGAACTATCGTGCTGCTCAGCGCGTGGTGCTCTACGCGCTGGCTACCAAGCGCATGGGTCTGGTGTACAGGGCAACGCCTGAACTTCCTATGCTGGATGCCTACTGTGATGCTGACCACCAGTCGTGCCCGGAGACGAGCAGATCTGTGACGGGCTACTTACTGCGTTTGCACGGCAACATGTGGATGTGGAAGAGCCACAGTCAGCGACGTGTGACGGAAGACACTTGCGGATCTGAGCTCGTGGCGTGCTGTGAGTGCTGCAAGATGGTGGTGTGGGCTCGTGAGCTGCTGCTTGAGCTGGGCTTTGGTGGCAAGGACTTGCAAGTGCCTCTTTGGTGCGACAACCAGAGTGCGATCGCAGTAGTTGCCAGCAACGGCAACACTTCGAGGGTCCGTCACATGGCAAAGCATGCGCGGTTCATCAACGAGTATGTCCAAGAGGAGGAGGTGGAGGTGATGTACGTGCCGACCGCTGACAACCTCGCGGACGTGTTCACGAAGGCGTTGGGTCCCGCTGAGTTCGAGCGTCAACGGAGCCGACTGAACGTGGAAGACGTTCCTAATGCGTGGGTGATGGTTGAGGCCGTTGCTGACACGGAGGCTGGCGCTGCGTCGAACGCGGATGAGGACTGTGAGATGCTCGAGGCCTAAGGCTACGGACTTCGAGCAGAAGGGCAAGTTGACACGCGAGTGGTCGCGTGCTGCATGGATGCATGTCTGCATTTGATCAAGTATCGAACAAGGAATGAAGTGGGAGTACGAGACTTCAACGAGCGAACGTTGTGAAGGCAAGTAGTGAATGATGAGGAAGTTGAAGGTAGTCATTCCAGTTAGATACTTAGGAATATGAAGAGCACCTGGTGTGAGTGGCTGTGACTATGAGGGAGACGGAAAGGTCCAGGAGAGACTCTGCGGAGTTCTCTGAGAAAGGATCATGGCCATCGCTGGTCCTCCTTCGCTCGCTGGTGCGAGCCGCAGCAGTCACTGAGAACCGTAAGGGGTTTTGGCCGCGGCCTTCCCCGATGCAACACAACTCGGCTCACTTCTGAATTCTCCAACTACATCGCACTCCAGTGCGTCTACAATCTACTTCACTTCGCTGCGTCGCGCAACTACAAGCCCTACTCTGGTGCCGGCGAGGGCAAGACTCTCGTAGGTTCTGTACACCAGACCCATGCGCTTGGTAGCAAGCGCGTAGCGCACCACGCGCTGAGGAACACTATAGTTCTCCACAGTGTAAGCGCCCATGTATCGGCCTAGCGTTCTCACTGCATTCGCCAGGTCTGGGCGGGTGCAGGCAACTAGATACTGGAGCGAGCCCACGATCTCTCTGTACGGCAAGCTCGGGTCATTAATCTTAGCCTCATCCGTTTCGATCTTCAGTGTCTTCTCATGGTGAAACTGGGGAGACCGCACAGGTCTCGCAGATGCCAATCCAAACTTTTCTGCAAGTCTTTCAATGTAGGCAGTCTGCGAGAAGCACAGCATGCGTCCCGGCATGTAGTTCACCTCCATTCCGAGAAGGTGGTGCACTCTTCAGCTTGAACCGGCGGCCCAGCTCTAGGATCACCTCTCGGACGTCAGCAGCAGTTCCAGCCATCACGATGTCATCAACGTAGACAGTAAGAAACATTACACGTCCATTGCAGCGTCTCCAATACACCCCTGCATCATACGTGCACTGCACGAAACCAAGTTCAACTAGAACCTTGTGCAGTGTGTCGTTCCAGATCTTCGAAGCTTGCTTCAATCCGTAGAGCCCCTTCCGTAGTCGACAGACGCGACCCGTTCCGTCCTCATAGCCTTCCGGCTGCTCCATGTACATGTAGATGACAACATCCACCAAGTCACCGTTGAGGAAAGCTGTGACGAAATCAACATGCATGCACTCCAGTCCAAGAAACATCGCTATCAGCATGACGAGTCGAACAGACTCAATGATATTCATTTGCGGCAGGGAGACTGTACATGTAGTGGTCGTCTACCTTACATGTCTTGAGGATCACGTAGTTTCCGTTGCGTATTTACATCTGACACGCTGGCTCGTGTTTCGCCTTGGATAGGCATGATAAGATACCAGTTATCAGATACCACTCCGTTCCATTGCAAGAGCATGAACCCACCTTGATCGTTGTTTCATTAGAAGAGCACGAAAATTAAACTGGATTTCAGTATGTTCAAACAAAAAATGTCCACTAACAATCCATCTAGATTGTAGAAATAGCTTTGACCGAGGCCTTTTTACTTACTTCTTGTGTTTTTTCCTCTTTACCGCATACAAAGACCGTGTCAATGGGCATATCAAAAGTACCGTATCATCCGTCTGCTTCTTTTGAGCCCAAGAACGTAAAAAGCACTAGAAAACTCGTAGGTTTAGTTACGAAGTGCCTGTATCATGCTCTTGTAATGGAACGGAGTGGTACAGGGCAGGACATGACTTATATTGATAACATTGGACTTTGGACTAAGTTCATGGTAACATCGGGAACGGGTCGCGAGGATCCACGTTGAGCTGTTTGGCTGCGACCAAGCAGACCATACAGCACACGATGGGAACAGGTTCCGAGCGCGCGTATAATTTCTGCTTTACGCAGCACTTGGTGCAAACGCACTGGTTGCATACTCCGCAATTGCGGTGTGTGGAGCGCACGAGTTTGGCCATCTTGGGCTTCTTACCGCATACGCTGCATGGTTTGCTCGGCGTCTTGGTGGTCGTCTTTGGACGCAGTTCATCGGTACGCGATGACTCCATGACGGAGATGGACTTGGCACTGCGGAAGTTGTACGAGTTCGTGTACCGCGAGCTGGTCAGCAGCAAATCCGACTCGGAGGAGGATGTCAGGTATTCAGACTCTTGAGTCTTCCTCGTGCGTTGGTTCTGGAGCGCAAGCGAAGTCAAACGCTTGGATGTGGCACTGATCGTCGCCTCTGCAGTCGAGAGCAAAATCTCCGTAGCGGCGTCACTCGCCATGAATGCAGGCAGGGAACCTCCCAAGTCAATCATGGCTTTACTGTACACCTTGACGCAGCCATGGACTTGTCTGTAGATGCAGCACATGGTGATGCTGGCTCGCACCACGCCGCTGTCTTCGGGTAACGGGGAGCACTCAGGGACGTCCACGCTTCGAAGGAGGTAGTATCCGTAGCGCTGGCCTCTTGAGTCGTGGCCGAACCCCATCGACTCCAGTGCGCAGACGTCCAGGTTGTTCACCACCCGTGTGTCGCCGAACGTCTCGGCAAGTAGATACTTGATTACAAGTTGTCGGAATGGGTCTTGCTTCGACCCGCTGTCCAGAACGGACAGAACGTCGCAGTCTAGTGGGTTTCTGTCCATGAAGAGCATCGTGGCCCCCATCTCGCTGCGAGTCTTGGCGTGGATACCGTAGAGGATATCTTCCACCGAGCCCTCCACGGAGCCGACACAAATGACCGTCGGTTTATTCCCCGAGCCTCCCATTCGACTCTGGTCCAGTCGATCGGTTGACTGCGCCTTGCGCTTGTAGACCCGCAAGCGGTTCTGCCTTTTGAGCAGCTTCCAGACGTGTTCGTCTTGGTCGGGTCGCCCCATTCGGTCGTACTCACACTCGAGTGCTAGAGTCGAGACACGATGCTGTGTGCGAGATGGCGGAACCCCTCGACGTTTCCAGGCTCCAGTGTCGCCTGGGACGACGACACGGACATCGTTTCTCGTACGGACGGCATGGAAGGTGAAGTGGGTTCCAGGAGGGTGAACCGATGTCGAGCCCCCCGCGAGTCCGGAGCCGTCGCGCGTCTTGGAAAAGCGTGAATGGATGCCTTCTCTTGGGTTGGGGGCACCGGCGCAGTCGCTCGTCGTACGGGTTCTGCCATCGCGTGACTATTTGCGCCTCCTGCTCGTGTTGACAAGTGGGCAGAGGTGCCACGAAGGCCGGGGTTGACGCAGTGTGTAGCCCCCTGGTAAGATGAACGATCATCGCATGTAACGCGGGCTGCAGGTTCTCCTGCTGCTGCTGTTGCGGACAGGATGCGGATCGTCTGGTGGGTGGACCAGAGGGGGGCTATGCACGCCAAGCATCGAGTTCCTCGGTTTTATGCTGATTTGAGACTTGGCTCGCTGCCAGGTGCCTGTTCCTGGTTGACAGCAGTGACGGCTAGAAGCGGGCACGCAGCGTTACACTTGACAACGTACCAAAAACACCACTGCAAATCGCGTCCTTCTATTTGGGGTAATCCTGGGGGTTGCACCATCAGACCCCCGCATTAGAAAAACTAACTACTGGACAGGGCAACGGGTCCGTTCGCTGGAATACTCGTCGCTGGGCCCGCCTCCGCAAATACCGCGCGGGTTTGCTATGGCTGCGCTCCTCGCACCCGCTCACTACCGCCTTCTAATATGGTCGACCTAACCCTTTAGTAAGGGTGCTAATGACAGTGCTGGTAAAAACGTTTGAAGCACGAACGTTTGCAACGTTGGTGTGTGTTTTCCGTTTTTACTTGAACGTGTTTACCGTTTTTACTGTTATTTGACGTAATTACTAGTAAGAGGTGTGACTTGGTTTTGCTATGCGTTACATGGACCTGAGCACGCCATTATTCGGGGGATTGCTGTAATTTTGCCCTGTGCTGAGCAGTGTTCAACCTCTACAACGTGTCGCGGCGGCTCGAGCTGTGTGGCACCTCCAAGCGCTACACCTTCGACTACGCTGTTCCAGTGCCGTCTGGGCTATTAGGCCGTGTGTGACGTCGAGTGCTGTGGCCACAGGGGTGTTCAAGCGGCGTCACGGTCGCGGTATGTCAGCAGCAGCAGCGACGACAACACAGAATATGCTGCGGGTGACCAGCACAACTCTCACGGTCCCATGTGTACTTGGCATCCTGTGGATGAACGATCTCACCGGGTTTACGACAGGTTCCTCGAGGCGCTGATTGGATGTACAAGCAGCAACGCATCTAGTGGCCGCAACACGTGAGCTTTGGTTGGTGTATTGTCGACGACATTTCCAGTTCCATCCAACGTACCGCTATGCCTGCTCTTTAGAGGTACTTGGGGTTGCTGCACAAACAACGAATCTGCCACGGCCCAACCCAACACGACACATTACGGGTCGGTGCTCGCTGCGGGCAGCAAGGACGGCCACTGTCGGTGATCCAGTTCGGACTTTCAAGCTGCTGAGCACCTACCCGAGCTACCTCGAGCTACCAGCCGGCAACTCGATTAAGATGAACGCTTAAAGCGACGAGGCCAACTGACAGCTCGAGAACGCTATGAAGAGCGCGTGCTGTGGTCACATGTACATCGTGTGCTGGGAGACCCTGACTTCAAGCAACCCAGGCGTTGACGAGTACGCGCATCTATCTAGGTTAACGGCTTCGCAGCTGAGCTCGTGATTCATTGACTGCTTGGCGTCAACCTGCCTCTTAAACCCATAAACCCCACAATTGGAGCAGCAAATGCAGACAAGTAACGCCGAAATGAAGATCATGCAAGTAAAATGTTTTTAGTCAATGAAGTTGCATTTTCATATACATTTGCTGTGTTGAAATCTTAATGATGGCATGGCTACTTGCATTACGCAGGTGGTGCAGATCATTGCCACATTTTGCTGAAGACGGAAGCACGCGCTTCGAGTCGAAGTTCGAGGTCGAAAGCCTGTTGTTGTAGAATGTCTCGCTCAAGATAACCAAGTATTGATCAAGGCGTTTGGTGCCACCGGACGCTTCACTACAAGGTAGTCGGCTGGGAAAACAACGCCACAAGTGGTGTTGTCAGCCCTCGCGTCCCCGTTGGTTTTCGCGGTTCTTGGGGAAATGTGGTATCGTTAAAATCGGGAATGGGAACAGCACGTAGGTGGCGGTCGTCTTCAGTAGCCCCACTGTCAACTTCTTCCATGCCGACATCGGCGTCGTCGTTGGCTGATGCAGGTTCCGGTACGGGCTCTGGTGCAGAGGGAGACGGAAGGTGAGCAAAAGCGCCCATCCAGTCCGTAAGAATATCGCTTGTCATCGTGCTGGGTGCTTCTAGCGAAGGGTTATCTTGCACATCATGCTCTTCAGCTTGCGGATTCACACGTGCAACGGCATCCTCTGACTCAATAGTAATTGAGCCTGGGTTAGTGTCCATGCTGCTGCTTGCAAAGTTTAATTCCCGGCGGTGACGTGATGACCAGGGAACGAGAGGGGAGCGTCTAGCAATGCCGGATGGGTTTCGAGAGTGAGGACGGCTTGAAGCGGAAGGTATGGACCCTGAACCGGGCTGAGCATGCCTTGGAGTTGAAGATACGAGATCTGAAACGGGCTGGGAACGGCGTGGAGTGGCGTGCGGGGACGGTGGCGGACGCCCAAATGCAAATGCGAGATGCGAGCCGGGTGCCCGAGTATTTGTCAGGTTGGCATTCCACTCATCGTCTTGAAATTGGCGCTCTACCGGACTGATAATACGACCAGTCTTGCCCCCACATTCTTCTTGACCAGCTTCTTCGTCATCATCGTTTTGCTGAGTAGATGTACTTGCTTCGGCTTCTCTGTGGTCACGTTCCCGGATAGCTTGACTAACGGCTGCAGCCTTATTCACCTTGTCAGGTTTTAGGCAGTTTCGAGTCGGTGTGTGAATCCGTCCAAGCACGCTAAAATATCGTTCGCAGGTTGCAGTATTAGCAGCAATGGATAGAATTGCAAGCGCAAGATCCGGTAGGTTAGGACCCGGAGACTTGAGCTTGGCGTGATTCCAAAAGTCTGCAGCTGTAGGAAACTGGCTCACTTTCATCGAGTCTTGATCGCCAACATACAACGAATCCTGACACCAACGTCCAACATGGTGGCGTAGATATCCAGAGTCTCGTCTGAAAAATCGTTCAAAGTAAAAGACAGCAAAGTTGCAGACTGAGTTAATTGAAGAAATACCTTCATCGGGGAGCGACCTCGCCACATCACGGTACCGAGGGTGCAAGCACAGCGCCAATATAAACAAAGGCTGCTCACAGTCGGCCCATCGTGCTTCTACAAGTGGTATCAAATTTCCAGCATACGGCCCAGCGATAAAGCCATCCAAAATACCACGAAAGCACAGAACAACATCGGCCAACGTGTTCTCGTTACGTTGCAGGATAAACGATGCGTTACAAAGCGGTCGAATTGCTCGTTCAGCTTCCGTCAAAGTGTTCCAAAACCCATCATCACGAAAAACGTGTAAATCATCAGGTAGTTCATCGTCGTTCAGGTATCTGGTGGCAAATTGCTTCAGGGCAGTTTTGACACGAAGTAGCGATGTGAAGCAAGGTTGGATTGAATTCCACCTTGTATAACAGAGTAAGAAACGCGAGAGGCTTTGGAAGGGCGTATGTCGTCATGACAACATCCTTAGCACGCCTGAGCCACTTGGACGACGATGCATTCAGTGCATTAACAGCTTTATACGCTTGGTCAGTGGTTGAGCGGAAGCTCGTGCGTTGCAGCATCGCTTTCACCAGGTTATTGATATCGTGTGCGAAACACTTGCCAAAGTGGAGACGGGGCCAGCGAACAGCTAAGATGCGTCGAGCACGCTCGCATTGGCCGGCATTGTCGGTTATCACCGATCCAATGTTCCACCCTTGCTCAAATGCAGCGACCATCAGCTCCTCCAGTTGTCTAGCAATAGCAATACCATGATGATAGGAACCAACTTCGTGCAAACCCGCGACAAAACAAACGCCAAACAGACTGAGCTGGACGTTTAGCAAGTGCATTTTCGAAATATTTTGCCACACATCACTCAGAAAATTCACACGCCCACTAGTATCATCCTGCTTTGTGCGAAGCTTGCAGCTGCTAAGCTCCAAAACTTCATGGGTGTACGAGTTCAAAATGCGTTCACCCATAACACGGCGCGATGGAATAAACGCCAAACAGCCCGGGTTCAGAAAGCAAAAAAGTCGCTTGGTTACTGGATGTTCAACGAAAGAATCCGGCAGCGCTAAAGCCACTTGGAACTCCAGCAAAAATCGCTCAAACATGTGCAGCCACTACCCTGGTGAATAGGTGTGGTTGGGCACCCCATTTGTATCGCCACTCGATATGTTCATAGAAACCGGGGGAACGTGCGTTGGCTGGTCAGTGAAGCTTGGAATTGGGTAGCTTGGTTGAGGAGGTTGCAGCTGATGTTCGACCTGTGAAGAGCTGCCAAGATGCGGAGAAGCCACACGTATCGCCTCGAAGGGTCCTCCTTCACGTGGTGTTGGAGGAACAGGGGCACTTTCAAAATCCGTAATGTTGTGTACGTTCCTGAGATGACTCTCGAAATTCTCCCGTCTCCCAATAATCCGTTTCGGCGACGACAAGTTGGGCTGGGGGACTCCTGGGTTTGCAAGCCTTTGTGCCTTCTTTCGTAGAAGATGTTGTGTTAGACATCGCTTGCACTGGGTGAAATAGTGAGCTCTGTTCGCTTTCTGGGTCTGCTTTACAAAATGTGCGCGAGCTGCACATGGAGGGTGACCCATTGGTCTTTCTCTACGCATACAGGACATACAAAACAAGTCAGCTTATGGATGAGCAAACACCTACCAAAGTACACGTACGTGGAGATGGTTGACGGCCCAGCTTGGTAGTAGAAAAGGAGAATGAGCTCTGAGGGGGACTTGACAAGTCACTTGCCCTCGCGGTAGAAAGATTTCGAAGGATTTAGTTGGTACAACTGGTACAGTGGGAACAGCTCTTTTGTCCTTAACTGTGAGCGCTTGACCTCTACATACGCAACACCCAAGCATGTATGTAGACCATAGAGGATGCAGGCCATCTCGCGTTGTTGCCGTCACCCTGGAGAGTCCAAAGCAGTAAGGGGTATTATTTGGGTGGCTAGAGTACTGTTGTTGGTACGAACGAACGTTCGTTGATGCCCAAAACACGTTTTTACGTTTGTTGAGGCGTTTTAACGTTCCTTGGGAAACGAACGTTCTAAACGTTCGTTGCCAGCACTGCTAATGATGCATTGAGTGGTGTTATTGGTATTTTGTCGTTACACTTCGGCTCGAGCGTCGTGTCTAAGACGCTGGCAACCACACGAACACATCTTGCTTTCGTTCTGAGTCGGTTGGACCGGCGCCTAATGAGTCAGGATCTTATCGGTGCTGACCGTCAACCTTGGGCGTTAAAAGTCCTTCGAAGGAGTTGTCCTAAGGTGCATGAACGTCGCGCTGCAACCAGGGCGTAGTGTGCAGGTACCGGTACTTTATGTATCAGTTGGAACCCTGGCTCGGATTACCGCTGTTTAGCAGTGATCGGCGTTTGTGCACTTGCGTCTCGAGACTCTCGGGCACAGCTGGATGGTGGGCAGAGGATTGAAGTCAGCTGTTATCGGACTATGTATAATATTTATTAAAATAGTATTAAAATACATGTACATTACCGGCCATTTGCAACCCGGGTTGTATTTCTCGCATCACTGGTCGCTGATTGGGCGGTTGCCCAGTATTGACCAGGATTCTTGCTGATACTGCATTGAACAGTGCAGTTGTACATGTATTATTATTAATACATGTACTGTATAAATACCAGCGAGTTGTGCAACCGGGTTTGCTACTTTCTCTTGATTGGCTAAAAACATTTATTTGTCTAAGCACGCAGACTTGGATGCCTGCCGCGCTTTTTATCATTGCACAGGGCTACTAGAAGAACAATTAGTACTGAGAGCTGCTTGCCGTATGCGGCACAAACTTTTTTACCTCATTATCACTAGTAAACGTGTAACGTAAGCTTTCGCTAAGCTCTACCGAACGCCTAAGCTTGTTTGGTCTGATTTCACTACACTGGCCTTGACTTGAGCACTACGCGACGTCCACGGCGTGAAAGCCAGCGAGCGCTGCCAAACCGAACCACCCAGCAATGCTGGGCCAGCATCAACAAGATGCAAATTGCATACAATTTGGTAGTATGTGTGACGGCGATTCTGCGGTGATATGGTCATTGCAGAGCATTTTCAAACGATTATATGACCATGTTGAGATATCTCACCAAGTAGTATATTGCGTCGTAGAAGCAGACTAGTACCAGGTGCACTTTATGGAGGGTAGCCCGCCAGAATGCAAAGGCGCTAAAGAAAAGCTTGACGGTATGCGTCGGCGCGCAGCGCCAGAAAAAATCGTCTGATGGAGAAGCTTCACCACAATGAACACGTTGTTGCTACAGGTACTATACTCTACATTGTCCTTGTAAGATACATATAATTTATATACGAACTTCACGGGCTCGGGCTTGTTGCGGCTTGTCATGGTGCGGAATGCTTCTGCAACCCTTCACCAGTGCATGCAACAAAATAACATAGTTTTGTATGGAGGCGTCGTTTTGCAACTGTGACTGAGTTTTTGTACATGTATGGGATTTGGGTTGCAAAACTGCTCGGTACCTGCTACTGTACCGCGAACGCAACCTATGTTGCAATTGATACGCCGCCTTTTCGGCTCAGAATCTAGCTACCAAAACAATTAACCTTCTAAACTTGATAGCTATGTATTTGTACTCATTATTGAATTATATTTGTGAAACTTGCCTTTTAATTAATATCGTATGTATGTAGTAATTGCCTTCATCTCGGGACTTTTCTTTTTCTTTATTGACGAATGCTACTGTACGGTACAGAACTGCAATTCGAGCCAAGTCGAATCGATCACGACGGCGACCAGCGCACGACCGGCTGGCGCTCGCAATCACCGTCCGCGAGACGCAGCACTCATAACTCTGCCATGATGTGCACTTACTTCGACTCGCTAAAGTCGAAGCTCGAGGTGTGGGTTCTACCGGGATAGTCGCTGACCTTCAGACGAGCACGGCCGCCACGGGCTTTGATTTGGCGGGGCACAACTATAATACATGTAATGGCCGCAGAAAAACACCTGCAGTCAAGTGCCGACGCGAAAGTGTGCGGCTAATGCTGGATCTCCAACGTGCTTAGGGCGTGTGCACGCACGCTGAAGTGCTCGTAGCAGCCGGCCATGCAGAGTGACGATTCGTCACTGACCATGTATTGGATGCAAATACCGTACCGCATGCTCCAGCCTGTGTGCTTCAGTCCAATTGCCTTCGGGTCTCGGTGACGCTCGAAACGAAGCAGAAAATGCCTGCACCCCATCACATCACCGCGGTGAAATTTCGCCTGGGAAGCTGCAATAATGGAGCAGGCACGTGACGAACTGACGTTGGAGACGTTACAATTTATGATATGCATTAGGCGAGCATGGAGGCGGACGATGTCGCCGGGCTCGACCGCGTTTTTGCCGCGGCTGCTGGTGGTCTGCATGCAGACGCAGGCCCGAACCGGAACTCACCTGAGCAGCGCGACCAGGTTGCACTGAGTCTGTGCAGGGGCACGTAGCATTGAATGGTATCTTGTGCGAATCCAACGCATGCAGAGCTCGATTACAGACTTGTGGGCTCTGGTCAAGACCGAGGCCGGTCGCTTTGCGGCTCGCTCTCGGCCTCGTCTTGCGTGCTCTGCAGGCTCGGCCAGCGCAGCAGCTGGCCGACGTCAGCTTCGGTTGGTGAAGCTGCGTAAAACCACGCAGCGGGTAAGAACCTAGTGAACCGGTTTGGGATCTGGTGAGTTTATACAACTATATGCGATTATATAGGCAATTGTTCTACACAAACCGATTCCTGTGTATTTGGTAGTATCTATATAAGAACAACATTTGTTTTCACAATCATACTGTTTCTGACGGCTGTTAAAAGCACCGTGGGATGGCGAATACTATTTTACCGGAGACTATGCCGCTGGGAGTGCGACCTGCACCTTGCGGAGGCACCATCTTTCCACTGCTGCTTGCACATCCTTCTCCCCACATGCGTGGTCCGGTCGACCGACACTTGCCAACTCCCCTCTAACGTCGCCAAACTCTCGGATCCAGGAATTTGATAACCCGTTCCCGAATTTCGAGAACTGTTCGCACAAACAGGTCAAGACCCCCCCCCTCCTGCATGCAACCACCTAGTCCCAGCGCCCGTTCGAGTCTCAGCAGTGTGTCCGCCATCATGCAGTCAAGTCACTCGGAGTCCGGGGCTTCCACCGCCTCGAGCGTCAAATTCCCGCTCCCAAAAGACCATTTCGGACAGGTGAACATCTCCATGGAGCAAACCGACGAGTACCGAGCGTTGGTGCGTCGGAGAGTCGATGAGCTGCTCGCGGACGAAGAAATCTATGCTGCACGTAAAGCGGCGCACCAACCGCGACTTGATCCGAGCGACTGGAAGTTCGTTCGCTCGCAAGATGAAGTCAAGATGTACAGGCGGCGACGACGGGGGCACGTCCAAAAGACCCGAGCGAGGACCGGCAGTCTACCCGATCCCAGTATCATCGCGTTGGGTCGAGTGTCAGGTTCGATTGAGGATTTGCTGTATGGGAACTTCATGCACGAACCCACAGACTGCGCACTGCTGCGGGTGCTGGAGCTGGACGCGCCGGACGACCCGCTGCATTTTCTAGGGCTCAAGTGGGTGCTCAAGAAGATGCCGCTGCAAGCTATCGTCACACCTCGAGACGCCTGCTATCTGGAGGCGATGGGGGTGGAGCAAGACGCCAGTAACCAGCGGTTCGGCTACGTGGTGCTGCACTCGGTGGATATTCTGCAATGCCCTCCGTTCGACCGCAGGAGGAACGATATTATCCGCGGCGAGATGTTTTTCACCGGGCTGTTCCGCGAGACTACGCCGGGCTTCGTGGATGTGATGGTGCGCGGCGTCTTTGATTTATCGGGGGATTTACCGAGGCACGCCGTGCCGCTCGTGTCCATGTCGTTCATCTCCGGTCTGCTCAGGGGCGTCGAGTGCGCCGAGGCCAAGAAACTCACGCTGCTGTCACGCCACAACTCTGTGTCCGGCTTCAACCTGGACGCAGTGAACCAGGGGGAGGCCTTCGCCAAGGACGCCGTGTGCTCCGTCTGCATCAAGCGCAGCAAGCGGTTGTTCTCGTCTACTCGTCTGCGCGCATGCCGCGTGTGTGGCGTGGCGATCTGCTCCAAGTGCTCCGCCAAGAACAAGCGCCTATTCCTCGGGTCCGAGCGGCCGTGCGCGTTTGCCGTCTGCTGTCCGAACTGCGTGCTTGAAGCGCAGCAAATGACGGGGATGCGGCCATGTGATCCCGAGTACGCCGTCGTCGCAGATTTCTATCTCCACGGACCGGCACTCGAGTCGTATTCCGGCGCTCTTGATGCAGCAGCGGCCCAGCAACAGTACATGGTCTCACTTAGCGCCTCGGAGATCGACGAGAGCGAGTGGTGGGGCGACGAAAAGACCGACACCGGGTCGATCCCCGATGTCGTGCGAGAGGAATCGCCGACCGGCGGGCAGCGCTCGACGGACGCCACGCTGGACGAGAGTTGGGTCGGACGCGACTTCATGGACGGCTACGCGTCCACGCTGAGCGATGTGAACGGCTTCAGCTCCAGCGCAGACGAGGACGATGACTACGCGCTCGACATCGAAGCAGTCGAGCAGTGGCGCGAGCCGCCGTGCGAAGAGGGGGTTGAAGTTAAATCCGCATCGGACGCCTTGGCGCTGCTGCTCAGGAGAGCCGCCTCCATCGGCAGTCAGGTGCAGCAGAACGACTCGGTCATGCACGAGATGCAGCGCACGCAGTCTCGGCGACTAGGAATATAAGCTGGGGGATGCAGGTACCGGTAGAGTACATGTACATGTAGCACTCGTGTAGTAGTGGTAAGAACAATCTGAGCCGTGAGACTTCAACTGCTTCATCTTCCATCGTCACGATCGCAAGTGACGATCTGCAGTCTGCCCTCGGCAAGGGACCTCCATCCGAGCCGGTGGACCACCGAGTGAAGCGCAACGTGGCGTGATCGACTCATCTGAGTCTGCACTTCAACCTGCACCAAGCAGTGCTGGGTGTCACGAAGCACCATTGGCAATAATGCTTCGTCCATCGTCCAAGGTGAGCTTCCCGCTGCCGAAAAACTACTTCGGACACGTTCAGGTCACAGCCGCGCAGAAGTTGGGATACGAAAGGCTGGTGCAGCCGAGACTTGATGCACTACTGCAGGACCACATTGACCGGAGGGCGAACAAACTGCCGAGTCTCCCACCTGCAGACTGGAAGTACGTGCGCTCGTACGAGGAGCTGAAAATCTGCAGGCGGAAACGTCGTGGCCGCTCGCTGGAAGAGGTCGCAGCCGAGGAGGACTTCCCCGACGCGGTGCAGGCCGTAGCTGAGGGATAACCGAGCATTGTCGCCACGGCAGCATCTGGAGATACCCGTAGAGAAAGTTCTCGACAGGCACCGTCGAGAACTTTCTCTACGGGTTATCAGGTACCAACTACGAGGAGATGCGAACCGCGACCTCCTTCTTGGACGCAGGCACCGACTCGGCCATCTTACGAGCTGTCCACGCCGGATGATCCACGGACTCAAGTGGCTGCACAATGCCTCGGCTCCGGTCATCGAGGCGCGCAACGTTTGCTTCCTCGAGGCGATGGAGGTCGAGCGAGACGCCAACGACGAGAAGTTCGGCTTCCTCGTGCTGCACTCAGTGAATATCCCATAGTGTCCACCATTCGATCACTCTGCCAAAGTCGTCCGTGGCAAGCTCTTCTTCTCCTGCATATTCCGTGACGCTGCGCCGGGGGTGGTTGACGTCGTGCTACGTGGCATCTTCCATACGTCCGGCGAGTTGCGGAGGTGGGGACGGGCTTGCTCTCGTGTGAAGCTTCGTTGGTGTCGGGTTTGCGGCATCGCTGTGTGCTCCAAGTGCCGCGTGATAGGCTTCCTTGGTAACAATAAGCCGCACACCTCCTGTGTGTGCTGTTCGAACTGCGCGCGAGAGGCTCGACACATGACTGCACAGAAGTCGAGTACGCAGTTGTGGCCGACTACTTCATGGAGTCGTTTTGGGAGTCTGAGCCCCAGGCTGAAGTCGCAACGCTGTTCACCATCCCGTTGCAATGGGCGGGGCCTCTGAAGGAGCCCATCGCTGCGTTCTGCGACTGGAAGCAGCATCGACCAGGCCCGGTGGCGGCTCAGAACTGGAACTCGTCCCTGAATTAGACGTCGAAATCATCGTTCAACGAGGACCATGGAAGTGTTGAGGGCTCCTCGAAAGAGAGCATCATAGAACTGAGCGACGACGACACGAACAAGTTGCGATTCACCTCGAGCTCAGACGAAGGAGGTAGCTTCTACATGTATATCCATAGGTATTTTACAGTCCGGTGCTGTCCACATGCAATCGGGCTTTGGGCTGAGCAGCCACGATGACAACGAACCGGTGAACGTGCTCCATTATCCACAACATGTAAGATGCACAGTGTTCAATTCTGTAGCCAACGAGGAAGCATCCACGGCGGCGACCCAGAGCTCGTTTTTCGTGAACGAAACGGAAAATGAAGGCTTGTCGGTGCCGGATAATACGTACCTAAAAATGCACCTAAACTGATCTAAAAGTCCTAATAATACCGTAAGATACATCGGTTTTTAGATCGGTTTTTAGAGCAGATTAGCCTTCAGTCCGCCTTGTGAACGTGATCCGAGGCACTGCTGGGTGGATAGTGAAGTCCAGCTGGACACTCGCGCGTTGGCACTCGCCTGTGGACTTAGCGTAAGACACAAGGGGGTGGGGCAGGACGCGAAGCGTCGCCCCCCGAGCGAAGCGAGAGAGGGGCGGGCCCCCCGCAGCGTCGTCGCTAAGTCCTCGGCTTCGGTCAGGCGCGGTGTCTAGAAAAAAAAATAACTCCCAGTCAGGGCAACTACTCCGGCCCACGCGCCGACCATCGCAGACCTCCGCTTCGCTTCGGTTGCAAACGGTCTCTCTGAGGCCTCACATGTATTTGTATGTGGTGGTAATTTAGAGCGAATTTAGAGCAGATTCTCCAAATCGGGTAATTTACATTAGGACTTTTAGATCAGTTTAGATCAGTTTTAGGTACGTTTTCTCCGCTACCGGCTTGTCGTGGCGGACGGTTGCCGCGGCGTCGAATATGTGCTTCAACTACATCTCACATCTACATGTAGTGTTCGTGTGCTACTACGAGTGTTTATCGATGTAAAACTTGACGCAAGTCTGTATTGAGGCAAAAATGAAGGTACAAACCAAACCAAAACACTATGGACAGCTTGAAGACACGAGCTGCTTGAGCTTGAGTATTTGCTAGTCCCTCTACGGACGCGCATGCATGAGCAGCGGCGCGGCGTGGGAGGGCGTTTCGTACATCTGGTAGGTGCCAGGCGTAGCGTTGCTCCGCTGGCCGCCGGCGTTGGACTTGGACCGCACACGGCTGATGTTCCGCTGGCGAGGGTTGCCGGGAGTCCGCGTGTTGCGACTTGCGCGCTCGGCACGCATGCGAGCGGCGCGTTCACGGTCTCTCTGAGCTTCAGCCTTGGTGCAGATGACGCCATTCCTCTTGGTGCCTGCACCCAGAATGAGGAGCAGGGCGACTACGCTGAATCCTGCAATGGCGTACAGGTACATGAACTCCTTCTCCACCATTGTGTCATGTGTATGCATGTACACATATCCCAGGTCTGCCAAGAAGAAGATTGCGAACAGCATCGTCGTCGAAGAGGCTCGGCCGCGCGTGTTAAACATGCCGACACAGGCCGACCACGGGGCAGAACTTGTGCCCAGACCCATGAAGAAGTACATGACCATGACCACGAGACTGACATACAGGCCTGAGCCTTCCGTATTCGCGAGGAAATCCGACGTCTCGTTGAAGCCCAGAACACCAGCGCAGATCGCCACGGGGATGAGCGTACCGAACAAGACGGACTTGTGGTCCAGCTTGTCGATGAAGAAGAAAGCAATGACGGCACCAGAGACCTGCAGCGCCATGGCGTTGACGAATAGCTGGTCCTGATCCGTGTACTCGCTGGCGCCCTTGTAGCTGACGAAAGCATTCAGAAATCCGGTCGTCAGCGACGACACGAGCATCAGGAAAAGGCCAATCAAGAACTTGAAAGGGCCCGAGCCAGCATCGTCTGAGGTTTCCTCTTCACGCATGATCTTGAGCTCCTCTTGGACATCCGGCTTACGACGCAGAATAACAAGACAAGCCTCGCATGCTTCCCAGCCCTTGCGATCAAGTACCCAGTACGGACTCTCCGGGAACACGTTCACTACCGGAGTGACTAGCGCAATCACAATGCAGGCGGCGAACGTCTGCCAGATCCAACCCAGCTGATTCACGGTCGCGAAAATGCCACCAAGCAAGCTGCCAGCAATGAAACCCATACCCAGTAGCAGCACGGCCTTACCACGCATCTCTTTAGTGGAGATTTCAAAGATGTAGATGGCCAGAGAAGGCAGCAGAATACCGCACGAAGCACCGAGCAGACCGATACCAGGCATAAGCAGGGTCTTGCGAAGATCGTCGTTGGCACTTACGGCCACCATACCAAGGGTGCTGAACAGGCCACCGGCAACGATAGCCAGGCGACGACCGAGGAAGAAGTTCAGGAAGCCAGAGATGATGGTACCGACGAAGCACGCACCGTACAGCATATACGTGGTGGTTCCGTCGCCGACATTGCCGCTGAGCACACCATCATACGTCACAACGTAACTAGCAAAACTTGCAGACTGCTCCAGCGTCGAAAGCAGGTTGAACAACCAGCCAACGCCGACGCCACCGAGAATGCCCATGAAGGCAGCCAACGAGAAGGCGTACTGCGATGACGCGGACATGACCTTGGAGAAACCTTCATTGTACATCATACGCGTCTGGATGATATTCAAGAATGGGATGCACGACAGGACCACCAGCGGGATGATCATACCGGTACAGAAGATGAAATCGAAGAGGAACTGTAACTGCTGGAACACCGGAATGCCGGCAATCGACGAGTGCGGGAAGCTCCACATGCGGAAACACTCGTTAATGCCGTAAAGGGCAGCGACGTACGCGAAGAAGAGCGACAGCGAGTACTTGAATTTCCAGTCCAGCACGATCCACGTAGCCAGGAAGTAAGCCGTGACCAACGCGGCCATGGTAGTGAAGTAGATGATCGCACGAGTGACCGGATTCATGGACCGCATGCCCACACCGATGCCGTGGAACACTCCGAGCAGAATGACCGTTGCTACTGCTGCACCAAGTGAGTACCCGACGTACATGATGTCTGATGTCTCGAGCGTGGCCATGTAGAACATCAACAAGAAGTGTCGGCTTTCACGAATAATAACGGTAACACGCGAAATCATGTTCGAGTTGTGAAACTGCTCCAGGTCACCCTTCCACCAGCCTACCCAGCCGCCCTTATTCGCCGGATCGGCATCCTTGTAGTCTTCCTCAGCAAACATCCACAAGCACCACTGCTGAACATCCACCTTGGTTTTCCTGAAGTCGAGACCATCACTGTTAAACATGAACGGACCAACCACCCAAAGAATGGAAATGAACCACACTGAGAAAGTCTGCACACCGTAAGCCTGAGCAGTCTCACAGTAATCCGACGCGAAAGTGTTGTCGTTGGCAGATGCGTCGGTCTGACAAATGTAAAAGTTACCGAACGCCAAGTACACAAGACACAAACCGATGAGCTCCCAAGCCTTTCGATAATGTGAACTTGCATACGCCTTGTACAGCAACACCAGAGTTTCTCGAGAAATCTTGAAACCACGACCCGTGGCCTGATACTTGGCGCCACCGTGCACGATGTTGTTATCGAAGTAGTGCATCGTTGTACCGACTTGGAACACGAAGAAAGCAGGGCCGAGTGTGATGATCATATCGATGAATCGCGTCATACCACGCACGAAACCACCTTCACCGAAGTACACGCACATCAGCGGAAGCATCAAGAAGGTACCAGCTTGGATGTAGAACTGAGTGTTCAGCACTGCCTTCAGGTCCTTAAACACTCGATCGTCGAAGTTGTTGTCGATGTTATCGGTAATCACAGCAGTTGAATTCATGTTGTACACAATCTGCTGCTGAACGCCTGCAAGAGCCAGGTACATCTTGCAGTACATGTACACGAAGGTCGTCACAATCGTCATCCACGTTGCGAAGTAGAAACCAGTGTGCGAGTAGTACATCGAGTTCAGACGGAAGAAATCCATAAACTGGCCCATGCGGTGGGCCTCACGAGCGAGGGAAGTCTCGCCAGCACCGTTAGCAAGCTTACCCTCGAACATGGAAATTTGAGAAAGGGCCACATCACGACCCTTACCACACTGCATGAACTCGACGTGCGTCACGACACCACCGCGAAGCGTAGAGTTGAATCCGGCGAACACATCCTCTGACAAATTGATACCCTTACTAGCCTTCGACACACCACCACGAGGCATCGCAATAATTTTGTCGAAGATATCGGGGTGGCCATAGTGCATACGGACGTACAGCGGGTCAGCAAGCACACGCTGTGACAGCGTCACGAACACCAACTCCTGCCACGACTTGAACTTCGACAGCGATGAAGCGTTTCCCGTGAAAATGTGCTCACGCATACCAATAATTGACACGGGCTTCTTGGAGGGGTGCAGGTCAGCAGTCACCAGAAGCTGCGGCATCTTCAGACACTCCTCGAAGTAGTGCTGCTGGTTCATATCAATAGTCTGCAGGTACTCGCCGCGCGTGAACGGAAGTGCGTTGTTCTGGTTCTCAGGCTTACCTTCACCAAGAATCGGATCGCCAGGCAGCTCGTAACGGTACACCTCCGCAATTTCGTTGCCTTCACTCTTAATCAGCACAGTATCGAACTGTTTAGCCCCGTCATTCATAATAGTGTCGACATAGGCGACACGCAAGTTTGGGTACGTTTTCAGCAGGTAGTCGATGTCATCAGCTTGGGCTTTACCCTCCGCGCGATGCTTACCGTACACTTGACAAGCGCAAATGTACGAGAATTTGAGGCGCACCATGTCTTCCAGTTGAGCCTGCTTCTGCTCCGCAGTCTTGCCCGGGCTCGAACCAATCTCCAGCCAGTGGAGGATCTTGATAGCGTCTTCGTACAGCATCATACCCTGCACGGTACGAGCAAGCGTCTGACCACGGTAGGAAGCCCAGAGACGAATTTCCAGCGGGTAGTTTGCTTGAGCTTCCTCAGCAGAGCTCACATCAATTCGTTCTAAGAAGTTCTCCCACTCCTCCGGGTGAATTGTGAGCAGATACTTCAGAATCGTAATGTTCTTGCCCTTTTCTTCGACCTTCTCAAAGACGGGGTGGTTCACCAGAGGGTCGTTCAGTTCCGCTAGCGAAATCAGCACACTTTCACTGTAGAACGGAGTCACGACAGAGAACGAGTGCATCTCCTTCACCGACATCAGCTGTGGGATATCCATCACAAGCGATTTCATAAAGAAACCAAGACGACGTTGGGCTTCAGGTACACGCGGCATTGCGTCCGCCTTCTCGAGCGACATCAGCAGATAAGCGCGCGTAGCGGCCCCCATAGCTGTGTCATTGTGGAACAAGTTCACAAGACCTCGAGTAGCAAACACGTAGCCATTTGCACTAGAGCAGAACTTGGAGTTGCTGAACTTAGCGGCAAGCTCTGGTCGGTTCGCAAGGATGCGAATGGCGTTAAGAAGGTTCTCCATCTTAGTCACGAAGTTGCGGACGACACCCATGGTGTGCACGCGCGATGTCGTGAGGTGCGAAGACTGAGCGTCTGGGTCCGGGAGATCCATCACAGCCTCCAGGAACTCCATCGACACAGTGCGCAACTGCACCAGACTCTTGGCATCAAACGTACTCATGAAGCTGCCGTTCGCAGCGATCGTCTCCATCTGGCGAAGTGCATCGAGGATATCGGCATCATCACTGCCTAGCAGCGCCTCCATCACATACATACTTGCCGTGAAGAAGCTGCGCACCGCAGATAAACAGTCCTTCTGCACCATGTAAACCTGCAGCTGCGAATCGCCTTTGCCTTCCTTGCCCAGTTTTACCGTGTAGTCGAGGGCTTCAACCAGCTTACCTGCTGACAGGAACACAGGTTCGAACACATCTCCGGAGCTCTGGATGTCGTATTGCAGGATGGCGGCTTCCTTGTCGTCAACCAGATCTCCCTCGCGGAAAGAATTCACGATTTCGTTCCACACGACAACGAAACGCAGCATCATCTGCGACTGGTACGCAGCAGCAGAACCATCGGCGGCCGCATCGTTCGATCGAGCAAGGCTAGTCACCACCTTTTGGTCAAACAGCTGAGGAGCCACACGGAAGGCTTTCGTGATTTCCTTGATGCCGTGGATTTCACCCGTCTTCATGATGAGACCCTGAATACCACCAAGTGTAGCTTGGAACACGGTAAAGTAAATCTGGGTATCGTAGTTGAAGATGAAAATCACTGGCAGCCACAGCGCAGCGATCACTCCAAAGTTGTGGAACGACACGACGTTGCTACCGTACTCCAGCTCCATCTCGTAAATGGCGAGCGACGGAAGAACCAGCGGGCGCACGAGGATAAAGTACGAGATGTAGGCCTTCAGCGCCCACAAGATGAGCCAGAAGGTGATGTACTTGATCTGGTAGCTCAGAGGCGGCGCCATGTTACGTCCAACAAAGCACGTCTCGCCCTCTCGAATGAACTTGGCAGCGAACGTCTTGGTGACCATCGACGGTGCGAAGGCCTGGATGGTCATGACTATCGCGCCAGGCAAGATGTAGGCAGCCGATGCCATGGCGGCCTTGTCGAGCAGCTCAGTGTTCTTGCTGGTGATCAACGGAGTGTATATCATGAGGCCGAAGATACCGGCGAACACGCCGTTCCAGAGCATGCGGACGACCAGGGCGCCACCGTAGTTGAACGAGCGTGACGACGTCTCCGACGACTCCCTCGCGGTCAGCAAGTGCCACCCGTGACAGGCTTCCAGCACAGTCTTGCAGAATCCCATGCTGGAGAGCGCGAACACAATGCCGACGTACGTGAGCTTGACGTCCTGCTGCTTGTAGGGCTCGACGACCTCGCCCATGGAGCCGAACTGGGCGAACCACTGCTTGCCGCCGCTGGGCGAGATGGCCGAGATGAAGCCGATGGCCATGAGCACCATCATGAACATCATGTTGAACTGGAAGATGCGGTAGTAGTTGAGCACGAGCGTGAAGATACTACGGTGCTCGTAGTACGTCTTGGTGTGCTTCTTGGTGAGCTCGTCTCCGATCTGCGTGATGTCGACGTTGAGGCAGTACTTTTTCCAGAAGTACTCGTTGATGTCGTCGTAGTTGCGCACCTGTGTGTGCTCGAGGTTCTTGCCGAGGCTGTTCTTGCGCTGCATGTTGCTGGCCTCCTTCCAGATGGGGCGCACGACCTGCCGCAGGTACCAGCCCTCGGACACCTTCTGCTGGCCGAGGAAGTCCTGGTTAAGCATGCACAGCCCCTGGTGGTACAGGTAGCAGAGGCACTCGGGCATGTGGCGCAGGTTGCCGGCCTCGCCCCAGAGCAGCAGGAAGAGCATGATGTCCATGTGCAGCGGGTTCTTGAGGTCGCCCTGCGGCTGGCCCGTGTACGTGACGCTCTGCGCGCCGATGAACTGGCACCAGTCCGTGTAGTTGCTCATGAGCTTCTTGTGCAGCGTCAGCACGTGGTGGCCCGGCGGGTCCTGCGGCTTGGCGCGCGCCTTGGCGTTGGCCAGCAGCAGCAGCACGTGCTCGCGCTGGTTGTCCACCGAGCCGGACTGGAAGCCGAACTTGCTGTACAGCACCTCGCAGCAGAAGTCCACGGACACTTCGTCCGCGAAGTCGCCCTCGAGGCCGCCGCCGCGCGGCTGGTTGCCGCCGCCGGGAGGGGGCACCACGTCCATCATGCTGAGGCGGTCCCCGAAGGTGCCGCGCCCGTCGCCGTGGTTCAGGTGGCTGCGGTTGGCCGACGTGTTGCGCTTGCGGTCCGCGTCCAGCTGGAAGTAGTTGGAGCCGGCGCGGCGGCGGTCCATCTTGCCGCCGGGCGTCGTGGCCATGGCGTCCTTCCTGCCTAAGCTTACTGGTACTTGTCGAGCCTGTACTGCCTGCTCTGGTGCAAGAGTGATGGTCGCGCTTCGAGTGCGCACTCGAGACGCCAAACGCCCGTTTGGTTGTGTGGGGGCGAGTGCGCACTCGGGTCAGGGCGCGGGGAAGGGGCCAACGAGACCATCACATGGTCGCTGACTCCCCTCATGCTGGCCAATCAGAACGGACAGCCCAGAAGCAGATGACACCCTAACCCCAGAGCCAGCTCCCGCTTAAGTTTAGCGGAGACAACAGTGCTGGCTGGCTGGACATGGCTTCCTTCCTTTGGAAGACGAAACCGTGCGTGCTTGACACCACGAAGCCCCCACACCGAGGGGAGGGAGACGTCGCCGAAATACGTTTGAAAGGCGTTACTATGGTAAAGCGAGTTGTTGTAAGATACCGTAGTGGAGGTGGATACGGCTGGACAAGTTCAGACCATTGCTCAGGTGGCCGTCGCCTTGACGTATCGGTACCGGTACTGCGACTTGTCCGCTGTTTCTTGGGGCGAACACTTGAGCTCTGCGACAGTCACCACCAGCAGCAGACGCGCCTTGCCCGCAAGCAAATCCGTTCGTTGTCGGACGTGCTGCGAACGAAAGTTGCCGTTGTTGAAAAGAACGAGAGATAATTGGGTCGTTTATGCACCGGTTTCCGGCTCCTTGCGCGTGACGATCTTACGACGACGGTCTCGCGCCACGATCGACTCCTCACGCACGAAATTCAGTGCTGTCGGCTTGGACAGGCCTCCAGATCCCTTGCAGATCGACCCATGATCCATTTGGATCCGATCTTCCGCCAGAGCAAAATCTCACGAGCTCGTTCCCACCCACCCGAACAGGCAAATGTGAGCGTCATGTTGCTATCTGCACTTAGTGTCGTCGGCGCCACTCGTCGAGTTGTCAGCGCTCTACATCTCGGTGCTCGCTCCTTCGGTTCCATCGAAATGGACGTTATGGACGCCGGCACTTGCTGACTCTTATGTTCGGTCCACAGGATTTCCTTTGCCTAGATCGACAAGTTATTCGTCGCACACAACCGAAGAACTTTCCTATTAACTATAATATCCCTCCCCAGGTTTGGGGCCCAAGCACGCTGCAAGAAGCGCTATTTGACAGAGACCTGCTCCCTCATTGGAAGTACAAGCTAATACGTACCGTACCAGTGATTTTTTCGTAGCTGTAGCTGTACCTGTCTAGACTTGTAGGCCTTAAATTCCCTCGTGATGCGATTGGTGCGGCACGTACATGTTTTGGTCATCTTCACATTCGCCATAATGGTTTGGTAGATTTTTAAGGTGCAGATCAGGGCTCATGAAAATGACTTTTGTATTGTAAAGTACAGTAGATTAATTGACCTTACGTGGAAAAGCGTAGTAGCTCAGCTCCGATGGTGTGAGCCTCAATAACGCAGCGCCACGTAGCTCCGAGAATTTACATGTTAGTACATGCTGGAGCTTTACTAATCGTCCCCGTACGACGTAGCTCTTATACTGTCGTAATCTCAACTGGATGGGTCAACATACCAGTGCGAATGGGACTCTGGACTTGGATGGATAACCTTCAGAGAATATATTCCACTAGGCTTCTCTAAGTAATTGCATCAGTAAATGTTGTACATGTATCATACTACCTATTGCTGCACGTAGTCACAAGATCTACTTCGAAGTACTGTCAGTAGCCTATAATATCCATATTATGGGTAAGTGTTGCCACTTTGGAGACACTTTTCCAATTCTACTAACATGTACATCTTCGACGAGCTCTCGGGTACTAACACAGTTTCGTTGCGAGTAGATTCACAAGCTGAAAGGCGATCAACTAAAACTCAAAACGAAGAATATATTTGCCCAGAGAGTACGTAACTTACGGCTTGAACGAAAAAAGCTTGTTTTCCGTGTCGTACGCGTTGTAGTACGCACGCCAAATGTCAGCCTTAGGACTGTCGTTCGAGTTCAGCTTTAGAACTTTCGTGTAGATATCATCTGGGGTCTTCGCTTCAGCCATCCACTGGTTGAATTGAGAGGTCTGCAAGTTCTTGGCAAAATCCTTTGTCTCGTCGACCTTCGTGGCCGCTTGAATCATCGTCGCCAGCTTCTCCTCACCGTAGCTCTTGGTGAGCGTCTGGAGCATGGTTGTCTTCGCGAACGAATATTCCATGTTGAACGCCTCCATGTACTGGGTCCAAATACTCAACATTGGATTGCTGAGCAGATCGTCTCCAGCCTCGTTAAGTTTCAAACGCTTGAACATGTTTGCCGGATGATCTGGATTACCCAGCCAGCCTTTCACTACCTCGTCCTTGAATTTCGTGGCCCCGGGACCATCGTCAATTGATCCCAGGAGCTTGAGGAGACCTTCTTCACCGTAACTCTGCGTGAAGGCTTCTGGGACTGTTATCTCCCCCTTGGGGTGCTTCTTGTTGTATTCCGTCAGGAACGTGGACCAGGTAGCAAATTGTGGGCTATCAAAAAGCCCAGCACTCGCCTTGCTCAGTTTCTGCGTATCCATTATCTGGACGGGACTCCAGTCACCCTTCAGCCAACGACTGATTTGGACTGCCTCCATTTTCATGGCGAGTTCCTTGGTGTTGGGGTTTTTCATTGCTTCGGCGATTTTCTGTGAGAAGCCAGCACCGCCTAGGTTGGCCGTCATGGCCCCAACGAGAGCCTGATCGGGGTCTGTTTTTTCGGTCATCTTTACGTACTTCGCCAGCATCTGGAACTCGCTGCTCGCCAGGAGATTATCCCCCACTTTGTCCGCATTTAGTGCCTTGAATGCCTGATCTGGACGCGTTCCTTCCTTCTTCAAACCGTTGAGTGTACGACCCGCCTCGACATTGTGGATGATATCGTCAATGAAAGCAATGTTGAAGCCAAATAAGTTCATCCTCTCTTCCCCCTCCTCCTCCTTAGCAGCGGAAGACGTCTTGTGTGTCCTCAGGAGCCGTTGAGTAGGGACACTTTCCTCGTCAGTCAGTCGACGGGCGATCAACTTGGATTCCGTCGAGGTCGAGGTGGCAGCGGAACTTGCCAGGAGGATTGCGGCTGCCAGTGCAAAGTAGTGGACGCGCATCGTCGTGTGACTTGAGTAGTGAGTGCTTGAGTGACAATAGTGGAGTGACGCTGGAGCTGACTGCCGGTACCGGTAGTGTAATTTGAAGTCGATCACTAAGGATTAAAAAACAGATCGTTCGCTGATCATTTCCAAGATGGGTTTTATGAAACAGGCGCTGTCTTTGGCAACGTCTCGTTGGCAACGGGTCGTTTCCAACGACTTTCGAGTCGAAAGTTTCGACAAAATCCTCTGCACAGCCGCAGTTTCTGAGTGCACCAGCTGTTTAGTTGGCTTTAATACCGTGAGAAACCCCTACCATATTGGTTTCAATATTCACTCTTTTTTATATAAAAAACTTTTTACAAAACCTAAGAACCGCAATAAGGCTTGCAAAATGGACCAGTAGGTTGCCTTCCTTTCGAAGAACAGAGTGCCTTCCTTTTTTGCTGTAAAGATCCAACGCAATTTCTGAATGTACTTAGCATCCTAATTCGTACACATGTTTTCATCTAAATCGTGCACAATTTTTAAATATTAAAATATAATTCGTGGGGCGAAGACAATCTGTCCCCGAGTTGCCATGGCCAACTACACGCTCAAGTTGTAACGGGTGGGCGGTACCAACCGGTATCCGCCGCGTCGGCGTGTCAGACGAGCGCCATGAGGCCGGTGGACGCGTGCGAGGCGACGGCTGGGCGACCCTCCAGACGACGCACGAGCTGCTCGGACACGCACGGGGCGTCGACAGCATGGTGCGCCTTGAAGTACCGCGGCGCGGTAGCTTACGCAAGCAGTTTGTGGGTGAACTCAGGGCGGCGGGCTCTGAGCTCACTTTCGAATTGGACCCGCAGCAAGCAGAGCTGCGAGTTGGGCGTGGAGACGCCCGAAGAGCCAAGGGCGGACGACGAGACGGACGAGTAGAGTGACGAGAGCGTCACGAGGCCGCAACTGCACCGAGGAGCAGACGACGAGTGGGTTTCAGGCGGCGCCGGACACGAACGGAGGCAGCAGCGGACACTGAGGTCCGAGGCAGCTCCCGTAGCGTACAGCGTGGGTTCTGGGGACAGTCGGACGTACTGATCACACGGGGCACGGGTGGTGACGGACGAGAACGAGGACGAGCACGAGTGTAGTGTTGGGTAGCTAGCTTTATTCAACGAGGCTTAGCTAACGCCTAATAAAATAGGAACGTACGTGGCCAGCGGACGTTCCGGCAGGGGGAGATCAAGTGATCTCTGACGGCCAGCACGGTGTTTGGGAAACAACCAACTCACGCGAACTCGCAGCGTGAGCATACGACCTGCCCAGCGGTCCGGGCAAGACAAGAGGACCTGCACAAAGTCATTGCCGAGCTCACGCACCACCACCCCGCTTCCTGCTGGCTGACGTGCTGCAGGGCGGCAGCGCAGGTTTTCGAGGTAGGCCATGATGCAGAAGTTTTTTAAAAGTTGAGAATGGCACACTGGAAAAGTGCCAAAGAAGACCTAAGTCGGATTCATTGGCTATGGGCCACCGACCATACTAGATTTTACTATAGCAGATCCTGCACTAACTGACGCTAGCAACTCGTACAGTACGAGATACAACCAAAAGTGACAAAAAGTGTGCAAAGCACAAATACGCAGATTACGAACAAATGGATGCTGTGCGTCATGCGCAATCTGAGGACTGAGGACCTCGAACAACAGACTTTCACACAATCGGCTCGTTTCACAGCAAAGTCGCATGTGCCTAGAAGTCTTATGTTTTCCTGATGTTTTTTAATAGACCTGCTGCAACATCAACTTACGGTATTATACCATATCGCAACCGTTCCGACATCCCTACATTTTCCGACAAATAGGATATTGGGCAAATCTAGGTTACTTATATTACCGATGAGAACAACTTCGAAGTACTGGGTAGCCTCAGGCATAAGCAAAGCAGGTGATGCTGTAAAATACTTAGTGGATGAGCAACTAGAAAGTAGATAATAGTTATTAATACATGGACACCTTGTTACGTGACAGACTATCTGATGACCTACAGCACGCTTCATCTCAATCAGGTTACATCGCGACGCCCTCGTCAGCGACCGTCACGACCGCGATGGCCGTGGCTACGCCGAACTCGCCGCAGATGCCCAGGTAGATCTTAGGGACGCGTGGCGCGGTCAAACCCGCCACCTCGCCCTCCTGGTCCAGCGTCTTGAACGGCTTCTTCTCCAGCACGCCGTGCTACAGGATCTTGGACTACGCGTCGTCGCGCAATAGCCGAACATCATCCGCGTCAGGTCGTTCGTGTCGAACAAGAACTCCGCTACCTCGGCCAGCTTGCCGGCTTTCAGCGCACCACGCTGCACCTTGATCATCCTGCCCACCTTGTATTCGAACCACTTGCCACGCTTCCCGATCACGACCTTCACCACCGACTTCACCAGCTGCACCTGCTGCTCCAGCTTGTTGAACGAGCCCACTAGCTGGAGCATGTTGTGCGGGTGCACCGAGATGCCCTCGCCAGCCACTTTCACGGCCACGTCAAGCGATGGCCTTGGTCGGTGGGGATGCCGTCAAAGTCGCTCTACTGGAGCATTCACACCATTCCGTACGCGTGAGGCCGACGCCCTGCGCGACATGGGCTCAAGCGTCGCGGGCGTCCGCGTTCGTGAACACCTTCACGCGGCGGTGCGCGTCCACCGACTTCAGCTCCTCGCCTTGACCGCCTCGCCCGTCGTGCCGTTCACGCAAATGAAGCCGATGTAGTCGCCGTCGCGCAATACCACCTCGGTGCCGCTCGTCGTGTGCACGCGCATCAGCTTGCTGTTCGCGTCGATGGACAGCGTGCTGCAGCCGCACACGTACGACTTGCCCCAGTCACGGGCCACCATGACTGCGCGCGACGCCAGATCTCCGCGAGAGGTCAGGATACCCTCGGCCGCGTGCATGCCACTTACGTCCTCGTGCGACGACTCCTAGCACACCAGCACGGCATTCTTGCCCCACTTGAACCACGCCTCATCTTCCGCCGCCTTGAACACGAAATTGCCCACGGCCGCGCCCGGAGACACCGGCAGGCCTCTGCTGCCGTTCGCGTCGACCGGTGGTGCGCCCTGTAGCAGCGCTCGAATGTCCTGCCCCAGTGGCTGGCCACGACTTCTGCCGCAATCTTGTCATGCCGCCCTAGTCTTGTGGCCAGTGAAAAAACACCGTCCTAATTTAGGATACTGTCCTAACTGTCGGAAAGGCACACATATTTTAGATATATTTTATATACTTGATTTTCGTAAGGACATATACATATTTAGGCCGTCCTTCCGACAAATATTTGTCGGAAAGTGTCGGAACCAGTTCACCTAACCCTAATCAAGCTCATTGGTTGAAATCCTTACATAAGTGCATCTGATAGGCTATAATTCTTATGGAGACTGTCATGAAACAATCCTGTTCACTTATCTGTCGGAAAGACCACTATATTCATCCATACACTGCACAGAAAACAAGAACAGATACTATAGATCAAGGCACGAGGGGCAAGCCGATCCTGCTGCCGGTGGATGAGAGTCGACGTGCAAAAAGAAGAACAGATACTACAGATCAAGGCACGGTGCAGGAGAACCATCCGCCAGCGGCAGGACTCAAGGCCGCCCGATGTTGACGAAGAGACCTGGCCAGGAGAGCGACACAGCGAGTGCCATCTATCGCCGAGGAGGAGGAGGAGGAGAGGGAGGGGGGCGGAGAGCCAGCAGTTCCGACGCATGCGAAAGGAGCACCGGTACACCGTACTTCGGTACAGTACCGGTGAACCGTAACCTGAGTTACAATAGGCTTTGTACCCTGGCGGAACGTAGGTAACCGCGAAAGCGTAATACATACATACATACTGCACAGAAGACGGACGCATGGTCAGTGGTCGAGAAGTGAGGGACATACGGTAACCACAACGACCAAGCAAGTGGACGATTGGTGGCAAAGCCCGAGATGAGCTTGGACGGTGCGGTCGGACAGTATGTATTTTGCGCGGTCATATTTTTAAAAATAAAATATATGTGCGTCTTCACCTTGCTCCTGCGCCCAGCGGTGTGTAGTTGATACAGTACAAACATCGATCTATGCTACTGTACAGTGCTACGAACTGCATCTGGACTCCAGATTCTGGAGTCTGTGACCGCAAGGGCGTCCGCATGGACATGAATTGGCTCAAGCTTTGGCGTGCTTGAACGTCGGAAGAAATAGTTCATCATTAGAAAGGGGAGCTTGCGCATCAGAAGGAGGAGTTGCGCACACGAAGTGGCTCCTTACATTTGTGTGCTGCTGCTCTTCACCTCTTCAGTCATTGCATGAAGTGCGAGGCGTTGGTATCCATGCGATACGTTGAAGCTGCTGTTCATGATGAGGACGCTGAGATAGGCTGTCAATCCGTGGAGTTTCTCTCGCACCCGGCCGATACCGGTAGCCTTCGTGCTGCGATCGCCGTGAAGGTTATACGGTACATGCACAGGAAGCGTTCATACGTCTCACTAAGCATGTACTGTACGCGGTGCATGTATCATAATTTGTAGCCATTTCCTTCAGACGCCGTACATGGTAACACGGCTTTCCACTGCCCATCCGATTCAGTTCAATCTTGCTGAAAGTGGTCGCCAAAAAATTGTCTGCATCTTGCACGATTGATTGTGTTGTTGCATTGTGGTACTGCTTAGCGACCGCTACTTCCAAACAAGCCCTTCCGCGGTCGTCACGATGGAGCAGCTTTCAGGTCAAAGGTGCCAACGACCACGGCCCGCGAGCGTGCGTGAAAAAATAGGAGCGAGATGGCGTCTGACCCGCTCGTCCACCAAGACGCCTGATCTCCCACTGGTTCGACCGAAAGTGCGACTTCGAGACGGCGACGCTGAGGCGTTCCGCAACTTGGCACACAGCGTCGTGTCTCGAACACTGGCTCACGAGTGCGAGTACCGTCGACAAGGCTCCCCCGAGCCTGATGCACAGGAGTGGAAGTTAGTCAAGCGCCACAACGGACTCCGCGTATTCAAGTGCAAAAAGCAGCAGGAGCTCCAGAGTCAGGAGAATCGAGCGTCGACTGCCTTTTGCGTTGGAACCATCGACGGTTCGCTCGAAAACGTGCTCTACGGGCTGCACGCCAAGACCCGTCGAGAGATGCGCGTGGCCAGCGCGTTTCTGAACAAACGCCACGTCAAGTGCGCCGTGCTGTCCGTGATAGACAGCGGATCGGATCGGGACCCGTTCAAGCAGCTCGCGCTCAAATGGATCCTCGCCCAGACGATCGGAGACACCCGATACGAGAAATACCGCGACGTGTGCACCGTCGAGTCGATAGGCGTAGAGGTTGACGGCCAAGGCGAACGCTTCGGCTACCGCTTGATCAAGAGCGTCGACCTGGCCGAATACCCGCAGCTGTCGACGAGCAACGACGTCGTTCGTGCCAAGATGACGATGTGCTGCATCTTTCGGGAAGACGCCAACTCACGCAGCGTGCGCGTCTACTGCAAGGGGATGCTCGACATAGGGGAAGACTTGGGCGCGCATTCGTTCCTGTCCAGCAGCGACGCGACGTGCACCGTCATGCTGTCCATCGCCAGCGCCTCGGAGATCGCGGAAGCCAAGCGCCTTACACTTCTGGCACTGCAACGCGCCGAGTACATTTCGCACCGAAAGTGTGACGAGTCCCAGCTGGAAGACTCATCTCGCGACACGGAGGTAACTATCACCTCCCCCGTGGAACCAGCAGCCCCCGACTTGGATTTGCGCGAGTCCTTCGGTCAGAAAACGCCTTCGGATCCCTGCTCCGTGTGTGGTAAGAAGTCGGCCATGTCCAAGTTCGTCCGCGCGTCACACCGCAGCTGCGGCGTCTGCCAACAGCGCGTGTGCCACAAGTGCCAAGTCAAGCGGCGCTTGTTCGCTCGCTCGGATGCGGTCGTCGTGGCTTGCTGCAAGCTCTGCATCATCGCGTCCAAGCGGCTGCACGTTGACCCCCGCGACCCGTGCCCAATGCTCTCGTCACCGCCAAACCAACCCATATACTAAGTTAGTCGTTAGTTAGACCCCCCCACCCCACAGCTCTGAACACCCTCCACCACTGTACTGGTAGCCATAAACACTACTTAATTAATTCATCACCTCCAATTGATCCCCCCCTACCGGTCGTTAGTTTATCGGATATGATATCAGCAGATTATGCTGTCATCACTGCACTCCGATCAGGAACATGGAGAGGTAGGCGTGCATGAACCAGAGGTATCCTCCGACGAACACCACGCGCTGTAGCACCGGCGGTAAAATCACCAGCAACTGCACGACGACTCCCCAGGACCACATGAACAGGTACGGCAGTGTCAGCCAGTGCCACACGGGCCACATCCCGACAGCCAAACTACAACAACAACAACAACAACAGCGTTAACGTTAGCCTTAACGTTAACGTTAACGTTACCCTCGACGTTGAAGTGTGCACTAAACTGGTACTACACGCACCAGAAGCCGGACGCCAGCATGGACGCCAACATCCCGTGGGTCGCCGTCTTGGCCGTCGCGTAGAGCACGCGCTCGCCCAGGACCATGCCGCGGTACACCTCGATGTACCCGCCGAAGAGCCCCAGCAGCGAGCCAAACAGCACGCCCAGGTGCACGAACGATCGGCGCGCGTGCGGCGCGTGCAGCAGCAGCGGCACGAACTCGGCCTCGTACAGCCCGAGGCTCGCCACGCCCAGGAACGTAAGCGACCAGATACGGTCCAGCACCACCCGCACCCAGCTCTGCGCCAGCTGCTCGCGCCGCGCGGCCGGGGCCGGAGCCGCGACCACCATCGGGTCCGTCTCCTTCTCCATCAACTCCTCGTCGGCGTCGTCACCCACGCGCGCCGAGTGCGGGCGCCGCGCCGTCACCTCCTGCTCCATGCTCATCATCTTTTGACGTAGTATTCCTATTGAGGGGATTCGTCGACAGGACTCCAGCTGTCCATTTTTATCCAATAAGAACGACATACACCAAATAGACGAATCTCATTGAGCCAAATTCGAGATAACCGTTATTCTAACACCATCGTCTGATTCGCCCTCTCTTCAAAGCAGTGCAGTGTTATATTCATATCTGATTCCGATGGGGGCCAAGAAGCCGACGACGAAGCCTGCGGCGCGCGTGGAGGCGACCGCGTCCGCGGTGTTGGCGTCGTCTGCGCGCAGCTGCCGCGAGTTCGCGGCCAACAAGCGCGGCGTCTTCTTCCTCACATTCTTCAGCTACGTGCTGTTCCACGCGAGCCGCAAGAGCTTCTCGGCCATCAAGGGCGAGATGGGGGACGAGCAGTGGCTCCACTCAACGTCCTACGCGCGCGACCAGCAGGCCGAGATGTACGGGCTGCTGGACACGCTCTTCATGGGTTTCTACGCGCTTGGGCTCTACGTCAGGTAGATATATATCAGTTACGAACCGATATTCAACTCCACTTAACTGATATGTGACGTGTGACCATGTTGAAGTGGCATGCTCGGTGACAAGCACGACCTGCGCCGCATGATCGCGGGCGGCATGTGGGCCACGGCGGCCATCATGCTGCTCTTCGGGCTGGGCGCGCTGGCCGACGTCCACGCGCTGAGCTTCTACGCGGTGCTCTGGGGGCTCAACGGGCTCATCCAGTCGAGCGGCTGGCCCGCCAACGTGGCGGTCATGGGCAAGTGGTTCGACCAGCGCGAGCGCGGCGCCGTGCTTGGCGTCTGGAGCGGCAACGCCTGCCTGGGCAACATCGTGGGCACGGCACTCGTGGCCGTCATGTTCGAGCTGTTCGACAAGACGGTGGCGTGGAAGGTCGCGCTCGTCGCGGCGGCGGCGCTCGTGGCGTTCCACGCGCTGCTCGTGCACTTGTTCCTGTACCCGGACCCGAAGGACGTGCCCTACCGCCACGAGGCGCTGGAGGAGGCAAAGCCGGAAGTGGCCAAGAAGAAGGACGATCCGGAGGAAAGTGCCGATGCAGAGGAGGACGGCAAACCCAAGGGCATTGGCTTCTTCGAGGCCTGGTGCATTCCCGGGGTGAGTTTCCAGAGTTTTGTGTGTGTGTTTTGTGCTGGTGGTTGTCGCCGGCTGATGTGTTTGGAGTTGCGCTAGGTCCTACCGTACTCCATGTCGTACGCCTGCCTCAAGTCCGTGAACTACGCGCTGTTCTTCTGGATCCCATTCTATCTGACGGTGTCGCTTCACATGGAAAATTCGGAGGCTAACTCCTTCTCGGTTCGTACATATTTGCCATGTCAAATGATAGGTTGGTAGCGTCTAATATTCACGATATCTGCCCGCTTAGATGTTGTACGATGTGGGTCAAATTTTTGGCGGCTTTGTCGGTGGGATCGTTTCGGACAGGATGGGTGTGCGATCACCCGTTGTCGTGACAATGCTGCTCTTTTCATGGTTCGAAAAAAATCGGCTTCATTTTTGAGCTGCACGCGTTCCTTTTACTAACTGTAGTGTCTGTCGTTTTGTCAGCATCACCTTGTACTTCATGGATGGAGCCTCATACGCTATTACAGCTCTGCTACTCCTGACATCCGGATTCATGCTGGGCGGTCCCGCTAACCTGATCAGCACCGCCATCTCGGCGGATCTAGGCACCCACGAGAGCATCCGAGGCGACGCAGAGGCGCTTTCGACCGTAACAGGTATCATCGACGGTACTGGAAGTGTCGGTGCCGCGCTGGTCCAATACCTCGTGGGATACTTGGCGAATTGCCAGTACGAGCCGAAAGGCTGCGACCCGAAGAGCCCTCGCTGTGTGCAAGTATGTTCATGGGGGCCGGTTTTCGTGCTTCTTGAAGTTGGAACGGTGCTCTCGTGTGTATGCCTCGCGCAACTTTTGTACCACGAACTGCTGCTTATCCGTAGTCGTCGCCGCTACTGCGTTCGAGAGAGCTAGCAAAAGCTTGCATAGCATGAAATCTGCAGGTAAGTTGGCAGACTCGCATAATTCGAGGCCCTAATTATGCAAAAAAAATCGATCAATGTGTACTTACATGTATATATTTTTTACCTCGGACAAGGAGACAATTATCTGCAATGCGCATACGCAGCATTTGTTGTTGAGTTTTATTGCCTTGCGTCCTTAAACCCTTTTGGTGCGTATCAAACTACGACTGGCAATTTGTTAAACTTGCCGAGATACTTCCTCCAGTTCGCCCTGTCGACGTCGCTAATAGTCTTGGTCCCCCCCTTCAGAAGCTGGTAGACTTCCCGAGGCTCCTTGCGCTCACGCAGCCAAGTGCCAAACTGACCTGCCCTTAGTCGTTCAGCTGTGGCCTTCGTGAGATCATCTGTGCTTTTCATGCCGGCATTCACTACCTTGGACAGCTCGATGTCTGTGAAGTGCTTCCGGAGAGTCGCGATGCCATACACGTCCAAGGTTCCCGTCTGCTTGCTTGCGAGTTCACTGTATCTCACATACCCTGGCAGCTTATCTCTGCGAAACAGGTTCGTACCCGCATTCTTAATGTTCAAAGCCGCGAAGGCGTCGTCCGTGGATTTCTCGGCTTTGAGCATTTTCGCGAGATCGGCCGGGAGGTTGTTACCCTCCTTCGCGATGACCTTGGGGGCAACCTTGGACACTGACTTCGGCTTGATCAAGTTTTTCAACTTGTTGACGAAATCGAACCCCGCCCTCTCTTCGCTGACATCGTCTTCGTCTGTTAACTTCTCGGTCCGTAGCAACCGAATGCCGCTGGGTTCATCTATGAGCGCGCGAGCTGTCGCCATCTTCGACTCTGTAACCACGGATGAGGCACCAACACTGGCGGCCAGAGAGGCCACAGCGACCATCGCCACAAAAATGGCACGCATGGATATGGATGAATATAGTGGATGTCGGAACGGTTGCGATATGGTGTAGTCGCGCCTGGGAAACGAAATGGAAAGTGAGACCTACCGGTACATGTACGTATACATACAGGTATGTATATGTTGATGCCGCACGATTACGACCAAATCCGATCCAAATGCGGGGAAAATGACATAACCTGCAGCCTTTCACAAATTCATGACAAACCTGCAATTTGCGTGACATAACCTGCAGCCGGGGAGGGGGTAGCTTTCTGTGTCGAAACCTGCAGCCAGCCTCCGTTGTTCTCGCCAAAACCTGCAGGTCGTTTGATGCACGTTTTTAAGCCAGCGGTTTCGACCTTCTCCGTTTCTGAGCAGTGTTCTTTACGGCTGTAGTGTCTGGACGAGAGACTTGGCAAGGGAGCGCTTGGTCGCAGACGAGAGCTCGCAGCGATCAACAATGAAGCTAAGCAGGGCGTGGGCAGTTCCTTAGTCCTGTGTCGTGTGTGAGGTAGCACCAGCTAGCATGGAAAGGTGCACGGTGGAAGCAACGGTGGCGGCGACAACAGAATCTAATGTCATTTCTAAACGACAGAAATCACGCGTCAAAAGCTGCATCCCATTCTTCATCATTACGACAAAACCTGCATCCCTGCCTCGTTCCTACGACAGAAAAGTTGGTGGGGCGGGGCCATGAGGTTAAATCGCGGCGAATGCTGGTTTTGTCATGAATTTGTGAAAGGCTGCAGGTTATGTCATTTTCCCTCCAAATGCGCTGCCTTGTTACACTACACTGTACATGTAGCGATGCAATGAGCAGGTGCTTTCGTTTGGACCGTATGGTTTCGATCATAATGAAATCCACACGTGGAGTTTCGCAGGGTATTTTACCACGTTTTTTGTCGAATTGCCTATCCGAAGATGCAATCGCACGATACTTCACTGAAGTCGTCAGGCAGATCACCATTGAAAATGCATGCCGATCGGCACCATTGACAATCTAAAGTTGTAGGAAGTCATTTAAGTTGCTTCTAACCATCTCATGATAAACATATGCTAACATCAACGTTATTTTGTGTTGACCACATGGCGTTATATTTGTGTGGCGACGAAGCGCTCGAGAAGTCCGCGTGTGCTGCCTGCACTCGGAGTGCACAAGCCGGCAAATACTCAGGGGGCTGTAACCCCAGAGCCCCCCCCCCCGCAGATGTAGTATCAAACCAAACCTGATATGCGGCACGGTGTCCGTTCGCTGGGATGCTCGGCGATGGGCACGCCTCCGCAAATTCCAAGCATCCCTGCTTCGCAGGCATCCACCGCAGGTTTGCTGCGGCTACGCCCCTCGAAACCTTTCACTCCCGCATCTTAGGACGGTAGTATGAAAGCATAGAACATATACATGTATGCGAAGTGTCTAATGGAAGTGTTGTCATCAATTAATACTACTCTTCTGTCGTACGTGCATCAGCACGTACGACAGAAGAGTAGTATTAATTGATCGTACGTGCTGATGCACGTACGACAGAAAACGTTTGCACCCTGTGAACTATCCGAAACGTATCTACAGCACTTATATTTTACCTACATCTACGCAAGCTCAACGCACCATGCCTTTGCTTTCATACACACACCCGCGACAGAGTTTGCTAGCGCCTTGCCGAGCTGAAGCGTTCATGGGCCGGGGCGACCACGGGAGGGGGGGGGGGCGATTCGTGTCCTGGCGGGAAAATTCCCAAATGAGGTTCCTGCACCGTCGTATCGAAAATAACGTTATATTCTGGCGTATTTTTTAATGGTGCCGATCGGCAGCATTTGCTTTCAATGGTGCCGGTCGGCATACCTTTTCAATGGTGATATAATGACTGCCCCCAGAGTCTACCAGCCTCTTTTAAATGTGGGAAATGGCCCGATTTACAACCTTTACCACTTTTAATACCCCACCAACAAAAAAGTCGATCGACACTCTTATTTTGTTCAACATACTCGGTGTTTATTACGAGCACTGCAGGCGTTATTTCTTAAGTCTTGAATGCGAATTCACAAAGTCGCGAGAGAAACATTCAAACTGCATACATGTGCACTGACACACCGGCGCTCCTCGGGTTTTCGCCGACACCATTTCAGCAAGGCCATGATATCAAGTACATGCACGGCTTAGAAGTAACTGAACGGCACCCTGAGACGGTTGTCGTAGCGTCTGTAGCGAGCAAATAGAGAACTTGAGATGCTGGAACATCTCTTGGGACTTGGAACAAGGAAAATCCGGATTAAGCTCGGATAGATGACGGATAAATTACCAGCGGGTGTTCCAACACCAGCGGGAATTAATACTTTTCTGTCAAGTTTTGTTCTGAGACCCCCCCCCCCGACATAGTCCAGGATCTAAAGTTCTCTAACGGACGTGAAGCGCAAACGAAAACGGACATCGAATGCAAAGTACTTTCGTGTGGTATGTTGTTCGAATCCGACGACGTCGACGCACAAGCTACGTGCAGTAGAGCTCTCTCAATTTTCAAACCGGTTGTTGGTGATTTTTACCAAGTCTACTGTATCGTTGCCTGAACTGTAAGCTTTGGCAAATCTATAGGATTCAATCATTCTCATACACTTATCTTACTGTTTGTATCAACCCACAATATACCACGTTGCCATCTCAGCCCACCATTTAGCTTCCTCGTGGGGATTTTTTTGGAATACGCCTCGAATAGCTTAATGGTGGAGGGCTGAGATTAAGCCACCACAGGCCTGTCAATACGGTACCGTATCGTCGATTGAACCGTGAACCGCGAGCGTATCCCGGTGTAGCTTAGGTATGTATTTTAAAAAAAAATTAAAATACGTGTACACGGCACAGTTTGTGAATTTAGGCAGTAATTTTTATCTGTTGCTCGCCTACCGGTACTGACCTGCCTGTTGTCAGCACGTTTGCCGGCAACAGGTATGGATACCGGTAGGTCAGTAGGCGAGCAACAGATAAAAGGATTTTCCCTGTGAATTTCACCGGATACGCTCTGGATGAAATGGCGTAATCTCACACGATCGACAACACTGTTCCGGCGAGATTGAGCTCCGCTAATGTGGCGGAACTTCCGCCTTCCGCCGCGGAAGGCCGACGCAGACCTACAATGTAGACCGTACATGTCATGTAATCATACACCTTCATCATTCACACCTCTAAATCGGCACCTTTATAAACCTATTATTTAGGACAATTTATTCTGAGTTTGAAGTCAAAGTCTTCAGATATACTATCAGTTCGGTATTCTCACTACGAGGTGCAAAACTGTACTGTAATATGGTGTACTCATATAATACCAGTGCCGAATACTTGGTCGGTCCTGATCTCGTGCCCGTATCGAATACTAAGGGTCGGTCTTATATCTTGCGGGATGCGGGACGGGATGTGTCTTACCCAATCAGCGCCCGAGTTTTTGCTCTTTCGTCCCGCTGTATCCCGCTGCCATAGGGGCGACACCCCACCTCGTTAGGGGTGACACCCCTAACGAGGTGGGGTGATTGTGTGGCGCGGTCGCGGGATACACCAACTAGCGGGGGGATGACGGTTTATACGATATGTTGGGGCCGACAGGCCCCAACATATCCGACAAGGAACTCCGAACTCCGATACTCCGCTTCGTATTAGTTTATAAATTCAGGTTGAAATTGGGTAGAAGCGAAATGGAGGAGTCAGGGCCACGCCAAGCGGAGCTGCGTCTCGAATAGCACGAGGTCAAGCGCCTCATTCATGAGGCACTAAGTAAGAAGAGCTTCCCTCCTGTTGTTCAGTACCCCGAGGCTGCGAGAGGTGATGTGCTTCTCTCCTCCCTGTTTCAGTGGCCTGTGATCGTCTGGGTTCCAGAGTGTGTCAATCCTACCAAGAAGCCGTACTGCATCATGCCAGAGTGCTCATGTACCTCGGGTCAAGGAGTACAAACAGAGGACAGTCGAGGACGTCGACAGCAAGTGCCACCTCCTGTACATCAAGTATCAGTGCGCGAGCGACAGCAAGAGCTGCTTTTCTACGGTGACGACTAGCTACATTCAGCGTGAAGCTCGTCTTCTAATGCATTTTCCTTTTGTGATGACGAAGAAGTTTGGAATTTCGAAGTCGCTGATGGAAATGGTACATGAAGGGATGACATCGCCTCACGGCATATCGCGCACGGTGGAGAATCTACAGCGACGACGAGAAAAACGGTACTTCAAGCTTCTATGTCTCTTCGCGGACCGTGTTGCGCAACTCCAGCTATCGAACCCGCTGTACTTGGCGCCGACACCACCATCCGTGGGCCAGTACTGCTCGACGCAGAAGTCTGTCGGGGCTGAAACTCTATCGGCTGCGTGGATCCAGTCAACCAGCATCTACAGCGCTCTTAGCGAGCAGATTATGAGCAGTATAGAAGTTAAAAAGGTGCTTCGTATTGACCATTCGGTCAAATTCTGCAAGCGACTGAAGGTATGACCAGGAGGAACCGGTCAGAGAGAGAGCATGTCGGACGCAAAAATGTTGTTGCTGCTCCAGAATGAGATTGGTCAGATTGTTGGCCGGCGCCTGACGCGCTCGGAGAATCACGACGAGACGCGGCAGCTGTTAGAACATGTCAAGGGCGCTGCTAACACTGACAACGAGTGGTTCCTCGTTAGCAATAACGCTAATGCTATTCGGAGCTTGGCAGCGGATGTGTATGGTGAAGCAGCAAACGTGCGTCAAGATCCATTTCATGTTGTTCAGCGTTTTACGGAGAAGGTGAAAGGCAAGGCCGAAAAGAAGCTTTTGTCGAAGAAATTGCATGATGCAATGTATAATGTGGATGGGGAGCTGTGGTCGCCTGAGGAGATGGCGGCGAGGTTCGCAAATGCACTTCAAGAAGTATCGATTAGTGACATTAGTTGTACCGAGCACGAGTGGAGAGGCAGCGTGGACAGCAACTTGAAGCAGATCAAGCGCGGCGATTTTTACGTGAAAAGCAATGTACTCAGCGAAGGAGGCGGCAAGGACGTTCGCATCGTATCCACCAGCCAGCTGGAAGGCATTCACTCCGCGCTAAAAAAGATTTTGGCTCGGTCTGTGTCTGCTGAGGTCGGCCTTCGCATCCTAGACTTGTATATTTTGCAGCATAACCTTAAGGTGGGCTCGAATTACGGCCGGAACCCACCTCTGCATCACGCCGACATCTTGACGTTGGCTCAGACAGCGATGTTATGTCGTGGCGTCGTGGCTGAGTCACCGCAACTTGAGTTTGTCAGCCGGCTGATGTCGAAGCCGCTTTAGCCACCAGCATATCGTGCCGCGACGGCGCTCGACTTTGGATTTGATCAATGGCAGCAGATATTTGAGGGAACAAGTATTGACACCCAGGCTCTTGAAGGCAGCGTTCAAAGAGCCCATCAACACAGCACGACGATCCGAGAACTGCTGGCGAAGCAGATTGCCTTCACTGAGAGTGACAGGTTGCCTCGAGCCGCATTCTTCAACTCGTTGTGTCTTCATGAACTGGATTACGAAGCTGCTGCCGGATTCTCTGGGGAGGAGCACGCGCTCCTGCGGCAAGTAGTGACGGAGCAAAAGGCCGCGACGCAAAGCTGGTCAGATTGCTCCATGGTGACAACCATCATGTATTACATTGTGGTGTCGTCCAACTCCAACCACCGGCTGAATCTAAAGCGACGCAGCTTTGCCACACTGTCTCCAAAGATCGATGGCCTGGCAGCGAAGAAAACTCCATCAAGTAGCGACCGTAAAATATTTCGCATTGCTCGAGCAACTCCATGTGACGAGAACACCCCACGAGAGAAGGAGCTCCAAGAGCAACTGTTCACTGCAATCCGAAAGATGGCCGGCATCCGCAAAAAGAGGCAAATATTTGCGAAGGTGTACGACTTTGCATGCTGTGTATGCACTGGCATACATCCTAAAGCTCAGTCGTTCCTGCTATCACGATGGGACGATCTGAAGCAGAAGGAGAATTACGGTGCCAACTTGAAAATCAAATTGAAGCTGACCCCCGATGTAATGGGGCCAGGATTGGCCAGTGTCCTTTTCAAGGAAAAGGGATGTTCTCTGATGTGGACCACACCGGCCGGCGCGGCCCACAAGAATTAAGTGTCAGACACCACGATGGGTACTGTGTACCAGTGGTCCTTATATAGAGTATTCACGGTAGACCAACGTACTGAGTTAAGTTAAGTCGGTCGTACTTAAGGACCACAATGCACGAGAGCCAACCGCTGAGGAAGATCGCAATTTAGACAGGGGTTCAGTATACAGATAGAAAGCAGTAGATAGAACTTTATGAGTGTTATTAATACAAGTCAGTTTAACTCTAACCTTCAAGTGTACAAGTCTCTTTAATACTCGGTATTAAAAGGAGACCGATAAGGCAGGGCCTTTTGTACTAAGGCGCGTTCTTAAATTCCCGCTCCCGATCTCCCGGGAGGAAAAACTATACACCTCTGTCAATCTACTTCGCTTCACTATGCATTTTTTTAAGCTCTCGTTCTACTGAACTACACTGGTTTAGGATGAAAAAAATGCATATCCCGATAGCTCTTGCGCAAAGGAATCACAAGTAGCTCACTAGGCGTAAGTTCATGAAGAAATGAAGTAGCTATGCTTGATCTCCCAGCTCCCGGCGACGCGAAAATGGATTGGGAGCGGAAATTTTGCGTCCCAAGCAAATCCTTGGTCGCACCCTGTAAGCCAATGAAAACTGTTTATTTTGCTCCCGGGAGTGCTCCCGGGAACTTAAGAACGCGCCTAAGAGCAACAGAGACGCCAGGCGTCTGTTGTGGTTAGCGTGTTACGCTTCCTCTAAGCTACGGTGCGTGTGAACCCCATCACACCCGAGATCATGGCTACCATATGCTCAGCAGCCTCTCATCAAGCCTCACCCCAACTGACACTCGCTGAACAATCTTCAATCAGGGCCAAGACACCTCCACGTATTCAATCTGAAGCCACTGCAATGTTTCCCCCGCTTTCCACGCCTCCGTCCCTACTGTTACCAGCTCCGTCGTCCGCAGTTGAGAGCGCCCCGACTGCTCCGTCATCAAACAAAGATCCGGCAAGGAGCAATACGCCCCAGCCCAGCGGCAATGCGGTAAATCCAAGAGAAGATGATGAACAGCCAACTGTGCCAGCTACAGCAACCGCATTACCACGACCTGCAGCAATGTCACAAGAGCACGTTAAAATGCTGCGTGAACTTGCAACTTCTATCCCAAACTCAAATGGCAAGTGGGAATACATTCACGCGGTGTATACCAAGCATTATTCTCACTTACCACTCTCAAGCAATGCGTTGCGTTGCCGTCTGAAGAAGAGGACGCCTGCGTCGAAGCAATCAACGAATAGCGGTACAGCGCCAGTCATCTTGTCGCGAAAACGCATGGAGACGTCGTGTAGTAGCTGTCGCCAACGAAAGAAGAAATGTGGAGACTTCACAAGAAATCCCTACTGCACACAGCCAAACACCACACAAGACAAGCAAGCACAATCGATCAGATTAGATAATTACTTTGCACATATCTAAGGCAGTGACAATACCTTTTTAGCTTTCCCTTTGTGCATCGAGCTTGAACTTGCAGCCGTAGTCAATGTTGCAGCCTTGACTCTGGACTCTAGCTGTAGAATAGGGCTGCGGGGTACGCTGCAGCTTGACCTCTCTTCTCGATCACGTTCAGCGCCTCCATACGCTCCTTGATAGTCTTAAGGACTAACGTCCTCCTGGAGAGCCAACGTACGCACGTCTCATGGCTTCGAAGCACCCGCCGCACTTGAACACGCAGGAGGCCTACTCGTACTCGGCCGGCGACGTTACGATCAGCGCATTCCAGTCAGTCTTCGTGGACTGCTCCGCGAAGGGTAGTGGCACCAAGATGAACGTCTTCACAGCCTGCGCGGGCTGCTGCAGCAAGAGGTCGGTGCCGCCGTCAGTGTTGCTGCCGCCACAGTACAACCCCGCCGGTTTGGACTGACTGCTCACTGAGGGCAGACTGGCTCGTGTTCATCAGTCCAAGCAGCTCTCGAGTTCACAAAGACATCGTTTGTCAGCGCCTGGGCACCGCTCGGAGTCGCCGTCTGCATCCTGCTGGCCTCCTAACGTTAGCAGGCGGTGCCGTCGACCTGTCTTGTGTTGTGTGGAGTACATGATATTGTTCTAAGCTGAAAGGAATTCTGGGGGATTCAACCGGGTAATAAACCGGTGAAAAGCGGTCGAATCCGGTCGGATGTGGTGCCGACCGGTCGCGGATGATTCCCCGGTAAAACGTATAAGCCCCCTTAGCGTGGTGGTGGAGTTGGGCAATTGATCATCACTGATGGTTAGCTACGGTATTGTACTGTATATAGCTGACGTTTGTGCGAAAACACAGCGAAAGTTTCTCTAAAAACTGCGTTTTGTGTCGTGATTTTTCACAAAGTTGATTTCTTTCCCGGCGTGACGCCCCCCGCAATCATCTCAATTTCTCAGTCGGCACTGAACAGTCAGTCAGTTGTCAACGATCAATGCAGTCGACTGAGGAGCTGAAGCGTCAGGCGTCGCTGGACAAACGTCGGCGCCGCAATCGGGAGGCCATGCAGCGCGCGCGGCAGCGGGACAAGGACCATATGGAGGTGCTGCGCCAGGAGGCCCGGAGCCTCGAGGAGACGCACCGCCAACTGCTGTCTCGTGTGGACCAAACGCTGGCTCGAATCTCCGCGTCGGAGGCTCAGACGGACCGCATTGCGGACCTGCAGCGTCGTCTGGAGGACGCCCGCGAGCAGGCGAAGCAGCTCATGAAACAGAATCTCCGGTTCCAAGAGCAAGTGGGAGAGAGAGTCAAGGAAGAAGACAGGGTGGAGGGGCTGCTGAGGGAGATGGCGCGAGAGCAACAGGCCCAGGAGCGAGTGTACAGGCAGCTGTGTCGCGAGGGGCCCGTGGATCTAAGAGTTCAGAATGAGTTCAGTGCGGATCGCGTCACTGAAATTATTTTGACCTCGAGACGTGAGAGGACGCAGGTGGACAGAGTGGGCTTTGCAGACACCCAACGGGTTGACCTTTTCGGGTGGACCACACTGCACCGGTTCAAGGACGATAAACTGTACTTCTCGTTCAAGAAACTTTTCCGGAACCGGTCGGCGAGACGCCTGGCAGATCGCAATTGGGCGAACGAGATCAAGTTCGTGACCTACCGAAGCGCGTCGGAGGCAGCGACGCAGCAGTTCCACGTGAGTGGGGTCTAGAAAACTGAAATATTGTGTGGGATCTGACGAGAACTTATATATTATTTTTTTGTATTTTGAGCAGGTCGTGGAGAAGTTTAATGATGCCACTTTTTTAATCGCGCGCGAGAAGGTAGATCAAGAAGGAAAAGTCGTGCGTCTTTTGTACCTGCGCTTCCGCCTCTTTGAGGAGAATGGTATCTATGCGATCGTGACCCAGAGCGTCCCGCAAGATCCTGGGTTTTCCGGTGGATCACTGGAAAATATTTGGGCGAACGACGCCTGTATGTGGAATCATTTCGTGCCAGTCGTTGATGAAAATGGAGAGGAACATTGTGAGATTCACTTGACGGGGTGCTCGGCTGTAGGGGATCCGAGAAGCGTTCGAGCAAATGTGCTGGAGACAGTCATGGGGCTGCTACGCTGGGAGAATATTAACGTTGGACCTACACTTTCGTTGACCCAAGCTTCGAAGACAGAGGAGGCTACGCCAGAGAAAATTGAAGGGGAGACTGCTATGCCCGTGGAGACAACTGAGTGAATTTTGAGTTTTGGAGACTGGGGTTGTTCGACAAGTGATGATGACTATTGCGGAGTTATCCTGCACCAATGCTGTTTGAATGGGGCGCCAACCTACCGCTAGTCGCTGGTATCTTTATTGTTAAATCGACACATATTTTGGAAGCACATGACCAAATGGATTTAGCTTTTAGGTTGAATGCGCGCTACGTGTAATCTGGACAAGTGCAATCCCACGATCATACTGCGCCCCAGTCAGCCAGCTGGATTTCTTTTGTGCACTATGGCGTGGGATTTAAGTTCATCAGTCGACCAGAGGCAACTTTGCTGATCAGGCAGGGTCCGTCTTTGTTTTGAAAAGCCGTAATCGTGGCTATCAACTCGGAACGCACTCTCTGGCACCAATTCCGTCGCACAAAGTTAGCTCAAACTGTGAGGTTGAGCTGGCGGCAATGATCACTGTGAGGCACCACCACAAAATCCCTCGTAACTCGGAGCACGATCAAAAGCCTCTCACTTTCCCGTCGAGCTTCGGTTTTACCAACACATCGGCATCTGATGCTTCCTTCTTGGCGAGACGAAATTTCAACTTGGCGGTGCTGAACAGTTCTCGCAATCGAAGTACCCTCTCTTCCTCTGGTATGTGCTCCATTCTCTTCTGATCAAACAAATCTGTGTGCGAGTGGGACGTGTGCGCGGTCGTCTTTGACTACCAAAGCATGCCAAGAAAATACTTTAAAAAAATAAAGTAGTAGCAACCAACACTAGGATGCGGATTCGACGCATCGTGGAAGCTGCTTTTTGTGGGAAGAGTTATCGAGCCGATTTCGAAGTGATTCGGGCTCGAGTGAAAACATCCCTTGCGTCTTGGCTGCGTTGGTTTGTTTACGGTCGCATAAGGCCTTACTACCAGCACATGTGAATTTCGTCCGAATTTGCCGAATTTGGTCAGTTTAAAGACTCCCTCCTATTCAATTCCCGAGTCAGCTTTGGAATCGCTGGAGTAGCGATAATTTAACCAGATACAGCTCCGGACGCGCAGGGAATGCGTTACCACAGACAGATGAACCGTTCGCTCCATTCGTGTCCAATTCAAGCTTGCGGCCACATACCTTAGCCTCCAGATCGTGGGCTAGGCAAATTGGCAGGCAATTGATAAGGTTATATGGATATGTTCTCAGCTCCTCCGTATGGCCGTGGCAGGATGTCCGACATACCTTTCAGAAAGAAAACTACAAAGAGCGAGAGCGCCTCATACAAGTAAGTGTCGTATCTTCACACTCGAGGAAGGGTTATCACAGAAGCTATATTGTTCGATAAGCACAGCAATCAAAATGACGCTCTGTAGAAGACCTCACTGTCAATGTGTTTTGCTTCGGTGGTACTTCTGTCTTTGGAGCAGGGTCATGGGTGTGGTCACGACTCGTGAAAATCTTTATTTCCCTCCTCGTACCTCATTACAGTCAAGGTCGCTGCCGCGTAGCTTTGAACCTGTCGCAATTACTCTTCTTGGAGTCTACAGACAAACTACACCTTTGCCAATCCAAGTTAGCAGCAGTGTTAGGCAAAGCCGACCGAAGTAGCTGAAGTAACATCTAAATTTCAGAAATTATTTTCAGAATTTCGTATTTAGAGCAATGTAAATTTAGTGGGGGGGTTCACACTGCCCGGCTCCGGCTTAGCCCATAAGAGCATATTCACCAATGCGGCTATTCTATCCCGAGGTTAACTTCAAAGAAAAGCCAAAGCCAGATATAGGATAGCAGAGACGCAAGTGTTCAATTATCAACACGGGTATTTTCGTGCTTCAAGTGATTTACCCAAGGCTATTCGCGAAGCTAAATGTGGCCTGGGATTTGGCATTGGGAGGTCCTCCGCTATTTTTATCGGTAGGATAGCCGCGTTGGTGGAGCCGCAAAAGCTATTTTTCTCAGCCAAATTTGGCTTTAACCCCTGGATAGCCCTATTGGTGAATATGCTCTGACGGAGTCGTTTTTGTGCGTATGCCGGTGGAGTGTTCACACTAATCCTATACCGATTTTCATGTTATACTATTAAATTTGGGAGAAACTGCAATATTCTTTTTAAAAATTGTTGGTTGAGATTTCATTCTGTCGTCGTCGAGGGAGAGCCCATGCGAGCCCGGTGTCGACCCCGTGAGGGTCCGAGCGCTGCAACTTGGTGGACAGCGTGTAGCCCAGTAGTACGTGGTTGTCCACGCTCTCGTGCAGCACGGCGTGCATGTTCTTCTGCTGGTGCTAGACCGTGTACGGCTTGAGGCGCGCGTACTGCAGCGCCACGTTCCGCGCTCGCTGGTTGAGTGCTCGCGCGTCTGGTAGCGGGCGATGCAGCCACCCGCAGCCGGAGGAGCCGGTGGTGAACGGCGAGCTGCTGCCGGAGAAGATCCCGGAGAAGATCGTCGCGGGCAGCGGCCCGATCCTGAAGCTCGTGGTGGGGGACAGCTCGCCGGAGAAGCTCGTGGTGGTGGGGAACTCGCCGGAGACGCTAGGTCCTCGCCTACGCCGCCAAAGCACGTCATGCGGCCGCGAAGAGCATCTCAGTACACAGCTACAGCTCGCGGGTGCGCTTGCACGCCCGGGGAAGCTTGCCGCAGCCGCTGCATACTCGCTTCGTCTTGAGGCTGGCAGTGGTCTGTCATCTTGGGCCGTGTTTATGGAGAAAATTCACTTAGCTATGCCGGAACGTATAGGGGGTGCCCCAAACCGGGGGCTACAAAACAGCGCTTTTCGCACTTTTTTTCTCGCTTTTCCGGCATAGCTGCATAACGGAGCCGGAGTGTGAACCCCCCCCCCAGTGGAGGGCAAACGGGCTTTTGCCGCAAAAGAGAAGGAGCTTCTGGCGGTCAGACCCTTCGGGGTGCAGCCGCAAGCGCGTTGCCGGACACAAGGGAGGGTGACGCTGGACGCCTTGGCTGCGCCTGCTTCTTCGTCAAGACCATCGCCATCGTCGTGTACAACGTGCCCGCCTACGGCCGACGGAGAGACGGCACCCTTGAGCCCGTGCTACATGTGGCCCATGCGTAACCCGATCGCAAGTACGTTTGGCTAACAATATTGCTGTGATATGGAGGTACTAAGCACTGTAATGCTACATGTATTTGATGAATGCGTAGGGAGCTTTATCATAGCCGCCGCTAGGCTTGGTAGCGGGCGATAAAGGAAGCTTGAGCAGCGGCAGACCCACGACACCCCAGCACCTCGACGACTGCGGCCCCGGCGGCAATACAAACTCCAAGGATGCCCCCGCCACCGCCGCACACCACTGTGACCTCCGCGCGAGCCTGTTGCGTCGACCTGGCAGGGCGGCGATAATGCTCGCCGACTGGAGCGTCCTGCGCGGTTCTCCCAGCCCTGAGCTACGCCGAGTCGATTAACATGCCGTACGGCGGGAAGTCTGAGCGTCGGAGCTTGAAAACCGGAGGAAACATGCATGCCTTACATCCACATGTGCCTTGTCAACGGCGCCACTGCGCGCTATCTGTCACGGCAGGGTAGCCTCATAGACGTTAGCTCTGGACTAAATCCGCGTTAAATCTCGACATTTCAATTTTTGAAAATATAAATTTTCTAATTACGGGACACTCGGCTTTGCCTTATACTGCTGGATTGGCAAAGGTGTAGATGGTACGCGACGTAGAGTTGTTCTACTTCTACCGAGTAGATGCACGGTGTTCAATGCGAAAGTTGAAAGTTGGCAACGTGTGGCGCTATAACTTCCGCGTGGAGACTGGGGCTGCAGGGTCGTTAAAAGCATCGGAGATAGCCTCCAAAGCTAACAGTGATGCTTGTTGTTCCGACTGGATAACCGATTCGAGGCTACCGATCTGAGTCTCTACCTGGGCAATCCGCTCTTCCAGTCGACGGCCATCCGAGCTCACACTTTCGGTGAATTGACGCAAAACGCCAGCTTGGTTCGCATCAAACTCGCGCTTGAATTGCGTCAAGTGAACCGAAACAGCGTTCACCACTGCGTGTGGGTCTGTCGGCGTTGCATTGGCTTGTGCAGCCCGGATACGATCCACTTCAGAGTACAACCGCTGCTCGCTCGCCTGTACTTTGCTGGACATCAATTCTTCCACTTGCGTTTGCATCCGAGAGGAGAGAGCGACTGTGGGAGATAGTTGCATAGAGTTAAAGGCTCCGGAGTTGTATGGATTGGACATCTGCTGTGTGAGAGCTTCTTGTCGAATTTGCTGCATCTGGAGTGCAACGTCCGTCTGTAATTTGGCCAGCTGAGCACTCCCCGCTGCAACTCGATCTGTCAGCATATCTAGTCGCGCCTCAAGTCGTGGCAATGCACGCTCACACGACTCCACTTTGGCAGCCAGGAACTGCACCTGCGACGAATTCTGTTCCAGATACGTGAAGCGTTAGGTGCACTTGCTGCCTCGTGGTGAACGCACATAACACAATACTTCTAGTATCTACGCACCCGGTCTTGCTGCTGCGATTCCATCCGGGACAGGAATTGGCCGAGGCGTTGCTCGAAGTTGTGACTCATGCACTCTATTGTCTTGCTGACAATGTACTCGACGTCGATGTGCTGCATTGGCAATGGTGCTACAGGCTCAACTCGGATCGTCGGTGCGTTCGTGATGCTGGATGGCTGCAGCGAATGCGCTTGGACTATCGCGGTTGGTGTTCGTAGTGGGTCCGATGCTATCGTGTGAAGCATGACAGAGTTATCCAGACGAGAGTATTCTGTGCCCAGGGCGTGCTTTCGTCCTGGTAATGGGGGAGGTGGGGAGGCCAGCAACTGAAGCCAAAGTGGCGTTCACACTGGTTTTAGTCGCCATTGCCACGGCTTCAAGCTCACTGGTGAAGCCTAATTTGCTCACAACATTGACTGGTTTGGTATTCTGTGGCTGGTCACTTGGGTTTTGGAGTAAATTTGCACTTCGTGTTGATCCCGTCGTCTGCATCTGATCTGGTAGGTCTTCCAGATGAGAATCTGACTGAAATCGGAGGCGCAGACCTGGAAAGTTTGTCTTCGCCACGTCCTTTAGGCACTCACAGCCTTCCTTGAATTGTTTGTTGTCGGGGTCTTCTTCCGTAGGAGCTGCATTATTGTCTAGGTAGAGCGTCTGCAGAGAGCATTGCTGACCGGCAGTTGCTGCTTGCAGGAAACTGCGCTGTAGCAGGTCCAAGCCATGTACAGAATTGAAGCCGCACCCTCGCAAATCGAGCTCACGCAGCGCAGTTTTGCCTGTCTTATCCCTGCGTCGGAAGATCGAGCGGACAAGCTCGAGTTTGCCATCCTCGGAAAGCGGATTTCCGAGCAAACACAGCGTCTCCAACATCGAGTTATTGCTCGTGAGTAAAGCACCCACGCCACTCTCAATAACATTCCCAGCTGCACTCAGGCGACGCAGTGGAAGTTGCGACAAGGAGGCAAAGCCCGCCGACGTGATTCCGTTTCGAGAAATGTCGAGCTGCTCCACCAGTGATGGTGGGGAATCGTACTCCTGACCAAGCGCTACCGACACAGCACTACCACTTGATGCGCTCAACAACTTTAACGCATCCGCGATGGCACGAAACCCACCGTCGCGAATGTTGTTGTCTGCTAAAAGGAGGTGGCGAAGCGATGTACAGGCTTGAAGTGACTGACTCAAAATGATTCCAGCCTGTCGCGGTAGCTTGCATGAGGACAGCTCCAGAGTCACGAGGGACGAAGTGAAAAGCGTCGAGATGGCAATAAGAGACGTCATGGTCACCTGATGACAGCTAAGCGCAAGCCAGAATAGGAGTCAAGCGCGAGTTCCTTACTCAATTCTTCAGAGACACCACAACCAGCTCGTTCACTCACCTTCTCACGCGAAAGTGCGCCAGCTTGACACGATTTCTCGTTAACCGGTCCGTCATCATGGCGAAAAAACGATCACCGGAAAGCGTACATTTCTCGAGCGACAGAATCTGGCACTCGTGACTGCAGCCTCCAAAGAGCAGGTCTAACTGCTGCGCACACAGTTGATCTAGATTGAAGTTGCGTAGCTCCACGCTCTTGATGTTGGAGACTGGATTTGTCAGTGCATCGAGCACAATTTGATCGCTCTGTGCAGTGCCGAACAATCGAGAGAATAAGTCGCGTGCAGTCAGAGACAAGCTCGCAAATGTTGTTACCTTTGTTCGCACAACGCAGGTTGGAGGGTCTACCGTCACTGCCACCGCTGCGTTTGCTTCTCCTTGGGCTCCAAGCGAAGTTGCTTCAGCGTAGCCGCCCTCCATCGTGCCTGCAAATAATATCACGCCTAGTATTTTTGAGCGAAACGTACCATCCAACCGACACCTTCGCTCAACGAAACGCGTGAAAGCTGCTGATAACTTCTCAGTGGGATGAAAGCTGGCACGCCAAACAGTGGGGGGACAAATTCATCATCTCTTTGGATTCTGCTTTCCAACACGAATATTCTGCTTTCCAACACGAATATTAGACGATTCCTGTCGGCCACTCAAGAGACTCAAGGAGGATCTAGGCTCCGGATCGACCGTTTAGTTTCTCCTGGGAGAACGCTACTTGGCGGTGATGAGATGCGCCATATTCTCCTTTTTCTTGTTCTTGTATGGCGGTACGCTCAGCTTTGAGCAGATCGACCGCAACTCGGCGTGCTTGATCGTGTTGATCGGTCGACCGGCAATTGAAGACGCGAAATGGTGTTGTAAAAGGCGTCCGTTCAGCATTACATCCTTGATCGTGAGGACGACGCCGTCTAGGGTGATGCGCATATACCAAGGCTCGCTCTCCGCTTCACTTCGATCAGCTTGGGACATCCGTGTGTATTCACAGCTCGGTGGATGTAGAGTGCAGAATCTCGCGAGTGACCTTCTAAGCAATATAGTATGTATTTATAGCGCACTTGGTGCAGTAGACAAGATCAAGATCGAATATAGAAGCACCGCGCTACCACGCAACGTTGCGTGGGGGAAGATCGTAGAGGCGCGCAACCGCCCGTACAAAAAACAAGACCTGCGAGGATTGCGCGCCACTATCACGCAACCACACTACCCACGGCCCTTAGACCTCCAGCCAGTTCAGAAATCACCGCCAGCCATCCCCCGCCGCAGGCTACGGTCCACAGCAAGCTCGTATTACAGTCGTACCCCTCAATATGCGCACCCATACCTTCAAATACCCTGTCGTATCCGATTGTCTATATTGGGGTATGGCAGCCAATCAGCACAAAACACTGTTGATTCCCTGTCAAATCGCTGTGTAACCCCTCTGCGCATGTTGAGGGGTATGACTGTATACGCACTGTTGCCAGCCCATGGGCGTCTCGTGGAACAAGCCGTCGAATACGGCGTGTGCACGGGCTGGCTGCAACATCTAATGAGCGATACGGAGATGCTTTTAGCTTCCGAAGAAAACAAGGTTCTCGCGCCGAAGTGCGCAGAACTGCGTGTTGCACAGGAAGAGCTCAGTAAATCGACGATAGTACAAGAGAGTTGTACTCCTTTTTGATGAGTGCGCTGATGAGCTCGATGAATGTAGCGAGACTGGTGACAATGAATGGTACCGTTGTCATGCATTGACACGTCCGTAGGTGATGTGAGCTGGGACGAGGATGTAGTACTGGTACATGTACAGTACCTCGTTTCCCGTAAGTCTAGTGTGTCAAACACAATGTTTCTCACTATAATATAGAGCATATTATGCACTTAAGTTTTCTTTTATGAATTGGACCAGGCTGCACCAAGGGGGTGGCTGTTAACACCGATATTACGGTAATGCCGTGCGCTGCCGGGGGAAGGGCTGGATATCGATTTCACTCGGGAATGTTGGATTTCAGCGAGTCGGACAAGTTGAGCAACACGTCAAGATGATGACCGCAGCGTTGTTGTGGTGAGGTGCGGGCAACTTCCCAGTGTTCAGAATATACCTTGAGCTAAACTTGAATCAGCAAACCTTGAGTCAAAGCTCAGAGGGGCTTGGAGGCTTAGAGTCTCAGCTGAATAACCTCAGCTGGACTCGACGAAGACTCGGCCGACACCTCCGAACTCGAACTCTTGGCCTGACGCGGTGTGTGCGCCTCCCTTGCGATCTCCTTGACGGTTCTTGCTGGGGCTACGCTTTGGTCCCAGACGTCATCCAACCACGTCCACTTGTTCCTTGTCCAGTCGTCCTCAGATGCCCTCCAAACGAAGCCGGCTCCCCGCTCAACAGCCCTTCGTCTGCTCATGTCTTGACCCGATTTGCCCCGGGGGCGTTTCCCAAATGTAGACACGACTCGACACACACACATGTCTGCTTCCTCCAAGACTGCAGAGCCGGTCTTCCTTGCTTCTTCCCTTCCACCAGGCGGCTCCAGCTGAGAGCCGCGTACACAGGTCTTCACTCGCCCCCCGACTTAGGGTGGCTCCGAGAATTGGCTCGGGATGAGCCTGTCTTGATCCAGGGTTCTCGCCTCTGCGCCCTGGGATTTCCGTGCACCACGTCCTGACGTAGACGAAACGACTGAGCTGAGAACCACAATCTAAGGCTCAGCGCCACACGAATTCCACCTAACAGCACTGAGAACCACTATCTCAGATACTGCTCTGCCGAAACCTCAGAGTAGATCACCTTCTACCCGGTAATATGAAATACATGCTGAGTGCAGTCGCATACCGTATTCCTCGATGAGCTGCCCCCCTCATTTTTCCTCGAAGAGCTGCCCCCCTCGCTCGGGCTTTCAACATAAAGTGATGGGCAACTTTTGAAAGGTCTTCCTCGAAGAGCTGTCCCCCCTGCTGTGATTTCAACCAATGAGAGCTCATTTCTACTTTAACGGGTTATTTCGATTAATGTAACCTCTCCAAATATTATACCCTTCCGAATACAAAACCCAACGGATTGTATAATAATAGTTTAAATACCCTCCAAGTTTATACAAAACGTGAGCACGACATTTACGGCGAGCGGAATGGCTGCGCAGTCTGGGGTTGATGATACACATGCAGATGAGGATGACGAGTTGGTCTGCGAGATGTAAACCCTCCAAATAAAACACCCCCTGAGTAGAATATCCGTTGTCACTGGTGCACTACTTAAGTATTGCTTTTACATGTATACCGGTACATTATTTGGAAGAAACCCGTTAATAGTCTGAGATCCAATTTATTTCGCCCAATGAGATGCCGCTACGCTCTGGGTACTTTCCTCGATGAGCTGACCCCCTTTGGCGGTGTACCACGGGGGGACAGCTCATCGAGGAATGCGGTAGTTCGACCTGTCGACGTGTGATGAAATGAAATAGCCAAATGAGTACCCCCTCACACCGAGGTACACCCACAAGGTCTATATGGGGCTTGAGTTTTGTTGGAGTCTCCTCAGACACCCTCTTCCACAGCAACACACTTATCGCATACGGGCTTCAGGGCAAATTCGATTCTGATTAATACTTTACACATGCAAACAAAGACCTATCAAGGGGGGCGCTCAGCTTCCTTCGGAGCGCACCCAAACAAAGACAGAAATATTATATGGCGAGCGGCCCGCAGTCCTCTCGGCGTGCGGTGCTTCAGCATTGGCGTAGCTTGGAAATCAACGGTGCTCAGCGTCCTCACTTGGATCTGAGCTCAGCGATTGGCTGGACCTCATTAAAGTCCTGCGTGGCGCCAGCAATCTCTCGGTCACACGTCGGTAATCTGTTGATCACATGTCGGCAGACCCGAGATTACATGTCGGCAGACCCGTGATTATTCCTCACTCCATACCTCTGATTGACTGGGGGGTGCGCGTCATGGGGATGAGATGGTGTGTCATGTGGGTTCAGACGTATGTCGAACCTGATTTGTGGCCAGTGATCATCTGATGACCGCCTCTTCGCAGCGACTGTTCCCAGCACCCCATCGCTCACACCATATCTGACCTTCGGAGCTTCCGCCGAGTCACCGCCTGATGTGTCTCCAAGTGTCCACCGCCACTATGCTGGGTCCTCATCGACTGAGCGGGACCCCGCTGAGCTTCAATTGGACTCAGTGTGTCCACTAATGTCGGACTACTTGGGACCAGCGGCGTTCGCTAAGACTTCTGTGGCTCAGCGAATCGCTCCCGCTGAGCTATCAGTCGTAGTGGGGACGAGTCCGGCGGTTTCGGGTTGTCACACGACCAGCTGGTCACATTTCCACCAATCTCCATCCATTCTGATGGGTGCGGAGGGGATACGGCGACCGAGCGAAGGGCCCGCTGGCCCTGAGATTCGAGCGTACCTCGTCACACTTACCTTGCGACGCGTGCGAACTGGGAATGAAGCGCCGAGCGACGTTCATGATGGGTCCAATAGTGGACTTAGACGGCTGCAGCAACGTCGTCCACAGCGACATCGCTAGACCAGTAGAGTACCCGACGATTATGTTGGGGCGCTACGTCTTACTCTTTGTCGATGGTTACTCCAGGTACTGTACTGTCTGCCTGCTGCAAAAGCGGTCAGAGATGTTCCAGCGTTTCCTAGATTACAAGGCTGCTGTCGAGACAAAGCACAACCGGTCGATTCGCCACTTCATAAGTGACAATGGTGATGAATATCTGGACGGTGAGTTCACCACCTACTGCCGAGAGCAAGGTATACAGCGCGATACCACGATTGCCTACACGTCGAAGCAGAACGGCATGGCGGAGGTTCGATTCCGCGATCTCTTCAACAAGATCCGCACAATTCTTATTTCCAGTGGTTCGCCTAAGCAGCTTTGGGGTGAAGATGTGATCGCGACGGGATATTGAAGTGTTTGATATTGCAGGGAGCGTTAACCAGCAACGATGTGAGTCCTCGCTGCGGGGGAGTGTTGGATTTCAGCGAGTCGGACAAGTTAAGCAACACTTCAAGAGGGTGACTGCGGCGTTGTGTGGAGCTCAAGTCAAGCTGGTCGACAGCCGCCGTCCAGGCCTACTCGCGCTCGTGATCTCCTCTTAGAGGACTTCGAGGAGGGGATGGTTTCCCCAACCGAGGACCCAGAGAGCTCACCTGGAGCTGGACACAGTTCAAGATCGCCTGCGCGTTCTCGCTCGCGCTCACCGATGAGGCCGCCGCCGCGTTCTCCACTTCGAACGCATAATCGGTTCCCAGAACGTGGCACTGGTGCGTCTGCAATTCCCAACGCGTCGCCTCTCCCATCGAGGGATGATGCTGAGTGTGACGAAGCTCCCCCAGACCTTTCGGAGAATTCATCAGGCATCCGCCAGTGACCGCTCTCAGACGAGAACCGCCTACGATCGGTCAAACGATGGCTGAACCCAACGTCTGATGTACTATCTTCAACTAGCTCGAGCTAATATGAGTGAACTGCGAGATGACCAAGTCGAGCCAGAAGACGACTCAGCTGGATCACATGGATGACAATGGAGTCTAAGCGGCGACGCCCTGAACTGGCTGAAGTGCCAGAAGTCAGTGAGCTACGTATGACCGAGCTTTACCTGCCCCAGTGGACACTCGCCGAACTCAAGAACGGCGAACCTAACTATATCCACGCTAAGCCCGAGGTGGTTGAGCGACCTGGTATACGGAAAGCCGGTGATTCACGCATAGCTGAGCTCGCCCAGCCTTAACGGCTGTGCGCTAAGAGCAGACACGATGATGTCGATGGTCTCTGCGCTCAGCTCGAGGGGCCCAAGTCGAGTGTGGGCGAGTTCCAACAATATCAGCGGTGATCCTCTGGGCGCAGAAATCATGGTCGTGATGATGGTGAGCCTCGGCAAGGAAGTGTCTGGCTTAGTCATGATGGTGATCGGCTGTTGGAAGATACGTATACCGGTTTGGCGAGTCATCTTAGGTCTCAGCGGTCAGTTTGGCGGCTCAGCGGAAGAGAACGCTGGCGGACGTTGATTTCGGAGGCGTCAGTGTGGGTCTTATTTGAACCCAGGGGGTCTTGGCTAGTCGCCGACGGGTGGCTGAATGGTCGCCGCATGCTGGAGGATCGCGTCATCAAATGATGACCGGAGATTAATCAGCTGTGGCACAATCCGGTGAACCCAGATGACACACTTCGATCAGGACCGAGATCTGCCACTCATCGGTGAAGCATCACTGAGTCACTTCCTGACGTCGTTGGACTTATCTGAGCTCGGCCAGTCATTGGCTAGACCCATGTTGAAGCGCCGCTCGCCGCCGGCCTGCAGGCAGCTTACAAGGCGATATCTTTCTTTTCACCTTTGTTCGGGTGCGCTCCGAAGGATGCCGAGCCCCCCCCCGATAGGTCTTTGTTTGCATGTGTAAAGTATCAATCAGAATCGAATTTGCCCCGAAGGCCACAGCGTTAAGTTTGCTGCTGCGGAAAAGGGTGACGGAGGAGACTCCAACCAAACCTCAAGCCCCATATAGACCTTTTGGGTGTACCTCGGTGTGAAGGGGTACCCATTTGACTATTTCATATTTCCTTACGTGTTGGCAGGCCGACTAGGCTGCTGTACCTGGCGCGTATTTCATAATTTTTCTGGCGCTGACCCTGGGACCGTGCTTTCCCCGCTCAGCCGTGTCGTCTACGTCAAGCCGTGGTGCGCGGAAGTCCCAGGGCGCAGAGGCGAGAACCCTGGATCAAGGCAGGCTCAACCCGAGCCAACTCTCGGAGCCACCCTAGGTCGGGGGGGGGCGAGTGAAGACCTGTGTACGCGGCCCTCAGCTGGAGCTGCCTGGATGAAGGGAAGAAGCAAGGAAGACCGGCTCTGCAGTCTTGGAGGAAGCAGACATGTGTGTGTGTCGAGTCGTGTCTACATTTGGGAAACGCCGGGGCAAATCGGGTGAAGACACGTGCAGGCGAAGGCCTGTTGAGCGGGGAGCCGGCTTAGTTTGGAGACATCAAGGGACGACTGGACTAGGGACAAGTGGACGTGGTTGACTGACGTCTGGGCTCAAAACGTAGCCCCAGCACGAACCGTCAAGGGGATCGCAAGGGAGGCGCACACGCCGCGTCAGACCAAGATTTCGGGCTCAGAGGTGTTGGCCGAGCCTTCGTCGAGTACAGCTGAGACCTTTCAGCTGAGACTCTATGAGCTCCCCTGGACATAGATTCAAGGTTTGCTGATTCAAGTTTGATTCAAGGTATATTCTGGACGCTGGGAAGTTGCCCGCACCTCACTACATGAGGGCAGCGATGTCGTTACGAGCGACCTGGATGAGGCTCAAAGCCGGCAGTTGGAGGTGCGCCACGAGACGTCACGATCCAACATCCCCGCGGCCCTGCCGCTCGTTAATAAATGCCGAAAGAATTACCGCTTCAATGGGTCGAAGGACCCTGCGAAAGAAGCGAACGAGTTGGCGAAAGGTGTCGGATGTTCACGTCGTTTCACGTCGGATTTTTGGCGATGATTTCCACACCGATCTGGATCATCGTTGGGCATTTCTGAACCAGCGGCCTCGAGCTCAAGTCGCCTCCACCGTTATAACCGCAATGCTGCCGGCCAAGTCTTCATGCCAGGGGTCGCGTCTGCTGCGCCCCATGGGCGCGCGCGGCTTCGCGCTGGAGCAGCACATCGACGACTCCAAGTTCTCCGCCTTCTCGCTCAAGCTGTCGGACGAGCAGCGCGAGTTCCAGCAGCTGGCGCGCAAGTTCGCGCGCGAGGAGATGATCCAGAGGGAGAAGCACTTCGACCAGACCATGGCCTACCCGCAGGAGGTCGTCGAGAAGGCCTGGGAGCTGGGCCTCGTCAACACGCACGTGCCCGAGAAGTTCGGCGGCCTGGGGCTCGGCTCGCTGGACGGCTGCATCATCGGCGAGGAGCTGGCCTACGGCTGCACGGAAATGGCCACGACCATGGAGGCCAACGGCCTGGCCACGGCCCCGCTGCTCGTGGCCGGCACGGACGCGCAGAACAGCAAGTACCTGGGCCGCCTCGTGGAGGAGCCCGTGGGCGGCTTGTACGATCCGGCGCTGGGCCCCATGGACTTCACCATGATTACACGTGCCACCTGACGCAGAAAGAGTGTCGTGACCACCTCGAGCTGTGTAAGCTTGAAATCGAAGATGATGGCCAATTCCAGGGCTGGGTCGAGAAGGCCCGCAAGTTATCATCATTGGATGCTCTTTGAGCTAGTTGTCACGTTCGTGATATTTATCTGGAACGACGCCTTCGCTTCATATTCGCAAAGCGGAATTCTCGCCAGCATTACAGTTCAGGCCAAGGGCCACGCCCCCATGGAGCCCCTGAAGAAGGACCACTGTGATCCTATTGATCTAGGAGCAGAGCTTTTGCCAAGCTGGGCGTCCAGTCGGACGCAGTACTCTGCTGGACACGTCGTCTGCAGCGTCAACAGACGCTTACGCCACGCGTCCCGCCTGGCAAGCCTCGCGTCGGACCTCGCGACAGGTCCTATGACGTATTCGACAAACGATCCTTCCACGCCAGAGGCGTCAGCGTCTCCTCCGTATTCGGAGGCGCTTTCGGATGTTTCCTCGCCTCGGGCTTGCGCCGGGAAGCGCGGGTCGACCGACGCATTCGCTGCGAGTTTATCGAGCGCGTCGGTTGCTCCCGATCAAAAGCGTCGACGGCTTGAGGGCAGTCCTGCCGTAGAGGTACCTCGTAATCCCAGGACGGAGGCTCGCCCCGCCATTGCACCAAGTACTGGTTATGACCTCGGTGCTGGTGCCGCTTGTGAAGCCGCTCCTCATGGTAGTGAAGCTCGCCATGCTCATCGAGCAACGCCGGAGGACGTTGAGCCGCCGCTGGACCCGCGTGCCGTGCGCCGTCAACTGGACGAGCTCGAAGCTCAGGCTTGTTTGAACCGTGAAATTCGCCATTGGGCGGCAGATAAGTTTGACCGCTATGCGGATGACTTGAAAGCCGCTGAGCGCGTGCTCTGAGATCTCGCAGCTCAGGCCACCCAGAACTCTCAGAGTCACGGTCACACCGTGATAGAGCTCCACTCCCAGATCGCGAAGCTTCGTGGCCAGCTTGAGCTGTTGGCGATGCTGCAGCGGGGCGCTGCTCATCCGCCGCCACAGGCGCAGCATTGGCCATCGTCGGCGCCGGCGCCTTCGCGCTCACCAAGATCGGGTCCCGGTACGGCTTTAGCAAGCCCACGTAAAATACGGGGTGCGTGCGCATATTCTTAGGAATGTTGAGCGTGTACGCAAGACCCTTCTTGGCCGCGACCTTGAAGGTCCAATGAAGCGACGACGCAACTTTGTCTTGAAGACCGCAGAGACTGCATGTGTAGGCAGGATTTTAGCACTTAACAAATCTTGATCTCCGACCTCAAAGCTCTCCACATTGCCTCTGCCTCTAGCATCAGCTTGTTCCTTTTGAACATCATGGTTTTCAGCCATATCATCGCGTACATGCCGTAAGACATTAAATCGGACCGACAAGAAGTTGTCCAGTTTTTTTTTACGAAAGACACGAGGGCTGACATCAAAGCCGAGCAGCTAAGCCTCCCCCACCAAGACCAGAGTCGCTACGTGACGGCGCCAAAGGAACGCGGGGATGAGTAAGCCCGTTCACGTAAAACAGCGTGAAGCCTGTCGAGACATGCACGGCATGTTCAAAGCGAACTCAACCAAAGGGGCATGATGCCCCAGCGCTTCGGCGTTTCGGCGCAAATACTGCGAAGAACATCTTCGACGACGCGGTTCGCGCGCTCTGTTTTGCCATCGGTCTGGGGGTGATCTGCTGTGGACATGTCCAGTCGAGTGCCAAGCGCTGCGAAGGCAGACGTCCAGAATTTCCCAGTGAAGCGGGAGTCTCAATCTGAGACAATCTGAGTTTGGACTTCGTGTTTGGCCTGCCGAAGAATTCGGCAGGTAACACCGGTGTCGTGGGTTTTGTGGACCGTTTGAGCAAGATGGTTCATCTAGTGGCCGTGCCGGATACCATCGATGCCGCGGGTACAGCAACGCTGTTTATAGACCGCGTGTTCCGGCAACATGGGCAGCCTGACTTTTCAGCATTGGCGTAGAGCTTGTTTGTGCGCATGCACTCGAGCGCAGCTCGAAAGTGGTCCAAATGGTTCTCCATGTCCGACTTTCCGTGCTCCGCACGACTGTGGACAAATCTGTCATCGAAATACGTCGGCGCTCGGTGGGAACGGAACAACTGCATCACCAGACGATTGAAGGTTTCCGGCGCGTCGGACAGCCCTTGGGGCATCACCAACCACTCCCATAGCATGCCGCTCGGAGTACTCACCGTTGTGAGTGGGACATCACTCGCTCTCATGAACAGCTGGTAATAGCCATCGACCAGGTCGAGAGTGCTGTATAGCGAGCATTCAACCGTGTTGTTCTGGAGAACATCTATGCGAGGAATTGGTGTTTGCGCCGAATGGTGGCCGCATTAAGCTTATTAAAAGCATGCACAATACGCCACTTGCCGTTCGGCTTCCTGACACAAAATGCCGGTGTATAGTGCGGAGACTTGCTCTCACGCACTACCGTCTTACCCCGCATATAGCGAGTAGGCGTCGTAATAAAACAATTGCAGCTAAAGAACTAGCATAAATACCCCGAACATAACGCCAAGCATAATAGAAGGACGCCAAAAGTTCAGCAACGAAAGCATAGGCCCAATGGCTATAAATCTGCTATAATATAATGTCAGGCTCAACTGCACACCAACCGTTGCTCTAACAGGCGCTTCAGCAGGCATTTGCTTCTACTGGCGTTCACACTTTTCAACTTACCTCCCCCAAGCAAAACCACCACCACCTCAACCAAGAAACCCACCATGGCAACCTCTCGTCGCAGCTACAGTATTACCGAAAAGCTCGCCATTCTGTCCGAGTACGAAGCCGGTGTATATGGAAGCGGGTTTCATGCGCTCGGCGCGAAACATGGCATCGCGGCAAGCACTATCCGAGGCTGGTGGGAGCGACGAGTGGAGCTGCGAGCTGCCATGGCAAATCTGCAAGTTTCGACTCGTACGGCTCGACGCCTCGGCGGAGGAGGTCGATGCCCAGCTCACGGTGAGCTCGAGGACAGGCTCTATGACTGGATCGTGGCCCGAAGCGGCAAAGGTTTGCGGGTCAAGGTCTCGTACATACGCCTCCAAGCCAAGAACATTCATCGGCAGCTGCATGGCGACGACGCCAGCGGCTTCGAAGCGGCTTCGGGATGGCTCGCCCGGTTTAATTCTCGACGCAACTTGGTATCACGTCGCCACGCCACGACTCGTACTTTGCCGGCTGATGCTCCAGAGGTCTGTCGCGCGTTCATCGCCTGATTGCCAAACTCGACATTCAGCCCAGGAATATCGTTAACATGGACCAGGTTCTCCGGTACTTTGAAACCGAGCCAAAGTCCACGATTACCACGCGCGGATCTCGCGAGGTGCTGTTGCGCAAGGGCGGGTCAAGCCACAAGCGATTCACCGCGACCTTTGCCATCACTGGTGAAGGAATTTTTTGAAACCGCACCTATTGTTCTCTAAGCTCAAGAACAAGCCCAAGTGCCCGCCTGGTGTGTTGGTAGACGTTAACCACACCGGGATGTGGAACGATGACTTGCTTCTCGCTCACGCCGAGATTGTGCTCTGCGCCCGGAAGGAGACGCAGTTATATCGGGAGCCTGTGCTGTACATCATCGATTCCTAATGCTGGCATGTGAAACTCGCGGAGTCAAAACGCTTGGAGCGCTACAACATCTTTGTGGCGCTGGTTCCTCCTATCCTCACGATCCTGCTGCAACCATTGGACGTCGCTGTCAACCGCAGCTACCAGGAGTATTATCGTTCAAAGTACGACGAGTACATCAGCAAGGCCCTGCGTGAACCGCTGCTTCAAACAAAAGCTGGCAACCCCAAGGTCCCCCGCTACGACGCTGTGGCGCACTGGACGCTTGACTGGATCGCCTCGAAGACCGAAGACGACGTCAAGAAAGCATTCCGTCTGTGTGGGTTAGTGGCAAAGGAGGATTTCGACATGGACCGACTGCACGCTCCGCTGAAAGCTTTACTCAGCGCTGACTTCAACGAGCAGGCATGGCATGCTGCCTACAAGCACTTGATGAACGAAGATTCTGAGCGAGAGCTGGTGCGTGTCTCCGCCCCGGACTGGTAGATACCAGACAATGAAAACAGCAGCCTGTTTTGCTGTTTGTCCTTTGGCCTCGACATGAGCGTGTACGAGTACGTTGCGGCGCTGACGAACTACATGGCTAACCTAAGGCCTTGGATGGGCTACTCGTCGAAGCGTATTTGGATTTAGTGAGAGCAGGCGACGCGATGCCGGGTGAGCTCGAAATTTATGCAGCATCGAAAATGCATGCGTGGAACATCACGCTCAAGACGGTCGACGACGCCAGCCGCCTGGTCTCAAGCTTTACATACGGCGTGGAGAATGCCACTAAAATTTAGTTCTTGTACGCGGTGGCGGGGTTTTTGCTGTAGAGGTCGATGGGTATCTGCTGTAGATACATACAAATAGGAAGTTCATCCAAATAAAAAGAATGTATGTTAGTGTTTGATTAGTGTGGGTGATTGAAATTGAGTAGCGTTACATACCTTTCTGTGCGGAGCATTAACGAGTTTAACTCGCGACAAACCCTCTTCCCATAACGGGCCCTCAATTGACACGACCGGGAATCGAACCATGGACCAGCCGTTTGCTAGTTCATGCTCGTACCGATTGAGCCGTCAGCACAGTGAAAATACGGCGAGTGCAGACATATATATGTTTAATCCTCATTACACATGTATATGCGGTCGGGCTTCAGAGTTGTAGTTTTTGTTCGTTCTATAGCGCCTATGCGGTCTAAATAAATACAGCGCTCAGTGAGCGCTGTATTTCATCTATGCGCGTATGCGTAATGTGCGGGGTAAGATGGTAGTCCTGCTGCGTGCTTAGCACGGAAGAAGACGTCAATGACGTCACTCTGTTCCTTCAGAAGCGGCAACTGCTGTGTAACACAGTATTTGGTTCCTGGAACCAGATCGATCTCGTGACGAACCCCTCGATCCGGAGGGAGCCCATGGGCGGGTCTGAAAAAAGGTTTGTTTCCCTTGCGGGGGCAGCCGGGCCACATTATTTGTCACAGTGCGGGGGGTGTCCAGCGCTTACAACCGCATACAGTTCTTCGTATGAGAGCAGCATTCTGAACTGCCTTGTGTTTCTGAAAGGCCAAATTTAACCCTCCCCTAACCTGTCTGAGGCCTGTGGATACCAGCATCTACGGGTGCCGAGGTCCTTGCCGTACTCTCTATAGTGAAACCGTCCTTCCTATGAGCCAGCTGTTCTCTACGTCATTAACCCCTTAGTGTCGGGGTGCCCTAACCGCCTGGGCCATGAGGGACGTGCCTCTTCGGGGGTTCTATGCGCCTCCCGCTCGGGGAAACTAATGTCCGCTGTGGGGATCGAACCCTCACTCCACAGCGTAAGGTCTAGAAGCTTTGACCAATCGCCCACGCCACCGGGCACCCATGGGCGGGTCATTGGAGACGACGTCTCCGAGCTCGACGACCAGGGGATACAATCGATCGGATTGGGCCTTCACGATGGCAGAGCCACTACGCGCGTTCAGCGCTTGCTTGGTATCCTCCAGGACGGCTTCATCCAGAAGCGATGACGAGTTTAACCCCTCTTCTGGTCGTATCACGACCACTACGGCTAAATCGCCCGCCTTTAACGCCTCACCGAATTCAGCGAAAGACATCTCCTCAAGCTCGAGAAGAGCGTCCAAGGAGGGGAGTTGATCGAGGCTGATATCGCCATCGAAGTCTCCCGTCACTCCATTCACGAGTGTGTATAACTGCTCACCGCAGTCGCGTGGAGCCTCTCCGCTCAACACGCTCGACACCTCGTCTGGTGTTGATGACGCCGCAGACACTCTGCGCCCGAGACCGGGTGGAAGAGGGCGACATGGCGATATCACCATCACCCCGTCCAGGTGTCGATGCACCTCCGGTCGTCTGAGACGGCACCAGCGACGAATCGCCGACACGGCAATATTCGCTCCATGAAACACAAGGGGATCTACGCTCCGCCTTGCCCGCCACTTCAGAAGTACGCCCGATGGGCCGCGACGTGTGGTCGCCCGGCGATAAACGCCTCAAATCCGATGGAGTACGTGCCATCCCACTCGCACGATCAGAGCCAAGCTCCGAGTGCCGCGACGAACCGTCGCCCAGTGTAACACGCCCAGTATTCAGCGGAGTACGTACCGCTCTACAAACATTCAGCGCGCACCGCTCGGGACCGGCCGGCGAATGGGACGTCGAACCCACTTCGTGCAAAACTGCCCCAATACCGGACACACCGACGTCCAGAACAGGGACGGACTCGGTCCAGTGCCCGCGCCAATAGCGCTTCTGCGTCCTGGTGGAGGTGGGTTCATGACTAGCCAAAGCCCCACCAGGAGAGGAGTGCGTAGCAACTAAGGTCTTCGACCTCCAGTCAATCTAGGGCTCGTGACGTTCCAACCACGCCATGCCCAGGATGAGTTCGTACCTCGAATCCAAGTCCAAAACTAGACAGCGTTCCGTGCTGCCGAAGTCGAGGAACTAACTCCACACCCAAATCCATTGGGACCTTGGGTAGCGTGACGCGAGTGCCCGTCGCCAGACGAACACTGACTACGTCACACAAGCGCTCTTGAAGCCCCACAGCATACTGCTGACTACCATCGACGGATGATCGTCTAGCGTCGTTTGTCGACGCCCCCGAGACGATTAAGATCGTCCACGGCTTCTCGAAACCTTTCACGGTCGCGTGGACGACCAGCAAGCCCGGCTTGCATCAGTGTAGTGCGCGTGCGGCTCAGAACGTTTAAGGGCATCACAGACCTGTTATTTCCTGTCCGTCTTTGAGAGTACGGCTCTCTTCGGGGCTCGGCTCTGCTGTCCCGTCTCACAGAGGCCCAACAGAACCCAGTTATTCCCCAGTAGACCGCCCCGCGCCTACTGGGAGTTGCCGTTTCCCCGCGACGAACCAGATTGGCCGTTCGAGGCGGTGTTGCCGCTCGACTGAGTTTGACGCTGCTTACGCAGCGGACAGGCCGGCCACAAGCGGTCGGAACTGCCGTAGGTGAAGCATCGGTGGATGCCACGACGCGCCTCAGCCGCAACGAGGCTCGGCTTCTTCATCTTCAGCATGGCTGAGGTCCATGGGTTCCGGACCGCTCGAAGAGCTTGCGGGCGACGCACTCGGGTAGACTTGAGGTTGTGATCGGCATTCGATGCCACAGCCACGGCCTTTTCAAACGAGGTGGGGCGGTTACGGAAGACCTTCGTGCAAGGCATCCCGGTCCGATGACCGTCCATAAACACCATCACGGTGGCCGCCGCAGGCAAAGGGCCAGCAAACATGCCGGCGATGAGTGCTCGCAACACCTGAACGTAGTCAATTAGCTCCTTCTTTTCTTCCCGGGTCGCGAGGAACTTAGGGGTACACAGTACACGTGGTTCGAAGGCGAGAACACTCGCTAGAGATGTCGCTTCATCTCATCCCAAGTTGGGAAGGAACCGTTCACCAAGGGTCCATTTGTGAGTGCCCACTCACCTGCTCGTCCACTGAGCTTGGAAGTCGCAAGCGCTATGTGTTAATGCTCAGTTTAGAGCAGGGCAGAGCCTATGGCCATCTCGACCTCACAAATCCAGAGAAGGCGATTCTCTCCTTCGAGACCTTCAAACATCTTGACACTCAGAATGAGTGGTTTGGGTCGCCTTGCAGCTCGGTCGACACCCGTGAAGGCACCACCGCGCTCATTCGTTGCTGGATATGCTCCAGCAGAGCAAACTCGTAACTTGAGAACGCCCCGAGACGCACATTGATCGCGTCTGGGCCTTGCGAAGCAAGGTGCGCGACGCCCTCCGAGCCCAACAGGGACATCAGCTTCGTAAGCGCCTCCTGCTGTCTAGGGGACAACTTCGGAGCTCAGCTCGCTCCATCCTCACAGAAGAACAGTCTAACAGACTCAGGTGAGTGATTGACTACAAGTTCTACCAAGTGCAGCGGGGCTGTCGTAGCCTCTTGCACAGAGGAATAGTAACGACTCTACGAGTCCAAACAGGGTCCTATACGAGGACCCTCGAAACAAGTCAAAGACTTCAGGTAAAAGACAAACTGTATTAACTCTTATCTGCGGCTGCGCCGCCTACGGTGTAAATGTATGCATCTCAGTATGCGATACCTAACTCTAGTGTATTCCTGATGGTTGGACAGCGGCCCTTCTTCATGTCGGAAGTTACGATGGTGTGTCATACACCAAAAGGGTTACATACATATAACCCGGTTACACCTTATATCTCTATCAATTTTGAAGAGGGAATTAATAATCGGGTAAGGCCTTGTATTTTACGTATCTCGAGACTAAGGGTCTCAACGTCAAAACGTTCTACTGTATACTGTAAGGGAAAATGTGCATATGTCTAGGCATCCGGTCGACAACTGCCTAGAAAAGACGGGTCGTACCGCCATGGTTGTATAGCTATAGAGTTGGAGACTATGGCCGGTGATGCATTTCCGAGTGACTTTCTCCTTACTTAGGTGGAGCAGTACGATAGAGGAGGTCCTCCAAATCCCCAAGCGCTGGTTTTCTTCCTCCTTTAGAGAATCATCTGCGTCGATCTCACCGAACATTTCTCCTCTCCTTTTCGCAACCAGCGCCGAGTTAGAACGGAGCCGAGGTCACATGGAGAGCCGATAGCACTAAAGTGCAAGGATCACCCTTAAATTCAGTGTTTCCACACGCTGATTCAGTGGCGCTTATTCGCAAGAACACTGCATTTCATCTAGCAGAATATTTATCAAAGCCCGTTACAATAGCGGGCTTGATTGGCGGAGCCCGTTACAACAAAAACTGCTCTACGACGATGGGCCAAAACTTTCAAGCTGAGCACGCCCCAAACCCAAAGGTAAACCCATAAGCCCACAACGGGGTAGTCACCAGACCCAACCCGAGAAGGTGGGCGACGCTCATGCCGGCCAAGACACCGCAGATACAGCCACAGCGGGTGGCCTAGGAGAGTCGCCGCTCACGCTGGTCAAGGAGCTGCTGCTGCTGCTGACACTGTGCGAGGACGCACTCTCCCCGAGGAGCTGCAGCCGACGCCCTCGTACGGAGTCGACTGCAGTAGTCCTTATAATCGAGTCGTGTATCTCCGTGCTGGGTCGGTTGGCAGTATCGGTCGGTTTATAAACCATAGTTGCGGATCCAACACTCGCATGGAAGAATGGATCGGGACCGAAGGTCCGTTGATCGCGATTGTCGCGTGTCGTGAGATCAATCCAGGCGAAGAAATCACCACCAATTACGGTCCCAACCACCACTTTTACTGCTATTGTAAGCACGATAAATGTGTGGACAAGGGACGACAAGATTTGCTGGTTCCAAAGCCAGTGGTGTCAAGACTTCGAAGCGGAAAATGAAGGTTTTCCAGTCGCGTAGGAGATACCAGCAGCAACGTAGATAATTCATATTAGGCCGTAGGCAGTAGGTAGCCACGTAGGGTTGCTGTAGGAACTTCATAGTACTGGTAATACATCGCCTGTTTTAACTTCATCTTCCCGTGAAAATTCGTTTGTTGATCCGGTGCAAATTAATTAATTGGCTCCACATAGTATCGCCCAGAGCCCAGCACATGCGCGGTATTCACCAACAAGTCTATGCAGGCTCTCAACCAGTCGATAGACAAGCGGATCGCGCACACAGCGCGTGCCGTCGCCATATACCAGCTCGGGGGGGGGGGGTCGAGAATCCAAAATTCACATGTGCCCATTTACGGAGATGGTAGTATGTCGGCTGCTGGGAAGAAGAGAGATGTCGAAATCCGGTCCAATCCGCCTGACAAGACGGAGTACGTTGAGGCTCGTGGTTTTGACGAATGCACTATGTAGGTGCAGTCGAGCATAGGCCTTGGGACGTATTCGGGAGATGTCTGGACATTTTGAAAGATACGGTGTTTCCGATGTATCCACAGTGGATATCGAATCGATCGAACAATGTTGGACACAATGGCTAGGTTGATAAAGCCGTACTCCTCGAGGCTCGAGTTAGTGAAGTGAAGCATCTTCATGTAAGCAACACTTTCCCAAGAAACCGGCACTTCCAATAAGAATCGAATCGGATCAGTGAAAAGCGGCCATACTGTCTTAGCAACTTCACAGTCCCAGAAGAGATGTTTCTTTAAGATCACACCCATGAGGACTGATGTCCTTGTTGGTTTAATCATACTTGCGGCGTACGTTCAGGCCGTTGTGTTGCACCCGGAAACGCAGATCAATAAGGATAGGAAGAATAATTTTGTCTAAAGCCAAATCTGTGCGCCACAGCTTCTCCCAGTCTGGTGGTTCCTTAATATCTAAGGCTAGATGAGGCTAGCTCTAGATAGTCCGGAGATCGTGCAGTTGTCTGTACAAGTCCTTATTCTTCATCGACGTGAATTCCATGTTCCGAAAGGTCCAAGCGTGAGCTGCCGACGCCACATTAGAAGGTCGTGGAACGCCCGCATTCCTGACAACTTCGTCTAACTCCGAGTTGCGTAAATGCTTAAAAATCACCGATGCAGCTAGGGATCCAAGTCATTGTCTATCGAAATCTATGTTTTGTAAGGTTTCTTTGCACATTTCAAACGTGACAGGTCCTTCATATCTAGAAGTTATGTCCTGTATGCGAATATAGCCCTTGAGACGAAAGTGTTCTGTTGATTGGGACGATTTCTCCATGGTCCTTTTCAGCGTTCCCACCTTAAACAGAAAGTTATTCCAAAGTGGCGTTTTCCTGTCGTTTTACGTAGTAATCGCACATCTAGATATGTTTCTCTTAACATCCAGGCATGGAATGTCGTGTACCAGAAGTCACCTAGTTGCTACCAACGTTCTGGAGCTGGAAAAGATTTAGGAACGACTGCATATAGAATATCGAATTCCACGCCACTCCCATCCAGAGCTAACGTAAATAATTGTGCTGACGGTTCGAACCACATGGGTTGGTACAGGTTCAAGTTTACTGATCTGACAGCGTCATTAAGAATACATAGCCTCATGGCCGAGCAGAACGCCTTAGTTTTTGGCAGACCCAATCCTCCTTTGGATACAGACCAATACATCCACTGTTCCGCGAAATCACCGGTCGTAACTGTCTGCGTCGAGTTAGATTTCTTAAATAAAAAAGACTTGCAAGGGTTTTTAACCTGCGACACAATGCTGCTCGTTACCGGTGTTACTGCAGCTGTGAACCACAAGAGAGGAAGCACGATGGTCCTCAGGATTACTGCCCGGCCCCGGATGGTCAAGCTCTGAACTTCCAAAGTAGACAACGAGATGCCATTTTCGGAATGAGGCTAGTAAAGCGCGCACTAACTGGAAGAGTCGGACTTTGAGGTATTCCAAGCAGCTTCGTGTGCCCTGTATCAGCGACCACAAAAAGGAGTCATTTTCTAATAGCGACCGAATTTCAGGATCGCATTCCTGGAACGGGAGCACAATTGTTTTATCAGCATTGAGGGTAAGACCTGCTGCGTCTGCATAATATTTCACCGCGGAGACAAATTCCCGTGTGTGACGGATGCCTTTCAATATCCCAGTGCAGGCATCCGCAAACGCCAAAGTGTGGTGTGTTGTTTTCGCTGCTGGGAATTGGATGCCTAAGTGACCCGTCTTCTTCCGCAGGTAGCATAAGAGTGGTTCAATAAACAGTACAAATAGTGCTGGAGACGAAGGATCGCCTTGTCGGACACCACAGCCAAGTTCGAAATAGCCACTCGCGTTACCATTGACCAAGACCGTGACAATTGTGCCTTTGTAAAAGGTTTTAATTTCCTGGCGAATGGTTTCACCAAAGTTGAGATGTTGAAGCACGAGGTCTAAGCTGGCCACAGAACACTGCCAAACGCTTTTGCAGAGTCGAGAATAACAGCACCACCCTGTTTTAGACCTGCTATTCTGGTGAATTGTTGTAAATCTTGAAATTCCGTGAGAGCATGAAGAATCGAACGACCTTGCGTAAATCCAAACTGGTCAGGATGTAAACGTTTTGGCAGAACTCCTCTTAGTCGATGCGCTACAATCTTGGGGCCGAACTTCGCATCGTGATTAAATAAGGTGAGAGGTCTGTTGTTGCTGGGTACAGACCTGTCGCCTTTTAAGAAGAGATATATACGCTCGGCGTTGGAATTTTGTCATGCGTCCTAGTCGAAACTGTGATGCATATACCATTTCATATACCTGTGCCCACTTGTCTGGAAATAATTGATAGTATTTAGCTGGAATACCACCCAGTCCGCTTGACTTTCCTTTCGCGGTCGTCTTAATCGCCCAATAGAAGTCATTAGCTGTCATCGGAGCATCCAGAAAACTTTTAACCTCCGCAGATAAGCGTGCGGTAGTGTGTTCCAATAAATCCATCATAGCAATTGGTGAGAACCGTCGTTGAGGAAAATGATGGTCAAAATCAACAGAGGAGCTCTGAAATATCTCACCCCAGTACTTCCTATGAGTAGCTGTCATTAGTTCGGGGTCAGTAGTTGTTGCACCGTCCGCAAGCGTCACATTCGGGATTACCACGTTCATTTCTGCGTTAAAAAGTCGTTGAAAGAAATGCTTTCCTCCAATTTCACCACATTTAATATTCGAGTCGAACTTTGCACGTTGACGTCTGGCTGCGTTAACTTCTAGTTGAATTGCTAAATCAGCTTGAGTTGCCGCAAGCTTCATCTTGTTTATTTCCGTTGGAGGTGTGCATAGTCCACTTCTGGTTCACTTCTGGTTTATACAGGGCTTGCTTAAGCATGGCAATTGCCCATTTTTCTGGTTTCGAAAACTTTGAGTCATTTCCCGTAGCAATATAGCATCAGCTCGCTTGTGTTCGTCAAGTAGTGCCCATGGTTTGGAAGTGATGTCACAGCGCCGTTTATTGCATAGCTAGTCCAGGTTAAACCGTAGAACACGTTGCCCAACCGGGTTTCTAAAATCCATCGTGGGCATTTCCATGGAAGGGGCGCAGTGGTTGGATAGTCTGGTGACTTCAGATGGAATTGAACAGGTAAATGGTCTTCGTGACTAAATCGTTGGTCTGTCACGTGGGAGATCCCATATAAATAACCCGTAAGAAGACTTGTAGAAAGGAAACAGTAATCAATTCGGTTTTTCTTGCCAGGTCCTGTGAATTCACGACGATCAGGGTATGTATTCCTCAAGGCATCAATCGCACCGAGTTGAAGGTGCCAAGATATAAATTCGTTCCGACCTAGATCGTGACCGCAGGGGTTAACTTCGTCCATTAGCGCATCCATTGGCACGTTAAAGTCTCCCATGACCACGTGGTGACTGTGGGCTGGGAAGTTGGTAGGCAGGGTATTTAAGAAGGTCTTCCGCTCCGGCAATTGAACTGGGGCGTAAACCACGTGAACATATAAAATAAAGTCATCAATAATCTCACGTACCACTAAATAGTGGTGTTTTGAAATTGCTGACGTGCCTGGTTTAATAAATTCATCTGTCACGTCAAACTTTGGTAGGGGTTACGTCCTGATCCCAACAGACTGACGCCATCACGACCTCGTTCCACAAAATAATTCGGCTAGGGTTGATGAGACCGGAAGGTCTCAGACGACGAGTCGCATACTTTAGAGAGATAAGTAACTTGTCATACGTAGTCACTGGAGCTGAACTTAGTTTCTTGGAGAGCGATGACAGAGTAATTCGAATAGAGATCTTAAAACAAATGAATGACGGCTCGTTCAAACCATTCACATTCATGGACAGCCCATTAAGGCTCCATAGCGCATTAGAGAGAGGAAGTGTCAGGTTCCACCACCACCCCACGAGGGCTGTCAGAGGTCACATCATGATCTCCATTGTAGTCACCATCTGAAGCCGTGATCAGTCCAATTGCTGACACAACACGCTCCGGTAAGTGCGTATCATAGTGGTCTCTATCCAAAGCGCCTTAACCACTTCATCGACCAGAGAAGAAATTGCGAGTACTGCAGGCAGCTTGGTTGTGTGATATTGGACAGCGCAGCCACTTTAATCGGGTCGTGATAGATACGTGGGGTATGGCAACGAAGATAGAGGTCAGCCAACGCGGAAGAGCAGGCCCTTTCCTTATCATCTGAAATCGGGTACAGTTTAAACAGTTTTTTCTTCTGCACGGAGGATGGAAGTATGGCAGTCTACCTTCGCACGAGGAAGGAGGCTCGTGTCCATGCCGTGGGAGGTTGAAGGAGACCCCCCGTTGGCTCGAATAACAGCGTGCTCAGCCACCGCCAGCTCGAGAGTTAGGCCACTTTCGTTAACCACACTCTGGAGGACATGGGGCTGTGCCCAGATAGCTGCTGTAACGGACCTAGTGAGTACCCGCCACTAGCTTACACGTAGCGGTAAGGAAGCGCCCAATGCTCCGTAATACTGAGATCAAGTATTAAGTCCGAAGTAAAATCAACTCGGTTTTATTATTGGGACCAGGGCGGGAGCCGTGGTCTAATGTGAACCACTCAAATGCAGGTCAGCTTATTTTATTTTTATTTTTCATCTTATTGCCTGGAATGGGGTCTGGATCACCCACTTTCAGCCAATCAGATGATAACATGTCAACACACGCTAGCCGTTTGCTACTGTGCCTACTTATGTAATATCTGTAAGAGATATACCTACTTATGTAAATGGAGGGCCCATTACAGCTGCCAGCCGTGCTTTGACTCGCAGCTGTCATATTCCTCAGGTCTTTGCGGGGTATCATAATCCTGGGGATGAGCAGGAGCGAGTGGGTCGAGATCAGTTTTCCCACCGCCGGTGGCGGTATCAGTGGGGTCGTCGAGACGATGTCACCCTCAACAAAAACGTTGACATCTGTGTCCTCGGCGTCGTCTTCATCGTCAGGATCATTGAAAGTAATCTCATAGTGCGCAGGCGTGCAAAAAACGCCAAAGATCATCCTCCAGGTGCCTGTGTCACTTGGTGCATAGTGCCAGCTTGGCGGGTCTTGGGGGTCGAGATCGAGATGCGACTCGAAACTTCGACCCATCCCTAGAATGAAGCACCGGTTCCCGGCTTTGCCGCATCTATGATGAGGTCTTGGGGTGGTATCGAGGCACCGGTAGCGCCCGAATTACCCGTTTCCACTGCGGGTGGATTTGCCACATCGGTCATGTTAGCACCTGCTGGACCACCTTCAGTATCAGCTGGTCCGGGTGCGTTCTGCGATGCGGAGGCGCGCTGATTCTGCCTCGCAGCAATAGTGGAGGCAGCGTGTTCAACGCGCGTGTCTTGTGTTGAAAAACACCAGTCGGTCGAAGCCATCGAAAATTATTACGCGAAGAGCGGTGGTGCTGCTCACCATCAGCTGGCTTGAACAGACCGCCGTGTTGAACCACACCGTGCGATCACGAGGCGTGAGCGTTCCCACTTTGAACGTCGGCGTGATAAGAGGCGTCAGTCCCTTCATCTCGAAGACGTCGTAGATGGCGTCATCGTCGAGGTCCGAGGGCATATTCTCCAGGTTCACATAGTACATGCGGTCAAGCATGCTGGCTGCCTTGAAGATGTAGTCTGATCCGAAAATAAGGACAGCCACACCACCTAGCTTCGCCGCGACGTCGCGTGAGGTGCACGGGAAGCGTACACCACGTCCAGGGATGCGAATGATGTCGCACAACGACGTGGATGACGACGTCCAGGTTGAAGTTTGCGGTTCCTTGTAGATCACGGTCATGATTTCGTCAAGTTGATACGACCTGGCAATCTGGCCGGCAGGGATGAACAGCTTGACTTTCGCGTCGGCGGGGGGCGCGACTTTGCTCACTTCACGCAGCGCGATCTGGCGTATGTCAGCTTCACTGCCGTGAGCTCGACCGCCTCGTTCAGAGCTCTCAGGAGAGGCTCAGGCGGGATGTAGCGCCCGGGGTGCAGAACGGTCGCCGGCAAGCCCTTTCCTCCGCTGGAGCCGGGATCTCCGGTCACTGAATTGCGCGGGGGGCACGGCGCAGGATGGACGTCGGGGTACGAGCGGCGGGTGTCGACATGTTCCTTGGATTGCGGGGAGTCGGAAGAGGTCGGGGTCGGTCGCTGGGGTGGCCTGTAGGCTGAGGTAGGGTAGTCGCGCGAGAAGACCTTGGCCCTGGTCGGGTCTGGTGGCTACCCCCGGCCTCTGCCTTGTGGGTTTACTGTGACTTGTTTTTCAGCGTTTTCGGCTACCCTTGCTTTAGTAACTTCGCTTTTTACAACCCGAAGACCTCCCACTGCTTTCGCTTAGCAAAACTAACGCGGATTAGGAGACAGCACTAAACCGAGATACTGGGACCTGCGATCGGCCGTGGGGTCCCTCGTGGGTATGACTTTAATGACATTTTTGAGTATGGGCTTAAGTGAGTTGTCCGCGTTTACTACATGTACCAGTGTTCTTGAGAGAGTAAGTTTACAGGTCAAAATACGTGTGCTTGGAAAAAATGTAACTTACCAAAATTGGGTACTGACTGATACACCTGCAATATAATAATCATTACTAAAATTGGGGGGGGGTACTCTCTGTCAATTTCATAGTAATACAGTACATCGCATAAATTAATAGTTAGACCAACAACAAAATACTACTATAGTACAGTACCATAGACATGCATTTGCAGGCCTCCTCGCATTTGCACTCCATCGTCAACTCGAGCTGCTACGGGCATTCTTACGACAGACTCCCGTGTGCAGATCAACCATTTTTGCGAAGGTCGAACGAAGGCAAGTTCACACTAGAAATCCGTACCTATGTATTATAAATGCTGTGATGATAACTCTTGAAATCTGTAGTACTAGTATTATACTGTAGTACTTAAGTAGTAATACAATAGTACTGGCATCTATTACATCTTTTTTATACCAACCTAAAATATGGGCGTGTGCCGACAGGATATACATACTGTTTATATATTACCGTTGAATTATGTACTTGTACATTATCTCTCTTCGAACATTTTCCTGAAACTATACGATATAATAATACGCCTATATATTTGCAAAATAAGTTACATTTTGTATCATGATATAGAATTAATAATATTATTATTTTCAGCCAAACTAATATAATGTTAGTCTTTTAGCGCCATCGAAGCAACTAGCCCATCCTCGTTACTCGCAGTTCGAAGAACTGTTCGCGAAGGCTGGGATAGGAGCATTGAATCGAGATACTAGCAGTTATTTGGAGGAAGAATGGCGAGCATCTACTACGCCTGCTTCGCAGCCGCAGCATCTGCCCGCCATTCTTCCTCCCGCCTGCGATCCTTCTCAATTGCGATCCCATCATTCAGTCCAAACGCATCGGTTTGACAGACCATGACAGACCATTCGACACTACCGAACCGATAGTACCGGTATACCGGATCGGACAACGCGCTCACTCCACGCAATAATCCTGTGAGGGCTGGGCTTATCAGCACTACGTTGCTTTCCTATCCCAGTAGAACTGTTGCTTGCGCCCCTAAGGCAGTTTGACATAATGTGACATTATCATGCTAATGTTGCGAGAGCAACTTTAGGAGCAATGGTACAACTGCTGCAACAACAGCAATGAATGCAATAAGAGGCTACAGCAACACCAAGCAAGGTATTATAACGAGCAGCTCAGTAGCATCTGATGATCTACTATCTACGGGCATGGGAGCGTCTGTGGAGCAAGTATGGAACTAGACAGTTCCGCAACAATGTCAATGATTACAACAGCAGTAACAAATGCAACTGGAATGGACGCATGAGAGAAACAGTCCTATGGTAGGCATCAGAGGTCGCAAACGGCCAGCCGCAGCCGTACAGATTATTTTTGGCCGTGGCCGCGGCCAGCCGCGGCCAGCAGAAATATTGCACTGGTGAGATCACGGATTTCCACGGCAACCCGGTTGAAATCCACGGCTGGCTACGGCTAACCGACCCCCCAAGGCACAGCACTATATACATAACTTAGGGGCATTACCAATTCGGACATGGTCCGCAGGCAACGCATTTGGAGTCAAACTAAGCATGTTAAGTTCATTGGTAATAAACGATATACTTCCTAGTCGCGAGGTCAAACGTAGACGCCATGTACGAAAGCCATAGAGGTTTATAAAAATACATGTGTTTCACGGCTAACCGAAGTCAAGATGGCGGCCAGCCACGGCTGCCCGAAATATATCTACGGATGTCCACGGATACCCGGGTCGGATCGTCGGCATGGTACGACCGAATACGGACAGCCTGTTTTCAGTGTTTGCGACCTCGGGTAGGCATGCATATTCGTGTTGCTTAATTGGCAGTGAGCTATTGATTTCTAGCTATGAGCATCGTCCAAACGCTTAGCAGTACTAACCGCTCTGTTAATGGCAACATCCCGGCTCGAGTAATAACGTATATGAGCATTTAGCATACGCTTCGCAAAATGAAGTTGCATGTAGTTACACGGATAGACAGATACCTAAAAGCACCCTCTGGATTTATTGTGTTCACTACATGTATTGATAAAAAACTACTTTGCAGAAGATTTGACTAAGGTTTTATAAAAGTTGCGAAAAGCGTCTACAGGAAAGTAAATCAGTAAATTTAGCAAAACTGTATGATCCCCGATTCGCTAAATCAGACCTCCAAACAAAGTATAATGCCAAATAGACTACGATACACTATTGATATACAATACAATATACCACATAAGGACTCTAGTATACAGTTAGTACTTCTCACGGCTCGGAGGTACCTGATGAAGGTAAAACGAACCAATCAGAGAGTACCAGCAGCATGGCATTCTGCAGTACAGGATGCCTACATTGGACCGTTTTTATCAATTTTACCTACAGCGTCGGGCGCTGCAGGTCGCCGGTAGGTAATGCAGGTACTTGCTGATTGTTCAATTTGCATCTCTCGTTGGGACCTTCCATTCCGACACCGGAGCCGGGCAGTAGCGAGCCTTCAACAGCTTCTGCAAAACGTGAGGGTCTTCCCACTCATCTTCACTGCACTCCTCATCGCATGAGTCTTCTAAGGCTTGACTTAAAGCCATCACTTCCAGGAAAAGAGTCGCCGGTGCGCGTGTGCTCACTCAAACCATTGAAGCCTGCTCAACCACCAGCAACGCGGTTTGTGAGTAGTAGAAATTATTTGATCAAACATTCAGTCTCCCTCACGGCTGATAGGTTGGAGGATATCCTTGATTGGCTGGTCAAACCTACCTGCGTCCTGCAAATCTCTGAACCGGGAGAAACACTTTTTACAGCTACATATTGTACATTTCATCTCTTATGACCAGCCGGCAATGAAATATTAAATCTGTTTGGTAGCGGGGTAGGTTTATCACATAAGTTAACACCACAGAAGTATGGATTAGCGTAACCGGCAAATCCTCACGGAAGCACCCTCTTGCGACTTTGGAAGGCCCTGCGAAGGAGAGAAAGCCCATTTAGCAGCGCTGAAAGTGACCAATCGGTCTTTTCAACAGAGGAGATGCCTTTATAGGTGCCTATTACGGAAGTGGGGGTTTGCAAAACAGGGCAAAGCGAAGCAGCCGGGTCTCAGAATCATTTAGTGAAATAGATGAACAAGATAACATGGTCAAAAATATTTATATTGCTAGCAAAAAAATACGCGGTAGCTAACCACTAGGTAGTCGGCTAGCTCCGAGAGCATTTACCTGATAGCTGATGGCATCTACGTTTAACATGTCCAATCTAAGATCCTAGTAATACAAAAGTACTTTCTAACGTCCTTTGAAGGACGCTAAAAAAGACGGGAATGCACAATGACATTAGTAGTATTTCGTGTGTGTGCTTGCTGGTGCTCTGTGGTGCGATAAGACGTCAAGGTCAGTCGTATGCTGCGGGAAATGGCTGCCGAGGAGGTAGGGCTTACGCTCCTCGTTTGGCTGTTATATCTTGGGGGACGAGTCGTCGCAGTTGAAAGTCTCTACAACGTGCTTTGAGTTGGTTTGTGTCTCCGTGTACGCCGTGTGCGGATAAGTGTGTGTGGATTGATGCGGGCATTAACTTGTCGCCGTTCGGGTCGTTGACGAAATGGAGCGATCCGACTTGAAACACAGACCGTAGTACACATTACGCAAACGACGAGCAAGAATCCCTACGGTGTCAATATCAAATATACCCAACCGAACTGCGAGCCGGCGGACCAACAGGCCGCGAACCATTTGTTAGGCGCTGGATTCCGGATGTCATCGAGTAACTTTGGTGCTACATTTTCCCATCTAGTAACATTCGTACAACACCCCGGGTGTCATTGCGATTGACATATCGTACGCGGGGTTTCGGCCAATGAAATTGGATAGGGCTAGCCAAATACCGACAAAACTAACTAACAGTCAACGTAAAACGGGCGTGCATGATAAACGATGATGTGCATAGATATATTATTAACCAATCAAATCACTCAATTTCATGGCTTTAATAGCAGCTATTTCTGAGCTAGCCACTGCGTAAAATGGAGCCAGCCGTCGAGCCCCCTCGGACTCCGAGCCGGAGCCCTCGACATCCAACTCCGTGGTGCAGACCCCCCTGGAGCCCCCGACTCTCGACTTGGGGATGCAGTCCACCCCGGAGCCCCCGATACATGCAGAGGAGTATTCCGTTGCGAGTCTCATTGACGAGGTATTTTTCCAGCTAACACAACGTCGAATGCATTACTCTATGAAACAGAAACGGCATGCACATCTAGCAACAATGGGTATCAGTCGGCGAAAAACGGCAAGGTCGCAAACATTCTGCGGTGGACGCTCATTGGGTGGCGGAAAAATCTGGAGTACATACTTGTGTTCAGAGGCAGTGAGAAGACGCTATCACGAGCACCCGGGCGCTCTGAAATTGTCCCATTTAAAGTGGAGCTCATCACATTGACGAATGACACTCCTTGTGAGAGCCGGCCTCTCACCGCCGCCATCATGGCTTCGTACGTTCGTGACGAGCACTCAGATTGGCTGGAGGGCTACATCAGCGCAAGAAGAACACCTACACAACATATAAATCTTTGTTAAGGCTGCTACGACGTTTCGCATACCGAAACGGCTTCGTATATTGCACGCCGCACGGTTTGAAAGTAGTTGGTTTACTATAAAGCTCCTACTATAGAACGGATGTGTGACATACAAATGGTTTTTGTGCTGTGTTGATTTTTATATAGGGAGAACTCTTAGAAGCTGTTCGTGATGAGTTCGCTCTATCTTTTGATTAGCGTTGGCGCGCGCTCAAGGTCAGTCAGCACAACTAGCAAGGTTTCTCCTTCATCAGGGGCTTCTATCTGCCGAGGACTTCGGCAATCTGTTCCGCTTGCGCAGCAGCAAATCGTGCTTCGTGGCCAAGAGTACGTTGGTTGGAAGTGGTAAGGTAACCTCACCGCTCATAACAGACCTGCTTGGACGAAAAACTTGTAGTGGTCTAGCGCTCGGCTTCGGGGAAACACCCGATGGTGAGTTGCACCAACGTACACCTTGCCCTCGTTGCTGTTGTCGAGGACATTCAAGTTGATAGCAGCCCTTCGTCCAAGCAGGTAAGTGACATAGGTGTACTCGGTTTCGCGGCTGCCATCTGAGCACCCTGGCACGCGGAGGTAGCCTAGGCCATCGCAGTTGTGAAGATGGCTGGCGAGGGCGTCGCGACGTACCCTCCCGGGGAGATGGAGCTGGTGATTAGTATGTAGCTAAGCAGCTAGAAAGTGGATTCTTTATCCACTTTCTAGCTGCTTAGCTACTAACTAATTTACAGTTTACTTTTCTTTGCTTCGATCGGCAGTTAGTTTCTACTGTAACATGCGTAACCCAGATATGATTAAAATACCCGTCCTATATGTCGGGAAAACGTCGGAAAGAGGTAGAATGTCGGATCGGTTGCGATGCGGAGAAGACTCTTGCACCGTAGTTATGACAACCATAAACACTAGGAAATAAAGATCCCAAAGGTTTTTAGCGGGCGCTTAATAAAAGTTGGACCATTAGCTGTGTTCCAAGAAGACACTCGCATGTGCGCTTTATACGCTCAAACATTACGGTACCTAGATGCGAACCCCACCTTTACAACTAGCTTATTTCGAGATATTTTTGCGGTTTATAGGAGTTCCTTTTTACCACACATGTATCCGTCTTTTGTATATAACCTTCGAACTGCACCTCCCCCCGGGTCCACCACCCGGGTCCCCAATGAAGCCTAATCGAGCAATATTACTATAGTAGTGAGTTATTAGCAAGTTCTACCGACCATGAGATCGTGTCGAACCTCTAAAGTTGTGGCGCGCCTCACCTTCGTTGCTAGCTTCCTTGATCGACCAAACGGTTTGTGCCACTTTCCGCCGACGAGGGAGAAATGAATATCAAAGTCTTCTACAGGTGCATGTCACGCTGCAAAAGCATTCGGACAGAATTCGTGAATCAGATATTACTATCATCTTATTTGCTGATCCGCGGGCTGCCAGACGAGGAAATCCTATACCGGTAAGCACTAGTAGATTCAGAGCTAAACACTGCAAATCGTACACAAGCACCTTGCAAATCGTGCAGTTCCTTGCCCGGCAAGTTGTCCGGAGACAGTGCAGAATTCCGTCCCCCCATAAAGTAATACACATACATTTATAGAGGGCACACGATGGGCTGGCTCTCATTCCCCAAGTGACGCCGCCCCCGGACACACGCAGCCTTGGATAGCAATGACGCGTCCCAACAAGAGGACTCGAGGGTAGTATTAGCAGTCTCTTCCACCTCAGCAGAGGCACCAGCAGCCGCAGCAGTTCCAGGAGGAGAGCTCGAGGTTCGCGGCCAATCCGCCGCTGCCCCCGCAGCCACCCGCAGACTACGCAGAAGTTGCTCGGACCAGGCAACAGGCCTACGCCCCAGTGCAGGCGGACGACGAGGTGCCTGAGGCTCCGCCGTCGCCCTACCGCCAGCCGACCCAGCCAACGGCGCCGCTGCCGCAACAGTATCAGCAGCAGCCTCCGTTGCCGCTGACGCCTCAGGACCAGCGGGGAACCCACAGCCACCTCAGCAGTAAAGACAGTAGTGGCAGGAACAGCCTCCGCCCGACGTGCAGGACGACAACAACGTGGGCGCAGACCACCGGTGCGACCCCCCCCCCCGCAAGTACGCGGCACTTTCCCCATTGCCGCCTCTGGCCGCTCTGCGAGAGCAGCTCTCACTGTGCGTGACCGCGGTGCGCCAGTCCAAGCGCGATGTCCGCTACGAGCTCACCGTGAGGCATGCTGCCTCGCCGACCTGCTGGCGCGCTCCTACGACGAGTACAAGGCCTTCCAGACGCGGCTGCTTGCGGCACTGCGGCCAGGCCAAATGCCCGTGGATCTACACGTTCGTCAAGAGCTACTTCGCGGGCTCCGCGACGCTCATCGGGCTAGGCGGCCACAGCGACTGCGCCGTGGAGAAGCGGCGCGACGCGCTGGAGCACGTGTTGCCGTCGCTGCAGAAGTTCGTGGCGAACCACCAGAACGCGACGGCATGCTTCATCGTGGCCAGCAGCGTGATGCAGCTGGTGACGGACTTCGTGCTGCGCGACATGAGCGACAAGCGCCACCCGCTGAACGAGCTATGCGGCTGTGGCTGTAGCGGTAGTCTGGGCAGCCTGCGCGACAGCGTGTGCTCATGTCGGACGAGGGCGACGAGCTGGCGGGCGAGGCGGAGGACCAAGAAATGTTCATTCAGCTGGTGCAGGACGGTCAGTCATTACGGCGTCGCAGTTTGACATATTCGACCTCTTGCAAGGTCGTGATTGATGGAGGCGTCAGGGACGAAAGTATATCAACGATTAAGGTATTGTTGACCTTTATTGTTTTGTTATCTTCTGTTCTCTCATTCATCTACTGCTTCTCTCACTCAGTCCAGCGATAGTGCAGGCCCATTGTGCGTCGGACGACCAGCAGTTGGACCAAACTGCGCGCGCTTCCGCTTATTAGGACCGCGATATACTAACTTTTCACGCCCATGCGCGTCAACGCCGCCAGTAAGCCCCAACGCACACAACAGGTGCACGCAGCAGCCACCTTTGAAGAACGCGCGACACGGTCACGATCGGGCGGCTAGGTCGACTTCCCACCCCGTAAGTGGCATGTCGAGGTGCTCCATTCGTGCGGATTCAACTCCAAGCCGGGCCGTCACGGGAAGGTCCTCGCGTGAACGCTTCTCATGTACGTCGTAAATCTTCGGTGCCGGTAGCGCAATGACGTTGGTAATCTTTCTTATTTCCTCGTCTGCGGTGTTGCCAAGCAGGAATGCAACACTGTTGTGGCATGGACGACACTCACGCAGAAGGCCAGCATGGGCAAGTGCATTGGATCGTCTCACCAGGCGGTCGTCATAAGCTGGAGCGGTCAGGATCGGCAGCACACGAACACTCTCAGCTTGGCAAAGAATTAGCAGCCGATCCATCAGCGCACCCACCTTCAGCTTGCGCCTCAGCGTGACGTCGCGCTTTAGCGACGCGTTGTACGTCTCACAGGGATTGTTGGTTGTGGCAAAGCCACTTGGGGTGTGGAAGCACTGTCACCGCCACGTCCAGAACGAGTCGATCTACGCGAGTGATCAGTTTGGCCCAAATATTGAAAGGGTCTCAGAGAAAAAGATTCAGTGCCCATTCCGATTGCTCAACATTCTGTTCTCCGACGAAGTCGCTGAATTATCCGCTTCTCTTGGGCACCCTCTTACTAGACAAGAGCTCGACGCACCAGTAAACCGCCACTATTTTGGCATTTGGTGCAAACTCGGTTCGTCGACGACTCAATTGTCGAGATTGGACGTCTACAGTTCTCTCATCCTCAGCTCGACATCCAAAACATTGACCCAAGTAAGATTGTGCACCATGACTGGCGCGCCTTGCGAGGCATCTATGAGAAAACCAGAGTCGCATTTAAAGCAGCAGAAATCGCGTCATGTCGGGAATGCACGAGGACAATTTCTTCAATATCTGCGCCGGCAGACTGGACGCTTTTTACCTGTTCCTACATACAAAAGCGCGGCCAATGCTTGCCGAAGTTGTTGAAGCTGATCTTCCCGACGATACGTTCGTCGACAGTGAGGCCTAGGGGGGGGCGCCAGAACAGCGAGTGCTCAAGTGGTCAGACCACTCCGTTGAAGCGCACGAAGAACAATGTTGCGCTCATAGTAGACGCGGTCAACACGTTTGTCTAGCAGAGTTCTAATACCACGTACTCGGAACAGCGAGCCGAGGTTTTTCGTGGGGTGACGTGACAGTAACTGTTAGCTGTTAGCAACTAGGGCTCCGCGAAGGCTGAGATATGAGCATTGAATTACGACAATCGAGATACTAGCAGTTATTTGGAGGAAGAATGGCGGGCATATACTGCGGCTGCGAAGCCGGCCGCTCTTGCAGCAGCAAGAGCGACAAGAACGCGGCGTCGGACGTCGCCAAGGACGAGGCGGCCGACGTCGCGTGCCCCACCGAAGACCTCGAGCCCGTGCGCAGCCAGCTGCACGTCTTCTTGGCCTCCCCCGCGTCGTCCGCCGAGCTCTTCTTGACTGCATCTCCGAACAGCACGACGTCGCGCAGCTTCCGCTTCTTGCTCGAGAAGAGGTAGCGCTGCTCCTCCAATAGGACGCCCTCCACGTCGTCCAGCGAGCGGCAGCTCTGCATGGGAGGGATGGAGATGGCGGACGGGATCGAGTCCTCCTCGCCTGCGATCCTTCTCAATTGCGATCCCATCATTCAGTCCAAACGCATCGGTTTGACAGACTATTCGACACTACCGAACCGACAGTACCGGTATACCGGATCGGACAGCGCGCTCACTCCACGCAATAATCCTGTGAGGGCTGGGCTTATCAGCACTACGCTGCTTTCCTATCCCATAAAAAATGCCAGCTGGTTAAATGTGTCCCAGTGATTGGTTGAAACCCGAGGGTGACAATTAACAAAGGGTAACAGTTACACCGAGATTACGGTAGTTTGTTTGCAACGTTGTCCCGGTTTTATGGATTTTCGTATTACCGGTAGAGTCACTCTAGTAGAGTGACTCTACCGGTAAATCCAGAGAATAAGGACCGTGTTATCCATGGATAGAGTGACTCTACCGGACACAGTTACACCGAGATTACGGTAGTTTGTTTGCAACGTTGTCCCGGTTTTATGGATTTTCGTATTACCGGTAGAGTCACTCTAGTAGAGTGACTCTACCGGTAATACGAAAATCTAGTAGAGTGACTCTACCGGTAATACGAAAATCCATAAAACCGGGACAACGTTGCAAACAAACTACCGTAATCTCGGTGTAACTGTGTCCGGTAGAGTCACTCTATCCATGGATAACACGGTCCTTATTCTCTGGATTTTATATCCAGAGTCCATCCCAGGAGGCGAATGGGGTGCTAATCCTTGCATAATGTATACCATCCCTAATCCGATAACAGTTTGGCGTGAAATATAAAAATTACAGACTCCGTTATATACTAACCTCTATCGTTTAAAAAATTATGATTGTATGTTGACCCATCCGCTGAACATTAGGACAAACTACCTATGATAAACAGTATTCGGTAAAAAGAAATAATCACTGTCGCATTCAATATAATCTAACTGTTAAACCAGTATCACCTTGATAAATGATTGATCTGGACTCCACTCGGGCAACATTGCACTCACGGATTTTATTCCGCAATATCAGCCGAGGTTCACGGTTCTCGTGAAGGAGACTGAGCCCGACCGGCGCTTTAGATGTTGACGTCAATATGGAGTTCTGCAGCCGTGATCAAGAGGATCCCCCTATTCAGCTAACGACACAGTTGGTCGACGCAGCTTCGCGTCTCCTCGAGGGCAGGTGCCCACAGGTCACTACGAGCTCGAGGCCAGGATGCCAGATGCTGTCACGCACTTGGCGGGTGAGACTTGAATTAGCCAAACGAAGGCTTGTATTGGCTTAGATGAAAAATCAAGAATGAGAAAAACTAAAGTGCTAGAACAAAAGGAAGCTTGGACATGCTGAACTTGAACTTGAACTTGTTCGACATGCGCTTGAACGTGACGATCGGCCAGAGGATTGGCAGTCGGCTGGCAGTGATTGAGGTTGAAGGTTGTATCCCTTACAGATGCAGTCGCGGCTGGTCTTGTAACTTGCCAAAAAGGGATACTGAATCATGCTCCTGCGTTTTAATCAGTTTACAACATCGCAAGGGGGTATTCGCGCATCAAATGAAGATCGAAAATATTTATCGCTTGACGGTCATTTTGTTGTAGGTCAAGTTGACCCACAACAAAATGCTACGTAGTATCATAGACATACATTTTCAGGCCTCCTCGCCTTTGCACTCCATCGTCAAAATGAGCTACTACGGACATACTCCAGACAGATCCGCTTGTGCAGACCAAGCATCTCTATGGATCGAAAGAAGGCAAGTTCACACGAGATATTCGCTCTAATATATTGTGCCTTTCACCGATTTTGGCGGGTGGGCAGTTAATTCATGCGGAATTAGATCCATAAAGGCGGCCTACCTTTATTTAATGCTAATTCTGCCTATGATTGTGAGCGCTTCCCCTAACGCCGTGATCGGCTTTTGCAAGCTAATCGATGGAGATACGGCGGGATAAACACAGAATGGCGGATGGCCAGCCTGCCAATCGCCCTGTTTTCCTATAACTCGGGCTGGATTAGCTTATTTTGCCTCAATTCATCGACACCATCGCCATGCTTATTTCGGCCATGATCGTGATGACCTTGAGTTAATGATGGAATTAGCTAACCCGAGGCATAATTAAGATAGAGATGGGATTAGAATTATGCCAGAATTACCACGGCAGAATCGGCAATAATTGCAGTGTTGACAGCTCTCCAAATAGTAGAACCTGCAGTAATAGTACTATATTAGAATTAGTACTATCATATTTCTTTGTATTACAGCTTTGTAATACCAATCCAAAGTACGGAGTGCCTCGTGCTCAGGCACGATAAATATACTCGTAGTATACATATTAGCGTCTCAAACTATATCATATATTAATACGCCTTTTCATTTGCAGAATAAAGAATTATTCTCGGCCAAACCAGTATAGTAATATTCTAGGTGCATCCAAGCCAAATAGAGCAGTATTACTATATTAGTAATTAACAAATGCTATCGAACATGACCGAACAATTTATAGTTGTGGCGCGCCTCATCTTCGTTGTTAGCTTCTTTGACCGTCAAAGTTGCTTGTGTGACTTTCCGGTAGAGAGTGTTTTTCCTCCGACGCGGGACGATTGAATATCAAAGTGTACTACCGGTAGCGCTCCCACGTCCAGCCGCAAAAGCGTTCGGACAGAAGACAATCAGATATTACTATCATGCCGACCGCAGATAGTATATTATACTGCAAACCAATATTTAATATCCATTCACATTTGAGCTAATACTTTTAAATAATAGTATAATAATATTAGCCTAAGTCGTCACCTTATCAGGAAAAGTCAAACTACTATCAATCTTTGACCCTTAGCATACCCCCGATCTGATCTGCGCGCTACAGTTCATCCGCCGCCTTTTCATTATCACTTCAACCTTTTCATTGTCACTTCAACGAGCTAGGTTTTATAGTTTTCTTTTTCTTCGACCTGTATTAATATACTCTCGGCTATTACCGTATCCCCCCTGTCGGTAGTATTTTTTGTAAATCCAGAGCTGTTCCGTGCGAAGTCACGGCTTTGTAAAAAATCCAATGTTCGTGAGTACAGTACATGATTGGCTATATGCGGCCCCATTAATACAGCCAATCAGAGCCCCCATCCACTAATAGCGCGCCAAGTCCACACGCGAAAAACTCCCAGCGCGAATGAGCCGCAGCGTGCTGGAAGCGGCGGCGTCTCCGAGCAGCAGCGGTGCGTGGCGGCAGCGCGAGTAGTCGGAGGTGGTGGAGGGCGTCTCACTGTGGCCTGTGCTCGTTCTGCAGACTCGTCGCCTGTGCTGGTGGAGCCCCAGAGAGCGCGCACTCGGCCCGTGGATACGGAGGAAGAGGAAGAGGAGGAAGAGGTCGGACGCCCTGCAATGGATGGATGGGACCTGACGCGTGCAGCTGCTGAGTTGGCTCTTGTGCTGTTGTGACGCAGTCGGAGGACGGCGATACGGACGAGCTGGAGGAGGAGAACAAGGAGCAGGAGCAGCAGGAGGACGAGGAGATGGAAGGTGACGAGGAGGAAGGAGGAGAAGAAGAAGAAGAAGAAGAAGAAGAGGAGCAGAAGCAGGATCAGAAGAAGAAAAAGAAGAAGAAGAAACCTGCCAGGCGTTCCTCGGTACTGCAGCTGCAGCCTCCTATGTGTGTGGAGAGAGAGATGGCTGACAGCTTGTGTGTTTTCTTCAGCGCCGACTTCAGACGGAGCTGGACATCGCCAGTCCGCAGCCCTCCACCGGTCGCGAGGACGCCAGCAGCGCGTCGCCGCCCTCTTCCTCCCGCTACGCGCTGCGCACGCGGCTCAACAAGCCCAAGCCCTTCGACGAGTCCATCTACAATGACGTCTTCACCAGCTCCAACGCGCGCGCAGCGTCATACTCGGAGTCGACACCCGAGTCCGCCGTGAGCAACAGCAAGAAGCGCCGGCGCCGGCGTAGTCGCAACCACATCCGCCGGTCCAAGCGGCAACGCCGACACGAGGGCGAGGAGGAAGAAGAAGAGGACGAGGAAGAAGAAGGAGAAGGAGAGGATAATGACGACACGCATCAGCAAGAGAACGAGTATGCGGACGACTTGCCCATCCGCGAGATCAACCGGCAGATCAAGGCCCAGGAACGTCAAGAGCGAGAGAAGGTGAGACGCTCGAACACGACGCGGTACTCGCTGCGGTCACGAGAGAGTCTCACCCTGAGCGAGACGAGCGCCGTGTCGCCACCCCAGACTGAGACTAGGACCCGCGCGACAACGAAGCGATCTCAACACGTGGTGACCGCGGAGGGCGGTCACGCCGAGACTGGACATGACGGTGATGCTGACAACGAGTCGCAGTCCGAGAACGAGGCGAACTCGGACGATGAGCACGATGACGAGGACGGCGAAGAAGGACCAGCTAATTCGACTCGTTACCAGCTGCGAGAGCGTCGACCAGCAGCTTCAAGCAACTCGATAGCCACTCGAAGCCGAACGAAGTCCAGCGCTGCACCTGTGTTTGACGCTGATGATACATCGCGGCGCTATTCTCTGCGTAATCGCTCCAAAACCCACCGAGCTGACGCAGAAGGAGACGCATCTCCGGAGACTTCAGCATATGCGGAGTATCATAAACGACAGGCCAATCGCGCCTCGAGGAGAAATGCCACGAACGGTTCCACAAGCAATCGACGATTGTTTTTGTCGGACATGGATGCCTCGCCTCCCCCTCGCCGTCGCCGAAGCAGTAAACATAGGAACCGGCGCCGTCGCTCTCTCTCGTCTTCTTCTTCTTCTGGTTCATCGTCATCTTCCGACATGTTCGTGGACGACGACGACTCTGACGGGGGAATGCGAAGGAGTAGCCCGTGGCGATCGTCTAAAGGTGCTCGGAGAGGTGGAAGTTCACGCGCTGATATAACGCCCGTGGAAGTGGACCGCAGCATAACATGGGACAGTGTAGGCGGCCTGAAATCTCATATTGAGGCTCTGAAGGAAATGGTGATGCTGCCTCTGCTGTACCCGGAGTTTTACGACAAGTACAAAGTGGCGCCACCGTCGGGTGTATTGTTCTATGGTCCACCAGGCACTGGCAAAACGTTGTTAGCAAGAGCGTTGGCTAACTCGTGCTCCGTGTACGGTGAAGGCGAGCAAACCAAATCATCGAAAGGATCCGCAAGTCCAGCACAGCATAGCAAGAAGAAAGGGAGGCCAAGACGACACGTCACCTTCTACATGCGGAAAGGAGCGGACTGTCTGAGCAAGTGGGTTGGAGAAGCAGAACGGCAGCTGCGACTGTTGTTTGAGGAGGCGAAGCGTAACCAGCCCTCGATCATCTTCTTCGATGAGATTGATGGCCTCGCACCGGTGCGTAGCGCCAAACAAGACCAAATCCACGCATCCATTGTGTCGACTTTGCTGGCCTTGATGGACGGTATGGATTCGCGTGGACGAGTCGTTGTTATTGGGGCAACCAACCGACTAGATGCTATTGACCCTGCGCTGCGGCGACCTGGCCGATTCGACCGAGAGCTAGGCTTCAAGTTGCCGAGCATGAACGAGCGAAAAAGTATGCTGGCGATCCACTCGAAGCATTGGAAGCCCCCGCTATCGGATAGATTCCTTACGGACCTTGCCGAGCAAACAGTGGGCTATTGTGGCGCCGATATCAAAGCACTTTGCGCTGAGGCGGCCTTGTGCTCATTGCGGCGCGTGTATCCGCAAGTGTATGCGAGTCAGGATAAACTGCTGATCAATCTGGACAAGGTGGTAATAGCCCGCAGTGACTTTGCGAAGGCAGCGAAAAAGATCACCCCAGCTTCGCATCGCGCTGTGAGCTCGTTCGCGTCACCATTACCGCGAGCGGTGAACGGGTTATTGGAGGGGCAACTGAAAAGGGTCTTGCGCGATGTGGCGCATCATTTTCCGTTATTCCCTCTCGACAAAGCTGCAATTGATGATGCAGTCACTACTGCTGGCGACACTGAAAACGATGTTTGTGCCAACGAAGATGAAGATGAAGACGAAGATGATGATGAGGATATTTATGCCGTTGCAAACCACGATGATTGTGACGTTTGCCACGGAGATGAAGGCGAGTTGCTTTGCTGCGACGCGTGTCCAGGTGCCTTCCATGGTGGGTGTCTATCGGACGCGACCACGTCTCAGGACTCTGCTGAAGGAAACGTCAGTGATCTTTGGTTTTGCCCCGAATGTCGGAGCTCCAACGCGGCTGCCGTGCAAAACGCAGTAAATCGAGCGAAAAAGAAGCGCGTCTACTCGATCGCTTCCCTCCATTTGCCACGCCACTCCGGGTTCCCTCGCGTCTTGGTTGCGGGCAAGGCTGGTATGGGGCAGCAGTATATTGGCCCAGCATTGCTGCACACATTGGAGGGACTGACGCACTTCTCACTCGACTATCCGTCGCTTGTTGCCGATTCGAACTCACACTTCCCTGAAGAAGCTCTTATCCAGAGGCTTACCGAGGCGCAGAAGTGCCTGCCGTGTGTGCTTTACCTGCCGCAAATCGAGCTGTGGTGGAAGAATACGACCGAGTCGATGCACCTGACGCTGAAGATGATGTTGACGAATCTGCAAGTCCGGGCCAACCTTCCTATTCTGTTCTTGGCGTGCACAGCGTCGTCCTCGGTCGACGAGCACAAGTTACCGGAGGACCTGCTGGCATTGTTTCAGGAAGATCCCAGCGTGTCGCGGACGTCTATTGTGATGGAGTTGGATGCACCGAGCAAAGCCGCTCGGTTGGCCCACTTCGAGCAAGTTTTTAGCTCACTAGCTACACCTCCTTCTGTACAGAAGACCAAGCGCACCAAGAACGATAAACTGGAGGTGCTGCCGTTGGCTCCGTTTCCTCCAGCACCGTCTATCAGTGATCTGAGCCCGGAGGAGCAGCGGAAACGAAAAGAGCGAGACCTTCACTTTCTGCGTGAGCTGCGCATTTTCCTGAGCCAAGTTCTAGACTACTGCTTCTCGCAGAAGCCATACACCCATTTCTACGTTCCTGTGAATCCAACCGACGTGCCGAACTACTATTTGATTGTGAAGCGCCCGATGGACTTGAGCACGATGCGGGACAAACTGAATGACGAGGAGTACACGTGTTTCGAGCAGTTTATGGATGACATCCAGCTCATCGTGCGGAACGCCAATGTGTTCAACCCCAAGCGCAGTCGGACGCGTCATATTGCCCACGCAGCGGGTACCATGAAGGACAACATTCTGTCGTATGCACACCGATTCCGCATACGACAGGGCTACGACCTTTTTGCCAAGTGCCGTGAGGTGACGAAGCGGCTACGAGCAAACCCAAGCATGTACGAGGAGTATGGTCAGCGGTTCTTGAGGTCTGCTGACAAGAACACCCGCAAGGATCAGGCTCGAGCCCCCGAAAAGCCCTGTGTGCGCACCAGCGCGCGGCTCCGTGGTGTAAAAGCTCCTGAAGTTAGCTTGGATGCAGCCATTTCGCGCGTGGCAGCCAACGGCGGCAGCCACAAGCTGATCAGCAATGGGGTGACTGTAAAGAAGGAGCCTGCAACGGAAGTGGGAGGTGCAGACAACAGTAAGGAAAACGGTACGCATGAGCACGTGGCCCAGTGGTTTGATGAAGAAGAGGAGGGAGAAGAAAAGAAGAGCGAGGGGGAGGAACGCGCCAAGACTGACGCAAGCGAGAATCCTGACGATCAAGTCGACGGTGAGGTCGACGATGGTGAACCAGAGGTGTTTGACGAGGGCGATCGCGTCTTTGTGAGCAGTCGGACGCATCCGGGTATGAATCGCCCGGGCGGAGCTGGCGTCGTACAGAGCCGCAACAAGGACGGCTCGTACAACGTCAAGTACATTCTCGGCGGTGGTGAGAAGGGCGTGAGCGTGAAGTACATCAAGCGGTTGACGGACGATGCTGTGATGGAGTCGGTGAAGACGCAGCGGTCGGTCGCGACCAACTCAACGGAAGCAGCAGGCGCCGTGCGCTTGATTCGGGCCGAAGAGAAAATGGACGAGACGGACTACTTCGATGAGCTCTTGTGGCCTCTGCTGAAGGACGAAGGGTGGACTCGCGACGACAACTTCGATATCATCGAAGCATCGGGCAAGGAGTCCGGACTGGCCGTGCAGCGCGTGGTGTTCAAGCCGGGCAAGAAGCGCAACGGCGAGACTGTGACTTTGAACAGCGTGCTGGAAGCGTTGAAGTACATCAACGAGGAGTCGGAGCTGGCGAAAAAGTGTTTCGGCAACCGGTACGCGGAGAGCATGATGACCGATCAGGCTCTTGGTGAGGACAGCAGCGATGAAGAGGCCGGCGAAGCGGAGGAGGCGTCACCTCCCGTGGCGGAAGAGCAGGCCTCAGGCTCAGCACTGCAGACAGAGGGCGATGACGAGCCGATGCCTGAGGCGCGTGACGAAGAGGTGTCCGAGGCCGTGCAGGAGGCACCAGACTTTATTTATGACGAGGTACGGCGGAGACTGTTTGCTTACTTGCTTTGCTGTCGGTAGGTGGGTGGGTAGAGCACTGATGTGCTTGGTGCGGTTGCTGCAGGCCCGAATGGAGGCGGTCTTGACGAAGCTGGTGGCGAAGACGGCGGGCTGGTCGGTCGACAAGCTGCGCGACGAGCTGCTGCAGCTGAACAAGTTGGCGTTCCCGTTCCGCAACCGCTTCGACCGGACCGACCTGATGGTGGTGCGTGCATCTGCAGCCTGAAGGTTTTCTCTGTCTATTGGTGTTGCTGACGTTTTGAACTGATGATTTTGTGTTGTGTGCAGGCCATAGAGGCGCATGTGATGATGGTGCAGTGACGGATAGCAGCGAATAAGCAAAATACACACTGACCATAGACTGCAGACATCTGAGCTTCGTGCACTTGAAGTGGAGTGAAGTGTCGAGTGGCAAGTCTGTTTGGCAAGCTATCTCGCTTAGGTACGACAAATAGACCATTCTCAACCCGAGCTCAAAACAGTTGTCGGGCGCAAGAGCATCCTTCCCTTCAAGGTCCGTCGTCATTCTCATTCTCATTCTTCCTCCCTTTGCTGCGACTGCGATGCCGATCGTGTACGCGCTCGTGTCGCGCGAGAAGACGGTGCTGGCCGAGTACACGGCCACGTCCGGCAACTTCCCCACGGTGACGCGCGTGCTGCTGGCCAAGATCCCGCCGGCGGACGGGCGCATGTCGTACGTGTACGACCGCCACATCTTCCACTACGTGGTGGAGGGCGGCGTGACGTTCCTGTGCATGGCGGACGACGACCTGAAGCGGCGCGTGCCCTTCCTCTTCCTGGAAGACATGAAGAGCCGCTTCCAGGCCGCGTACGGCGCGCGCGCGCTCTCGGCCATCGCCTTCGCCATGAACGACGAGTTCCAGCACGAGATCCGGCGGCTGCTCGACTGGTACAACGCCCACCCGGACGCGGACGCGCTCTCGCGCGTGCAGCAGCAGATCGACGACGTCAAGGACGTGATGGTGGAGAACATCGACAAGCTGCTGGACCGCGGCGAGAAGTTCGAGCTGCTCGTGGACCGCACGGACAAGCTCAGCCGCCAGTCGGTCAAGTTCGAGCGCTCGTCCACGCAGCTGCGTCGCTCCATGTGGAGACGCAACGTCAAGCTCTGGCTGCTGCTGGTGCTCGTGGGGCTCTTCGTCGTGTACCTCGTGATCTCCATGGCCTGCGGGTGGGACTTGAGTGGCTGCTCGGGCAAGCGCGACGACGACGAGTGAGTGAGTCGGGCACAGTAGTGAACAAGTTGCGTAGTGACACAATTTTGTTTGTCTGTCTATCTATTCATCTACCCGGTACTTATGTCTATCTGCTGCTGAGGCGACCAAACCGCTACGATGCAAAGTCCAGCGCCCGGTCAAAGTTCGTCTCGGATGAGCTGCGCACGCCGTGGTGCCAGTGGCTGTCGACGTTGGCGTGCAGTGCCGCGGTGACGACTTTGTAGATCTCGTCGTCCCGCCCCAAGAAGTGCACGAGCACGAACTGGCAGCCGGTGAAGGCCAGCGCCTCCTTGGCCACATCCACGTTGGGGCTCTGCAACGTGCGCGCCAGCCGCGTGAAGATCCGGCGCTGCAGCACCTGCGTCGGGTCCACTTGGTGCAGAGGGGGCCCGGACATGATAACTCGAGCCACCATGCGGACTGCGCCCACCTCCTGCTTCGGGTACCGCGTCGGCCACGCACTCAGCAGTCGCTTCAGCAACGAGCCCGTCACTGACGGCATGTACGCCACGAACTGGCCGGCGCAACTGATGAGCTCTTCGTCGTCGGATCCAGCGGGGTCCACCCAGTGCGCGCGCCAGAGCGACACGAGGCTGGTCAAGCAGTTGCGTACAAGTTCCTTCTGCTGCTCCTCCTGTTCCTGCGCCGCGTCGGATCCCTCTGGGGGCGGCGTCGCCAACAAACTCTCCTCGACATGCTCAATGGAGTAGCGAAGCAGCTCGGTGAAGCCGTGTCCGTGGTCGTGCATGTGGTCTGTGATAACTTGCGTCGAGCTCTTCTCGACGCCCAAGGCCTGCGCGCGTGTTGCAACCGCAGTGACGTACTCCACGCGAAGAGCAGTCGCGTCGGCGAGTGCTCGTGCGAGGTGTAACCTCTTGGACGGGCAGCTCTTGTGGATGGCACGCACGATGTCGAGTCGCGCGCTGGCTGTGCGGAAGTCCTCGAAGCGCAGTGCGGTCACCAGCGCGTGCACGAACGTCGGCGTGATGAGGCTGTCCGCTGCCACTGCGGGAGACACGGCAGTGGGTAGCGACGACGGCGCGTGCAGATTGAGTTGGTCCTTGAAGAGCGCGTTGGCGAGTCCTCGCTTGACGAACTCCTCGTTGGGCTCGTCCGTGTCTGTTCCTGTGTCGTCCCCGAACGCGCTGAGAGCCTGTCGTGGGCGATTGCGCCGCCCTTCGCTGCGAGCGAACAGCGCCTTGAAGATCGTGTCGATGACGTCGTCGCGACTCGCCACGCGCTGCGGCAGACGCTTCTGCTGGCTGAAGAGCGTGAGCTGCTGCGGGAAGGCGCTGCCGGCCGTCTCGGGGTACACGTCCTCCGCGTCCTGTGCTGGTGTCTCCGCCTCCTGCTCGCTCGCCGTGTCCTGCGCCTGCAGCTCCGTCGACGTGAGCGACAGCTTGCGTCTGTGCCGCTCGTGCAGCGACACGGCCGCGGCCTTGGCGGACGGCTGCGTCTGGTCCTGTGTGTTGCTGAGTCCCTTAGTCCCCATGCGCTGTCGTCTGGGCTTGGGCTGTGCTGTTCCATTGCTGCTACGAGCTGCCGACCTGTTAGTGGCCGTGGGCTGCTGCTGGGTCTTCTTGGCGGCCGCCTCGATGTTCTTGTGCAGCTTGGCCGCTGCCGCCGCGGTGGCTGAGCGCCGCGGCCGTCGAGACGCAGAGGCCGCAGGAGTCGAGGAGGCGGGTCCACGACGCTCCGTTACGAACGCCATCGAGCGTTTGGTGGCCGGCGCGGAGACCGGCGGCTGCACGGCACGCTGCGCTGCCGGCACGAACACGGGCGCCGACAGCGACAGCGACAGACTCGCGCGGCCGAAGCGCTGCTCCAGCTCATCCTCGTCCAGGCTGCGCTCGCGGTCGCGCTGGCGGCGTACGCGGCTGGCCCGCAGCTTGGAGCCGCCACGCGCCGTGGCGCCGACGTCTCCGGGGTCGGCACGACGCATGGTCCACTGATGGCTGCGTCGCCGGATAAGTCGCCCTGAAGTTGCAACCCGGTCCACAAGCTGCAACGTCTCCACACCATCAGAAAATTCGAGATTAACTTCTCTATTGGGAATTTCTGATTGAAATGTAGGACAGCGTTGTGACAATTGCTATTGAAAAATCGCAATTACGGCCCGAAACTGGATGCTAACGTTACCTTTTCGCTCGATGTTCATGCAAGTTCTAAAGTACTACGTAGTAATAGGATATGCTGCGTCACACCTACGCAAACTTGACAAATTATTCTCCGTGTGGACTCACAACAGGGTAATGGCAAGGCAAAATACTTCTGATCCGCCAGAGCTAACCACTCAAGCCGAGCTTGATCCGCCACGCCGCTAACTGCAAGAAAGACAAGATGCATACAGGAAATGTGCGCGCAGCCAGAGCCGCGCATTGCCCTCTCTACGGTTTAGACTCTTCATTAAAACAGCAGTGCTGGCTTTGAGGTGCAGTCGCCGTGTTGCTGAAGCGACGCAACGGTTATGGAGCTGCAGTACGAGGGCCGATCGCACGGCGCGCCGCTCGAGTTCTCGTCGGAGCACCGGCAGCACACACTGGCGCTGCGCAATGCGTCGCGACCCGGTACCGCGATACTCTTCAAAGTGCAGTGCACAGCGCCGCGCAGATTCCGCGTACGGCCGGCGCTCAGCCTCCTCGCAACCTCAGGAGATGCTGCCGATATCCAAGTGAACTTGAGCTCGCAGGTTCGTCTTCCTGATTGCCACCCCCTTATCACACATGGTTTGCTTCTAAGCGAGCACTGCAGGAATGCACGCCGTTCTCGTGCAAGCTCTTGGTCGTGGGCCGCTTGACGGATCTCCCATCCACTCCAGCTCCATCAAACCTAGAGCAGCTGAAGTCCATGTGGGCTGCTGCAGAAGCACGGGACACCTTGGTGATCTCAGAGATGATCAACATCCGGATCCAGGTCGTCTCAGACGTGACAGTCGATCACGACAAAGCGATGACGTTACCAAAGCTCACGACAGCACGGCTCACGACGACGCAAGTCGCTGAGCTGGTGCTGCTGCTGATGAAGAGCCAAAGCTGCCGGCAAGGAAATGCGCTGACGGACTCTGAACACGAGAGGCTGCTGGCTGCCCAAGCATCGCACCCGTCGGACTGGTCGTACTGGGAAGAGTACGCCGCTCGAATGCGGAGGCTGCTTCGGGAGCGCAACAAACGCAAGACACGTTGAGCCGCTACATGCACATGTACCAGTGAACGCTTTCCATTAACTTTGCCATTAAATAAGAGGTACTTACTGCCTCCGCATCGCTCCGAAGACCTGCTACTTGTCCGTTTGCCGACTCTACGAACCCTCGGAGGCCCACACGAGGTCCACCACATGTCGTGAAAGTACCCGCTCGCCCTCGAAATCGTCCTCTTCGCCCTCGGATGGGATGTCAATCATCGGGATGATGTCCTCGCCATCAACGCACTCCTCATCATCGTCCAGCGTCACGAACGCCTCCGTATCGATGAAGCTGTCGTCTTCGATCCAGTCGCATCCCTCGGTCTCGGGGCCTGCATCACTTGGGTGCTCGTCTTCCTCTTCCAGGTCCATGGGATCAATCGACGTGAGGCGAGGGTGCAGGTGGTCCGTCGGGAGCCAGACGACAGATTGAGGTGCCGAATGCACCATTGGTCCGTCAGACGACATGGTAGCGCGGCCTTCGTCGACGCGCGACATCCTGCCGTTCCAGGACGAGCCGAGGCCCACGTGAGACTTCGCGCCGTGCTCCTCCGCTGACAGACTAATCCGCTCACTCATGCGCATCCGCGTGGTGGCGCCAGTGAGCTCCTGGGACGCCACCCACCCAGCATTCAGGCGGCTCATGGACGCCATGCACTCGGAGCAGAAGTCCATCTTCTGCGGATGGAACACGCCGCTCTCGAACACGAAGACCTTCTTGTTCACCTTGCAGTGGTTGCACACGGGCTCCTCGCACAGCTCGCAGCGCGTCACTTTCCCGCCGAAGAAGGCCCGCACCGGGCGGTGGCACACGCGACAGGGGCTCACGCCCGCGCCCGCGCCGCCGAAAGACACACTGCTGCGGCCGCTGTCCACTGTCATCGAGGCGCGGAACATGCTGCTGGCGAAGTTGCTCTTGCGTCCCGTCGTCTGCCGGACGTCGTCGTCGAGGTGGTGCAGCGGGGGCGAAGGCGGCCGCAGAGCTGCTGGCTGCTTGGTCCGCAGGGAGAAGGCCAGCTTCTTCATCATGGCGCACTCGATCGTACTGGGCGAGGCCAGCACGGCCTCCGCTGTGAGCGAGAAGGCCAGTCGGTCCCTCGCGCCGCCGCGCGGCAGCATCCCGCCGTGGAAGAAGAGCTCGACGTCGTTCTCGCTGTGCTGGCGGTAGAGGTAGCAGTAGGACAAGTGGCCGCGCACGATCTGCATCTCCGGCGCCAGCTCGGGCGCGGATGGCAGCGTCACTGAGTGCACGAGGTGGTAGCCCACGCGCGCGCCGCTGTCCTGCGGGTCGCGCAGCACGCCGGTGGCCTCCAGGTACACGTAGTCTCGGTGTCGGGACAGCACTTCGTGGTGGCGCAGCGCCCACTTGAGCGTGAGCGAGCGGAACGGCGCGCTGGCGGACGGGGCCACGAGCGCGGCCAGCACGCGGCTGTCCAGCAGGTCGCCCTGGGCGTGCGCGCTCTCGATCTGCATGGCCTCGGGCGTGAGGTTCACGGTGCCGTGCAGCACGTCCTCGAGCGAGCCGGGCACGACGCCGATGGCCAGCAGCTCGGCCTGCTCGGACACGGCCACGGACGGCGCGTTCTTGGCGCTCATGGTCATGCGCATGGCGTCGTCTGCGAGCTGCTGCTGCTGCCGTTTGGGCCGTATCCTCAGGCCGCCGAACGGGCCGCGGGCCGAGACCTTCTTGTAGCAGGCGATGGCGTCGTGGCGGCCGCCGCCCTTGGCCAGCTTCCACTGCGACCGGTCCACGCCGGGCGAGCTCCCGGGCGAGTACGAGGCGGCCGCGCGGTTGCTGTGGTACTGGTGCAGCGTCTCGTGCACGCGCGCGTCCGCGAACTGCTGCGCGCGGGCCACATACTCCTTGGACGTCTGCAGCGAGGGCCGCGAGTTGGGCGTGTCGCACCCCACGCCGCCGCCGCTCGCCGACGACAGCGAGCGCTGCCGGTGCAGGGGCTTCGTCATGGCCCGGGGGAAAGCGCGTCTGTCAGACAGACAGAGCCCAATTAGGTGTGGTGCTGGACTGGCGGAGCACGATGTAAAAACCGTTACAAAAAAACTGTATATTTGCACTTGGATTTTGTATGCTTTACAATGTCACGACCGGATCAAAGACCTCGGCAGTCTTCACTGGAGACTCTCCAGTCCAGTTGGAGTCAATGCGGTGACCTCCCGGCACTTGGTGGTGTATTGTGGCCGACGCATTTTGCGGCCGTGGTCAAGGGCCAGCTTGCTATAATATCGCTCCAGAGATGGCTTCGCTTTGGGTGTCCTCACGCCGATAGAGACGAGCGCAGAGCTCGACTTTCTTGCGAGGAAATAGGACCAACACACGCCCACGCGCGGCCAGCACACACGAGGCTGGGCGACATCTAACACACAAAGCATAGAAGGGCCACCGGAGGCGGGCCCAGCGACGAGCTCCTCAGCGAGACGACCACTGTTCTGGGTAGAACTTACAATCTTTAAATCGAGAGCGAAGCGAGCAGCGGGGGCGCCGAAGCGGCGCCCAGCCAAGCGAAGCACGGCTGGTCACTTTTATGGCGTAACCTGCAATACTCAATTATAAAATCGTGCGTCAGGTGGGAGGTCAGGATCCATAGTTTATCCTTATCAAAAGGATTTGCTGTGTGTTCTTACGGCATTAACGGGTGTTCCGCATGTTCTGTCCTTTCTTGCCGCCTTGGCCCGTCCACAGCGTTAACGGGTGTTCCGCATGTTCTGTCCTTTCTTGCCGCCTTGGCCCGTCCACAGCGTTGGCGGCGCGATTTCGATGAGAATGTTCAACGCTTGCAACGCGTGTGTGCCCGCAGTAATGCCTCGAAGCAAACCGAGTGGTGAAATCGGAACGCCCGCCGCCAAGCTTTGTGCGACGAGAATCCAGGCAGCGCAGAGCTCATGAGTCACGACACGTCGGACTACTCAAAAGGTTTTGCGTCAAAACTTTAGCAAACTACACGCCGTTGTTAATCATATATGCGATGGCTTCGGCGCGGAACAAGTCCGACTCAATGTAGGCGAGGTCCGTCACGTTGGCGTCGCACACGATGTTCTGCGGGTCGTCCAGCGAGTACTGCGGCCACTCGACGTCGGTCACGCCGTTGTTGTTGGGCGTCTGATCCACGATGAAGCTCGCCCACATGCGGGTCATGACCCGAGCGAGCTGCTTGTAGCTGTCCGGCTTGTTCAGGAACGGGTCCGTGGCCACCGAGTTGTTGTAGCCGTTGCCATCGAGGTTGTAGAACACGAACGCGACCTCCTGGAAGTGCGTCGAGCCGGTGTACTGCGAAATGCCAGCGGACAGCACGTTGAAGCGGTAGCTGTAGCTTGGGAGGCCGTTGGCAGCCCAGATCTCCGACATAAATCGGCGTGGAGCGTGCATGGTGCTGTCTCCGGCGTAGGCAGACACTCGCTTGTACATGGCTCCGTACGACGTATCGTTACCTGGACGGCCATGGAGTGTGCCGGGGATGCCGATTTCGGGAATGTCCGGGTACAGCTCTAGCAGGAGGTTCGCTTTGGCCTGGTCGTAGCCCTTGGCACGCACCAAGTACTCGAAGAACTCTTCCGTCGTGTCAATACCCGTCTTCCCGAACGCCGTTCCCTCGTCGTTATTCGTGCCAAGTAGTATCGGCACACGGACAAACTTTCCTTCGCTCAGCAGGGCGGGGCCCGTGTCCTCAATGTAGTCCCCGTCCACTGCTGGGCCCCATGACGCCGAGGAGGCCACTGAGCTGTTTAGAATCGCCGACAGGGTCTCCACGGGCACTAGGCGAAGGCAGGCTAACGTATCAGCTGCAGCACTACAGTTTGCTGCTGCGGTGATGTTGTTGTAGTAGACATCCCACTCCGACGCGTTCGTGTATGCCCCAGGGATATACTTGACAGGCGAGCCCGACTGCATCACAGCACCACGGAACAGCCCGTCGTCACGACCACCATAAGCGATGAGCTGGTACGAGACTCCTCGAGCTCCTGCGCTCTCGCCCCAGATCGTGACTTTAGTCGCGTCACCGCCGAATGCAGCGATGTTCTCCTGCACCCAGTGCAGAGCCAAACGCTGGTCACGGAACCCCAAGTTCGTCACGCCAGCTTCTTTGACCGCAGTGCCCCATAGAAACCCGAACGCTTGCAGGCGGTAGTTGAAGCTGACTCCGATGAACGGCTTGCCCGCTTCGGCAGCCTCGCTCACAATGTACGACAAGTTGTAGCGAGGGTCGCGGGAGCCACCCTCGTAGATCCGCCGTGGATCCAAACACCGACAGGCAGGTCGCCCCCTTCGGAGACGTTGCTGGGTCGAACCACGTTGATCGTCAAGCAGTCCTCCGAGATGACGTTGCCCAGCACCCACTGGTCGCTGCCGTAGCCGTAGCATTCGGGGGAATACTCGGTCGCGTTCTTGACGTCCGTCCACGTCGAGTTGGGCGATTGAGGAACGCGGAATCGGAGGTCTCCGACAGGGGGTTGCGCGTATGGCATTCCGAGGAAGAGGTGTTGATCATAGGCTTCCTGGTAGAGGCCGTAGTAGGACCCGTTCTTGATGGTGGCCGTGGGTGGGTCGGTGGCAGAGACCAAAGCGAGGAGGAGTGACCCCAATGTCAGCGCTCTCATGGTGCTGTCGACTGCAGGAAGGCTGCGTACGCGGTTGACCTCAGATTAGGGAGTGATGACATCACTCAGTGCCACTGAGTGATTCACTGATGAGACTGTCAACTGGATCTGCACCAGATCATCTCTGATCGTGAGCTCAAACTGCAACCACGCGTGTTGAAGTGCTGGAGAAACACCACCGTGATCACGTTGCGCTTCGTCAGACCGCGAGCTCCGTTTTTTTTTCTTTCAAGGTTCGAGCTGTAAAGTCCGTCGTGATCAAATTGCTGCGTGGTTGAAGTGTCTGCACAACGATGAGAGGGCCTCGGGCTACGCAGTGTTTCTTCGTAGTGAAGTTGATTCCACGCAGTTTGTGGTAGTTTTGCAGGTAGAATCGAAGTCATCAATGCATCCGACTGCCACATCGCTGAGGGTAGGCACTACTCGAAGTACTGCAGGCTGACAATGACCATGCAGCTACGCAATGACCTCTGTGCGGTTGGTGTTGGGCTCAATTTACTTGAGGGCCGTCGCGCCGTTGCTGTTGAGTCACGAGCGGGTCATGATCCGTGTGAGCTGGGCGAAGGTCTCGGGCTTGTTCAAGAACAGGTTGGCGGTGTCGTCGTTTTCATACCTGTTGCCTCCGAGTTTGTAGGCCGTACCGGCCTCACTTCAACTGTTGCCTCGTCACATTTCCGTGATCAATCACACAAATATTGAGGCCTCCCGTGGACACCTCCCGTGGACACTTGCCAACCACGCCATCAAACCCCTTGTTGCCAACAACTTGTTGTTGGCAAGCCCAGCAACCCCACCACGTAGTAAAACCGTATTATACCGACACGAGGCTGCCGAGGACTCCTGCACACTACGATGGGTGTAATATCATCTACCGTTTTTTCTTAACGAATTACACAATATGTCTTCAAAACTCACTGCTTGGCTCAAAAGCACTCATACCAGCGCTTGATCTGCTCGCCGCCTTAAACCTGCACGTGGCCGCTGAACACCGCGTCTTCCGCGTTCTTGCTGATGTACACGGGGCGCTCGCCCTTGGCCACCTCCCAGCTCGTCGTGTTGACGTTGTAGAAGCTCAGCTGCTTCTCGCGGATGCCGATGCTCACGCTCGTGCTGGCGCCGGCCTCCAGCTCCACGTTCGCGAAGCCAACCAGCGCGATGGCGGCGAACTGCGCGTCCGGGTACGTCGACGCGGCGTCGGCCGGAGGGCCAATGTACACCTGCGGCACCTCCACGCCCTTGACGCTGCCAGTGTTGGTCACCTTGAAGGACACGCTGAAGACGGCGTCGGCGTCGTCCGGGCTGCACGACACCTCGTAGTTCAGGCCGCTGGGGCTCTGCTGCTGGGAGGGGCTCGCCGCCGCGAAGTTCGGGTTGCTGTACTCGAACGACGTGTAGCTCAGGCCGTAGCCGAACGGGAACAGCACGCTCGTGTTCGTGTGCACGTACCAGCGGTAGCCGATGTCGAGGCCCTCGCTGAACGTCGCGTTGCCGCTCTCCGTGGCCACGCGCTCCGGGTAGTCCGGGTTGCGGGTCATGGTCGAGGCCAGACTCGCCGGGTACGTCACGGGCAGGCGACCCTGGGGCACGCTGTTGCCCAGCAGCAAGTCGGCCGTGGCCCAGCCGCCCTCCTGGTTCGGGTACAGCATCTCCAGCACGGCGGCCACGTCGTCCAGCCACGGCATCAGCACGGGCTCCGCGTTGTTCAGCACCACGACCGTGTTCGGGTTCGCGGCGGCCACCTTCGTCACCAGCTCGTCCAGCCCGTCGTCCAGCGTCAGCCCCGTCTCGGCCGGGCTGTTGGCGAACGCGAACACGATGGGCGTGAGGAGAAGACGGAAACACCAATCAGCTGGGCCAATCACACTGTGGTTCGGTTTCGCAACACTGATGCAGAGGCACTCAGCACTAAAACATCAGTGGCTGCCACTTACTACAGATCGGAGCTTGTCAACCATCGTGTTGGCATGCACCACCAGATTAGTGGAAAGGAGCACTATAGCTCATGTATGCTTTCACTAAATAGCTACACTGCAGACTCCATGTTTAATTCTACTAGACTGTATTACAACAACGTATTTTACGCTGATCGTGTGAAAAATAGTCAAAGCTAATGCACGCAAGGTCTGCGGATGCGTGCTTGATGTCTGTTTACTACTACTAGTAGTAGTACGTACTAGTAGTACATTAGTACAATACTGTAGAACGTCGTGTAGAAGCTAGTGATGCCAACTCGACAATTACCATAGTATACTACAGTAGTAACAACGAAGTAAGAATGATGTATGTACTGCACTAGTAGCTGGCCCGAACGGCTCAACAAGAGTCACTCCACGTCACTCCACGCTCGTAGTGGTTGAACAGCGGCATCTACTACTACGTGTCCGTGTACATGCTCAACGCCACCAACGCCGAGGACTACCTCGCCACCAACGCCAAGCTACAGGTGCGGGAGATGGGGCCGTACGTGTATCGCCGGCGCGAGATCAAGCTGGACGTGTCCCTGTCGGACGACGTCCGTACCACGAGCCTTCGCGTAGAACCACACGTAGTGACCGCAGAACTCGACCGCGATACCAGCCGCGATGATGAGGTTCACAATCGCCAGACCGTTGAGCATGATGTCCAGCGGCTGCATCAATCCCAGCATGAGCACCACGAGGTTCGTCGCCGTCAGCGCAATCATCAGCCCGTGTCCACACGTTCGTGGCCGACCAGAGCTGCGACGGCTGCGCCGCTCCCGGGTATCACCGAGAGCTCCGGCATTCTCGAGCATTCTCGAGCTACGCCAACTGCGTCGCGCCTACAGCCAACGTCACGTGCTTAAACGTGTCGGGCTCGGACGGCTCGGCCATCAAGCCTAGCGGCGTGACCAACAAGGGCATGGCCAAACACACCACCGTCGACACCTTCGACTCGTACTTGGGCCCCGCCGAGATCTCCATCCCCATGGAGAGCTTGGACACGGAAGTGGACTTTAACGGGGTGTCGCTGCACCGCTTCGGCACGCCGACCGACGTGTTCGCGTACTCGGCCGAGCACGCCGAGATCGGCTCGGGGGTCCCTGTCAACGGCACCAGATGACCTTCATCGCGGGCTTCCTGTCGTACATCTCCGGCCCGTTCTTCGTCTACGCGGACTCGTCGCTGCTGGACGGCGTGGAGACGCCTCCAGGTCGTGCCAGCCTTCCTCGAGGTACCCGTACGACTTGATGTTGTCCCAGTTGTCGCGCGTGGCGATCGACTTGCTCCACGGCTTGACGCCTCCGTCGCCGTACAGACGGTACCCTTCGCCAACCTCGGAGCCGTTGATGCTGAACGTGCCGATGGCGAAGATCGCGCCGTAGTCCGGGTTCGAGTGGTTCTGCCACTTCGGGATGGCGCGCGCGAACGAGAACGTGTAGTAGCCCTCCGTGTCCGCGTGCACTTGTCCTTGCCACGTGTACGACGCGTTCTTCGGCAGAGCGGATGTCCCCGTGAAGTACACGACCTCGTCGTTCGAGGAGCCGCCCAGGGTGTCGTTGCGGCTCGGACCCGCGTCGCCCTGCAGGTTGCGCAGGTGCGTGGACGGGATGATGGAGCCCTCCTGGTCCACGCCCACGGCGCTCGCGACGTCCTCGCCCAGACGGGACTTGAGCGCCTCCAGCGTCGACACCTGGCGCTCTGGGATGCCGTACGCACGCTCGGCGAAGTTGGTGCCGTGCGTGTACTGCACCCCGTTGGGGCCGATGACAGCGACGGACGCGCCGGCCTTGAGGGGCAGCGAGTCGTTGTCGTTCTTGAGCAGGATGCCCGACTTGACTGCGATGTCGTACGAGATCTGGGCGTGGTCCTCCACGACGTCCTGCGGCAGCGGCGACGAGCCCTGCGTGGTGGTGCCCAGCAGCCCGAACTCGTCGTACTTGGCCAGGATGTGACCCACGGCGCGGTCCAGGTACGACTCGCTCAAGTTCTGCGAGACGTAGATGTAGTCGTACAGCGCGTCGTAGTACGAGCCCGTGGGCATCTCCAGGTCCATGCCGGCGATGAGGCTCTCGGCCGTCGAGTGCGTGGCGCCCCAGTCGCTCATGACGACGGCGGAGCTGTTGTAGTCGTCGCGGATCGTGTCGAACAGCGGCTCGTACTGGCACGCCGGGACGCCGTTCACCTGCGCGTACGAGCACATGAGCGTGGCGGCGTTGCCCTCCTGCAGGAGCGTGCCGGTGGCCACCCAGTACACTTCCTGCAGCGTCTGCAGGTCCACGACGCTGTTGGTGTCGCCCGCGCTCGCACCGGTTGACGACGGACCGATCTGCTTGGCGTTGGCCATGGCGCCCTGGGCCTGCAGACCCTGCAGACCCTGCAGACCCTGCACGCCCTGGACACCGAGACGAGCGTTCAGGAACGGGTCCTCGCTGTACGACTGCCAGAAGTTGCCCGTCAAGGGGTCGCGCAGGATTTTGACGCGAGGCGACAGCGCCACCGCCAGGTTGAAGAGCTTGGCCTCCTTGCCCGTGATCACGCCGTGCTGGTACGCCGCGTTCGGCGACCACGTGGCCGCCACGTTGAGCTGCGTGGGCGACCCCGTGGCGTTCTGGACGATGTTGATGCCGGCCTCGCCGTCCGTGAGGCGGATGGCCGGGATGCCCTGCGACGTGACCGGCACGCTGTAGCCGGCCTGCTGCTGGTCGCCGTCCTCATCCACGGCGCCGTGCACGAGACTGACCTTCTCCTCGGCGGTCAGGGACTCGACGATGGCGTCGACTTTGCTGTTGCCGGTGCGCCAGGAGACGGAGGCGAGCGGGTCGCCGGCGCGCACGAGTTGCGTGCAGAGGGCGAGTGCGATGCCCCACGTGACGGAGACCATGGCGACGCAGCCCGGATTCCGAGTGTAGCTTTGTGTTGTGTGGTTCAAAGGAACTTTGCGAATGAGGCGTGTGCTGGGATGCCCAGCCTCGACGATCGGCTCGCTGGTGTGTTAGGCTAACTGTGCCAGGATCGCGTGTGAGGCAAATCCTTGCTGAAGTTGCCTTTTTGGGCCTTTTTATGAATGAGTTGAAGTGCAAGTCAGAAACACCGGCAGCCTTGCTTTATGCTGATTAGGCAAACAAACCTGTCAACTTCTCCAAGTTGGAGACTCCAACCAAAGTTGGAGAAGTTGAAGTTTCTTCATGACTTGATTTACTTCCCGTCCGTGACAGTGCGAGTGGCGGCCAGTGGCCACTGTGGCCCTCCTCCGAGGAGGGCCACAGGGCTACGTTCCGTGTACGGACAGTAGCGTAGTGTACCAGACGGTGACTGCACTGCTGACTCAGCAACAGCTTGACTTGAGCCTCCAGGATACCTCATGCGAACAAAAGTAAGACCCAGCTGAGTGAAGAAACAAAGGCGGTCTCAAAGACAGCTTCGACCTCGACTTCATGCGAAGAACGGCAACCACGCATCAGTACCAGCGCAGAAGGCTGATACCGTCGCTATGTTTTTTACAGATTGTTTTCATTTTCATATACTGGACCGATTCCCGTGGGCTATTTTCGTACAGATTTCGTGTCTAAAAAATCGTGTACAGACCTCGTACAGCCCGCAGACCACTTGCTGTCTAAATGTATAGATTCGGTACAGATCAGAGGAGCCACTGGACCGATTCCCGTGGGCTATTTTCGTATAGATTTCGTGTCTTAAAAATCGTGTACAGATCTCGTACAGCCCGCAGGCTGCTTGCTGTCTAAATGCATAGATTCGGTACAGATATGAGGTGCCACTTTCAAGTTGAAGTGACCCTCACCCACGCACGTCAATAGCACTCCCTGGCAAGCCCCACCACTCAGCAGCGATCATGGTGTCTGCAAGCAAGCGCTGCGGGCCCACAGGGACGCAAGGCTACAGCGATTCCGATACTATGGCGCTGCTAACTATCACCAATGAACCACGTGGCTCGAACGGGCCCGCCATTTGTTCAATGAGCGTCTTGCGGCAGTCGAGGGCCGTGACATTATCACGGCCTTCGACTGCGTAACTATTATACGTTCTAATGCCGGCGTCACCGAGTGGGAAGACTCGTCGCCCCGTCACCCGTGTTCTAGCGGTTGAAATTAGTCAAATACCACAACGTGACTGTGCCAGCTTAAACGCAGCGTCATTTCCTGACAGGAGACATAAGCAGTCTGATGAGGGCGTATTTACAGGGATCTCGAGTTCCGTGGCAAATCCACCCTCATCGGACTGCTTCTGTCTCGCCGGCACCGCTTGCGGGTGGCCTCCCCCTCGCCAGCATTGCGGTGGTAGCGCTCGTAGACGCGTCGATGTACTCGTCTTCGTCGTCCGCACTATGCTTGCCAGTGTCAGCAGCCCCAGTGAGCAGTGCAGGAGTGAGAGAGCAATATTCACCATTCTAGCCATACCATCTACACATCTAGAAAACTGTCGAGTCGACTGCGGACTCGAGTTGTCTAGAAATGGCCTTTTTATGGAATTCTGTACGGAATCTGTACAAAATGGCCGCGACAGATCCTACGGGAATCGGTCCACTGTACTAGTCAACATTTAATTAAATCGAACGAAGGATGTTCGGTTTGCGACTACATGTACATGTACTGCAAGCCGATCTAGGCCGTGACATTGTACAGGCTCGTCAAGTTGGCGATGCCTAGGCTACTTGTAATTTCCTTGCGCGATTGGTTGAATCAACCGACGACAGGCGTACAGTTGACAACTGTCAGTTGTGCACCTCGTTTTCGGAACCGCTAAAACCGTATAATTTGAGATACCTAATCAGGATTGGAAGCATAGACTCTTTGTATCACGCCAACTTTACTTCTGGGATATGATCAATTTTCAGCTTAGGCCCGTTCTCAACCGATGCGTTTTTTGGACGCATGCGTGCTAAACGCACGCATGGCGTTTTGATTGGTTAAATGGACGTGTTACAGCACGTACACATGCCACGAACCTCGGACGCATGCGTCCTCGTGCGTTTTCGAGTTTTAACCAATCATATCACCCTCCCTTCTTGACGCTGTGAGAAGTTGAGCTTTTCCCAAAAAGAGTACCGATTTGCTATTCCGTCCCAAAAGGAGTACCTGTCCCAAAATGAGTACCTGTGAGTGCCATTTGCGAGACCATCTCACATCAACACCCTCACTTCCTCTTCAACTCCCTGCCAACACCATGGCCTCTGCTTCTCGCGCTCATCGATCTGAACGCCCTTATGAACTACGGGTCGGACATACGTTTGCGCCATCAGTTGGGGCGTGCTGGATCAGAACCGGCCGCCGGGCGCGATCGCATCGGCCAAGCCCTCGGTCCACTCCGTGTTAAGCACGCACTGCATGCCGGCGTTCACATTGAAAACCATTCGGTACCGGTCTCTCCCAGCGTCTTGGCCCAGTTCTTGACGCGGCCCTCGAGCTACCGGTATGCATGTAGAGCCGAATGGTAGAGTAAAGAGTAGAAACGTAGTCATTTTTGCACTTTGTTTTCTTTGCATCATACTTCCCAAGATGCCCACTAGCCCTGGCAGGTATCTGTCGTAGTGTGGGGACTCATGCTGTACGGCTGCGCCTTGTGCCCTATGTATGCAGACTTCATAGGTACTCATTTTGGGACAGGTACTTCTTTTGGGACGGAATAGCAAATCGGTACTCTTTTTGGGAAAAGCTCGTGAGAACTTCTCACTGAGAACTGGTCTTTCGTCTTCCTGCAATTCGAGCCACCGATGTCTCCAGTCTCACCCAAGCAGCGCCTACGCCCCCGTCAATGTACCCCAAGTACACGGCAACGCCGTCGTCTGAAAGCTGATGACGAGTTATGCAGTCTAATTATTTGTCTGGTATCGTTCAATCAACTTCGGGCTGCCAAGAAAGAGAATCCTGTTGTTCGAGAGCGACTGACCTGGAGAGTTCATGCTACAACGCTCATCAAAGAGAAAGCGTTCAAGAAGTACTACCGGATGGATATATCCATGTTCGAAAATCTACTCTGTATTGTGGCCCCCTACTTGGTCGTTGACTATTACCAATCGCTGCGACGGACACGAGGGACACCCCCACCTACTCCCGCTGTCATGCTGCAATGTGCTCTGTCGTGGTTGACAGGGGTAGCTATCATCACGTTCGCGTGATCACTGGGGTTAGCATATCTAATTTCTATCGAATTATTTATCGCGTCATGTTCGCCATCAACGACACAGAAAAACTAGCCCCTCGGTTCCCACGGAGCCATGATGAAATGAAAGATGCGGCAGCTGGATTTCGATCCATTAGCAATTGTGGTGTTATTGAAGATTGTATTGGAGTTATCGGCTGTGTCCAATTCGCGTCCCTCGGAAAAGTGAGTGTGGTCGAGTCATATCATTCTTTTCCGGTCACTATCAAAAATACGGACTTAACGTCCAAGCGTGCGCTGACCACCTTTCACGATTTACAGCCTTCTCGGTAAACTCACCCGGTGGCATGAATGATTCGTACGCATTCCAGCGCTGGCAACTAAGTAATCTGCTTCATGATAATGCGGGTAAGTATTTTGTGATTGGGGATAATGCCTATGTCCAGAGCAAGCATGTAATGACCCCATTTAACAAGGCAGAGCTGGTGGATCGGACGGATCGCGACAACTACAACTTTCACGTTAGTCAACTACGGATACGGATCGAGATGGCGTTCGGGCTTCTGGTCAACAAATGGAGAATATTCAAGCAACCACTGCATGTACGGTTACGACACTGCCGAATTGTAATTTCTGCATGTATACGTCTACATAACTTCTGTATTTCGGAGCGTTGCTCAAAATCGACGAGATCTCCGCAGCATACTTTGCACTCCATGATTCAGGAAGTGCGTTTATGGAACGACCAAGATACGTTGGATTATGACGAAGCTGAAGTTGAACTTGATGATGGGAGCCATGTGAACCTAATGGACGAAAAAAGTCCGCTCGAATCTTGTCGATAAGATTGCCAGTAGAAATCTACATCGTCCAGTGCGAAATGTATTAAGAAATGACAAGGCGACGGAGACTGAACATATCTTGCAGAGAGATACGATAGCACTGTCTCGTGATCATGAAGGGGTGCCACCAGTCGCAGTGCAGGATGCTGACCTGGGACATCAAGTAGACGCTTCATACATTTTCAGCTGCTAGTTATGCTGCAGTAGTGGACCAAGTTGAACTACTATATTTCTAAACGTTTGCCATCAATTTATAGTAAATGTAAAAAACATATTACGCAAATTCATGGCACTTGCAGTCTAGCAAGATGTCGTGCTGCTAAAGTCAAAATGCTAATGACCTTGAGAGCGAACGAGATCCATAATTCGCTGTCGCTCCTCGAGGAAAAAGTCCAAATCACCCTTAAGCCGACGTTTGACAGGGCTAGCGGCAGCGCTCATCTCGCATTCAATATCACTGACGCGCTTTCGAATGTCGTCGAGCATTTTATGGCGCTCTGCACGCACGCGTACTACAACCTCTTGCTCTTGTTCTCGACCTAGTGCCACTTCTGCCTCACGCGCAGTAACAATACGCCCAACCAGCGTGAGCAGTACATCCATCGAGTCCGAATCTGACTTTGACTTCTTGTTTCCCAAGCTGCCACGCGCCGGACTGCGCTCAGCACGCTTCTTACCACCGTTCTGACGATTGGGAGTTGCCACGGAAGAGCTTCTCCGCTCACGTACAGGGGTAGTCGAGAAAGCATCGAGCGAGTCGTACTCGTCCTCTTGATAAAGCCCCCCGCGAACATTGCTCAAAGCTTCAGGTCGAAGCTATATCAAAGAAAAAAAATACGTTAGTAAGCTCAACGCTATCTAATGCTTATCCAAAATACTTGTGCGTACCTGAAGCCAGTACCACAGATAAAGAACGTCGAATTGGCCGCGAACAAAATTCTTAAAGTGCCTGGAATGAGTTCCAGACATTCGAAAGTTTGCTTCGTAGATGCTGAAAAAAGAGCGCACCTCTGACCAAAGTTCCTCCAACTTAGCCGCGTTGTGTGGCACGATGTACGAGGGGTCGATGCCTATAAAAGCCTCATCGTCCGAGATGAGGCCTTTGCAGTCCTCGTCATCACGACCGTACTTCAATGCAACTTCTCGCCAAAATTGTGCTTTCTGCGACGCTTGAATGTCGTCCAAATCTTGTCGGTCAAAGTTTTTCCCTGCATCACTGAGCAGATTAGTCTTCGCTGCTAAGACGAATCTGAACTTCACAATATACTTACCCGTTATCTCGATGAGCCGATTAATCATGTCCTTGGACATCAGACAATTAATCAGCCGGAACATGCAATGTTTTGTCCGTCTAGTATTGCCGGCGGCTTGCATCGAAGCCGATGACGCACGCTCGCCGCTGTTGACAAGCCTGTCATAATGGCGAAGACATTTGATCCGATCCGCCTTGTTGGTTCGGGTGTGGACCTTAATTGCGCGCAGAGTACACTCTTTTCTAATCAGATCCATGGACATTTTATCGTAGGGCTCCCAAGCAAAGTGCCCCTCAGTTGCCGAACCACTAACACCAGCAGAGGCCACACCAGCGCTTTGTATCGGTACTCCTCCGCTGTTTTGCGGGCGACCACCAACACCTGCTTGGCCTTCACGGTCGCCTTGACCGGCCTTCCGAGCTTGGCTGTCGATTACGCGAGGCTGGTTAGGTGTATCTCGCGACACACTAACCAGTTCAGCTGTCAGATTGCGTGCCACTAAAGGCGGTGGCGATGACGCGGGGCCCGTGTAGACGTCTGGAGCCTGGTACGAGGGAACGGGAGCGACGAGCGGGTATGGAGTCTGGTACGAGGCGACTGAAGCAGCGTGACCCTGCTGCACGGTAACTGGGTCTTCAGGCAGGACTGTAGCCGCCTCATTCCGCTGGTGGTGGGGCGAAGCTTGCTGCGACGGGACTCGTGCGGCGTGGGCTTGCTGCATGGGTTTCGAGTTGTGTTGAAGGGGGAGGGGCAGCTTACAAGTGATTGGCTTCTGTCTTGACACGCATCCTCCAATAAGAATCTGGTACTTTCATTCTCAACCGAAGCGTGAGGGGTAGGGCACGCATGCAACGCATGCGTTCACTTGACGCACCGGTTGAGAACGGGCCTTAGATACAGTATGGTCCATCCTGCTGAAACAATATTTATACTTTCTCTCTTTAAGTACGAATGTAACCATGACATGCGGCACTCGAGAATTGTATTGGGGTGATTCTTGAAGCCGATCCGATTCGGCAAATTTGGACAATAACGTTGGTGTGGGGAGGGGACATCATCAGTGAAGATCGCTGGAGACGGTTGGCTAACACGGCGATGGATACAGGAAAGAGCTCGATGCAGGCAGGGGAGATCGTCGGAGACGGTCTTAACCCTTTCACTACCAAACAAAACAGCTCGAATTAGAGGTCCGCTGCAGACCTCTAACACGATAGTGCTTTACACCTACTGGCTAAAAGTCCTCTAGCAGAGCATGGTCAAAATGTTGGCAAATGATTAGGATACATCATATGGGTTTCACTATGTATACCCTTATGGGACCACTGCGGTCCTACAATTCGCGTCTGGTACAGACAACGACGGTGAAATCCGCCATACCTTAAAAACCCGCCCACCAAAACTTGAAGTCCCGAAAGCTAGTATTAATATTTTAGCCAATAATCTACCAGCAAGTGATCATTGGATGCTAGAAGCTCGACACTCTCCTCCCATGACTTGTGTCACACCACTCGGTAGCTAGGCCATGGGGCCTCAACGCTCCTACACGATTCGCACCAAGCGCAAGGCGATCGCAAAAGCTGAGGTCGTCGGCGAACGAGCGGCGTCAAAGCAGCTTGAAATCCCACGCCGCACCCTGCGTGATTGGATGGATGCCAAGGAGCGCATTATAGGCTTCGAAGGTGCGCAGACAAGCAAGACGACGAAGGGACAAGGTGCAAAAAGTATTCTCCCGTTTGCACATGACCTAGTCACCTTCATGAAGGATGTAAGGAGAGAGGAGGAGGTAAGGGTATTGTGAATTATTTTATTTGGCTTAAGCTAACTGCGCTGTATTTGTGATGTGGTGATGCGCGTAGTACCTAAGCACCGGACTGTAGTGAAAGGGTTAAGCTGCTGCAAGGATCGAGGGATCGAATGGATGGAGACATGAGAAGATGGGAGGAGGGTAGATGACGGACAACCAGACGGACCAGGACCGACTGGCAAGACTTGGTAGGATGGATACGACTACCAGGATTGGTGCTTAGAGTTCGAGCTCTTAACAGCTCAGTAGCACAATAATACACCTCACCTTATTATTATTAAAAAAGATCGCTGGAGACGAAGACTTGATTTATTTTCCTTGCAATCCGAAATCCGTCTCCATCCTGGTTGGGATGCTGTGCGGGTTTCCGTAGCTGTGCCGCACATTGTGCGAGCAGCCAAGATCGACCATGTTGAAGTGGTACCGTGCCGGTACACTACGTATAATACGATGGGGCATGATAACGTGACCATGACGGTGACGAGCGCCCCGACTAGCGAACTACCGCCGGACCGTCCTATGTACACGGTACAGTGACCAGCGCGCCAACGGCAACCACGCATCATTCATACGGCAAGGCACTGTGCCGCACAGTGCCCTGATCCGATTCTTGCTTCGGCTACTAGACGATAGCTAGGGGCCTTAGCTCTAGGGTCAGGATCGCGACCGGATCTCAGTTCCTTTGCGGCGTCAATTGCGGTACGTGAAACTCGCAGATGTGCTCAATGACACCCGACCCACTGCGTGCTGAACAACTAATACTGTAAGCTTAGCTGTAGCTGCACTGCAATAAACTACAGTACGTCGAATCGATCAGTCTTTGTGAACGCATCAAATGTACCGCACTTGATTCAGACACGCTACGCAGATCGAATCCGAAGTTCAAGTACCGGTGCCGAGGGAGATCTGTCCGTGGCACCGAAGGGAAACGAGGACCATTCTGCATTAACCATCCGTTGCTTCAAGACCGGTCACTGACCAGTCCCCGCCACAAAACGAGGAGTGCCCAGATCGACAATACATGTACATGTACAACAACGTCGCTGCCAGACTGACATGTCTGGCAGCGATGTTGGTGTCGGATGTGTCTGACCGGCGCTGGCAACGCCGCTGCGCCCCTCGCCGAAGCAGCACTCGCGTACCGTATGGGAATTCAGATGGAACTTCAGCCGAGAGATGCACAGTGCATTGCACTCGATGCAACTCGATCCAACCGTTTCTCTTGAGCGTGCTTGGCGCCGCCAAATTCAACTTGGCGGCGCCAAGCACTTGGCAAGTTGGCGAACACGGACTGTAAAAAAACATGCGCGATTCAACTAAACATCGCGGCCAGGACTGCACTTCAACTGCGTGGTTGCAGACTGCAGCTTGCAGTAGATCTAATGCCCCAGTCATCAAATCAAACACTCGATTATGCTGAGCCCTGTTCAAGTTTGCTGAGTGACTCTAACGGGCACTCGGCTGTGCTGCTGTAGGCCCTTTATCGCATCGCCCCGCAGCCCCCTTCGGTTCATAGCTTCTTGAGAAGTACAGCACAGTAACAGTCGTGATCAGCTCAGCTTACACACCCCGTACCGTGCCAGGTCTGTCCCGAGCTACAAGACAGGTACCCGGTGGCAATGTCCGCCGGCTGCCACTATACAGTCTAGCCTAAATATGTAATACACACACACACGTAGCAGTCGACTTCCAATCTCCGCGTGGCCGCTCAGGTGCGAACGTAGGCACGGAGATCTGTCTCTGGTTGCTCAGGCCGCTCCGTCGGCGGGGCTAATCTACCCGGGGGCTTCGATACCTCTCTTAGACAGCCAAGCAGCCTGAGGGGTAGGCTGCAGATACTCCACTCAACCAACGGGGCTAATCTACCCGTATCCTCACACCCTCCGGCCTTCGTTCTAGCTTCGCCTATCACTTACGCTGCTGCCTGCTTCCTTCCTACTCTCTCTCTCTAGCTGCCAGCTCAATGTCTTGTATTACTTTAGCTGTAGCCACCTCGCGGGGCTCTAGCTGATCTCTTGTAGCTCGCCTCAGTACCTCACAGCAAATAGCGAACTGCCGGCTTCTCTACCCTACACATGCACGCTCACCGCCGGTGGGTTCAACCCAGCGACTCTCAGCGGTGGCTCCTGGCCGTCCATTAAAACCTTGATGTCGTCTCGCCCTTCGTCTGCTGCCCTTGCCTCTTGCTCGTCTTGGTCGTCTCTCCTCCGCGGCCTTTCGAGGCTCGCGATCTTCTGCCGGCCAGGTGGGCGATCTTCTGGCGGGTCGACCCGCCGCCCACCGGCCCGTCGCAACCCGTGTCGTCCTGCTGCCGCCGCGTCTTGCCCTGTCCTGCGCGTCTTGATCTCCTTGGTCCTCGCTGTCGTCCGCTGCCGCTGTCTTCACTCGCCCTTGCCCTCGTTCGTCGGCTGTTGTCCGCCAGTCTCGGCGGACAGAGCCATAGTATTGCATACTATTACTGCACCATTCACCAATTTCTAGTCAAGCAGCTACACGTGCAACAATACTCTCTGTAACTCGCTTGCGATGAGACCGCTCGCATACACCTTCGCCCTCGGGTCGCTCCTGGCCGGTTTGGCCTCCGCGAGTGACCCACCCACGGTCAGCGTCAAGAACGGGTCCTACTACGGAGTCTACCAAGAAACCTACGCCCAAGACTTGTTCCTCGGCATGCCATACGCGCAGCCTCCCGTCGGAGACCTTCGATTCCGCAACCCGGAGTCACTCAACTCGACGTGGACGGACGCCAAGAACGCGACCGAGTACTCGCCCGAATGCTACGGCTACGGCAGCGACCAGTGGGTGCTGGGCAACGTCATCTCGGAGGACTGCTTGACGATCAACGTAGTGCGTCCGAATGACATTTCGAAGGGATCCGAGCCTCCGGTCGCTGTATGGATTCATGGTGGTGGCTTTACCGAAGGTGGTTCGCGCGACCCCCGCTACAACCAATCCTACATTATTAAGGAGGCCACTGACGCTGGAATTCCGTTCATCGGTGTGAGTATCAACTACCGTCTGCAGGCCTTTGGCTTCTTGTGGGGAAGTGCCGTCCAGGAGGCGGGAGTGTCGAACCTCGGTCTGAAAGACCAGCACCTAGCGCTGCACTGGGTGCAGGAAAACATCGCTGCATTTGGTGGCGACCCGACCAAGGTCACGATTTGGGGTGAGAGTGCTGGTGCCATGAGCGTTGGCTATCGGCTTCTTGCGTACGACGGTCGCGACGATGGTCTGTACCGCGCTGCCATCATGGAGTCGGGCGCTCCGGCCAAGGTGCCGTCAACGTATCTGAACACGACCGAGTGGGACGTGTACTACAACAACATCACCTCGGCGGCGAATTGCAGCTCGGCGGCCGACACGCTCGACTGCCTGCGCCAAGTACCGATCGACACGCTGTCGTCGATCTTCAACAGCTCTGTGGCGTCCTCTGCTTCGTACCGCCCGATCGTCGACGGCGATTTCCTCACGGACGTGGGACCGGCGCTTCTTATGGAGGGCAAGTTCGTGCACGTGCCCATTCTCCACGGCGCAAACAATGATGAAGGTTCCGCCTTTGGCGCTGGTGGTGCTACCGTAAACACCACAGAGGAGTTCGTGTCCTTCCTGATTGACGTCATGGGTGAGACCGAGGAGACGGCCGCTATACTTACGGAGGTGTACCCGGACATCCTGGCTGTGGGAATCCCCGGCACTCTGCACGGCCGCCCTGCAGGCGGACTCTGGCTACGGCGTAATGTACAAACGCGCTGCTGCTTACGGCGGCGATGTGATCATGCACGCCCCGCGTCGCTACCTATCGGAGATCTGGGCTGCCAACGGCCTCCCAAGCTACAGCTACATATTCAACGTGCTGGCGGCTGGCCTCGACGAATACATTGGAGCGACGCACTTCCAGGAAGTCGCGTTCGTGTTCTACAATCTCGAGGGCGACGGCTACAACAACTCGGTGGCCACGGACCCGTTCCTGAACAAACCGGATAGCTACAAGCAGCTCGCTCGGGTCATGACGCGCATGTGGGCGAGCTTCATCGTGCACGAGAACCCGAACGAGAATGGCGTGACGGCGCTCGAGTGGCCCGTGTACACGTCCGACAACGCGCAGAACATCGTGTTCGACGCCAATGTGACGGAGTTTGCATACATTGCGCCGGACACGTACCGCGCCGAAGGCATCGCCTACTTGACGAGCCTGTACAATGCCACGGCCTAGATCGGCTTACAGTATATGTACATGTACAGTACGAAGATCCTTCGTTCGATTAATTAAATGTTGGGTAGTGTACTGCATGAAAATGAAAACAATCTGAAAAAAACATAGCGACGGTACATGTATCAGCGTTCTGCACAGGTACTACATGTACTGATGCGTGGTTGCCGTTCTACATGTACACATAACGTTACTGCCAACTTGCCAAGGCTTGGCAGGTTGAAGATGTCTTTGAGACCGCCTTTGTTTCTGCACTCAGCTGAGCTTTACTTTTGTTGACATGAGGTACGTATCCTCGAGGCTCAAGTTGAGCTGCTGCTGAGTCAGCAGTGCATTCACCGTCAAATGATACACTACGCTACTGTCCGTGCTACGGACCGTACTCTCGAGCCTCGAGTCGAGGAGGACCACTCGCAGACTGCGAGTCGCACTGTCACGGACGGGAAGTAAATCAAGTCATGAAGAAACTTCAACTTCTCCAACTTTGGTTGGAGAAGTTGACAGGTTTGTTTGACTAATCAGCATAAACGCACCAAGGTTATGTCTGACTTGCACTTCAACTCATTCATAAAAAGGCCCAAAAAGGCAACTTCAGCAAGGATTTGCCTCACACGCGATCCTGGCACAGTTAGCCTAACACACCAGCGAGCCGATCGTCGAGGCTGGGCATCCCAGCACACGCCTCATTCGCAAAGTTCCTTTGAACCACACAACACAAAGCTACACTCGGAATCCGGGCTGCGTCGCCATGGTCTCCGTCACGTGGGGCATCGCACTCGCCCTCTGCACGCAACTCGTGCGCGCCGGCGACCCGCTCGCCTCCGTCTCCTGGCGCACCGGCAACAGCAAAGTCGACGCCATCGTCGAGTCCCTGACCGCCGAGGAGAAGGTCAGTCTCGTGCACGGCGCCGTGGATGAGGACGGCGACCAGCAGCAGGCCGGCTACAGCGTGCCGGTCACGTCGCAGGGCATCCCGGCCATCCGCCTCACGGACGGCGAGGCCGGCATCAACATCGTCCAGAACGCCACGGGGTCGCCCACGCAGCTCAACGTGGCGGCCACGTGGTCGCCGAACGCGGCGTACCAGCACGGCGTGATCACGGGCAAGGAGGCCAAGCTCTTCAACCTGGCGGTGGCGCTGTCGCCTCGCGTCAACATCCTGCGCGACCCCGTGACGGGCAACTTCTGGCAGTCGTACAGCGAGGACCCGTTCCTGAACGCTCGTCTCGGTGTCCAGGGCGTGCAGGGTCTGCAGGGTCTGCAGGCCCAGGGCGCCATGGCCAACGCCAAGCAGATCGGTCCGTCGTCAACCGGTGCGAGCGCGGGCGACACCAACAGCGTCGTGGACCTGCAGACGCTGCAGGAAGTGTACTGGGTGGCCACCGGCACGCTCCTGCAGGAGGGCAACGCCGCCACGCTCATGTGCTCGTACGCGCAGGTGAACGGCGTCCCGGCGTGCCAGTACGGCGGCAGCGCATACGTAGATTAAAACTACAGCTGCAACAATGCGACTACACAGGAGCAGAGAGAGACGGGCAGGAAAGAAGTACTAGACAAACTTCATCAGGTACAAGAGGCGCGTAGGGCCGTCCGCCGTAGAGTGCTGGTATCGACGACAGTGTGGAGTTCGAAGAAATCGTCGAAACACTTTTACAGACGAATTTGCACTAAATATGGCGATAACATCATTCCAACTTTGGTATCGAGTGGGACAGGCCCTCCCAGGTCCACCCATGACAAAGCCAACATCCTGGCTGACTGTTGGGAACCCATTTTTAATGGAGCGGCCCAAACACATGAAACAGTAGCAGAATATGTGGAGCGTTTAGCACGGAGATGGAAGCAAGTAGACTTGGCAGACATTGATGAGGAAATTAGTGAGGAGGAGGTGCAGGAGGCAATCAAGAAATGCAAAACAGGGAAAGCGGGTGGACCGGACGAACTCGGCAACGAATGGTATAAGGACAACAGCGAGTGGTTGGTGCCGATTCTCACAAAACTCTTCAATAATTGTATGGACACCGGGCAGATGCCGCCGTCGTTCGTGGAGGCCCATATTTTCAGCATAAGCAAGGGTGGAGACAGGAGTAACCCGCTGAACTATCGACCGATTGCGCTACTCAATACTTTTTACAAGAGTACTGGCATGGAGAGTGAGGAGGCACATTTCGGACCTAGTTCACAACACACAATGCGGATTCATACCGGGAAAAACAATACATGAGGCGATAGACCTTCTAGAGGCGGCGAAGCACATATGTAAAAGGGGAGGTGAGCTCAACGAAGCACAGGTGCTCATGCTTGATTTTGCGAAAGCCTATGATTCGCTGGACAGAAAATTCTTGATGGAAGTACTGCGGAGGAAAGGTTTCCCCCCCAAATTTCGCAAGGCGGTCTCGGCCATGCATGCCAACACCTCCGTCAAATTTATGGCGAATGGAGAACTTTCAAGAGCAGTGAGTGTGACAAGTGGTATACGGCTGGGGTGCCCGCTGGCACCACTGCTCTTTATCTTGGCGGTCGAATTGCTCTATGACGAGGTAGAGAACGACAAGGGATTGAGAGGAATTCCTTTAGGAAGTAACACAGAGCAGAGATGGCTGATGGTGGCAGGATATGCAGACGATACTGCTATCTACATCGCGCACAGTAGCATGCAGCATAGAGCGATAGAAGCGGTGGCGCGGTTTTCAGCAGTGTCTGGATTACAACAAAATGTAGCCAAATCTGCGGCAATACATCTCGGACCAGACAGGCAGAACAATGCAGAAGTGCAAGAATGGCAATATATGGAAGAACATACAGTGAAAGAGGTGTCCTCGACGCGCTACTTAGGGCACATAGCTGGACACGGGGACATAGTGGAGGAAGCATGGACGAAAGCCTTCGAAGCGCTGAGGGTCAGGCTAGCCCTTGCGCAAGTAAAGACCAACACAGTCCAGCAGAGGGCAGCTATTGCAGCGGCGGTAATTATCCCAAAGATGCTTTACGTAGCAAAGCACGCGTGGCCCACCCAGGAACTGGTACACCAAGCTGACATACGGATTAGAAACTTTGTGTGGAACTCAAGCTTTACGGCACCAGAGCGAACACCACAAGGATGGGTGAAAGCAGTGCTAGCTGAACTACATACGTCGGCAGGAGGAATGGGAGTGCCCAACATTGAGACCGAGCTGACGGCGATGAGTGCGTCTATGGCAGGGGAATGGGCGCTGACGACCAATGAGTCACTTAACACAGTCGGTGACATATTGTAGCAGAGAGATGCAGCGCAGAAGATGGGTGTGGTTCCAACGAACGCAGAGCCACCTCACGGAATCAAAGGCAACGCATGGGAAACAGGGCTACCTTGGGTAGAATACCATTTCGCCCACAAGCCCAATAATCAGGGGGAAGAAGAGAAACTGAGTAAACCGCTCAGGGCCCAGCTACGATTTAGAAACGGCGTACACACGCGCTGGACCAGAGACGGACTGGTAGTGACCTGCGAAGGAGCAACTTGGACCCTATTGCAACAGCGAATCGCAGCAAGGAAGAAGGCGCGAGGGGATTTTCTCCATGAAGGTTTGAAGCACTATCCGCTTGCACAGCTCACCATGTGGGATAATGAAGGGATTAAACGCTCATGGGGTTACTATCGAAAGCTGGTGGAGGGAGGACGAAGAAAGAGGATTCACGACCTACTATACGCGGAGTGCAACAGGTCCGGAGAGGTGGTCTTCAAACCGACCCAGTTAATAATGCCACTGGACAGCAAGACAGCACACCTGTTCCGGGAAATCTGCCTGAACCTCATTGCTAACTTACCGGAGGTGACCACAAAAAGTAGAGAGGCTGATTTGGTAAGGGTGCACCACTCGTCAGAGGACAAGCACCACATTTTCGTGGTAGCAGGCAGGGGCGAAAGAAAGATAACGCACACATGGGGAGCAACTACAACGGCCATACCAATGGAGGGAAATAGAACAAATACAGCGGCGACAATCGCGAAGTTTCTTGATTTGAAGCCGAGCTCAGTATGGATAACCCCGCATCCGTGGATGACGAATAATCGGGCGATGTGGACAGGAAAGCGACGGTGGAAACAGAGCAGGAAAATGTATAAGAGCTTAATAGGGCAAAAGAGACGGAAGGAAGCAGTGCAAGCAATGAACAAGATCACAAAGGGATGGGAGAAGCAACATCCTACTTTGGCGCGAGCCCTGGACCAACTCTCATGGAAACGGATTTACAAAATGGAAGGAGTAACTTCTTATCAGACACAGAATGTGACGAGACTCAAGTGGGACAGGCTGAAAATATGGGCGGGGAAGGAGAGAGGTTTCCGGTGCACAGCGCCGACCTGCAGTGATAACTCGGGGATGGGTACAGCTCATTTAGTCTGGGAGTGCCCGGACACGCAAGCACATTGGCGATGCCTGGTAGAGCAATGGACGGGGGTGGCCAATAGTGGTGTGGGAGCGGTGGCAACCAATGAGATTAAGAACATATTCGGATTCAAAATGGACGACGTGCCGCGATGGCTGGTAGAGTGGGGAAGAGAGCAAACACTAGAGCCTTGGGAAACGCTGCATACAGTTGCAGAGGAGATGTGGGCAATCGGGTGCGCAGTGACGGTGACTGCTATATGGCGAATGAACGTGGATAGGGTGCATCCGGATGGGCAGAAGCCGCTACGCTCACAGGAACGCCTGCAAAAATACAATGCAATGGTCAAAGAAGCCTTCGAGCGATGTAAGTGGGGTACGTACCCACTGACGAGAGAGTCAAAGCCGAAGTTGCAAGTGGCGGAGCAAATAATTCGCCGGTGGTAAAGAGGACCCGAAATAGGATTGGAACCACACTCAGACATTGTGACACGAGTTGCCTTCTTCGATGGGGGCTCTAGAGGCAACCCAGGTCCAGGTGGCAGTGGGAGCATCATTGTGGAAGTAGGAGGGCAGAGGACGCGACCCACAGCGGTATGGGCGGCGGCCACAGCATTGAGGCAGGCCACCACCACTAACAACGTAGCCGAATTCATTGGGTTACACCGAGTGCTAGTCAGAGCGGTCAAAATGCAGTGGAAGGGAATGCACATTGTGGGAGACAGCGCCATGATCATCGGCATGATGAAAACGCGCAAGCAGCCCAAATCCAAGAAAATGATACATTGGTACAGGCTGACTCAAAAATTAGCAGATATCTGCGCTGTGCGTTCGTGGACGCATCACTATCGTCATCACAACAAAATGGCTGATTGGGTAGCGAACCAAGCGATGGACACAGGCAGAAGCACAATGCAGAACTTTGAAGAAGGCGAAACAAGTGACTGGAGTTTGAAGGCACCTGGATAGGGACTTTCAGCAATGGGTGGACAGAGAAGCAAGCAGGGTGGAGGGGATGCAACGGGGGGTGGAAGCATCTTTTTCACGAACAGCAGCATGGCAGACCTGGCGTGGAGGACAGTGAAGCGTAGTTGCAACCAGATAGAATTTAATCGTCTATCTGGAATGGTTATTAGAGTTCAGGTTTCGCAAGAGACTGGTAACACAATATACCTCACCATTATTAAAAAAAAAGGCGTGCCAGTATGAACCGCTGTTCGACACGATCCGCGACGACTACAACAGCTCCGCCGTCGTCATGAGCGACTGGGGCGCCACGCACTCGACGGCCGAGAGCCTCATCGCCGGCATGGACCTGGAGATGCCCACGGGCTCGTACTACGACGCGCTGTACGACTACATCTACGTCTCGCAGAACTTGAGCGAGTCGTACCTGGACCGCGCCGTGGGTCACATCCTGGCCAAGTACGACGAGTTCGGGCTGCTGGGCACCACCACGCAGGGCTCGTCGCCGCTGCCGCAGGACGTCGTGGAGGACCACGCCCAGATCTCGTACGACATCGCAGTCAAGTCGGGCATCCTGCTCAAGAACGACAACGACTCGCTGCCCCTCAAGGCCGGCGCGTCCGTCGCTGTCATCGGCCCCAACGGGGTGCAGTACACGCACGGCACCAACTTCGCCGAGCGTGCGTACGGCATCCCAGAGCGCCAGGTGTCGACGCTGGAGGCGCTCAAGTCCCGTCTGGGCGAGGACGTCGCGAGCGCCGTGGGCGTGGACCAGGAGGGCTCCATCATCCCGTCCACGCACCTGCGCAACCTGCAGGGCGACGCGGGTCCGAGCCGCAACGACACCCTGGGCGGCTCCTCGAACGACGAGGTCGTGTACTTCACGGGGACATCCGCTCTGCCGAAGAACGCGTCGTACACGTGGCAAGGACAAGTGCACGCGGACACGGAGGGCTACTACACGTTCTCGTTCGCGCGCGCCATCCCGAAGTGGCAGAACCACTCGAACCCGGACTACGGCGCGATCTTCGCCATCGGCACGTTCAGCATCAACGGCTCCGAGGTTGGCGAAGGGTACCGTCTGTACGGCGACGGAGGCGTCAAGCCGTGGAGCAAGTCGATCGCCACGCGCGACAACTGGGACAACATCAAGTCGTACGGGTACCTCGAGGAAGGCTGGCACGACCTGGAGGCGTCTCCACGCCGTCCAGCAGCGACGAGTCCGCGTAGACGAAGAACGGGCCGGAGATGTACGACAGGAAGCCCGCGATGAAGGTCATCTGGTGCCGTTGACAGGGACCCCCGAGCCGATCTCGGCGTGCTCGGCCGAGTACGCGAACACGTCGGTCGGCGTGCCGAAGCGGTGCAGCGACACCCCGTTAAAGTCCACTTCCGTGTCCAAGCTCTCCATGGGGATGGAGATCTCGGCGGGGCCCAAGTACGAGTCGAAGGTGTCGACGGTGGTGTGTTTGGCCATGCCCTTGTTGGTCACGCCGCTAGGCTTGATGGCCGAGCCGTCCGAGCCCGACACGTTTAAGCACGTGACGTTGGCTGTAGGCGCGACGCAGTTGGCGTAGCTCGAGAATGCTCGAGAATGCCGGAGCTCTCGGTGATACCCGGGAGCGGCGCAGCCGTCGCAGCTCTGGTCGGCCACGAACGTGTGGACACGGGCTGATGATTGCGCTGACGGCGACGAACCTCGTGGTGCTCATGCTGGGATTGATGCAGCCGCTGGACATCATGCTCAACGGTCTGGCGATTGTGAACCTCATCATCGCGGCTGGTATCGCGGTCGAGTTCTGCGGTCACTACGTGTGGTTCTACGCGAAGGCTCGTGGTACGGACGTCGTCCGACAGGGACACGTCCAGCTTGATCTCGCGCCGGCGATACACGTACGGCCCCATCTCCCGCACCTGTAGCTTGGCGTTGGTGGCGAGGTAGTCCTCGGCGTTGGTGGCGTTGAGCATGTACACGGACACGTAGTAGTAGATGCCGCTGTTCAACCACTACGAGCGTGGAGTGACGTGGAGTGACTCTTGTTGAGCCGTTCGGGCCAGCTACTAGTGCAGTACATACATCATTCTTACTTCGTTGTTACTACTGTAGTATACTATGGTAATTGTCGAGTTGGCATCACTAGCTTCTACACGACGTTCTACAGTATTGTACTAATGTACTACTAGTACGTACTACTACTAGTAGTAGTAAACAGACATCAAGCACGCATCCGCAGACCTTGCGTGCATTAGCTTTGACTATTTTTCTACACGATCAGCGTAAAATACGTTGTTGTAATACAGTCTAGTAGAATTAAACATGGAGTCTGCAGTGTAGCTATTTAGTGAAAGCATACATGAGCTATAGTGCTCCTTTCCACTAATCTGGTGGTGCATGCCAACACGATGGTTGACAAGCTCCGATCTGTAGTAAGTGGCAGCCACTGATGTTTTAGTGCTGAGTGCCTCTGCATCAGTGTTGCGAAACCGAACCACAGTGTGATTGGCCCAGCTGATTGGTGTTTCCGTCTTCTCCTCACGCCCATCGTGTTCGCGTTCGCCAACAGCCCGGCCGAGACGGGGCTGACGCTGGACGACGGGCTGGACGAGCTGGTGACGAAGGTGGCCGCCGCGAACCCGAACACGGTCGTGGTGCTGAACAACGCGGAGCCCGTGCTGATGCCGTGGCTGGACGACGTGGCCGCCGTGCTGGAGATGCTGTACCCGAACCAGGAGGGCGGCTGGGCCACGGCCGACTTGCTGCTGGGCAACAGCGTGCCCCAGGGTCGCCTGCCCGTGACGTACCCGGCGAGTCTGGCCTCGACCATGACCCGCAACCCGGACTACCCGGAGCGCGTGGCCACGGAGAGCGGCAACGCGACGTTCAGCGAGGGCCTCGACATCGGCTACCGCTGGTACGTGCACACGAACACGAGCGTGCTGTTCCCGTTCGGCTACGGCCTGAGCTACACGTCGTTCGAGTACAGCAACCCGAACTTCGCGGCGGCGAGCCCCTCCCAGCAGCAGAGCCCCAGCGGCCTGAACTACGAGGTGTCGTGCAGCCCGGACGACGCCGACGCCGTCTTCAGCGTGTCCTTCAAGGTGACCAACACTGGCAGCGTCAAGGGCGTGGAGGTGCCGCAGGTGTACATTGGCCCTCCGGCCGACGCCGCGTCGACGTACCCGGACGCGCAGTTCGCCGCCATCGCGCTGGTTGGCTTCGCGAACGTGGAGCTGGAGGCCGGCGCCAGCACGAGCGTGAGCATCGGCATCCGCGAGAAGCAGCTGAGCTTCTACAACGTCAACACGACGAGCTGGGAGGTGGCCAAGGGCGAGCGCCCCGTGTACATCAGCAAGAACGCGGAAGACGCGGTGTTCAGCGGCCACGTGCAGGTTTAAGGCGGCGAGCAGATCAAGCGCTGGTATGAGTGCTTTTGAGCCAAGCAGTGAGTTTTGAAGACATATTGTGTAATTCGTTAAGAAAAAACGGTAGATGATATTACACCCATCGTAGTGTGCAGGAGTCCTCGGCAGCCTCGTGTCGGTATAATACGGTTTTACTACGTGGTGGGGTTGCTGGGCTTGCCAACAACAAGTTGTTGGCAACAAGGGGTTTGATGGCGTGGTTGGCAAGTGTCCACGGGAGGTGTCCACGGGAGGCCTCAATATTTGTGTGATTGATCACGGAAATGTGACGAGGCAACAGTTGAAGTGAGGCCGGTACGGCCTACAAACTCGGAGGCAACAGGTATGAAAACGACGACACCGCCAACCTGTTCTTGAACAAGCCCGAGACCTTCGCCCAGCTCACACGGATCATGACCCGCTCGTGACTCAACAGCAACGGCGCGACGGCCCTCAAGTAAATTGAGCCCAACACCAACCGCACAGAGGTCATTGCGTAGCTGCATGGTCATTGTCAGCCTGCAGTACTTCGAGTAGTGCCTACCCTCAGCGATGTGGCAGTCGGATGCATTGATGACTTCGATTCTACCTGCAAAACTACCACAAACTGCGTGGAATCAACTTCACTACGAAGAAACACTGCGTAGCCCGAGGCCCTCTCATCGTTGTGCAGACACTTCAACCACGCAGCAATTTGATCACGACGGACTTTACAGCTCGAACCTTGAAAGAAAAAAAAACGGAGCTCGCGGTCTGACGAAGCGCAACGTGATCACGGTGGTGTTTCTCCAGCACTTCAACACGCGTGGTTGCAGTTTGAGCTCACGATCAGAGATGATCTGGTGCAGATCCAGTTGACAGTCTCATCAGTGAATCACTCAGTGGCACTGAGTGATGTCATCACTCCCTAATCTGAGGTCAACCGCGTACGCAGCCTTCCTGCAGTCGACAGCACCATGAGAGCGCTGACATTGGGGTCACTCCTCCTCGCTTTGGTCTCTGCCACCGACCCACCCACGGCCACCATCAAGAACGGGTCCTACTACGGCCTCTACCAGGAAGCCTATGATCAACACCTCTTCCTCGGAATGCCATACGCGCAACCCCCTGTCGGAGACCTCCGATTCCGCGTTCCTCAATCGCCCAACTCGACGTGGACGGACGTCAAGAACGCGACCGAGTATTCCCCCGAATGCTACGGCTACGGCAGCGACCAGTGGGTGCTGGGCAACGTCATCTCGGAGGACTGCTTGACGATCAACGTGGTTCGACCCAGCAACGTCTCCGAAGGGGGCGACCTGCCTGTCGGTGTTTGGATCCACGGCGGTGGCCTCATCCAAGGCGGTGCTAGGGACCCTCGCTACAACCTCTCGTACATCATGGAGGAGGCCGTCGCCGCGGGCAAGCCGTTCATCGGAGTCAGCTTCAACTACCGCCTGCAGGCTTTCGGGTTCATGTCGGGGACTGCGGTGCACAAGGCCGGCGTGGCGAATCTCGCGCTGAAGGACCAGCGTCTGGCCCTGCATTGGGTGCAGGAGAACATCGCGGCTTTCGGTGGCGACGCCAGCAAAGTCACCATTTGGGGCGAGAGCGCTGGCGCTCGCAGCATCGGCTACCAGCTGATCGCCTACGATGGCCGTGACGACGGACTCTTCCGTAGCGCGATCATGGAGTCCGGCGCGTCTGCTTACTGGCCCAAGAGCTTCAAGAACGCCTCCGCCTGGGACGTCTACTACGACCGCATCACCGACGCGGCCAACTGCAGCTCTGCTGAGGACACGCTCGACTGCCTGCGCCAGCTCCCGATCGACACGCTCTCCGCGGTTTTCAACAGCACTGCGGGCACTGCGGCCTCGTACGCGCCTTCTGTCGATGGCGACTTCCTGACGGACGTGGGCCCAAAGCTTATCAGCGAGGGTAAGTTCGTTCACGTGCCCATTCTCCACGGTACCAACTTCGACGAGGGCACCGCGTTCGGCAAGACAGGTGTTGATACCACCGAGGAGTTCTTCCAGTACTTGGTTGGAACCATGGGCTACAGCGACGACGAGGCCGAGGTGCTCCTGCTGATGTACCCGGACATCCCGCAGATCGGCATCCCCGCTACGCTCCACGGCCGCCCGGGCAACGAAACCACCTACGGCTATATGTACAAGCGCGTGGAAGCGTACGCCGGCGACAACAACCAGCACGGCCCCCGTCGCTTTATGTCGCAGATGTGGACGCGTGAGGACGTGCCGGTGTACAGCTACCGGTTCAACGTGGTGCCCGCAGGCATCTCGCAATATCTTGGCTCGACGCACTTCCAGGAGGTCGCGTTCGTGTTCTACAACCTCGAGGGCAACGGCTACAACAACTCGGTGGCCACGGACCCGTTCTTGGACGAGCCGGACAGCTTCAAGCAGCTCGCTCGGGTCATGACCCGCATGTGGGCGAGCTTCATCGTGGATCAGACGCCCAACAACAACGGCGTGACCGACGTCGAGTGGCCGCAGTACTCGCTGGACGACCCTCAGAACATCGTGTTTGACGCCAACGTGACGGACCTCGCCTACATTGAGTCGGACTTGTTCCGCGCTGAAGCCATCGCGTACATCCACAGCCTGTACAACACCACGAGCTAAGCAGCTTCGTCAATATGACAAGTACATGTAGTCGAATATACTACGGTACGTATTATAGAAATTGTGAGTTTGACCAGGCTCGCTTGATCAGGAATTGACAATACCATGTACATGTACCGGTAGGCTGCATCGGGTAAGCTTACGAGCGCGAGCTATATAATGGTGGTCTCTCCAGCCCAAGCCGTAATCGGCACGAGTGCCACCATCCTGGTACATGTAAGGTCGCAACATGGAGCAAAGTGCAGCCCGAGTGCATGGACCGCCTTGCTCTTCGTGGCCCCAACCCCACTTCCCAATCTGCGGCCGAGCCCGCAGACCAGAGTCCGGACAGAGACGAAGACCTCCGAGAGCCAGTAAAACTGGCCCCCTTGCCTTGGGTGGGAAGTCCCTCATACTGAGGCCAAGGTAAAAAGGGGGGAGGCCTTCTCTCCACTGCGTGCGCCGCGGGGGCAGCGCAGTGGCAACCCGAGAGGTGAAGCCTACCGTAAAGTTACGACTCGAGGGGAGGGGGCGTCGGCCGCCGTAGCGTGTCGACCCCCTGAACCATTGCGAGTTAATTCCTGCTCTTCTTCGTCCAAGTCCAAGACGCCACCCCGTTCGCTGCGCCCAAGCCCAGTTCCATGGTAGTGAACTCCTCCGAGACCGTGATGCCCCGTTGAGATCCAGTACCGGACCGTATTTGTAGGAGCAAGCACGTCCAGACACCTCTCCGTCCAGTGATGACAAGGTTCCGCAAGCGCACGTTTTCTTCAAGACCGTCAAGGAGAGCAAGAATTTCCGTCCCATAAGGAGATGTCAGGATCAGTGTCAAGGCGCAAGCTAGATGGCGTAAACGCTCCGGTTGAGATCCGGTCGCCCGTGCCCGCCCAATGTCCCCTGTCCCAGTGCGATGCAGTGCCTCAACCAATGAGCTACCATCCGGATCGACCGTGCACGTATAACTAACCCCGGACTTGGTCAACGAGTCCACGGGACCTCTTTGGAGTGCCCCCCCCCCCGTGACGTCTGAAGTCCCAAGCCAGCAGAATGAGACAGCGAGGAGGATGCAAGCGAAGTCATGGTAGATGACAAGAATCTCTCAGCTTTCAAGCAACTAAGTTATTTGCTCGAGTAGGTAACTAGTTAAATTGAACCAGCTGACTCTCTCTCTCTCTTCGTGGCCCCATCGCGTGATGCGGGATCCCAGAGCAAGCTTGGCTGAGCTCTTGTGAGGCGAACCCCAGCTCATTACTAATAAGTTATTAGCAATGCTTGGTGTCGCCGTGTGAAACGATCCGCCTCATCTTGCCTCCTTGCCTTCAACGCTACCCAGTCGTTGTCGGTCGGCGGTGCCACCGTGCCATGGTCCCGTGGCACTGCCACGCCGGACTTGATCGTGAGCACGTGAGGGCGTGGAGCTCGCCTTCGTCTGGACGGCGGGCCTTCCAGCTCCAGCTCCGAGACGGGTTGTTTGACAAGCCGCTTCTGCAAGGCGAGGGATTCCTGGTTAGAGATTAGGTAGAGAACACTTCTACCGACACCGCTGAGCTCTTCTACCGAGACGGCCGAATGAATAATTCGTGCGTGAATAGCATGCCATTCTGCTCGCAGATGCCGCAGCGCAAATTTTCCTGTTGCTAGGCGGCGGATCTTGAAGGATGCAACCGCACGAGCAATCCTGCCATACGAGTCAGCTCGGCTCAGCGCTGAGGCGGAGCCACTGTCGCCGACAGTGTCGGCGCAAGGCTCTCGACCTGAGACTCTCAGCAAGCTCACATTGTGAGCCTCACAACGACACAGCGTGGACAGACGAGAAAACTCCAAAAAGCGCATACTACGAGTTATTTTTTTCAAAAGACGCATACCGCTTCAAAAGACGCATACCAGTTTCTGATTCTAGCCTATAGATAAGCCTTCGTGTGGGTTTTGAGGTAGTGACGGTGGCCATGGTCTTCATGCTAAAGCCTGCCTACTACACACGAGGAAGATTTTGTTGTTTAGCTTGAGGTTGACCGTCTCTAGCCCCATTTGCAGTGACTCGAGCGCTGCGAAGGTGGTGCCGGCCGTGACGATCTGCGCGCTACCTGATACCGTCCACAAGAGCAAGTATGCTATCCCTGGGCCGTTCCAGTTCGCGGTCTTCTGGGTGGAAGCTCGTGATGATGATTTCAGGCACTGCTCTACTTCTCGTTTAGCATCATTGATTGGTATTGGAAGTGTTCGATGCGAAGTATGGAATCAGAAACTGGTATGCGTCTTTTGAAGCGGTATGCGTCTTTTGAAAAAATAAACTCGTAGTATGCGCTTTTTGGAGTTTTCTGTGGACAGACGAGGGGCAGTGTCGTCACGTTGTCAAGTGTGTGTGCCCGGGGATCTGCTGCGCGTTGCAGCGCTGCTGGCGCGGGTAGGCGTCAGCGGCGACAGCAGCAGCAGCGGGGTCATTCGCCAAACGGCCGCGAGCAGGACCGCCCACTCGGTCCGCCACTAGCGTCTTCGGTGTGCTAGCACACTTGCACTTGCACTTGAACTGGCACTCGCTAGTCGCGCGTAGCATTAATCCCGTCACCGAGACCTGTCTGACTACTTCAGAAACCGTGACAGCTACTTGACCGGCGCAACGGCCAGCGGTCACTCGACCCCCTTGACATGAAGTTCCCGCTGCCCAAGAACCTCTTCCCCCCACTCGAGCTCTCGGAGAGTCAGGAGCTGGGCTACGAACAGCTCGCCAACGCGCTCATCAAGGCCACGCTCGCCGAGTATGACCAGTTCGTCATGCACGACCGCAAGCGCGTGGACGCCCGCAGGTGGAAAACCGTCCGCACGCGCGACGGTGTCTCTATCTACCGTGAGCGCGACGTGGACGGCGTGCGGCGGCCAGCTCCGGCCACCCTCGCGCTCTACCAGACCGCCATCTCCACAAGCAGACCCAGCCAGCAGGCGCGCGCGTCGGGCCCCAACGTGAGCTCCGATCTCTCGGACGGCAGGAACCACACGGTCTCCACCAACGGGTCACTCAACTTTGGGCCGCCCTTGACGCCCAAGAAGAGCAAGTCGTCATCGGACACAGACTACAGTCGGGACACCGCCCGCAACGACAGCTACAGCAGCGGCGGGTTGTCTTCCGAGCCGCGCGCCACAACGGCCGCCTTCTCCAGCCTCGACAGCGAGAGCTCGGGTCTGCCGCGACTTCTAGCCGTCGGCACACTGCGCGGCTCGCTCGATGACGTTATGTATGGCGTCGTGTCGCCCAACGCCTCATCCGTTCGGCTGCGCAGCTCGTATCTCGGCGAGCACATCGCCGACTGCGCTGTGCTGCGCGAGATGAAGAGTCCGTCGCCCTCGGACCCGTTCCGTTTCCTAGGTATCAAGTGGTTCGTTCGTGCCAAGCACCGCGGCGCCGCTCGCATCGTGCTGCCCCGCGACTTCGTTGTGCTCGAGTTCTCCGGGGTGATGATGCGTCCGGACAATTCTCGCGTGGGCTTCCACCTCATGCACTCGATCGAGATCCCGGCGTACCGCGAGCTGCACGAGCACCGCATCCTGCGGGCCAAGCTGTCGAGCTGCTACATCTTCGAGGAGACACGCAGCAACCGCGTGCAGGTCTTCATGACGGCGTCCGTGGAGCCGAACGGACATGTGCTCAACCGCATGGCGGTGCGCTCGGCCGCCTCCGCGCTCAGCAGCTGCTGGAAGTCCGTCAGCTGTGCGCACAACAAGAAGCTTGCGTTTTGTCTGCAGAACGAGCGTCCTTCAGCCATGGGGCTCAGTACCATCGCGTCCTCGCGGGGCGGCAGTCTGGGCGCGAGAGTCATCAGGACGTCACGAGGCGGACTGTCGGCGCTGACCCCGGTGAACGAGTCGATTGTGCGCGAGTCGCTCGCGCCCGAGCCCGTCTCGCAGCGCAGCAACTACAGCGCGACAGTTCACCGCCGTCAGTGCGGGATCTGCCATGACAAGCTCGGGGTGCTGTCGAAGTCGATTCTCTGCCAACTTTGCTGCGAGCAGATTTGCAGCCGCTGCCGCATCGTGCGCAAGCTCAGCAACGACACGCTCAACTCGCAGGTCACGCAGTCGTCCATCAACTTCTGCAAGAAGTGCGTGGCCAGCGTGAACGACGAGAGCGCGCTTGAGATCGCTCGCCAGGAGCTCTGGGTTCGCTCTCGTGGCCGTACGCGCGCGTCGTCGGCGATGTCCAGGGCCGCTACAGGGAACAGTTTCTCGTCAGAAAGGAACACGTACGCCACTGTGGTGCTCGGCCGCGGCAGTGAAATGAACAGCAGAGGCAGCACGGCCACCAGCAGTCTCGGTCTCAGTCGCGGGCCCAGCAGCTACAGCCAGCCCGGCAGCTTCAGTCAAAGTCGTGGTCCCCAACAGGAGGAATCCGCTCTAGGATTCTCGGTTGGTCCCCGCCCGTCGACATCCACGCAGTCGTCGACACCGCTGCAGCGACCCAGCTCAGGTGGTCGTCTATCCAAGAACTTATCGTTCAGCACCTTCAGCATGAGTGCTGGGCCGTTGTCGGGCGCCAGACTCGCGAACGACGCGCTGTCGCTCTCTGACCTGGAAAACAACAGAGCCGTAACCAGTGCTGACAAGGAGAAAGCTGGGCCAGAGGAACCTGTGGTGCTGGACCACCGCATGACCATGACAATCCGCAGTCTGCGCCACCTCGACTACGTGCTGTCGGTGGGCGAGCAGGACCTCGTGGATGAGCTCGAGAACGAGGACACGGAGGAGGACTACGGTGGCTTTGAAAGTGGAGACGAAGGCGAGGGACGCTCGAGTTACGCGTCTTCCGTGGCCGTGCTGGACGATGAGTACGAGTCGTGCGAGACGCCGACGAGCGATGCCCCGAACTCTCAGCGTGAGTCTCCAATCGTCGAAGGAGAAGAAGACGAAGACGACGACGACGAGGCCTCTGAGCAGAAGGAAGGACAAGCGCCACAACAGGCTGAGGAGGAGGAGACGGAAGCTCAGGAAAAGTCGACGCAAGCAGCAGCTAAAGTGCAGGAGCCTGAGGAAGAGGAGGAAGGCGGTGAACAGGCTCAAGACGAAGTCGAAAAGACGGAGAACACGACTGTGGCGATGGCAATGTCCGTACACGGGGAGAGCAGTCGTCTGGATGCGGCAGTGGCTGAGGAAGTGGAGGTGGTGGAGGCCGCTCCTGTCGCCGAGGTGCACGCCGCGATGCTGTCTCAGTACGAGCTGCAGAAGGATGCAGCACCCGACGCTGATGTTGAACAGGAGCCGAAGCAGCGCCTGCAACGCGCGCACACGACGGTCCCGTCCTCGGACAAGTCGAACTACCAGAACCAGCTCCTCCAGCAGATGCAGGATCTGCACAACGTCGCCGAGACGACGTACCAAGTGGTCAGGGCCAACACTGAGGCGGCTTTCAAGGAACGCGACAGCGGTCGCATCTCCAACGGCACCGGAAATCTGCGTGGCGTGCGAACGTACTCGCAGCCCTTCGCCTTCAACGTGGTGGGGCTGCGCTCGACGCGTGCCATGACCGTCGGAATCGACAAGTAAACAAGCCCGAAGCGCGACCATTATGAGCTGAGATATTTATCGTGGAGCTGAAGGATGCGAGCTATCGAGACCTGTAGAGGGCAGAGCATTCCGGAATAAAATACTTCAAGTATGTGTTGTAAGCTTTGCAAGTTTTTGGTATTGATGCGTGCATCAATGAAGCAGGTGAAACGTTTTCCGCTCAGGCGTTGACGGTGATTCACCTGGCAGAGGTAAACTATGCATCGGTCTGTGAGCACATGCGCACTCGATGTGGCTGAACGACACACTTGACCATTGACAGTAATGCTGAAGCAGGAGGTGTAACACGTCATGTGGCCAACGCGCACGGCTGAAGTAACTTGCGGGATAACTGCAGCCCGTAAACGTGATGTACGGTATTGCAAGGAGCACAATTTGTGCTCCTTGCAATACATCACGTGTGCTGCACAATGCAATGAACCCTTCATTGATGCGACCCTCCTACCACTGGAGACTATTACTCGTGTGGGCGAACGCAGTCGGGTGGATATTTCGTGCAAGGTAATACCCCCACACGAAATATGTGGCGCTGCAGCGACCTGGACCTGTCCGCTGAGCTGGACCCAACTTCGAAATGGTGCTGTCAGAGGTGCATTGCACCCTGGCCGCAGCGAACAGTGGGCTCCGGATCAATTCATGCTGCCATGGAGGTGGACACTTGCGTCCTCTGCGGTAGAGTACCACCATTTTACCTGGCCAGGTCTCACTTAGCGTCGGGCAGTAGACGCTTAGGTCAAGTGAAGAATCCATTTCGCGTAGGCCTCTTGCTTCGTGGCTGTCGGTCATTTTGCGTCGGAGCCCAGCCACTTGCACTCGCGACAGTTGCATTGGAGCTTGACCTCCGCGCCGAGCCGCTTGTGGTCGAATTGCCCCGCGACAAGCTCGGACCCCATCGAAAGCCACGAAAAGCGCTCACCGCTGGCGTCTCGAGCGTGTTCATTTCGACAGTGGCTAGCCGCACAGAACGTTCTGTACAATGTTCTGTCCAATTACAGAACAGCACACAGAACAATACCTTTAACAATTTGTATGCTACCCTTCAAACATTATATAGTACAAATTTCGTAGTTGGTACGGCACACAAACAACTATCGACCTTCTCTCTCACAAATATCTTCAGAGAAACACACACACCTCCTCGTTCTAGTACTAGGCGTTGTACCATCGGTGTTTCGTTGCTGTTAGCGCATTTACTTAGAGTACGATGCAACACGACACCATCAAACTCAGTATATCTCGTTAGCGTAGTAGGTAACGTGAGCTTAGTCTCCACGCCCCAGCCTACTTCGATCTCGTCGGTGTTGTAGGGACATTTCCTGGGACGCCAAGACAATTTGTTGCTTTGAGCGCATCAGAGTATGTTACAATGGCAGAGCCAGCTCTTGAAGTCTTGATATCGTTGGTCATTGAGTTGGTGAAAACAACAACCTAACACTTACCTCTGCACCTATCAGCGTATTACATGTATAGAACTCGACCGTGTACATAACTACATTTAACGTATGTGGCAGCCTTGGAACTGTTTATTTGCTGGCTAGTAAACTGCATCATCAGCGATATATAGCACTTGACCTACGCACCTACCATGGATATGGTCATGATCGCACGCGGTGTGGTCACTATGCCGACACCAACATTTCTTAATTCTATCTACGTTTATGTGCGAGGTCCTGTGGAGCCGAAAGAATACCATTATTTACAACAAAGCGCTGTCAATCTGTGTGTGTGTGTGTGTTTCTATGTGGTCGTGAAAGAGGTGCAATGAAAAGATTTCGCCTTTTTTCTGCATCCCTGAACAAACCTCAGGGTCTTTGTCTTTTTGTCTGCGTCACAGACAGCGTCAATCGCGTATGCGACTCACGATGATGAATCCGTCAAACTCTTGGACTTAAGGACATTGACTTCACGACGGCTTTGGCTCGCGTTGAGGCTCTCATACAATCATGCGAGTTTGACGGCCCATTGCGCTATACTTACGTCACTGATGCCGCGCCCTTTCGTTATATTCTCTCATGACCACCCCTTGAGTGTCCACTCTTCAATGCGTAGCGCACGAAGTTCGTGGGTGGGGAGATGTGGGAAAGCGGTGCTTTCATGCGCTTAGTTGTCAGTGCCTAAATACCGGTGTGAGCAAGGATACGCAAGGATACGCATTTCACCTAGCTTGTGAGTGTAGTTGTCTGGTGTTAAACGTTCTAAATTAAGTACTTCTTCAAAAAGTTCTAAATTAAGTACTTCTGCGGTGTAGGCAACGCCTGACACGCGGTGGTTTCTAATTTGATTTATTAGAGAAAAATAAATCGGGGAACGCACTACATGGAGCAAGCTTTGCCTCCGCGCAAGCGAGGAGCTAATCGCGATCAAGCGGGTGGTCGTACGGCGATATCGGCTGTGTCTAAGAAACAAAGGCGTGGTGCTCAGGCCTTAGCCGCTACAGCTCGAAGGAGCGTCGATAATGGTGGCCAACCCGGTGACAGCAGCTCGGAAAGCAGGGAAGGGAAACGACGTCACAGTGACGGTGTCAGCAACAGTGACTCAGACAGTATCTCTGGTCAAAGCCAAAGTGAACGGTCCAACAGTGGTACTGATGGAGCCCGTGGTGATAAATATGCAGGTGATGTGCTGATCACCCGTGTACCTGACTCGGCGGGAAATGTGCGCACCCAAATTGGAGATATTGGAATTGCAGCGGATGAGCATGCGAGTTCTATTGAAGATAAGGCGAAATTGTCGGCAGCTAATGATTGTTTAAGTGGCTTCGACAAAGAATTTGTTTCATGGGCTGCTTTTGAAGAAGCATTCAAAGACTATTGTAGAGCTACTTTTCAGGTCTTCTCGCGACGCAGTTCCAAATCTGTCATATCCCGGAACAAGCAGATTTCGGACAGATTGGTGAAAGCAAAAACAAAACGCGGGTTAAGTGTGCAGAGATTTCCTAAGTGGATGGAAGACGCAAATTTGGATTACAGCGTTTCGTTTTGGTGTTAGCACGCTCGCAGCCGTGATTCAGAAGGAAGTGGCAAGCGAACGCATCGAATCAGAGTTGGTTCAGGCTGCACTGCTCATTTCACCAAGTGGTCTTTCCCGGATAACAGATCTCAACACTTCCCTCGACGGACGGACTATAAACCCTGTTCCAAAGCCGGTCGATTATACAAAACAAACTTCAGAATCTGTTGACCCGACCGCGCATGGGTTACTAGAAGATAAGCAACGAAGATGTCGTTTTACGTTGGCAAAAGCACCAACAATTGTTGGCAACATAAAGAAGAAGGATAAAAGGGAGGTGTCTCGAGGGAAGCGCCTTAAGACGGTGAGGATTAGAGCAGATGAATTAGCCAGAAGCTGCGCTCCCGAAAACCAGTCTCTGCGATCACTTCAAATGCTCCTGGATCAAAATTACTGCTACAAAATATGTCACCCAACGGTACGTATATGTAGCACCAGCGTTATCGATGCTAATCTTTAACATTTCGTTTATGAAATGTCTACAGATAGTAGCATTCGACATCAAACAGTTCCCGCAAGGCCCTGTTTGCGCTACATTTAAAGACGACGAGTTTGTACCTGTTTCTGTCGATTATGTTCTAGATCGCGATGGAACTGAGCGGTGCCAAAAAGCAATACGAAAGTTCGAGCATGACTCTGGTATGATTTTGCACGATGACGATGAAATAGAGGAAGTGGTGGTGTATGTTGAAAACTACGACATATTGAAAGCCAAAGACGTAGCAACGATGGCGGAGTTCCATAAGGCGCACTCGATTCTAAAGAAGGTGGAACGCGCAATGGATTGGGTGTCCTCGTTAAAGGACACGAGTATCATGATTGGCTTCGATGAGTTTTCTGCGTGTGATAAGGTACGACGTAATGATGTCAATTGTTAATTTATTAACTCTAAAGTTTGTTGCTTACGTGTTGTCTCTGTAACAGAGTGAACACAATCTAGCCATAAGCTTGTGCAAGCTCAAAGAATGCCGTCTTGGAAACGACTTTATCTATGGCGATGCAATACTGACGTATTGTGGCCAGAGTTGGCTCAACACTTCCTGCATATTTACCGGAGTGCTTCACTTACGCAACAAATTCCCTCTCACTGGATTTGTCCACCCCGGATTTACACAGATGAACCCGATCTATCCTGTACCAAGACTTGCAGATGCAGATAAACTCCAGTACTCCAAGCATCTCTTCTGCAGAAACTCGGTAGCTGGCGTGCTACATGCGACAGAAAATCACTGGACTGCTTTTATTTACTTTCCTTCCGGGATACCAGAAAGCAAGAGTTGCATTCACAACGGCGACAGCAGAGTTCACGATATACCAAGCTGCATATTATACGACTGCGCCAAATCTCACTACGACGAGACAAAATCTCTGGTAATTGAACTGGTGGACGCGCATCAACATCACGGGGTAACTTTTGTCCAAGACACGCTACCAAAAATGAATGACGGATTCAACTGTGGCCCGCTCTCACTTCTTTTTCTCGAAGTTCACCTGAGTGATTCATCACTATGGACGAGAAAGCTGACGGGATCTCTAGATTACTACAGGCTTCGCTATCTTCGACACTCTCTTGACATTATCAATGAATAAATATGCTTCATATTCTAAACAGCACAAACTGTTAGCCAGAGTTTTATGAGTGCATCCATGTCTTCTCAAAAACATGATCGTGGTTTTGGAAGCGGGGTGTTTGGTTGAAGTGCTCAAATGTGTACTTTCTCCTGGCCTTGGACAGGTGAAAGTAACTTTTTGCGAGGTTGGGTGAAGGGCTCAGTCTAATCGATTTGCTCTGGCCTCGCTGAAGTCGCCTCTGGTCTCCAACCGTTTCCGGAAAACACAACGAATGGCTGCAAGACAAGACTCCAAACTGCTCGACCAACCTCATCATTCTGCAATTTGCTACCAACTCAGCTAGTCTAGAAAACTACATCAATTTTAAACCCTCCTCGCCACACCCGGGCAGGAGGCGGTGTCAATGCAGCAACCTTTGTGCCCCAAAACTGAGTGAAAATTACTTTTTATTGTCTCAGTCGAAGACCATGAAGGTGGTCTTCTTAAGATTGGTTTTGAAGGCGTCTGCTCGTGTGCAGAGTATTGCGGGTATCCCAATTACACTGGACCGATTCCCGTGGGCTATTTTCGTACAGATTTCGTGTCTAAAAAATCTTGTACAGATCTCGTACAGCCCGCAGGCCACTTGCTGTCTAAATGTATAGATTCGGTACAGATCCGATGAGCCACTTTCAAGTTGAAGTGACCCTCACCCACGCACGTCAATTGCACTCCCTGACAAGCTCAACCACTCAGCAGCGATCGTGGTGCCTGCAACCAAGCGCGGCGGGCCCACAGGGTCCGCAAGGCTACAGCGATTCCGATACTATGGCGCTGCTAACTATCATCAATGAAACACGTGGCTCGAACGAATTGGATCGGGTCCGCCATTTGTGCAATGGACGTCCTGCGGCAGTCGAGGGTTGTGATATACGTTCTCATGCCGGTGTCACCGAGTGGGGAGACTCGCTGCCCCGTCACCCGTGTTCTAGCGGTTGAAATTAGCCAAATAATTCTACAAAAGGTCCACAACGTGACTTTGGAGGACGAGGCCGGCTTAAACGCAGCGTCATTTCCTGGCAGGAGACAGAAGCAGTCTGGTGAGGGCGTATTTACAGGGAGCTCGAGTTCCGGGGCAAATCCACCCTCGTCAGACTGCTTCTGTCTCGCTGACACCGCTTGCGGGTGGCCTCGCCCTGCGCCAGCATTGCGGCGGCAGCGCTCGTAGACTCGTCGATGAACTCGTCTTCGTCGTCCGCACTATGCTTGCCAGTGTCAACAGCCCCAGTGACCAGTGCAGGAGTGAGAGAGCAATATTCACCATTCTAGCCATACCATCTACACATCTAGAAATCTGTCGGAGGGGGGGGTACCCTCCGACAGAAGTGAAATCTGTCCAGTCGACAGCGGACTCGAGTTGTCTAGAAATGGCCGTTTTATGGAATTCTGTACGAAATCTGTACAAAATGGCCGCAACAGATCCTACGGGAATCGGTCCACTATGAGGTCGTTCTGTGCGTCGTTCTGTATGACCCCACAGAACAATGCACAGAACGATTGATTGTTCTGTCCGGCTAGCCACAGCCGTTCATTTCGCAGTGGCAGAGGCACCACATGGCCCGACGGCGATTATCATCTAGGACCGTGTTGGGGGTGTTGACCATGCTGCGCTGCCCTCACCCTTCTGGGTAAACAGGCCGAGCAGAGCTCTTAGACCCCACATGACCGGAACGAACTCGACTCGCCAGCCCTGGACGCAACAGCTTGCTCGAGTGAGCGCATGTGTCGCACCGAATGCCCGAGGCTGCAGCCAGCGCTGCAGGTCGGACGTAAAGCTCATTGCACAACCTTCACACCAGCGCGCAAGCGAAGATTCTACTCGTAGCGAGATGAAGTTCCCATTGTCCCGCGCACCGTTCGGTGCCTACCCGTCGCTATCCGCAGCGCAAGCGGAACAGATCAAGTTAATGGTTCAGCAAACACTAGCAGAGACCCTGGCAGAGTACGAGGCACACCAGCACAAGCAGCGGCGGCTGCTCCCCCGATCACACTACAAGACCGTCAAGAAGGTGGAGAACCTTGTCTGCTACCGCCAGCGATCAGGAGTCACACCCGAGCAGGCCCCAGTGTCGCGCCCCAGTTCAGCCCACACAAATTCAGCATCGCGAACATCGCCGACAGCAGTTTATGCGTCCGCCAGCGATAGCGACGCGATACCGAAGCTCGTGACGGTCGGCACAATGGTCGGAACGCTGGACGACGTGATGCTCGGATTGCTCGCTACGGATGCGATTTCTACCTTCATTCGGGCCTCGTACACCAACGAGGAGCTGCTGGATGCTGAGCTGCTTCACTGCATCGAGTCGCCCACACCCGAGAAGCCGTTCCAGTTTTGCGGCGTCAAGTGGCACGTGGTGGAGCTGACCAAGATCACGTCGAACCGCGATTTCGTGTTTGTAGAGGCATCCGGAGTCATCGACCGCCCCAACGGTGAGCGCGTGGGCTACCACATCATGCACTCCGTGGACCTTCCTGGCCTCGGTGAGCTGTCGGAGAAGTACCAGGTGCTGCGAGCTCGCGTCATGTCCTGCCATCTCTTTCGCCAGCTACAGAACAACACTGTGGACGTGTACATGAAAGGCCTCGTTGACCCGCGCGGCCACATGCCAGCCGCCGTAGCGATTGCATCTACGGTCAGTGCGTTGCTGAAGCTGGGTCAAGCCGTCGAGTGTTCACACAGCAAGAAGCTCGAGCACCTGCTGGAGCTCAAGAGCGCGGGCTTGTCGAGCAGAGTCAGTCACATGAGCGTCCGAAGCAGTGGCTCGTTCCGGTCGATGAAAGCCAACGGGTCCGCGAAGCCCTGCGCCGTGTGCTCCACCACCCTGCACCTGTTCCGCAGCGTTGCTCACTGCGAGCTGTGCTCCAAAGCGGTTTGCTCTCGCTGTCGAGTGACCAGGCGACTCAGCTATTGCGTCGGCCCGAAGGCGCTCAAGCAGAAGAACACCATCTTCTGCACGACGTGTGTCGCGAGGGGCTCTGCGTACAGCGCCGCTGATGTTGCTCGTGCCGAGGTGAGCGCACAGACGTCCGCTAAGAAGACGGCCCTGAACGGCCTCAACAGCTTGGTTTCTCGCCAGCCCCGTCGGTTCCAGACCAGCTCAACACGCTCGAGCAACTACACGGTGCTGTCGTCGTCGACCTACTCGCGACTCGAGACGTCTGTCGAGGAGAACGAGGAGGAGGCTCAACGACGAGGTTTGCGCGCCGACGCCAACAGCGGACGAGTGCGTCGGCGGTCGCTGACACACCCGGCAGTACTGAATGACAAGGAGAAGCTGGCGGACCTGGACCTCACTATCAGCCTCAGCGTGGTGAGCTCCAGCATGGACGAGGACTTTTACGAGAGCGAGGAAGGTCGACGAAAGACGCAGCCGCCGAGCGCGTTCTCGGACCTGCCCGAGTGTGAGCGCGTGGACCTGCTCGGGAGCTCCATGCCACTCAAGCCCAGCGCGCCGGCGATGGCCAGCCAGTTGCGGCGACAGCGCGAGCTCATGCGGCGCATGGAGGAGCTGCGGCAGAACGCCGAGAGCGTGTACCAGTTCACGTGGCGCAACACGCAGTCCATGCAGCTGCAGTCGCAGTCCGTGTGCGCCATTACGGCCGAGATGGACATCGAGTTGGACTGAGTAGGGCTCCCTCAAAGGCAGGGGCGCCCGCAGTATTGTAGTAGCGCTATAACTCTAAGTTAGACAATCAACCCTGAAGCTGAAGCTCTATGACACCAAGATGCACATGTATCCGCAAGAGCCGGCACTAAGGCGTTCGTCGCCGCCATGTGGCCAGGTGCGGTGTGGATCCATTGGAGCTTGTCGATAGGTAGCTCGCCGCTCTAGCCTAACGCCCCGGAGACGGAGCGCATGGGCGGAGACTCTCCGTGGCGTTGGCAGCGTCGCAGCTACGTCAGGGCCGGTCATCGGTCCGCCCTCGTTCGAAATTGGCTGCGATCGCAGTCCTGTCTTCTGAATTCCATCCAAACTCAGCCTCCGTGTTCGAAAGACCGCTGCACACGTGAACCCAGCACCTCAGAAAGCGCAGTCTTCCGGCGCCGTCCCACTCGCGAAAGGCGAACGACATTGCGCACAGCCAGCAATCACATCCGCAGACGCGAGTCCAAGCGGCAATGGGGGGAAGGCGATGAAGCCTGCACCAAGACAGCAGCAACACCACTTGAGCTGGCGGATTTACCATCTTGTTGATCGATGTTCATTTATTAGCACGCCCCAAGCAGCAGCGCAGGCATTTGCCTTGTCGCCATTGCATCCGTCCTTCGACGTTGAAGTCCAAGCAACACTGTCCGTGCCGCGTCTCCGGCTGTTCGATGCATCGTAAGCGCAGTACACGTATAGTCCCTCCCTGCCAAGTCTCTGCTGACGCCACTCGCGAATCCGCCTCCTGCTGCGCAAGTCGAAGTTGGGCGTGGTGGACCATGAAGAAGAGGTTCCCGCTGCCCCGTGGGGCGTTCTCGAGCATGTCAATGCCCGTGGAGCAGCAGGACGCACTGGAGGCGCTGGCCGAGCTCCAGCTCGACCAGCACTTGACTCGGGACAAGTGCGTCGTAGACAAAACGACGGTGGAAGCCTCTCAAGACGAGGGAGCGCGTCACCGTCTTCCGCGAGCGCTCGAGTGCAGCCTTCCACCGCCGATGCCACAGTCGCAGCCAGGTGTCCACCGAAGGGTCCTCCACGGGTGGGGTGATGGGCAGCGTTGCGCCAATTTACATTGAAAAATTGATTGGGATCTGCTGTCGCGCCATAATATTAATTGTTCAATGCTGACATTTAATTGTAAATAGTATATATCATATAATTTGTATAGAGACTAGTGCGGCGATTTGATTGGCTACTACAGATAGGTTTTGGTATACATTTGACAAGTCGTTTGTCGTATTCAATACAATAATATAGTTGATGCCAATTTTTAAATTGTAATTTTTCCTACCAATTTTCTCAATGATTTTATTGCAATTAAAATTGACACAACGCTGTCTGGAAGGCGGGCGTCTGTACGCAGCGCCGGAAGTTGGCGTGGAGACTGCAGCACAAGGGCAAGCTGCCGTCTGGCGGGGCACTGGTGCCACCAGAGCAGTGTCCGCTGTGCAGGAAGGGACTGGATCGAGCTTTCAGCTCACCGACGCGTTGTGAGATGTGTGGCGTCCGCATGTGCTCGCGCTGCAGCGTGAGCCAGAAGCTGCTGTTCCCCGGCGCGTTCGGCAGCAAAGAGACCCACGCGGTCACGGTCGAGCTCTGCGCGCCCTGCATCACGCGTACGACCGAGGAGGACGCAATCGCCATCGCGCGGCAGGAGATCCGAGCTGGACAGTACGGCGCGCTTACGTCTCCCAGAGGCGTCACGCAGCGCAAACGCGCGTTCAATGTCGTCAAGCCTCGTCGCCGCAGAGTGGACTTGTCCGCTTCCGCTGGTCCACCGGTGACGATAAATCCGCCCCCTAGACAACCAAGAGTCGACTTTGCTGCTTCTGCTGGGCCTGCGCGAACGAGGGTCGATGGAGACGATGACGGTGATGGAACAGTGATACGGCAATCGCTGCAGGCTCTGGACAACTTGCTACAGGGGCCAAAGGATCAGCGAGAGGGCCATTGGGAGCATGAACCGAGCCACACCTTGACGCCGAAGCAAGTACCGATGACGCTCGCAGACCTCGAAGACCCCGACAGTGGCGACGGTGTTCCAACAAAATCCACACCACCATCGGCAGCTAAAAGCAGTTCACCGCCTCTTTGGAAACGAATGTCAGCGTTGCAGGTGACGACCCAGAAGACGACGGAGAAGACGCAGCATTTGAGCCACAGCGGCTGCTCGCCATCGTACACATCTCCGCCTACCAGACCTGAGGCAAATGAACTCAGGACCCACAACTTGTGAACTTTCGGAGGGTAATGTCCACAAGTTCCTATCTATCTCCACGACACTGGAATGAAGAAAAAAATGAGTTCATCACCTCGCCAGACAAACCCGCTGAAACGAGTTGTCCTTCAACTCAAGTGGTCTGCCGTATCCGCTACCTAGTGCTGGTTTCATTGCGGCGGCGATTCCATCTCGTTTCGAAGGGCACGAAAAAACAATTCGCAATTGAAGAGGACCGGCTCGCTATTTTCAAGACCAGGCTGATAAAAAAACTACATCACGAAGATCATAAGGGAACTCAACCTTACTTTTCTTTGGCTTTTTATCCTGCATGAAGAACGGTCCCGACTCGAGGAAACTCAACCCGAAGTCCATCAATATTGTTGTGCCGTCCAGACCGATGACCACTTTGTTGCATTTCATGTTGCCGTGAATCACCTCCTCGCCATGGATAGTTTAGCCCCGCATCCACCACAAACAGCTTCTTTCCCCAACAGGTTCTTTTCGCACTGTTTCTTGAGATACTTCAATAGCTCGCGGTTGGCTGACGATGAAGCACGGTCGCTCGGTGGTTAGCCCCGTAGAAGGGAACAACGTTTGAGTGCTGAAGCTTCCTTCAGATCTCTCACTTCCTGTTGGAAGCGCTCCATGTCGTTGTCCAAGTTGATCAGGATCTCCTTTTCCACAACGTCACAGTTTGACAACTTCGCAAGATATACCAGTCCAAAGCGGCCGGATGCGAACGGGGTCAAGTCCCTACACCGAGCTGCGTGGAAGTGTACTGGGGATCCCCGTCTTCCTGTTCGCAGCACCCGGGGCATTTTTTAGTTGCTTGGCTCTACAGTAGAGCTTCCCTTGACATTTATGATGCCTTTGCGGCCCCGCGTGTCGGCGCTCCACATGATGAAACGTGAGCTGCTTGAATTCCGCCGGTCTGAAACACACGACAGTCCTCGCCATCGCATGGGAAATCCCATGATCGCATTGACCAACAGAAGAAAAAATGGTTTTCATCCCGTCCAGGTCCTACCTATCCTATGGATGCACTAAAGCGGAAAAATATTTGGTCGCACTGCAGCCAAGCCGCTCAGTCTCAAAACGGTAAACTAGCCCGTCTGTCAAGCTTATTGCGACTGCAGCAACTGCTTGACCCCGACCTTGCGAATGCAACCGCTCGAGATTTCACGACGAAGGTGTAAGGAAGCTCAGATGCGAGAAACTCTGGTGTGTTTCCATTTCCAGCAAAATACAGAGAAGACGACGACTGAGCTTGCCATTCTCAATTCGACTCGCTGACCCAGACCACGATGGAGCTCCCCACTCTCGGTTCAATCCTGGGGTTCCTGGGCGACCTGTACAGCAAATACGAAGAGCTGGACGACAGTAACGAGCTGTGCAAGAGTTTGCACGAGCGTCTCAAGCGGTTCCTGGATATGCTGAGTACCATCGATCCTGCCACGATCGAGGCCAACGGCCTCTTGTTGAGTCTGAGCAAACTGGTGAACGAATTCTCGGCCGCTGTCACGGAATACGCCGATCAAGACTTCGTCTCACGTTGGCTGAGACCGAACACCTTCCCAGACAAGGTGAAGCTTTACAACGAGCGGCTTGACGGTTTGTGCTTGATCGGACTCAAGGAGGCCGCCAACCTGCTCGAATGGCGCAGCAAGTACGAGCAGGACGTGGCGACTGCGTTTTCGTCGACCCACGGACTACGCGACAAGGTCTGGAAAGCCCTCGATGACGACAAGAAGTGGCCCTCGAGCAAGATCGAGGAGCTGGTGCTGTCCGTGAAGCGAGACCTGCCGGAGTCGCCCGTGTCGATGCGCCACAAGCGCCAGCAGCTCATTCTCGAGGTGGCCGAAGAGCATTTTCTCTCTGGCAAGAAGCTGGACAAGCCTCCGTCCTGGTTGATCGCCGCCAATGAACTCTCCTCCCACGCCGAGACCATCGCCAAGAAGGAGTTGGCGGAGATTGTTGTCCGCAAGTGGCAGGGCGCGCAAGTCGCAGTCAAGAAGCTCGTGGTCGCTGTCGACACGAACCCGGTGTTCGAGAAGCACTTTGCGGTGTGGCGTACGCTGCTTCACCCGAACGTGGCTCAGCTCTACGGAGCTGGGGCCGACCGCGGGGCTCCGTTTTTCGTCTACGAGTACGCGAGCAAGACGAGTCTGGATCGCTGCTGGGACGAGTTGACGCCGAAACAAGTGTGGACGGTTCTGCATCAAGCGGCCTCGGGGCTCCTGTATCTGCACAGTAGGAAGGTCGTTCATGGGAACCTCAGCAGCTCGAAAATCCTCATCAACGACCACGGCCACGTCAAGTTGTTCGGGTTCGGCGCCTCGTACGTTCGCGAGGACAACCAGAGCAACAGCAATTCGCCTGGGAAGCGCGAGGAGTTCGCCGCTCCGGAATGCGTTGGAATCGGCGCGGATGGCGAGGCTGACGGGATGCGTAGTCCTGGATTCGAGGCCGACGTGTACACGTTCGGGCTGACCATCACGGAAGCGATCGGGAAGAGAAGTCCCTTTCAGGGCATGGAGTCGAGCGAAATCCTCAAGGCCAAGGCGAGCAACGCGCTGCAACGTCCAGAGACCATGACGAAGGATGCGTGGCGACTAGTTCGGCGGATGTGCGAGCGCAACCCGAAGGAGCGAGTTTCGCTTGCGCTCGTAGCGTTCGAACTGGAGAGACTGGCACAGTGAGTTGTTTCCCAGTAACTAAGCATGCTCAGAGAGAGAAGACCCAAACTCGATTTACTTCGACTTCTTTGATAGTTTGTTCTTGTCACTCTTGGTTGTTTGGTGGGGTATCATCGGACGACACCGCAAGGACAAACAGTGACTGCGGGTTGCTTGCTGCTGGGGCTGGACCTGAATCGTTGGCGCTGTCATCGCTGACGATATTGGACTCAGCTGTGACTCGGACGAGTGCCGGGCTGCCTGCTAGTCGTTTGAAGAATGTCGTCAAAGGTTCAACAAGCAGTCGAGAACCAGTTTGGGAGGAAGTCTCGCTCTCGCCGATCCAAGACGCCCACGGGCTTGCGTTTGGAGGTGCCAACGGGAGCACAGCCAACATGACGAGCAGCAGCTGAAACTTCTCGAAGGAGATCACCTCCGTGTGCGCGCTGCCGGATATCCAATTGACCGCTTCCAGCAAGAAATGCAGGGCGGGTAGACCAGCACCAGGAGTCAGCAAGCTGAAGTCGCTGGCAAACATCGCCAGCCCACGGAACGTGAGCATGGCCAGTCGACGAGGAGCTGCCGTCTTGGGCGTCGAAACAAGCGGAGCACCACCATCCGCATCTGCATGAAGCTCGCGGCGCGAGTAGTGACGATGGAGCAGTTGAACTGCAGCTCGGTTGGCAGCTAGAAGCTGTCGCGCAGCAGACGCAGTAGGCTCTTGTGACCCCGTGAGTTGAAGGTCCAGCTCCTTGCAGCGGCGGATCTGCGTAAGAAGTCGAGCTCCCAGCCGCAGCGATAGAGGCACCAGGTACCGAAGCATGAACCATTCCTCGTCGTCGTCGATCTCAGGGTCCGCTCCACCTGCTTGCTGCATGGCTTGCTCCACTTGTGCGACTACGCGCTCTCGCACAATGAGCATCGCGGCTGTAAACCCACTCAGACTCAAGTGCGTGTCTGCTCCAGCGGCTAAAGGAGCGGCCAGGCGATGTGTCATCCTCGACGCGTTGGTTGGTGAACCTTCTTGTGCCATTGAACGCTCGGCTTGAGAGAAGATGAGGTCCGTCACGTGAAGTTTGAGCGGAGGTAGGTTGGCCCCGCTTTGAGAAGCCACCAAAGAAGACGTCGACGTTGACGACGCTGGAGCACCACCAGGAATCACGTTCATATCACGCAGCACGACGCGAAATTGACTTTTGCTCATGCCTCGCTGGTGCACGGGATCCACAAGCGCCACGTAGTAGTGAAAGAGACAATTGCTCAATCGCTTCTCCGTGGTGAGGACTTGTAGATCTCGAACACCACGTAGCTTCAGGTACGTGCTCAGGAACATGTCGAGCGCTGGTTCATTCGCGCAGATTTCTTCCAGTCTTGCCTCAGCCCCTCCCTCTTCATCACTTTCATCGTTAGGATCACCAGGGACCCCATTCTCTTCTTCGTTCTCGTTCAAAGTCTCACTTAGACTTGATTGTCTCCGGCCCTTCACTGTAGCGGTTGTCGTGGTGACTTGACGGTTGTGTGTTGTGACCTTCATCATCATCGACTGCTTCTTGCGGCGCACGAATGATGAACGCGGGAGCAACTGAGCTAGTCGAGCCTGTTCTTCACGCTTTGCGATGTCTTCGCGACGCTGGCGCACATGGAGTCTCGCCTGCAGCAGCGTTTGCTCATGCGCCTCAAGCTGCCTCCGCTTTTCGCGAGCAATTGCTGCTGCGAGAGCTGAACGAGACGCATCCAGACCTTCCCACACCCGTGAGGCTTCTTGGGATGTCCGCGCGCCAGCAGCGTTCGCGAGTTCACGCACTGCGTCAGGCTCTTCCCACTGCGACTGACCCGTTCGAGTGTTCTTGTAGTAGATCGCACGCGACACCGGGTCCTGGACTGCTGTCCACTCTGTTTCTTTGCTGGTCACCACGCACACAGTCTGCTTCTTCTTCTTCACCCAGACGTACTCCTCATTACCATCGTCGACTTCACTGGTGGCTTCTGAGTACGTGTCGTATTGCTGGGAGGCTGCAGGTTGCTGTGGTTGCAGTGAGGCGTCGAATCCGGTAGGGACTTCCCACTGACACTTCCCCGTGAGGTTGTTGTAGTAGAACGCTTGGCCGCTATCGTTGTCCCAGCACTGGACCCAGTCGGAGTTCGTACCATCAGCGTTTGCGTCAATGTAGTTGTTGTCTCCACTGTCTGCTGCGTTGGCAGGAGCGAGCCAGGATGTCCCTGCACTTGCTGCCAGCTCCTTCTCCGCTTGAACCAGCAGCTCTTCACACTCCGGGTGCTTGTTAGCAGCAGCTAAATCCTTCGGACTCATGCCTTTCGCGTTGTTTGTCAGCGGGTCAGCACCGTAGCGCAGTAGAACCGCCAGAGAAGCAGTGCTGCCATTGCACGCGGCTGCGTGGATAGCTCGGTCGCCTCGCTGGTCTTCTAGCTCCAGCATCCAGGAGCGACTCTGGTTGTTCCAAGCACACAGGAACTCGACACACGCGACGCGATTTCGAGCACACGCGACGAACAGAGGCGACCGACCGAGCTTGTCTCCTTGAAGAAGGTCGTCGCCAAAGGCTAGCAGCGCTTCAAGGCACTCGGGCGTAGCTGCCAAATGCGACGGCTTGAAGCCTTTGGCGTTGCGTCCGTGGGGGTCAGCGCCAGCGTCTAGCAGCAGCTGCAAGCACTCGTGCCGGCCAAAGAAGCAGCACACGTGCACGGGCGTATCCATCTGACGATCCGCAGTGTTCAGCCACACGCGCCGCACTCGCGCCAACAACGCGCAGCACTCGAGTTGGTTCGCTGCGCACGCGTAGAACAACGGAGTCCGCTGCTTCTTGTCGAGCCACGTAGTCGTCTTCTTGTCGTCCGTAACCTCAGTCTCAGCGTGATGCAGGAGTTCGAGACACGTGACGTGCCCAGTGTACGCAGCGCAGTGCATCGGCGGCATGTCTCGACTCCTGCTGCACTGCGAGCACACCTGGTGCACTGGTTGAGTGCCGGTATTCACTCCTTCTGCGGCAAGCACCGCAGACAGTTGAAGTGTCGACTCTGGAGATGCAGCTTTTGCATTTCGAGCCGTGGGGCTCCCAGGAAGCGGCGCGAGCTTGAGCGTGCGAGCTGCTGGTCGCGGCTCCATGGACGATGAGGAGGACGGAGCCTTCTCCAGATACTTCGCTTCCAGTGAACTGAGAGCCGAGTGCGACTCAATGCGATACAAGCGTCCAGCAGTGAGGTGGTCACCGTCTCGTGGAGGTTGGTCGTCGGTGTCGCTACCGGGGCCGGACTCGTCGTCCTCGCCGTCCGCCACCTTCCCATCGATGAGTTCGTCCGAGAACAACTGCTCCGTCGAGATATCGTGCGACAGCCTCGCCATCAGCTTCCTCCGCGCCTTTTTCTCGGCAGCTGAAGACTCCGGAGTCGCAGCCGCAGCGTCGTCAGCCTTGACACCGACGTCCGTGTCGCCCACGTAAACTCTCGACAACTTCTTCACCATACTTGTACTCACTCTCAGCCCCTCGGCCCCTTCAAAGCGTCGGAGTGTAGTGTAGTGTCCCCAAAAAGCACGAAACCTTCAGAAACGGTTCGAATGAACATGACACTACCATCGCGGATACTTTCAAGACGGAACCTTGTCGCCGCGTGAGCTTGAACTGGCACGTGCGCTGTTCCTGTTGGGATACGACAAGAGCATGTCAATGGCTAGATAGAGAACACAAAACCGATAGAACCTGCGCCTGGCGGCTCGAACTTTTTGCATTCATAACCACAAAATAGATACACCACAAGACACACGGCGTAAGTTGCAATAACAAGTTCGCGGGCTTAGAGACGAGGACAAATACACTGCTCGGCGATCTGCAGCCGTATAGTTCCGTTGAGTGCGCTTAGGAGCCGAACGCTTCGTCGGCCTCGTCTATTTTCTTGAGCTCGTAGTCGCCACGACCGTCGAACTAGAAGCAGCAACAAGCAGAAGCAGTAGAAGCAGTTAGCACAGACAAGAGGAACGAGATACTGGCACACAGCACGCACCCTTAGCACGTATTCGTGGTACGTCCAGAGCGACTTGCGGTGCGACACCGTGAAGAGCGTGATGTTCTGCTCGCGGCAGTAGCTGTACATGGCGCCCTCAACGTCCACACTCACGGCAGACGTGCATTCGTCGAGGATGGCGAACTGCGGTTTGTGGTAGAACAGGCGAGCCATGGCCAGCCGCCACCGGACAACACGTCGGTCCAATCGTGCACGGCATCCCAGCCGCCCTCACGCTCAACGAGGTGGGCAAGCTGAACAGTGTCCAGGAAGTGCATCAACTCGTCGTCGCATCGACCGCCGGCCTGCATGTTAGCGAGCGAGTGCGGGTAGATCACTTGGTCGCGGAGGCTTCCCAAGGTCAGATACGGGCGCTGAGGGATGTAGAAGAGTCCGTTGCGCTGTGGCTTGGTCAACCTGCCGCCACAGAGAGGCCACAACTCGCCCAGCACTCGAAACAGCGAGCTCTTCCCACAGCCGTTGGGCCCCGCGACCACCACATTCATCCCTGTCGTGACCTTGAGGTTGAGTGACGGTACCAGTACCTCACCGTTTGGAGTGACGAGAGGCACGTCTTCGAACTGAATCACGTGGTCGTGATACCGCAGCTCCCCTCGACGTTGCAGCAGCTCCAGCTCTGCGTTCGTTCCAGCCCTATCGCCACCGACCAACGAGTGCTGCATCCCACCGCTGTTCAGACCAGCCAACACATCGATAAACTCCGTGATTCGGGTCGTAAAGCTGGCGAGTCGCGTGAGCTCTCGACCCGAGAGAACCAGTCGCCCGGTGGCCTCCGCCAGGTTGATCATCATCTTGCCTGACCGGAAGTAATCCTCCATTCGCTCCGCGTACGTCAAACCTGCAAGTCGGACGTTAGTAGGATCCATGAATGGCCTGGACACGACGTAGTAGCCGACCACGATGGCCAGATACTTGGCCACGATGGTGTCCACAGCCCCCACAGCGACTCGGAAGTGGTGACTCGACCGGGTCCGATCGATGAGGCAGCGGAATGACTCGTCCAGGACCCCCTTCTCGCGGGTGTTGCCATTGTAGAAGGCGATCTCCTCGCTGTGTGTGATGAGTCTCGAGTTCATGAACCGGAAGGTGCCTTCCGCCTGTTGCTCAGCCATCGTGAAGCGACCCATCGGCTGCCTCAACCATGTGAGGAAAACCCCCGACGTCACGAGGTAGCTCAACATGGTCGCTGGGGCCTGGACACCCACGGAGGACGTGAGTTTGGCAGCGTAGATGGCGATGTCCAGCAGGGGCTTGGACACGTTCACGTAGAGCTCCGTCACGGAGTTGCTGAACCGCTCGACGTCGACTGTCAGGAGCTGGTCGGCGTTCGACACCCGGGGCTCGAGATTGGCGACTTTGTAGTAGACGAAGCCCCGGAGGTACTGCGCGTACAGGTGCGTGGTCAGTCGCGCCCGGAAGCGCAGACTCAGCTCCGACTGTCCGTATTTGAGCAGACAGTTGACGCAGGACAGGGGTAGCATGACGGCCATGAAGCGACGCAGGTGATGCAGGAATTCTTGCTGCGAGCGAGAGACGATGGCTCGCTCGATGGACGTGAGCAGCTGCAGCATGACGATGTCGAAGGACGTCTTGGCCGCCAGCATGACCGCCACCAAGGCTGCAAAGCCCAGCTCGGCTGAGAACGGGCCGGGGAGCAGCACGCGGAAGAGCCGAATGAACCGACGGAAGAAAACCCCGTTCACCGCCACCTTCGGCTGGGTAGGAGCTCGCTTCAAGTTGGATGTATCCATAGCGTTGGCCTTTTGGCGACCGCTTTCACGGATAGCAAGTGCTAGGACGACCAATGCACTGGCACTGGAGACTGCACTCGTCTTGGACAACACCGTCATGGGGTCTACTGTAGAACGCACTTGTGAGCTGGAGATCAAATTCACTTGTGAGCTTTTAAGCTGGAATCGGCTCCGCTTTCGTCGGGCCTAGCGACATCAGACACGTTACAAGTATCCGTAGATATTATACATGCAAGTCGACTCCCGCTGCTTGTCCTAGCGCGGCAATCAGCGGTGCCACTCCATTGACAACAACAAGACGGTGAGCTCTCTCTCTCTCTGGATGCGTGTCAAAGACGGAGACATGGCTTCGCTTCGCTAACCGAAATGCGCTCGAAGCGACGCGCCCGCCTGGTAGATCGATCACTTGAGCGCCTCCACGCCAAGTTGGCCACTCGCCTGTTTGCTGCGGATCGATGCGGAGTCAGTCGAGACGCGGAGCCATCTTGGAGTGTCCGGCAGCGCCCGCCGATGAGGACCTCATTCAGGTATCCGCTGCCCTCGACGACGCAGCGGAACCCAACGCGACCTCAACAGCTCGAAGGGTTGCAATGCTCGCGTCGGACGGTGAAGGCTCAAAGGACTGTACAGCTGCACCACTGAGCCATCGCGCGGTGGACGCACTGCGTCAGTCGCCAGTGGTGGAGATGCATCGCAGCTCCAGTGGACGGAACCTCAGGCTCAAGCCTCTCTCACTAGCTGACGGAGCTCTGCTGTCGGCTCCGAACGCTTTGACACCACGAGCACCTTCGGGGAGAAGACCCGAGAGCAGACAGCGACTGTATAGTGCTGACTGCAACAACAACAACGACAGTCTCTTACCACGAAGCAGCAGCTTCTCGATCGCAGTGCGGGCGTTGAAAGACCACGAACGGAGCAGGTCGGCCACGGACCCCGAAGGTCTCGAAGAGCCGTGCGAGAAACCTGAGCATTTGGACCAGCAGAGAGAGGACAGCAGCGACGAGAGTGAGGAGGTCAACTGGGACGCACACGACGGCATCTCTCGCAACAACTCGGAAGTCCACCGCCGACAGAGTGACGCAGTACAGACCGCAGTTCTCGAAGAGAAGGCGGTGTCTACCTTCGGTCTGTGGGGGAAGGCTGCTAAGAACAAGCGCATGCCGGACGCCATCATCTTCTCAGGCTCCAGCGTTGAAGACTCGAAGCCGTCGCCCAGTCCGTCGTCCTCGACCTCGTCGTCCGGCCAGATCCAACCCGTCGAGTCCAAGAGCAGCAGTGACTTTGTCAACATTCCAACGGCGAGTGAGATGGTTTCGCAGCTCCACGTGACGCATCCGCATCTCGCGGCACTCTCAGCCTTGGACATGCCAAAGTCCATGTCACTCACACGCTCCACATCGCCTCGGATCGGTCGCCCGGGCTTCTCCTCGCTGCCAGATACGTCACTTCGACGAGCAACAGCCGTACAGACAAACAACCAGCAACTCGAGGCAGAAGCGGAAGTTAGCAGCCCCATAACGCAGTGGAAGCGAGGCGAGCTCATTGGTGAAGGCACATTCGGCAAGGTATGGGCGTCAATGCTGACTATTTTGTCGTGAACTTGGCTCCTGACGATGCTGTTTCATTGATTCTCTGTAGGTTTATAAGGGCCTGAATATCTCGACGGGAGAGCTCTTCGCGCTGAAAGAAATTGAGATCCACTCGAGCCCCAACGCCGATCAGGTCACTCAGATGCAGAAACTCGGCGAGGAGATCGCGTTGATGAATAATCTCAGTCACAAGCACATTGTTCGGTCGGTTATCCTACGCATTTTCCAGTTCAAATGCATTGACCTGCACTAATGCGGAGGTTCCTTGTGCTGTGTCTAGCTACAAGGGGAGTCACCGAGCAGCAAACCATTTCTTTATTTTCATGGAGTATGTCCCGGGTGGGTCGATTGCCAGGTGCGTGTCAATAAAAATGGGTCCCCACCTTCTCTTCCAAGCATCTCACGGTTCCTATTCCGCCGACTAGCATGCTTAAACAGTTCGACGCATTTAGTGAGGACCTCATCCGGATATTCACTCGGCAAATTGTGCAGGGGGTAATCTACTTGCACCAAATGGGCATCATCCACCGCGATATTAAAGGTGCGAAGGAGCGAGCAGATTCATTCACTCGTAACTTACTCACTAACCCAATTACTCTGCTAGGTGCCAATGTTTTGGTGAACGAACAAGGCGTGTCGAAGCTCGCAGATTTTGGGTGCTCGAAGCAGATCCCGCAGATGTTAACCACAAGTTTAGAGGAGTCGCTGCGCTCCATTCGAGGCTCGATCCCGTGGATGGCTCCTGAGGTGGTGAAGCAGACTGGTCACGGGTACAAGGCTGACATTTGGAGTATCGGAGCTACCGTCATCGAAATGGCTACGGCTAAGCACCCGTGGCCACACTGCCACAATGGACTTGCAGCCATGTACTCGATCGCTATGGCGACTGCCCCACCCCCGCTACCGGAGAATTTATCACCTGAAGCAAAGTCGTTCTTGCAACGATGTTTCTGCATCGATCCAGAAGGTAACGTGATTCATATCATGACCCAGTTTTTTTTTCTTTCACTTACTCAGTGAATGTTGTCATGATAATAGAGCGAGCGACGGTATTAGAGCTCGCCGAGCACCCGTTCTTGGCCCAACAGAGGTAAGTGTAACAGTACGATGTAGGTCAGATAGCGACACAGCAAGAAAATGACCAGCGATGATCTGGTTGAACGAATGGGTTGACCCCTTGCTCCTGACTGCATTTGATAGCTAGCTGGAAAGGTACAAGTCGCTGCATTCAGTGCTGTGCTCCACAGTTGCCGAGGCGCGTTCGTAGATCATGACGGCCGTGACATTCTCACTCACCCCGACCTTTTCGAACGCCAAACTCTTGGCGTCAGTCCTGGTAGTATAGTACACGAGGCTGCACGTCTCATCCTCAAAGAAGGCCATCTTGGTATTGCTAGGAATCGTCGACCATCGCGCGATTGGCCAGGGTGCAGGAAGAAAACTTGTAGCACCTTTGGGTGCGCTGCAAGGTAAAATTCTGGATTTGCGACGTCGAGTCTGCGTAGCTCCAGAGCGTGAGCGAGACGAAAGGAGATTCCAGTTCCGATGCGAAGCAGTCGTCCAGGAGAACTCCAACGACCAGGAGCATCGTCATGATCATTTCGTTGCACGACAGTAGATGAAGTGCGCGCTCGGACGCGTAAATCGGACGATGGCTGCAGCTTCTAGCGAAGACAAGCTGACGCAAGCTGAGGGACGAAGCGAACTATTCCTCGATAGATCGTCGAACCACTGGACCGAATAATAATCGCCGAATCGGTACATGTAGTAGTAAGTGACAACAATAAGTAACAGTCGTGATCAGCTCAGCTCACACACCCCGTACCGTGCCAGGCCTGTCTCGAGCTACAAGACAGGTACCCGGTGGCAATGTCCGCCGGCTGCCGCTATGTAGGCTAGACTAATATGAAATATACAGTCGCAGCAGTCGACTTCCAATCTCCGCGTGGCCGCTCAGGTGCGAACGTAGGCACGGAGATCTGTCTCTGGTTGCTCAGGCCGCTCCGTCGGCGGGGCTAATCTACCCGGGGGCTTCGATACCTCTCTTAGACAGCCAAGCAGCCTGAGGGGTAGGCTGCAGATACTCCACTCAACCAACGGGGCTAATCTACCCGTATCCTCACACACTCCGGCCTTCGTTCTAGCTTCGCCTATCACTTACGCTGCTGCCTGCTTCCTTCCTACTCTCTCTCTAGCTGCCAGCTCAATGTCTTGTATTACTTTAGCTGTAGCCACCTCGCGGGGCTCTAGCTGATCTCTTGTAGCTCGCCTCAGTACCTCACAGCAAATAGCGAACTGCCGGCTTCTCTACCCTACACATGCATGCCCACCGCTGGTGGGTTCAACCCAGCGACTCTCGGCGGTGGCTCCTGGCCGTCCATTAAAACCTTGATGTCGTCTCGCCCTTCGTCCGTCGTCCTCGCCGCTTGCGCGTCTTGGTCATCTCCCCTTCGCGGCCTTTCGAGGCTCGCGATCTTCTGCCGGCCAGGTGGACGATCTTCTGGCGGGTCGACCCGCCGCCCACCGGCCCGTCGCAACCCGTGTCGTCTTGCTACCGCCGCGTCTTGCCCTGTCCTGCGCGTCTTGATCTCCTTGGTCCTCGCTGTCATCCGCTGTTGCTGTCTTCACTCGCCCTTGTCATCGTTCGCCGGCTGTTGTCCGTCAGTCTCGGCGGACAGAGCCATAGTATTGCATACTGTTACTCTCTTCCCCTAGCAACGAATCGTCCTCGATTCGCGCTGAGTTGCAAGGGGGCTGCGTCGCTGGCTGCCGTCTTGCTCTCCTTCGTCCTGCTGCTCGTCGGCGCCACGGTCGTCGTCACCAAGGCGGAGGCGTCCATCCACCCATAGCTGCTCGTAATCCTTCTGGTTGATCCAGATAGTCTCGGGCCTTCCATCGGGGTTCGCCCTCTTCTCCTCGAACTCGAGCACGTATCGCCCCGTGCGAGTTTGATACCGGCGCCTGCGCACCTCGATCACCTTCTCCTGCGGCTGCAGTCTCGCGAGGCGTGGCTGCGGGGACACCAGACTGTCAACTCCGCGTCGGCCTTGCCCGGCGAACACGTAAATTCTCGGCTCCTCGTCTGCCTCGTCGGGGACGTGCACGGGCGCTGCTGGCTGTGCGGTCACGCTTTCAGGTTGCATGTCAGCATCTCTCGGCATCGTGGTCACTGCCGCCTGCTGCTCCGTCACAGGCGACACTTCCATCACCGCGTCGGCGTCTTGGTCGGCGACCTCGTAGCTGCTCTCGGGGTCCAGCACACCAGCTCGGGCGTAGGCGCGTACGGGACTCTCGTCTCGTCCGGCACGATCGCCGGCTACGGAGAGTCCGACACCGAGCGCAGGCCCGCCTACATCTTCTCGAATCTGCTCGGCCTTCCTAGTGATAGCTTTGCGGTTAAGACACAGCCCCCTCGCTTCTACGCTACCCACCCACTCCTCTGAATTCTTTTCTAAAGCAGGCGCCTTTACCTTTAGCGGCTTACGCCGTTTGCCCTCACCGTACTCTGGTTTCTTGATAGTGCTTGCGTTCTTTAGTATGTCAGATACTGTGTTGCGGGCTGGGGCTTTGCGCAAGCGGAATGCTCGCTTGGACCACCGCGCTAGCTCTGAATGGGTCATGCCAGGCTCCGCTGCGCTCTTGTCAATCAGCTCGCGCTTGTTCTCGATCGTCAGCCAGCGTCCCATTGCTCTCTCGGAAGGGGGTCACAGCGCTCAGAAGCCAGTCTGCGGCGAGTGGTGGACGCGCGCTAAGCATCCCTGTTTAAGCTGATAACGTATTATTAAGGATATTTTTTCTAGGAGGTGTCGGAAGTGGGAGTACAAGCTGTTCAGTTAGTAGTACATACATCGCTACACGCAACTCGTTAACGCAGCGCACGGCGAGCCTTGCGTTTATTCTTGGTCCTCACTGACGAGTTGAAGTCGTCTCCACCCGAAACGCGGATGATGGCACGCCGGCAGCGGTAGAGCAGATAGACGAGCGTGCCCATGAGTAGTGCCAACAGCAAGAAAAAGAAGATGAGCCCGAATGGCTGGGGCACGAGCTCAAACAGCGTCAGGAGGACGTTGATCAGCGGTCCCGCAAACAGCACAAACAGCACGAACACAGTGCAGAGGAAGAAGGAAGCGAAGGCGCGGTAGTACTTGGGGCCCATCAGCGCTTCTAACACGTAGCACGGGTTCCACATAGCAGAAAGATGGAGGCGGTCGGCGGGTTCAGGCAAGAACGGGAAATTGTTCGGCTCTCCTCGCCCCAAGCCGGCGGATCGGACCTCCGCCAGGTGCTTAGGAAGAATCTCCACTGACACTAATAACTCACCAGCACGCACACGGTCACGAGTGTGGGAGTCTCGAGTCGTCATCGTAAGCCAGCTGGCGTCTTCCGGGTCATCGCCCATGCCTAGGCGATGCATAAATGACTTGACGAGAGACTCGGCATTTTCCATATCGGCATCCACGTCTTCCGGCTCAGTTTCATCATAATCGTCATCGCCAATGTCAGCAACGGCCCCAGAAAGCAAAGGCTTTCTATCTCCTTCTTCTTCCTCTTTAATGGAGATCACTACCTCATCGGAATGCGGCGGTCGTTGACGAGCGGCCGAAGTAGCGTCTTCCGTAGCGGAATACCCTGAGCGTCTCGAAGCCCCTTCGTATGGCATACTCTCTGTGCCTCGAATGCGGATCGGCTTCGGCTTCGCGAAGACATTAACAGCCTGTTTTGTTTTGAACGCCGTCTTGAGGAACGGCGTTAGGTCAACCACGGCATCTGCAAGACAGTCATCGTACACGACGTCTCGATCCCACATCTGGAAGTGAAGGCAGCCACGATCCGACTCCTTTTCCGGATCTAGGGGCAGCTCGACATCAAACTTCATGCGCCAGTTGAATGATGCACGTCCGTGCCTCGCACGCCAATGCGTATCCGTACTTTGAGACTTGTCATCCCGATTCTGAAGCCAGCATTTTACAAACAGGTCACTAAGATCTGTGAAATCCCCGGGGGTCACATTCTTCGCCTTGTAGATGATAACTCGCACTTCAAACATCTGCGGGGGAGGTAGCGATATATCCAGGGGCCGTACGACGTTCATCTCCGCTCCCGTGAGGATATCTACCCACAGTCGGAGGCTTCCTTGTGGGAGTGTACTTGATGGCGCAAACAATGGCCGAACCTCCAGCGGCTTGCGCCGTTCGATCCGTTCTGGAGAGAGGCCAAGCTCTTGCCACTTTGCGTCGAACCACCGGTCTTCCAAGTCGATGAGCGTAGCGCCAACAAAGTCATCGCCGTCCACAGTGGTTCCCACCGCAGTGCTCAATGCTTTGCTTAGTCCAGTCGGGAGTGTAGGGATCGCGAAAAAGTCGTAGTCCAGAACCTCCAATTTCAGCTCAGAGGCGCCGGGAAGGTCTGCCTTGAACTCGTACATCTTATGAAAGTTGGGCGTCAGGGTCTCGGATTGATAATTGTCACGGTCGTTGAACATTTGCTCACGACGTCGTCCGTCTCCGAGGCTCATGCGCAGATATGGGTCGCACCTGTTGTTCGCATCTTTTGGGTGCAAGTTAAGTGCATCTAGCACATACACTCGAACTAAGTATGGCTGCGGGTTGAGAAACTGGTCCAAGTCGAAAAGGGGTGGATCGTCGGGCGACTTTAGAACGCGGACAATACCCTTAAATTTTCCGACTGGGCGATAGGTGTCCGAAGAATGCTCGCTTGATTCACACCCGTCATTCGACACCATAGATCCACGAAAAAGGGTATAGGTCTCGAATGGGGATTTTAGCGTGTCTTCCAGCTCGCCATCAACGATCTCACGCTGGTGCATGTAATGTGGCAACTCATCTTCGTCATCATCGTACATACCAAAGCTGCCGGACGAACAGATTCCACCGATGCGAATTGTATTTGGCATCTTCTGGGTCTTCTCAGTAGCTGCACTGGGCGACCTGGCTGCCAGGATTTCAGATGGAACTGTGCCTGGGAACGTTGAAAGATCGTCACCGTAATCAACGTATGGGTTGCTGCCACGAGTGATAGGCTTGCTGCATTCCTCAATGTATAATGGATTCGGCTCTCCATTCGATAACGGCAGCTTTCGGCTTAAATCCACTGCACAAACACCGATCACTGGTTTGTAAAAGCCGCCGAGTAACTGGTCGTACACTGTGATGTTGAGCCTTGGCGCAAACAGTGAGTCCAATGGCATCTTCACTGGGACGACAATTCGCTGCAAGAAGTTCGGGTTACGGCTGCTAGGTTTCGAGGAGGGGTTCGTGAACTTTGGCTGGTTTGTCTTGGTGATTTCACCAATTTCAAATTTCGCAAACGGAGTGTTGATAGGCATAAACCCCGTCGGTTGCAGTCCGCGGCACCCCAAGCACATAATTTCAACGAAAGCCTCTTCGGCAGGTGGACGAATCGTCTCAGGGGGTTCTACGATGACGCCTGGTGTGTCCTTCTTAATAAGATCAAACGAGAGCAGCAGCTCACCTTGCGTATCGCCCGGTTTTTCGTAGCAAATAGGATACCATTTTGGACGAGGTGCAGAGTACTCACCACTTGCTCGGATCTTGGAATACTCCGCGGACGACATCTGTGGGAAGTCTCCCAGGCTGAACTTCAGTCCGCCGACATAGTCATCTGCATCGTAGCGATCCCAGTCGTACACCTGCAGCGACACTTTAGGTAGAAACTGCTCGTTCTGGGGCAATTCAACATCAAGCACTACCGTTTCGTAAAAGCAAGGGTCTCGCGTTGACATCCGGGTACTGACTTGGCCCTCAGAACCAACGCAGACGACCTTCACGTATGGGTCTAACAGACCGTCGAAGTCGGCAGCTGGTAGGCAATTTCCTTGGAAAACATGGACGAAAAGCACGTACTTCATGTATTGCACGGTTGTGTTCGCATATTGCCGCCACTGCTGCGCAATTTCCTCCTCGGATCGCCCCTTGTGCTCGGAATCTTCAAGGCGAATATTCATAAGTACGTTTCCAGTAAAGTCATGGTCCTTGAGCTCGTCCAGAACTTTGTCTTCATTGAGTACAACCCACTGTGGTGGTGGGATCGTCTTTAGTGCGTCGGGGTCTTGGCAGAAAAGATCTTGAGCTTTAAAGCGAGCGAAACAGATACAGCGGGATTCGTTCATTGTCTGGTGTATGAGATGTACAAACACGTCAGGGACTTGATCAAGGTCTGCAGGGAGTTCCACATCAACGACGTCAAGATATTGGTTGAAGTGGCAAATCCCAGAAACGTTGTGCGCCCGAGAGCTCTCAATGCTATGGCGACCCACTGAAATTTTGAGCGACATTCGTGTGTTACGGTTCCAGCTTGTTCTGCTGGTAAAAACAGGAATTTCCGTCCCATAAAACAATGCCGTTCGCAATGTGTATTTTTTCATCCTAGGCATGACGGAGGTGTTCAATAAGTTCCTGACATGTGCTTCATCATTCACGGACTGCAAACCATCTTCAACACGTAACGACATCAAAAGACGTCCGCGATATGTACTGGCATGTGCAGGGTGTTTCTGCATTAGCTGTAGCGCACTTGAGTCAGTATCGTATCCCACCGGGGGTCCGTATAAATTTGCCCACACGTGCTTGAATTGGTTGGGGTAGTTTAGCACTTGCTTAAACGAAAACGGCGTCAACACATTAGCAACGAGCTGGTCTGCGGTCATGTCCCAATCCCACACCGATAGGAAAATGTTATCGCTCATGGTTGGCAGCAAAACGGGGAACCACATTTCCTGGTTGAATGCCACTGTGAGGTTTTCACTGCCCTTCACAGTCACTTTTTTCGTTTCCAGCACATCCTGGCCAGCGAAATACGCTCGGACATACCCATCAATACCCCCGTGCATCATCATACTGTAGTCCATATCTGGAAGCTCTTCGGCTCGATAAATCGTAATCACCAAGAAGCTCAGTTTTTGAGTCACGCGTGGAGGAACCAACACCATCGAGTTAATGTCAGCCTTTGACTTCACTGAGTGCTCGTCTGGGTCTCTGTCTTCGGCGGGGTCATATAACTTCATTTTGTCGTTTGGCCCCAAGACGACAAGCGAAAGACTGTCCAAACAGCACAAAGAACAAGATGTCAGAAACACACGTAGATCATGAGTGCAATAAATCAAACTCACAGTACGTAGCCTTGAATGCTGTCGCTGTTGGTTGTCCCGCTGCCGACTAAGGCGACCCACTTCCGTTTCAATTCATGGTCTGGTTGGAAGTACACATACGGGATGTCCACAGAAAAGAAACCAACGAGGTCATCAAACGCTCGAGAAACAGCCGACCGATTTGCCGATGTACCAGGCCCATCAGCGTCGAACACGGAAATCTTGATGCTTCCCTGCTGTACGGTATCTTTGTCCAGTTTCCGGAAGTTGAAGTATAGATACTCATCAAACACACACGAAAGCTGTTTCTGCTTGACGACTGTGTGTTGGCGCTGGCCAAGACACTCGACCGACACAACAGGGTCGCAGAGACCATTTGCGTCCATCGGCTGCAAGTCGCGCACTTCGATAATGCGGACCCGAATCTGGTAGTCACCCGACAGAAACTGCACGTTTGACAATTCTGCCAGCATTTTTTGTCGCTCTTCTTCCCGCTGCTTTCGCTGTGCTTCAGCTTCCTCCCTTCTGGCATCGACATCGTCATCGTCGCCACCTTCATTGGCTTCTTCGTTCGTGTCCTCGCCACGGTTGCCATCATTCCCACCTTCATCTTCAGCAGCGTCGGAGCTTCCTTGGTGTCGTAGGCCTCGCCCCCTCGGAACCTCAGTGACGTTGTCAATCTCTCCTTGCTCCAAGCTACCGATGTCCCTGTCCAGGTACTGCGTTTCAACGGCCAGACAGATCTTACCACTGCCATAATTCATCTTGCGCTGAGGACTCAGGTCACTTGGGACATCATTTTCCTTTGACTCTGCTTGCTGCTCCAACGCTAACCAGAAGGCCTGCTTCTCTCCTTGGAACCGCTTTGTGAACTCATCCAGGTCGATGACGCACCGCCCCATGAAGTCGCTCGTGAGAAGATCGCTGTCTTCAACTGTCAGCTCCAGCAGCTGCTTTTCTCCGGGCACGATCGTAAAGTAAAACCTTTGTCGCCACGACGGATGCAGCGTCTGCTGCTGTGTTTTCGTCCTCTGCGACTGGTTCTTCGTGCACGAAATGCGTACATAAGGGTCGCTCGTAGCTTCAATGCCCGTGCCATCGCACGCCAGGAGTCCGGTGGCCTCCAGAATCGTCACCACATAGAAATTTGGCGGCTTCGCTAGTTGCTGCTCAGCTCCTTCCTCCTTTGCACTCACGAGCGGCTCAGTAGATGATGAATCCGCACCAAAACCTTCCACAACAGCCTTCTCCTCGCTTACAACAGCTTTCTCCTCGCTTACAGCAGGTTCCCCACCGCTTCTCTTAGGTGACTTTGGTGCCGCGAGTTTCTTTGGTGATGTCGGCTTCTTCTTGGGTGTCACGGCGCCTTCTTTCCGCGGCGGAGCCATAACGCCGAACGTGAAGTTCTGCGCCCACTGGGGCGCCGTCGTCTTGGCCTGCGCGGCCGTGCGCAGCACCACGTCGCCGCACTGCGCCTGACAGTCTACACACACACACGCCGTTAGCTACATGCTCGGAGAGGGGAGAAGCGCAGTCAGAGAGCACGCACAGGGGTCGAAGGCCGCGTCGCCTTCCGCCTGGGCCCCGCCCACGCCCGAGGCGCCCGCCACCACGAGCCGCACACGCGGCGTCTCCACTTCCTCGGCCATCAAGTCTCTCTGCGCTCCACTATGCCAGTCCGCGAGTGCGGAAAGATCGCCCGCTGATTTTACTTGAAGCCACGACGGACCAATCAGCACGCGACGGAGTGATGGTCAATTTGGTGTGCGCGTGGTGTGGAAAGCACCAGTAAGGATAATCATGATTATGACGCCGCGTCGGTTGCTGTCGCTGCTGCTGCTGGGCTGCGCGCTCTTCGCTGCCGTCGCAGCCGCCGCCGACCTCAAGCTGCAGCTGGACGCGGAGCAGCCCGTGACGGTGACGCTGGCGGACGGCTCCACGCGCGAGCTGACGGCCGCCGAGTTCGAGCAGCTGGCACGCGAGCGCTCCGAGCAGCAGACGCAGCTGAAGCCAGAGGCGGAGGAGACGACGCAGTGGAAGCGCCAGGAGCTGCGCGAGATCCAGCAGCAGGACCCGCAGTTCGCGCTGCACATCGACCTGGCCAGACGCGCCTTCAAGGAGCTGCAGCGACACGGATACGCGCAGGGCTACGCGCTCTCAGGCTTCAGCGAGCAGGACGCGCGGCCCAAGCAGCCGCAGGCGGCGGCCGACTACTACGTGGAGCTGGTGCTCACGTCCAAGAAGGACCCGAGCAGCGGCGTGCTGGCCAAGACGGGCACAGGCACCAGGAAGAACGACGACGGGCCGCTCGGCTACGAGGTGCAGCTGCTGCTCGACGCGCAGGGTGCGTGCGGCTGAGACAGAGATGGCTGGGTAGTTGCCCTGTTGACATCGTTGTGCTGTGCTTTTCGGTGTGTGCAGAGCGCTTTTCGGTGGTGGCGGCGTGGGAGCTGAGCGAGAAGGAGCCGCCCAAGGGACAGCGCAAGCGGCGCGTCCTGCGGCTTTCTATCCAGCCAACGCCGGCGCTGCTGGAGCGCGAGGCGAAGCGCGCGCTCGCCCGGCCGGCCTTCGCGACGTGGTTGCTAGCCGGAGGACTGGGACTCGTCGCCGTGGGCGTGCTCGTCATGTACAACACGCGCAACCCGATCCCAGCGCCCAAGCCGCGGCGCCGCTCGAGCGACATCTGGGAGCTCGTGGACGAAAATGACAAGCCCATCAAGCTGGAGCCGAAGAAGACGCAGCAGCCGGCGCAGGACAAGAAGAACGACTAGAGCGTGACACGCGGCCAGCTGGATGGTACAGTACATGCGGAGGTCGCAGCCTTTTTTGAGACGAGTGTCAATGGAGTGTCTCTCTTGTTGCAATGCCCGTTAAAGGATCCTGCTGCGTTGCAAGCTTGGCTAGTCGCTACCCCGGCGCCGCGCAATTGCACGACACGACGGCACGAAGGTACATGTTGTAGCCATTACGGTGGCGGACTGCGCGCTCTTGAAGAGCGTCCGGTCCAAATCGCAGGAGCGTGTTCAACGTGGGTGGCGGATGCCTTCGCCTCAAATGAGAGTGAGCGCGCGGCTGCATGGACACGCAGCCAGCTTCTACCATTTTCACTACAGAGCCTCAAGCCGCGGTGCGTCAAGTATTACATCGCGTACTGACCTGTCTATTATGTCGGACAGCAGACCGTGCATGTGCATGTACAGTATTGTATCATCCAGCATACCATTTGTATGCTGCTCCATCTGCTGGTGCTTGACGCTGGTCGAAGTGCGCCGTATTCGCCGGCGAGGCAGTGAGTGGGGCCAGCTGGCGTCTGGCTCTCGCTGATTGGCTGATGCGATTTGCCTCTTTTCTGCCAATGGGCGCGCCGAGTCGCGCCATACTGGCGTTGAATCAGACCGACGCCCGCGCGCAGCCAGCCAAGCCACTCTGCATAATAACTCCCGGAGATCATGGCGACGCTGAGCGTGCTGGTCACGGGCTTCAGCGTGGTGCAGCCGGACTGCGCGGTGTTCCTGGGCACGGTGCAGCAGGGCGGCGGCGCGTCGTGGACGGTGTACCGGCCGTTCGAGGCCTTCCAGCGGCTGGGGCAGCAGCTCTCGCTCATCTTCGGGCAGGCCGTGCCCGCCTGCCCGCCGCGCGCGTTCGACGTGCGCTTCCCGGACTCGCTGGAGAAGGCGCGCGTGGGCCTGAGCATGTGGATGATGCAGCTGCTGCAGCACCCGCCCATCTTCCAGTCGCACGTGTTCGTGGACTTCGTGAGCGTCGACGCCAACGTGGCGCCCCCGGGGCTGCAGGGCGCGGCGGGCGCCAGCAACATCGGCGACCTCGACATGGACGAGATGTTCGACTCCACCACGGACGACGACCCGCGCTCGCACGACGAGCTGCACGATGACGACGTGGGTGGCACAAAAAAATCTGGGTGGAACTTGCTGATGGGTGTCTGACTGACGTATTTTTGGGTGGTTAAATTGATTTGGGTGTGTGTGGTGCAGATGTTCCAGTTTGACTACAACACGGACATGTCGGGCGCTGGTCTGGACCAGCAGACGCTGCTGGAGGAGACGCAGATGCAGCACGCGCAGCAGGTGCAGGAGCAGAGGAAGCGCAGCGAGAAGGTGAAGCTCGAGGACTTCGTCATGATCAAGGTCATCGGCAAGGGCAGCTTCGGCAAGGTGCTGCTGGTGCGCAAGCGCGACACGGGCCTCATCTACGCCATGAAGGTGCTGCGCAAGGAGAACATCATCAAGCGCAACCAGGTGGAGCACACGCGCACGGAGCGCCACGTGCTGGGCTACGTGCGCCACCCGTTCATCGTGGGGCTCAACTACGCCTTCCAGACGTCCGAGAAGCTCTACTTCGTGCTCGACTACTGCGCAGGGGGAGAGCTCTTCTTCCACCTCGGCAAGGTGCAGCGCTTCCCCGAGCACCGCGCGCGCTTCTACGCGGCGGAGATCACGCTCGCCATCGAGTACGTGCACAACCTGGACGTGATCTACCGCGACTTGAAGCCGGAGAACGTGCTGCTGGACGAGAACGGACACATCCGTCTGACGGACTTCGGCCTGTCGAAGGAGGGCATCCAGGACGACTTCTCGGGCGCCAACTCGTTCTGCGGCACGCCCGAGTACCTGGCGCCGGAGATTTTGAACCGCTCGGGCCACGGCCGAGCAGTGGACTGGTGGTCGCTGGGCGCGCTGCTGTACGAAATGCTCACGGGCTTGCCGCCGTTCTACTGCCGCGACCGCGACCGACTTTTTGAGAAGATCCGCAAGGGCGACCTGAGTTTCCCCAAGTATTTGTCGCCGAACGCCAAGGACCTGCTAAAGAGGCTGCTGGAGCGAGACCCGACGCGACGTCTGGGAACGGGACCCACCGACGCAGGAGAGATCAAGAACCACCCGTTTTTCGCAGAGATCAAGTGGGACGCGCTTGCAGGGGGTCAGCTGCCGCCTCCTTGGCGCCCGACGTTCTCGGGTGCGCTGGACACGTCCCAGTTTGACCGCGAGTTTACGGACATGCCCGTGGTGAGCCCCGACAACAACGTGCGCGGCATGGCGATGACGATGGGCCGACGACCTGCGAATGCGAACGCGTACGGCAGCAGTCTCACGGGCAATGACCCGTTCAAGGGCTTCACATACACGGAGGATTCCTATCTGCAAGACGGTCTTCCCGGTCGCAGCCCTGGCACGCGAGGAGGCGGCCGTGTCCGTCACCACAACATGTAACAAGGCTCAGTGTCGTATCACCAAAGAGGAAGCGGGATTCAATAGCAGAAGGAGGGGCAAGAGAAAGATTCGGGTATTCGAGTCGGCGAAAGCATCGTGTTGTGCTACGTGTAACAAGGCAATGCTGGTCGAGGGACGGCAAGTGCAGGAGCGAGGCGCCCGCCCTCAGGCTGTAGGGACAGGAAAGAAGGGAAGGTGACAAAGGGTATGTACATATATTTGCTGAACTTCCGCTGCAGCTCGCTAACGTCAATTAGAGAAAAGTTTTTGAGCATTTTAAGGCGCTTGACCCTTCACGTTCTTCACTTGGGTTCAGTTTCTGGGAAGGGAATCGACTGCAGTTCAGGTAGGGATTGTCGGGTGCGAGGCTTTGTGGACTTTGCTTTCGAAATGGTTGGCCATGACTCGAAAGAGCCGTTGAAACAATGCCGGTGAGTCCCTATCGAAGTGAGTGCCGGCCATGTGGTTCTTCTCAACTCGATGCACGTACCAGTTTCCACGCCTCAGCTTGGAGAAGTTGACAGGGTCCGTTGGGTCCAGGACTGACATGTGTCTTTGGTTGAAGGCAGCTCGGATATCCAGGTCTCGTTCCTCTACAAATCCTTTTGAAGTTGAAGCTGAGGCTTCGTTTGTTTCGAGTAACCCGCACACTGAAGACGCAGTTGATGTCGTCGACTCGGTATCACTGTCGGCGTCTTCCCTGGATGGCTTGTTGTCGCTGAATGAAGCCCAAGGTCGCAGCATCGAGTGGAGATTCACAGCCCCGTCATTTTCGCCCCACAGTTCACGATCGAAGCCGTCAAAAAGCATGGGGAGTGTGCGTGCGTGACGACGCATGACCAACAAGAGAGCATACAATGACGGGATTGAGGCGTAGTCCAGTGCTCGAACACGTTGGTGCAAGACTGGAAGAACCCCCAGCAAGCTGAGGATCGACAGAGTTGCCAACACTGTCTGCTCAGTACAGATACTAAATGCCGCAGCAAGTGTGAGCAGGACTACGAGTACACTCAACGCCATCTCGACACGGGGCACCGTGACGTGGCTGGACGTGGCGACCGAGACGAGGAAGATCTTGTCCATGTGGACCAACTGGGCGTTGCGTTGCATGCGCTCTCGAGGCAGGATGTTGAACACTGCCAGGTCGGTGGAGCTGTTGATGCGTCCGTAAGGTGACAGGATCTCTCGGAATGAGGTCACGCACTGCCACTGCGGCATCTTGAAGTCGAACACTCGACGCAGCACGGGCCAGTCCGTGTGCAGCTTGAACCAGACACCCAAGGCCGCCCCGATGAGGTGGCCAAGTGAGTACGGCACCATGTGCTGTTCGTGCAGTCCGAAGAGATGCGTGACGGTCGAGCCTGTGAGCGGCCCAGCGATGGACACCAGGCTGACAACCCACCGGTAGTCGCTACCGACCCCGAAGAAGTCGGAGCAGACCAATTGGTACAGCTCCAGTGCTGTGGTGCCTCCGAAGCTGTGACCTACCAGATGCACGGGGTTGGACGCACTCCACTTCGGATGCAGTGGAGCGTCGAACGTGGCGCCGTAGCGGTCGTGGCCAGCCTCACGACTGTGCTGCTCGCCGTAGTCGACGCGACCTCCGAAAAGCTGGTAGAAGGCCTCGCAGGCCCGGTCGTGGTCAGAGGACAACGCCCCCACGTCCACCATGAGGTGGTTCTGGTTCATCTCGCGCAGGGCCTTCTCCGGCCAGTATGGGGACCAGGTATTCCACAGCGGACGGGTTTTGCCATAACCGAAGACACCGTGGATCAGCACGACTGGGTGCTTGGTGATGGTGGTGGTTGTCATCGTGAGGATATTGCAGGACTTCTGCTGGACGATTGCAATGCTGCTGGACGCTGAATGGGGAGTGAGTCATTGGGTCGGACGGCCGTTGCAACTCATAAGAATGTTTGCTTGCATTGTCGGACCTGATGGAGGTTGCGCCAGCGCAGGGAAGGCCGTCGAATTCGCCAACGTCAAAGATAGGCCTGCGATGATCGCTTAACAAGATGGCCCTGCGTTCTACCAGACGACATGACATGCGCTGCAGATTTATTCTCGTGCGGCCAGAACGGTGGTTTTGATAAGTTTGGTCTGGACACTTTTGTATTGTTGCCTGTAAATGAGTCTTTTGCGTGGTCATTGCAAAGAATGGATGCACACTATCACCAGCTCTGGTTTTGACCAAGCCTTCGAAATATGTCAACAGACATGGTGCTCGTGGCTATTGTTTTTCAGAAGTGGAGTCGTGTGGTCCTGTTCGTATTCGCTGACGAATGTACAGCTTTGGCGACAACGACGTCCGGCAAAGTGCGTACGTGCCACCTGTACCGGTGATCCTCCTCCAGACGAGTTTTCTTGAAAACTACTGGTAGCTGCCTTCATTGGCGTGGAAATACAGCATCGAGTGGGTGTTCACAGTATGAATCACACTGCCATCGAAGACCGGTGGCAAATTTCAGGCGTGGCGATGGCGTGTCGATTTGAAAACGTCTACTGTAGAATCGGCAGCATCAACGTAGTTTGAACCAGCTCGGTGGTTGTTCGAGGTCAAAGACCCCACGATGTGGTTCTTGATCAGCGTGTCCAGGCCACTGGTGGATGAACTGGACGTTGACAAACAATGACAAATAATGGCGAACGGTAGATCACGAGTTCTTGGGCTTAACGAGGTCAGCTACTGTCTACATATAACGTGCACTATACGAATTTCTGCGCTCGATTCAGCTGTAGAATGGAGCGCGCATGCTGGTGCTGCTGCCGTGGCGATAGATTTGATGGGTTTCGCCGTCGGTAGAGCAATTGGACTTGGCGTCCTGCCGCTCGTACTCCTTGCTCATCAGCGTGAACAAACTCTTGTACAAGTCGGCAGCGTTGCTGTCCCAGTAGGTTCCTGCGAGGTGGTTGCTGTCGACGCGGTAGACGTACCAACGCCCCTTTTCAAAGCGTCTGGGGCCGTGCGACTGCTGCTCGTCGTCCGTGTCTCGGTTGAATCCGTCGATGGAGATGTGGGATTCGCAGCGAGCCAGGGCTGCGTCTTTCAACGACGAAGTGGACGACGTCACTCGCAGGGACGGAGCTGGCGGACATGAGTCGCTGCTGTTGATCTCCTTCTCCATCTCCTGTGGCGAAGGGAACCAGGGTCTCAGCATCGAGCGGATATTCACCACACCGTCATTGTGCTCCCAGCTGCCGGCCTCGAAGCCGTCGAAGATCATGGGGAGGCTCCTGGCACGACGTCGAATGAGCCACTTCAGGCCGTACATCGTCGGCATCTTGGACACGTCGAGCTTCTTGAGTTTGTACAGCAGGTAGCCTAGAACCAGCACGCTGGCCACGGATCTCACGGTGCGGTTCCTTCCCAGAGTCGGCCACCACCTCGGGAATCGCCCCCAGCGCAGCAGTATCAACAGTGCGATCGCGACCCCTTCACCAAAAGGACGGTGAACCGTCCTGGGCGACGTGGTGATACTCAGCAAGTGCAGCTTGTCCATGTGCTGCAGCTCGGCGTTGCGTGAGATGCGGTGCTCCGGCAGCGTGCCATGAAAGACCAGGTCACGCGACGAGTTCACCGGTCCGTTGGCCGTCAGCAAGTCCTTGAGCGAGTACCTTCTCCAGTGGTCCATGTGCAGATCCGCCGCGCTCTTGAGCACGGGGAACTTCCAGTACAACTTGATCCACGAGGTCAGCACGATCGCCAGCAAGTGGACGGGCCCTCCATGAACCACCTCGCCGCCTTCCATGCCGATCACGTGGGTCAACGTCGAGCCGGTCAAGGGCCCAGCGATGCACGTGATGCTGGCCACCCACCGGTGCGAGCTGCCGACGCCGAAGAAGTCCGCGCTCAGCATCTGGAACAGCTCGATGGCCGTCGTGGACCCGAAGCTGTGGCCCAGCAGGTGCACGGGGTTGTCTTCACTCCACTTGGAATGCAGCGGCGTGTCGAACTGCTCCCCGTAGCGATCGTGGCCTAAAACCCGCAGAAATGGCCCGTTTTCAGTGGGAATTTCAAGCTCCGGTACACTGCGTTCTACCTGTGTCAGTGGAGTGCTGGGCCCCGTAGTCCACGCGCCCCCCCACCAATTGGTAGAAGACTTCGCAGGCCCGATCGTGGTCGGACGAGACCCCGCCGACGTCCACCAGCAGGTGGTTTGGGTTCATCTGCTGCAGCTCTCGCTCGGGCCAGTACGGGACCCAGCGGCCCCACAGCGGACGTTGCCGCCCGAAGCCGAAGACGCCTGTGCACAATTGAAGGATGAGGGTGATGCAACCGATGCAAACACATAGAGAGATAAGCTGGAATGTTTTTCTGTTACCGTGGATGAGGACGACGGGGAACTTGGTGCGCGCGTTCATGGAGGACACGGGACTCGAGTGGCGCCGACCAGTGACCGGTCGGAGAATGATATCCCGCTCGACTTCAACGAGTCTGGCGTGAAGTGGGCCGGCCAATCAGCGGTCCGACGCTGGATTCAGAATAAATAATTGTACAGTCTTCTGCTTCAATAAAGAACACCGAGCAAATTATATCCTGCAGGATTGTATTTACGCAGTTATCAAGCCACTACGTCTTTGGACCTCTTATCGAGCATTAACCTTTAGAGTTATATATATATCAGGTGTTCTTTATTGAAGCAGAAGTCTGTATTTTCAATACAATATATTGGCTGCCTAAACATTCGGATGCCAGTACAATAATTTAAGTTTCTTAAATAGTCACGAATGCAATTTAATTGTAGTTTTAAAATTAAAATATTCATAAATGTTTATATCAATTTTAATTGGCCAAAATAGAGAATTTAAAAATTATATTTTTAGGCTAAATTAAACAAAAAGCTTAAATAAAAAAATGGAATTTCTAATAGAATAAATGTCATTTCTAATAAGATAATCATTTTGATGTATTATAAATATTTCAACCAGAATAAATATTTGTATTACAAACAAATTATTTCGGGTTTCCAACCAGAATTGAGACTTTTGAAGAGTCTTCTGAAAAATACTTATGTCACGAGTGACTACCACAGAAGTATTTTGGTTTTGCAGCAGGAAACGAATCACCACCGTGCAGAACGTTGTTTAAATATCTTCTCCACTCCTCTCTCGTCGTTTGAAATTTTCTATCAGCGTCTGTAGAATCTGCGCAGAATATATATGGACAGCTGCAATATGCAGCTTTTGCAACCAGTAGGGCCACGATTAAATTTCTCCTTTATCTTTTCACGGGAGGCGTGGTTCTCTGGATATTTATATCCAGAGTTTCTACCGTCATCGCCGAATCTCGAAAATCCTTTATGAACGCATAATTGTGTAATTTTGTAATACCACAATAAGATAGATGATACCTCTCCGGTCCGGAAAAGTTCTCTGTTGGTGGGGAGATAAACTCTATTTCGCTAAATACAGAGGCATGCACATGATTTTCTTTACGCAATATCTACTCGGAGTTGGGTCTGGTGGGCGTACTTTATGGTAGCTAGATGCCTAACTTCTGGGGGGCGTGGGACTTGAGTGCTCAAATTCTTGGGACCACCAAGTCTTGAAGCTCGGATTGAAAACCCGGTGTGCTTTGGAGACTAAAAAAACAGCTATTGGATACTTGTGCAAAATACAAATAGGTCGGGGAGCGCACTCAGTCGTGTTCTTGCGCTATCAAGACATCTTTCACGGGCACTCGTTTTAGCACACGCTCACTTGAATCAGTGCTTATGACGATTTCTATCACTGGCATCACACGTTCACTTGGAATCGGTGTTTATGACGACTCCTCTTCCAACTCCTCTTTCGGGCAACGTTGGCTGTAGTGCTGCTTGCTGAGAAGAACGGAAATTGCAGAATGAATTGAGGCGTAAGTCCTAATCGGCTATCCCTAGTGCTCTACGCCTCCTGCGCAGATCAGCAACATGCAGTCATGAAGAAGGTCACCCATCCAGAGATTGCTAGTAACATTGACGGCGTAGACTGTCGTTCTCTTGCTGCGCGACGTCCACGTCGCCGCGATCATTGTTGGCTTCGCTCTGTGTCGGCCTGATTGGCAAGTTTACGTGCTGACTCGGGTACACTGCCCACCCCCCTGGTATCCCGCTCGTCGACGCCCCGTGGATGATCACAGTCTTGTACATCATTCGTCTAGGAGCAAGCTGACGCCCCCGACGTCGACGAACACTACAGTTTCCGTACCGATCTTAGATTATCTCAGCGGTCGGACATATTTTTCGGTCCAATCGAGCCCCTTAAGACGAAAGCTAAAATAAGTTGGCGTTGAGAGGATAGCCCCCTATTGGGAGGATCAATTCCCCGACTCAACTAAGCTCTTGACCACTTGGAATCGGGGAAAGTCGTCCTGGTTATCGAGCTTCGATCCCTCTAACGAAAACAAGTCAGAAAAATTAGATTTTTTTAGTATTTTTTAAGACCGAAGAGTCAAGTATAGACCCTGGTAAATTTAAAACACTCTATACAACTCACCAATGGGAGCATTAAATCTCTCTCAAGTCTCAACCGCGAGACTTTTGAGATAAAACTGGTGTTTGTTAGAGTGGTGTTAGAATCCTACCACTACTTCACAAGTCCGTAAATCGAGGCAATAATCTGGCGCCATGCTAGGCCTCGTCACCCGATAATAATACTAGGATATACAATAAATATAAAACATATTGTATCGGAACAGTGATCGCCGACGTGGCGTGTTGGCCGTTCGCCACGTCGGAAGTGAGCTCACTCCCTGGCCGATCTGTAGCAATCCTCGCCGCCACCTGCTCGACGAAGAGGCAATCTCAGTGCCGTGAGACTCCGAGGATATCCACCGTCCGTCCTCGTCTCTGCCCACTTTCTCCGCCAATCACACATCACAAATTACTTTTCCACCAATCGCTGCTTGCGTCGAACTCGCACTTAGTCGGGTTGACTCATTACCACTCCGATTATCATCTTCCTTCCCTTCGAAGTTAGTTAGTTCTCTACCATCGGCGGCGCCATCCCTCCGTCCGCCGCCCGCCCGCCATGGACACGCCCATGCACGCCATCAACGAGTCCAGCCTCATGCTGGGCAACACCACGGGCCACGCGCAGGTGCTAGGGCTGCCGCTCAACTGGGTGGAGACGCACCGCGCGCCGAGTCTGCTGCTGGCCTTCGCGTGCTGCGTGGTGGCCACGCTGCTGAGCGCGTACAACATCGTGCAGCACCTGGCGCACTACTCGCGGCCGCAGCTGCAGCGCTACATCGTGCGCATCCTCGTGGTGGTGCCGGTCTACGCGCTGGGGTCGCTGCTGTCGCTGACGTTCGTGAACCAGGCGCTGTACTTCGACTCGATCCGCGACTGCTACGAGGCTTTCGTGGTCTACAGCTTCCTGGCGCTCGTGCTCAGCTTCGCCGGCGGCGAGTCCGTCTGCGTGCTCAAGATGCAGAGCGAGCCGGACATCCGCCACCCGTGGCCGCTGAGCCTGTGCTTCGACCCGCTCGGACGCGACGGCCGCCTGCTGCGGCTCTGCAAGCGCGCCACCATCCAGTTCGTCTTCATCAAGCCCATCTTCGCGGCGCTGTCGCTGCTCATGCTGGCCTGCGGCAAGTACCACACGCTCGCGTACCAGCTCATCCTGGCCGTGGTCTACAACGTGTCGTACTCGCTGGCGCTCTACGGCCTGTGGCTCTTCTACCTGGCCACGAGGCACATCCTGCAGCCGTTCAACCCCGTGCTCAAGTTCTTCGCCGTCAAGAGCGTCGTGTTCCTCACCTTCTGGCAGAACAGTCTGCTGGACTTCATCCCGGGCATCACCAACGAGCAGACCTTCGCCTGGAAGGACCTCATCCTGTGTGTGGAGATGGTGCCCTTCGCCTTCGTGCACCTGCTGGCCTTCAACTCGAGTCAGTTCAAGAAGAACCTCGACCGCCTGCCGGACTCGGAGGTGCTCAACAACATGAAGGAGGTGCTCAGTCTCTCGGACATCCTGGCGGACGCCTACCACAACTTCATGCCGTCCTACCGCGACTACATGCTGCAGCGCGGCGGCGAGTCCACCGGCCGTGCTCGCGGCAAGAACAAAGCATCGGGCTTCGGCGACACGTCCTCGTCCGAAGGCAGTCCGACGCCCATGGCGCACTCCAACCCGCGCGTCCCGCGCTTCGTGATCGACGACGAGGACGACGACGAGATGGAGGAAATCGACCTCGAGTCGAACGTCAGCACTGCGACGTCGTCCGCTGAACTGCCGACATCAACGAAGAACGCGGTGCCTGAGCTGAAACTGCCACCGACGAAGGAGGCAGAAGACGATAATGAAGCGGCCGCGGACGTCATCATGGCCAACCCGCAAGACGATGACCAAGTCAAGAGTGAAGAGGCCGCCCTCGAGGACGGTACCGCCAGCCCAGTGACTGATCAACGGCCAGCACCGTCGGTAGAGGCTCCAACCCGACAACGATCCAGCAGCTCGCCAAGTGCCGCCAGTGCTCATGAACGCACGCGGCACAACGAGGACAGCGCGACTTTGTAGACAGAAAGCCCGCTGCTGTAGCTAGTTAGTACTTAAGTAAAATCTTATCGTAAGCTTATCGCTATCACCAACTTATACAAATTGCCATTTCATCAATGAAGTTCAAAGCAGCCCTCGAGCAACACGTCTGCGGTCCAGTCAGATGAGATACATGTAATGGCGTTGCTTCCTGCACCCAACAACTCTTGACAGGAGTGTTGTGGTGCGCGTACTGGCACCGACTGCTATGCCACTCCGAGATGGCCAGCGTAGTCTCAGAATGGGTCTGTTGCGACCAAATCTACTCGAGCAGAGCTGCCATGCCCTTTGCGTGCTTCACGCGGCGCGTCTTCAACCAAGACTCTTTTGGTTGATTGAAGTCGGTCATCACCGATCCGCACTGGAACTTTCTTCTCAAGGACCAATCACAGCGCGGCGCTCAAAACTTCCAGTCCAGAGACCTCGACCTGGATGACGACGACGACGTAAAATGGGTCCGTTAAAAGGGTAATTTTAGGGTCTCAAAAATGTGGGCAGCGTTACAGTACAAGTAGAGCACTTTCTCGTTCAAAATGGGCCTTCAATTGATAAAATGCCCATTTCAGCGCCTCTGCCGTACCCATAATTCGTGCGTCATCGCGACGATAGGACGTATACCGGCGGTCTTGCAGTCTTGCGCTTCCTGCGCCGTCGCCACCGCCTGATTGCAGTTCACTCCTGCATTTGCCGTCTCGCGCACTCACACCCTCCACCTTCTCCTCCTCCAGCAGTTACAGCAGCATGGGCACCGACATCCAGAAGATCCACGTGGCCAACCCGGTCGTGGAGCTCGACGGTGACGAGATGACGCGCATCATCTGGAAGGACATCCGCGAGAAGCTGGTGCTGCCCTTCCTGGAGCTGCAGATCGAGTACTACGACCTGGGGCTCGAGCACCGCGACGCCACCAACGACGAGGTGACGCTCGAGGCCGCGCGCGCCATCAAGCGCCACCACGTGGGCATCAAGTGCGCCACCATCACGCCCGACGAGGCGCGCGTCGAGGAGTTCGGGCTCAAGAAGATGTGGCTCAGCCCCAACGGCACGCTGCGCAACGAGCTGGGCGGGACGGTCTTCCGCGAGCCCATCGTGTGCAAGAACGTCCCCAAACTCGTGCCCGGCTGGAAGGAGCCCATCGTGATCGGCCGCCACGCCTTCGGCGACCAGTACAAGGCCATCGACTTCGTGGCCAACGAGCCCGGCACCTTCAAGCTCACGTTCACGCCCGCGCGCAGCGGCGCCGAGCCCGAAGAGTACCATGTGTACGACTTTAAGGGCGCGGACGGCGGCGTGGGCATGGGCATGTACAACACGGCCGAGTCCATCACGGGCTTCGCCAAGTCGTGCTTCGAGTACGCGCTGGAGCGCAAGATGCCGCTGTACATGAGCACCAAGAACACGATCCTCAAGCGCTACGACGGCCGCTTCAAGGACATCTTCCAGAGCATGTACGAGAAGGCGTACGAGGCGCAGTTCAAGGCCGCCGGCATCTGGTACGAGCACCACCTGATCGACGATATGGTGGCGCAGTGCCTCAAGTCCAAGGGTGGCTTCGTGTGGGCCTGCAAGAACTACGACGGCGACGTGCAGTCCGACATCCTCGCGCAGGGCTTCGGCTCGCTGGGGCTCATGACCAGCGTCTTGCTCACGCCCGATGGCCAGACGCTGGAGGCCGAGGCCGCACACGGCACCGTCACGCGCCACTACCGCGTGCACCAGAAGGGCGGCGAGACCAGCACCAACTCGATCGCGAGCATCTTCGCCTGGACGCGCGGGCTGCTGCACCGCGCCAAACTGGACGGCAACAGCCAGCTCAAGCGCTTCTGCGAGGAGCTCGAGGCCTGCGTCGTGGACAGCGTCGAGGCCGGCCAGATGACCAAAGACCTGGCGCTGCTCATCCACGGCGCCGACTTGAAGCGCGAGCACTACCTCGACACGTTCCAGTTCATCGACCAGATCGCCGCCAACTTGCGCGCGCGCCTGGCCAACCAAGAGTAACGTTAAGGCGGGCTCTGTCGTCCACCCAGTAAATAATCCCCATCAAATGAACTCAATCAACTCAATACCCACTTCAACTTCCACTTGCGTTTCAACAAGCAGGTCAAACCGCAGAAAATGGGTACACAGTCTGTACCCATGTCCTTCTATCGAGGTACTCGTCACTCATCTGAACCTCTCTCTGTTCTCGGATCGAGTGCGCATTCATTCTTCCAGAACCTGCCGAGATGAGTGCGCGCAGCTCCTTGAGCGACGCCAGCGCGGACGACGACGAGTTCCTGAGCGCGGCCTTCGACGAGCTGGAGGCGGAGGAGCAGGCGGCGCTCGTCCGCGGCGACTTCCTGCGCGACAGCGACGCGTCGTCCCCTTCGTCGGCCGCCCAATCAGCAGCAGGAGCAAGAGCAGGAGCAGGAGGAGGCGCGCGCAGATCCAACGCCGCGCGCATGCTGGAGGCGCTCAGCCACGAGGCGGACGCCGCGGGCGTGCCGCAGTCGCTGCGCGGGCTGCTGGAGCAGCTGCAGGGCGATGGCTCCGGACTCGGCGGCCTGTTCCCCTTCTCGCAGCTACTGGGCGGAGGCGCGGGCGGCGCGCGCTTCCAGCGGCTGCTGCCGCAGCTCGCGGCCGACCAGCCCGTGCACGCGCAGATGGAGGCGCTGTCGGAGCTCTGCGAGACGCTGTCCATGTCCTCGGAGGAGGCGATGGCCGTCTCGGGCTTCAGCGTGGACGCCTTCGTGCCCGCCGTGGTGACGCTCATCCGCGTGCCCAGCTCCATGGACGTGCTGCTGCTGGCGGCGCGCGCGCTGTCCACGATCCTGGAGCTGTTCCCGGGCGCGGGCGTCACGAAGGCCGCGGCCGAGCGCGTCATCCCGTCGCTCTGCGAGAAGCTGCTGGAGATCGAGTACATGGACGTGGCCGAGCTGTCGCTGCAGATCCTGGAGCGCATCGTCTGCAAGGCGGAGGCCGCGCTCAGCAGCAGCAGCAGCAGCAGCTCGAGCACGCCGGCGCAGCTCTGCGCGCAGTTCCGACTGGAGGTCATCCAGGAAAACGGCCTCGTGGCGCTGCTGCAGTTCGTCGACTTCTTCCCGCTCGAGATCCAGCGCCGCGCCGCGCGCATCGTGTGCCAGCTCTGCACGGACTTCCCCCTCTCGATGGAGGGCAAGCTGCGTCAAGGCCTGCCGTATATGACCAACTTGCTGCGGTCGTTCGACAACGAGATTCTGCAGAGCAGCTTCGCGGGGCTCCAGAAGCTCGGAGAGAGCACGGCGTTCTCAGAGAACGCGGACTTTGCGTCCGTGGTGGCCACGGACGAGATCTGCGGCTTGCTTCTGAACAAACTGATGTCCTACGCCAGTGTGGAGGGATCCGCGGGGGGCAGCGCGTCGTCGCAGCTCTCGCCGACGGGTTACACCAGCATGCTGCGCTTCCTGTCGTGTCTGCTGTCTTGTGTTCCGAGTGATATGAGCGCGGCGTCGGTCTTGTCGAGTGCGTCGCATTTGCGCTTCGTGAAGCTACCGCCGATCGTGACGGCGCTGCTGGCCAAGCCCGAAGTGATCTCCGAGAACCAGCTACTGCGTGAGACGTTGAAGCTGATCATTGTGGTGCTCCCCATTGCAGAAGAACTCACCTCGACGGACGTCATTCCTCCTGAAATGCTCGCCTTGGCGCATGGAATTCTGCCGCTGATTACTCGGGTCTACGACGTGACTTCGCGGACCGATCTGCGTTACGACTGCCTCGGTGTCATTTTCAGAAGCTGCTCATTGGTGCATGCCAGCCAGCAGCCTTTCACAGCCCAAGAACGTACCGAGCTCTCCCGACTCGCCGCCTTCCTGGCCCGAGTACTGCGACCCAAGCGTAATGGCTCGACTGCAACCTGTGTGTCTGCGCTGGTGAAGGCTGAGAAGGATTTCGTACCCGCGCAACTTGCTTTGCGAATTATCGAGGTGCCTTTGTTGCATGCTTGCGCGCAGGAGGCGGCGAAGGACATTTTTGAGCGCCATGGAGTTGCAAGTATCATTCGCTTCTACGCTTCCAGCCCTAAGGAGGATGACGCGGCTGAAACTGATCTGCAGGAAATCCAAACTACTTCAGCCCGGCTTGTTCGTGAGTATTTCGGCGATGACAGTTCAATCGTTAGCGTAATGGCTCAGCTGGAGAACCTCGTGGGCGAGCTTCAGACAACATTGACATCCACCAGCACAACTGAAACTGACCAGCCCTCGTCACTGTTCGATGCACTGCTGAAGCTACGGAATTTTGTTGCCCAAGGAGACGACTTCCTGACCGCCCATGAAATCGCGTGCAGTGGTCTTGTCAAAGTACTCATACAGATCCTATCGACCGATCAGGGCCAGCAAGACTTTGCTCAAGTGCTGGAAGCACAAAGTGATGAGAGCGACGGATCAGATTTCGTGGCATCGCTTTTGCGGTGCTTGCAGGATGCCATCTCTTCGGAAAAGGATGTGCTCTCGGTTTCTGCCACCGACGCATCATCGGCTGACATGGGACTTTCATCGGGGAGCGTCGCGACTGACTTGGATCAATTGACTCAGCACATCAAGATTCACGTACTGATTGAGGAGACAAAGCCTGCGACGGAGCCAGACAATGAAGATCAAAGCACCCAGCAGGTAGACTCGCGCGAGGAGCAGGAAACAGAGGAAACCCCTCTTCGATGGATGAAGAAAACTGCAGCGAAGCGGAATGGAAGTAACTACAAGTTGAACAAGAGCACCGTGCATGATACGGTTGTGCTCGTAGAGCCCCTTGCAAGGATCGAAACGATAGAGGACTTCATCGCCGACAAGCTGTTTGGCAGGGGAGGAAATGCTGAATCCATTATAGATGAGATAACGGGCGCGGGTGCTGAGAGTGAAGAAGGGGGAGAAGACGAGAGCGGAGAGTTCGCAAATGATGTCGTGAAACCACGGAGAGTGATAGCGACGTACAAGGAGCAGATTCTTCCGCCGGACATGAGCATTCTTGAAGCGATTGTCAAGTTCGGAGGCCTGAAAGCGGATGGCAAAGTTAATGCGGAGCGGACTGACTCTGCGACTGTGACTTCGTCGTCATCTCGATCTCGTATTTGGACATCGGCATCTCATGATGTCACGTTCCGAGTGGCAGCTAGTTCTTCTGAAGATGCCATCAGCTGGGAGTCTGCCGGTGAAGACGCCAAAATCGAAGCGGCGTTTACGGCTACGTCGGACGCAGCGGTGTCAGTTGTGACTGGCCAGTGGTGGGATGACGTGTGGGACTTGCTGCTACTGCTGAGGCTTGTGCGTAACCAATGCGTTGGGAAATCGTTCGGTGCGCCGCTCAATTTCGTGAACAGCTATCTCAGCCTCCAAGTGCGGCGCGCTTTGCAGCAGCCTGTTCGTGTGGTGACGAACTCCCTCCCGGAGTGGTGTTTCCGTCTGGTGAATGAGTTTGCGTTCGTGCTCGAGTTTGAAACGCGGTGCCATTTCATGTACGCGACGACGTGTGGATGTTCGAGAGCGATTCAGTATTTGTGTCGGTCGGTGTGGAGGAAGGCCGTGATGGAAGAACCAGCCCCAGTCCAACAGACGCGGCCAAGCACTAGCAGCGGCCGGCGGCGCTACCGCGATGGATCGAGTCGCTCCCGGACATCCGGCTTAGACAACATTTCTCAAATGGTAAAGCTTCCTCGACTGAAAGTGCGAGTGGCACGGTCTCGTCTCCTGCAATCGGCAATGAAGTTGGTGGCAATTTACGGTGGAAAGAAGGCAGTGATCGAGATTGAATTTCTCGGTGAAGTCGGAACGGGTCTAGGACCAACGACGGAATTCTTCACACTTGTCTGCCAGCAGATTCAGTCGAAGCAGTTGCAGTTGTGGAGAGATGACGATCGTGTAGGGGCAACGTCCGACTCAACAGATCCGGAGCAAAAGCGTGAAGCTGTTGGAGATGATGTAGACACCTCCAAGACCATCCAAGCCAAGAACTCTTTTGCAATTAGAGGATATCATCGTGTCGCAGTGTACCATTGCTCGAAGTGCAAGGCGCTACACATTCCGAGCTGTTCGGTGCACCATCAACTGCTTACACACGAGAAGAAGGCTGCAGACAAGGAGAGAAGCGACAGCGACACAACTGAAGCCAAAGCCAAGAGCGGTTCTTCTTCCAAATCAGCTTGGCGGAAGGTATCAAGAAATTCCGTTCCGCAGTGTGCGCAGTGCTTAGACGACCATGACTGGCACTCTGCTGCGGCGTCGTGTGAGTGCAAGCCGAGTTCTGATGTGGAGAGCAAGCCGGAAGACAGCGGCGGCAAGACAAAGACATCAGCTGGGTGCACACTCAAGTGGTGGATCTTAAGTGACGAGGAAGTGCAGTATCTCGCCAAGGTGTTCCCGCGTCATACGAAGAAGGTGAATCACCCCGTGCTGCAGTGTGCGCACTGCGATACGGTGAACTTCCCTGGCACGGACGCCGGCATTGTGGTGATGGATGGAGATCGCATGGTCTCGCGCTCTGGCCGCCGGATGTTCGAGCGGGATTACCGAGCTGTGACTAAGCACGTATCCCCTCTATGCGAAGGCACACCGCTGACTGTAATGACGTCAGCGATCACTCGAAGCGACGTGGATATGCTCGTGGAGAAGCTCGCGCAGAGCCCGGAGGTGCTGGAGTCGGAGGTGGAATCCCTCAACTATCTCAGTGAAGCTGCTCTCTCCGGTGGCAACGTGGGTGGAGGGCCGCCTGTGACGGCTCCGTTTGGCTTGTATCCGAAGCCGTATCGCAACGATCTCGCGCTGGATGACGCAAAGTTGTCTGAGTCAAGTGAGACTTCGAGTTTGGAAGCAGATGCATCGTCTCTCAGTGGGGACGAGGTGGATGTGTTGACATGGTTCCGATTCTTGGGCCGCTTTGTGGGGCAGGCGATACTGGACGAGCGGCTGCTGAATCTGCCGTTCGCTCGGCCGTTCCTGCGCGCGCTGCGCGGCGAGAAGTTGGTGGGCAGCGGCGTGAGCGTGGAGAAGTCGCTGTCGTTCGTGGAGGAGCTGGATCCTGCCGTCGCCAACTCGCTGCGCTACCTGCACGATCTCGCCTCCAAGTACGAGGCGTCGAGTGAGTCGGCGGAGGTGGCTGCGTGGACGGAGGAGGTGGATTCTCTGTGCCTCTCGTTCACGATGGTCGGCGCCGACGAGATTCCGCTTGAGGCCGGTGGCGAGGACGTGTGTGTCACGCTGGACTCGCTGCGCCGGTATGTGACACTGAACCTCGAGTTCCTGCTGGACCGAACGATCAAGAGCCAAGTGCAGGCGTTCAGACAAGGCTTCGAGCAGATCTGCGGCCAGCTCTTTGTGTTCCTGCAGGCCTTCGAGGTGCACGAGCTCGAGGCGCTGCTGAGCGACCGCGGCACCGGCAGCAGCATGTGGGATCGCGACGGCGTGGATCTGCGTGAACACATGGTGTGCGACCACGGCTACACGGCGGACAGTCGTGCGATCGCCCACCTCGTGTCCATCCTGTGCGAGCTGACGGTGGACGAGCAGCGGCTCTTCGTGCGCTTCGTGACGGGCGCCAACCGCCTGCCGCTGGGCGGTCTACGCAGACTCGAGCCCAAGCTCACGGTCGTGCGCAAGCTCACGGAGGCGGGCGGCGCCTCGGACGAGAACGACGCCGTGCTGCCGTCGGCCTCCACGTGCACCAACTACCTCAAGCTGCCGGACTACTCGACGCGCGAAGTCATGAAGCAGCGGCTGCTCTTCTGCATCCACGAAGGCCAGTGCAGCTTCCACCTCTCGTAAGCCCAAGGAAGGATGACGACGGCGATGACATCCAGCGAGCGTGCCGACGCGAAGGTGACCCCGTGCCAGCTGGCGCTCCGGGCTGGGTTAAATGAGCATTGAATGGGGCCTCCTTTACCGAACATCCAGCGCTTCCTTCCTTCTGGTGGTCAGTGAGGCCTCCCCCTCCGCCTCCCAAAATGGTCTTTAAGCCCTGCTCTGCCTGTTGACGAACTCGACGGTTGAATGAAGTGAGCTACTGAAGTGGAATTGAGACGTACGTTTGGGATAAATACTGGTAGTTGCATATACGTTACAGAGGTTGATGGGCTAGTCGATCATGGAGTGTATTTCGTGCATGGGAGACCCTTCACTTCGGATCGCCGACAAATACCCGTCCGTGGACCTACTGTAGCAAAAGTACGTGGTGTCTGTGTGTCTACGCTCGACTCGATAAATAAACAACCAACTGGCGCGCGCGACTTGCTCACCGCCGCGCCGGCCAGCTCCGCTCTTGAGGCTCTCAAATCCTCAAAACCTCAAGTGTCTGCTGGCGCCACCTGGAGCAGGAGGCTGCAACTCGCCCTCCTTCCATCCGTCTCCGTCTCTATCTCTTGGCTTGGCCTCCTGCCCGAGAGGTCATAGACCGAGTCCGTCTCCAAGCCCGCGAGGGGGTTGCGTCGTTTGCTTGTCTCTCTCTCGCAGCCCTAGCAGCACTGCTGACTGCGGCGCAGCTCGTCCTGCGAGTACCAGACGCGGCGCTTGTAGTCGGCGTCGAAGCTCGAGCGCGCGGGGATCTCCACCACGTTCACGTCGTCGTCGAAGCTGATGCGGCGGTCGTGGCTGCACGCGCGGATGCGCAGGATGCCGTCGTCCTCGTCGTCGTCGTCCGTGTCGTCGTCCGTGTCGGCCAGCGAGTCGCACGTCGACGTGCGCGCGCGCGCCTTCTTGGGCTTGAGCGCGTCCACCGCGCGCGGCTTGCGGGGCGGCGCGCCCTGCATGGCGATGGCCATCCAGTCGTCCGCGTCCTCGTCGTCGCTGCCGTCCACACGGAAGTACTCGCGCACGTTGACGACGCTGCGGGTGCGTTGACGCATTCTGTTCTTTTTTTTGGGCTTTTGGGGCACGGGGTGGAGCCCTTTTGGGTCCTGTGCTGAGTGAGGCTGAGGCTGAAGTACCGACTGAGAGGTGCGCTTTTGGGCCTCGAGAGGAAGGAAGAGCACTGTGTCGCCACGAGTCCTTTCGGTAAATGAATGAGTAGAGAAGACCGGCCGGGGCGACCAGCAATGACAGGGCGACGACGCCGCGACGAGCGGCCGACCAGACGAGGCAAGTTCCGACCCCTAGCCCGCGTTCTATTTTTGCGCGCGCGCGACTCGGTTTCACTATGAGCTGATGCCGTCGCGTTGTGCTGCCAGCCCCTCTTTCTGCGCGCCGGCTGGGCCCCGCGGGGTGGGGAATCCACCGCCGCTTGCTGTCGCAGTGACCCGGAAAAAAAGTTGTTACTGAAATAGTGGTCCTCAGTTCTGGCAGCAGCAACATAGCGCAAAACCAAATGGCACTGGGTTTCATCCAATCAGAGTCTTGGTCATTCTCACTCTCACTGAGAACCCCTTTTGCATGCACGCTACGCAGCAACTTGGGGCACTGCTCGTTGCCATATCCATTTTGGACCTCCATATATTTCACTAAAGCCGATTCGGCTTCTCTTTTCCGTGGCTTCTCCGCCGTGAGACTGACTAGAGAGCTGCACACTAAGCGGTCTCATAGATGCATTAGGTCCATCGCTGTCGCCCAGCATGCGTTGGTAGTCTAGGCCTTCTTCCACGTCGAGGACAGGTGCCGCGAGGGTGCGAGCTCTGAAAGGGGGGGAGGTGCTTGTGCTACAGCATATTCGCTTTGATGGTGAACATCCTTGTTGCTGCTGCCGTGCTATGCTGCACCAAAATCGAGGCAGGATAGAAAGTGGTCGGCAGCAAGACCGCGACCGTATTTCGACCAATCACCGCTCGATTTGATTGTGCGCTATCTTGCTGCTGCCAGAACTGAGAACCACTAATGTATCACAGCTCTCGGAAGTGGGTGGACGTCCACCGCGGTGGTGAGCTGAGCCGGCTGTGAGCTGAGCTGGCTGAGAGCTCCAGCGCATTGTCGTGGCCCGCAGTGCTCAGAAGGGACCAGCCGCGAGCGTTTTCCCCGTTTCGAGCTGACACGGGAGGATCCCGCTTGGCTGGCAACCGCAGCAAGCGAACCCCAACGCTTGGCAAGTTCTACTACATACTGTACTGTGCTGTTATGCGGACCGCGCTCGCCGCCACCTACGCTTTCCAACGCCGTGTTTTTGCAGGGCCAAAGTTCCCTCCTTCCTCGTCTGCGGGCGAGGGCGGCCCGGATGCTTCCATCGCCTCCGCAGGCGTGGGACGTGCGTCAGCAGCAGCGGCGGCGTTGACGGTCATTCCCTTCCGGATCCCAGGGGCTTTGGGCCACGGTCCGTCGGCGCAGCAGCGTTGGATTTTCGGCCTTGAGCTGCGACGACAGGAAGAAGGAGGGGGGCGTTGGCGTCCACGCCGTTGCAAGGCACGCATGCGGTTGCCATCGCCGCGCTGGCGAAAGATATTGATGATACTCGGGTAGAATCGCCGCCGCAACGCCAGCCTCAGTTTCGCGCGGCTCGCAATGGCCCGACTGACTCCCTGCCGCGTCGCGTGCATAGACCGCGCCGCTGGATAGCGGGCTAGGGGGGAGCCGTCACCGGACTCAAAAGCACTTCAACTTTATTACAGTACATGGGCCGGCACGGTCGCCCGAGGATGAGGATGGAAAGCTTCCTTCCAGCCGAATCAGCGCTGGAGGCCTGCGCGCCACGAGCTCACTTCCGGCGGCAGAGCTCGCCGCGCCGCTCGACAATGCAAAAATCAGCAGCCGCCAACGCCAGCGCTACGTGGGTCTTTGCAGTGCAGTGCAGTGCAGTGCAGAGCTGCCCGACGCCACGCTCATTCGCCGCAATGGACCGCTACGCGGGCGTCGTCGCCGACGACTCGGCGAGCCGAACGAACGCCGCAACCCGCTTCGAATCGACTCGCCCCGTTCCTCTACAATCGCATGGTCGAGTCGTCGTCGCGCTCGCTATCTGGGCATCCTGTGCCGCTCGCAGCGGCATTGTAGGTACGACGTACATGTAGGTGTGCGTGCACCAACGCAGCCTAGCGTTCCCATCTGCTCGACGACAGCGTGCTCCACGAGCTTCTTGCTTGCTTGCATGAGGCTGTTCGCCGGCGGACAGGCCGTCGCGAGCGAATATGCACGGAGGATCGCGAAGGAGGATCCTCAGCGTACACTGCACAAAGTGCAGCCCAGAGCCGCAGCACCGGACCAGCGAGATCCGGTGGCTCGCTCTCTCTCTTGACCGAGCGCCCAACCCCCTACACGTGTGTACATACACGGCTCCTTTTGTCACATTGCCACTGCCGGTCTCTGGTTTCGCGCAGACTCGGCTTGCTCTTCCTCGCCTGCTTGGTGGCGAGCAGTAACAGCGCAAGCAGCAGCACCGCCAGCGACGTCGCATACATGCACCGTACCGTATCGTTGGCAGTCACGGCGGCGCCGATTTCTTTCGACGCGCGTGCAGCTACGATCTCGCCAGCAGATGGATGACCCCAGCCGACGCGGTATGCGAGGGTGCCAGGGCTCGGCGCGTTAGGCAGCGATACAGCCCGGCAACCCGCTGGCGCTACATCTGCGCTGTAACGGAGTGAGCGACGTCGATTACCACGAAAGCGCCGAGCAGCAGGGCACGTCAAACGTGGGCAGCAGTAACGACACCGGGAGGGTAGGCGAGCACTGAGCGATGCTTCCCCTTCTCAACTTCTGCACGCGCTCTCGACGCGCCGACACGTAAAAGAAGATGTCGCTACCTGGCGAATGAGTGAATGGGGCTGCAGTCTACAGTTCGACCCTCCGAGCTATGCACGCACGCAGGCGTGATGGCACTCCGGCTCGCCGAGCGCACCGAGTTGCTCTTTGCTGACGCCGTTGCAGAGGTCGACACCGCCAGCCGAAGCACCAACCAGCTGAAGCAGAGGTGGACGCTCATATTCTACGGCACTGCATGTAGCGACGGTGTCGCGGTAGTTGTGGCAATCTTCAGCCTGCGGATGAGCGCTTGCGACTGCCGATTTCAACCTGCAAGGCTGCAACCTTCGGTCAGAAATGGGCCAGCGTCTTATCATCGAGACTTGGAGTGATTGCTCCGGAAGTTGCCTTTTTCGGCTGCAGGCACCGGACGCTTTCGGTGTATCGTTTGGGGCAAACGGGGGCGAGTGCATCTTATGAACGTGTTATGTCTACTGCGAGTTAAATAGGCCGTTGCGGGTTCAGAGCGCCGCCGCGCGAGAGACCATCTCGACGAGCTCAGGTCGGTGTTGCAGCAGCTCGCGGGCCTCTTTAAGGCAAACCTGATGGAGAATTTAGCCACGTTAGTCGATACGTTGAAAGTATTCTTCCACCATATACAGCTACTGAACATCTTATGAACGTGTTATGTCTACTGCGAGTTAAATAGGCCGCACTTGCGCTGTCGAGTGTTCTCCGCCCAGTCGAGAAAAACCTGCGTGGCGGCCAGCTTGAACCCGTAGAAGCGGCAAGGTTTGCCCTGCTGACTGGTAAAGTCCAGCGTGCCGAGTTGGCCCACGATGTCCCCCGTGACCTGCAGCAACCAACCACAAGGCCACATAACCGTTAGAACTCCTGGTAAAATCTCGGCCAACGGACACTGAGACCGAGGCGGTTGATGGTCGACTAGACAGAGACGTACCCCTGCTTCTTCGTCGGCTTCGCGTAGAGCGCACTCCACTGCGGACTCATCGTTCTCCCATCCACCCTTGGGCAGAATCCACTGCGTTGGGTGCTTGGAGCTCGAGATGAGCAGGAACTCGTCGGCAGCAGCGCCACGTTGACGACGCGAGACGACGATGCACACCAGCAGCCGCGTGTGGCCGTCGTAACGCTGCTTGTCGCGACCCACGCGGGACTGCAGCAGGCGACTGGCGAGGCGCTTGTCGTCCAGGAGCAGCTCCTTGTGCATGCCGGTGGGGCTCCGCTTGTTGGATGGCGACAGCACAGGCTGCACCACGGCGTCACCGGCCTCCGAAGGGCGGTCGTTGTCGATGGCTGGGCTCTCGGTCATTGTGGGTGGTGACGGGGGCGCGGAGAGATCAGGAATAGCGCGAGCGGTTGAGGGAAGGAACGGCGGCTTGTGCTGCTTGGCTTGGCGGATCAAATGCGTCGAGCGGAGTGAATTCTGAAGCAGCTGGCGCGTAACGGAAGTAACGGTTGTCTCATAGCGCAGTAACTAATACCCGATAAAACAATTTGCAAGACGTTTTAGAGTGTCGTTTGATTTAGCTCTTTAAAACTCATACTTCAGCGCTTTGAAGCATGTACAGGGTAGACATCTTCACTGTTTCAGTTTCAAAGTGGTTTCTGTAAGGGATGCCCGTGCGTGAGCTTTGTCGCCGAAAGATCGGGCTGCAGTAGATCATCTACTAGATCCGGTGCAGGAGTCCTGCTGCAGGACTTTGTCACAAATGTGCTGTTTGTCTGCCATAATGCCATCTCCCTTCGGCTGGCACGGCCATTGTCTCGCAGGGGGGAGGGGGGTCAAGTAAGGAACCCCGATGGGATTTAATCCCATCGGGGTTTTTAAACCCTTAAAATCAATCAGCCTACTGCCTGTGGAGATGTTAAACGGGTAACAGCGAGTCGTGATTCACGACTGGAGTAACGCCGCAGCGTTTGACTCGGAGTCTGAGTGAGCAACAGGTCAAGCTGCCCTTGTAAATTCACCACCAACCGCACCACGACCTCCACTACGTCCGCCAACACCCCATCCGCATCCGGGCTGCCGGTTTGGCGACTGTCGCTCGGTAGCTGGATGGACACCAACGAGAAGTACACGGTAGACGTCTGGCGCGAGATGATGTTGCTTGGGTCAAGCACAACACTATTTTTCGACAACGCCGAGAACTACGGCGCCACCAAGTAGGACATCATTGCCAAGGGCGCATCGAGGTGTGAGGACCTCGTGATCACGGCAAGCTTTAGTTGGTCTCGAAGGATTTTGTTATCGAGTGACCAGAGTATCGGTCGCAAGCACGCTATTCAGGGCACATAGGCTTCGTCGAAGAGGCTGTAACTTGACTACGCCAACGCGCTTTTGAAAGCTTTTTTGCCGGCTTTGTCAACGCTCGCGACGGGACTTAACCTTAAACCCGACAAAACCAACAACTTGAAGGATACTGCTGAGGAGTTGGATGTATATATGGCGGTGTTTGCCATTGCTTCGTGCTTCTCAAACGACAACGCCCCCAGTGTTTTGATTGGGGTGAAGATTCTCAAGCAAACAGAATAAGCCTGGAGGCGTTGCAGATACTTGATTCCAGCGGAGGTGAAGACTAGGGTTGGTACGCTAAGTGCACATGCAGCTCCCTGGATCCCTAAGATGACCCATCTACGACTCTAGTCTCTAGAACCCATAGGCGCCATCTTTGAAACCGGCGTTTGGGTGAGTGCAATACATGCAATACTCGGGCTCAAGCGCACACACACAAACAGCGTCGCGTTTACGTAGCAAGGCACAAAATCTTACGACACCAAGGCAACCCATGGCAAATTGCCGGACAATATCATGAGTTTTTGGATATTGGACCCGGGTATCACGTGAATATGACTAATTGACATGAAAAACGAAGGTGAGGAGATTGAAATCCGCTGCAAAAGACAATGCTCTTATTAATACAAAGTCTACCTTGAAGGCGCCCGCGAGCTGCTGCAGCACCGACCGGGGCTCTCTTGCTCACAGCGCACTCCGCCGAGCCGCAACGGCCTATTTAACTCGCAGTAGACCCGAGATTTTACCAGTCGTGGGTGGGGTTCTAACGGTTATGTGGCCTTGTGGTTGGTTGCTGCAGGTCACGGGGGACATCGTGGGCCAACTCGGCACGCTGGACTTTACCAGTCAGCAGGGCAAACCTTGCCGCTTCTACGGGTTCAAGCTGGCCGCCACGCAGGTTTTTCTCGACTGGGCGGAGAACACTCGACAGCGCAAGTGCGGCCTATTTAACTCGCAGTAGACATAACACGTTCATAAGATGTTCAGTAGCTGTATATGGTGGAAGAATACTTTCAACGTATCGACTAACGTGGCTAAATTCTCCATCAGGTTTGCCTTAAAGAGGCCCGCGAGCTGCTGCAACACCGACCTGAGCTCGTCGAGATGGTCTCTCGCGCGGCGGCGCTCTGAACCCGCAACGGCCTATTTAACTCGCAGTAGACATAACACGTTCATAAGATGCACTCGCCCCCGTTTGCCCCAAACGATACACCGAAAGCGTCCGGTGCCTGCAGCCGAAAAAGGCAACTTCCGGAGCAATCACTCCAAGTCTCGATGATAAGACGCTGGCCCATTTCTGACCGAAGGTTGCAGCCTTGCAGGTTGAAATCGGCAGTCGCAAGCGCTCATCCGCAGGCTGAAGATTGCCACAACTACCGCGACACCGTCGCTACATGCAGTGCCGTAGAATATGAGCGTCCACCTCTGCTTCAGCTGGTTGGTGCTTCGGCTGGCGGTGTCGACCTCTGCAACGGCGTCAGCAAAGAGCAACTCGGTGCGCTCGGCGAGCCGGAGTGCCATCACGCCTGCGTGCGTGCATAGCTCGGAGGGTCGAACTGTAGACTGCAGCCCCATTCACTCATTCGCCAGGTAGCGACATCTTCTTTTACGTGTCGGCGCGTCGAGAGCGCGTGCAGAAGTTGAGAAGGGGAAGCATCGCTCAGTGCTCGCCTACCCTCCCGGTGTCGTTACTGCTGCCCACGTTTGACGTGCCCTGCTGCTCGGCGCTTTCGTGGTAATCGACGTCGCTCACTCCGTTACAGCGCAGATGTAGCGCCAGCGGGTTGCCGGGCTGTATCGCTGCCTAACGCGCCGAGCCCTGGCACCCTCGCATACCGCGTCGGCTGGGGTCATCCATCTGCTGGCGAGATCGTAGCTGCACGCGCGTCGAAAGAAATCGGCGCCGCCGTGACTGCCAACGATACGGTACGGTGCATGTATGCGACGTCGCTGGCGGTGCTGCTGCTTGCGCTGTTACTGCTCGCCACCAAGCAGGCGAGGAAGAGCAAGCCGAGTCTGCGCGAAACCAGAGACCGGCAGTGGCAATGTGACAAAAGGAGCCGTGTATGTACACACGTGTAGGGGGTTGGGCGCTCGGTCAAGAGAGAGAGCGAGCCACCGGATCTCGCTGGTCCGGTGCTGCGGCTCTGGGCTGCACTTTGTGCAGTGTACGCTGAGGATCCTCCTTCGCGATCCTCCGTGCATATTCGCTCGCGACGGCCTGTCCGCCGGCGAACAGCCTCATGCAAGCAAGCAAGAAGCTCGTGGAGCACGCTGTCGTCGAGCAGATGGGAACGCTAGGCTGCGTTGGTGCACGCACACCTACATGTACGTCGTACCTACAATGCCGCTGCGAGCGGCACAGGATGCCCAGATAGCGAGCGCGACGACGACTCGACCATGCGATTGTAGAGGAACGGGGCGAGTCGATTCGAAGCGGGTTGCGGCGTTCGTTCGGCTCGCCGAGTCGTCGGCGACGACGCCCGCGTAGCGGTCCATTGCGGCGAATGAGCGTGGCGTCGGGCAGCTCTGCACTGCACTGCACTGCACTGCAAAGACCCACGTAGCGCTGGCGTTGGCGGCTGCTGATTTTTGCATTGTCGAGCGGCGCGGCGAGCTCTGCCGCCGGAAGTGAGCTCGTGGCGCGCAGGCCTCCAGCGCTGATTCGGCTGGAAGGAAGCTTTCCATCCTCATCCTCGGGCGACCGTGCCGGCCCATGTACTGTAATAAAGTTGAAGTGCTTTTGAGTCCGGTGACGGCTCCCCCCTAGCCCGCTATCCAGCGGCGCGGTCTATGCACGCGACGCGGCAGGGAGTCAGTCGGGCCATTGCGAGCCGCGCGAAACTGAGGCTGGCGTTGCGGCGGCGATTCTACCCGAGTATCATCAATATCTTTCGCCAGCGCGGCGATGGCAACCGCATGCGTGCCTTGCAACGGCGTGGACGCCAACGCCCCCTCCTTCTTCCTGTCGTCGCAGCTCAAGGCCGAAAATCCAACGCTGCTGCGCCGACGGACCGTGGCCCAAAGCCCCTGGGATCCGGAAGGGAATGACCGTCAACGCCGCCGCTGCTGCTGACGCACGTCCCACGCCTGCGGAGGCGATGGAAGCATCCGGGCCGCCCTCGCCCGCAGACGAGGAAGGAGGGAACTTTGGCCCTGCAAAAACACGGCGTTGGAAAGCGTAGGTGGCGGCGAGCGCGGTCCGCATAACAGCACAGTACAGTATGTAGTAGAACTTGCCAAGCGTTGGGGTTCGCTTGCTGCGGTTGCCAGCCAAGCGGGATCCTCCCGTGTCAGCTCGAAACGGGGAAAACGCTCGCGGCTGGTCCCTTCTGAGCACTGCGGGCCACGACAATGTGCTGGAGCTCTCAGCCAGCTCAGCTCACAGCCGGCTCAGCTCACCACTGCGGTGGACGCCCACCCACTTCCGAGAGCTGAGATAACGGGAAAATGACCAAATCGGTATGAAATTGCAAATTAAATGCCAAATCGGTATGCAACGCCTATCGCTACCCCGTCAATGGGAGCATGCGTTTCCACGAAATCTCGCATACCGATCGAGTCACGAAACTTTCGCAGCCTAAATATCAAAAAGCGTCTTTTACAAGTTCGCCCCACATTGGTTCGTGGATCTACCTGCGTCCTCTCCGTTGCTCCCAATTCGCTTTTCTTGGACCCCACGCAGACCCCATCCGGGCTGATTTCCCAGGTGAGCAGCTATTATAATAATACACCCTTGAACCCTAGGCGTATTTAAAACCACTGAATAAACTTCATCGACACCTCAATACGCCACCGACAAGCTACATTGAGTCTTCTAGCACAGGCACAATCTGACTAAGCGAACACGTGAATCATTTCATTTCATTTTAAAGTATGTGGATACTGTGTCCAGCTTTCCATGGCTTTTTAAAAGGAGTCGCAATTACATAGATAATGTACAGTAATCTAGGCTGTTCGATACATGCGCACGGGCAATGGTCTCCCTCGGAGTCACACGATACCACACTCGCATAGACCGCCGTTCACTGTCTCGGTACACGTAGCGAATATCGGGAGACGAGTGCTGCACTTTGTACAAAGTTTGTAGTGAGCCACAATATTCTCGCTCTTATCCTTGTACAAGTACATGCATATTGCAATGCCCTTCGACGTAACCTCCTTTTGCAGCCAGTTGACTGCCATTTTGTGGCGTTTGTATGCTCTGTCGAGGATGCGGTGGGTGTAAGTAACTGTGACCCAAACTGACTTTCTACGATAGAGGTTCTCCACCCGAATGGCGCTCTAACGCCCACGTTGGCATGAACACAACAGTGTTCTGACGGACTCCCTTCGAGATATTGGCGCACACCACCACCAACAACAACCACAACAACAACAACTCAGGAAAGAGCTTGAGTATTGGACTAAATAATATGTTTTACATACCGATCTGGTCAATATTTTTAGTTTTTGTTTTTGAGTGAGGTACATTGATGTCACTTAGCTACACTAATGACGTCTATGTCCGTCCGAGTAGTCGTCCTTACGCCAACTACTAGCAATGGTCAATATTTTTGGTATAGTATACTTCCAGAATTGAAAATATTCCATCTGTTTATTTCATACCGATCCAGTCACAACATATACCGATTTGGCATTTAATTTGCAATTTCATACCGATTTGGTCATTTTCCCCTGAGATAACGACTTTTTCCGGGCTCGAGCGACTAGCAGCACAACGTGACGGCAGCTCATTGAAACCAAGTCGCGCGCGCCCCAAAATAGAACGCGGGCTAGGTGTCGGAACTTACCTCGTCGTCTGGTCGTCTGCTCGTCGTGGCGTCGCGTCCTCGTCATTGTTGGTCGCCCCTCGAGGCTCGACTCGACACCATTCATTTACCGAAAAGACTCGTGGCGACACAGTGCTCTCCCCAGCAACAGGAAGGACAAGTTCCCCACCACCTAAAGCCCCCCCCATCCCAACAACCCCCTAGCAAGTATGCGGCAACGTACCAAGAGCGTCGTCAGCGTGAGCGAGTACTTTGGCACCGAGCAGGACGAAAACAACAACAGCAGCAGCCAGTCCCAGTGACTCGACCGTTAGCCGCATTCAAGCTCCGGCCTACGCCACGTCTTCGATACATGACCCCCCCCCCCGCTGACACCAACAAGTCGCAGGGAGCGTCTGTGTTGCGCTAGAGCCTCAGGGAGATGAAGCTGAGTGCTCTCAGTGCGCTGCATGTTGGTTGGCGCTGCACTCAGCGCGCGCCGGCCTCTACAAAGTACAATGAACTGTCACTACGATGACGAGAACTGCATGGATATTTAGTTAAAGGAAATACTAGTCAAAAGTTGTGAAGCTACGAGTTTGTGTTCATCTTCCTTCGCTGGGGTCGCGAGCAAGGCGGATGAAGGCGGTGTCGAAGCGATTGTTCGTGTTGGTGCTGAGAAGGAAACGTCAGGTTGTCGTTGCAGGTGAGAATCAAGGCCTTCGTGGTGTTGCGGTCCCCACGCAAGTGCGAACTCAGCGCGAGACAAAGCCAAAGGGGCCAGTTGAGCAGGTCAACTTGAACCGACCCCGTCGTTACACAGTGTACTTACGTCGTCGTGAGTTCGTTCGTGTGCTCGGACGTTGGGTTGTACTTCTTGTAGACGAACTGGACGAATTCGCTACCAGGACCCACTTCAAGCATGATGAGAGAGAGAGGATCAGAAAGTCTATTGAGCTACTTATCACTGCAAAGATATCTGTGTGGAAACCGCCTGGTCATCTACCATGACTAGATCGTTCTCCTCCTCGCTTTCTCATTCTGCTAGTTCGATACTTCGGGCTTCACGGGGGGGCACTCCTCGAAGGGCACGTGGTTTCGTCCATTGATCAAGTCCGGGGTTAGTTTGGATTTGTGCGCACTCTTGACCGGATGGCTGGGCTGCTCACGCACTTGGAGCATTCTGCTGGCAGGGGACAGCGGACGCATGGAAGGGAGGCCGGTAACCACTTCGGAAGACCCACTTCAAGCATGATGGATGCCCGCTAGTTCAGCGAGTGATACCGGTAGGTGTAACATCTCGTGAGGCTGATACGGTAGGTAGATGGCCCTTTATAATTGTTCAAAGGCATCCCTGTGGGCGCTACTGCACAAAGTACACTCGCATGACAAGCCCAAGCACGGACTTGGGCACGTCCCACTAACAATTCAAGGCTTCCCGCAGGAATCTGTGCCACCAGACTATTTATTTGCTCAGACGTTTATTCCTGGGTCTGAGTTTTATTCCGGTGCCAGCAGATGTGGGAATCTGGAGACTCAACAGTTCTGAGTAAAAACTCAAATGCTACGCCAACGCAGACTTGCTGGTTCACTGTAGAAATGGATTGAGCTGGATGATCAAGCTGGGCGTCGCTGATGCTACCGGTACTTTGCTACTCGAAGGAGTCCAAACAACTTTGGAATGAAGACTCCCGCACAATGGCTTTGATTTCTAGCTAGGCAAAATTGATTTTAAAAGCGCGACCTACTGCAATGACTTACTGCAATAGTAAAGAGACCTAGCGAATTCTAGTCGCAAGTTTACAGGTGCTGCGAGCGCAACGAGGCCAGTCCGTCGATCTCCGACAGCTCCGGCACGAACGGAATCAGAGAGTCGATCTCCGCCTTCACCTCCGGGGTGATCTTGTCCACAGCCGCCATCGCCTTCAAGTTCTGCTCGAGCTGCGCCGGCGTCTTGGCGCCGATCATGACGGTCGACACATTCTCGTTGCTGACACACCAGGCCACAGCAAGCTCCGCCAGCGAGACCCCCAGCTTCTGAGCCAACGGCTTGAGCTTGTCCGCCTTCTCGACGCGCTCAGCGAAATCCGGGGAGAGTGCCTTGTACATCGCACCCTCCATGCGCGAGCCCTCGGGCGTGCCCGTACTGTACTTGCCTGTGAGGGCTCCGGACGCCAGCGGCGACCAAGTCGTGAGGCCGAGCTTGTACTTCTTGTACAGATCGACGTACTCGAACTCGACTTTGTTGCGGTCCATGATGCTGTAGATGGACTGCTCCACGATGGGGCGGACGAGGCCAAGACGGTCGGCGATCTCGCACGCCTCGGAGATCTGGGCCGCAGTCCACATGCTGGTGCCCCAGTAGAAGGCCCAGCCCTGGTCGATGACGTAGTTCATGGCACGGACGGTCTCCTCGATGGGCGTGAGAGGTTCCGGACGGTGGCACAAGAGCACGTCTACGTACTCCTGGTCCAGTTGCTTGAGCGCGGACTTCGTGCCCTCAATGATGTGCTTGCGACTCAGGCCCTGGGCGTTCGGGCCAGCCTTGGCCATGAAATCCTGCGCCCCGAAGAAGATCTTGGTGGTGATCACCAGGTCCTCGCGGCTCCACGTGCCCTAGGTGACGCCCTTGCGGATGGCAGCGCCCATGTTCCTCTCGGCGAGACCTCCGCCGTACGCCTCGGCGTTGTCGAAGAAGTTGACGCCGTGCGCGAAGGCGAGCTTCATCATGTCGTACCAGGCGTCGGCCGTGTACTTGTCGTTGACGTCCATCCAGCTGCTGAGCGAGAGCTTGGAGACCAGCAGTCCGGAGTTCCCTAGGAAGCGGTAGGTCATGCGGCTGGACTTGGCGTCGGACGAAGCGGGGGCCATGGTGATTGTGGCTGGGTGTTGGTGGTTGATGTGGGTAGTTGTCGGCGAGTTCCGAAATGAGCTGAGGCTGAGAGGCAAGCGCAACGCCGGACTCGGCTGGTACATGTACTGAGCATGCAGGTGGGTATACAAACGTGTAAGTTACACCGGTGCCAGCGTAATCCCCTTGACGTTACACCGTGTACCGGTAACGTGTGCCAGCGGTCAAATAAAGACCAGGATGGCCCGGCTGATGCACACCACTCCAAGCAGATTACGCTTTGAGCAAGAGAAAGACTTTTAGTGACCGCGTGATAGTCAGGCATGTCCGCACGGGGTATTTTAGGAAAAGTGCCCATTTGAGTTGTAATGGGTAGTTTTGAGAAACTTGAAAGGGGTAGCCCAACAGTAATGTATGGATGCTGCAGAAAATGTTGAAAGGGGCACTCTAAATATATAGGAAAATGTATACCGGGTCCCCACGATTTGTTCTTAACTCACTCCAGTGACTTCTGTGCTTCATCGCTCACAACTTCGTTCGCCAACGGCATGAACTGGAAGTACTGGCGAGCTCTGAGCTCCCTTCCATTGCATAGTTGCTCAGTCTGCCACGGTGGGGCCCATAACTCGCTTCAGCGTGCTGTAGTTGCCTTCAACTGTATGGGTTCCTGGCACAATACTTGCCAGTCCTATGGCGAGCCCCCAAAGTTGCTGAATGCGGCAACTTCTGCCCCCCCTTATTGAAGGGTGTAGCCTTTAATTTTTGCGACAACGGTAGTCTTTCTTCGTGTAGCACTGAATAAGGGTTGTTGTGTTCCTGTAAAACCAAACCGTGTCTTTAACTTGCCAGCTTGCGCTACCGAGAGAGCTCAGTAGGTTTTTCCATTACAGCGAGCGACATCGAACGTCCGCGTCGGGGGTTCTTCACAAACGTCTTTAGGAATGTCAAAGAACACAGGCTACGGCTTCAGCAAAAGACTGCACCAACTTTTAGGTTCTGGCTCACTTCATTAGTCACTCATATTCCACTTCGTGCATCGTGCATCCACTTCGAATTCGTATTCGTACTCCTCATTCTCATCGTCAGACATAGAGAACTTTTTGACGTCGAAACCGGGAGCGTCGCTAGTTTTCTCTAGCTTGCTTGCAATTTATTGTGATCGACATGATAATCAACCTAGAGTTAATAAGCCTTGATGGTGTACAGCCATGGTTGCAGCTGCAACTTGCAGCCCCACCAGTTGATACACCAATAGGGTGCTGCAGCAGAACACCTTCGTTTCTTTTTCATTTTGAAGGTAAGATATATTTTGTTGTATAACAATTTTAGGCCACTGTCGATACAATGATAAAATGCAGCTAACCGCAGCTCACTTAGTGCTATGCTGCCCTAACGATCAATAATATAACAGAGCACCTTCGCTATCGCCGTTTCGTTCAACACATTTAGAAGAGGTTCGGTGCATTTTTGCCAATTGACGTCGAAGTACCGCCCTTTGTCTTTGGAGGATTTCCCGGGAGGCATAACAGTCTTCAAACCAGTCCTGCCTGTTGGTTGGAAGAGAATTAACAACTGAAACGTTCTGCACGGCCTCGTTAGGACAACTAGAGCCTCTGCTTTATAACTTGACCCTGAAAATTTTGAGTCTTGTCCTGATTCTTTTGGCTGAATCTCATTTTTACCTCCAACTGACGGCTTAGAGCTAGTTACAGCTCGATATATTCCGTTAAAGCCACACCTAGCGTCCTAATCAGCGTTTCCTAAGCAAAAAGACCAGTTGTGTGTACTAGGGACTCCGCAGTATGTCGTTTCTAGGCATAACTAAGACCTCACGATCTCCATTTTCTTGGTAGTCCTGGAGACTTTCAAATGGGCATTCCGTCTTTTTTCTGTACCGAGTACCCCGTCCGGACATGCCTGGTGATAGACAAAATACAGTACGAAAAACACCCAAGAACGCACACGAAGCACCTTTCCTAAAGGGTTAGGTCGACCATATCAGAAGGCGGTAGTGAGCTCCTCAGCGAACGGACCCGTTGCCCTGTCGAGTAGTTAGTTTTTCTAATGCGGGGGTCTGGGGGTGCAACCCCCAGTATTAATAGCACCCCAAATAGAAGGACGTGATTTGCTTGGTGTTTGTAGGTTGTCCATGTGATACTGCCAGGTCATAAAGTCTTTCTGCTGGTACAGTACCGATGGATATTATTGAGGACTTGCCCTGCCATGACGAAGCGCTGGATCTTTATTCTTGCTGAGACTTGGGGGTTGTCGTACTGTAGTTGGAGGGCACTAGGTGGCGTTAATTGGCATTAATGTACTGTACCTCACTTCAAATTCAATTGTACAGTACTGTAGTTGGTGTGAGACATTGTTCGGTAAAGTAATTACAGGCTTGGCGAAGTCGAGAAAGCTGCCGCAGAGCCTCTCCAAGTTGTCGTAGCTCACCAAAGTTTTCGTACTGTACCCCCCCACGGTTTCAGCTGTAAATGTGTATTAGGGTGTGGACTTCTGCGTCGTCCGTTTTAATTTGCATAAATATCATAGAAATACATAGTAAGCAGATGTGATTTGGATTGGTGCTCGCCGGGGTGAGCGGCGAGCAGACGGAGAGTAGAAGGCGGCGCAAGGAGGCGGCAGCGAGGACGGCGAAGACCTGTGCGGCGAAAGCGGACAAGGGCGGCGAGGACAGCGCGAACGGCGGCGAGGACAGCGCGGACAGCGGCGTGGACGACAGCGGCAGCGGCGGCGAAGAGGACCAAGGTGGCGGCGGGTGCTGACGGGTCGGCGGTTCGAGTTGATCCGCCGCACGACGAAGACCCAGCCGTAGAAGATCGCAAGACAGCGAAAGGGCGCTGCAGGAGGGACGACCAAGACTGCTGGACGGCAGAAGGTCAAGGGCGACAGAAGGGCGACGCCGAACGAGCAACGAGCGGCTCTGAGCGGCCGTGAAGAGTCGGCGGCGAACCCACCAAGCGCAGATGCATGTGTAGGGTAGGTCTCACTTTAAGATTGGACGTGCAGCGAACAGCACGGACAAGACGCTGAGTGACAGGCATTGTTACTAAAGCTAAATACAGACGCAGTCTATCGGTAGTGCTAGTTCTTGTGTGGTCCCTCGAGTACCTGGTGAGACGGGTATCTGCAGCCCCGTGAGACCGCCGGTATCAGCAGCCCGTGACGCAGGAGGAGGGAAAGAGCAAGAGGGGGTAGTTAAGCCCCCGGTCGTTTAGCCCCCATCACTCTCCCCTGGCGGAGACTCGAGAGGTATCGAGGGCCCAACCTCTTTTGTGCGGGCAAGGATAAGTCGGCTGCTAGTGGCCGTGTGCATTGGTAGGCTAGACGAGTCGGAGGTGACCAGCCGCCGTAGCCACCAGACACCGTCTTGCGGCCGAAGACAGGACTGGCGCAGCGCACAAGAGCGGAGGAATGAACACGACCGCTTACTTGGTGGTCTACATACAGGGGCCTTCCAACACGGTTTGTTTCCTAAGCTGAAGACGGGAAGCCTTCACGAGGTCAGCCCAGTGGCGAGAACCCAGAGCTGAGTGAAGACGTGACGAGAGAGAAGGTGAAGGCAGAGCGAGAGAAAAGGTGAAGGCAGAGAGGGAGAGAAGGTGAAGGAGGTGTGAAGAGAGGAAGCAGCAGAAGCAGAAACGAAGTGTATTGAGCGAGAGCACGGCACGCAGACCGACGACCATGGTGGCAGGAAGCCGAAGCGGAACGCAACAGCCCAGCACGCCGACGACACGGGTTTCAACCCGAGCAGCGACGCGTGCGTCGACGGCGAGAGGCAGCACGCCGAGGCCGAAGAGGCGGGAGACGACTCGAAGACGACTACGCTTGAGCCAGAACGATGGCGACAACGAGGGAGACGAAGTCTTGGTCAGCAGCGGTGTCATGATTGCCGCGGCTGACCACGACACGGACAGCGGGCACAGCGACGACAGTGATGGCCCCAACAACAACAATGATGATGGTGGTCGCGGTGGCCGAGGTGGAGCGGGGCAGCAGTCACGCTCCAGGCACGCGCCATCACCGTCCAAACAGCGACAGAGAGGCACAGGAGGCGATGACGGTGGCGGCGGACATGGAGACGACTCCGGCGACGACGCGGGTGGCGGCGGAAATGGCGGTGACGGCGGCAGTCGAGGCGGAGCAGGAGGGCGGACGCCTTACGACGCCCGAGCGCAGTCGAATCAGCACGAAGTGGCCGGTGGCGGGGACGACGAACTCGAGTCGATGAGTTGGTGGGGGGGGGCTCTCACCCCCGGACAGCAGCGACCGATGATGAAGCGCTTCATCGGGCAGCCAGCGGCGATGCCGACCGCGACACCACCTCTAGCTCCAGTGCGCAGACACAAGCGCAAGAAGCTGTGGATTGACGACTTCCGGGGCACGGCGGACGAGTCGGTGGAAGCATGGCTCGCCACCGTCCCCCAGGAAGTTCAGCGGCAACTAGCGCTAGACGGCGAAGTCTGGACGTCGGAGGAGCTGTATTACGGCGCGACATCTCATCTGAAAGGCGCAGCCAGCAAGTGGTTGATCGGTATTAGTGAAACGCTCGACAGCAGTGAGCGGACATTTGAACAACTTACCCGCAAGATGAGAAGGAAGTACGGGCGGCGCGACAACACTTGGCAGATCCAGCAGCGGCTTGCCAAGCGAGTTCAGCAGCCTGGGGAACGCCCCAGCGACTTCGCAGACAGCCTAACAGACATTGGGTTTGGAAAGAGAGTGTTAGCTGAGTCATACGTGGAGGCATTTTTGAACGGCATCAACAATGAAGTCACGGCGACGCAAGTACGTACCGCAAAGCCACAGACGCTGGAGGAGGCCGTGCAGTTTGCGGTCGACAAGTGCGGCGAGTACGGCGAAGGTCGGAAGATCACCGACTGACGCGTGGCGAAGAAGCGGTACCGCGAGGATAGGGAGCTGGCGGAGGGCGAGAACGCAGCAGCCGGCAGAAACAAGAAGCCGAAGGCGGCCTTTGCCGACCAGATTGACTGGAGCAGGCTTGGCCTCGGGTTCGGCGGAGGAGCTGACGTGCCACCGAGCTTTGACACGTCAGGCAAGGCGGTGAGTGGGTTGACCAAGGCTTCGGCCAAGGACCCTCTGTCTCTCGCCGCGCTGCAGGCGCTAATGATTTCCGCCAAGATGGGCCACTCAGGGAGCAATCCGGCAGCCAATCGGCCGAAGGCATCGAAGGTCCAGAAGACCGAAGAAAGTGCAGCAGCCACTGTCTCTCTGGTAACCAGCGCGCCAGCGGGCAACCAGCACCATGGGAGCGAGGAAGCGAAGGCGTACTTCACAAGCGGCGGACGCGGCGGCGGTGGCTACAACAACTACGGCGGCGGTCGAGGCGGAGGCGGCTACAACAATAGCGGCGGCCGTGGAGGCGGGGGCGGTGGCTGCGGTGGTGGACGTGGCTACGCAGGCGGGCGTGGTGCCGGACGTGGAGATCAGGGGCTGAGCAACTATGGCCCCGGCGACTACACGCCGATCGCGCAACGGAAGGCTGAGTCGCCGTGCAGCTACTGTGGCCAGTACGGTCACTGGCGGCGTGAGTGCGCGATGAGGAACACGAACATGGCGAAGGTGGAGAGCAAGCCGGCCGTGAAGCCGGCAGCGGGCGAGTCTGCAGGTGGGTCGACACCAGCAGCGGCGGCGGGAAACGGGCAGCGACAGTAGATGGGGGGACTCTACTGTCGCCAGGAAGAGCTCGCCCCCATGACAACGAGAGCTCGGCCGAGAAGGGAGAACGGACGCAGCAGGAGACACCGGTGCGAGACGATGACAGCACCGGAGGGACGACGGTGACCGGCAGCACCGAGGAGACGGCGGCGACTGATGGCACTGGCGAGACGGCGGCGGCGGACGTCACCGAGGAGACGGCGGCGATTGACGACACCATCGAGTCGGTGGCGATCGACGTCACCGGCAAGTCGACGGCGAGTACTTGCGCGACCAGCGGTCTCGGCAAGGGGAAGAGTGGTGGCGGCGACGGCGTCGGTGGAGCAGTCAACGCGAAGAGTGGAGGACTAGGAGGCGGAGGCAGAGTGCAAGTACAGCAGAGTGGTGGAGAGGACGGCGGAGTGGAAGAACGGGACCAAGTGGAGCGGTGAGAGCACCCGGTGGAGGAGTCGGCGGCGGATGTGCGCACGAGCGCAGTGCCGGCGGATGTGGCGGAGCACGCGAGTGTGGATATCGAGATGGAGGATGCGAAGAGCGAAGAAGAAACTGCGCGCGGGCCTGACACACCCGACTGTGGTGCTCAGCGGGGGCGGCACGCCAGCAGCGCGAAGGCGCCAACGTCGGACGGAAGCCGAACTGGCTGCCGTTCAACACGTCCTCGTGGTCGAGCTACGAGAACGCCAACAGGAACGGGCCAGGGGCCTACGGGCTATGGCCCAGCGGGCGATCGGAAGGGTGCAGCAGCAGCAGGTGGCGGTCGAGACTCGCCGTCAGGAAGCGCGCAGCGTCAATGACGCGGTGAAGAAGCTGGAGGTTGCATTGGAGGCAATGCAAGATAGCCTGCCGCCCCAGCCGACGAGTGATGATCGCGGTGACAAGTTGGTCGCGCGCAGCCAGGAGAAGCAGCCGGCTCGGGAGCCGGATGTGGCGACGAGTCGACGAAGGACCGACGCGCTTGAGGCAGAGTGGTTGGCGTGCGAACGCCAGCGGCTCGACGAACTGCCAGTAGTGTTGGCAGAGGAAGGAACGCTGGCCGAAATGGGAGCAGCGCGGAAACGTCAAGTGAAAGCAGTGAAGATGTACAAAGTGGCGAGGCGGGCGTATCGGCTGCAGCACCGACGTCAGCAGGAAGAGCAGCGGAAGACAGTGGGTGTGCAGTTGCAGCAGACGAAGGACGAGAAGCGTAGTCGCCAGAAGAAGGGCGGCTACACCTATGCGAAGCAGGGCAACTACGGCGATGTGGAGTTGGTGTCGGAGGATGGCGGCAAGACGCGGCGCGAAGCACAGCTGCGGGCCGCAGGGGCAGGCGAGTCCAGCTGTCTCCCGACAGCACTACTGGCGTTCACGAGACGCCACACCCAGGAGGTGCGGCTGGATAGCTGTGCCCAGTACAGCGTGGCGGGGTGTGAGCTGCGCAGATATGGGCGGTGTCTCACGAGAGACGCCCCCATCGATGTAGTGGTTGGTTTTGGAGGTGGACGGTCGCGAGTACTCGGTCTGTGGCGGTTCCTAGGCACGACCCAGTATCAGCAGCTCGTGACGATTGACGCGTTGGTGGTCGAGGGCCATGGAAGCGAGTTCCTCGTCGGGGAGGACTAGATGGTCGAGAAGCAGGCCAAGATGGACTTCGGGGCCCGAGAATTGAAGTACCGCGACAGTGACGGACGGAAGGTCATCCTTCCGTTCACGTGTCACGGCGTGACGACGCTGCAGCAGGCCACCGTACGGCTAGCTAGGACTATCAAGCTAGCAACTAATACGCAGAGCGTAGTACGGGTGACGGTCGATGCGGCGGACGGCACCACCGGCATCTTTGTGCCGAAATCTGGCAGCAAGCGCCATTTATTGATAGCACCGACGCTAGACACGGTGCAAGACGGCATGGTGCGAGTGGCGGTCCTAAATATCGAGGGCAGACGTGAGAAGTTGCCGGCAAGGGCAGCTTTGGGGACGTGGGTGCCCACTGAAGACACTATGAAAATTTTAGAGATGAATGGTGAGCTCGAAAGAACTAGAGTGGCGAAATGGGTCTCTACGTTGCGGAAGGAGGACGCTGCGCCCCTGACCAACGAGGCCAGTTTGCAGATTGGCGACATGGATCCAAGGGACAAGGACCTGTTCATCGCGCTACTGCGCCAGTATGCAGAGATTATTGAAAAAGGAGGGATGTCCTCCGTTGGCGAAAGTGAACGTGCAGCACCACATCAATACGGGCGACGCTGCGCCCATCATGTTGCGTAGGCGGCGGCATGCCGTGTCTGAAAATGCAATTATTGACAAGGAAGTCGACGAGATGCTAAGAGATGAATTCATAGAAGAAGGAGAGGGCGCGTGGGGTTTTCCAGTGGTTTTGGTACGGAAGAAAGACGGAAGCGTGCGTTTTTGGTATTGATTACCGGGCCCTAAATGCAGTCACTATCAAGGATGTGTACCCTTTGCCCAGAGTGGATGAAACACTCGAGGCACTGTACGGTTCTAGACGTTTTACTAGTTTGGTTCTACACGCGGGGTATTGGCAGCTCGGGGTAGCAGAAGAAGACAAGGCCAATACGGCCTTCACTACGCGCAGAGGACGGTTCCAATTTCGATGTATGCCATTTGGCCTATGCAATGCACCAAGCACGTTTCAGAGACTAATGGATTGCGTGTTAAGGGGTCTTACGTGGGTCTGCTGTTTAGTATACTTAGATGACGTGGTGATCTTCTCGCAGGGAACGGTCGCACGACACGTCGTAGAATTGGCAGTAGTGCTGGAACGGCTGGCGGAGGCGGGTCTCAGCCTGAAGGCGGCCAAGTGCTCGTTTGCTTCAACGAGAATGGAGTACTTAGGACATGAATTGACGTCGGCCGGCATTCAGCCAACCGATCGACTGGTGAAAGCTATTGTTGAATTTCCTACACCTACGGATGATGCCCAAGTTAGAAGATTTGTTGCGTTGACCGGCTATTACAGACGGTTCGTACCTGAATTTGGGGCGAAGCTGTCTCCGCTGACGCGCTTGTTGCGCAAAGCGAGTAAGTGGGAGTGGGGAGCAGTGCAAGAAGAGGCGTTCACGTGGGAGAAGGCCTGGTTGAGTGCCAAGCCGGTATTAATATATCCCGACTACAGTTTGCCCTTCAAATTGACGACAGATGCGTCAAAGGCAGGATTAGGAGCAGTACTATCGCAATATCAGGGGCGAGGTGACCAGCCGGTTGCCTACGCTTCTAAAGTAAATAGCCCGGCGGTGTCGAAGTACACCATCTCGGAATTGGAATGCTTAGCAGTGGTGTGGACCGTGCGGCTTTTTTGGCCACATCTCTATGGGCGTAGATTCACTATCGTCACGGATCACGTGGCGTTAAAATGGTTGATGACGGCTAAAGAGCCAGCCGGGCGGCTACACAGGTGGGCGTTGACCCTCCAAGAGTATGATTTTGACATTATTTACCGGCCGGGCAAGAAGAATTGCGTCGCTGACGCATTGTCGAGAGGGCCGGCAGGGCCTATTGATGTAATTGATGGAGTAGGGCAAGAAGGCGGGCCCGAGGATGAGCCTTCCATACGGCGACCGCGCCGAGATGATGTAGTGCAAGGCTGTGAGCCGGCGCAGCGGCCGGACGGCTCTCAGTCGAGTAGCATGGTGGTGGAAGGAGGACCCGGGCGACGAGTCTGTGCGTGCAAATGCGGTGGTCGAGCTAATCACCGCGGAGGTGAAGTTGCTGGTTAACGTTCAGCAGGTCGTGAGGACAGGGAAGCAGGAATTAGCACAACTGGCCGTGCAGCGGCTACGAGTGGATGCTACAACCACTGAGCAGACACCGTCCGCCGACATAGCTGCGGCAGCACGATGCCTGCAGTAGGGTGAAGTAGTGGATGCAGTGGCAGCCGCCATCGATCGGGCAGCCGAGGACGTAGTTCGCGCAGTCAGCGTGCAGCGAGTGGAAGCTGCTGAAATGGGGATAGTCCAATTTACGGACGATGATATCCGTCGCGAGCAGCAGCAGTCGGTCATGGTAAGGGCTCTGAAGGAGCGAGGCTCTTACCAGGGCCAGCGGGTGTTTACAGACAAGTCGGGGTTGATTAATATTGAGACGGAGGAGGGCGAGGCTCGGGTGGTGCTGCCCGCTGTCTACTGGGCGCTGGCCTTTAACCCCTTAGTTCCCATATGTTGTACCGTAGAACATAAGAGGTGTATAGCTTCTGCCTGTCTTGTCGCAGCGTCTATGTTATGTGGGAGGTCCAACATAACAGTAATTTATACTTAAACTTTGTATGTGGCAACTGTCTCTGTCACACTATATTAAATTCAAGATAAAAGTTTGATTGTAAAACCGACGGATGCACAGGTTTAGGTATGCATAAACTGGATCTGGTTGAACGGGATAAAAAACAGTGCGACGCACCCACCATCTTTGAGTGGCCATCAGCCACCAACGCCCTCATTCTCCAAATCGACGGCCGAGACGAAGATGGTCGCACCAACCCCCAAGGCACCTCGATACCAGCTCACGGAGCAGGAGAGACGACTCCTCCACGAGGCTCTGCTGAGTGAGCGCCACGGGCGTCGCATCCGCCGAGCTGAACAGAAGGAGAGCAATGAAGGGGCGGGCAGAACGAAGAAGGCGACGCGGAAGAAGCCAGCGAAGCACACGTCGCCGGCGATGGAGGTCGCAGAGTCCAAGCGAGTGCCACCGCCGGAGCCGACGCCAGGACCTGCCAGCCCTGCTGCAACGAAGGCAGCGATTGCGCATGACGGCAATGACGCCAAGGAAGTAGCAGACGACGAGGCGCCAAAGAAGCAGAAGAAGACGACGGGCAAGGGCAAGAAGCAGACGCAGACGACGGGAAAGAGCAAGAAGCAGAAGCCGACGACGGGCAAGGGCAAGAAGAAGGCGGGGCCACCGGGTCCTGCAGCTGAAGGACCAGCTGCCGCTGTCGATGCATCGGTGGACGCGCCAGCTTTGGCCGTAGTGGAGGAGGTTATGGCTGCCATCGTGGCGACAGTGAGCGGCACCACGCCAGTGCGTGTCGGCTTCACTACACCACCGGCTGTAGGCATTGCAATGCCTGCCCGAGCGAGCGGGGGGACGTCGGCCAGCGCGAGTGGGGGGACGCCAGCAACCACATCAAGACGGAAACGGCGCCGAAGCGTCCTTCAAGACTCGGTGGAGAAGAGGAGGAGACTGAGACGGGGGGGTGAAGGTGACGCGGTGTCGCTACCGCCGGCCTGTGTTGTGGACGGAGACGCAAACCTCATGTCGGCAGGTGCTGAGCGGGTGCACGGGGCTCAACTCGGACGAGGACCCATGTTGCAGGAGGAGCCCGAAGACGAGGAGGATTGGGAGGAGGAGGAATGGGAAGAAGTCTGGGACATCGGTGACCTCACTGACGAAGACACGGACGACGACGCCGATGAGCTTCCAGACTCGGTGTGCTTGTCGACCGCGAGGAACTAGAAGACGGTGGCCGCGATGAGAACGAGCGGTTGGGAGTACGGTAAGTTATGTTGATCATATCCAACATAAGGTGAAGCACCATCCAACATCAGGCCAACATAACTAACTGTGATGTACGTGATTGTATGCAGACCCCGCAAAGTTATGCCCCGACCCCACGTATGCGGATTTGTACAGTGGAGATTACAGTCCAAGCAACAGCGTCATGCCGGTGGCGGACGACCCATTGGCACTCCTCTTCTACTTCATGCCGCCAAAGCTGTGGACCCAGATTGCGGCAGAGAGCAACTGCTACCACAAGCAGTCGATACCGCTTCGCTCACGATCAATACGCTCGCAGCAACGGCGGAACGATGGGGAAGTCGAGGAGCTCGGTGAGATACGACATCGACTTTCTGAAGTGCCTGCGATTATGCCTCATGAGGTGCTACGCGTGATCGCCCTCCTGATCGCGCGGATGCTGGTGCCGATCCGCGAGGGTATCGCCGCACATTGGTCGACGAAGCAAGTTGGTGCTCTCCCTACAAACCGATTCAACTTGTTCATGAAGAAGAATCGATTCTTCCACATCACGGGCTATCTCCACTTCTCAAACAACAAATCGCCCAAGGCAACCGTCGACCGGGCCTGGAAGATCAGGCCGGTTGTGGATGTGCTACAACGAACTTTTGCACGCGGTTACCGGACACCGCCGGTGATCAGCTTCGACGAAGCTACCCTCCCGTCACGCTCGCGCTACAACCCTACCAGGCAGTTCAACAAGGACAAGCCCCACAAGTGGGGTACGAAGGTGTTCGTCGCGGCCTGTGCGAAGACAGCGTACTGCATGAGGTGAGTAAACAAGCAGCAAGCTGGTGCTTGCTGCTTTTTTTTGGTCGAAGTACTTATGTTGGCTTGAGGCAACATATCTTCTAGCTTGGCTTTGATTGTACAACATACCACTAATATAACTATGTGTGGTTTTGTTTGTTGTTATTACAAGGATTGAGGTGTACTGTAGGGCCAAGACGCACCTCCAAACACCGGTCCCGAAGGACAACAATACGGGTGAAGCAGCTGTGCTCCGGAACATGAACGCACTATGTCCGCCGTCACCCACGTCGCCATGGCGGTTGGTGGTGACCGATCGCTTCTACACCTCCGCGAAGCTGGCGTTGGAGCTCCTACACCGCCGTTTCTACATTACGGGCACGATCAAGACAGATTGATCAGGCTACGCGAAGGACGTGGTTACCGCAAAGGACTACAAGACGGTGAACAAAAAGAAGGTGATGGTCCCGCCGCAAGGCACGATCAAACTCGCGGAGAACAAGCAGTTTTCGCAGCTAACGGCAGCAATGTGGATGGATCGCACGCCAGTTCATCTTTTGTCGAGCGGAGGAAGCCGCAAGACCGCTACTGTCAGTAAGTACTACTTGCATTGATTGCCTGTGCTTATTACTACTACTGACGCTACTTTCTATTTGTGTTGTAGTGCGTCGGGTAGAGGGTGTGATGCGCCCTGTGCCAGCTCCGGAGTTGGTGCGTGACTACCATCGCTGGGTGGGCGGTGTCGACATCCACGACCAGCTCCGGATGCAGCGGTACAGCATCCAGGGGTGCTACAAGTCGCGCAAGTACTACAAAGCGCTGTTTCTAGGCCTGTTGGACATGGCGCTGGTGAACGCGTTCATAGTCTTCCGTCATCACCGAAATGTGAATAACCAAAGACCCGCCAAGCACTTCGCCTTCTTCAAGACACTGATGGAGCAGCTTCTCGCGATTGACTCCCCAGAGGCCTACGCAACCATTGAGGTACGTACTATGTTGACAAGTCAACATAAGAGTCGCTGCGAATAATCCTGATCCAACGTAACCTTACCTATCTTGAACGCTCTGTGTGCAGGAAGCTACTTGTGCGCAAGAGAGGACTGCGGCCTCACCAGTCCGCCAAGCCTCTGCAGCTACGACGCCTGTACGCCGTGATGACGGGCACCGTCTGGAGGAGAACCCGGACACTGTCGACAGCGACCAGGGCCTCAAGCGCCGCCAACGCTCGTGCAAGATTTGTGCGCTGTAAAAGATGCAGCCAAGGAAGTACACGACGTACTTCTGCCCTGAATGTTTAACTGGCAACCGACGGTAAGCTATTGTGTGTATCTATGCGTCACCAGACAGTTTCTAACGTTAATGCTGTGAGGAGTACATACCTTTGCAATGTAGTGAGAGAGGGGAAGGAGAAGACGTGCTACCAAATCTGGCACGACGACTGGGACAGCGGGAATACCATTCTGTGGCACCTGCTCCAGGAGCACAAGATTCGTAACCGCCCGCCGCCATCCCGTCCAGGAAAGAAGCGCCGACGTCGTGCTGCGCCAAGTGAGGCGGAGGAGGCGATGTCGGACGCTGCTCATAGCGCTGGCAATGAAGAAGAGGGAATGGCTGACGATGAGGCGTAGGCTAGGCATTCGTTGCAGTGCAGGAAGTAATCAATTGAAAGTGTTTTTTGCTTTGTTTTCATTGGGTGGTGCATTTCAAGTCATGATACTGATCATGTTCTCTTTAACACCGAAAGTGTCTTGGAGCGCTAAAAGCCAGACTACATAGAGTCCATTATGTTGGAACTGCCAAATCTATACCCGACACGAAACTTGAACTATCCCGCTGACATAGATGAAGCGTTTGGCCTGAACCCGGGGTCCCAGCCTGCCCCGCCAGCGTGGAAAAGTACCGATATTATCTCGGTATTGAAAAATATATTATGAATTGGTTAACTATTTCCTAGTTATTTGCTGCGCTGAAGAACTGCAGGATCGATGGCTGATTTGTCTTCACCTTCTTTCCTTTCTTGGGGCGACCAGGTTTTCTCTTTTGTTTTGAAGATGTCGCCTCATCTGCTGTATTAACTGGAGCGTTGACAATTGAGTCAGGAACGGAGGGGTAGTAGCCCAAATACTCCTGCGGAATTGAAAAATACTTTGCAGAGAGCGACTTCATCTTTTTCTCAGACAGGACCTTCGTAGTGTGGCGTGGTAGTTGTACACGGCGGGTGGAGGCTTCCCAAATACTTTGAACTGCAGGTCCAAACAGCTCATGAATAACAGCTTTACGAATCGAGCTAATGTTGCATGGGCCGATCATTTCAAACGTGATAGCATCTTTGTCCGGTGTATCTACATTTTTTCGTGCCGTGCAAACCCCTTCGTCTATCTCGAAGAGATAGTTTGAGGTGTATCCTGGGGGCGGCGGGAAAAAGTACTTGCCGAGGATTGTTTCCCACCCGATGCAAAATGGATGCGTAGGCTCGTTGTGGTCGAGAAAGATGCCATTTACACTTTTGATTTTGTTGATCACGTCAACAAGCAGTGATGGTGTGTAGAAGTTACTTCCTCTCATAGCGTTGCGGCACCAAGCTATGACTCGATCAGCAATGTTATGAGAATGCCCAGGTAACAAGAAGCACAAAACCACTTTCTTGTACGGAAAAATGACGCTCAGCATCGCGAAAAACATCATCACAACCTTTGATTTATTCTGTCCCACACAGTTGTCGAGTAAGCTAAAGCTTATCTCGGCAGCTGGAATGCCATTGGCAGCGTCCTTTTGAACTGTCGTCAAATGATAGAGAAGTCGCAAACTACAAAGAGCGTTAGCATCTTTGCCTTGAGCGCGCTCGTCATACAAATATATGTTGTTTCGATTGTTGGTGATATCCGCCACAACAAAATTCTGAATAATCAAATTACTGTTGAAGTAATCTGCCGACGGCCGTGAATGTCCGTAAAAGGGCATCGAGATTCCACCACCGAAGTCCTCTGCTTGAATTTGCACGCGGCACGATATTGGAGCAGCACCGTGTTCGACTTCGTCGCCCTCAGTCACATCATCATCATTGGGCATTGTTGCAGCATCGAATGTGTCAGGAATGATCTCATGTGGAAGCATTTGCGCTGGCGCGTGCAAACTTGTGTAGTCTTTGATGAAAGAGGAAACAAACCGACACTGGGCTATGGCTTCGTCGAGATGGGTACGTTTCTCCAGTAAGAGCGTTTGCTTTTGCTCGTCTGAAAGATCGGGTTCCTGTAGCTGGATTTCGGGCCGAACGCAACAGTCACAGACATCCTCTGCTGTTCGAGTAAGCCGTACCCCCGGAAAATAATAGTGCACGTATTGTGTAAATCGGTAGTAGCTGAGTGTCCTCGCATCTGGATTAGATCGCTTAATTTCATACTCGTATCTGGCGTGCACTTCCAGCCATGTCAGTCCAGGCTCCGTGAAATACTGACATGGCCTGCGGTGCGCGCAAGGGAAGCCGTCTTCAAGGACGCTCAACGACACGTATACGAGCTGCTTCCTTTCGCGTCGGCCCCTTTTTGCGCTTGCGCCGCGGGATGGTGGTTTGCGAGCCTCCCCCTCGCCGGTACTCCATCGTTTGTTGATCTAGATATGAAAGTGTGCTTGTCCGTTGCGCGACTCGTGCAATGGACAAGCACATATGCAGCACGACCTTCGAGCTTCAACTAAAAATAAATAATTCCTCTAAACCTCAGTTTTCTTTGCGGGGACCCGGGGTCCGGCCAAACGCTTCAGATGTAGCGACACTTCACTGCATACAAATTCCTATACATTAATATATGGAGCAGGAAAAATATAAACCTCGTAAATAGTCTGGGAACTCAGGGGTTAAAGAGGCCCACAACAGTATCTGGGCAGGACACCTGCGTGGATCTCAGACCTTTGAGCGAGTGCGGCAATTGTACTGGTGGCAAAAGACGCCTGAGGCGGTGCAGCACTGGGTTTCGGCGTCCCAAGACTGCGGGTCACGCAAGGCACGCCCGAAAGCAGTGGTGCCGCCCCTACGGAGCGTACGAACTGGCGCGGTATGTGACCGCTGGGCCATTGATGTCGCCGGGCCATTGCCAGTGACCGCGAATGGTCACCGCTACGTAATTGCGGCGGTGGAGTATACTACGCGCTACGCTGTAGCAGCCGCAGTGCCTGAGCACACGGCGAAGTCGATTGCGAGATTTCTAATGGACAAAGAGGTGCTCGTGTACGGGCCTATGAGGGGGATAATGATGGACAGGACCATGTAATTTAGCAGTAAGGCCACGGAAGAGTTGTTAGACTTGCTGCAAGTGAAGCAGTCCACTCCCGTGCCTTACTGACCGAAGTTATTGGGCCTGGTGGAAAGATTTCATAGGACATGGAAAGATATCATTAGTTTGTACGTAGATGAGAACCAGGATGACTGGGATGATTTCTTACCTTGTGGGCTCTACGCGTACAATTCCTCGAAGGACGCAACTCACGGGTATCAACCCAATGAGCTCATGATGGGGCGTAAGTTGAGGACTCCTGCCGAACTGCTGCGGGGGAATCGACTGGCGCACCCGCACCGCACGTTAGACGCCTACCATGAAGTGCTAATTCGAGATTTAGAGACTGCAAATGAATTGGCGGCGCTCGCTTTGCAGAAGGAGCAGGCGCGCCAAGCTATGTACTACAATCAGCGCAATGTAAGGAGCCGCAGTGACTACAGGCCAGGGCAGCTAGTGGGGATGTATCGACCTGCCAGAGGGCCGAAAATTACGAAGTTTGGCCACAAGTAGAGGGGGCCTGGCCAAGTGATTGAGCAGGCAGGCTACGACAACTATCGCATCAAGATGCTCGAATCTGGGCACGAGCTCGTGACGCATTGCTTATTTTTAGTGCCTTACTACTACCCTACCAATTTGCTGGAGCAAATGGCTAAAGATATAGCCATTGATTTGCACGAAGAGGCTGTTGCCGCTGGAGATGCGGAAGCAGATCTCGAAGAAGAAGGAGGAGCAGAAATAGCCGGCAGCGGTGAAGGTGCCGCCGAAGTGACCCCACGGGACTTGAGGCCATTCCGGAACGCAGCACCGACACCGCAGCTGACGCAACCAGAGACGGAGCAGCCCCGCAGGGCACCAAACGTAGCTCTCCGACCAGCGGAGCAGCAGCCGACGACAACCCGCCAACGCAGCAGCCACCAAGTCAGCTTAGTGATGCTGCCGAATCAGCTGAAGGCAGCGCTGTCCGAGGCGAAGCCGACGGCGACCGGAGCAGGACGACTTCCGGCGTTGACGCTGACGCCGACAGAAAGCGAACATGTCAAGACGGCGCCAACAGCGCAACAGTGAGCAGCGGACGACGCAGCACCAGCGACGCCGCTACTCGAGGCAGGAGCAGCGATCCAGACGCCGGACCACGGCAGCAGCGCTGACGCAAGTGCACCCGAGCCGAGGGTGCCTAGGACACCGTTACCAGCCGGACGCGTGCCCGAATTCGACAAAATCCGTACCCAGGGCAGAGTGCTGCCGATGGGAACGAAACGAGCGGCGGCCCCGGGCGAGGGTACGCGCCCGAGACCGCGCTTGTCGACGGCGAAGCCGGGCAGGAAGCGGCAGCGCCAGGAGAGCAGCGCAGCCGTGATGCAGCGCGCAACGAAGACCGGCCGATACGTACTGGAGTTCGAGGTGGAACGCGTGGGTCGTCGACCAGACGAAGTAGGCAAGCTGTGGATCAATCAGCACGACTATGAGCAATTGTGGCGCGAGGGAAGGATGCGAAGTAGTGCTGATACTACCTCCGATAGCGAGGAGTCAAATGACGGCGGGCGAAGAAGTATAGAAGACGAAATTGATGCTGTGGCTGCAGCACGACGCGATGCAGTCGTGCCACAGGCAGTCGCCGACGAAGTTCGCGACGCAAGCAGTGATTAGCGGCACGAATCGAGGACGATTCCGTGGGAGGGGATGAGAGTAAGCAGAGGTGATTTGGATTAGTGCTCGCCGGGGTGAGCGGCGAGCAGACGGAGAGCAGAAGGCGGCGCAAGGAGGCGGCAGCGAGGACGGCGAAGACCTGTGCGGCGAAAGCGGACAAGGGCGGCGAGGACAGCGCGAACGGCGGCGAGGACAGCGCGGACAGCGGCGTGGACGACAGCGGCAGCGGCGGCGAAGAGGACCAAGGGGCGGGTACTGACGGTTCGGCGGTTCGGGTTGATCCGCCGCACGACGAAGACCCAGCCGTAGAAGATCGCAAGACAGCGAAAGGGCGCTGCAGGAGGGACGACCAAGACTGCCGGACGGCAGAAGGTCAAGGGCGACGGAAGGGCGACGCCGAACGAGCAACGAGCGGCTCTGAGCGGCCGTGAAGAGTCGGCGGCGAACCCACCAAGCGCAGATGCATGTGTAGGGTAGGTCTCACTTTAAGATTGGACGTGCAGCGAACAGCACGGACAAGACGCTGAGTGACAGGCATTGTTACTAAAGCTAAATACAGACGCAGTCTATCGGTAGTGCTAGTTCTTGTGTGGTCCCTCGAGTACCTGGTGAGACGGGTATCTGCAGCCCGTGAGACCGCCGGTATCAGCAGCCCGTGATGCAGGAGGAGGGAAAGAGCAAGAGGGGGTAGTTAAGCCCCCGGTCGTGTAGCCCTCATCACTCTCCCCTGGCGGAGACTCGAGAGGTATCGAGGGCCCAACCTCTTTTGTGCGGGCAAGGATAAATCGGCTGCTAGTGGCCGTGTGCATTGGTAGGCTAGACGAGTAGGAGGTGACCAGCAGCCGTAGCCACCAGACACCGTCTTGCGGCCGAAGACAGGACTGGCGCAGCGCACAAGAGCGGAGGAACGAACACGACCGCTTACTACATGTATCAAGTCAAAGTGGTACACATCCGCGTACACAAGAAGTAAAGGGCATGTTGCCCTTCTGAAAATGGCAATGAGGAAATATCGCTGAGGACAGAAAGCTTTGACTGCGACTGATTACTACATACTACAAGCTTCTCCAGGATAGTGCATGTAAACTTAAATACTACTGTAGTACAGTACTACAGTAGAAAGCCATTTAGAATCCCACTAGGCTTTGAGTCAAACCAAAATGTGCGTCACTGCTGAACTGCATTAGATTGGTCAAGCTGGGAGTCGCTGAAGACTCAGAGGGGCCCAAACAAGTTTGGAATGAATGCTTTCGCACAATGGCATTAATTTATAGCTAGGTTATGCACGACTTACTGCAATGGCTGAACCCAATGCAGTGATAAAGAGACCCAGCGATGTCTAGTCACAAGTTTACAGGTGCTGCGAGCGCAACAAGGTCAATCCGTCGAACTTCGACAGCTCCGGCACAAACGGAATCAGAGCGTCGATCTCCGCCTTCACCTCCGGAGTGATCTTCTCCACAGCCGCCATCGCCTTCAAGTTCTGCTCGAGCTGCGCCGGCGTCTTGGCGCCGATCATGACGGTCGACACATTTTCGTTGCTGACACACCAGGCCAGAGCCAGCTCCGCCAGCGAGACCCCCAGCTTCTGAGCCACCGGCTTGAGCTTGTCCGCCTTCTCGACGCGCGCAGCGAACTCCGGGGAGATTGCCTTGTACATCGGGTTCTCCATGCGCGAGCCCTCGGGCGTGCCCGTACTGTACTTACCCGTGAGAGCGCCGTACGCCAGCGGCGACCAAGTCGTGAGGCCGAGCTTGTACTTCTTGTACAGGTCGACGTACTCGAACTCGACTTTGTTGCGGTCCAGGATGCTGTAGATGGACTGCTCCACGATGGGGCGGACGAGGCCAAGACGGTCGGCGATCTCGCACGCCTCGGAGATCTGGGCCGCAGTCCACATGCTGGTGCCCCAGTAGAAGGCCCAGCCCTGGTCGATGACGTAGTTCATGGCTCGGACGGTCTCCTCGATGGGCGTGAGAGGTTCCGGACGGTGGCACAAGAGCACGTCTACGTACTCCTGGTCCAGTCGCTTGAGCGCGGCCTTCGTGCCCTCAATGATGTGCTTGCGACTCAGGCCCTGGGCGTTCGGGCCAGCCTTGGCCATGAAATCCTGCGCCCCGAAGAAGATCTTGGTGGTGATCACCAGGTCCTCGCGGCTCCACGTGCCCTCGGTGATACCCTTGCGGATGGCAGCGCCCATGTTCCTCTCGGCGAGACCTCCGCCGTACGCCTCGGCGTTGTCGAAGAAGTTGACGCCGTTCTCGAACGCGAGCTTCATCATCTCGTACCAGGAGTCGGCCGTGTGCTTGTCGTTGACGTCCATCCAGCTGCCGAGCGAGAGCTTGGAGACCAGCAGTCCGGAGTTCCCCAGGAAGCGGTAGGTCATGCGGCTGGACTTGGCGTCGGACGAAGCGGGGGCCATGGTGCTTGAGGTGATTGTGGTTGATGTGGGTTGTTGTCGGCGAGTTCCGAAATGAGTTCGAGCCCGAGAGACAAGCGCAACGCTGGACTTGGTTGGGCTAGAAGTATTAATACATGTAGGGGTAACGTCAAGTGGATTACGCTGGCACCGATCAAGTAATCCTCGCCCGGTTCATGCACACCACTCCAGCACTCGACAAGCCGGTAGAATCACATGCTTGTGTGGGTTTGGCACACAAAGTGCATTCTTTCACATAGGAATGTCACGGTCTCACACATGATTACGTCGTTTCACAAAGGAATATGGTACCAGCACACAAAATCCTGGTTTAGCACACAGTTTCTGACGGATCCACACGCGTACAGCATCCGTCCATCACACGACCTTTTCAACCAATCATATCCTGCTTGAGTTCACAAGTACCAAGGTACGGTAACGTGGTTTACCAATTCATGACCTCTGACCAGTTCATGGGCTAAATGGACTATTATCCAATCCAATCGTCATATTTGGGCTAATATTGCTCTGATTGGCTCGCTATTTTTTAACCAGATCTTGGCCCACTTTTCTTTACGCTGATCCCGTAAGATATCCAGCCCCCCCCTCTAGCCGAGCGCAAGATGGAGAAGCAGCTAGAGGAAGCTATCGATCGCGTCCTCGCAGGAGAGAAGCTCACAGCTGTGGCCGACTCGTCGCCCGTGTCATTTTCAACACTGAAGCGCAAAGTCGCAGCGCGCAATAAGGGCCACTCCATTGAGCGCCAACGCCCCGGACCTGCCCCCCTACTGCCATCCGAGTGTGAAGCCGACATCGTGACATGGGTCGCTGGAATGCAGCGTTGTCTGGTCCCCGAGAGCGTAACGCTTTGAATTTAATATGAGAGTTTGTATAGGATCGCGGCAGTCCAACAACTGGTCAGTGCGTCATAAAAAAATAAATTTCCGCTCTGTTTGCTTTGATGCTGCTTTGTCCGTCTTGCCCCTAAATAGGTGCGAGGGCCCTCAAAATTAAGTGTGGGGACTGCTGGAGTGACTGATAGCGCTGTGGCACCCCTGCTTTAATTTTGATGTCGCCACCGACGATTTCGCATGAGGTGCTGCTGGCGGGTCATGAATTGGTAAACCACGTTACTCACAAATCTACCTCTATGGGGCGTGGAGGGCGGAAGGTCAAGGGCTATAGCTCGCGACTGGGGACCCGGATGCAAGTGTCCGTAGGCAATCCAGATGCGCAAGGTGTACGCGGAGGTGCTGCTGTTGGCGCTGGTGGTACAGGATCTATCGTAGTGATGCTATATATTTTTATGTGTAGGCCCGGGGCGTGCCATACTGCAGGGCCCAAGCAGATTCAGGACCCTATCTTCTAAACGGCAGCGCCGACAGAAGCCTCCGTAGGTGGCTCATAAGCGCGCAAGCTGCACGTTGATGATGAAGTAGGCGTAGCAGGCCGGCGACCTCTGATCGCGATGCTATGCGTCGAGAGGTGGTCGATGGGAATGAAACGTGCAGAATGACCAGTGATCAGCGATTTGGACGCTACAGCGCTGTCCGGGCGGCTCGTGCTGGAGGACCCGTAGGCACTACGTGGGGAGGAGAGGTGCGTAGCAGTTGCAGCTAGTGCAGGTGGTGTGTGGTGTCTAACGGTGATGCTATGTGTGAAATGGTCACCATGCATGCTTTCGTATCCTTCGCCAAGGGCGAAAAGATGAAGCCCTGGGAGTACTAGTCGCACGCGGTCACCGCCGAGAATGTGTGCAAGGACACGCTGGAGTCAGCGTTCAAGAAGAACATGAGCCAGTGACCCCAGAAGTTGGCAATAACTCAGGTGAGGGAGGGCATCAACACCGTGCGCGACGGCACGTTGCGCTACCGCGTGGTGCTCAAGAACTAAGTGGGCGTTGTAAGCTTAGGTTGAAAGGGTACAACACGTCTCACAACAAATACAAATGCATGACGCCATTTGGCTGCTACGTATCTGCATTTGCCAAGCAAACTAACTAGGCACCGTTGTCATGGAAATCATGAACCTCACCCCACATGCAGCATACACGTAACCCACGTAGCGCGTACTAATAACGGGTGAGGTGTATTGTGTTACTGCTCTAGAAGCTGAACTAGGTAGCGCGGATACATGCATTTGCAACCTTGTCGACCACAAATCGTTCTACTACCTGCTCTAGCTGAAACAGTTGGCAGGACCCCGGGTCCCACCTGGACCCCGGTGCTCTCATCACATACCGGTAGCCGATCACCGAATGCACTGTAAAATGTATGGGTTCAGGGTTTGGAACAATGCAATGTCATATTTATTGGGTCTCCGAATCGAGACCAATAAATAATTGGCCTAATTGCTAATCGATTTCCAGTAACAGCATGAGACGTGGTGTTCGCTCCATCGTATGGGAGTACACGCATGTGAAAATGTTGGAATTTGTCCACAGTGCGTTCATTGGAATCAGGAGGGGTTTACCTCAAGAACCTTTCCGCCGCGCACACAGACTTCAGCGAATAGTATCCACATCCCAACAGGCGCGACCCAGTCACCGCGAATAACCACATGTACAAGAAAATGTATTGATATTTTTGTTAGATAAGGGCATTTACCGCAATCTAAGCGATGAATGTGTTCCACGAGGTTCGACATGCCCATGCTGCGCCTTGCTTGCGCCTAACGAAGCATATACGACACATAAAGTAGTCGAAGCCCTCGGGCGTATAGTACGATGTCGCGGTTCGAGGCGCGGTCGGACATGCGTGGTTCGAGCTGTAGACGACGGGGTGAGTGCAGACGAAAAGTGAGCTGATGAGCGCACTGTTTCGAGTAGCAGCAACCTACTGCGATCCACAGATTCAAAGCGAGAGCGAGAGCCACTCGATCTACATAGCCTCACTCAACGCCAACCGTGTCGAGGACACTGAAATCCACTGTTCTGGGGTCCTAAAAATATTGAGTGTTATTGAGGTCAGAGGGTCAATAAATAATTGCAGTTACTGAATTGCCAATTACGGTTACTGGTATTGGAAAATTCCAAACCCTGTAGCAGCACCCACCGCACAGTTCTTGCTGATCTCACCACCGCATGTCAATGATTCCGCCAGAGCCGAGATCGCCGAGCAGCTCACGGACTCCAAGCGAGGTTTGGTCGATCGGTCCAACGCTATGACCAAGAAATATGCTCGTGCTTGTGTTGAAGCGTCCGAGACGCTCGGCATCCCCGTGTTGGACTTGAATTCGTACTTCAACGCCATGTCTGAGTCCGATCGGAATACGTTGCTAGTTGATGGGCTGCACTTTAACGAGGAAGGCAACAAGGCGGTCGACGAGCAGCTCCGAAGCAAGATCGCAGCCGAGTTCCCTACTTTGAATCAGGCTCTTCAGGTTTGGCAGTTCCCGCCAGCAAACCAGTGGGTATCAACATATCCGTATAGCGAGTCTCAGACAGCCTAAAAACGACCTAAACAATGCATGGCTCAGCTTCGCTCCCTCCTTTGCGCCTAAGCTGAAGGGGTTTATATCGAATCTACATGTATCAACTGCAGCCGAGTGCACTGAACTCACATCAAATAATGATTAACTGCTAAATTTTGTATAGCACCTGTGCTAAATCGATAGTTGGGAACCGTCGGCAAAATGCTGGATACGTGTAGCAATTTGCCACGCCACCGCACATCGACGACCAGGTTCGAGCCAAAAATGCTGCCGAGAGAGCCGACGCGATGCGAGGCCTCTTGGAGTCCAACACAAGCCGCCAATGCTGTCAATGGGTGTCACCTGAAATCACAAATATTATTGTGAGTTCTACCGTGTAGTCGAAGTTTCCGATTCAATCGACCGAGCCCAATCGCCGACCAAGCGCCCGAGCGTATACAATTCGTATAATTGACAGATTAAGTACGAAGGTAGCCATGACATGCGGCGCCTCAGCGATTCCAAATCTGACTTGGGAATTGTATTGGAGCGATTCTGGTGGAGTCTTGAAACCGATCCGGTCGGCAAATTTGGACGGAATTCACAATATTTTGCCTCTAACACAACATACCAGTTCTACCGGTCGACTACCTCGTCGCTTTTCTAACCTGAAATCATATTTTACAACCAGCTAATTAGAATCAGACTGTCTCAGACAGTCTCAGATAGGTGCCCGGGTCGTTGGTGACGCTTACTGGCTTTGACCACGCGAGTTTTCGCAGACTTCTATCAAGATTCAAACCCCTCCACGATGCATTTACTCCCTATTCAAATCCGGACTCATAAAGTGGAAGTCAGCTCATGTCGATAGCGAACGGCCGAGCTCAACGGACGCCGTGCATTGCTTGCCGTTGGTGCTGGTCTGAAGTTCAGACTCTGAACTAGAACCCGAGGCTCTCAAATGCCTCTAACGATCATGCTTGGCAATGGGTGGACCCATGATCACTAAGTAACAAACGTGCTCGCTTTTGCGGGGATAACTGTATAACTGTACAAAGCGTAGCGAGTAGAGCGTTTACTTAAGCCAGACCCACGACCACCGGCAGATGCTCTACGCGTGGTCTGCTGGGTTGGAGTGGCTTGATCGCTTGTGTTGCTGCCAGTTGTGCTCATTTCTAACGGAGTTTCTACAGTAAGTTGTGCGTGAGCGTTTCAGGGTTTGGAACAATGCAATGTCATATTTATTGGGTCTCCGAATCGAGACCAATAAATAATTGGCCTAATTGCTAATCGATTTCCAGTAACAGCATGAGACGTGGTGTTCGCTCCATCGTATGGGAGTACACGCATGTGAAAATGTTGGAATTTGTCCACAGTGCGTTCATTGGAATCAGGAGGGGTTTACCTCAAGAACCTTTCCGCCGCGCACACAGACTTCAGCGAATAGTATCCACATCCCAACAGGCGCGACCCAGTCACCGCGAATAACCACATGTACAAGAAAATGTATTGATATTTTTGTTAGATAAGGGCATTTACCGCAATCTAAGCGATGAATGTGTTCCACGAGGTTCGACATGCCCATGCTGCGCCTTGCTTGCGCCTAACGAAGCATATACGACACATAAAGTAGTCGAAGCCCTCGGGCGTATAGTACGATGTCGCGGTTCGAGGCGCGGTCGGACATGCGTGGTTCGAGCTGTAGACGACGGGGTGAGTGCAGACGAAAAGTGAGCTGATGAGCGCACTGTTTCGAGTAGCAGCAACCTACTGCGATCCACAGATTCAAAGCGAGAGCGAGAGCCACTCGATCTACATAGCCTCACTCAACGCCAACCGTGTCGAGGACACTGAAATCCACTGTTCTGGGGTCCTAAAAATATTGAGTGTTATTGAGGTCAGAGGGTCAATAAATAATTGCAGTTACTGAATTGCCAATTACGGTTACTGGTATTGGAAAATTCCAAACCCTGTATGGGTTGGTTGCAGCGCCCTATTGCCTACACGTTCGTGAGATCAATAGAGCAGCTCTAAGGATCGTTGACTCGATTTTAGCCCAGCTACCTCATTTGGTTGCGCATTGCCGAGATGTTTCAGTGCATATGTGTCGGTCTACAATCGTATACGATCGCAATTAGCCGCTATTACTATCCTAGGATACTACTGTTTCAATTGTTCTGCTTCTAGTACACAACCTCGTACTCTTATCATTTGCTGCTGGTGGCTGAGTTGAAAATGGTAGGTATCGATGGGCATATCTCCCTCCTCAAATAAAACAAAAATTCCCGATACCGATCATTTTTGATGGGGGGGCAACTGCTTCAGCTGTAGCAGCACCTCGCCTTCCCACGTGGAATACCTACGGAAGTCCGAGCCGGCTGACCGGGCTGTGGCGTTCAAAGCGCTGACGATCCATCTTTTTGCATGTTTTTAGTTATAGCGTCGTCCACCGATCACTTCTCGACGCATATCATCACCGTCAGGGGTTGTCAGTCTGCTGCACCCACGTCAGCATCTATATGCAGCGCGCGCCCATGAATTGCCTACGTAGGCTTCTGTCGGAGCTTCCATTCAGAATATATGGCCCCGAAACTGCATGGGTCATGCAGCATGGGACGCATCGGAGCAACACAACAAATGTCATAGCATTACTACTATAAAACCTAGTCGTCTTACATAGTTCGTAATAACTTCGATTAAAACCAGGTCGTCTCGCATAGTTCGTAATAACTTCTAAACAAACGATTTTCTACATGCGTCGTAATTGCTCACTTGGTTTCGCTGCACTTGTTAGGTTCCACTGACCTTCCTTACGGGCCTTGCCAAGTGCTTCCTGTATTGATGGCTGCTCCATGTAGGCTTTCAGCAATACGGATGTTCCAGGTCGAGTGAGAGTGACCTTTGCGAATCTCTTTCTGTTGAGTAGTTTTGAATCCACTCGCGTTTTTAATAAATCCGTTCGAATAATATTGAATCCACTCGAGTTAATATGAATCCGTTCGAGTTAATATGCATCCGTTCGAGCTAATATACATCCGTTCGAGCTAATATGAATCCGTTCGAGTAGTATTGAATCCGTTCGAGTTAATATGAATATGTTCGAGTTAATATGAATCCACTCGAGTAGTATTGAATTCCTAGATTCGTATTAACTCGAATGGATTCAAAACTACTCGAGTGGGTTCATATTAACTCGAATGGATTCAATATTACTCGAACGGACTCATATTATCTCGAATCGGACTTATTGAAAGTAGAATCAGAATCAGTTTATTCACTGGGGAGGACCAGTGAATAAACTGATTCTGATTCTACTTTCAACCCCTCACCTTCCATTCTCCAACCTACGTTCTTTTCGTGAAGCTTCCTCGCTCTCACATCGGCCAACTACGCGCAGCATGTCGGAGCGTGCATGTGTACAGACCTCGGCCGGAGAGCAAGAGAAGAAACTGAAGCTCTGGCAACAAAACAAGGGTTGGTCGCTCTCAGAAGTGGCTAGAGCTTTGTCTGTCAAGCCAAACACTTTGCTTGGTTGGCAAGACAAGCTATCCGATCCGGACCTCAGTTACATCAAGGACCCATGTACAATTAGTGGTCGATACAGAAAATCGGGCGGCGGTCGTCCGCTCAAGGTTTCGCCGTATGAATCGTGATCCTGCAAAATCAACGGTGCTGGTGTTCGACCCGCAGCAGTGTGGGGATCGAATCGTTTCCCTTATACAATTTATGCAGAAGGAGATTGAATCGCTGCTTCCGGTGCGGAAGTATCGGTACCGGACTTACAGCACCTTCCAGATATGAGACAACTACAACTGCGGCGTTGCTGTTCTACTATTTTCGAGACGTTTCTATCTGGTATGTCGGCAAGGTGCGCTAAAGGAAGAGCTCGAGACGCAATGCAGTTCTTTCGATTCAGATAGCTCGGAAAGTATGTCGATATTTAGCTCATCCTAAAAAAACTTGCACTTGCGCAGAGCTCACATCCTAGAAAAATTGATTTGATCGTGAGCTAGCTTCAGAATCTCAAGCGCACGGTACCTAAATGGCTGTGGCTTGCCAAGACAAGCCGTATAATAAGCTTGTCGCGGTCCAGATACACGGGAAGTGAGCCAAGTCCGAGCGGCGAGTGGTTATACGGTGTAACTTACACCAGGCCTGGAGCTTTTAGCAGCTGCTTGGGGCTGTGTGCATAAGAAGACGAATGCCTGCCACTCCGAGTGGTGCACTCGCAATCATGGCACACCTTGTGTGGCGCCTGTCGCTTACTTGTGTGATTCTACCAAATTCTATGTGATACCTCAGATTCTGTTGTGTGATTTTCCTATTTCGTCATTGCTTAACCGCTTACATGTATCTCACAGTGTGAGTCACACCACATCGACAAATCCTCCCGGTACCGGTATACAGACAACGACGGAAAAAGCCCCGTAACGAAAAAATCCGCGTCATGTTTCGCTTATGCACATTTACCCACTTTATGTACTGAGTCTAATCAAACAGAGTACATGTAACATAAAAACGATTTATTCTCATGAGCTCGAGTGCTGGGACGAAATAGGAAAATCACACAACAGAATCTGAGGTATCACATAGAATTTGGTAGAATCACACAAGTAAGCGACAGGCGCCACACAAGGTGTGCTATGATTGCGAGTGCACCACTCGGAGTGGCAGGCATTCGTCTTCTTATGCACACAGCCCCAAGCAGCTGCTAAAAGCTCCAGGCCTGGTGTAAGTTACACCGTATAACCACTCGCCGCTCGGACTTGGCTCACTTCCCGTGTATCTGGACCGCGACAAGCTTATTATACGGCTTGTCTTGGCAAGCCACAGCCATTTAGGTACCGTGCGCTTGAGATTCTGAAGCTAGCTCACGATCAAATCAATTTTTCTAGGATGTGAGCTCTGCGCAAGTGCAAGTTTTTTTAGGATGAGCTAAATATCGACATACTTTCCGAGCTATCTGAATCGAAAGAACTGCATTGCGTCTCGAGCTCTTCCTTTAGCGCACTTTGCCGACATACCAGATAGAAACGTCTCGAAAATAGTAGAACAGCAACGCCGCAGTTGTAGTTGTCTCATATCTGGAAGGTGCTGTAAGTCCGGTACCGATACTTCCGCACCGGAAGCAGCGATTCAATCTCCTTCTGCATAAATTGTATAAGGGAAACGATTCGATCCCCACACTGCTGCGGGTCGAACACCAGCACCGTTGATTTTGCAGGATCACGATTCATACGGCGAAACCTTGAGCGGACGACCGCCGCCCGATTTTCTGTATCGACCACTAATTGTACATGGGTCCTTGATGTAACTGAGGTCCGGATCGGATAGCTTGTCTTGCCAACCAAGCAAAGTGTTTGGCTTGACAGACAAAGCTCTAGCCACTTCTGAGAGCGACCAACCCTTGTTTTGTTGCCAGAGCTTCAGTTTCTTCTCTTGCTCTCCGGCCGAGGTCTGTACACATGCACGCTCCGACATGCTGCGCGTAGTTGGCCGATGTGAGAGCGAGGAAGCTTCACGAAAAGAACGTAGGTTGGAGAATGGAAGGTGAGGGGTTGAAAGTAGAATCAGAATCAGTTTATTCACTGGTCCTCCCCAGTGAATAAACTGATTCTGATTCTACTTTCAATAAGTCCGATTCGAGATAATATGAGTCCGTTCGAGTAATATTGAATCCATTCGAGTTAATATGAACCCACTCGAGTAGTTTTGAATCCATTCGAGTTAATACGAATCTAGGAATTCAATACTACTCGAGTGGATTCATATTAACTCGAACATATTCATATTAACTCGAACGGATTCAATACTACTCGAACGCATATTCATATTAACTCGAACGGATTCAATACTACTCGAACGGATTCATATTAGCTCGAACGGATGTATATTAGCTCGAACGGATGCATATTAACTCGAACGGATTCATATTAACTCGAGTGGATTCAATATTATTCGAACGGATTTATTAAAAACGCGAGTGGATTCAAAACTACTCAACAGAAAGAGATTCGCAAAGGTCACTCTCACTCGACCTGGAACATCCGTATTGCTGAAAGCCTACATGGAGCAGCCATCAATACAGGAAGCACTTGGCAAGGCCCGTAAGGAAGGTCAGTGGAACCTAACAAGTGCAGCGAAACCAAGTGAGCAATTACGACGCATGTAGAAAATCGTTTGTTTAGAAGTTATTACGAACTATGCGAGACGACCTGGTTTTAATCGAAGTTATTACGAACTATGTAAGACGACTAGGTTTTATAGTAGTAATGCTATGACATTTGTTGTGTTGCTCCGATGCGTCCCATGCTGCATGACCCATGCAGTTTCGGGGCCATATATTCTGAATGGAAGCTCCGACAGAAGCCTACGTAGGCAATTCATGGGCGCGCGCTGCATATAGATGCTGACGTGGGTGCAGCAGACTGACAACCCCTGACGGTGATGATATGCGTCGAGAAGTGATCGGTGGACGACGCTATAACTAAAAACATGCAAAAAGATGGATCGTCAGCGCTTTGAACGCCACAGCCCGGTCAGCCGGCTCGGACTTCCGTAGGTATTCCACGTGGGAAGGCGAGGTGCTGCTACAGCTGAAGCAGTTGCCCCCCCATCAAAAATGATCGGTATCGGGAATTTTTGTTTTATTTGAGGAGGGAGATATGCCCATCGATACCTACCATTTTCAACTCAGCCACCAGCAGCAAATGATAAGAGTACGAGGTTGTGTACTAGAAGCAGAACAATTGAAACAGTAGTATCCTAGGATAGTAATAGCGGCTAATTGCGATCGTATACGATTGTAGACCGACACATATGCACTGAAACATCTCGGCAATGCGCAACCAAATGAGGTAGCTGGGCTAAAATCGAGTCAACGATCCTTAGAGCTGCTCTATTGATCTCACGAACGTGTAGGCAATAGGGCGCTGCAACCAACCCATACATTTTACAGTGCATTCGGTGATCGGCTACCGGTATGTGATGAGAGCACCGGGGTCCAGGTGGGACCCGGGGTCCTGCCAACTGTTTCAGCTAGAGCAGGTAGTAGAACGATTTGTGGTCGACAAGGTTGCAAATGCATGTATCCGCGCTACCTAGTTCAGCTTCTAGAGCAGTAACACAATACACCTCACCCGTTATTAGTACGCGCTACGTGGGTTACGTGTATGCTGCATGTGGGGTGAGGTTCATGATTTCCATGACAACGGTGCCTAGTTAGTTTGCTTGGCAAATGCAGATACGTAGCAGCCAAATGGCGTCATGCATTTGTATTTGTTGTGAGACGTGTTGTACCCTTTCAACCTAAGCTTACAACGCCCACTTAGTTCTTGAGCACCACGCGGTAGCGCAACGTGCCGTCGCGCACGGTGTTGATGCCCTCCCTCACCTGAGTTATTGCCAACTTCTGGGGTCACTGGCTCATGTTCTTCTTGAACGCTGACTCCAGCGTGTCCTTGCACACATTCTCGGCGGTGACCGCGTGCGACTAGTACTCCCAGGGCTTCATCTTTTCGCCCTTGGCGAAGGATACGAAAAGCATGCATGGTGACCATTTCACACATAGCATCACCGTTAGACACCACACACCACCTGCACTAGCTGCAACTGCTACGCACCTCTCCTCCCCACGTAGTGCCTACGGGTCCTCCAGCACGAGCCGCCCGGACAGCGCTGTAGCGTCCAAATCGCTGATCACTGGTCATTCTGCACGTTTCATTCCCATCGACCACCTCTCGACGCATAGCATCGCGATCAGAGGTCGCCGGCCTGCTACGCCTACTTCATCATCAACGTGCAGCTTGCGCGCTTATGAGCCACCTACGGAGGCTTCTGTCGGCGCTGCCGTTTAGAAGATAGGGTCCTGAATCTGCTTGGGCCCTGCAGTATGGCACGCCCCGGGCCTACACATAAAAATATATAGCATCACTACGATAGATCCTGTACCACCAGCGCCAACAGCAGCACCTCCGCGTACACCTTGCGCATCTGGATTGCCTACGGACACTTGCATCCGGGTCCCCAGTCGCGAGCTATAGCCCTTGACCTTCCGCCCTCCCCGCCCCATAGAGGTAGATTTGTGAGTAACGTGGTTTACCAATTCATGACCCGCCAGCAGCACCTCATGCGAAATCGTCGGTGGCGACATCAAAATTAAAGCAGGGGTGCCACAGCGCTATCAGTCACTCCAGCAGTCCCCACACTTAATTTTGAGGGCCCTCGCACCTATTTAGGGGCAAGACGGACAAAGCAGCATCAAAGCAAACAGAGCGGAAATTTATTTTTTTATGACGCACTGACCAGTTGTTGGACTGCCGCGATCCTATACAAACTCTCATATTAAATTCAAAGCGTTACGCTCTCGGGGACCAGACAACGCTGCATTCCAGCGACCCATGTCACGATGTCGGCTTCACACTCGGATGGCAGTAGGGGGGCAGGTCCGGGGCGTTGGCGCTCAATGGAGTGGCCCTTATTGCGCGCTGCGACTTTGCGCTTCAGTGTTGAAAATGACACGGGCGACGAGTCGGCCACAGCTGTGAGCTTCTCTCCTGCGAGGACGCGATCGATAGCTTCCTCTAGCTGCTTCTCCATCTTGCGCTCGGCTAGAGGGGGGGGGCTGGATATCTTACGGGATCAGCGTAAAGAAAAGTGGACCAAGATCTGGTTAAAAAATAGCGAGCCAATCAGAGCAATATTAGCCCAAATATGACGATTGGATTGGATAATAGTCCATTTAGCCCATGAACTGGTCAGAGGTCATGAATTGGTAAACCACGCTACCGTACCTTGGTACTTGTGAACTCAAGCAGGATATGATTGGTTGAAAAGGTCGTGTGATGGACGGATGCTGTACGCGTGTGGATCCGTCAGAAACTGTGTGCTAAACCAGGATTTTGTGTGCTGGTACCATATTCCTTTGTGAAACGACGTAATCATGTGTGAGACCGTGACATTCCTATGTGAAAGAATGCACTTTGTGTGCCAAACCCACACAAGCATGTGATTCTACCGGCTTGTCCAAAGGTAAACAAAGTTAAAAGTGGACATAGTCAGCCCACGCTGAATTCCGATCAATTTAGGGAATTTGACAGCACTAGTATAGATTCAATCTTAAGTGACAAGATTAGTATAGCCGGATGGTGAACACAGTTAACTGGCAGCGAAAATAATGTGTCAGTACAGTGGTGCACCTCGTTTTCGGCCCCGGTATATTCATATAACCTGCACAAATTTATGATTAAGCTTAATGCATTGCGACAGCAGCCTGCCCATCTCCCTCAGCTCAATTAACCTCAACGAGGGACAATCCCACCAATCAAATCATGACGCCAAACTCCTTTATACAAATGTTCTGTTTAAATTTTGCCTTGACACGTCTCATCTGCCTATCTTACCCTGAAAAGGAAATGATGTGCAAGAAGGCCGCTGCTGAGCCGTCCTGGACGCTACCTCAACTCATGAAGTGGGGCAATCTATAGTTCAAGCGCTCCACTCTCCAGGGCATTGCCGGCTCTTCCGCTGGAAGGCTGACGTAGGTAAACGACCGTTGTTGGTGCCATTCAGGTATTAAACCAAAGATGGATGTGCGCTTTTTACTTCATTAGGTTAATATATTTCATTACATGTCGGCAGTCGCGCCCATCTCCTTTTTCTTCACATTCGTTGTGCTGGCAGATCTAATATGAGACCGCGTCAAACAAAAAGACGCTACGCCACCATTTGGTTTTTCCGAGAAAAACGCCTTCAAAGATTGGCCAGCAAAAATCGTACTTAAGTGTGTTTTCTCCCTGGGGGCGTTTTTCGCAAAGTCTAAATTTAGAGCAGGTGTATCGACCAGCATTGTTTCGCCCCTGAAGGATCATGAGAACCGCAGCCCCCATCGAGAGCCGCACGGACACCATAGATCCTCATGGTAACCCGCCCTGCGCAGACGCCGCCATCGCAGCCTCTGCGTAGTCCCCGCTCGCAGCCTCTGCGTCCGACCCAGCAGTTGAGCAGCCATCCAGCGACAGCGTGGTTCTAGCTTCATCTTCGGAGACGACTCACAGTAAGCAAGGAGAATCAATTCCAGCGCCAGCCAACAGCAACTGCAGCACCGTGACCAGACGACTGCTACGCTCCCCGCAAGATACACCTGATGACAGCGCTTGGGATCGACTGTCCGAGGACGAGGCCGACGTGTCCTCCGTCGAGGTTGCCGAGCAGAACAACTGCGCATCAAGCGAAGATTCAAGTTCGGACGAAAGTATTTTTTTGTTAGACGATGACCTTCGAGCGAGAGTCACGGCTTACATCTGATCCGACGCGTGTGATGGCCACTGTCTCCTCGGCAAACAAGCAGATTTAGTGCACTTCATGATGCCAACCGTTCCAATGTGCACTAAGAAAAAGAAGCGGAGCGCAGCAGTATTTCCGAATGATGCTTCGGGGATTTTTCTAAATTTTGAAATTCCGGTCAAAATATACACCTGGAATTTTGAGATCGCGACATAAACATTAATATTTGAGCAGGAAGGAGACCGAATCCGCGTACGGGAATAGGCTCAATCGATTCAGAATTAAATACTAATCTAGGGCAAGCCAGAATATTTTTTGAAAAAGTTGGTTTTTGAGGGCAATACTTTTTTGGGACGGTCGGTGCTTCGTGAGTTCTCAACTTCTCCTAGATCTGAAGGCACCAGAAGAAAGAAGAGATACTCCTCTTTTCAATGGTGTGCTTAAATCGCGATTCGTACTTAGGTTCGGAAGCATACTTTCGTTTGACGCGGTCTCATATGGTCCACCCCGCCGAAAACGAGGAGCACCACTGTACCAGTATAGGGCGACCCACTACTTTTGGCGAGCAAATTCCACTTCGACCCCCACTTCCGTCACAAGATAGAAACATGAACAGAAACGTCACCGGACCGAATGTTTCGTGTGGTTTCCAACCTCTCCAGAAGAACGAGGCAAACGCCTCGGCTGCAATAGCAGCTGAAAGTAGTACGCGCAGGCCCATGATCTGGGGGCGAAGAATTTGGAACTGAGCTGCAACTTTCACCACTATTGTGAGTTTCATTCGAATTTGTGAGAATGGCCTGAATCGAATCGCTTTCGCGAATCGATTTCAAATCGATTCGGGCGATATTCAGCCAATCAGATGTCACCAATCGACCACCAACTCCAACTCAGAGTCTGAGGTGGCGCACATCTCGTGGTGTGGCCGAGTCCACGAGACATATGCCACCTCTGATTGGTCAAAACCAGTTGGAATCGATTCAGAGGGCTCCCAATTTCCCTCCAGGTTCTACAAATTTGGGTGAAAACGACAATACTTTTCCTATTTTGTAGACCTGCTCACCTTTCCCCCCTTCTTCTGTGAAGCCCGGTGAGCAGTAAGCGTCTTCTCAGCACCGAACACTGTACTGTACTCAAGAGGCCTCCTAGATCACGCCCCAGCAGTATAACCGAAGTCTTTAGGAATGTTATGGCTACACTCTTTGTGCTAAAACATATGACCAGATGAAGACTTTTGTGGTGATCATGGAGGGGCGCGATCCGTTCGACATAACGGATCTTGTCGATTGAAGAGTGTATCATCATCGCCATGCGAGTCTCATGGCTGGTATATCTAGCTACCGGTTTGCTCTGCGCAGTGAACTCCGCTGATCCCGGTACTGAGAGGGACCTCGTGTCCGAGTACGTCCACGTGCCGACCTCCTGCGACACCGAGAACTGCGTGGCGGGCGGCTGCCTCTTCGAGAACTGCGCCTCTCCGCTATCGTGCAAGGGCGGACTCTGCTACTTCCGGTGAGTACTATAGACTCTAGATCTAGGTACCATTACTGTGCGTTTGTCGCTGCGATGCAGAGCCACTTGACGCCCAAAACTGAAAGCGGTGCGACGTATTCCGTGTCTCGTGGCAGGAAGTGCAAGACGGCCGTGTGCGAAGGAGGAGCCTGCGTCTTCGATGACACAGCGGATGCCTCGTGTCCTGGCGGTGGCTGCCGTTTCGTGCACGTTCCCAAGACACTGCGAGACGGATACTGCGACGGCGGCGGCTGCACACTGGAGGGAGACAGCCACCCATCCAGCTTATCTGGGTCACTCGCTCATTGATGTGGATTGTGTTGGAGTGGGTTTGCTACAGTTGATGTAGCTGAATGACATTTAAAACATCAACAGAGGTGTCTACAGCCTTTGAATGCATTCGATTTCGTGGTATTTACCTTTAGGATTGTAATTCGACTCTAGCTAACTCCCGTTTCAGCAAACCACCTCGTATAGCTGCACGCAGGTTGGAGAAACTACAGAAACTAAGCTCGCAGTCCGGACGATCGATCACGAAAAGCAACTTGCGTCATCTCGTCCAGCGGTTAGGCGAGTACTTCTCGCTGACGTCGACCCAGCTACCGAGACCGTGAAGGAGTCGTCGGATGAGCTCAAGCGTTGGTTCGAGCGGTAGTTTGTTGCGCAAACTCCAAGCTGTCCCAGAGCTGGCATAGTAACAACCTCATAAGGATTCCTCAGCAGTGAAATTGAATTTAGTCAAAGCTTCACTCGATGCAATGACGTTGCTAAGCGCCTGCGGCGCTAGTAGTGGATCAGCGGGTGCACGGGCCACACGCGCTCCGACTCGAGTTCGACAGCCACGGGGATGTCGAAAAAACCAAGAAATTCGTCAAGCGCCATGAGCTCGTCTCGACTGAGCAGCCACAGCACAAGGTCGTTGGACGGCAAGAAGGTCTGGTCGGTGTTGGAGAGGTTGGTCAGGCACTTGCGGATCTCAGCAGGTGGCATCGGTCCGATCTTCTTGGTGAACTTGATGAGGTTGAGAAAGGTCTCGACGACACATTGCGGCGCCGAGTCGTCCGTCCACTCGCCGGCGTCGCTGCGATTGAGCACAATCTTCTTGAAGTACAGCCCCTGCAGGATCCGCACGCCGTGGTCATCACAGCTGGCCAGCACCTTCATGGAGCTGGCCTCGATGATCCGTTGCTGCTGCAGCTGCTTGAGAATGGCCAAAAACTGCTCGGCCGTCGTCTCAAGGAAGATCACGACCGTCGCGTCGTGCAGCAGCACGAGGCCCGTGGCCTCGCACTGGATCCTGCTCAGCAGCTTGGCGAAGTATTCCTGCGTCTTGCGGGCGTTGTCCACGGACGGGTCCGCCAGCTTGCCGAGCACCGCTGACCTCGAGAGGCGCAGGTCGAACTTGGCGGACGCGTCGGCCGCAGCCAGCGAGCTGCTGCTGCTGCCGTGGTGCGACTGGTTGTCCTCGGCGGTCGGCTCGCCCCCACTGGTGGCGTCCTGCTGGGCCTCCTGCAGGCGTCGAGGCTGCGGCGGGTTCACGAATGTCAGCACCTCCGAGAGCGACGGGCCTAGCAGCTCCAGCGCGTCGAAAGACGGCTGCGCTGTGGCCGACACGGCGTCGTCCCCAGGAGTGTCTGGACTGGGCGAGCTCGGCCGGTCGGCGGCGTCCTTGGGCAGCAGCGACAGCCGCAGCCTCGACCCGCTGGCGCCCAGAGAGCGCGTTGAAGCCGAGTGCCCCGGCACCGCAGCGCGTGTCGACCCTTGTCGCGTGGCTCGAGCCTTCTCCATGACGGTCTCAATATGGCAACAAGGTCGCGTCGGTTCAAGGGCCAAGCTCAGTGTATCTTTTATCTTTACATATTAGGCCAGGAATCCGATCTCAATCATGCTATGCCTGGGGAATAGGCAGGTAAGCTTAGGTATAATACATGGGCTATGGAAGCTTGCAGCTCCGTTGCTTATCCATAGTGGCCACGGTGGCCACGCACTTGACCTCCTTGCGCTTCAACTCGATCGCCCGGGCGTTAAACGGCGTCAGATATTACGTCAACGTCGGTTGGACCAATCAGCGTTCGTCTCCAGCGGTACATTGTACCAATCCGTCGGATCCCAAGCCCGGCCCGATGTCACAACACAACCGAAAGACGCGTCTTCAAGCACCAGCTCCGACCTCAAGTAGCTCATGGCGGCGCTGTCCAAGTCGCAGGCGGCGTCGGGCGCGACGTCCATCGCGTCGCTGGTGGCGCTGGCCGTGGCCATCCGCGCGCACGGCCAGCAGAAGGCGAACGCGGCCACGCGCCTGGACTCGGAGTTCATGACGAAGAAGCAGGGCGGGCGCCAGCAGGTCGCGGTCAACGGCGAGTTCGCGCGCCGCTTCCTGCGGCTGTTCCGCGTGATCGTGCCCGGGCCATTCACGGCCGAGGTGGGCTTCGCGGCGCTCGTGGCGCTGATGCTCGTGGCCCGCACGTCCTTCGACATCGTCGTGCTGCACACGTTCACGGCCATCGAGCGCGCCATCATCTCGCGCTCGCACGCCGAGTTCGCGCGCCACCTGCGGCGCTTCGTGGCCATCATGCTGCCCATGTCGTGCGTGAACGCGCTGCTGAAGTACGGCCACACGGAGCTGAGCCTGCGCTTCCGCACGCGGCTCACGCGGCACCTCTACGCGCAGTACGTCAAGGGCTTCGTGTACTACAAGGTGTCGAACCTGGACAACCGCGTGTCGAACGCCGACCAGCTGCTGACGGTGGACGTGGAGCGCTTCTCCAACTCGGTGGCCGACCTGTACTCGAACATGTCCAAGCCGCTGCTGGACATCGCCATCTACGCCGTGAAGCTGTCGAGCTCCATCGGCGCCGAGGGCCCCGTGCTCATGCTCAGCTACCTGGTGGCCTCGGGCCTGTTCCTCACGTGGCTGCGGCAGCCCACGAGCCGCTTCACGATGGCCGAGCAGCAGATGGAGGGCAACTTCCGCTTCATGAACTCGCGGCTCATCACGCACAGCGAGGAGATCGCCTTCTACAACGGCAATGTGCGCGAGAAGCGCATCCTGGACCAGTCGTTCAGCCGCCTCATCGACCTCGTGCGCAGCTCGCAGCAGTTCCGCTTCTCCATGAGCGTCGTGGACAACATCGTGGCCAAGTACCTGGCCACGGTCGTGGGCTACGCCGTGCTGTCCAAGCCCTTCCTGGACGCGGGCAACAAGCGGCTCGAGCACTCGACGTACGCCGAGCGCATGGAGGACTACTTCCGCTCGGGCAAGATGCTGCTCAAGATGTCGGAGGCCATGGGCCGCCTCGTGCTGTCCGGGCGCGAGCTCACGCGGCTCGCGGGCTTCACGGCCCGCGTCACGGAGATGATCGACGTGCTGGCCGACCTGGACCAGGGCAAGTACCAGCGCACGATGCTCAAGGCGGACGACGACGACGTGGACGAGCCCAAGGCGCAGACGACGTCGGCCGAGTCCCTCGGCTTGTACCCGAACAAGGGCGAGCTGCGCTACCGAGACCACGTGATCCACTTCGAGGACGTCCCGCTCGTGACTCCGAACGGCGACGTGCTGGTGCCGGCGCTCAACATCCAGGTCAAGTCGGGCATGAACGTGGTCGTGGCCGGGCCCAACGGATGCGGCAAGAGCTCGCTGTTCCGCATTCTGGGCGAGCTCTGGCCCATGTTCGGCGGCAAGCTCACCAAGCCCGAGCGCAACGGACTCTTCTACATCCCGCAGCGCCCGTACCTGACGCTGGGCACGCTGCGCGACCAGATCATCTACCCGCACTCGCTCAAGGAGATGCAGGCGTCCGGACGGACAGACGAAGACTTGCTGCACTTCCTCGAGAAGGTGCAACTCGGCTACCTCGTGGACCGGGAAGGCGGGTGGGACGTCATCCACGACTGGGCTGATGTGCTGTCCGGCGGGGAGAAGCAGAGGGTGGCCATGGCGCGGCTGTTCTACCACAAGCCGCAGTTCGCCATCCTGGACGAGTGCACCTCCGCTGTCAGCGTCGATGTGGAGGGCGCCATGTACAGCTACTGCCGCGAGCAGAACATCACGCTCTTCACGGTGTCGCACCGCAAGTCGCTCTGGACGTACCACGAATACGTGCTAAGGGTGCGTACTGTGAACCAATATCTCGTTACGTGTGTGTGCTAACTTCTACTGCTTCTGCTTGTTGCTGCTTCTAGTTCGACGGCCGTGGCCACTACGAGTTCAAGAAAATAGACGAGGCCGACGAAGCGTTCGGCTCCTAAGCGCACTCAACTGAACTATACGGCTGCAGATCGCCGAGCAGTGTATTTGTCCTCGTCTCTAAACCCGCGAACATGTTATTGCAACTTACGCCGTGTGTCTTGTGGTGTCTCTATTTTGTGGTTATGAATGCAAAAGTTCGAGCTGCCAGGCGCAGGTTCTATCGGTTTGTGTTCTCTATCTAACTAATGACATGCTTTTGTCGTATCCCAACAGGAACAACGCACGTGCCAGTTCAAGCTCACGCGGTCTCTCACGCTCGTCCCCGAGTTCTCCACGCCAGGTCTCCATCTCGGACAGCGTCGCCTCCATCCCAGCAGCGTCTTGCGACTTGAACAGCCGAGCGAAGAACACTTTCGCCTGCTTCCTCACGGCAGCGTCATGCACAGGGTCCAGCAAGTCTCGCAGCCAGCTCCAGTTGTCGTCGTTGAGCACGGTATCCGCTACGCCCAAATGCTCGAGCTCTTCCTCCTGGTCTTCGTCGGACGTGCAGCTCCCGCACGAGCTCGGAGGTGACTGCGTTTGCACGAATTCTTGACTGCTGATCGTGGAGTCCAGCGCTGCAGCAGTGAGAGACGGCGTCATGCTTCTCGTACTTGCTGCGACTGCTGCTGCTCTGCAGGACGCAGGTTGTTGTGTGACGTGTGCTAACCTTAGGCGGTGACCGTCCGTTACCCGTGTGCCTCTTCGCAGGCAAAGGACTGGCTCTGACGCGATTATCAGAGGAGTAACGCGTAAGTCCGTGAAGTCGTGGCTAAGTAGCACTAGCTCCGGATGCTTGAAGTTTGTGTAGCCATCTTGTCTTGTCACCCGGATCAGAGCCTGAAGATGCTGCCGTTGCCGTAGTGCTCCAGCGGGAAGCCCAGAATCATGAGCGTCAGAGTGAGGAACTTGGTTTGGAGCAAAATACGCTGCGACGAACGCGAGTTGGCGGACACCCGAGTCGGGTGACCCGACACTCAGGTACAGGGCCAGGAAGATCACTGCCAGGCTGCCAAGCAGCAGTAAGTGTCGTATCATACTCGCCATAGTGGTGAACGTGGTCATGGTGGTCATAGTGGCGAAGAATTTGCAGTTGGGCATCTGGAAGATGAGGCGGAGGTAGACGCCTACGCTCGAGAGCCAACAACATACACTGGTGAGCACAATCGACAGTGCATCGCACCTCATCTCAAAGCGGACTAACCGTAGAATAACAACGCATGATGATGATATACGATGGCAGCAGGATGATCTCTGACTGGTGCAATGTTGAGGTGACGTGGTGAAATTTTTTGATAGGACAGATCAGGGCTGAATCGAAGGAAGCGATCGGTCGCGAGATGCGCCTACAGGTACCGGGGTTGAACTTAACGACCCACTGCAGCGCTCAGTTCCCAATTCTTCGCCACACGGATCATGGGCCTGCGCGTACTACTTTCAGCTGCTATCGCAGCCTGCCTCTGTGGGGTATCGATCACGACAAGGTGCAGCCGTTCGAGGAGCTCAAGCACGTCACCGGGTTGGAGGAGACCGCCGTCAAGTAGCGCTGTTAAGTTAGCGCTGTTCTGGATCACGAAGAAAGGAAGAAGGCAAGTGGTTTTGCCTTGGCTCTGGTGCGCTACGCCTCCCGTACCGGTACTGTGCTGTCAGGCGAGACGAGTGGAGAGCTGAAAGGAACTGAATTGGCAGCGAGTACATTGATGCTAATTAGTCCTGCTCCACTAACGCCATCTAACAACGACTCGCAGTGCACGGGGTCAGAAGTTCGGGCGCTCACAAGTGTGCGGCCTCTGGTCATCATGTACGTGTGGTGCAGTACATGTATTTTCAAGGAAAGGCAAGCCCCCCCCCCCACCCCCACCCCCGGGCGGGTCTCTACGTAGAATGGGCTGGAGACTCCAGTGGAGGGCGTCCACTGGACTCCAGTCTGGAGGCCCTTGCCCATTTCTAGCATCTGGGAGGTAGGGCTCCCCAGAGAGCTTGTGTCGGGGGCAGTTGACGTTGCCAGGCTCAGTGGCGCGTCAACACAGCACTTCCATAAACAGCCGCGTAATCGAACGACCCCACAATCACATTCTAAGATTGTGGGGCAAGGACGATTACACCGTGTAAGCTGAGGGTAAAATTAATTAGCGTGGGACTTTTGTAGGAGAAATTCAAACAATTGAGCAGCTCTTGCATCTGCAATATTTGCATTTTCGGAAATCTAAGACCATGACTCAGCGAAATGTCCTGACTGGATAGAGTTATCACGGAACTTCGGGAAATGGCTGCGAGGAGGTAGGGCTTACGCTCCGTGTTACGTATTATGTTACTTCTGTTTGTCGGAGTGGTGAAGCAACCGCGGAGGGGGGCGGGGGTTGCTTCACCGCTCACAATGTCTCATACCAACTGTACGTGTACATGTATTAAAATACTATAATACATGTGGTACTGTACATTCATTACCTATTGTCTCGACATTAAGTCTGCTGCCTATCGCCATATTCCTCAAAGAAGCGCGTGGTGTGAGCCAGGATTACTTGACCGGTCCCATTGTAATCCCCTTGACGTTACCCCCCCTACTTCTGGTCTAGCTGAGACCGGCATTGCGCTTGCCTCTCAGACTCGGACTCATTTCGGAAATCGCCGACAGCTACCCACATCAACCACCAACACCCAACAACAACAACCACCATGACCTCCGCTTCCAAGTCCAGCCGTATGACCTACCGCTTCCTGGGGAACTCCGGTCTGCTTGTCTCCAAGCTGTCGCTCGGCAGCTGGATGGAGGTCAGTGACAAGTACACGGCCGAGGCCTGGTACGAGGTGATGAAGCTCGCCTTCGAGAACGGCGTCAACTTCTTCGACAACGCCGAGGCGTACGGCGGAGGTCTCGCCGAGAAGAACATGGGTTATGCCATTCGCAAGGGTGTCGCCGAGGGCACGTGGAGCCGCGAGGACCTGGTGATCACCACCAAGATCTTCTTCGGGGCGCAGGATTTCATGGCCAAGGCTGGCCCGAACGCCCAGGGCCTGAGTCGCAAGCACATCATTGAGGGCACGAAGGCCGCGCTCAAGCGACTGGACCAGGAGTACGTAGACGTGCTCTTGTCCCACCGTCCGGAACCTCTCACGCCCATCGAGGAGACCGTCCGAGCCATGAACTACGTCATCGACCAGGGCTGGGCCTTCTACTGGGGCACCAGCATGTGGACTGCGGCCCAGATCTCCGAGGCGTGCGAGATCGCCGACCGTCTTGGCCTCGTCCGCCCCATCGTGGAGCAGTCCATCTACAGCATCCTGGACCGCAACAAAGTCGAGTTCGAGTACGTCGACCTGTACAAGAAGTACAAGCTCGGCCTCACGACTTGGTCGCCGCTGGCGTACGGCGCTCTCACGGGTAAGTACAGTACGGGCACGCCCGAGGGCTCGCGCATGGAGAACCCGATGTACAAGGCAATCTCCCCGGAGTTCGCTGCGCGCGTCGAGAAGGCGGACAAGCTCAAGCCGGTGGCTCAGAAGCTGGGGATCTCGCTGGCGGAGCTTGCTCTGGCCTGGTGTGTCAGCAACGAGAACGTGTCGACCGTAATGATCGGCGCCAAGACGCCGGCGCAGCTCGAGCAGAACTTGAAGGCGTTGGAGGCTGTGGAGAAGATCACTCCGGAGGTGAAGGCGGAGATCGACGCTCTGATTCCGTTCGTGCCGGAGCCGTCGAAGCCCGACGCATTGACCTTGTTGCGCTCACAGTACCTGTAAACTTGCGACCAGACTTCCCTTCGCTAGGTCTCTTTACCGTTGCATTTTGCTCAAGTCTTGATTAACCTAGCTACAAATTGATACCATTGTGTGAAAGTATTCATCCCAAACTTGTTTGGGCCCCTCTGATTCACAAAGTATCTTCAGCGACGCCCAGCTTGACCAATCTAATGCAGTTCCGCAGTGAGGCCCATTTTAGTTTGACTCAAAACTCAAAACGTGTAGGTTTCTGAGCGGCTTATTTGAGTTTATTATAGGGCAACATGCCTCGCGTGTACGCGACGAAGTGCTAAGTGCGGTACGTCATACCACTTTGACTTGATATTGGTATGCTTATTTATGGCAACTTAAAACGGACGACGTCTACCTGTACACCATAAAACAGATTTACAGTTGAAACCGGGGCGAGCGAAAACTTTGGTGAGCTACGACAAGAAATAACACTTGAGAGGCTTCCACTTCGCCAAGCCTGTAATTATTTAAACGGGGGAGAGTGCTTAAGTGAATGAAGGGTTAACCACTTACAATGTTTCACTCCAACTACAGTACAGCACTCTATCGACAACCCCCAAGTCTCAGCAAGAATAAAGATCCAGCGCTTCGTCATGACAGGTTAAGTCCTCAATAATGTCCACCGGTACTGTACCAGGCAGTATCACGTGGTCACCCGGTAAAGTCTTTCTCTTGCCCCAAAGAGCGTAATCTGCTGGGAGTGGTGTGCATCAGCCGGGCCAGGAATACTTGACCGGTGCCATCGTAATCCTCTTGACGTTGTACCAGCCTACTTTTGGCCCTGCCGAGTCGGCTGTAGCCTCTCAGGCTCGGACTCATTTTGAAACTCGCCAACAACTACCCACGTTACCCACCCGCAATCACCATGGCCCCCGCTTCGCCCGACGCCAAGTCCAGCCGCATGACCTACCGCTTCCTGGGGAACTCCGGTCTGCTGGTCTCCAAGCTGTCGCTCGGCAGCTGGATGGAGGTCAGCGACGAGTACACGGCCGAGGCCTGGTACGAGATGATGAAGCTCGCCTTCGAGAACGGCGTCAACTTCTTCGACAACGCCGAGGCGTACGGCGGAGGTCTCGCCGAGAAGAACATGGGTTATGCCATTCGCAAGGGCGTCGCCGAGGGCACGTGGAGCCGCGAGGACCTGGTGATCACCACCAAGATCTTCTTCGGGGCGCTGGATTTCACGAGCAAGGCTGGCCCGATCGCCCAGGGCCTGAGTCGCAAGCACATCATTGAGGGCACGAAGGCCGCGCTCAAGCGACTGGACCAGGAGTACGTAGACGTGCTCTTGTCCCACCGTCCGGAACCTCTCACGCCCATCGAGGAGACCGTCCGTGCCATGAACTACGTGTTTGATATTAACAACTCGTTTGTTTGAACACTAGATACGCAGTTGAAAGACGCCTACAGTCGTACATATTCACATGCTGGTGCTCAAAACCCGAGTCGTTCGGCGCCGCAAGAATCTGCCAGTGACAAAGTTGCCAGTCTCCCCAATGGGAATCGCGGGGCGTTTGGCTCGAACGACGCCGCGTAGAACGGGCCCTTGTAGTTGACTGAGGTGTCGTGGTGGTGGTATCTCTGTCGCTTCACGTCCGGAGTGGCCGGCATGGATTGCAGTCTGTGCTTGGCCAGCAGCAGACTTAGCGGCGGTAACAGCGGCGACGTCACCGACTCCGTCTGATGAGGGAATTGGGCCGTCGGGGAACGATTCGTCGGGTAAATTGGCGACGGAGTGTTGCTGACCGACGTCGGGGATGAGTTGAAGGTCTTCTTGTTGCTGTCACGAAGGTGGAGCAGAAGTTCCGGCGCCAGTGTCGAAGGTGACGAGGGAGGAGTCATCTGACCGTCCAGTAACGTTTTGTTTTGCAGTCTCTGAGCTTCCAGTCGAGCAGCGCGACGAGCCTTCGCCTTGATGGTGCGGTACGGCCAGCGGTACTTGAGACGTTGGCAGTTGCGCTTGAGCGTGATGGAAGACACGCCCAACCGCTTGGCCGCCTCGTCCTGGCGGTAGTGGGAATAGGCTTCCAGCGTCTCGAGGGGGAAGTCGTATTTGCGTCAACTTTTCTTCTCGGGTAGGAGAGAGCTGGGACGGGTCTCGTGTGGGGTGTTGGTGGGGACTTTGGCGATCGGAGGCACCGCGCACATGGTGAGTGGGTTGGGTGAGTGGGTGGGTGATCCGCTATGTCGGAGGTGAATTGACAAGTGGATAAGAGATCGACACTAGTGGTGAGAGGGAGGGACCAAGTCCCCATTGGTACCAACACCCTGTTGAGCAGGAGCTCACGTCCTCGGTGATTGACTCAGAGGTAGATATCCAGCGCACGGCTCTGTCGAGCTACTTGTCGAGGCGTGGCCCGAATTTCTGGATGCTGTGCGCTGTATTCGCGCAGTTCGACCCAATTGGAGCCACTGCTGCGGTAGCATACGGCTTCTAAGTATCCGGATGCGGCTCGTTCGAAGCGATCCTCCTCGCCGTTTTCCAGGGCTGGAGACACAGAGCCCACGAACGGGAGTGGACGCCGTCTGAATCCTAGTTTTGCATACTTACTGCCTGCTCGGTGCGACGATCTCATCGCCCGCACCCCTTCGTTGGCCAAGGGTCCACGTAGCATAGAGAGCGACTGGGGTCTTCATGTACTAGGAATCTCAGCGCGAGGCAATGGGGTCCCATCTCGACCGTCGCTTTGTCGTCGAGTCAGGCGCGGACGGAGTTGGATTCGCTTCACGCTACAGGTCTGGGGCGGACCTATGAGCCAGTAAAGACCATCGAGTGAGTCGAATCGAGTCGAGTCGAGGGCCATCGAGTGGCGTCTTAGTACCACGTGGGACCTGCGGAGCCTCGGGTCAACATCTTTTGGGTTCGAATTTCGTTGGTGTCGACGAAAGATGACCAAGTTGAAGAGCTCCAATGTGTTAAACACTCAAACAGCTATGGACTTTGAGGGCGAAGTATGGTTATAATAGAATCATCCTTAGAACTGAACTGCTCCACCCCATCGACCAGGGCTGGGCCTTCTACTGGGGCACCAGCATGTGGACTGCGGCCCAGATCTCCGAGGCGTGCGAGATCGCCGACCGTCTTGGCCTCGTCCGCCTCATCGTGGAGCAGCCCATCTACAGCGTCCTGGACCGCAACAAAGTCGAGTTCGAGTACGTCGACCTGTACAAGAAGTACAAGCTCGGCCTCACGACTTGGTCGCCGCTGGCGTACGGAGCCCTCACGGGCAAGTACAGTACGGGCACGCCCGAGGGCTCGCGCATGGAGAACCCGATGTACAAGGCGTTTAGCCCAGACTTTGTAGAGCGCGTCGAGAAGGCGGACAAGCTCAAGCCGTTGGCTCAGAAGCTGGGGATCTCGCTGGCGGAGCTTGCTCTGGCCTGGTGTGTCAGCAACGAGAACGTGTCGACCGTCATGATCGGCGCCAAGACGCCGGCGCAGCTCGAGCAGAACTTGAAGGCGTTGGAGGCTGTGGAGAAGATCACCCCGGAGGTGAAGGCGGAGATCGACGCTCTGATTCCGTTCGTGCCGGAGCCGTCGAAGCCCGACGCATTGACCTTGTTGCGCTCGCAGAACCTGTAAACTTGTGACTAGACATCGCTAGGGATCATTGCAGTACTTTTCAAGTCATTGCAGTGAAGCCCCGCTTAAAATCAATTTTGCCTGGCTGAAAGTTGTGAAAGTCTTCATCCTAAAACCTTTTTTTTGCTTCCTCCGGTGCAGCAGCTTCCGAGGCGATTATCAGAAGAGTAACGCTTAAGTCCGTGAAGTCGTGGCTAAGTAGCACTAGCTCCGAATGCTTGAAGTTTGTGTAGCCATCTTCTCTCGTCAGCCGGATCGGAGCCTGAAGATGATGCCGTTGCCGTAGTGCTCCAGCGGGAAGCCCAGGATCATGAGTGTCAGAGTGAGGAACTTGGATTGGAGCAAAATACGCTGCGACCAGAGCACGAACGCGAGTTGGCGGACACCCGACACTCCGAGTCTGCACGAGATCAGCATCAGGTACAGGGCTAGGAAGATCAGTTCCAGGCTGCCAAGCAGTAGCAAATGCCGTATCATACTCGCCACGGCGGTGACCGTGGTCATGGTGGTCATAGTGGCGAAGAATTTGCGGTTGGGCAGCTGGAAGACGACGAGGAGGTAGATCCCTACCCCAGAGAACCAATAACATACACTGGTGAGCACAATTGACAGCGCATCACACCTCATCTCAAAGCGGACGAACCGTAGAATACCAGCGCATTGATGGTGATATACGACCGCAGCAGAATGATCTCTGTCTGGTTCAGTGCTGAGGTGACGTGGTGAACAAACACTTCCTTTTGATAGGACAGATCGGTTCTGGGCTGAATCGAAGGAAGAGTTGCGTCTACAGGTACGGGAGCTGAACTTGACAAGCCACTTCGTGATTCAGTGCTAGTGTTCGTGAGCAGACTATCGGAAAATGGTGCAACTTTTGTGAAACCCGGCTGAATTGGTTTTGGCAAAGACTTTGCGCTGAGCAGACTCCGGCGTTTGTTGTTTTGCTGAGAACTGTGCTGTGAGCCATGTTCGTGAGGTATCGAAGCCGTTTCGTTGGATGCTAAAAGTGCCTGATACCTGTCCACAAAATCGGCACCTTGATATCCTCGATACTTTGAGAATATTCGGGAGGGTTTCTTCCAGTGGAGGCGTCTCGCTACGTGCGTATCTTCAGCGAATTTCAAGGCAGCCGAGACAATGTCCGCCTTAGCAATGACCGTGAACTCAGCGAATTGCTGCCTTGATCTATCCAGAGCGTCGGCGTCCTTGATGATTTCACGGCAGTTGAGCAGCATCTGAAGAGTATTCACCGAGGCAATTGCTGTCAGCGTCTCGAGGGATTTTGCATTTTGCAGACACATCGCCGTAAAGAGAACGTGGTAGAAATGTCCGATGGTGCATGTGGTAGAGCCTACCAGGTCCAAGTCGTCTCGAAACACGAACCAAATCATTTCGCGGAGCAACTGTTTAACTACAGGAAGTAGCAGTGAGAACCACAGTTGCTGGCTCGGCTTCAGCGTCATGAACACAGCTGTGAAGAGGGGGTACACGAAAATTGGCACGGCATCGATTGAGGCCCACTGATCGATCTTCTCCGCACGTCCTTTAGTGTCTGTCGTCTGCAAGAAAAGGTGGTTTAGTGTGCCACCAATGATAGGAAGCGGGAGCGAAGGAGTAAATTGGGCAAATGGCACCGGGAAAACACCCCCTAGAACTGAGATGACAGCGTTGAAACCAATCCCGGCACTACCAAGAGCCAAACCATATCCCAGAGCAAACTTCCACGATCGCACCGGTAGATCCGGGATACAATCAAACTTGACAAACACCGGCATTATTGCCACCATCATACCAGCCACCAAGTGCCGAATCTGGAAGTGTAGCGAGTATTTGAACCCGGTAGCCGGGTCCGCCAGCGGAATGCATTCGATCAGCAGATTCGAAATTAGACAAGGAACTGGAGTCAACAGCAGAGCTGTGGCAAATTGTGCGACTGTCGCCTGCTCTTGGAACCGGTTGTACGCGTCGAGCTTTGCGATCGTGAACTCTCCTGGGAGCCGCCCAGCCAGTCGTCGGACCCATCGCACCACAGCTCGAAAAATGCGGACGCTCCTCCGAACAGGGACAATTGCAGGCGTTGGTGACACGGCCGCCATCAGGAAAGTGGATCAGGCGTCTGCGTCATTTTCAGAGTATTTTTGGTGTGTGCGAGTGGACCGATTCCCGTGGGCTATTTTCGTACAGATTTCGTGTCTAAAAAATCGTGTACAGACCTCGTACAGCCCGCAGACCACTTGCTGTCTAAATGTATAGATTCGGTACAGATCCGAGGAGCCACTTTCAAGTTGAAGTGACCCTCACCCACGCACGTCAATAGCACTCCCTGGCAAGCCCCACCACTCAGCAGCGATCATGGTGCCTGCAAGCAAGCGCTGCGGGCCCACAGGGCCGCAAGGCTACAGCGATTCCGATACTATGGCGCTGCTAACTATCATCAATGAACCAAGTGGCTCGAACGGGCCCGCCATTTGTTCAATGAGCGTCTTGCGGCAGTCGAGGGCCGTGACATTATCACGGCCTTCGACTGCGTAACTATTATACGTTCTAATGCCGGCGTCACCGAGTGGGAAGACTCGTCGCCCCGTCGCCCGTGTTCTAGCGGTTGAAATTAGTCAAATACCACAACGTGACTGTGCCAGCTTAAACGCAGCGTCATTTCCTGGCAGGAGACATAAGCAGTCTGATGAGGGCGTATTTACAGGGATCTCGAGTTCCGTGGCAAATCCACCCTCATCGGACTGCTTCTGTCTCGCCGGCACCGCTTGCGGGTGGCCTCCCCCTCGCCAGCATTGCGGTGGTAGCGCTCGTAGACGCGTCGATGAACTCGTCTTCGTCGTCCGCACTATGCTTGCCAGTGTCAGCAGCCCCAGTGAGCAGTGCAGGAGTGAGAGAGCAATATTCACCATTCTAGCCATACCATCTACACATCTAGAAATCTGTCGGAGGGGGGGGTACCCTCCGACAGAAGTGAAATCTGTCGAGTCGACGGCGGACTCGAGTTGTCTAGAAATGGCCTTTTTATGGAATTCTGTACGGAATCTGTACAAAATGGCCGCGACAGATCCTACGGGAATCGGTCCAGTATTTTTGCTGTTCGTAGACTTGGATACACCCGGTTCTGAGTTTGTATAACTTATGATGTCGTTGCCGTAAGCCGAGGATCATAATGGACCAGACCAAAACTTTTCAGCATTGCGACCACAGCGATAACAAGACAACGGGTCAAACGATCGATTCGTGGCATGGACATGATGCCGGTTGTGCAAGTTGACTGCGACTTCATCTTGATGGGCAAAGCACAGCACACTACTAATAATGTATGTCGTTTGATAGCAGTCGGGACGACTGCCATCGGGATAATGGGCTTGAATTGCGTAAATGGCACGGAGAAGACGCCCGAAGCGATAGCGTTAAAGCTAGCAGAACATTCTGAAGAACGCCCGCGATCCAGTGCGAGTGTCCTGCTGCTAGGTCTGCAAATGAGATTGCCTCTCTCAGCAAATTTACGAAAGCTCATGGCGCTGGCGTCAGAAGAAGAATCTCGGCGGCTTGCCAACTCGAATTTCGTTGTTGGAATTCCTCGAACGACGCGAGTTTACTAACACTATATCGACCCGGCAATCACGTCACAAGAACGTGCATCCATCCATCGAGTAGGTAGGTACACACTATCGACTGGGGGGCGATACGTCGCTGTCGGCACCGGCGCTACGACAACTATCTTCACACGGGGTGATATAACGGAATGCTGAGCTGTCTGCATGCAGACCCAGCTTTCGTCTAAAACTTTAGTTGTGTGTATTCTGCATGATATCGTTATATCATGAAGTATACAATTGTTTCGAATAGAAACGTAGTGCGATCACACCTGGGCGGTTGACCTCAGTGCTACGTTGCTCCCTTGATCTTGAAAATGCTCCCATTCCCGAAGTGTTCGAGCGGAAACCCGAGAATCATGATGGGGGCAGCATTATGAACTTGCCCTGGATGAGGATTCGCTGGGACCACAGCACAAACGCGAGCTGGTGCAGCCCTGAGAAGCCTAATCGGTGGGAGATGAGGGTCACGTACACGACCAAGAACAAAAGCTCCAGACCGCACAGCACGAGCATGTGAAAAATCATACCAGCCACCGCGTCGAATGTTGTGGTGGTGGCCATCGTGACGAAGTATCTGCGGTTGGGCAGCGAGAACAGCAGCGCCTGGTAAAGCCCTGCAGTAGAATCAGACCCGCGAGTTAGGCAGGGTAGACAACTATCTAGCAAATACCCACTGACCGTAGAATGGCAACGCGAAGATGGTGATGTAGGACCGCAGAAGGACGATTTCAGTCTGATGCAGCGCCGACGTGACTTGCCGGACGTATGCTTCCTGCTCACGGGCGCACACTTGGCGAGTGTCTTCACCGCGTTTTGCAAAGGAGGCTACCAAAATCTCAGTGGTAAATGAATCGCTCGATATCTTCCAGCTGAGCCGTTTGGTCGGGAGAATGGGCGTGGACATTTTCGAGATAGGAGCTACTGCTCCATCAACCTTCGAGTTCGTCATGACATTCGGCACGCTGCTGTGCCTGAGGTTTACGGAGGACGATCGTCGCAGCAGCTTTTGGTGTTTCGAGACGTAGTCGGCATGTTGATAACCCGGGAACAGGGAAAAGAAGCGCGAGAACCTTTTTCGATGGAGCAACTTGGCCACGTTTTCCTGCTGCGCGATGGTCAACGCAGAGGTGACTGCGTCCTCGTGGTCATCACCAGGCGATTCAGTTAGTTGCTCGGCTGTTCTGCGAATTTCGTCCGAGTCTTGGAGGATTCCGCGACAGTTGAGTAGCATCTGAATCGTGTTGACCGCTATGACCACCGCGTACGTCTTCCAGGACTTTGCGTTCTGCAGACACATGACCGTGAACAGAATATGGTAGAGATGACCAACGCTGCACGTCGCGGCGCCCACCAAGTCAATTTCACCCCTTACGACCAGCCACAGCAAATACCGCAGCAAGAACTTCAAAACTGGGAGAAGCAGAGACAACCAAAGCTGCTGCGTGGACTGAACCGCCATGAACACCGCGGTGAAGATCGGATAGATGAGAATCGGCGCTAGATCCATCGCCAGCCACCGGTCGAGTCTCTGGAGACGAACGCGGTTCTCCGGTGTCTCCAAGAAGCGTTGGTTTATGAGCCCCCCAATGACGGCCATCGGACCCGTAGGAGCAAACTGCGTAAAGGGGACAGGGAAGATGCCGACCGCGATGGAGATAACTGCGTTGGTAGCGATGGCCACGCCTGCGAGAGTCAAACTCATGCCACAGATGAATCTCCACGATCGAGGCGTGAGGTGAGATACACACGACACTTTCGTCGTGATCAGAGTTGTCATGACTGTCGTAGCGACCAGGAAGTTCCGAGCCTGGAAATGGAGAGACCCGTAGAACCCCGTGGCTGGGTCTGAGAGCGGAATACTCTCGATCAGAACATTTGCGACCAAACAGCCCATCGGCGTCAACAGCAGAATTCCAGTCACTTGCCATGGCGAAGTTTGCAGTCGAAAGCAGTCGAACGCGTCTAACTTGGCCACCGTGTACTCTCCAGGCAAGCGTCCGGCAAAGACTTGGAGCCATTGAGCCACCGGTTTGAATACCCGATAGACCGGGTGCATAGGTCGTTGGAGGGCTGAACATTTAAGGGCGCTGGCGAGACTGCAGTCATGACAGCGAGTTGGAGTGAGTCGAATTGCTGATGCTACAGCGTGTAGATAGACCTACTAATGTTATAAAAAGCTGGTGACTAAGGCATCAGAACTTAAAGACGGTGGAGAAAATTAGTTTGTTAGACGTGACTAGGTACAGTACTAGTGTGATTTTGATCCTAAGCGATAGATGATGCCGTTCCCATAGTGCGCGAGTGGGAATCCAAGAATCACCAGACTGAGCATCACGAACTTCGCCTGGACGAGAATAAACTGCGAGCGCAGCACGAATGCGAGTTGGTAGAGAGCCGATACCCCCAGTCGACGTTGGATCAGTGCAACGTAGATACCTAAAAACACGATCTCGAGACCGCACAGCAGCAGGAGCCGCTGTGACGTCTGGCCGACATCGGCGATAGTCGACATCGAGACGAGAGTCGCGAAGTACGGACGGTTTGGAAGCTCAAAAATGTACACGAGATAGAAAACTACCGGACTTGTCAGCGAAATCCGTGAACAAGTATCAAAACCTACACATGAGAGCGAAACGCACCATAGAACGAAAGTCGCGAAGATAGTGATGTAGGAGCGAAGGAGGATCATTTCGGTCTGGTGGAGAGTGGAAACAACACACTGGACGTACACTTCTCTTGCGATAGTCGAGTGCGATTCAGTCGAGGAGACTTTAGAGAGCTCCAACGCGTCTATCAACTGCTGCAAAAGCTGAACGTGCGAACTGGAATCATCCAAAGAAATGCTCCGTCGTTGGTTGCCACTCACGGGTAGCACCTGAACCAGCGCGCTCCCCTGCTTGGACCACGAGCTTGACATTGTCGTGGAATTTGATCCTCTGCGACCTGCGTCTTGGTGCATTCTCCTGAGCGACGTAACACTCAGTCTCTTGACGTGGGCCAACGACGGCGAACTTATATTTTTTTTGATGTTTGAGGTATATTGTGTTACTATCCCTACTGCTAGAGAAGAACTCTAATAACCATGCCAGTCCAGTATTTACAGCTTGACCGGTGTTGTGGCCACCTTCCGCCGCCCTGTGACCTCAACTCTCCCTCCGTGTCTCTATCACGCTCTCGCCTTCTTCCATTGTTCGATATCTCCTTTCATTCGCTCCTCTATCCCGCTGCACAGCGCGTGCGCTGTACCGTCAACTCTCATCTGTGACATCACGCTAACTTTGGTGTCCATAGCCACGTTCGCAAGCCAATCCGCCATCTTGTTGTGATGGCGGTAATGGTGCGACCAGCTTTCCACCCTGCATATATCAGCGAGTCTGCTGCAGGTCTTGTACCAGTATATCATTTTTGCCGCTTTCGGCATCGTCCGCGTTCTCATCATTCGTAGGATCATAGCGCTGTCCCCCACAATGTGAATGCGTGTCCAAGCCATGTCCACTGCCCTCAATAGTAAGTGATGCAGCCCGATAAATTCCGCCTCATTATTGGTCGTCGTCCGCCGCCCTAGCGCCGTCACTGCCGCCCATTCCGGTGTCGCAGCATCTTCATCCTCCCGCAGGGTGATGAAGACACTTCCGCTACCGCCTGGTCCAGGGTTGCCCCTCGAACCACCGTAAAAAAAACCAACCCGCTTCACTCTTGCCCCTACTGTCACCACTTGGTGCTCCGGTTCGTTGTGGGCGAACGTCCTCCATTTCGATAAGATGCATTCCACTATTCACAGTCTTGGTTCGGATCGGTTGTTTAGCGGATACAGTCCGATTCTGTATCTCTCGAAAGCCTCCACGATGCTGCCTCGCGCCCCACTGATCACTTCTGCCATGTTCCTTTCCTTCCGTCCGTCGTGGTGTACCCGATCTACGTTCCTCCTCCAGATATGTGTGATGAGTACTGCCACGCCTTGTTGCCATAAGTCTGTGGCAACCACTCTTACATCACTCCAGGGCTCGAAATTCCCCGTTCTCCCCCATTCCACCAGCCATTTGGGCAGCATGCGCAGCGTGAAACTGAAGATGTCCGGGAGTGCCGTTTCTCGTTCCTGGTCCGTGCACCTCCGTCCACGTTGGGCCAGCCCCCATCCTTGCAGCATCATGGTCCATAGTTGCGCCGCCTCCGGACATTGTCACACTAGATGTGTGGTTCCAGTGGTAGTTGCGTTTGTACATCTCATGGCCGTGCATTTGAATTTGTGCTCTGCTCCTGCCCAGATCCGTAACCTGTTATGCTTTAGTTTCACGATATTCTGCGTATGATACGCTGAGACTCCTTCCATGCGTTGGATCTGCTTCCACGACACCTTTCTTAAAGCCCCCGCAAGTTTGTCGTTTGCTGCTGCCAATTTCTGGTCCGCCCGTTTGCAGGCCTCCTCCGCCTCCTTATTCTTGTTCTTGTTCATCTGTTGTATGTATTTTCTCCTTGACTGCGTCCACCTTCTATTTCCTGCCCATAGCGGCCGACATCTCATCAACCACGGGTACGGTACCGTCCAGACCGATCCCCAAGAATCGCTCAATCGCTGTGTCGACGGACTCTTGCTGTCGATTCCATTCTATCCGCGCTGGTATTGGACCCCATGAGTGCTCGATCTGCTTATACTTGTTGTCCGTCAAGAGGAAGACGTGATGTAGATCCTCCAATTGGTGCGAGACCTTCAATACGTTCCTCTGCGTCTTGCTGAATAATATTTCCGGGTAATTGACCAGTAAATTAAGGCTCAATTCCCTAAAGAGGTGCGCCACGCCGCTCTCCATTGGTATCTGGTGTGCTTGCGGTGTGAAGAGCACCCCATCATCTTCAAGCTTCGTAATTTGCACCACCTCCTTCACCTTTCTTCCTCTTGTGGTGGTGAGTAGCTTTTTGTAGTCTCCCCATTTACCTTCGCCCCCTTGTGTGCTGCCAAGCCAAAGTGCCGTCAGCATCACTTCCCCTATGGTCTCCGTGTAGCATTCCCCGCGCGACTTGTGCCTATCATTTCTCCTCCTCGCTAAGTTGAGCCGAGCCTGCCCTGTGCAGTGTATTTTCAGGCCGTGAGTAGTCCATCGTGTCAACAGTCCGTTATCGTATCTGAGTGCCCTCCTGCTGTCTTGCAATACTGCTGTGTCGTCCTCGGCGGGGTGATGCATCTCATGAAAGTGCGCTTCAACCCATGGTCTCCCTGTACCCCACAGTGTATCTTGGGGCTCCGTCTTCGGTACGATTTTCCTTGGTACCAAGTAATCGGTCTCTCCGCAGTCCCGTTGCTGCAGTATCTCCCCAATCCTCTGCTTCTGTTCATCAACCGCCAGCGCCCATGCGCCCACTGTGCACGCACTTAGGGCCATCAGCTCCACCCTGATGTCGGGCGTCCCCAGTCCCCCTTGCTTCGGGCTCCTCCCCGCCACCGCCGATTGCACCCAACCTGCCGGTGGGTGGTCTGGCGCCATAAATTTGGCCTTCCACACGTAGTTTCTGATGGACCAGTCGGCTTGCTTGATAATTTCCTCAGTGGGCCAGGCGTGTCTGGCCACATACAGCATTTTTGGCACGATTACCGCCGCCGCGATAGCTGCTCGTTGTTGGACGCTGTTCGTTTTCGCTTCTGCTAGCACTAGTCGAACTCTGAGCGCCACAAAGGCCTTCTCCCATGCCATCTTCACGGTGCTTCCTGCCCCCGCTATATGCCCAAGATATCTGGTTGTTGATGTAACCTCGACTGGTTGCGGCACCCCGGCGGTCGGCCCCCGCTCCCCTGCATTGGTACCTCCAGTAGCAATCTCCGCCGCGTCGTCATCCTGTGGTTCCTCCAGCCCAAGTCGAATTGCCGCCGACTTCTGCACATTGAGCTTCAGGCCTGAAACACTTGAAAATTTCGCTACTGCTGCTATCGCCGCCTCCTGCATGTTTTTATGAGCTATGTAGATAGCGGTGTCGTCCGCATATCCTGCCACTCGGATTGGTGCTGTTGCGTAATCCCCCCGAGCTGTATTCCTTCCAGCTTGTCATCACTTTCTATGACGTCATATAAAATGTCGACCGCAATGATGAATAATAGCGGTACAAGTGGACAACCTTGCCGGATGCCACTCGTGACCTGCACTTTGTCCGATAAATGTCCATTAGCGAGGAATTGCACCGTCGTGTTCGTGTGTGTTGCTCGAATTATTCTGCATAGCTTCGGTGGGAAGCTTTTCACCTTCAATATTGCCATAAGAAAATCTCTGTCTAAAGAATCGTAAGCTTTTGCAAAGTCGAGTAATAAGACCTAAGCTTCGGTTAATTCTCCTTTGTTCCGACAAACCTCTTTGGCGGTCTCCAGCATATCAATGGCCTCGTGGATGGTTCTGCCTGGCACAAAACCGCACTGCCTGCGGTTCACCAGCTGCACAATAAACTTGCGTACCCTCCACGCTATGATCCGCGTGAAGATTTTATAGTCTGCATTGAGTAACGCGATCGGTCTGTAGTTCAGCGGGTTAGACGTATCCCCTCCCTTGCCGATGCTAAAAATGTATGCTTCCAAAAAGCTGGAAGGAGCCTGTCCTTGATCCAAGCATTCGTTGTATAGTCTGGTCAACACTGGCGTTAATGCGGCCGCATGATCACGGTACCACTCGTTCCCAAGCTGGTCAGGACCGCAAGCTTTGCCTGTTTTGCATTTGGCGATTGCTGCAGCTACTTCACCTCTGTTACCTCCTCATCCAGTTCAGAAAGGTCTACCTGTTTCCAGTTCTTGCTGTAAATACCAAACAATTCGTCAATGTTGTGTTTGTCTTCTGTTTCACCTCGAAAAAAGTTCTCCCAACTCTCTGCCAGAATATTGGCCTTATCATGGGTATCCCGTGTACTGTCCTCCTTCCTCGAAATCAGTGTAGGTATAGTGTTGTCCGCATATTTGGTGCACACCCTCCTGAAGAACCTCTTGGTGGACGCTTTGGAGCTCCAAGCGTTGCTTGCCACTAAAATTCGTCGATTTAATGCACGTCTCGCCTCCTGCGACCTATGTAAAGCTGCCAACAGCTCTGATCATGCCCCGTTTTGATCCAATTGCCCGGTTCCTGTTTTCGCGAGCTGAGCCTTGATTCGTTGGATACGCTGTCTAAAGCCTGTCGTCGTCCGCTTCTTTGCTGCTGTCTTTAATTTGTTCATGTCCGCTTTTAAGTTCATTTTGAAGTCATCCCATGACGTGGCTACCGAGCCTTCTGTGTCCTGCTTCAGTTTGTCACCCAGGGTTTCAATGCTCTGCGCGATCAAGCTGTTCATTGCAGTTTGCACATATGCAGGAGCTGGGTACAACTTCGGCCTCTTCTTGACCCGGATGATGCCCTTAGGCGAGTGAAGCTCGAGAAGAACTGCTCGATGGTCCGACTTGCAGAGTGCATCTTCCGCTTCTGATCCCCTCACTAGCTCTTTGATGGTCGTACTGACGTAAAACCTGTCGAGCCTCGAGGATCCTTTCTTTCCGCTGGCTGCTGTATGAAAGTGGGTATGACACCTCTGTGCATATTCTCTTTTCGCAGTGATCCCATCCGTTCTCGGGAAATTGTAGAAACCTGCGTCCCAAAGCCCATGCTTTGCTGCGAACCCCTCCAGCTCCTTTGCACCTAATTCTAATTCCATCTTGCGGGAGCCTCCTTCTCGATCAAGCCCGTTATTTGCCACGCAATTCAAATCCCCTCCGTATATAATGCTGACATCTTCCGGAAATGTCAGCTGATGTAGCCTTCTGAGAAATAGTACCCGAGACGCTCCGTGCACAGGTGCGTACACGTTGACAAATAGTATCCGCTTGCCTGCCAGCTCCCCTGTGACCATGACTAAGTATTCAGACCATTTATCTGCGTTCCACGGTTTCACGTTCCGTACCGCCCCGTACGGGTTCACTAAAATTGCTACGCCTGCTCTCCTGTCATTGCCGGACGCCCAAAATGAGAACTTGTTCGCCGTTGAATAATTAACCCCCCACATGGCCCCATGCTGTTGAGCCGCTGTGTCATGTTCACCCGGTTGGAGATGCGTCTCCTGTAAACATATCACGTCTCTCACCCCCCTTCGATGCTGGTCTTTCAGCCCTTGAAGTTTGCTTCCAAGGATCCTGATGTGCGTTGCCAGTCCTCGCACATTAATTGTTGTCACCCCGATCGTTCGTACTTGTTTGTGTTTTTGCGCTTGGATGTGCGAGTTGTATCCCAATGCACGTTTCTTGTTTCTCTTAATTTGCCTGCTCAGCCTCCTGAAGTCTGTCTTCTCATCTTTTCTCCTCTCCTCTCTCGTCTGCCCGCTGAAGTAGTTTCGGATTGATCCGGTACCACCCCTCGTCTTGCCCTGCTTCCTTCCTTCGCCCACTCTGGCCTGATTCGTCGCTGGTCCACTCAGCTTAGAGTGAGCCCGGCTGCCGATCTGCCTCGGCACCCTCGGAGGAAGTCATCTTCATCTGCGCCTGTTGGCCGTCAGTGTTCTTCCCGGAAATGTTTTGATGGCTAAGATGCTGGAGTTCCTGGTTACTCTGCCCCTGCCCAATCTCTGCTGGCTGCTCATTCCCGATGCCCTGCGTAGCCTCCCGTTGCTCTTCCTTGGCCCTAGCCTGACTCAACTCGGTGCCCCGCACTTCCTCTGCTTCACGTAGTACAGTCTGTCTTCCATCCTTTGCCTGCGTGGATCGGTCGTCTTCGCTAGAACTTGGATACTGGTACATAAAGAGCTCTCTTTGTACCCCCGTACTGTTGCATCCCTGTCCGTTGCTTGGGTCTGCCTCCAGATCCTGTGCTGAATCTGGGCCCCCGTCGTTGGCTCCAGATTCTGCTCCAGTGGGCAGTTCGGTCGCTCTCCTGGCTTCCCTTGCCGCTCTCCTCACTGTTTTGATGGTTTGGGCTGCTGCCCTGCCGGTCTTGTCCTCGTCGTATTCGATGGCATCGAGAGCCTTCCACCCATGTTCAATTAGGATATCATTGCGCTTCAGCGATAGAGCAGCTATGTTGGTCGTATAATGCTCGTGCTCCGCCGCTTGGTAGTTAATCGCTTGGAAATGGTTTCCTGTTCCGTTCCAGCGTAGCACCATCACTGGTGGGGTTATCCGTGCTGCTACTAGGTCTCGCAGTAGACTCAGAGCCTGCTCTGTCGGTACTGGACAGACTGTTCCTGTTTCAATCTACATGTTGGGAGCAGCCTCGACCTCATGGAATGCATACGCCTGCATTCTCGCTTGGCCGTCACTCTGCACGTCGAGCACGTAAATGGTCTCCCTCGCATGTTGCGCCATGGCTTTAATGTGCGTTGGTCGTATCCAAAAATGCATTGGCACATGAGTTCTCACAGACTTGTCCCGCTGGGCGACATAATGGTTTACTATCGCGCACACCTGTTCCTCGTATGTGCCGGCTGCCGCTTTGTGACACCCGCTCGCTCTTAACTCCGCATGCAGCTCTTGCGGGTGTAACGTGACCTCGTCCATGATGTTTGCGATCATTGCATTCAGGACTTGTTTCTTGAGCATGTTCGCGCTCTCTGCTACATCTTTGGACACTGAGTCGAGTCCTTCTTCGACATTAAAGAGGGCTGCGTAAAACGCTAGCCAGCCACAGTGACCGTTCGCTGCTACATTGACCACTTTGCCCCCTAGAGTAGACAACCACGTTGACAGCGGTGCACCGGCATCCGTTGAAGGAGTGACTCGGATGATGCAGCATTCCTCTTCCTGGGCTGCTTCTGGCTGGGTGGCGTCTGGCTGTTCCGCCTCTCCTGCTTCCGTTTTCTGCTCTCTTGAGTTATCCTCGTCACCTCCATTGGTATTGCCGGATGTTGCTTGCATGTACTGGTGAATAAACTGCTGCCTCGCTGTTTTTTTCCTTTCCGTGATGCCTCCGTTGTCCTTCGCTTTGGTGACACCGCCCGCATTTTTGGCGACAGAGACCTTGCTGTTCTGTGCTGCCTTGGTATTTGAGAAGTCCCCATTAGTTCATCCAGCATATCGTGATTGCGATCCGCCGTCCAGTGGGCCGCAGCTTTGCGCTTGGGAGAAAGCGATACCTTGCGCACCCTCGTGCTTAGTCGCTGTGCTGCATCCTGGCTGTTCTTCTTAAAGTCTGCTCGCAGGTCTTTCTTGGTTTTGTCCATCCTTTTGCTTCTGGTCGTGGGCGATCTGCCCCTGCCCCCTTCCTTCCGGTCCACTCGATGTTGTGGTTGAGTCTTCAGGGTCGCCGACACCCCTTCTGCATTATCGTTCCCTACTACTTCCATTTCAACGTCCGGCATCCGTTCGCTGGGCAAATCTCTCTCGGTTTTGTGCTCCTCATAGAGCTTTTGGAGCCCCCACCCTGGGCTGTCCTCAGGCTGTTTGACCTCCGGTTGTTCTTCCTCCTTGAACTTTTGGTACTTGCTCTCGTTAGTGGTGTCAGGCTGTGCTTGCTTCGCTCGCTTTGCTTCTTCTTCTTCTTCGGAGGTCCCAGCCATCCTCGCATCGTCGTACTGTATGGGTGTCACTCCTGTGGCCACCTTTGCATGTTATTTCGGCATCTTCTGCTTGGTCTCTTCCGTAGAGCCGAAATCCTGTCCAATACAGGTCGCCGATGCGTCGTGGCTACCCGTGCTGTCTTCTTTTGAGGCCCCCGCATCGGGGTTGACTGACTGACCCACTCCGTTGGCAGTGAGAGTTTCCCGGTCATGTCCGCGGTGCTGTTGCTCTTTGATGCATTTTCCCGTTTCGGTGCGCTGCCCACTGTCATCCTTTTGCTCGATGTCTTTGTCCGCTGATTGTCTCCCTCTTTTCTTAGAAGTGCCTCTAAGTCTGCCATAGTTTTGGGATGATTCCCGGCCGCGTACACCCGACTGCTGTGCCCGAGCGTGGACGGCAGCTTCCCGCTGCACTGGATTTTGTACTTCACTGCCTCTGTTTCCAGCTCTGCTTCCGACACTCGGCAGTACTTTGTGGGATGTTCAGGGGATTGGCAGCGCCGGCATGGCCAGTTTACATTCGCATTCAGGTGATGCAACACAATTTCTGCACTGTCCACCACTACCAGGCTCTTGTGTCGAATCTCCTCAGGGCAGCCATTCGCCTTTATGCGCACTTGCCACTGCTGCGCTTTGATCCCGGTTAGCTCCGTTACTGGATGCATCATCGACTGTACTTTGAGTCCTAGCTTCTGCGTGAGCACCCAGTGCATGTCCTTCGATGTAATCTCTCCCTTCCTCACTTCAACTTCAAATTGATAGGAGTCCAAGAGTACCAACTCCTTGGTTACCTTGGCTCGTTCTATTATACTCTCATAGTCGATCAGCAGGAGTGGTTTTCCTGCAAGTGGCATTTGCCATCCCGACCATCTGGCTGCGGACTGCTTGCCTTTAAAGGTTATCTTCACCACTCGCGTGTCCATATCCAGGGTGATCCGCGACAATGTCTTCTTAAAGTTTTCGATGTCACGTTTTTGAGCAGGGGCTGCCTCAACCCCCACGTAGATCTGCGCAAGTATGGCCCCTTTGGTCATGTTGGCGAAAAACCTTTGTCCCGGTGCCAAGTGTGCGTAAAGCGGGTATTCCAAGGCATGAATATGTCCTCGAAACACGCGAGTTCACTCGGGTCCATCGACTGGATGAGAAAGGGGGGCACGTTGGGGACTTCGATTTCATGGTTTAGAATCATGACGATGGCCTGGACTTCATCCTCCGTTCTCTCTCTTAGTTGCGTCAGCAGCTCGGCTGGCTGTAAACACAGTGCTGTCAGTCGTTCCTGTTCAGTGGAGGGAGTAGGTGTTGCCCTCGTCCTCTCTGCAGGTCCCACCGCTTCTCTGTAGGATCCTCTCAGCAGCGTGGGCTCATCTACCATGGGTTGCATGTGCTCGGGCGTTGTCTCGAACTTGAAGAATTGTAGTCGATCTTCCAGTTCCCTCTGCTTCACTTGTTCATTGACTACCCACTTAATCAGCAGTTGATATAGCCTTCCTTGATGTTCATGGATGTGAAGGCGCCACACACTATTCAGCCCACCATACTTATCCTGTCGGTACTCCGGTGTTGTATCGCTCCAACTTTCGCGTAATTCTTGCGTTCTTTTGCCGTTTCTTTCCGCTTCTGGAAGTGCCTTCTCGAAGGCCCCGAACCGTCGTTCCTTTGCTAGATCGCTCAGCCGCATCGCCGTGTGTGCGACGTATGCTTGGGACGCCCTGGTGTTCAGGTAGTAGCACAGCTGGTCGAAGATTACACTTCCATCGCCTGGGTCCGCCCCTGATAGCTGCTTAGCCGCTGCTTTGTTGGGACCGCTTCTCTGCTGGCTGTCGTTCTTGAGTCTTGATGGCGAGAGTTTGCTGTTCCGTTGCGTGGCTGCCTTGCCTCCGCTTGGTCTTTGTTGTCCCTGTGCAGCCGCTTGTCTGGCTTGGGGCGCTCCATTCTTGATCTTGGGTCCTGCCGTCTTCCAGCCATCGTCTCGTTGCATGTCTGGTCTCTCAGCACCCTGTCTTTGAGCCTGCGTAGGAGCCTTCTTGTCCGTCTGCATCTCCGTCGCTGTCTCCGTCGCTTTCTCCGCCACGCTCGTGGGCCCCTCCTGTCCGTCCGCTCTTGAGTGCCTTTTCAGCTTTTTGACTGAGTTTCAGTATAGCCAGGGTTTTTTAGTTGGCCTTTCAAGCGCCCCCCTGGGTATGTGTATCGATCCGTCGGCTGTCTTGAGTCCAGAGAGAATGACGGCGAACTTAGCAGCGCACTCCCGCGAACGCGTTTGCTGTGTCGATGTACGAAGGCCTTGCGGTGGTATCCTGGATACGTCGACAACAAAGCGGACGGCTGCTGGGCATGCAATTTATCTGCGACGTCGCTCTCGTTGGCAAAACGCATCGCATTGTACGCCGCGTTATCCGTGAGATTCTTCAAGTACTCGCCTTGAAGCTGCTGTTTGGCGATTTCTAGTGCTGATGCGTCCTTCATGATATATCGGCAGTTCAACAGCATTTGTCCGACGTTGAAAAGCACGACCACAGACAACGTCTGGACCGACTTGGCGTTCTGGAGGATGACGTCTGTGAAGAGGATGTGGTACAGATGACCGACGCAACATGTGATGCCTCCGACGAGATCTCCGTCGCTTCTCGAGACCAGCCAGAGCCAACGTTTCAACGCCAGTTTGATCACTGGAAGCAGTAGAGACAGCCAAAGCTGCTCTCGTGAGGGCAGACTCATGAAGAGAGCTGTGAACACGGGGTACACGAAAATCGGCAGCATTTCCATCGCGAGTCGGTGGTCAACTTTGGTGCTTTTCGCTCTAAAATCGGACGACTCGGGGCCCCACGCCTGTCGGCGATAACACAGCAGAGTGCCGATGACTCCCATTGGTATCGACGGGGTGAAGTGCGCGAATGGAACGGGGTACACGCCTGTGGAGAGCGAAATGACAGCGTTCGTACTGATTGCAATCGCCCCCTGACTCACCGCAAACGCAGCCACCAACTTCCACGAACCTATCGCAACATCCGGGACGCAATTTTTCTTGACTAAAGCAGGGAACGTGGTCTGGATGACACTCGCGAAGAAGTGACGAAGCTGAAAAGTGACTGAGTGTCGGAAGTCTGTGGCCGGGTCTGCTAACGGAATCGACTCCAGTAGCAGGTTGGCCAGCAGACATGGCCCTGGCGTCAGGAGAAGGATCACCAGCACCTTCCAGTGCGAACTTTGAAGTCGAAATTGCTCGAATGCGTCGAGTTTACTCGCAGTGTATTGTCCAGGAAGGCGCGTCCAGAGGAAACACAGCCATCGAGATGCAGAGCCAATCTGCGGACAGACTTGGCTTGGTGACTCATCTTGGGGCTTCGCTTCAATGCAAGTTGGCGCTACGACAGCCATGACATCCAAACGTTGAGTGGGCTGAATGAATATTACGAAATGGTTGGAAAATATGAACCACTTCCTCTATTTCGAGTCGACAAACGTGCTATTCTCAATTGCGCTTCTCAAGCCACAGGCTTCGATTGGGTATCAATGGGAATTACATTTACTCGAAGGAGGGGTTCCCACTTACGGACAACGGCAACGACAGCATTCTTCGCCGTCCTTGAGTCATTCCAAGCGCAATCAAATGTTGCAAATGCTCTCTGCACAGCTACGTTCGTCGGGGCCCAACGTTACTGAAAAGTCTGCGCCTTTAGTGTGTTATAGACGTAAATGGTCTTGCATATTGAGGTAGATCTCCGTGTAGCTCTATGAGCTCAGCGCTTCGATACCCGAGATAAGTCGACAGTAACAAGAACAGCGTTTGCCAGTGCAAATTATGAGCGATGCATCTCCTAGGCGAAATTTAAAGCTGAGCGGACGTTATCAGTGTCCACTTCTTCATCTTCCAGTCTCGCCCTGGCTTCGTCGTTTGTTTTCGTCGTTGGTCAGGATGTATCGAAGGTTCAAAGCATTTTTGAGCTGCGCTGAATAAAGACGGCAAATGTTTCGTAGAACTTTGTGTCCTGCAAGATCATGGCAGTGAAGAGCGCGTGATAGGAGGTAACCCGCACAGCACGTTATGACCCCAACCAAGCCGTCGTCGCTCTTCGTAGCAGTGGAGTTACGATAAGTACATGTATGAGCGCCACATGCAAACGGGAGGTCTCCAGGACTGGCCTGGCAACCATCAGTCTCAAAGTCGATAATTTTACCATTTTTTCTGCACTAAGCTTAATGTGAATGCTCAGCGTATGTCGTGCCCCTGGGTGTTCAATTGGACAGTCTGGAATGAAGCTTAAACCGAGCTCCACGATGTTTAATCTTCTAGATGCAATGGTAGAATGATGTCGTTGCCCGTGTGAACCAGCGGGAAGGCCAAAATGTCCACCGTAAGCTGGAGAGTTTTGGCCTGGACGAGCACTCGCTGCGACCAGAGCACGAAAGCGATCTGGTAAGCACCTGAGACCCCGAGAAGGTCAGTTATAAGCACAAGTTTTCGGTTTCTCAGTGAGGTACATTGATGTCACTTAACTCTATACGCTAACGACCTCCTATGTCCGTTCCGCAGGTTGCCTCTGTATCAACCTACGGCTTGACGCCTGTTGTGATCTAATTGTCATCAACATGCGTTACCGCCGCCCCCTAAGGAGCGTCGACCATGTCCTGCTCGGTGGCCCCTTCCATGTTGCTGAGCATCCAGTACCCGATGTCCCCTCCAGCTTTCGCTACCAGTGGGCTACAAGTTTCCAATGCCAAGGTTGCCTCCGTCAGACACAGCTGTTTGCTGCGTCTCGTATCCATCGCCCAGTTTGCAAGCAGGTCTGCCATCTTGTTGTGCTCCCGAGGATGATGATGCCACGAGAGGGCCTTTATTCTGGCTAGTTTCCGTCTAGATTGCCAATATATAGGCTTCAGATGTGCTGCTTGTGGTGGCGTCCGTGTGTTATGTTGACGGATGATCATCGCACTATCTCCGACTATATGCAGCGGTGAATATCCAAACCGCTCGCATGCGGTCAGCCCGATAAGCAACCCCATGTTTTCGGCCAGATTGTTGGTCGTAGCCCGCCCTGCATAGGACATGCTGCCGGCCCACACCAATTGGTAGGGGCCTCCTGCAGTAGGCAGCCGCACCACTATCGCTCCGGCACCACCAGGGCCGGGATTGCCCCGTGACCCCCCATCGAAGAAGAGTAGGTACTCGCTGGTCGCCGACATGTCCGGTGCTATTTGATGTGTGCCTTGCCAATCTTGGCTGAACACCTGCCGTATCACCATGGCTGCAGCCCGGTGGGTCTCTGTGCCCCCCCCCCGTGGTCGCACGTATAAGTGCATGTTCTCGTAACCTTGCCGTAATCGATATGCCAGCATCAGTTTGTGGTGTTCGACTGTGACGTTATTTGTGTCGTCAAAATGTTGGACACGCCACCTCCATACAGCGTGAAAGTTCAACACTGCCCCGATACGCCAGCAGCCTTCCGTTAGTGCCGTTATGTACTCGTCCAATGACTCGTCCACTATTGCCAATCGTAGCTTGTGCTGTGCGGCGACTTCCCAAATCTGCCCAGGCACCGCAGGCAGGTCCAATCCAAAGCAAGCCCGCTCCATGTCAGCAGTCGGCATTCCCAACCGCTGCCACTGAGCGACGAATACATTTCGCAGCTTGCGCGCGGCTGGGCACTCCCAAAAGATATGGTGCACGTCCACGTTGACCTCGTGTGCACAGTGCTCGTGTGGGCAACCCAGACGCCCGTTCCGCACATCATACATTGAGTAGGCCCACGCCTTGAGTCGGTACAAAATTTGTTCTCCACGGGGCCCGAGGCCGAGAATGCGTCTTATCTGCTTCCACTCGAGTTTGGCCAATCCCTCTGCTGCTGTGGCGCTGCTCTTGCGCCATTTTTCCGCACGCATTTGTTCTTGCGTGATGCCTCTCCGCGCCGCAGCCCACCGCACATATCTCTTGTAGTGTTTCCTCGAATGCTGCCGCCGGCGACCCGCAGTCCTCAAGCATACCAGTCGGGACAGATGTGGGTGCGGATGCACCCTCAGGACTTTCACTTTCTGACCAGCAATTGTTTTGATGGCATCCTCAAGTGCCAAATGACTGTTAATGCCTACTACGCACTCCGTCCGAACCGTGCTGGAGGTGACCACCAACGTGCCGTCGGCTTCGAGACCCACCGTGAGTGGGTGGTCCGGAGGTGTGGCAGTTATCCGAACTACGGAGCTGTCGTACATCCGCGTCAGAAGAAAAGGGTAGTTGGTGACGAGCACTGTGATGAGGTCGCCCAACCAATAACAGTCCTTGCCGTCCCCCCTCCACTTGTGTTTGCGAGGCCGGACCCACAGTATCCCACGTTTCTCCAGTGTCCACGTCATGACATCCGATATGCTGCTGTTCGCAGCGGCCCCGTAAACCACCTTCTTAAGTGGTTTGAGGTCTCCTCCCTCGTGGTACAGGTGTAGATCGGCAAGCCCTGCAGCGGGGAGCCATTCTAGGCATTGCTCCTCCGCCCGTTGTGCCCCCTGTTTGCCCATCAGCATGTAAACCGAGCCCAACAGTCCCAGTCCGTCTACTCTGTATGCGTCCTGCTCCCAAGTGATGCGAACGCCGCCAAAATCGTACGCCAACACTTGCAGAGCCATAATCATGCTGGGGTGTTGCTTGTCGAGTTCGTCCCCCCCATTGTTGGTGATGAGCGTTCGACCGGTCTTCCACATCGTGGATAAATGCCTGCTTCCAGTCGGCGGGGGTGGCAGCCGATTTGGCGTGATGCGGATTGCTGGGGCCATGCCAGAATCGGAGCCGTCGAATAGGACATCTCCTGCAATTTGCAGCTCGGAGGTGCCCGTGGTTGCCCACCTGGTCACCGTGACAGCAGCCATTGCCATGACCTCCGCTCTGAGGTCGGGTACCGCGAGCCCGCCGCTCGTTCTCTCCAGCCCCGCAAGGTCAGCATCCAGCCAGGCCCGTGTCCCATCCACGTCTTCCGCAAACACCGCGTGCCACACGTAGTTTCTTACTTTGCTTGCAAACCGGTTGAGCGTATCAGTCGAAGGCCACGCGTGTTGGGCAATGTAAGTCAGTTTGGGTACAATAATTGCTGCAATAAGACTGCGCTGGTCGACTGTTGTCGTCTTCTGACTGGCTAGTGAGAGTCGCGTTCGAAGCTGGGCGTCCGCTGCTTCCCATGATTTTTCCGCAGGTACACCGCTACCGACATGAATCCCCAGGTATCTTGCAGAGACCCCGTGTCCCTGAAACTTCATGGTGTTCGGGAGCTGGGTTTCTGGATTGGGCCCATCCTTGTGTAGTGCAATTGCGATGGTTTTGCCCTCGTTGAGTTGAAGACCGGAAGCCTGCCCGAACTGCCTCGTTATCTCCCGTAGTCGGTGAACCTCGGCCGCGGAGCTCAAGTACACAGCCGTGTCGTCAGCATAGCCAGCTACGCGAAGTTCGAGGCGCCCTGCATCTGACTGGATGACCACACCACTTATGCCCGCATCATTGTCCACTCGGCGGTAAAGCGGTTCAAGTGCCAAGATGAATAGCATTGGGGCGAGCGGACAGCCCTGGCGTATCCCGCTGGTGACTGCTATCTTGCGCGATTTACTGCCATTCGCGAGAAAGCGCACGGTGGTGCCGTCGTGAAGGCTCCAGATAGCCCGGAGAATTGTTTCTGGATACCCTTGCGGTCGTAGCACGGTGATCATGAATTTTCTGTCTAATGAATCGTAAGCCTTCTTGAAGTCCAGGAGCAATGCGAGAGCGTCGGCTTGTTCTGGATCCACCAGTACCATACGCTGTGCCGCTTCAAACAAGTGCAGCGTCTCGTGTATAGTTCGCCCTGGGACAAATCCGGCCTGGTTGGGGTGTATCCGCTCAGGCAAAGTCGGGCTTAGTCTCGTCGCCAAAATCCTCGTAAAAATCTTGTAGTCGGTGTTGAGCAGGGCAAGAGGTCTGTAGTTGAGCGCGTTGGCCTGGTTACCCCCCCCCCTTCTTCAAACAGAAGATATGAGCGTCGAGAAAGGATGCAGGAAACGTGCCTGCCTCATACCACCGCTCCATCAGCGTCGCGAGTGTTGGGGCCAAGGCGTCGGCATACGCCCTGTACCAGTCATTACCAAGACGATCCGGCCCAGTCGCTTTGCCCTCCTTGCAGGCTTGAATGGCCGCGCGCACTTCGAGCTCCGTAATTGACACGGCGACTTCCTGCTGCGCCGGCGTTGGGGTCTCCTGCTGGGCCATCCACCCAGATACGTCTTCAATTTTCATCGGTGGCGCCCCTTGCTGCTGGAGGATAGGCGTCCATGCGTCTGCGAGCGTGTCCGCTTTGGCATGTACTCCCCGCGCCGGCGCACCTTCTACTGGGTCAAGACGCCGGACCGTGTTGTCCGCGTGTTTGGCGGAGACGCGGCGAAACATTTGTTTCGTTGTTTTCCCCGTCCAGTGAGACTGCTCTCTGAAGAACCGGCGCTGTTTCATTTCGGCAAGGTCGCGTTTACAGTCCGCTATCGCACGTCGAATTCTGGCTCCCCGAGTTGGCCCTGCCACATCCTCCAGTGTCAATGCATCAAGCAGATCCGTGATGGAAGCGACGGAGCCGAGTACCCCCCGACCTTCTTCATGATATCGCTGCTGTTGGGCCAGTAGTCGCTTCAGCTTTTGTTGCAGTCCCCCTCGCGTTGCCCGCCTGCGTTCCTTTTTGACCTTCAGAGTCATCTTGACAATCTCTGTTTTCAGTAAATCCCACTCAGCTGCCCAGTCTGCCGCTGTTCGCTGTTCCACCTCCACCCTGGCTCCAAATGCCTGGAGCATCGCCTCAGTATGCAGCCGTACGGCCTTCTCCGCATAACGTGGTACGGGGTATACCCGAGCGGGTTTCCGCACTCGAATGGGATCAGTAGGAGAAATAAGATGCATTTTGACGCCCTTGTGATCTGACCACGGTCCCGCGTCCTCCGTCTCGATGCTCGCCACCCACTCCAGCATTTGCGGCGTGACATACCACCGATCGAGCCTTGAGGATGCCGGCCCTCTCCCGGTCACGTTGTAATGATACGTATGAGTGGTCTGCCGATGCAGGTCCAGCGCCTGGGTTGTCCAGCTGCTTGGTCTGTTCAGCGCTACGGGGTCAATAAGTCCCCAGTGTGCCACCACGTCCTTCAGCGCCTGCGACACATGCTGGTTGTTGGGTCGCACATAACTTCTGTCCGCGACTGGATCCAGTGTGGAGTTAAAATCTCCACCAACAGCCACACGCACCCCCACCGGAAACCTCAAGCTGATGAGCCTCCTAAAAAATGGCTCTCGCAACGCTGGTGGGTGTGGTGCGTAGATGTTTACCACGATCAACTGCTGTCCTTCTAATTGCCCTGTCACCGCGATAAAGTGTGGCGACCATTCGGCCTTCGCATATGGCTCCACCTTTGTGAAGGCTCCGTAAGGATCAACAAGAATTCCCACCCCACCTTTGCCGTTGGCAGCTGGTGCCCAAAATGATAAGGGAGGGCAACCTGGCCCCGATCGAAAACCCCACCGAGCAGCGTGCCCAGTCTCCACTTTGTGCACGTGTGCAGCCTCCACATGTGTCTCCTGGAGAAGCACCACATCCTGTCGCCCGTGTCGGTCTGTCATTCGGAACGATTGGAACCACGCGTCTCGTTCAGCTTCGTCACTCCCGAGCCCGTTCACATTTTGTGTCAGCATTCCAAACGTCCTGTCGTCGCCATGCAAGTCTTTGCTGCCCGGTGTCCCTTCCTCGAGCAGCTTCCGTTCTTCTTTTTTCCGTTGATTCTGAAGGGCTTGGCGAGCCTTCCTGAAATTCGTCGCAGTTTGCCTGATGCGATCTGCGTCGCTGATGGGGCTGTAGAAATCCACCAGCGTCGCCTTCTGACCTCCCACCTCGTGGCCGCCACGAAGACGGCCACTGTTATAAGCACAAGTTGAATGCCCAACAAAGCGATTTCCATCCCACAGACCAGCAGCAGTCGCGTGACGGAGATCCCCACGGCTTCAAATGTGGTCATGGTGGCTTGCGTGGCGAAGTATCGGCGGTTTGGGAGCCAGAAGACCGCCACCAAGTAGATAACTAAGCAACACCCAAGAAACGAGATTTAGCACGGAGTAGACAACACAGCAAACAGCTCTTGGCGCTACATGTACATGTAGTACCGTAGAACGACGTCATCCAAATGACGAGATACGACCTCAGCAAAATGATTTCGCTTTGATGCATCGCTGAGGCGACCGAGCTAACGTAGTCCGCTCGTCTCACACTGGGGCTGATCTCCAGAGCTGCGATCGTCCACGTGTTAGGAGCATTTTTTGGCCGAGCAGAGCTCAGAAGTGAAGGTCGGGACACCACGCCAAGTGAATGTACCGCCGCCTGTCGAGTTGGTTTTCGCATCTCGTGCCACGGTATCCATATATGCTTGTTAATTTCAGCCACCGGTCCGTCTTAACTGCGTGTTGCGCGCGAAGAGTTTCTTCGTATCGTGCCATGAAGTCGCTTTCACGATACCCAGGATAAGTGGAGAGGAGCAACGAAGGCAACTTCTTATGCAGCACATTTGCAACGCGCGGTTCCCGAGCCAGTTTTAGTGCAAGATGGAAGTCATCCTCCTCCATAAGCGGTTCAATATCTTCCAGCTTCGCCTTCGCGTTTTGTATTTTCTTGCAGTCGTTCAGGATATAGCGACAGTTCAACAGCATCCTTGAGATACCCAAAGCGACGATAACACCCATCGTGCTGAGAGATTTGGAGTTCTGCAGCGCCAACGCGATGAAGAGCACGTGATAGAGCTGTCCCACACAGCCCGTCATGACGTTTATCAGGTCGTAGTCGTCTTTCGTTATCCACCACAGCACCCGGCGAATGACGGTCTTAAGCAGTGGAATCAGGAGGGAGACCCAGAACTGCTGGGTCGAAGTCAACGAGATAAAGCCAACTGTGAACGCTGGATACACGAACAATGGGAGCATCTCGATAGTGACCCACAAGTTCACCTTGTTGCTTTGTGCGTGGAACTGCGGGTCTTTTGGCAGGCGTCGATAGAACATGAGTCTCCCGGCAATGGCCATGGGGACAATAGCTGTGAACAAACTCAACGGCACTGGGAAGACGTCTGCCGCTAAGGAGATGAGAGCGTTGGTGGCCAGGAAAATAGCGGCTTGGGATACAGCAAATAGCAGCAACGTGAGTGGCGAGTTCACGGGGGATTCAGGGACGCAGTCGAGTTTGATCAGAGACGGCATGAGAGCGCTGATCAGGCCTGTGAGAAACATCCGCAGTTGGTAGAACCCAGAGCCCGCAAGTCCTGTGCCCGGGTCACTCAGAGGGATGCACTCGATGAGCAAGTTGAAGGCTAAACACGGCAGCGGAGTCAGGAGAAGGATCGCGGCCACTGTCTTCGGAGGCGTCTCACGACAAAATGTTTCGAAAGCATCCAGTTTGCTCACTGTGCATTGCCCCGGCAAGCGATCGAGAAGTCTGTAGATCCATCCACCAACCATCACGAGAAACCGGGAGATGGGTTGGCAGAGTCGAAGTACGAGTCCATTTCGACTCGGAGGCTGTGACGGCTCCACGGTAATCACATTCGGCTTTGTCTCAGTACGCTGGACATCTACACGTCTGACACTGCGAGCCCAGCGTGTGGAGATGTCGAGATGTTCTTGAACCATTGCGATAACTCAATGGTGTGGACAGCTTGATGTAGCCAGAGCTATTTTCGAGAACTGTCCTCGCCAAAACTCCCACACAATTGATCCTGTGTATCAGGTTATCTTTGATTCCCGACCACACAAAGTAATCCTGGACGTAAAATGCATGTCAGTGGCACCTTGCTATCGGCAGAACTGCTTTTCTTACAACAGTTGAGCCCGATGACACCGTCGCAACTCGCCCTTCGTCCTGTCAGCAGGAATCGTCGGCTTTTCGTAGAATTCACTCCATGAGTTTGATGCATTGCAGGGCGTCTTTCTGAAGGTGGAACCAAACATCGAGGGTGCTCTCGATTCAACCGCCGAGGTAGCAAGCTTGCTTGGTATTGCTGCTCCCAGTGATCTTAGCGTCTGCACCCAGCTCCAGGGAAGCTATCAAAATGGTCGTTGGTGTTAAACTCTGCGCCATTTCCACGAACATGAATCGGACTAAAAAAGGCAATGAGCGTATGTGGGGGGGGGCGCTGCGCCAATTTTCGCGTCTTCATCCTCACAACTGTGCTCATGATGTTGAAGCCTTCACTCAGTTTTCATGGTTGGTCTTCAAGTATAATTCCATTTGCAGGCAGCATAATGGTCGTTATGCGGGTTCCTGTCCGACATTTTCATATTTGCGGTGGTTGAAGTGAGGCCCCACCACTCTATCATCTGTGTGCTTCGCTGAAATTCAGTGCCGGTAAAACTCGCACCAGACGCGCAGTTTCACTTGTCAGTATTTTTGATGGAGCCAAACTAGTTGATATGGAGAATTTCTTGCAGCACCCACAATAGCAAGCTGCAGCTCTCTCGAATTTGGGTGAAGCGCTGCTCGAGATCGTGCATCAACTTTATCCTTCTCTCGTTGAAAATGAGGGTCGCCGCACTTCTTTGGTTTGCCTACGGCGTTGCAAGCGCAACTGAAGACGGCATCCTGGGTGATCGGACTCCAGCAACCGCGCCACTCGAAATTGGCGTGGGGCAAGAGGCCGCTGCTTTAATAGACTGCAGCAAGACTCTCGACTGTGAGTTGGTACCATACGATCCTGTTTGCGGCTCAGACGACGTCACCTACGCCAACGAATGTGCTTTTGCTTCAACGTTTTGCTCGGGTGAGCGTAACGCGGACACGCTGTTCATCCAAGACATCGGCGAGTGTCCTTCTATGCCTGACGATACCAAAGACCAAGAGGAAGTTCCGGTCATCTCAGAGGTTCAGGATGGGGCCGGCTACCACGCTGGTGACGAAGCCAAGTCGAACGCTGAGGCGAGCACAGAGGTAGACTTGATGACAATATTCTGCTCCCTCACGTGCAAATTATCGCCCGATGAGGTTTGTGGCACGGACGGAGTCACGTATATCAACGACTGCCACCTGCTGGCATCAAAATGCGAACACCCCGAGTTGGAAAAAGCCTCTCATGGCGAGTGTGCAGCCATTGAGTTGCACGTCTTGGAAGTTGACGAGAGCACCACAACCAGCGACTTAACACCAGCACCAGAGAAGTGCAATCCCATGTGTGAGCGCGTGTACGACCCAATTTGCGGCTCGGACGGCATCACGTACGCCAACTTGTGTCTTCTTGAGTATGCTGAATGCCGAAACCCAAGTATAAAGCCCTTCGGGGCTGGAAAGTGCCCACCGCACATGCAGGCTGCTCGCAGTGCCAGCCACCCTACCACCAATAATAACGGCGGAGAGTCTTGTATCCCTGGGCCTTGTCCGTACACTTACGCGCCCGTATGTGGATCAGACGGTCAAACCCACGACAACCTTTGTCTTTTTGCCAACGCGAGATGCCAGCACCCACTCAACGCTCTTACAGTCGCGCACGATGGCGAGTGCGATGCTGAGACGAAGCTCACTTGTGAGACAATGACATGCCCCACCTTCACGGAGTGTCGTGAGCAAATTGAGCTTGACGACACCATTGTGGCCTATTGCGCGGATGTTTGTTCACCTGATCGTTGTAGCGAACGCGAGGACTGCGAGCTGGTGGAATCCGACTGCTACACGGCGCCGTGCTCCCCCATCGCGATGTGTATCCCGAAAGTCCAGGACGAGTAATGGCTAGCTGGTCGACCTAGCAGGTAGTACATTGGTTTATTCTTCGGTCAAATCGATCATATCCACGTTGCCATTGCTTTGTTGAAACTTCTCGATATCAAGAATATTTGGTGGGCCCTTTCCATCCAGTGAACAACCTTCATCAGTGTCCTCGAAGCCCTTTGAGGTGTCTTTGAAGTGGTTCTCGTCTGAATTGTTTGCGTGTCCTAGCTCGCCATCATCTTCAAACCAGCCATCCGAGTTGTACTCCGCAGCAAAACTATTGGTAGGCGACGCCGCGCCAACACTGATCGCATCCACCTGGTGTGTATTCCCTCTTTCCTGCGCAGGAACTTCAGGGGCGGTCTTAGACTTCGCATTCCCATGCGATTTTTTCTCACCTGCATCACTCACTGCAGCAGTCGTAACTCGATTTCTCTTCGTCCCTCTCCTTTTCCGATCAGCACCTTTTCGTTTCCTGCTTTTCTTTTCTGGTCCATGGTGTTGCGTTAGGAGAGACCACTCCAAAACCTGCTGACATTCCGGGCATTCTCCTCTCGCGTCAGTTATCTCAAGTTCCTCTTCATTTTCCTGGTCTCTCAGCGATCGAAAATGGTCCCCCAAACACGCGGAATGGCAGCACATCTCGCATCCTCTGTGATAGCAGCCCACCACTCCTCCAAAACTTCCACCGTCTCCACTTTCCGATTCTGTTTCCCGTTCGGCGGACAGTTCATAATCGCAAATAAAACACACGGAGGCAGTAGACAAATTCTCCTCTCGCTCAACGTTTGCAAACGTCTCCAATGCTCTGGTCTCGCACTTTGCAGCGGGGTATCTGGCTCCTAACCCTCGGGCGACCTGGTGCATCTCCTCGCTTGTGAAGGTCACAGTGAGATTCAACTCTTTGAACGGCCCCAGGATGACCATCTCCAGCATCTCCAGCACCTTCCTCTTGACGGACCGAGGAGCCCCGAAACCTCGGGACCCGCGGAGGAACTCCAACTGCTTCCTGGTGATTTTGCTCACGAGCGGGTGCTGCCAGACCCACTCAACTAAGAGGAAAAAACAAGTACTAAGTTAGAATACTGCAGCCTGCCACTACTAGGTGCACTCTCGTATTGCACTCACACTGCAGAGCTCGAAACTTGCTCGGGAACCCGTGCACGACGGCGACCATTTCCCTGTAACAAAGGGTAATGATAAATGTTAGCTCACTATCAGTACGTGCTACATGTCCATACTGTATCCAAGTAAGTGATACTCTTAAATGAACCTATTACAGTACATTACCAGGGTCGATACTTCCGCGTCCGCTTGGCTCCGTTGGCTAGCTCTCCGTTGTGCTGACGGATGCGCCGTGTCGGGGCGACTGTGAAGCCCACGTACGTGCAGCGGAGGCGCTGCGGGGCCTCCACGGGCGTCAGCAAGTAGCAGGCGAAGAAGGTCATGTGCTCCCGTCCTTGCGATTCGTCCAAATCCGTCGCTTCGTTTCGTCGAATCAGGCGCGGGCTCACTTTTAGGCTTTCACTTTCACTATGGCAGACATAGTGGCCGAGTATGAGCTCGCCGTGAAGGCCAAGGCGGAAATCGAGGCTGAAATCGAGGCCGTGGGCGACGAATTAACCTCAGGCAACAACCCGGGGCTGCATGGGCCGCTGGTGGACGCCGAGGGCTTCCCGCGCGCGGACATCGACGTGTACCGCGTGCGGCAGCTGCGGCACACGCTGGCGGTCAAGCGGACGGACCACCAGCAAGTTATGAAGAAGATCGAGGAGCTCTTGCCGCAGTGAGTTAGCGGTCTTTTACCGATTTAACCTTGCTTTAGCTTAGTTAACCTCACTTTTACCAGGCTTTTCGCGGCTCGCAGCGGGAAGAAGGCGGAGGAGACGCCCACGCCGCCGCAGGCTGAGCCCCAAGTGGACGCGACGCTGCAGAAGCTCGAGGCCGAGTGGAAGCAGAAGCTGGCGGTCGTGTCCCCCGACGAGACGCAGCTGCGCCCCTTTGCAGTGGTCGAGAGCGTGCAGAACGAGTCGCCCGCGCAGGCCGCGGGGCTGCAGGCGCAGGACCAAGTGCTGTGCTTCGGCTCGGCGGACGCGAGCAACCACCGGCAGCTGGCGGCCGTAAGGGACATCGTGCAGCGCAACGTTGGCAGCGGCATCCGCGTGCTGGTGCGTCGCCAGGGGGAGCAGGAGCAGGTGCTGGCGCTGGAGCTCACGCCGCAGACGTGGGGCGGGCCAGGAGTGCTCGGCTGCCTGCTGCATCCCCTGTAGCCTGCACAACAACAGTGAATCAAACAGCAATAACAGGCAACAATGGAGTTTTCCGAGTCAACAGGCGTGAATCCATTACAGACATGAGGTTAGACTAGCTAGCCAGCAGTAAGCAGCGGCGCCAGCAGAACTCGGAGCTCGCGGAGGAGGCCGAAGCGGAGCGCTGCCTGCACTTCCCAGCAAAGAAGCAGACGCTCCAGCCGTCCACCAGCGAGCGAGCAAGTCTTGAGAACGAGTCCACCATCCGTAGACAGCGTCGGTCGGGTCGACTCCGTCTGTCTAGAGACGGCGACCACGGCGACCGCCCTTTCGGCGGGTGCTGTCCGTCGGGATGGGGGTGACGTCCTCAATACGTCCGATCTTCAGGCCATTGCGAGCAAGCGCACGAAGGGCCGACTGCGCGCCGGGGCCCGGGGTCTTGGTCCGGTTGCCGCCCGTAGCGCGGATCTTGATGTGCAGAGCGGTGACGCCGACCTCCTTGCACTTGGCGGCCACGTCCTGGGCGGCAAGCATGGCGGCGTAGGGCGAGGCCTCGTCGCGGTCGGCCTTCACCTTCATACCGCCGGTCACACGCACGATCGTCTCGCGGCCCGACAGGTCGGTCACGTGCACGAACGTGTCGTTGAACGAGGCAAAGATGTGGGCCACGCCGAACACCTGCTCGCCCTCCTTGAGCGTGGGGCCAACGCGCACCACCTCCTCTACTTCCTTCGTCGCGGTTTTCTTCGACTGTAGAACAGGTAGAACGGGAGGTTAGTATCGAGGATTGACACACAGCGCATTGTTTGTTCGCTGGCGGGGCGAGTTCGAGGCGGTTGAGGACGCGACAGGCGTGAGGATGAAGCCCAAGCGCAGCTCCATGCTGGAACCTGATCGCCTGCCTGCCCGCCTGCCTCCGCCACAACGCCGAGGGAGAGCGGCAGCGCTACGCACCATGATGGATTCGGACTTGAAACTGGGAATGACTCGGCCGAGCGGCGCGGCGCCAGCGCCTGCAAAGCTCCGCTGGCCTCCAGTCAAAATAGAGGCCGCGCCAATTGGTGGATAATAGGATGAAGTACCATTGGTGGATAATGGAAAGGTAAATAACCAATTGGAAGTGGGGCTGCCATTTAGGTACGTTTTGGAAATTGGGTACAAAAAAGAAGTGACGTCTAAGGTATCCGACCAGTCGTCCGCAGATTCTTCAAAGGATGACTTTAGAATTTTATAGCTCGGCAACCACAGATCGCCAGACGAAAAGCAGCACACCCCCATCAAGCTGGGAATCTCAGCTGTAATGACGATTTTTTATACGCGCAACAGAGTCGTTTATGGGCACTAAAACGCAAGCCGGACGTCCCGCACCATTTTGGGGTGGCAACCAGTTGTCCGCAGATCTAGTTATCTTAGAGTTTGTATGAAGGTCATATTACCTCCGTGTTTCGTATAAGTGCGGGGGCTAGGGAAGTATTGCACCTCTGGGGTGCTTATTGTCGGAGATAGCATTAAAAAGTAGAGTTTATTAAACGATGAATGTTACACAAGCGCCTCTTCGACGATATACGGAGCTACTCTAGAACTCGTATCTGCGGCGGGGCACGAGCTCGCAGATACGGCGGTGCATGTTGCAGTAGTGGCAGCGGCTCCGGCAACATCTCTTTCGCGAGTACTACATTCCACTGTTGACGCTCTCTTTTTGCACTTTGACAGGCGAGCTTGAGTCGGTTGTGCTCTTTGTCGTTTATTGGTTTGTTTGTTCTCTGCCTTCTTGGCAGCCTCAGCAGCAGCTACCTCGTCAAGATATTGACGATCCAGAAGACGTCCACCCGGTGAAACCCTTTTGAGTCGCTTTGGCTGCCGTCGAGGAGGGGGTAGAACCAGGATTGAATCTTGCACGACGCTCTTCACTTGCAACCAAGTTGGCTGCACTACATCCTTTGGCAAACCGTTCCTCTTAAACTCAGCAAGACACTCCTTCATTTTTTCGTATGACAGCGGAAAGAGACCGCAACCTTTGAATCCTGCAATAATGTTCTTTGAAAAGTTGCAGTGATTCCATGCGAAACTAGCAATTTCCACCGCAGTCTTCTTATCAATTGAATAATTGTCATCGTCGTCGATAAAATTTTCGATGGCTTTTCTCAATTTAGTCTTGAATGCCCCAAATACTGCCACATCCAACGGCTGAAAGAGATGAGTTGCGTTCGCGGGAAGACACACCGGGAGAATTTCTTGTTCAGCAGCCATATCAATGACTTCGGTAGATATATGCGAGCTGCATCCATCCAGGATAAGAACTACCGGTCGTTGAATTGAAGCAGGCACCACCTCAGAAAAAAACTTCAACCAACGAATAAATAACCACTTATTCATAAATCCAGAATCTGTCGTTGTTACTCGGGCACCCGAAGTGTCCTTCTCTAAAATCGTGACATCGACAGACTTGTCGGGAAATATGAATGTTGGAGGAACCACCAAGCCAGAGGCACTACCGCAAGCGACAACCGACATGTGAAAACCAGTCGTTACTTCCGTTTTCCACACATTAGTCGATCCCCGCACTGCCACCACAGAAGAACTTTTGTTGCGAGACTGAAACGCAGGTTCGTCAACGTTTAAAATTCGAGTCGCGTCCAGTTGTTTGCTTGTCAGTAATCTTTCTAGAGTCTGAAATAGCGCATCTACTTGAGCTTCATCAACATTGTTCCGGGCCTTGTTAATTGTTTGAGCCACTCTCACAGAGAGGGCTGGATGTCGATCCATAAAACGCGTGTACCAGCCATCAGAGAGCACTTTGTCGTACATTAGCGATGCTATTTCACTAGCCCGGCGAATAATTTGGCTGCGGTCGACTGGATGACCGACTTGTTGACGAGCAATAATCCATTCAAAGATGTTGGCCTCAGCCTCTTCTGGTAGCAATGGGCGCGTCCCGGTCGTGCCGGCGCTTTTCTCTCACCGGCTTTGGCAAGTTTGACATGGTCGAATAGTGTCCGATATGGAATGTCATGTTCAGTAGCCGCTGCTGGTATTTTCTGTCCGGTTAACACGCAGGCTACGGCGTCGTCGAGTTGCTTCGGTGTGTATGACTTGTGCTTTGCCATGATGGAGGGAAATTGCTAGGTGGTGAGAACCGCATCAACGGTTTTGGCGTGATGTCAGGTTGTGATGTGCATTAGGTAGTGCAGGGAAGCTGCCATCTCCTCTGCAAGAAGCTTTCCTACCAATCAGTAGCCCTGCGACACCGCTATTGGCTCCAGTGCCATTGTTCAGCTGGTTAGTGCCAAACAACCGAAACGATCTTGAGGGAGAGCAGTCTATACAAATTCCTATATGTTTTGCCGGATCTGCGGACAACTGGTTGCCACCCCAAAATGGTACGGAGCGTCCGGCTCGCATTTTGGTGCCCATAAACGACTCTGTTGCGCGTATAAAAAATCGACATTACAGCTGAGATTCCCAGCTTGATGGGGGTGTGCTGCTTTTCGTCTGGCGATCTGTGGTTGCCGAGCTATAAAATTCTAAAGTCATCCTTTGAAGAATCTGCGGACGACTGGTCGGATACCTTACAGTACATGTACCTCGGAAGTACAGTATGTATTGCTCGAAGGAGATAGGCGACCCGGAGCGGCCGCCCCGGGAGAGTACGCAGGTCGATATTATAACAAAGGAAGAGTCAGCCGCGATTTATCGTGTACTTCGTAGTGGTACAGTAAAATGCGGATTGCAATTCGAGACCCGTACCGCGATCGCAGCAGTCCACACAGCACGTCTAGTCTTCATGATCGTGATGTTCTCGAACGTACGATCTTGTTTTGCTTCAGCCGACACACCGGATCGCATGCTTACAATATTGCATTACAGAGCAGTGTAATGAAGACTGCGTGAAAGGACGCAATACCAATGGTGTATTGCAGGACTGCAATCTAATTTTTTATACTATTATACTGCAATAGATCGTAACGCTGAAAAATGCTGACAAATATATATATCAATCACGAGCTAGGTCAATTGTGACAGTCCTGTAGGCTCGAAGCAAAGTGTTTTTAGGTTACGGTAGGCTAGCCGCTGCGATATGTTCACGTCCCATATGGGCACCGTAAACCTAAGAGTAAACTATGGATAGACGTATGTAAACTCATCATAAACTTACAGTAGCCGTCCTAATAATATATATGGCTGTAAACTTTAATTAAACTTGTGCTGGTCAACCTTATAATATAAATAATACTTAATTAAGTATTAAAATGAATCCATGTTATGGATTCATCGGCATCCATTTTCACTAAATAAATGTAGTGTATTTTAGTTGACTTATTAGAAAAAAGCAATCGTGTACAGTACATTTCACTTCTCTTTGTTGTGTAAATCGGTTCTTTTGTTGTGTATGTGTAGTGAGACACTACGAAAGCTGTACAGTAATACTGTAATAGGCTTCGGCAAAAGCTAAAGATTAAGCGGACGCGCTATGCAAGCTAACAACACGCGGTGAATCTTCGGAAAATGGCTATCCGCATCTCCACCAGTTCGCAATCAACCTTCTTCGACGCAAGTCTTGGGACCATGCAGGCTTCTCGGCGGTTAACTAAGCTCCTCCTGGTGGTGACAGCGTCCATCTTCGCTACCTCCTGTGCTATTGCAACGGAATCTGATCGAGACGAGTTTTCATCTGTGGTCGGGGGAAGTGATAACCGCAGGATATTGCTACGCGGCGCTGCAGAGGCCGGTGCTGACAACGAAGACAGAGGTCTTTTCTCGTGGGCGAGGCTGCAATACTGGCTCGAGACCGGAACATCAAAAAGCGACGTCAAGAAAGCGTTGGGGCTGGCGGGTTTGGAAGATGACGCGCTAAAGGCTGCTCCAAATTTCATTTACTACGAAGATTTTGTGTACGCCCGTCAAGGGCGTATTCTGGAAAATTGGCTGGGCAACGGTATCACCACGCAACAAGTCTGGAGACACTACGGGCTGCCGGTAGATGACATCCCGGCAGCACTAAAGGGCACCGACAACTACAAAAACTTCATGCGATACGCCAAAATGGAGGACGACAAAATATTCAATCTGAAGAATAGCGATAAGAAGGTCACGATCGAGCGTGGGGGCAGCCCGGCGGAGATGGAAGCAAAACTGGACACTTGGGTGCTGGCAAAAAGACCCAACTGGTACGTGAAGTATATGCTGAACCTGGACAATAGGTCCCGGAACGCGTACCTGAACAGCAAGTACTATCGGTACTACGAAAAATTTCTGGAAAGGACTGGACCAAAGGTGCCTGCGGTCCCTTTGGTCGACGTATAGACGACAGTGAAAGGGCGGCCATGCCAATAAACCAATGTAGGATATATTGGGGCTTGGCGAAGGATTCAAGAGTCGTGAATCACGACTCACCATTCAATTGTCTCTTTGCATATATTATTTGAGGATTAATAAATGCGGCTGATGTAACACTGATCTCATGGTCGATAGTACTTGTAAAATACTACAGTAATATAGTAATCCTGTTCTATTCTTATGTATTAAGCAAACCGCAAAATAATATGGAAAATACCAGTGTCGGAAAAAGGTTTGGTCCCTCGTTTTTCCAACGCAGGAAACTCAGACCCCTTCATCTGTTGTCCAGTTTAAAGTGACCTTCTCAGAGTGGGCAAGCAGTGGTACGAGGCACAAACACTCGGACAGATGGATACGGTCATCAAACCCATGCGATTAAAGGTAGGTAGCGGAAATATATTTGAGGTTTGCTCAAATGGGGTCCGCGTTGGAAGGCAACAGGCCTTAATTTATCACAAACTGATGTTTCAGCCCAATTTTGAGGCACGCGTTGAAGATGATCTTGAATGGGCTAACCGCAATTAGTCTTCATAGCGCTAATCGACTAGGGGGTTGGGCTAGCAGCGCCGTTATTATAATGCTACGTTTACGTGATATTGCGCAGTATCAGCACGCGACATCGTGTATCCGCGCCGAACATAGCTACGATCAGGACATTTTCTTCGTGCGGCATACAAACCCAAGTTAATAATCGAAAGCAGCCAGTTGTTCACCAGAGGCGCGGATCGCGCCTATCCAACATTTGCTTTGGTGGCTGTAAGGCTCTGGTCCCTCGGCCCAGTTTAAGCTCTTACCCGACTTGGAGCTCCTGTTGTTACGCCACCCAACAGCTTACCCTTCCTTAAGCCACCATGCTGTGTCCATCCCGCCCGAACATCACCGCCATGTTTACCATCGAGCGCTACGTGCTCGCAATTGACGCTACCGATGCTAGCATGCCATTTCGTGAGGCCTCTAAGCGCTTCAACGTCGGTCGAGAGTCGCTTCGCATGCGCTGTGTCGGATTTATCCCTTTGAAGCGCCGTCCAGGGCCCCAACTGTTCTATATCAACGAAGACACTGACGTCGGGCTTCTTGAAGCTATTGAGTATCGGGCTACACGAGGAATCTGCATTGGCACCTCGCAGTTCCGCGGATTGGCCCGGCAGGCGGCGTTGGCGACATCGCTGAAGCCAGTGCCAGACAACCTCCCCGGTACGAAGTAGGTACAGCGCTGTGTGAGGCGCCACGCAGACACGGTCTCGTATCGTACTTGTCAAGTTTTGGATGCAAAGCGTGCTGAGTGCTCGAACGAGCGTTCGGTACTACTTTGACAACCTATGCAAATAATTGGTGGACCTCAGTTTAGAAGATCGGCCCTCTCGCGTTTGGAACTGCGATGAGACCGGAATGACAACCAAAGGAGAAAGCTTTCGCTTTCCGAAGGAGCGCGGAGCGCGGAGCAAATGTGTGGCCGTGAAAACGTCAGCATGATTGGCTGTGTGAATGCCGCTGGTGATAAAATCCGCCCATGTACATGTACGCTAGTGCACGAAGAAAGATCCAGTGGTTGGTGGGCGCGCCAGACGGCGCGGTGGCCGATATTTTGGAGTCGTCAAACATCAACACATAGCTTTTTCTGAAGTGGCTCAAGTGGTTTGTCACTAAGCTACCAGCTGCACACTGATCCTTGATGGACATTTTGCTCATGTGTCGCTCGCTGCTGTTACATTTGCTCAAGGCTACGACGTGCATCTATTTGTACTACCTGCGTACACCTTCCACTTTCTGCATCCTTTGGACGTGGCTGTCTTCCAGCCTTTTAAATCACAATACAAATAGGCTGTCAAGGAGGCCCCGATTCATAGAGGCGGACTTCCGGTTAAGGGCGAGGTAGCTGTCATGACGTTTTTGACATTTGAAACTGCATTCAGCCCCACAAACACAAGGGCGGGTTTAAATACAGCGGTATTTTTTCATTATCCTTCGAAATGATGTTGCAGAAAAAGGTGGGAAGCAGCAAAGGATCTTTTGAAAACAGCTCGCGGTCCGAGCGTGATTTATCGGGAGCTGTGTGTCTAGAGTTGTGTCCACGCCATTTTGTATGCGACTTGTGATGAATTGATCTAAAGCAGGGTTCTCAAAGGTGACCGGTTATACGTAAATGACCATTTAAGCCTCCATTTTTGCCTGTCTAACCTGTAACGGGCTTTGAGCCGTCATTAGCGTACACTCGCGCATGATACTTGGTAGGAAATGAACTATGATTGGTTATCGAGGCCGTCCTAACCTTTAAAACTACAGTGGGCTCTGATTGGCCACCGCGCACTCGCGGTGACAGCCGTGTGACAGTGGTCTGTCACACTACTCCCTGTTCAAGCTTTGGTTTTGGATATATACAAAATGTAGAAAGAATCTGGAAACGCACGGCTTGGACTTGTGGCGGTTTACTTTCGAATCGGAGCGACGCAGGAGAAGACAGCAGCGGCATGGATGCGGGGGACGCCGCGTCGGGAGGGCGCAGCACGTATGAAGAGACGCTGGAGAAATCGGCGCTGTATGACTGCAACGCCGTCAAAGATTCTCGTGGCGACGACGAGATGCGGAGGCTGCCCGAACGCTGGAGGGCGAAGAATCGCCTACGAGACGCCTCTCTCCGATGACTGTGGTCGGACGCTATGAAGCCGCGTTGAGTGAAGCTAGGCGTGGCACGCCACTGCGTCGTTGGGAGGAACGGGATCCTGTACGAGGCGTGCCTCTTATGCAGCCACACAGTCCGGAACGTCCGCGAGAAGGACCGCGCGCGGCTTTCAGTTATCCGGCATTGGCTCCAGCCAACGCACAAGGTATTGATGATGCAATGGTACTGTGCCGTCGCGGTGACGAACACAGCGAATCCGTCCGTGGGGTAGCGCGAGCGTCATTGTGCTACCGGATTGCCTCCACAATATGCCGGACATTATCCCCACCGTCGACGAGAGTCGCAGGACCAGCAGCGCGATCGCTGGCAGGACGCTGCGGTTGCTCAGCGTCTCGACCGCCTTGCTCGCCGTCTCAGAGTGCTGGAGCGCGAGAACCAAGAGATGCGTCACCGAGTGCTGCAGCGTCAGCCGCCGCAGCAGGACCCAGACTGGGACGCTGGTAATTGGCAGCGTCGCTTGGGATGTCCGCAGGATGGTATTGCCGCAAATGATCGACATAGAAGGCAGGATGTAGTGAAAGCGTCATAGGTGTTGCGGGTGCACTTCGCTGTCTATAAGACTGGGTCCCGACCTCAAGGCACACGACCTGCGCGTGGCTGGCGCGTGCCTCTAGAGTCTGCAGTTGAAGTGAGACGAATGGTGCAATCTGATTGGCTGGGTTGGGTGTGCCCGTCCTATCCAAGTGTGTCCGTTGCATCGGAGCGTGTCCGTTGCAGTGCACTGTGATTGGCTGATGGCCCGTGCCCGTCCCAATCAAGTGTGTCCGTTGCAATAGTTAACTGACGTCAAACGAGGGAGATACTAGAGAGACTGCGTGAGTAGGAAGAAGCTAGCAGGACAAGGACATCTAACTCAAATGAATTCTCTTTCGGATTTTCTTCCTATCCATCATCGACTCCCAGGCGACGTCTGCACTTACAAGAGGTTATGAGCCCAAGCTACACTGACACCGTCAAACTCGTGGAAGATAACTACTTCCACTGGGAGTTCAACATGAGGATGAATCTCTCGCGCAAGGGACTGCCAGCCCACATCATCAAGCCGGAGTTCGACGCGCTGAGGGACCGCTCCACGGTGCAATGGAAGACCAACGATCTAAAGGCCCTTGGTGTGATCGCAGGGGACGTGAGTCTCACATACCAAGTCTACATCCGTGGAGCAACAACTGCTGCTGACTCGTGGCGCATGCTGGAGGAGCAGTTCAACAGGAACACGCTCAAGAACCGACTCATCGTCACCAAGAAGTTGCACAACTTCAAGATGGAGTCCGGTACGCGGTTCGCGGTGCATGTACACCAGTTCAAGGAGATCGTCCTCCAGATGGAGACGATTGGTGAGCCTCTGGATGAGACCCGACAGCTCGTGCTGCTGCTCGGTAGTCTGACGGATGAGTACCGGATGATCAGTACCGTACTCGAGAACACGCCGAACATGACGTTGGCGTATGCGATCCAAGCTCTCTCCGGTGTTGAAGCCTCGGATGAATCGCCATCGGCTCAACAGAAGGCGTTCGTGGCGAAGAAGAGCTATGACAAACGTCGGTTCAACGGCAAGTGCTTCTACTGCAAGAAGACTGGGCACAAGGAAACGGAGTGCCGCAAGAAGAAGGTTAACGACGAACGTGAGCAAGTCGCGAGGGAGACATCCGACTACGCGTTCACGGCTACGAGTGCGATGTGCAAGACTGAGTGGCTCGTCGACTCCGGTGCAAGCTCGCACATGACCAGCGCCCGGGACAAGTTCGTGTCCAGGAAGGAGCTGAAGACGCCAGTCCGCATCACGATCGCGGATGACAAGAAGATCGACGCAGTTGCAATGGGCACTGTCGGGTTGAAGCTGATGGACGGAGCGTCTGTCACGCTGTTGGATGTTTTGTACATCCCTGAAGTTGAAGGAAGCCTCATCTCGGTGGCGAAGCTGGCCGAAAGGACGTCGTCGAGCAGTTCAGCAAGGACAAGTGTGTCTTTCGCTATGGCGATGCTACCGTCATGGAGGTCAAGCGCTGTGGAAACGTCTACAAGTTGAAGACGGTAGGGGACGAGGTGTGTCATACGGCGACGGCATCTCGTAAGGCGCCATGTGCAGTTGTACATGCCCGTATCGGCCACATCCCGTTCAAGCGCTATGAACACCTACTGACCATGGCCGATGGAGTTCCTCGCTTCGCAGATGCGCCAAGTGACCACGTGTGTGCCGGCTGCTGCATGGGCAAGATGCGAGAAGACAACTTATCTCGCAACCCGGAAAAACCATCAAGAGCGCTGGAGTCCTCGACCTCATCCACTCGGACATCATCGGCCCAATGCAGGCGAAGACACCAGGTGCCTGTACATACGCTGTCGCCTTCATTGGCGATTTCTCACGTCACGTCACGGTGTACTTCATGAAGAAGAAAGCGGAAGTCTTGGAGAAGTTCAAGATGTTCAAGGCCGACATGGAAAACGCTACAGGGTGCAAGATCAAGCGCATCCGCTCGGACAACAGCGGGGAGTACACGGGTCGACTCTTCCAGGAGTACCTGTCCAAGCAAGGCATTCGTCATGAGAAGACGGTGCCGTACACGCCTCAGCAGAATGGACTGGCTGAGCGCATGATCCAGAGCCTCGTGGAGATGGCTCGTTGCATGCTCTACCACGAGGGCATCGACAAGCAGTGGTGGGCTGAAGCAGTCAACACGTCGGCGTGGATTATCAACAGGATTCCCAATACCGTGACTGTGAAGACGCCCTACGAGATCGTGTACCAGAAGAAACCTCAGCCCAAGAATCTGAAGGTGTTCGGTGCACTCGGCTATGGACACATCCCGGACGAGAAGCGCCGCAAGCTCGACGCCAAGGCGTTCAAGTGCCGCTTCTTGGGCTACGAGGATGGTGTCAAGGGATACCGCGTCCTGAACGTGGAAACTGGCCAAGTGAAGGTTGTGCGTACGGTGAAGTTCATGGAGACCACTAGCACGGGCGACTTCATTACTGAGGTCGACGGCGACGACAAAGGTGAAGATATTGCCGCGCCTCACGCTACTGCTCCGAGCCGTGGACAGTCGCAGACGCTCACCATCTTCAATGATGAGGTGGTACCACTTCAACATGAGGTGAGCACAGAGACTGCAATCGTTCCTGCACCTTCTCACTCCATGATTACTCGCTCACGTACCCGGTACATTGAGGAGACCACCGATCCTGAGGAAGCGGAAGGACGCAAGAAGCATATTACCGCTCCATCCGCTATTGGAACCAAGCGACAGAATGTGAACCAGGCTCGCGTCGAGCCAAGTGACGAGCTGCTCGCTATTGAAGGGGCCAGCTCATGGCTGCGACGGAGGAGGTCCCAAAGACGTATGCTGAGGCAACTGCACGTCGAGACCAAGATGAATGGAAGGTGGCGATTGCAAGTGAGCTGGAGTCACTCATTGCCAACAAGACCTGGAAGCTGGTACCCAAGCCAGCACACCAGCGCCCGATCAGTTGCCGCTGGGTGCTCGCACTGAAGCGTGGCGAAAAGGGGCAAGTTGTTCGGTACAAGGCTCGTCTGGTTGCTAAGGGGTACTCGCAGCACCACGGCATCGATTATGATGAAACGTATTCACCGGTTGCATACCTCAACTCGGTTCGCGCCATGCTGGCGAAATGCAGCGCGGACGGAATGGAGATCGAGCAGCACGACGTCGACACAGCGTCCCTGTACGGGAAGCTGGAAGAAAAGATCTACATGGAGTTACCGCACCATTGCCAACGGACGCGAATTACCCTCGACTTTCGCCATACCACCGATACCAGCCACCCTCGGACCGCAGAACGCACCTCACCGGGCATATTCGCCATTTATGACCGGCTGTCAGGGATATATTAGGCCCGTGACAAAAATACTACTAGAGAGTCTCTAGTAGTGACCCGTGATTGGGGACCCGGACCCGAGGGTCCGGGGGATCGCAGTTCTCGAGAGGGGCAGTTAAAGGGACATGTGAAAAAAGTCAACAGTGAAGATGACGGCCTCACGCATCACGCCTTCCACGTGCAGTGTTCGGTGTGCACCATATCCTTCTCAATTCTTGAGCATGGATTTTCGTCGTGAGCAGCTCCGATAGTGAAAACAAGTCAGAGAGGTTAGAATTCAAGTAAGTCACAGCTGTTGACCGTTAATATGACTCACCGGTGGGAGCATTAAATCTCTCTCAAGTCTCAACGGCGTTACCGGTACTTATGCGGAAAAAAACTACACATTTCATTTAAACTTCAAAGCTGCAAATTCCAAGTTCAATACAGTCTTCTGCTTCAATAGCAGTAATACATCTTATATCCTTAGGATTATATTTAAGAGGTTATGAAGCCACTATGTAATGGACCCCTAATCTAAAGTTAGCCTTTAAAGTTGTATAAATATCAATGTTCTTTATTGAAGCAGAAGTCTGTACTGCAAAATGTAACCGTGCTCAGAGGCCGATATGAGATGAGATTTTATATTCAGCTTACTCGGGAATGGTGCTCAAAGCGCTGCATCGGCATGAGTGCCTCGGTCCATTAGATTTGGCGCGAAGCGCTTCGCGCCACACGTGCACTGTTCCCTGTTCAAGCAGATAGAGCCTCACATGGGGTTTGCACGATTTTCCGTTATGATCTTACATTTTACAGTATTGACTTTGGAATTTGCAGCTTTGAAGTTTAAAAGGTGCAGTGTTAGAGCTTACCGCTGAGGAATGGGATAATGTAACAGTAAATGCAGTAGCAACCAGCGCTCGCCGCTACATCTTGCTCTGGGCTCGACGTTTAAGTTCGCCGCCGCTCTCTCGAACTATCCGTGCCGGACAAGTATCCTGTCAATAATCGAGTTAATGTTCAGTTCACTATACCAGCCTGCGGAAGGTGGACAAGTGCCCTGCCAAACGGGACAAATCCATACAAAAGCACCAATCTGAGATGTGGTGCACACAGGGGTTCATATCACTGCCCATTTTTACTATATTCTTGATACTGATCTACCGACATATACGCTTGAGGCCAGGATCACCTGATGCTGATACTCCGTCCACCAGGTATCAATATCATATCAATGAAATGATACGTGTATTCGATACTAATATGATACTTAGGTCTTCCTCCCAAATTTGCGCTATGGATACAGTATTTGGCCAGCGTTGATGAAGCAGGCTTAGGTCTGCGCAGCCTTCGTACCGTTGAGCTTCTTGTCGACCTTGCTCTTGTGGTAGAAGGACAACACCAGCATCGAGATCAAGTTTTCCAAGTGTGACGCCCTCCTACTTGCACTTACGCAGGGTGTCACCGTCCAGCATGATGTGGTCCGAGCATAAGAAGAAGCTGGCCTTGCTCTCCTTGCGGTTTACCCATCGTGAATACCAATGTTAACCTACAGATTGTCTAAGGAGAGTGGGGGGGGGTATTGCATCAGGTGGTGTCAGATAATATATTATATTAATGAAATAAGCTTGTTGGACACCAGATTATATATATTTCCAAATTTCGGCTTGCTCTGCTCGATCACCGTCCAGGCGGATGCGTAGATGCTAGTACGTACTTAGGACTACTTAGACAGACCAAACGGTCTTGCGCAGCAGACGAACTCTCATCAAGACAGTAATACCAAGGAACTCTTGGTTGCTTTAATCTATAAACTCTCGAGGACATCCACTCAACGGTATAATTGAAACTTAGTAATGCTGTACTTGCGTGGTGCCGCGGTAGCTCCTTTCCAGGTTTGTCATTACGAATTCCTGGCCTTAAATTTGACATGGTGACCTAAAATAGTGTATTTTGTAAGTAATTCTATATCAAATACTATATCACCCGAGATCATTTCGGTTTAGCTGCAGGATCAGTGATCTTGATCCCCCGCCGAAGGCAGTATCATGTGATACTGATACATGATATCCGGCTGTGTAGTATCAGTATATCAACGGGTATCACCCGTTGCTATTAACCCCTGCACCGTGCACACCGATTACGAGGTGTGGTGCACATAACTATGGATGCACCTGCCTATGCATAGATGGCACACATGCTGCCACTGCAGCAATCTCGATCGGCTCCATGACGCCTCTTTAGCTTGATGTAAAATGCGTTGTGTTGCACTAAGAGAGCTCGCGCGACCAGCCACCGCTTGTGCTTTGTCTGATCTGCATTCTAGCTGTGTACCTATATACTTTCAGAACACTCTGCACCATTAGTTAGACTCACCGGAAAATGACGACTATTTTAGGGCTTATTGACTTGAAAATGTATGAAATTGGGTGTGACACGATATATGTCCTGACAGGATAGTTGTCCGGCACGGATAGATCGCCGGTTACAAAATACAGAGTTTGTGGAAATGTTTAAATGTTTTAAATCGTGGAAAGGCTTTTTAAAACCTAGATTTAAAAATCGTGGAAAGGTTTTAAACAAAGCCGCGACTTCGCACGGAATAGCTCTGGATTTACAAAACAAACAGTAGCGCGCACTCGTGCGGCACGAGGTCTTTCAAGGGTTTGGCTTAGTAGTGATACTACCTACTACTACTATTGGATTATTAGCCAATATCAATACTACTGTAGTAGTTCGGCTTTGGTGATAGTAGTATTACCACTAATATTACTACTACTAGTACTACTAATGTACCCATGTCGGTGTCTAAGATAACATCCGCTTGTTTCATCCATGCGTCTTAGTTACTGGCGGTTATGGCGCAGCATGAGCTCGGTCCTTGTCATTGTCTGTAGCTGACTCAACACGAAGGATCCTATCGAGAACGCGCGTTCTTGGAACGCAGTCGAACAGCCCCACAGGACCAGCCTAGCCAGACGCGTGCACGTTTCGTGACTATGGACGGAATACCGCTTGGGGTCCTTTATTCTTCCTCACCCTCAGCTTGTGCGAGATCAACCAGAGTAGGGTCGCTCGAGCACGAGATTCCAGATGTGTTGAGCTCCTGGGAATCGATGGCAGTGTTGAAGAACCTGTTGACATACAGAAGCCGGTGTTAGCACTAGAAGAAGACGAATAAATAAATACCAACAACGGTATTGTTAACTTTTTGAGAAGTCAACGTCTGGCTTTGTGTAAAGCTCGTTACTGCATAACTGATGTACCCGACAGCCGCACACGCAGCAAGGAGACGTCTCCGCTGTGCCCCCCCCAATGATAGTCAATCTTAGCGCACTTCGCGGGTCTGCTGCTTGAGTCGCTAATCGAGACATGAGCGAACAGGAGCGAAACTGAGGTAAGGATTAAGTATATTCATATTGTATAGTACATACTATTTGGAAATCTATCGGCCAGAGAACCACCGATTTTGAAGATATGACGTGGGTTGAAGATTGGCAAGCTAATAGCACTACTATCGCTACAGTGCTTACAGTAATTAGTCTGACTTCAAAATTAGTCTGCGTTCAAAATTAGTCTGTGCCAGGCTAATTCATGTGAGCCAGGAAAGAACGAATTCATAATTAGTCTGAGCAAAAATGTTCAAAATTAGTCTGCATGAAATGGGCACGTCTTGATGAAGTGGTTTGGTCTTGCCAGCTCCATGACCCTGCGTGCGATGATTATTCGGCACTGTTGAGGATATTGATTGCCTCTTTCTATTACACTTCGTCCTTGACCCCTCTAAGGTAACACTACTAAACTTCACTATATTGTATAACTTAGTATTAATACGCTGTAGTGTACAAACGTGGTGGGTTCCCCACCAGAAACCTCACTTCGCCATTTACCGGCTCCAATATTTCCTCACCTGCATCACCTAGGCCTCTAGTATATCTAAGTAGCTTCCTCCTTGCTAACACATGAGACCTTCGTACAGTCCCCCCATGTCATCACTCCTCTTTATCTCCATAGACATAAATGACGGAAATGGATTTATTTCAATCCTAAGATTGGGGTGGCAATGTTGCCCAGTTATTATCCCTTTCGCAAGCCTCTTGCCTTAATTATACTATACAAGCCTAAGTAATTTGCGTCTAAAAGGGCACAGAATGCGCCCATAAGACAAATCACGGTACTTGTTTCGCATGTCTCTTGAAACATAGTACCTGCAGTGATTTGCAGATGCACACGATCATATGCATCCTACTTAGTTTTTGTATGGTTTGATGATTACTGATCGTACTGTTTATTACTTGTCATAAAAGATGGTGCATTCACGGTTGAACTTGTGTAAAAGGGCACAGGATGTGCCCATGTAGACGGTGTTTTCACACCGTGTTTTGCAAACGCCCTATATGGGCGATAAATGTGCCCTTCTACCGCGAAAGGGTTATATGTATCCCCATTTTTCGTTACCTATTCAGTACCCATTCTCTATTTTGAGTTCGACTAGATTAATTTTGAACATTCAAAAATAGTCTGTGTTCAGAATTAGTCTATGTGAAGTTCCGCTAGACTATTTTGTGTGAGGTCGTTGAAAATATGCTTACATAAATTAGTCTCACTCAGACTAATTGCTGTAACCACTGTACTTGTCTCGCTACTATTCAAGTACCTAAGTAACACTACTATTCGGCTTGCTACAGCATAGCACTACTGTTTTCGTAATATTATCACTGCCATCGCTACTATTTTGGAGTCAATTACCAATCCCTGGCTCGGGCAAGTCCCATACGAGCGCGAGGCATACTGAAGGCAAGAGCGCGCGGTTTAAAGCCACTGCAAAAGTGTGAAAGCGCTGAAAGAATCTCAATAAATCAAAAAGTGTCGATTTAGAAATGCCCCCGGACCCGTGCGCTTTCAGCTGAAATAATACTATTATAATAGGTGATCCGGAGCGGTGCTTTAGGAGAGTCCACAGAAAGCGATAAAACCTAGTTGGTTGAAGTGCAATGAAAAGTGTACGTGCACAGATAAAATCCGGGGTATATGATAATCGTCAAAGATCGATAGTAGTTCGCATTTTGCCTGCCGAAGTAATGAACGAAGTGGAGTTCTTCCCTGAGCGTGACGAATAAGGTCGTGATGACTTAGACCAATATATATTACTAATGTTTTAGTATATACTCAGATTTGAATGGATATGGTTCGCCAGTGGAACACTTTTACTATTCATTCCTCCCGCGTCGGTAGAAAGTCGCACAAGCAGCTTTGACGATCAAAGAAGCTACAGTAACGACGAGGGTGAGGTGCGCCACAGCTATATATTGTTTGATACCGATCTCATGGTCGATAGTATCTGCTAATTACTCACTAATATAGTAATACTGCTCTACTCTTTCCACTACTTGTTTACCTGTCGGTGCACCAGCACCCACGCGCTAAAACGTCCCCGCAAAGGCAGTGCTTTCGTCTCAGAACGACTGGGTGATCTGTTCTGACGCAGTGAGCGACTGCTCGGTAGCATCCATCGTATTTGGTCCATTGAGCGCATCGCAATTCGCGATCACGTCCTCGATCAAGAGGCTGCAGGAGAAAGCAACACTCGGGCGTTAGTCCCAGCGCACCAGCTAGATGAGAGCAGCAGTGCGAAGCCATGCATTATGCCAGGATTAGGACCTCATTCGCTTCCTGGGATGGACTCTGGATATAAAATCCAGAGAACAGGTCACCGTGAATGTTGCCCGCTCCGCTGGCTGTGCAACTTAGGTTCAGGGGTCTTAAGGTGCACTAGGTGACAAACTTTTCATGTCCCCCTAACACAGTTCTTCGAACTGCTAACGGTACCGGTACCAATAATGTGGTACAGCGGTCGGTAGCTGTATATGATCGAAACTACTCAAGCTTACTTGTACTAAAGACCCGTGATATATACGCTATGGGTTTCTCAAGTATCAACACCAAGGTGCGGACGGGGACAGCGTAGGCAGATCCATTTGCGTTGTCATGGGCTTTAGTACTCTTCCGTGGTTGACCGAGTATCAACAAGCTGAAGTTACAGTTGCCTTTGTGAACGAGGGGCCTGAAGTGATGTTGCCTTAGGCTTGAGCAACGAATTCATGGTAGGATGATGGTACCGATGGCGAGCTGGTAAATACTTCGTATTTACCAGTTGGCTTGAGCAACGAATTCATGGTACGGCTACAAGATGATTTGGAGTCTATGTCAATGTCAAAAAAATATAAAATAGGTGCTGTTATTTATTTATACACACACTAAAATAGTATTTAGTGTTACACTAATGTTACACTAAATACTATTTTAGTGTGTGTATAAATAAATAACATCACCTATTATATATATATATTTATACACACACTAAATACTATTTTAGTGTTACACTAAAATAGTATTTAGTGTGTGTATAAATAAATAACAGCACCTATTTTATATATTTTTGACATTGACATACACTAGTGTTACACTAAATACTATTTTAGTGTGTGTATAAATAAATAACATCACCTATTTTATATTTTTTTGACATTGACATAGACTCCAAATCATCTTGTAGCCGTAAATATTATTTAGTGTGTGTGTATAAATAAATAACATCACCGTCACGGATTAATACATGTAGTTACAGTACAGTTCTAGACTAGAACTTCTAGTTGGCTCGATATCGTGCTGTCTGCATCAAAATATGGGGTTCCATGCACAAAATTTATGGGAGAACAGATGTTTTCCACCATTATATGTGGCACACACCATGCGCGACATGCGCATTTGAATGGAGCTCCTGGCCTGCCGGCCCAACGGCCCAACCACTCCTCCGACATCGTCACTTCAGTTTTCGCCGTCGAGTGCGCAGTCCTCATTTCTCGATATTCTCTATCCATAGCCAGGTGGTCCACGTGAAGATTTCAAACAACACCATCTTTCGACCGAGGGCTCCAACCCTGTGGCGACAATTCTTCTCACCAGATCTGATGGACCCCACCACCACCCACCTCATGCATTTTGCAACTGCACATGTAGCACTTAGTAGCAGCTGTAGTAGACAACAGTACAGCTCAGTTGAATACCGGACCCTTGTGTCACTTGGTTAACGGGTGCCACCGGCCAGATGCCCCGACCAGAACACCTCCCACCCTCCTATACATTCAACCCACATGCTCCACGGCTGCGTGCTGCTTGGGGCACTTCCTTCTGTGCCCATTGTAGCTGCTGGTAATGGCCGACGCCGCCGCGCCGCAGCCGAGACGCACGCAGAGCCGCGAGGCCCGCGCCATGCTGCCGCGCAAGACGAGCGCGCGCGAGACCGCGAGCTCCTTCGCCGACTTCCTCTCGGACGGCAGCAGCGACGCCAGCGACGCGGAGGATGAGGACGGCGCCGACACGCGCGCGCTGCTGAGGATGCAGCAGCAGGCGGACGACCGCACGTACCTGGACACGTCGCTCAAGATGGAGCGCCCTCCGCTTGCGGACAGCGACGAGACGAGCAATCGCAGCTTCCGCCTGACGCTGGCCAAGCCTGGCGTGTTTGACGCCGACGGCCTGAGCGGCCCCAGGAAGCTCGTGGAGGCCATGACCCGCGAGTCCGTCGTGACCGGCTCCGAGATCAACGCGAGCCACGAGGACAGCAGCTTCGTGGACGACCGACCGAGCTTCAACGACGAGAACAGCTTCACAGAGGCAGAGGCCGATGCAGAGGCCAAGCGAGCCAGCGACCGCCACGAGAGTTTGGCCTCCAGGCCGCCGAGCTTCGACGAGGACTACGGCGACAGCTTCTTCAGTGAAGGCAGACCCAGTTTCTCGGACGAGCCCAGCTTTACAGGCGGCGGTGACAGCTTCACGGCGGCGGACAACAGCTTCGTGTACCGACCCAGTCTGCCAGATGACGAAGCTGAAGTTCAGAGTCAAGCGCAACCTCCTATCAACCCGACCAGTAGCAGCAGCTTCATCGACTCCAGCTTCGTGTATCGACCAAGCGCGCCCACCAACGACAAGGCTCCAGAATCCCACGCGGAGCCGACCAGTACAAACAGCTTTGTTGATAGCAGCTTCGTCTACCGACCAACTCTGCCGGATAAGGAGGAAGGAGCTCAACACTCTGAGACCGCGAAGAGCAGCATCCCCATGGACGAAGACACCAGCTTCGTCTATCGGCCAACCCTACCGGACAACGAAACTGGAAGTCAGGCTGCCGACCGCAGCTTCGTGTATCGGCCGACTTTGCCGGATGACGATGACAACACACACACGGTGAGTGCAGATACGGAAGACTGCAGCTTCGTGTACCGACCAACGCTGCCCGGTGCAGACGACGAAGATCGAAGCGGACGTCACGATAGTGCAGCAGACAACAGCACAGCTGTTGTATTGGAGGAGCAGAGCAAGGTGTTGAGTGGAGAAGAGCTTGGGTACGAGGAAGAAGACGAGCCTTCGCTCTTGAGTCCGAGCACGTCCAGTTTCATCCGCTCCAGTGATGCAGTCCACTTCGGTCTTGGTGGAATTGACTCGTCGTTCAGGTTGCACGACGCAGAGGCTGCAGTCGTAACTGCGCAGGTTGAGAGCTTCAACAGTGTCCTAGTGGATAGCCACGCGTCTTCGGCACCTTCACAAGTTGATGCCGTACAAGCACCAGTCGCTACGCCGTCGATGGAGAAGTTAACCCCTACGGCCGTTAGCAGCACAGCCCCCGCGTCGTCAAGAGCAGCAATCAGTCTCGCAAGTGAAGGTGGTTCTCCTCAAGGCACTGGAAAAATCGTCGTTGAGCGCGACCACGACTCGAAGCCGAAAGCCTTTCCGGTCGCTGGCATCCCCATTCAACCGTCTTTGTCTCGGAATTCCAGTGCCTCATCAACGGTATCGGGTCATGACGGGCATACACGGCAGCGTCGGGTGAATAGCGACGCGTCCTGGAGGCTAGATTTCCAAGAGAGCAAGCACGCCTTCGACGAAGAGCTCGCGCCGTTGACCTCCCAGCCGTTGTCGCCGCAAGCCTCTGCTTTAAAGACTAAGCAGCAAAGCCAGCGACTTAGCAGTACGGTCGAGGAGCGTGCTTCAGCGGCGTCGTCGTTCTCGCAGGCCGATTTCTTCGTCGATGACGTCCACCAAACCTTTTCGTCCGAGAGCTCGCTGTCTCTGGATTCTCGGTCTTCGGGCGATGACTCGCTCACGAATGTCGCCATTCTCGGGGACAACATTGGCGACCAAAGCGAAAGACGCAGCAGCGACATCATACCGCAGGTTAGCAGCGGACTCCAGCCAACTGCCAAGGCCCCCGACGCATTTGACCACAGCTACAGCAACCTCCTCGATGCCACCGTGGGGGTGGATCAGAGTTTCAGCACGTTAGTGAATCGTGACGGACTCAAGCCTGGTGGAGTTTATGGTAGCGCTAATGCAAGTGCAACTGGGACAAGCTTGGTAAGTTCCTTGGCATCACCGGCGATATCCCAGTCTTCGACTGCAAGTGATGAACTCCCGTTCGTCTCGTTCAGTGCAGCCAAGCACTCTTCGACGGCGCTACCAGCTACGCAACAGAAGCAAAAAGCAGCGCAGCGTACGGTAGTTGCAGCTGCAGCAGCAGCCAGTCGAGACAGGCAGAACATCAAAAGTGCGTCAGCCTCCAAGTCTCATGCGCTTCCTCGTGGCGCCGACGCTAGAGAGATGAAGCCTGCCAGACCCCCCACCGCAGCACCTCCAGCGCATTCGACCGGAGCTAAACCCTTCTCGTCGGCCGCGCTTCTGGCCGCCATCAAGACGCGTGATACACGCGCAGACACTCGATCAGAGGAGACGGAGGCGGGCGACGTGGCTCCCGGTGCGCTGCCCCCGCTGGCACCTCCGCTCAAGATCCACCTTGGACCTCGTGGTCGAGGCTCGCTGTCGTCCTCGGTGCTATCCGCCAAGGGGGGTGCTCAGTATTCCCCCGTCTCAGGCTCGCCGTTGAACATGTCGTTCATAGCTCGCTCCTCTGTCGCCTCGTCGACTGACACTGGAGATCGCCTCGACTTCACTGGAGTGTACCGTGGGTCAGCCAACAGCCTCGAGGCCTCGCAGAACAATGGTGATCGTTCCCAGTTCGCTCAGGTTCAAGCTGAGTCGACGCAGCTACAGCCAAGACCACGCGGCGATGACAGACCGAAAGCGAACAAGGCCGAGCTCTTGGCCGTCAAGTTGGAGCGCTCGAAAAGCGACAGTCGCGCGACGCACCTCGCAGCTCGGCGCAAGGTGGAGGACTTCTTCCGGCGCACGAACGTGAATGACATCGACGAGCGCGAGGTCCACCGCTTGACGACTCGGAAGACTCGGGTGCGCACGACAGTGATGGAGTGTTTGGATGACGCTGAGGCGGGGTCGCACACGTTTGCAGTCAATGGCAACACGGCGGCCAAGATCATCGACCTCAAGAATCTGCGCAATGGCGGCAAGCGGCCTGGCTGGCACATGGAGAACGAGGCCCCGATGACGTCTCAGCACGAGCGAGAGTCCTCCAGACAGGGGGCGATGGGGATGACGACCAGAACGACGAGCACAGGCACCACAGCGACGCGCTCCATCCCGTCCGACGTCATCCCACCGCCCCACAACTACGTGCTGAGCCCCCAGGCGGCCGACAACACACGTGCTGCGAAGGCTAAAGCTGCAGCAAGCGCCAGTGGATTTGGTGGTGCAGGACGGCGTGTGGACAACCTGTCACTGACTCCGACACTCGCGAGGCTCTCGGCGAACGAGTCGCCCAGGCTCTCGGCGTCGCCGTTTGTGTTCTCGCACGCGTTCAGTGCGACTGGCAGGTCGCCAGGCAAGTCGCCGGTGGGCTTCGGGGCGGCCAGCGGGTTCCTCTGGAAGACCGGAAGCGGGTTCAAAGGCTTGAAGCGGTCGGTGGCTGAGGACTCGTTCAACGCGTCGCACGTGACCTTCTCACAGCGACCGACGCTGGCAGAGCGCGTTCAGAGCTTCTCGGCTTCGCTCGCCAGCACACTGCGCCGCTTCCTGCCCGCTAGAAATGCCCGACCGCATAGTGGAGAGATCACCTCGCCGCAGTCTCAGTGCACAGCTCCTGCAGTACTGCCGCGCGCGTATGATCACGATGGGTTCTATGAGACGCCATTCAAGGTGCCGGGACTGAACAAGCCGTTGCTGCGACGTCGGAAGAAGGCACTGCTAGAGAGCAACGGCGCCTGGGCTCGCCAGTGGCTGGTTCTTGCTGTTTGCGCGGTGCTAGGATTGACGCTGGGCGCCATCCTCGTGAATGTCGTGGCATTCAACGCAACTGTGTTCAACTTGTCCGCTGACGACGTGCGGGGGCTCCAAGATGGCAATGGAGAGCTGGTGCTTGCTACTGCTGTGCGCTGGATGCTGGCGCCGGGGCATTTGTTCGTGCGAGTGTGGAGCGCAGTGACCACTCCCTTGTTGGTGTGCTACGTGGTCACAGCGGTGGCAGATCTCGTGGGCTGCGCCCAGAAAACTGCGCTCGTGCTGAGCTTCCGTTCGATTGGGTATGCGCTGCTGCTGGCGGTGCTGACTGCTGCTGAAGGCGTCGTGGCCATGTGGATGACGCACAAGTTCGGTTGGTTCCGAGGAAGTAGCAGCACGGCCGGTGCTGAAGCAGCGGCGCTATCTGCCGCTATCGGCGTGACTCCACTGTCTGACGGAGCCGTCGGACTGCTCTGCATCAATGGCGAGTATCTGCAGCGAGTTGGCAGCGGAGTGTTTGCGTGTTCGAATGCTTCGTTAACGTTGCCATTGTACGGTGAGGTCAGCATCAACTCCACCGGCGTGACCGGCAGTGGCCCAGCTGTGTTCGGCCTGCAAGAAGTTTCCGACGTGTTTGCCACACCGCCGTCAGTGCCGTACTACCCGGCATCACTGGGCTCAGGTCTCAATATGACTACGTCGCTGCTGTCGGCGCTGACGCCGGACAACGTGGCTTCACAATTCACGGACGTGGCTAGAGATGAGGTGGCGTCGATGTGCGGACTGGTTGTGATCTCCATGCTACTGGGGTACGTCTGTGGGAAGCGGATCCTGCGACTGCGACACGAGGGCCAAGCTGCGATGTTCGGTCGAGCCGTTGATCCGCGCCAGTCTCGCCATTACATCGTCAGTATTTCGATGGAGCTGCAGTTCGCCTTGGAGGGGCTGGTGCGCCTCATGGAGCCGTACTTGGCACCCCTCGGCCTTTTCTCGCTGACGTTGGGGAACGTTGTGCTTCATCATCGCGAGTGGCGCTCGGTCACGTCCCCCATGACGTCGCTGGTCGTCGGTGTGCTGACCTTGATGGCCGTGCATTGCGTTCTGGTTCTACCGGTGGTGCTCCGGCTGTTCTCCAGTCGTCGTGTGCCCGTGCTGACAACGGTGAGGGCATTCGTGCCGACGACTCTGTTCGCGTTCACGACGGACAGTGTGGTGCTGTCTGCGCCCGTCTCGATGCAGTGCTACGCGCGCGTGCTCACAGTGACGCGATCCGCTGCGCAGCTGGTCACAGCTGTGACTGCAGCACTCACGAGAAATGCCCGTGCGCTGTACCTGCCGCTGCTGTTTCTGTGGCTGCTGGAGACCTCCTTCCCTCTAGAGCTGCGCTTCACCACGTCGGACTTCGTCTCGGTGGGACTGATGGTGATGCTGAGCAGCTTCTGCGGCGGGAGCACTCGGGTGACGCTGGCGTTGGCGCGTACGCTATGGGCACTCGCCGTGAGTAAGAAGGCGCCGGGCGCGGCAAGTTTGCTGCCCCCCACGATGCCGCTGCTGGTCCTGTGTGACGTGGTGCTCTCGAGAGTGGCCAGTGTGGTGACGGTGGCGGACCACCTCGTGCTCACCCACCTGGCAGCGCAGCACTGGGCGGAGACTGTGGTGGAGGGACCCAGCAGCAGCAACGTCGGCAGCAGCAACATCGGCAGTAGCCACGACGAATACACCCCCAGCCCATGTCCGCTAGACGACAGTCAGGTGCCTCGGCCTTCGTCCAGTGCGATGCTGTCCTCCGTGTATCTGTAGTGGTGATTGTTCTTGTTGGTATAATTGAATACAGTGATCATTTCGTGTTACGGTACTGGGTAAAGGAGGTCGCGATGAATTCATAGCCTTACAACTTAATTAGCCTTCACCACTCTCATGTCTTGTGTCTACTCAGTGTCTGTATTGACCCAAAGCGTGTGCTCATTGAGCCATGACCGAAGTGATAGGGCTCTCATCTGACGCTATGTCCTCGAATGCACCTTGCAGCTGACATATCGATACCGGTACACGATACGTCTCCGGAACTCTGTATCCAATGACTGATGTGATGTCCACAGCTCCTGACTTACTCCAAAGAATTACCGTCCCGGTGCGACAAAGCTCAGGAGCATCCAAATGTAGCAGTACAATATCATCGATGCACTTCTTCAGATGAGGAGTCCTCATTATTGTGACGACTACAGGTTCCCCTGGCTCGCCTCTTAATGACAGACCTACATGCAGCACTGGAAGAGTGCTGTGCGCCGGCGATGCCAACCTTAAGCAGAACAATCTATAATAACTCCGCCACCGTGTTAGTCAAATTCCGTGGTCATTCTGTGTTATTGTACTGGATAAAGGAGGTTGCGATGAATTCATCTCTGTCTACCTGTTGTAAGGGGGAATTGGCCCAAAGCATGAGCCATGATCGAAGTGATAATGCTACTGCATCGAATGAATGCACTATGCAGCTGACATCTAGATAAACGATACATCCCCGGAACTCCGTATCGCATGGCTCCACCTGGCGTCGTTGCACTTGACCCGGTTAGCACCATGTTGGCAACATGGTGCTAACATGCAACATTGTTGCCCCCGGGCAGCACCATGTTGCCACGGGCCATCAACAAGCCCCTGTCGCGTTAAAAGGAGCAGTGTGAGAGGGCGATAGGCTGCTTACCACACTGAGGCTCCATAGGAAAGTTGTTAATACTCAAATGGAAGGCCTACCTGGTATTTTTTGTACACTACGACAGGTCGGACAATAAAATATGTTTTTGTATTGCAGACTTCACTCAGCCGTAATAATGATTGCAATATGAGTGACCCCAATAATCAATTATTTTAGTGGAGCAATACCATAATAATTGTATTGGACGACATGTTGCACTTGATATTTGTATGCGTACGAAAAATGGGTTTTTATCATTGCTCCTAACAATAAGACCGACATTTATCACAGCTCCTAACAATAAGAGGAGAGCAGTCTCATTGGTCAAAACAATACTGCAAGACATCCTTCACTCGCCTTCACTCGACGATTTTAAAGTAAGGAGACAGGAGTTCAGTGTGAGCGCTGATGATTCTTACGAGTGTGTACGATGATGCTATGCAGGACGCGCCACACTCGACGCTGCGTGCTCTGCCGGCGTTCGACGTGAGGGCCCCTGTACCCCTGGCCGGCCCTACGAGCTGGCAGGCGCTCGTCTCCGACGGCAAACCGCAGAAGGACCGGCGCGTGTGCTCGTCTTCGGCAGTAGCAGTGGCACGGGGTGGATCAACGAGGCACTGGGTGCTGAGGTCATCGCCACGCGCACGTGGAGCTGGTCAAGTCGCTGGGCGCCGACCAGGCCATTGACTACACGAGCGACGGTGGAGCGACGTGCGGGCTGAGCGCTGGGACGACCAGGTCTACGACACCAGCGTGGAGTTCGAGTCGTGGAACGATGGAATGCAGAAGGAGCTCAAGGAGCCGGTCGGCATCTTTGCGACCTTCGGCGTGATCGACAAGCCCATCGACCCGCCCATTGGCGCAGGCAGCACCAGACCTTCAACGTGTCAACCTCCGAGTACCTGCTGGTGCTCGAGGAGCATATAGAGGTCAGCCAGGTCAAGACGGTTGCCGACTAGGTGCACCCACTCTCAAAGCTGATGGAGCTACAGCCAGAAGAAACGAGGACAGTCAGGGACACTCACAAATGCTGCTAGCTGGACCCCAAAACAAATCTACAATGTAAGTGGCTTCATTGAAGGAGTTATTTTCTTGTATGCAGTTTCTTGTTTAATAGTCGAATCTCGTCTAGCTGTTGTATAGGTGGGAGACTTGAAGATCAAGGAATGGACTGCTTCCGAAAGCATACTCCCCTGTGACAACAGGCTCGCCAGGCTGCTCAACGTCTGGGCCAGTGCCCGAGCATGTTGCGCGATTGTGGCCTTCTTCGTTGCATTCGGTGCAGCGATATGGTCTCCGTCCATGGTGAACTGCACCTGTGAGATGAACTCCGAAAAATGCCTGCACTTCGAGTGAGGGGTTGCTTCCGCTGCTGCTGAACTGCTGTGTTGGTACTCGTTGGTGGATATGTACGTCGGTCTTTTTTGTCAAGCGAGACCGCCGCTCGCCTTTGCTTTTCAAGCGTTTATTCTTACCTTGTCGATCCTTTGTCTTCGCAGGTGCCCGAGTAGAACCACCTTGTCGGTACTTTGGGGGGCGTTCTATCTCCACCAAGGTTTGCATGTCAGACTCGAGTGGAAGTCTAATGGCGACAGGGGCAAAAGCTTCGCCGTACTCACGGACAAGGTACGATTGGGTTTTTATCATTGCTCCTGACAATAAGACCGACATTTATCACAGCTCCTAACAATAAGAGGAGAGCAGTCTCATTGGTCAAAAAGGAACTTCAAGAATAGCTTCCTTACGACTCCGCCATGAATAGCTTTGTTTGGTGTTGAAGCCAACACAAGTTAAAAGTTGCATTCCTTCCTCCGGCGTAAGTGGAGCTTCCTAGTTGTGTTGGAATGGAGGGTGACCAAGTCGATTTGGTCGGTCGCTTTATGCGAGCAGTATGCGTTCTTTTCAACGTCAGAGACGTGTACCGAGTTTCTGAGAGCCAACGCTTATAACGAGAACAAAAGCATCAGAAAAACCGACAAAGAACTTCAGAGGACGTGGACATGTACAAGCGGAGCTTCAGCGTGTTCCTGGTTCGTGAAGGTGAACAAGAAGTGGAAGTCATCGGGTACGGGGGCCAAACGCAAAACGAAGCTATCAGCAGTGCCTGCAGGCTCATGGTACATAGGCAAAAGTAATCTCAACCACAGAGATCTGTGCACGAGTGCTCGCGAGTGTTCCAGCAGCTTGCTGATGTCAATGCCCGCATTCCAAAGTGCAATAGTGAAAGGGTTGGACTCTTCCACGTCTCGTGTGATTCGCGCTGTTCAAGTTGCTCATTCTGTCGATTTGGCGTCGCAGCCATCACTGGTTTACCGCGCTATTGCGGCTTACAAAAAACAAATTGAAAACGTTGACAATGACGAGCTGAATTACAAGAATCTAACTGGTTTTCTTGGAGCGTTCTACCAGGCAAATCCATCTTCCCGCATTGTTTGTCAGCTCGATGACGAAGGCCGGTTCTTTCGGCTGTTTCTGAGTGTGGGGTGCATTATCGAAGGCCAGTCAAAGTGGCTACCGGTATTGGAGAATGATGGAACTCATATGCGAGGGTCGTCGTATAACGGTGTGTGCTTGACGCTGGTGAGGAAGAGTGGCGACGGCTCTAATATTCCTGCTGCGGTCGCTTTCGTGCACAAGGAAACGGTGGACAACTTTGCTTGGTTCTACGCGAACTGTTTGGCTGCAGAAATTTACTTTCTTGACCGCCCCTTGTTCACTGACAGAGGTAAACAACTTGAAGCGCAACAGTTGTTGTCCAGACTTGGTTTTCAGGTGCATTTAAAGTTTTGTTCGCTGCATTTGGAATTCAACAATATTCATAGGTTCAAATCTGTGGAGCCGAGCCTTTCTTCTGGGTGCTCGTTGTTGTACAAGCTTCAGGCTGCAAGCACCATGGCTGGATATGATCGGGTGCTAGGCGAAATTCGGGAGGCCTATCCACATCCACTTCACCATGGCGATGGAACAGTCGAATACGTGGCCGATTACTTGGAACAATTGAACCCAACTTCTTGGACTCGTGTTGGAAATTACAGCCCCTCGCCTGCAGAAATAGCAGCTATCAGTAAGCGCTGGCCCTCAACTCCATCGTATGGGGCTCCCCTGCCGCTGTTTGGTACACGGACAACGAGCGCGAACGAGAGTGAGAATAATGCTCTTAGCTGGTTTCATGTACGTCAGGAAGACGTACCTCGCGCGGTACTGCGCTTCTGCGAGAGAGCTATTTCGACGTGTCGGAACCACCGCGAGCGCACAGAAGAGTGGCTGGCTTTATCGTTCAATTTGACACCAAAGGCTAAGAAACTCATTGATGTCGAGTTGGCTCTTGTTCCTAGAATGGTAGTGCTAGAAAGCACAAAGACGGAATATTACGTCGATGAAACAAATCAAGACTCCAACAACAACACTTACACGCGCCGCTATCTAGTCGACGTTAACGTGGCTTCGTGTACGCGCTGCCCCGTTCGCGAACACTATCAGATACCGTGTCGCCACCTACTAGCAGCAATCAAGCGCGCCCGAGGTCATAACGCGATGACAAAAGAGGAAATTGAACGACTATTTCACCCCGAAAAATCCGCAATAACTTGGGCTGGCAAAGCTCAATAATAATAACTGCATTACGATGTCATCCAATAATAAATAATTGTGGTGGAACAATACCATAATAATTGTTTTGATATTATTTTTTCCGACCCCTGCACTACGAGTATGCAGTACATTGCTGAGACAGGTGGTCTCCAGTGTAATACTACAACAGTATGTTCATTTGCTGGTATCCGTGAGAGACATATTTCGGGGCAGGACATATTTCGGGGCAAGGGCTCCACATACAAATCCAAGTCATTAAGGAAAAATAGGCTCCTGCGCATTCACTCGATAACTCCAAAACTACTCACTTAACGCTGTCATACGTACCATACCGTAAAAAAATTCCAACCCAGTTGGACAACTTCCAACCAAATACCGGTTAAAAATGGTATGTAGGTTTTTTAGTCGGACGTTTAACCTTGCCGACAGTTTTCCCCCGGCGGAGGACCCCGCCCACTCATCAGCCTGAAGACCGCCCAGCAACCCGAAGACCGCCCAGCGGCCCGACGTCCCGAAGACCGCCCGCCACCAACGGAAGACCGCTCAGGAGCTCGCCGGCCGGTGCGCCCCAGCGTCATCTTAGTTGTTAGTTGTGAGCTAATCGCTGTATGTGTGTGCTATGATATGTGATATTGTGTGTGCGTGCTGTGTATTGTGTCTAGCTGCACGTGGCTGCGTGGCGAGGGGCATTTCGTATGCTGGACTGTGTTTTGCGCATCACGCGCGCGAATGCTGCTGAACCTGATGCGAAAGCGTCTTCGCGCACAGGGAGCAGGCATGTTGCGGAATCGTGCTCGCGCGGCGTGCTCACTGATCAGCTGCTGCAGCGATGCTATGCTAGATGTGACTAACCTCTGCTCACGGAGCTCTAATGGCTGAGCGCCATGCCGTTTAGGCTGGAGGTGCGGGTTCAATTCCCGTCGTGAGCTACGAGTCTGTTATTATGTCTTGTTTGGTTTTGTAGGCTGGCCACCCAAATGCGAAGGCAGTGTGTCTACTTCGAATGTATTGTATATATGCGTATTATATAACCTGCTTTGTGTGTAACTTTGGCTGAGCTCTATTAGGGCCTAGGTAAAGCGCATGAATGCTGGAAGGGCCGAATGCGGCGTCGGATCGATGATATCACCCTCAAAGTATCTTTCTCGAAACTGGGCAACAAGACTGTCAACTTGACCCGCCTTGTGGAGCGCGCGCATAGCTTTGACGACTGAGCCGACGGCAGCAGCTTGTGACCCCTGGGCCGCCAAGAATTCCAGCGCGCACTTTTCGGCCTCAACACCTACAGCGTGGACTTCAGCTTTATACCCTGTTGAGGACGGGTCCAGCTTAAACCCCGAAGGTAAGCACAACATCATGTACGCTACAGCATGTCTTGACTCGTGGAGTGTAGCTTTACTAACTGACGCGGATTCATACATGCGTGGTACAGCAGTGAACCACTCGAACCAAACTGTGGCAAGGGCCTTCGAGGCTCGTTTACGAGCTCGCTTTGGCTGCCCTTGGGTTGGTTCTTCACAATGCTGTTGTGTAGTGATGTGTGCTTGTTTGGTAATAGATCCCGAGTTCGTCTCCAAAGCTGCTAGTCGTTCTTCTACGCGTGTTTGCCGCAGTATCAGCCCATCCATTTGCTGCGAGAGTTTCTCAAGGGCATTGAGCACGCTGCTTGGAGCTGCGGTTGCCGTTTGTTCCTTGGCTTCTGCAGGCGGGTTAAATGCAGCTCGGACGCACGGATTCCAAGCACGTCAAGGGCTTCATAAATGCGGATCACGTAGAGGCTGTTCGAGCGATGACGTTCCATCTCCGGGAAGTGCATGATGAGCGTCGCCATGAAGACTTCAAGTACCTGCGTATCCAGATTCCAAGAAAGTGTTGGGAATCCAGAAGCCACACCAAACAAGACCCCCTGTAGCATCTCGATGCGAGATCGAACAACGCCATCGAGGGAGGCAAGATCGGGAAGTCGCGCGCCTGCCCTCGGATTCCATCCGCTCAACTGACGTGCCACTTGTTGATCTTCGTCTGTAGTGTTCAACATGTAGGAAAACGCTTTACTTACTCGAGACATATTCCAGCCCCCGCGTTCAACCACCCAGTTGGGACTGATTCGGCTGTCGGCGTTCGCGTGCATGGCCCCACCCCGTCTAAAAGAGTGCGAGGTCAGCCCCTTTGTGAGCCCTCTATCCTGTGTTGCTGGTAAACTACTAACAGTGACTAACAGTCTGTTAATATAGGCTTGTGCGCCGGGTGCTGGGCTTGTTCGTTGCGGCTGCGGAGCAGTGCTGGTAGGTGCCTCGTCGAGCTCGCGATCTAGCTGAGCAATCAGACCAAGCTCTTCATCGTCGTCGTGTGTTTCCGTAGCTGAGAGCAAGGGATCGACAGCAAATTGGGGGAAGATACGAGAGCCGGGAGGGGTTTGTAGAGCAAGCGCCACAGCAAGTACGTGCAGCGGACACGTAAAGGGGTCGTTAGGATCTTTAAAAAGAGAGATGCCTTGTTGTGAAGCAGTCTTCACTCGCTTAAAGCGCAGGAATATCATACCACCTAGCATACACACATAATGAGTTTAGTATAATAAAACCACAACACAAATTCCACAGCATTCCTACCTGGATACACACACAGCTGAGCTTTCTCTAATTGTTCTGCCTCAGAACCTCGGCCGTAGAGATACCACATCATAACCACTAGTGCCGCATCAAGATAGTCAGAGTTGGCGGAGGCGTGCGTATACAGAGCCGAGATGATAAGCTTTATATCCTTTTTAGTGCACGGCGGAGCTTGTTTCGTGACACCTTGCTCCGGTCTCTTCTCGCAGTATCTATCCAGAGTAGATAGCATCTTTTGTAGCTTTTTCGCTACACATTGGCTCTGTTGTGGATAGAGATCCGCCAACCAGTTCTTCACATTACCAAAGTAAGAGAGCACAGTGTTTTTCGACAGAGCTACTCCTTGCCTTCCTATTTTTTCACTAAGAACCACCCGTACTTGTCCAGAATAAAACATAAACTTTTACCTGTGCTGTCATTTGCAATGCGCTCGTGGGCCTCTGCGAGCGTCATCTCCTTCTTTATGAGAAAGTCCTCGAAAGACTTGACAGCCGTCGCCCTGCTTCGCTGGCTGTTGACCGGAACCAGCGAGGCCACCGACATGACTTGACCTTCGGAAGGCAGAGTTATGTCGCGAAGGTTGGAAACCTATGATTCTCCTGAATTTGTTGGACCGAATGCTCGTTGCTGTATGCGTGTGTCGGACCGACGGTCCAACGTTTTCGTGAAGTTTCGATAGACAACAATACAAATAGCAAGATAAGCGTCAATAGACACAATTTTGTTGGATCGAGTCCAACAGGTCAAAACCCTAGATATGCATATGAGTTTTAGAAGGAGGCGCAAAGAAATCAAAACACAGTGTTCAACAGCGCAAGTATTACATGAGTACGTCGGTGCCTTGACTGCTCTGACACGCGTACGCTGCCAGAGAGTCCGTGTGCGCCGCCTGTGTGTCCGAGGGCTACCGGCACATCGGCACGGCCGTGAACCGCAACGAGGCGGACGTGGGCCTGGCCATCCGCGACTCGGGCGTCCCCCGCCAAGAAGTCTTCGTGACCAGCAAGATCGTGGCCCCGCGCGGCCGATGGAGCTACGACGACGTGGTGGAGGGCGTGCGGCTCAGCAACCCGAAGCTCGGGCTCGAGTACATCGATCGGTACCTGCTGCACGCCCCTTTTGACGCCACCACGCGCGCCGATGCCTGGAAGGCCCTCGAGGATATGCAGACCGAGGGCGTCGTGCGCGACATCGGCGTGCCCAACTTCGGCGAGCTGCACCTGCAGAAGCTCGCGCAGACGTGGCGCGTCAAGCCCGCCGTGAACCAGGTGGAGCTGCATTCGTGGCTCGCGCGCGCCGACACGGTCAAGTACTGCAAAGAGCAGGGGATCCTCATGGAGGCGTACTCGCCCCTGGCCCGCGCTCAAAAGATGCACGACCGCACGCTGAAGCAGGTCGCGAGTGAGGCGGGCGCGACGTCCGCGCAGGTGCTGATCGCCTGGAGTCTGGCCAACGGCGAGAACATTGACAGGAGGAGTTGAAGGGTGGGAGAGCATAAAGCGTCGTACCGCAACATTCTTGAGCTGTGTTGACCCATCCGTTGCACTCAGTTGAGCTTGCAAGTCAGGATTTATTATAGTTGTGTTGCTTTGTTACCATGAAGCCAGACAACGTATCGGCTGATGCCATACAAGTACACGTCTTTTGATTTCTTCTCGATGAAGTTTTCTAGCACTTTGTGGACCTTCTCGTCCAGCACCTCCATGCCTAGACCTTCCGCAGCCAAACACTCCGCAGCTGTAACTTCCTCAGCCGAAAGTTCTTCGGCCGAAGACTCCATCTCCGACGCGATCTTGAAGAGGCTGCGATTAATGTACCGTTCACATTCTTTTAAATGCGATCCAACAGCGGTCCAACAAATTCGTACTACATATGAATATTTTTTTCTATTTGAAAATCACTAGGGTTTTGTAAGGCATACTCGATATCACCTGACGATTCCAACCGGATATTTTTGGAATGGTCAGATTAGTGGTTGCTAGTCCGCGGCCCAATTTTATTGGACAAAACTGTGACCAACCCAAGTGGCTATTGGTTATAATTGTGAATACTTCACGCTACACTGTTTCTATTGGCTGGGAAGCACCATACAAACGTGAAGGCTATTATTTGCAGTCAGAATCGCAACGATATGCTACCATATCCCGAAAGGCGGAAAACGCCTCTTCCCAATAAGCCATTGCGGGTGCTTCTCCGACCTTATTGACCAACGCAACGAGATCCCCAATAACTCCTTTTGAGAAGCCCTCGGCGTCGACACCATTAGCGCAGCCAGACGACAGGCACAGCCTATCCCCGAAGACGCGCGCGTTGCGCCCCGTTGTGCACTTCGATGGCGAAAGAGCGGGATCCGAACAAGAGCAAGGAGATCTCGTCAGCATCTGTGCTGCTGCGCTACGACAGCAGTGAGCGCCGCTCGATGCTGCTGTCAGCGGCGGTATGCCGCTCCGAAAACCAGCTGCGGCCTACAAGGTCTCGTGTAAGCCTTTAGGACAGCGTCATGAAGGCGTATGCACGCACCCGATCTCGCGTATATTTCGGAAGGCGGCGATCATGGGCTGGTCGAGATAATTAAAATATTGCGCTCAACATGGAGTTTGCATTGATGTTGCGCCAAGTACTGTAGCAGAGGAGAGTAATACACGCCTAACCCCCAACAGCAAGTCCGCCACACGGTGTTTATCTACGCTGCGAGATTATGGTTGCCGCTGCACACGCGAAAGCTGATGCCAAAGCTCAGTCTGCTCCCTGCGAGGAGATTGCGCAAGAAATGACGAGCCTGCACGACAGAAACATAGCGTGTGCTTCTGCTGCAAGCGGTAAACAGATAGCAAAAGAGGAACGAGACTCTGTATCCACGAAAAGGAAAACCGAGGGGGTGCTCAAGCGAACTCACACGCGCGCAAAGGTGTATGACTCGGCTTCGCGGAGCAATCTATTGTGATATCTTAGCGTACTTAGTAGGGGATATGCGGTATCCTATCGTTAAGACACATGCCCCGAAATGTGACCAGAGGCCCATCACATACATACAAAAATCAATATAGTCGAAATCTGCCCCGAAATACGTCCCGCACGGATAAGGTAGAATAGCATTTAAGTTCGGACATAAGAATATTGCAATACAAATATGACCACAGCAATTTGCCAATCAGATCACTCTGTATAACTTTCTTGACCAATGGGCGTGCTTCAAATCTCATTTTCCGACGCTAGTAACAGAGTGGACAATTCGGACAGATTTTGTCCGATTATAAAAAATTTGATATTTTCATAATGAACGCAATACCATCTCATATTTTAAAAATACCATGCGAGATCGGACACATATCGTTTTAAGCAGGGAAAATGAATGGTGTCTGGGCAGACAAGGCACTATCACCATTTAGACATCAGACATGTCGACGAAAGCCCTGATACCAGGCAACTCCCAGCGGGCGCGATTAACGGCGCTTAATGTATTCGAGCGGTTCACGACATCCGAAGGCATGACTGTCAAGCAGATTTGCTCAATGATAGCGGCGGACGAGACCGGCGACGTGCTCTACATTGTCCTCGACAAATTCGCCATGCACCTAGCTTTCCACGAAAGTTCTAAATGAACGGTTCTATCGAAAAACTCCGTCGCTAGCTACTTTGGGAATGTGAAGAACCACCTCCTCGAGCTTTTCCCGGCGCTTAGCGGAGTCTCAGGGCGGCGCTTGCAGACGATTGCCTCGATTCTGGACAAGTAATGTGCTAAGCGGGGCACCGACTTCACGCACCAGGCGCCTCCGTGCACGAAATCTGATCTCCGCGCGCTTCTCACGGTAATTTATTGTGGCGCGACGACACCTGATGACTACAAGGATGCTTCGCTTTTAAGCTTGCTTTGGTACCTTCTTGGACGCTCATCTGACACTGCGTGTCTACTGAAGAGTCAAGTCGCTGTTTATCCCGGTATGTTGTTGATTTAACCTTGTTAAGTTTATTGGCTAACGCGATTTATTGAGCTGCAGGCGGCTGCATTTACATTCACTTCAAACGAATGAAATCGGCTTCCTATCAAGGTGCATCCCTTTTTTACGATTTCGGGGAGTTTGCTACGTGTCCCATTCATGCCTTAGCCGTCGCAAGCATCATGCAGACAGCGCCCAGCGAGTTTCTTCTCGACCAGCTTCCTCGAGACACTCAAGCCCTTGAGAGTCCCCCTGTCGCATCGAGTCTGTAATGGGGCCAGGATTGGCCAGTGACCTTTTCAAGGAAAAGGGATGTTCTCTGGTGTGGACCACACCGGCCGGTGTGGCCCACAAGAACTGAGTGTCACACACCACGATGGGTACTGTGTACCAGTGGTCCTTATATAGAGTATTCTCGGTAGACCACCCCAACGTACTGAGTTAAGTTAGGTCGGTCGTACTTAAGGACCCGATGCTCGAGAGCCAACCGCTGAGGAAGATCGCAATTTAGACAGGGATTCAGTATACAGATAGAAAGCAGTAGATAGAACTTTGTGAGTGTTATTAATACAAGACAGTTTAACTCTAACCTCCAAGTGTACAAGTCTCTTTAATACTCGGTATTAAAAGAGACCGATAAGGCAGGGTCTTTTGTACTAAGAGCAACAGAGACGCCAGGCGTCTGTTGTGGTTAGCGTGTTACGCTTCCTCTAAGCTACGGTGCGTGTGACCCCCGTCACACCTGGTAGCACTTGTAGTCAATCCCGCGACCGACGCGGATCTCTACAATCAGAGTCTCTTTGAGTATGGAAGACTCAGGGAGTCGGCTGCCGGCGCGGCAGGACTTTCCTCACCTCTCCGATGCCCACTGGGCTACGCTGGAGAAGATGGTCAGCCTCCTGGGCGAGGCAGCCTTCGATGGATTCCCCAACCTTGCTGCTGAGCAGCAAAGGGCGCGCGTGGAACGCTTCGACAAGTACGAGTCGTCGCTGATTGCTCACGTGAGCGCTGCTGCGCAGGAAGCCGCTCGTGCAACGATGCGAGCTGAGGCGCAGAGTGTGGCACAAGCGTCCGCCACGAATACGGCCTCATTCGCTGCGCGTCCAACCACGACGAAGCCCGTCAAGATGTCGGTACCGACGTTCGACGGCAAAGACTCAGATAGTCTTGTGTTCTGGGTTCGCGAGACCGAGATCGCGCTAAGCGCTGGTCAGATCTACGACGCGCGAGCTTAGGTGGCGTTTGCGCTGTCCAACCTTGGAGGGCGCGCACGCGCATGGGCCATGGCCCGTGAAACGGCGACGCCGGGGTACTTCACCTCGTGGTCGTTCATGGAACAGGAGCTACGCTCCACCTTCCTCCTTGCCAATGTGGCATACCGCCACCGCTCCAGTTTCTTGCGATGCAAGCAAGGCAAGCGGTCGCTTCAAGACTACGTCATGGAGCTCCATAACCTCGAAGCCGCTATGGCCGGCGCACCCCTCTCTGATGACGTCAAGGTGACTGTCTTCATGGACGGCGTTCGCACGGGTCCGGTTCGGACGGAGCTTTTCCGGCGTCAGCCGAAGACCTTTAACGAGGCGGTCCACATCGCTATGCTGGAGGACCACTGCGTGCGCTCAGCGCAAGGACACACGCCTCATGTCGAGGCCAGTGAAGGTCCCACTCCGATGGAGATCTCCCTTGCCGAGTCGGCACGCTCTCAGAAGACGCAACGGGCGAGTGGTCGCTGTTTCGGTTGTAACCAACCTGGTCACTTCCGTCGGAACTGCCCCACCAACCCACGGAAGGCGCCACGCGACAAGAAGTACGCAGCGCGTCCGGCTCTCAACAGCCTCGAGGCGACAGAGTCGGAAAACGACGACTCCCAGTAGGGGCGGGACGCCCTGCTGGGAGACTTCGCTCCTCGTCGAGGAAGGTGAATCTCTCACCAGCCTCTCCTAAGGAGCAAGACCCTGGGACGACACTTCTGTGTCTCTCCGTGGCCGCCGCGCGGTCTAACCTCGTGGTCGTCACTGCCAGCGTGAAAGGGTACCCCGAACCGATGACGGTCCTGATCGATTCAGGAGCGTCGTTTAACTTTGCGACGAAAGCCAGTGTGGCTAGGAACAGTACATTGTATGCTAGTGCTTTAGAAGCTTCTAAGAGTAATACCAATGTATCTGTTCGCTTAGCGACTGGTTCCATCGTGTCTACACGCAAGGTTACAGTACCCCTAAGCGTGAAGTTTGACGACTTCAATTCGGTCGAACCGTTCATTGTCTTGGACATGGATGATCGGTACGATCTTATCCTCGGCATGCCTTGGCTTGCTAAGCACGAGCTGTGGATAGACTGGCGTAGTCGCACCATTGGTGCCAGCCACAACCCCCTCGCGGACAGAGCCCTGGCGGGTCATGTCCCCTCCTCTTCCCGAGACGGGTTTGTGCATAAGCACGGTGTGCCACGCGGCGAACGGCAGTTTGCCGGCACTTCGGAAGTGTTGGAACTGCCCATGGCATTGCCTCCACGAGCGCGGGAGCTCGAGGTAGGTGGTGGAGAAGATCCGCAGGATCCGAGCACCTCTCCGGGTAGAGGACAGGATTCTGCAGTTGGCAACCGAGTTGCACTTGCCCAAGGGGCAGTGAAGACTCAAGGCGTGGACGCTGTACGAGCTCGCGCAGGAAGGGGTGGTAGCGTCCGAGCTCCCCCTATGCAAGGCGGGGTGGCTGGTTCAGCTCATGTCGAGAAAGGCGCTGGAGTTGTTGCTCGCGCAAACAAGAGTGGTCGAGTCAGAACTCCCACTACGCAAGGCGTTGTAGCTGGTTCAGCTCGCGCGACAGAAGACGCTAGAGCTGGTGCTCGCGCAACCACGAGTGGTCGAGCAGGGGCTCCCACTTTCATGGACAGCAAGGGGTGACAAGGTCACGAGCACGCCCAAGGCAGAGGCGTCTAGCCGCGATGCGGATTCCGCGGTTGGGGACAAGGTCCCTCAAGTAGTCGACGTCTTCACAGGCGAACCCAAGGTGGGGGAGGTGCTGACTCCGTTACCCACAGTAGCAGAGCTACTTGAGCTCGAGGAGCTTTCGTATGTCGAGTTTATGGACTCTCTCAAGGCGGGAGAGTTGGCAGAAGTAGTTCTCCTTCGCCCGGAAGGCAGCTCACTGGAGCTCAACTCCTCGTCGGTCATGGACCCCGAGGTGTTGGAAGACGAACGAACCTCTAAGAGGCAGACGCGGTATGGCGCTGCCATCTTGAAGGACCCTTCGGATCCGTAGTACGCCCTTCTGAAAGAGTTTTCGGATGTCGTTAGCGACGACCCTCCTTCGGTCCTTCCCCCGGATCGGGGCGTGAGGCATGAGATTGATCTCGTACCCGGTACTAAGTACTGTACCACGCGGCAGTGGCCGCTTCCGAAGGAGCAGGTCGACGTCATCGACGCCTTCTTTGCGGCAAAGCACGCCGCTGGCATGGTGCGCGAGTCCAAGTCGCCACATTCGTCTCCGACGTTCTGTGTGCGCAAGCCCAATGGGAAGTGGCGCATGGTGCTCGCCATCAACAAGTTGAACGCGGCAACCATCCCGGCGTCGACGCCTATTCCTCGGAAGGATGTGTTGCAGAACAACATGGCTGGTTGCACGGTCTTTAGTGCACTCGACATGGTCGACGGCTACTATCAGTTGCTGATGCGGGAATCGGACATCCCACTCACTGCAGTGAGCACTCCCAGCGGGATGTTGTGGGAATGGTTGGTCATGCCCCAGGGGCTGTCCAACGCACCCGCCACGTTCAACAGGCTCGTTACGCAGCTCTTCAGGCCGATGCGGCAGTTCGTACAGACGTACTTCGACGACATCTTCGTGCACAGTCGTGCGTCCGAAGGGAAGACGGCCGTCGAAGCCCATCTTGGCCACCTCCGTGAGGTCCTCTTGTGCATGCGCGAGAATCGCCTCTACGCGAACATCAACAAGTGTATCTTCGGAGCCGAAGAAATCCCCTTTCTGGGCTGCTTCCTTGGGAAGGACGGTGTCCGTGCAGACCCGGAAAAGGTGTGTGCCATTGCACAGTGGCCGGTGCCCGTCTCGCAGAAGGACCTGCGGAAATGGCTCGGCCTGGCCAACTACTTGCACAAGTATAGCGCCAATTACGCCGAGATGGCAAGGCCACTAACGAATCTTCTCAAGAAGGATGCCGTGTGGTCATGGACCTCTGAGGCTCAACAGGCTTTTGAAGCTATCAAGAGCAGTCTTCAGAGCGCTCCAATCCTGGCGTTGCCCGATGAGGAGCGCCCCTTCAGCGTGGTATGCGATGCATCTGACTTTGCCATCGGCTGTGCCCTGCTGCAGGTGGATGCCGAAGGCAGGGAAAGGGTAGTGCCTTTCCAATCTCGCCAATTAAAGGCGGCGGAAAAGAACTACCCTGTCCACGACAAGGAGCTCTTGGCGATCAAATACGCCTTGGTTAAGTTCCGGGTGCACCTGTTAGGTCAAAAACCCTTTGTGATCTACACAGATCATGCCTCGTTGAGGACGGCGACCTCGTCGCCTCACCTCTCTCAGCGCATGGCGCGGTGGCTCTCTTTCTTTGCTGAATACAACTTCACGGTGGAGTACAAACCGGGAAAGCAGAATGTCCTCGCGGACGCGCTCTCCCGGCGGCCAGATTACGAGTTGGCACACTTGGCCTACCTCGAGTCACCGCTCTATGAGCTTATTCGTGAGGCGTATGCCGACGACGACGACCTGGCAGGTCTAGTGGAGGCGCTGAGCGCTCCAAACAAGGTCGTCGAGCTTACGGCGCGACAACGTTCACGTCTGCATCGCTACTCGGTAGTGGAGGGTTTGCTCTACTACCAAGTAGACGGGGGCGACGAGCCTCGCATTGTCGTTCCGAACGACGAGGACCTGCGTCATCGTGTCCTCTATGAGGCCCATGATACGCCGCTTAGCGGTCATCTGGGGCGGGAGAAGACGTACACGTCAGTGGCCTTCTGGTGGCCCTACATGTACAAATGGGTACGTAAGTACGTACAGACATGTGAGACGTGTCAGCGCGTCAAGCCTGCGCCCTCGGCGTCCGCTCCTTTGATGAGCTTGCCGGTACCGGCGGACTGCTGGTGCTCTGTGAGCATGGACTTCATCTTTGAGCTCCCGGCTGATGCAAGGGGCCACACTGGCATCTTGGTGTTTGTTTGCCGCCTTAGTAAGATGGTGCGGCTGGCCGCTGTGCGGAAGAGCGTGACCGCGCCCGAGGCAGCTCAGCTCTTTGTGGGCAATATCTTTCGTAACCACGGCCTCCCCGAGGCTTTCGTGAGTGACAGAGTCCCACGGTTCGTGTCCTACTTCTGGCAACACCTCTTTCGCCTCATAGGCACGAGGTTGGACATGTTCACAGCGGACCATCCTCAGACCGATGGTCAGACTGAGCGGGTGAACAGAGTTCTGGAGGACATTCTGCGCAGTGTCTGCGCAGCAGAGCCCACGAAGTGGAGTGTGTTTCTTCCACAAGTGGAGTTTGCGCTCAACAATGCCGTGCATTCGTCCACAGGCTTCACCCCGTTCTATGTGAACGGGCTGCGGCACCCGCGTACGCCACTGACGTTGCCCCCGGCCTCGAATTTGGGTGGGGGAGAGGCTAACGCCGACGACCCAAGGGGTCTTAAAGGCCTCAGAACGTCCGTCAAACGGAACCTCCTCTCGTTTATCGAGACCGGTGAAGCTGTCAGACAGCGCGTCCGTGACGCCATGGCGGCCGCTCAAGACACTCAGAAGGAACACAGTGATCGCCAAGGGCGTAAGAACACGCTTGTGTTTTAATTAGGAGACCAAGTCTTATTAAATGCTAAGAACCTTCCTACTCAGGCGGTCTCTGCTGTGGGCAGCTCCAAGCTGCGACCTCGCTTCGTGGGGCCGTTCACGGTCATCGGGGTCCACGGCCACGCCTACACGTTGGATCTGCCATCGTCCATGGCCACGCACCCGACGTTCTACGTTGGCTTGCTCAAGCCCTATCGCCCGGCGGGGGCTGCTGAGCCTGAGGAGCCGACTGCGTCGCAGAATACTGCTGAAAGGCACTCGCCATCATCCGAACGAGATCTTCCGAGGGAAGCTGGGCAGGCGCAGGAGCCGGAGCCGCTACGCGGCGAGCCTCTTGCGCCTCCAAGTAACCCATCCGGTCGTACAGATCACGGAACCAGGCGAGGTGCCTCTCCAGGCTCTGGCGCACCTGCTCGTCGTTCTCCTCGCCTCGCGAACATCGGCCACGCAAGCGGTCAACGTCACCACCCAGCTGCCGAGGCAGATCCCAGACGCGGTTCCGCAAGCAGTCCAAGTCCTCTCGGACACCCTGGAGGTTCTCCAGGCGGGCCTCCGCATCTTGGACGCGAGCGCGAAGCGCCACCATCTCGGTCCGCTGACCATCCAGCAGTCGCTGACAAGACTCCACACCGGAGAGAAGGCCCTCCAGGTCAGGACGAGAGCCAGTCGAACGACGCTGAGCGTCTTGGTCAGATACCACTGCAGCCGCGGGCTCCGCCGCCTCTGCTTGGTAATGAGGGCGTTCTCTATTACCATGTCGAGAAGCTACTGAAGCGCCGCGGGCGTAGCGGTCAGTACCAGTACCTGGTGAAGTGGCGTGGCTACCCGAGTAGTCGAAACTCGTGGGAGCCTGGGGCTCGCCTCGAGGAGGACTATGCCGACCTCGTGGCCTCTTTTGAGAGTGCCCACGGACCTGGTCGGCGCTGACAGGGCCGAGAACACTCTTTGACTCTATCGGCTGCGACTGCCAAGACTTCTGAATCTTCTGAAGAACCTCCTCGAGGATGACGCCCGGCATGGGCTTGTGGCGATCAAAGAATCGGTTCGGCCACGTGTTGTCAGCGATCATCTTCGCCATGCGAAATCGAAGACGACACTGAGCCAGCCAATCGATCCGATAAGGAGAGTTCAAGAACTCGGGCCTGGGATAGCCCAAGTGGTCCAACCACCCCTCGAACTCAGTCTCGTTCCTTTGGCGGGAGAAACCGGTGTCCACCAGGAGCACGACCGGACACTTGTCGCACTGCGGCGCGCCTGGGCCAGGCATGCGACTCTGACGAAGGTGTTCGCGGTACTCGTCCCGAGTCCAGTATCGCAGTGCGAGTAGCTGGTCTTGTGTACGTGGGGCGTGGGTCTCGCGATCCCGCTTGGTGCCCACCGCCTGAGAGGCCTCCTGATGAGTACGATCGGCCAGGTGTTGGCGATTCTCGGGCTGAAGCAGCTCAGGAGGGGCTCCCTCGTCGACACCGGCATTGGTGATGACCTGGGCCTACGACACCGCAGCGGGCGGGTTGTCTCGACGAGACAGGGACTCCTCCAAGAGTCGGGCGCGTTCCACCGCTACCACAGTCTTGGGAGACATGGGGCTTCCCGGATGGATGACCCGCTGGGCATCAGTGATCTGCTTGGGCGACCACTCGACCTCGCCGTCCTCGTGGTCCACGTCGGGCTCCGACTCCTCGTAGTCCACCTCCAACGATGGATGCGGCGACGGACTACGCCCCGGAGGGGAAGTGGGCGCGTCCTTCGCGGAAGCCGCATCGTCCTTTGTGGACATCCAAGCTCGAGGAGCAGGCGAGTCGCCGCCGCTGACATACCCGGGGTTCGGGGTGTCCGTGTCGGACGAGTCGCTGCTCACGTCCTCGTGAGGGCCGGGCAGCAGCACATCAGTGCGCTTGGGCGGCAGCTTCGGGGTCTTCGGGCTCTCCTTCGATTCGCCCTTCGTCTTCGGAAGCTGCTTGGCAGCGGGCTTCTTCACCACGGGCTTCTTCGGAGCGGGCTTCGAAGAAGCAGTCACCTTCCTTGCCTTCCGCGTGGCCTTCGGCGAGGCGGGCGTCTTCTTCGCCTTCGACTTGGCCGCCGCGACCTTGGGCTTCTTAGAAGCAGGCTTCTTCGCTTCGCCCGCGTCCTTCGCGTGCTTCTTTGAAGCTGGGGTCTTCTTCGCCTCCTCCGTGTCATTTGCGGGCTTCTTGGAAGCCGACGCGGCCTTCGCCACCTCCGGATCACCCGAGTGCTTCTTGGAAGCAGGCGCCAGAGGCTTCTCCTCCATGTCGCTTGGAGTGGGCGCGTCGGCGTGGGTCTTCATGGGGCCTACAGCCCGAAGGGCTTCTGGGGCGGGTCGCACGATGATCCGGGTCTCCGTCGTCATGCCCTGTGGGCCTTGCCGTGTGCGCGTGTGCTCGGAAGAGCGTGAATTGCCGAATGAGGCTGTGCTCGTGTTTCCGCTGGATTCCCCCTGGGAAAGGTGCTTCCCGTTTGGGTGAGGGAGGGTGTAATGGGGCCAGGATTGGCCAGTGACCTTTTCAAGGAAAAGGGATGTTCTCTGGTGTGGACCACACCGGCCGGTGTGGCCCACAAGAACTGAGTGTCACACACCACGATGGGTACTGTGTACCAGTGGTCCTTATATAGAGTATTCTCGGTAGACCACCCCAACGTACTGAGTTAAGTTAGGTCGGTCGTACTTAAGGACCCGATGCTCGAGAGCCAACCGCTGAGGAAGATCGCAATTTAGACAGGGATTCAGTATACAGATAGAAAGCAGTAGATAGAACTTTGTGAGTGTTATTAATACAAGACAGTTTAACTCTAACCTCCAAGTGTACAAGTCTCTTTAATACTCGGTATTAAAAGAGACCGATAAGGCAGGGTCTTTTGTACTAAGAGCAACAGAGACGCCAGGCGTCTGTTGTGGTTGGCGTGTTACGCTTCCTCTAAGCTACGGTGCGTGTCACCCCCGTCACAGAGTACGCTGGCCGAGCTCGTGGCTGCTCGTCTTGACGGGCAGCCAGACACAACTATTGGTTCCGACGATCCCACCGCTGCGCCTCCTCCAAGACGAATTGCTGTCCCTGGTATGCATGCGTATGTTAACCGACTCTTGCAGAAGTGGGTGGGTGAGTGTGCCAAAACTGGCTTTCGGGTGACCGCGGGCTTGTCGTCGCACTCGTTCCGCCGCGGGGCAGCCCAAAATGCCAATAGCAACAGCAAGCTCAGCACTCCATGGATTCTGGATCGCGGGGGCTGGAGCATGACATCTATTAGCAAGGCTTTCGACTACATTGTCAGCACGACGCAAGAAGATCAGCAGGTCGGGAAAGCTTTAGCCGGGTGGGGTTCAAAGTCTAAGCCACCCGAAACAACTGGATCGAAGACGTGAAGTGCTTACCAACAAGTGCTTACCAACACTTCACGTCTTCAATCCAGTTGTTTCGGGGGAAATCCGCCAACTGCAAGAGATTTTATTTGCATCCGCGTTTGGCTTCTCTGGCGATCTGAATTTCCGAGATGACGTCGTTGAAGTGCTGATGGCCGTTGCGGTGCTGCACTACCACGACATGTTGAAGATGTCACCTACAAGCCCCTACATCGGGCAAGTACAACAAGCAATGAGTCAGGTCCGTGTCACTGAAACGGAACTTGGGAGTTGGTCACTCACCATTCAGAGCGACTTAGTTCAGCGCAAGGCGAAGCTTGAACAGTCGAACGAGCAGCCATCCGTTGCCCCGACCTGTGATGACCTGGTCAAGAAGCAGACGGCGTTAATACAGCGGCAAATGCAGCTGATCGACAAGTTGTCGAGCCAGGTCGAAACGCTGAGCGATCGCGTCGCGTCGCTAGAAGGCCCTACCACTCAAACATCTCCGAAAGACTGCCCACGGCCGGATGACAACGGCGCTCCGGAGGTTGAACATCCTCGTCGGGCGAAACCACAGCGGGCGCGTGCAAAGTCGCTTTCGTCTGTTTGGTACGAATGGTTCTGTGATATGCAAGACATCAAGCGTCAGAATAGCAGGCGCTACCACGAGGCCAAGTTCGCAGTCGGATTCATGAAACTCTTCTTACCGGACGGGCACGACGTCAGTGGTACGACGGCGCAGGTTTTGCAAGCGGGTAAGGATGCCGAGGCCAACATCTTGGCATTTCTACGCGAACAAAACAAGAAACCCAAAGCATACGGGACAGTGGTCAAGACGTTAAAACGCATGCACACCGAGGGAAAGCTGAACGACCAAATACTTCGACACCAGGCACTTACCACACAGGGGCTTACTGTCGATGCATCTCACCCGCGGACAGTCCACGTGCTACTCCCCCAGAGTTTGCCCACCAACCCTCGTTCAGACAACGTCGGACACTGAGGCAGGTCGTTGGAGGTCTATCGTCTTCCACGAAGAGCAGTGGTGCACTAAAAGAAGCAAGGTCTATCGATATGTTAAACACTCGAAGTCAGCAATTTAGTAATTCGATTTCAATGCATACCAACAATACCCACCATGATCACCTCGATCTATTAGATCTTCGTTCCATCGCAGCTTCTCATTCACAGTCGTCTCTTCGAACTCCAAGGTGCAATTCACGCCGACGGCCACTACGAACTACACGTCGCTGTCCGCGCTGCACTCCAAGTCGTACTACAAGTCGCACTTCACGCCGACGTATGCGCCGAACCCCACGCTGCAAAACACGCTGCAGTCCCCTCCGAACTCCCACGTCTAACTCCACGTCACCGCCCCTCCCCACTCCAAGCCACACTCCACTCCGCACTCCACGCCGCATTATAAGCCGCCCACACGCTGCCTCCCACTTTGCACTCGAAGCCACACGCCACGCCGCACTTCAAGCACCACTCCACGCCGCAACTCCACTCTCTCGTCGCCGCACTCCACGCCGTCGATCACCCCGCACTTCACGCCGTTGTCGCCGCACTCAGCGCTGCTGTTCAGCACGCCTTCCTCAGGTCAACTCACTATCTTTCCGTCATTCGTGGGTTGCCAAATGATTAATGTACACCACACTACTATTGTTTTTTTAATTTAATAAATCAAATGTGAAGGGTTGTCCGAATTCCTTTTGCAAACTGAGCTTGTCCGAACCTGCACGGTATGGGAAACGGTCAATTACAGTGGATGTTGTCTACGAATGCTGTACGATTGAATCTACCCGTTCGGTTGCACTTATGTTGCAACAAAATACAGCAACAGCGACGAGAACAATGCCACCAAGGGCCGAAAACCGAAATCTATGTTTGTTCAACGATGCGTTCACTCCAACTGACGGAATTGTACCATCCGTGTGAAAAAGCACAACATTCGAACATTCCTCTATCCAGAACTGCTTGGTGTCCTGAATCTTTTATCACGTTATACGTAGTTACCCGAGGGTTTCCTTGAGTTTCGCAGCGTATTCTGCAAGAAGCGTCGCCTTCGTGCTCTCCGCCACTCCACCTGCAGTTAGAACCTTAGAGACAGCTGCTGTGGTCACTTCGTCGCGTACCCAGTCGTTCAGCAGCGCAGTCTGCAAGTCTGTGGCGACCTTCTTGGTATCTGGGACTTCCTTCGCTGCAATGAGCATCTTGGCCAGATCTTTGTCGCCGAAAGTCGCTCTGAAGATGTCGATCATCGAGTCTTTTTGACTGAGGTACTTCGCGTTGAACTCTTGCATGTAGGTGGCCCAGGTATCAAAACTCGGGTGGGTGAGAAGGTTGTCCACTGACTTGTCTAGCTTGAGCGCATTGAAGATCTCATCCGGCGTATCTTTGTTGATTAACCAGTCGTCGATCTGCTCGGTCTGCAACTTCGTCGCGAGTTTCTCCGTACTCGGGTTCTTCTTCGCCGCTCCGATCATCGCTACCACGGCATCTTCCTCGTGTCTCTGTGACAAAGCCGAAAGCATCGTTGTTTTCTTTGAGCTGTACGCTTGGTTGTAGCGATCGACATACCTCGAGAAATAGCCGAACAGCGGACTCTCCAGGACTTTGTCCCCCAGTTTGTCAAGTTTAAGGCTCTGGAAAACTTCGTCTGGGTTATTCAACCCCGGGGTATACACACCGTTGATCCAGCCCTTCATCAGTTCATCATCTGCTCGCTGGGCAATCTTCTTGGTACTCGGGTTCTTCTCTGCGGTGAGGATCATCTTTGCCAACACGTCGTCCTCGTAGAAGTAGCGCATTGTCTCGATCGTACGCGGTTTCGTGCCCATGTTCTTGCTCGCGAAGTCGTCCACGAACTTGATCCAAGTGTTGAACTGAGGACTAGCGAAGAGCTTGTCGCCTGCCTTGTCAAGCTGAAGCAGCGGGAAAATCTCATGCGGGGGCTTGTCGTTGCTTAGCCAGCGCTGGATCTGCTCCGTCTGCAATCTCGTGGCAACCGCTTCCGAGCCCGGCACCTTCTTAGCCGCCGCAAGCAGAGCAACGACGCCGTCGTCGCCGTAGTGCGTGGTCAACACCCCAATCAAACTCGTTTGCTTGTCTGGGTTCGCCGAGTTAAATTTGCCCGCGTACTTCCCCCACGCGTTCAATGGTGAGCTGCCAAACATCTTCTCCGCCGCCGTGTCGAGATTCAACCCCTTGAACACCTCGTCCGGGGTCATTTTCAGCCAGCGCTCCATCTGCTCGGACTCGAGTCTTTTCACGGCTGAGCGACGGCTGCCCTTCGCCGACTCCAGCATCTTCAGCACGGCTTCGTCGCCGTAGCTCTTGCTCATGGCTGCGATCAACGACGTTTGCTCCTTGGGGTTCTGCTGGTTGAAGACCTTCAGGTAGGTCTTCCACGTCTCCAGCCGCGGGCTCGAGAGGAGGTTATCGAGGCTATCCCCGGCCTTGTTGAGACTGAACAGCTTGAACACGTCGTCCGGAGACTTGCCGATCGCAGCCCAGTGCTTGAACTGCTGGGCCTGGAGCTTTGTGGCCACGAGCTTGGTGCTTTCGACCTTCATGGCTGCTTCGATCACCTTAATCAGCGCTTCGTCGCCATATTTCATGGTTAGCGACGTCATCAGAGACGTGGCCATTCTGGTCCTTCTCGGGTCCTCCACGAACTGGAGCCACGTGAGGAACTGCCGGTTGTCGAACAGCTTTTCCACGGACTTGGTGTCCGCTAAGATCTTGAACACGTCTCCGGACTTGAGCATCGCTGACACCCCGTCGTCGCCGTAATGCGCCGCCAGCGTCGCGGCCAAACTCGCCGGTTTGTCCAGGTGCTTCTGGTTGAACGCATTCATGTACTTGGTCCACGTGACCAAGAGCGGACTGCTGAAGAGTTTGTCCCCCGTCTTAGCGAGGTTCAAGAGCGCGAAAACTTCGTCCGTGGACTTGCCACTGGCGAGCCAACGCTGCACCAGATCCGTGTCGAGTCTCCTCGCGTTGGCTGCAGTTTCCGGGACTTTCATCGCTTGTTGGAGGATTTTGGCCACACCTGCTTCGCCGTAGCTCTTGACCAGAACCGCGAGCAACGTCGTCTTGTGTTCGGTGTGTTGCTGGTTAAAGAGTCTCAAGTAGTTGTTCCACGTGGCAAAGTTCGGACTCGAGAGGAGGTCATCCCCCGCCTTGTTGAGCTTGAACCAGTTAAACACATCGTCCGGAGCTTTTTTCCTGTCCACCCAGGTGAAAATTTGTTGACTTTGTAGCCTGGAGGCGACCTTTTTGGTCTCCGAATTGGTCATCGACTTGGCTGCAATAATCATCTGCGTGAGCGCTTCGTCGCCGTACTGGGCCGTGAGCGTTGGGATCATCGATATCCCCTTGGTGGGCGCTTCTGAGCTCAAAGTGTCCACGTACTTGGCCCAGAGGAGGAACTTCGGGGCCTCGAACAGTTGGTCCTTTGCCTTGTTCAAGCCCAGCCGCACGAAAACCTGATCGGCCGGTTTCCCCTTTGAAAGCCATTGCATCAGTTTCGGAGGCACGACGGCAGGTCCGAACAGTGCTTTCGCCTTTTCGAGGATGGAGACGGACACCCCCGCTCGCTCTTCATCGTCGGGGCTGTGAACTCTCAGAAACCTGTTCAAGTAGACGTCGGACGGGTCGTAACGGGGCGAAAGCTTCGAGTCCGAGGCGAAATTAGCATCGGCGTTGACGAGGACGGTGGCAACTGCCACCAGCACGACCCACTGGAACCGAGTCATGGTGTGCCCCTCACCAAATGCGCCATACCGTATCAATCAACGGCTGAATTGATTACTTCTCTGGACCACTTAAGAATCGACAATGAGGTTTTATGTGGACCACAAACGTGTTTAATTGGTTAAAATTTTGCTAGGTGTAGGGAAATGTCGAGCCAGCTACAATTTCACCTTCATTTTGGAAATCACCGACACTCGCCGCCATCAGCTTCTCCGCCACCATGGGCCGCCACCGCAACCAGCTGAACCTGTCTCCAGACCGAAAGCTTGCGGTGCTGGTTTACCTCAGCTCGAAGGCTGTGAATGACAAGTTGCCTCGGGGTGTTAAGGCAGAAGCAAGCCGCAAATTTGCTTGCCACCGACAAACAATCACGTCAATTTGGAACCAGCGAAAGACGCCGCAAGTTCTAACCGCGCGCGCTCGCCGCCGACCTCGAGGCCTACGTTACCCGGACGTCGTCACGCAGGTGGAGAGCGTGCCCTTGCCGCTCCGCCAAACTCAGCGGAGCCTCGCTGCGGCATTGGGTATTCCTCGCTCCACACTTCAGCGGTATGTGTAAGCGGGGCTGCTGCGCCGCCGCTTCTCGACTGTCAAACCTCGTTTGACAGCCGAGCACAAAAAGCGGCGTCTTGAGTTCGCTTTAAAGCATGTTTGTCCGCCAATGGGTAGGCCAGCAGTTTTTTTTTTAATATTCGGTAATTTATTGTTTGCGATATGTTGTCGATTAATGCGCAGGCCTTAGGAAGCCTCGTTTCGTCGATATGTACGACGTCGTGCATATCGACGAAAAGTGGTTTAACATGTACAAAGGTTCAACACACTACTACATGTCGCCCACCGAAAATCTGCCCCATCATACATGTGCCAACAAGAAATATATTGGAAAGGTAATGTTTCTCGCAGCAGTTGCGCGACCTAGATACGACTTGCGCCGTCGCAAATATTTCGACGGCAAGATTGGCATTTGGCCAGTCGTTGAGCGGGTACAAGCACAACGGTCATCCGCTAACCGCTTAGCTGGTGACTGGGAGACTAAAAATGTTTCCATGACGTCGAAGGAGTACGCTAAGATGCTGGTGGAAAAAGTATTTCCGGCAATTTGAGCCAAGTGGCCAGGTTGGTAACAGAGTGGCTACGTATGATATTTATGAAACTAACTATCCTAATTTATTACTAGGATCAAAGCGTCGACGCATACGCGTCCAACACGACAATGCAAGCCCTCACGGGGCTGTAACCAAAGCGAGTGTTCAGCAAGGATCGAAGGAGGAAGGGTGGGACATTCGTATGGAGTTTCAACCGGCCAAGTCTCCGGATATGAACGTCCTTGACCTCTCGGTATTTAATGCAATTCAGTCGGTTCAGTACAGGCAGCCTACGCACGAGGTTGACGCGCTCATTGGAGTCGTAATGGCGTCGTTTGAGCTGTTACCGAGTCGCACGCTTGACAAATGCTTCTTAACCCTTCAAAAGGTGATGGAATGCATTATCAAGCACGCAGGCGACAACGACTTTCGTCTTCCGCGCGTCAGCAAGCACTACATCAAGAATGGGCTTATACCAAGCTCAATAGTGTGTGACCCTGAAGTGTACGCAAATGGAGTGGCTACATTAAAACAGATGCATTAAAACGTAGCCTAATTCACCGAGGTGTACCACATAATTCTTATCCACATAGGTACGAGTGTTCTGATTGGTCAACCCAGCTGTGTTATATAGAAACAGTTGTCTTTTCAATTTAACAGAGGGAAAAACCTCACGTTTAGAAAAAAGCAGGCACCACTTCGTTTCTATAGCGTTTCTGAGTGTTCGGATTGGACGAGACTCGCGCAGTTTTACCTGCTGATTACGCTGATACTAGTTTTGTCTAATATCGCTAAAAAAATAGCGATGCTCCGCAAAATAACCTAATTCGCACCTACAGAGCACACAAAACTCCCTTGGTAGCTAGCTATTTGCAGCCGTTATGCAGAATAAAAAAATATGCCGCGAAAGGCCGCAACTAAAGCTACATTTTAAGGTATCGAGCTCCGGCAACATCGTTTTAGAAAAATGCACATATATCTTATACCCTGCTAAAGTCGGTACCACCCACAAAATGTGTTCAACAGGAGCATCCCACACACGAGGTCCATACGAAGTCTGTAGTGCAACTTCCCTGCAATACATCATATTCTGAAAATATAAAGTATCCTGTGAAAACTTAGAAGGTCCACCCCTTTCAGTTTCTCAGTGGAATCTGTAGCAGCATTGCAAGCAACATGGGCGGTCGAGATGCCCGCACCTGAAAAAGTTGAGCAGCAGCAAAAAAATCGTAAAATACGCCGCTGCGGGGCTTCGAATGACTTTCGGGGCTACGCCACAGATAAATGCATCCAGTATCAAAACTACACCGAGTTAGCCAACAGCATCACCAGCTTCATGGTGTTTTAAAGGGTACGCACCTGATAAAGGTGAGCGGGAGCGAGGTAGAAGCGAGCTAACACTGCTACGGGGCTTCTAATGACATTCGGAGCCTACACCATGCATAAATGCAGTCCGTGTCATCTGCAACTCGTGGCTGCACATGTTATGGACAGCTATACGGAGGGATTGACGGGATGCAAATCTGTGTGGCATTCAGCAAAGTTGTGTGTTGCTCAGACATCCTGTGTGCTACTAATTGTTTTGTGTGCTACCACAGCACTGTTGTGTGATTTAAATACGTACCCGCCTTCGTCCCGAGGTCCGTGTATACATGCTCACATCTGGGATCGGCTGACCGCACAAAAGTGGGGTTGGGCATGCACATCAAGTTTTGCATCATTTTCGTCTTGTTGTTGTTGACTTCAGTGTTGCTGTTATTGTCAATAACCAGGCATTTCCGGAGGGGGTATTTTCGGAAAAGTGCCCATTTGAGTTGTAATGGGTCGTTTTGAGAAACTTGAAAGGGGCAGCCAACATGGATGCTGCTGGAAATGTTGAAAGGGGTACTCTAAATATATAGGAAAATGTATACCGGGCCTCTCACGATTTGTTCCTATTTTACTCCAGTGACTTCTGTGCTTCATCGCTCACAACTTCGTTCGCCAACGACATGAATTGGAAGTACTGGAGAGCTCTGAGCTCACTTTCCATTGCATAGTTCCCAGTCGGCCACGGTGGGGACCATAACCCGCTTCAGCGTGCTGCGGTTGCCTTCAACTGCATGGACTAAATACTTGCCAGTCCTATGGCGAACTCGTACACCATCTCTAAGTTGCCGAATGCGGCGGCTTTACGCCCACCCTTATTGAAGGGGTGTATATTCATTGTCTTTAATTTTTGCGACAACGGTAGACTTTCTTCGTTTGGCACTAAATAAGGGGTTGTGTTCCTGTAAAACCAACCGTGTCTCTAACTTAGCAGCTTGCGCTACCAAGAGATCCCAGTAAGTTTTGCCATTGCAGCGGACGGCATCGAACCGACGCGTCGGAGGTTCTTCACGAACGTCTTTAGGAAGAACACAGGCGACAGCTTCAGCAAAAGCCTGCACCAACTCTTAGGTTCTGGTTCACTTCATCAGTCACGCCATGCTCCACTTCCGTGCATCGTGCATCCTCTTCGAATTCGTATTCATACTCTTCATTCTCGCCATCAGACACGGAGAACTTTTAGAAGCCGAGACCGGGAGCGTCGCTAGTTTGCTCTATCACGCTTGCAATTTATTGAGATCGACATCATCATCGGCAGCAGCGCGACCCCGAGTTAAAAAGCCTTGATGGTGTCAAACCATGGTTGCAGCTGCAGCTTGCAGCCCCATCAGTTGACATACCAATAAGGTGCTGCACCAGAACACCTTCATTTCTTTTTCATTTTGGAGGTAATATATATTGTTGCATGGCAATTTTAGACCACTGTAGATACATGTACAATGATAAAATACAGCTAACCGCAGCAGAACACCTTCGCTATCGCCAATGTCGTTCAAAACATTTAGAACAGGCTCGGCGCATTTTTGCCAATTGACGTCGAAGACGGCTTGTACCGCCCTTTGCCTTTGGAGGATTTCCCGGGAGGCATGACAGTCTTTAAACCAGTGCTACCTGTTGGTTGGAGAAGAATTGACTGCTGAAAAGTTTTACACGGCCTCGTTAGGACAACTAGAACCTCTGCTTGAGAACTTGAGCCTGAAAATTTCGAGTCTTGTCCTGATTCTTTGTCTGAATCTCATTTTAAATGATTTTTTTCTCCATCTGAGAGATATTAACGGCCCAGAGCTAGTTGCAGCTGGATATATTCCGCTACAGTCACACATAGTGTCCTAATCGGCGTTTCTTAAGCGAAAGGACAAGTTGTGGGTACTAGGGACTCCGCAGTATGTAGTTTCTAGGCATAACTAAGACCTCACGATCTCCATTTTCTTGGTTAAGAATGGGTAGTCCTGGAGACTTTCAAATGGGCATTCCGTCTTTTTTCTGTACCGAGTACCCCGTCCGGACATGCCTGTCAATAACTTACCGTATTGACTTCATCCGCTAACATTGCACTACACTGTATAAATACCAGCGAGTTGTGCAACCGGGTTTGCTACTTTCTCTTGATTGGTTGAAAACATTTATTTGCCTAGCACGCAGACATGGATGTCTGTCGCGCTTTTTATCATTGCACAGGGCTACTAGAAGAGCATTTAGTGCTGAGAGCTGCTTAATGTTTGCGGCACAAGCTTTTACAACCTCATTATCTCTAGTAAACGTGTAACATAAGCTTTCGCTAAGCTCTACTGGACGCCGAGCTAGTTTGGTCTGATTTCACTTCAATGGGCTTGACTTGGGCCCTACACGACGTCCACGGCATGAAAGCCTTCCAGCCCTTCGCAGAGGCGATGGACGAGGCGCAGTTCCTGACCGGCAAGCGCTTCAAGCAGCCCATGTGGTACTGTAAGAGCTCAATTGTATTGTGGTCAGTGTTTATGGACTTCACTGACGCATTTTAGAATTTTGGCAGCGTATACCTCTTCTAAAAGCAAATACTCTTCTGTATAGTACGAGAATATGCATGCACGCAAAGTCCTACAAAATCATGGGCTGAAAAGGAAGTCGGCAAAACTGTCGACGCTGCCCCCGCTGCTGGTGCTGCGGTTGGTTCTAGACCCTGATGCCAACGGCCTTGTTAAGAGCTTATTCTAGGGCAACCGTTTACGTCTTGTTGAGAGTTTATTATACGGCAACCGTTTATTCCTATTGACAATGCTTTCGCTTACTATTTGAAGCATCTGTCTGCACCGCATCTACGCGGCTCCGCCTTCCTTGAGCTGAGGATGAAGTCGAATATGCAAGTTAGTTAACGTAGTACAGCAGCGAAAGAACCCGCCATACAGGCACTCATCCTGTTTCCACATGCCCGCGCAAACGGCCCACCGGTTGCGCTAGTCGTCAGAGCTTGGGTGGTTTCGGGACTTAGATACATGTACAGTAAATGCGCTTTCACAAAGTGTAGTCGGAAATCACTGTTCGAATTAGGACTTCGGAGACCTCATACGATTTTGGTCGCAAGAGCGAATTAGAGGGCGTATGTGACATATGGGCACGGAACTAAGAGCATCTCCAACGGTATTGTGTATTGCAAATTTGATTAGCCGTAGTGAATAGGAAATTGGCACTTGGTGAGTTTCATGAATAGGTCACTCCTTGTGTAATACGACTGTGAGCTCCAACGGTAATATTGCATAGTGGCTATTTGTAGCGTTGGAACAGCGTGCATAGGAAAACTTGAGATCAAGAGAGCAATGAACATGCTAGGTACAAGCGCGCTTAGCTCTGCTGCTTCGCTAAACTACATAAGACGAAGAAGAAGGTCGCGCAAGAAGAAGCATGGTGGTTCAAGGCCTGGACGAAGTGCAAATGTAGTCCGTGACCATGTTGCTGCGTATGAGCGGTTCAAAACGATGTACTTTGGAGAGAGGCCCATGTATACTGATGAGCAATTCCGTCGTCGTTTTCGAATAAGCAAAAGTTTATTTGTTGATATCCTAGAAGCTGTCGGTAAGCATGATGCTTACTTCACGTGGAGGAAGGATTGCACAGGAAAACCTGGAGTTCATCCAGCACTCAAGGTCACAGCAGCTCTGAGGATGCTCGCTTATGGTTGTGCAGCAGATTCGCTAGATGAAGTTCTCTGGATTGGTGAATCAACAGTGCATGAATCATTGGACAAATTCACATCAGCAGTTATAGCAATATATGGGTCGCATCATCTACGACTTCCGACAAAAGAGGACATTGCCAAAATACTAGAAGTTAATGCATCCCGTGGGTTCCCTGGTATGATTGGTTCAATCGATTGTATGAAGTGGCAATGGAAGAATTGTCCAAGCTCCTGGCGTGGGGCCTACCAACGATCATAAAAAAACAATAGTTGTGTCGGAAGCCGTCGCCACAGCGGATTTGCACATCTGGCATGCTTATGTAGGCATGCCAGGAAGCAACAATGACCTGAATGTGCTGGATGCCTCTCCACTACTGGCCGAATACGTTGATGACAGTGTTCCTCGCTTCTCTTACGAGGTAAATAGCTCTCGCTACGATTTCTTTTATTTTTTGGCGGATGGTATATATCCAGACTGGAGATGTTTCATGAAGACCATCGCAGCCCCAGTGACTGACCCACAGCAGAAATATACTGCTTGTCAGGAATCCCTTCGTTAGGATGTTGAGCGTGCATTTGGTGTCCCACAATCACGGTTTGCAATTGTAGCACGCCCATCTCTGGCTTGGTCAGTTGATAAGCTCAAGAAAATAATGCGATGCAGCATTATTCTTCACAATATGATCATTTGTGACGACAAGGCCAATGGGCGCACCATCTCGCGATCTGTTTTTGCATATACAGCCTCGCGGGCAGGATACAGACGGCACAGATTTTTGCATGAACCAATTCGAGCGACTAGTGAATTACCGCTATCCTTCGCGGAGAAGTACAAGTACGTCATGAATTCCGCGGCCCACTTCAAATTAAAGGCAGATTTAGTCGAGCACGTTGCATCGAATAGCTTTTAACTTTAAATCATTCAAGCTTTTTTATTATTCAGTTAGGCCGATTCGATTCTTCATTCGGTCGAGAACTGGTTTCTGTTTGAGTAAAAGGTATTGTTTACCGAAATCAGAAAGACCCTCTGTGGATGTGCACATTATGGCCATTTCGGCTTGATCGCGCTCGGCTTGCTGTTGACTTTCCATGATCTCCACCTTTTTTTCGCGACCTGAAGTTGCTCTCTCATTATTTCGACTTGAGCTGATGTTGCAACGGCCAACTCGCGCTGCGAGTGCATGATGGCCTTGTCTACTTGCTCCTCAAAATGTAGCTGCTTCGCCTTCTTTTTCCCCGCCGACGTTGGTCTCACCGCATGTAGAACACCCACTGGAGATTGAAAGGTGTCCATACTCGATAGAGTAGCTTCACCTGTATCCTGCTTATCAGAGTCTTCGCTGTCGGCGCCTACAACATAAAAGCACACACAATGCACGGTACAAAACTGGCATAATAAGATACTATACATATCAACGAAGTCATTCGGAGGTTGGAAAAAAATATGATCACTTACCATCATCATCTAGAAGGCCACTTTCATCATGCTCACTTGGTTGACAGGGCCGCTTACGTGGCGTAGGTATGTCGCGCATAAGGCGCACGCTTCCTCGCAGTACGTTGAAACAGTGGAGAAGCCGAAATGTTTCAGGCTTCAGCCTCGGTTTTCGCTTCCCTTTCACACTGCCTGAGCTCACACCTTCATTGTATTCACGTAACGCGTTAGCATTTAATTGCTCCCGCTTTGCTGTAAATCTGTTGGCAGCTTCGTTAGTATAATCCTGCTCGGTCCAGCCGCTGCGCTGTTGTGCTTCCACCTAGTATATTATAACAATACAATACGCAGTTAAATAGTCATGCCGTGGGCGACAAATAAATATATAGCACTTACTGCCGCCAAACATGATGCATAAAGAGCAACGTCTGGCCTAATGAGTCCAGCCCATCTTGTTTGGAGAGCCCCCGGCTTCCTAGCGACGGTGTCGGTGGCTCCTAGCTGGGAGTAAGTCGCGTGAATGCGGTCCCAGAACGCCGTTGCATTTTGATCCGTGCTCGTCGCACCATCCTCGGAGATGTTGGTGTACGCCTTGCACAGACGCACGTCCTCCTCGACGCTCCAGGGCGTGGCGTTGGGCATGGCGAAGGCGTTCCCTGCGTGCTGACTGGCTGGGAGTTTCTTGCGGGCTGTGATGTAATTCGTAGGGGGGCGTATTGAATAGACGCGCTCTATTCAATACGAGTCGTCCGTAGTGCACAATCAATTTCGTGTGGCTACTTTGGGGCTACTTTTGAGCCCCTATCAATACACCGTTGGGGTCGTGAATCTTGTAATTGCGCAATTTTCGTGCAATTCTAAGTAATTTGCAATACCATTGGAGATGCTCTAAGCCTCTCGCGAGCATATGACTGAATTATAGGCACAAGCGCAAGTGCTCACATTCACACGGAGTCATAACGTTATACGCTTAAGTACGACAACAAGGTGGATGAGAACTTGGACAGGAGCCTGTTCGAAACGTGCCGTCTCCGTAGGCAAGAGCTCCCCCGATGAAATGGCGGTGAAGATCGAACTTTGGGCCGACGAAGTGCGAACCCCGTACTTTGTCAGTAGGTGCTGGGTATACTACCAGATATTCATGAAGTGAGGCGGCTTTCTGAGTAAGAAGTAGGGAGTACTGAAACCTACTCCTTACAAACATTATGTGTTCCCATGTCGCATGGTGTGTGTGTGTTATTTCATATACCACGGGTTTTGTCATTTTGTCATACAGAATGATGTCGCCAGAGGCCGCGGAGCAGCTTCCGCTCAAGGCAGCGGCGGGCGTCTCGCGGCCGCGTCAGGACCAGCGCGTAGCCACGTTCGCGGCCTTCGTGGGCCTGGGGCTGGCCTCGTGGCTACTCACCAACGCGACGTACGTGGAGCTGGGCGTGTTCCTGCGGGAGCTGCCGGAGCGCTACCGGATCTACGCGTACTCGGTAGGGTAGCATACACCTTCTGTCAAAGTTGTACTTATGGCGACATGTAGGAAAATAATCCAACTTACTCTACGTTTTTTTACATTTGTTGTACATGTGGGTGAAATACCGTAGATCCTCGCACTCGAGTCGGCCAACGTGTATCCGATGCTGTACATGCTGTTGAATGCCCAGCAGCAGCTACTGAGCCAGTCCACAGTGATCTGGTGGATTTTAGTGCAAGGCGTGGTGGTGGCCGTGCTCATGAGTCTGCTCTGGGGGCAGACGACCTCCGTCTTCGGGGAAAAACACAGTGTCGGTACGCTACACTGTTATCGTCATAATGTGCTGCTATATTCGCCATGTTTTTCTTTCATGCTAGACACGGAGGAAGGTGCTGATTTTTTAAAGTTTTTTTCTGGAAAACTACAGCCATGTTGCTGTTGACCCACTTCGGGGGCATGGTGAGCACAACCTCCAGTGTGGTGTTCTACCCTTTCGTGGCCAGCTTCCCGCCGCTCTTCACGAGTGCTTTGGCGACGGGGGAGGGTCTCAGTGGATCGCTGGCAGCTCTGTTGGGGATTGCTCAAGACCCCGGGGGTGCCCTACGCTTCTCCGTTTCGGCGTTCTACCTCATCTGTGGTACGCCAAACAAGTTTTTTTGTTGCTTTTGCTATTTGATTTTTCATGTTTTTTTTTGCTTTCGATATTTTACGGTATACTAATGCTGGGGATACATTACCCAGCTACAATTATGTGTTTGTCGCTTGTAGCCTTCGCATTTTTGCAGTGCCATCCATGGGCACAAGACGTAAAGGTGCAAGAGGACGATGCAGTGGCAGTGGCCGAGTCGATTCAGGGTCAAAAGCAGCAGCAACGGGGAGTGGAGTTTGACGAGCGAGCTGATCGAGCGGAAGAAGACATGCTGCTGTCGCAAAGCTCATGCGGTAGCTGCCTCAGTTCGACAAGTGCAAGAAGCACCGTGACGATTTCTTCCCCCACGTCGTCACAGAGCGCTGAAGCGATGTCTGGGGCTGCGGTATTTCGACAAGTATGGCCACTATTGGCTTGCCAGTGGGTGCTGGCAGCCTTCTCATTTGGTTGGTTGCCATCTACTATGCCCTACGTGTACAAGAAATTTGCGGTACGCTTTTGCAGCCACCAGTTTGCTACCTCATACCAGGTATTTCATTCCAGCTAACCGTTTTTTTTTGTGTTCAGCCGACAGACAACGCCGAGACAGCGACTGCACGCTTTCAAACTACAGCCAGCATTGCAGCGCTCATCCTGTCCCCCCTAGCGAGTGTGGCCACGACGTAAGCGCCATGCTGAGGGGTGTGAACTGGAGTGATATCTTCTAACTTTGTAGTATTTTGCATCGGGAAGGTGGTTGCGGCTGTATTACGTCCGAACTATGACGCTGCTGCTGGTAGCACTGGCGGTGAGTTAGCCAAGATTGGGGCAAGTAATGGGGGACTCACTGGAGCTTTCCTTGTTGTGTGAACTTTAGGTGTTACTGCTGTCGTTCTCTCTAACATCGCAGCCAATGCTCAGCGATGAAAAACATGGATATTTGCTGCGTGAGCCATTTCTTACAATGTGTTGAGGACAACGGCGGTGATTTTGCTGACTAGAGGTCTCCTGTTATTAATGATGTTGGTATGTACAGCAATCCTTATCCACATCATCTACCTCGTTGGATGTGCCTACACCCAGACAATGCTCTATCTCACGCTCAAACGCGCTGGAGGTAGGTGGTATATGGCTGCACTTGCGTCTTGTTCTACTCACCTGAGCGTGTTTTCACTTGTGGTTCTTGGATGCAGATCTAAAGCACTCGACAAGCTTTGCGCAGCGTGTGTACCAGTGGAACGGTTTAGCGACTCAGTTGGGTGCCATGTCCGGCACTGCTATTGCTTTTCCGCTCGTATTTTGGTGCGAAAAACTGTTCACCGAGTAATTTGTTAACGTTAGCAGCATGCAAAACAAGACGTCACCCGTTTGGTAGTCGTTAGCCTAAATGTCCAGGAGAGACTAAGAACACTCCAAGGAACGTTTGCATAGCTGCAATGTTGTACAAGTATTGTCGATGATCGGTATGTTTAGCTCCAGCTTCAGTGATAAGGCTCTGTCGAAGATGTTAATTGAGCAAGCCACAAGTACAAGAAGTACGCAGAAGATCGCCACAGACTTGCAGACTGCGCTGCTCAACGTGTGGATACGCGACAAGTCGTCCCCAGCAGCTCTCTCTTAAGGTGCTAAGCGCAGATGGAGTGGCAGATAGCACGTAGGCGAAACTTCTCGAAGCATGCTCTGCGAAATTCAAGGAAACCTACGGGTACTTACTACAGTATAATGCGACAGAGATTCAGGACGCCTACAGTTCGTGATCTCTTGATAGAGGAATGTTTGAATGTTGTGCTCTTTCACACGGATGGTGCTATTCTATACAGCATAAATGTACCAAATTACATGAACATCTACACTGGAGACCCTCACCTTGAAGGCGGCAACCTGCTGAGCAATATGTTGCAGAAGTGCTGGATGATTTGAGAAATACATAAATTGTGAAAGAGTACATGCATTGTCAAGGTTGGAGAACTACTCTGTCTTTTCTTCCACCTCTGCGTGCTTTTTGAGTCAGAACCTCTGACTGATACGAAGTGTTAGCAAAACAAACAGCACAAACACAAACTAGTTTCGTATCCGGTAGTTTACTACGAGAATGTCACCACAGACCGAGAAGCCACCTTTTCGACGATAATGGCGCGGTCCCCCAACAATCTTCACGCTTTGCAGAAGTAAAGCAATGGCGCCAAGGCTGCTTCAATTCGACTCCGACACGGCTCCACGAGGCAACTGAGGATGAGTCGTTCAACGCGCTTGTCCACGGAGTAACACCCGTCATTCAAGAATACGACAAGGTCTTGTCTCCAGCTGAACTGGGTAATGTCGATACCCGCCAGTTGAGCCAGCGTCGTGCCCAAACATGTCCAATCAAGCAGCTCCGAGCCTTGCACTATAGCCACATCTAAGCAGAATTCATCGGTGATCTCGACAATGGGATCTCCGATTCGCACCGCACCGCCGAAATCAACCAGCGTGGCGCCGCCTTGTTCCCCGCAATGAAGCATGATATTAGCAGGTTTCAAATCAGCAAAGCAAAACTTCTTGGCGTGAATGTGGCAGAGCGCACTGACGCAGTCGCGTGCAATGGTGGTCAGGGCGCCGAGCTCAACCGGATCAACCGGAGAATGTTGCGCAAGCAAGTCAGCAGCACTCCGAGCAAAGAACGGCATCACAATAATGTGCCGCTGCTCGCCTTCAGTGTTTGCGATGGAGAACGACTTTAGAAACTGGACGATATTCGGGTGACTCCCCAACGCGCGATTCACAGCGACCTCTCTCTGGAAAGTCTGTCGGTGCATCGCCCCATAGACTTTCGCGACCAAAATGCCACCACATCTGGAGTAGGCATAATAGAAACGAGATTTCACTTGACCTTGGGGCAAGTTGAGCGGGCCATCCAGCAAAACCCCTTCGCGAATTGCAATGGCATCTCGCGCCGCAGACTTGACCGCTGCCCGGGCAAATGCAAGGATCGCGACTGCCTCCGCGTATGACAGCGATTGACATGAGCAAACTATACCTTGCAACGTCGTTGTCGAGTAAATAGTCCACGTCTCTAGAGACGAACCGCACTTTGAGCCGCTTCAAGTTGCTGCGGTCATTCAGCTGACCAGAAACTGGAGCCGACACCGGCACCGGAACCACCACCACCACGTGAATAGGACACAGTCCAACAGCAGCGTCCTTATCACCCACTTCGCCGAGTTGACCACTTGCCAGCCCAACGGTTCGTAACTCCGCATCATGATATGGTAGGTACTTGTAGTCACCAGTGTCACACCTTCGTGCTCTTCACGTTCCGTCAGCCATTCCTCCTTGCCGCTGCCCTTCTCTTCTCTTTTTCTCTTCGCCAGGAAGAGCTGCAGGTCCATAGCATCGCACTTGATCCCTACTGGGTGTAAGGCCTTGATCGCGTATGTCAGCTCCTCCAGCGTTTTGCTTTCGTCTATTTCCACTGAGAAGGCGCTAGCCGCCACACCGACGATCGCACAGACGAGCTTCACCATTTTCCCTGGAGGCGGCGGATTCGGGAATGAGGAAGGGAGACAATTTCTTAGACGGATCTAAGCGGATGAAGGCGTGCAACAATATGTGTGGCGTGATCTTTTCTTCTTTAGATAGAAATCAGCACTCTTTGCATGTGCACGAAATCGTTTATCAGGTGGCGCAAACAGCAAGGTGAGATCCTTCCTCGCATGTGCACTCGTGCGTGTCTGGTGTCGTCGAAAACGAAGTATTTACTTCGAAGTACTAACGTTAGTACTGATCCTTAGGGTTCAGCTTGAGCAGACCAAATAAAGAAGGCCAAACACCAAGGCAGGATGGAGCTGCGAACTCGTCACTTCACAGCGCAAAACGTCTAACTCACCTTTGAAAAGACAGATTCAATAATCGTAAGAACGCTGTTCAAGATCGAACAATCAAAATCAAGTCCGTACTTGCTAGTAGCTCTAGCATCATGTTGAGCGCTTCTTCGCACTTCGAAATTGAGTGCACGCACGAATTTGCATTTCGCGACGCTGGTATAGAATGGGTTATACAGTTTGCATCGCTGCAGTCTGGCCACGATTAACGCTCACGCTATAGATGGCTTGCTGTTGCCGGGATCGTGACCCTGAGCGCCTCGGACACGGTACAGTGGTCACCGTAATTAGTCTCATTGGAATTATTTTGTGTGAGGTGCTTTTTGAGAAGCTCACGTTAATTAATCTGAGTGAGATTAATTACGAATTGAGACTAATTAGGGTGTAAACAAATAGTCTCACTAAAGCTAGAGGTCCGAGTAAAGGACACCGTCAGGAAAAGTCTGGATAGTTGGGCTGGTGTTTGAGCCGCCAGTGCGGTCGTTAGTGCTATCGTCGCCATGTGCGGCACCTTTGTTAAAGTGCCCAGGGTACTTGCGGATGATTTCTTGCAAGTGGGGAAATAGCTGGCTCGTTCTCCACGATCGGTCAATACCTAAAGACAGTCAGTCACACACACCACATACCTACTCTACCCGATCTACAGTACCGGTACTTCCCACCGCGGGACTCGAACCCTGGCGTATTGTACAGCGCTGTGGTGATTGATTATAAGGGCTGTAATCTAACCACTGCACCGATGCCAAACCCAGTTTTAACTGAGATTAATTTTGAACTTCGCGGTGTGAGATTAATGTTGAATATCCAAAATTCTTGTTCACGGTAATTAGTTCTCTGGATATTTATATCCAGAGTTTAGGTTGGTTCGTGAACCGTCGACTATCCTGTGTAAACGAATATCTGACTATATTGGAAATTTCTGATACTTATCCATATTATGGTTCTACATACTAAAAGATCGTAATAACTGATGTACTTTAAGATCCGATGCAAAAGAGAGTGGATGTTGACCCAACCGGTAAAGAACGACATTCGCGCGACATGAAACTAAAGCGACATTCGCGCGACTGATACCTGAAGCAACATTCGCGTGACGTTTGCACGATTTGTGTCGCTTTCAGGTGCCGAATGAACGGTAGATTATTTCCTGGGTCGTATACCGGTCTGATCGGCTGTTTGGGTCGTGAACACAAACGGTCGCCTATTTCGCGGATCGTTGTTTCAGGTCGATAAAGACTATACATGTAATGGACTTTGAAACGGCGTAGAAGGAGCTTCCTGTTGGAAAGGCATGCTAAATTGTGTGCGTCATGCAGCAACAGATCCGTATATCGGCGTGAACAAAGGTGAGGACGGCCATGGTTGGATGCCCAGGCCTAAGGTAGGTTGGTCCGTGCGTGGTGCTCGCGCTCACATCTCAAAGTCCCTCGACAGCACCATGTCGAGGCAAACGACAGAGGATCGAGACACAACGAGTGTGGCAGGCCAGAAGAAGAAGGTGTCCGCAAAGAGAAACCCGAAGACAACAATCCAGCATCGGGGTTTCCAGTACACCCGAGCTTGGGGTTCCAAATGCAAGATTGTGTTTCGGTGCAGTGTATATCGAAGCAAGAAGTGTAAGGCTCGATTATGCCTCCGTCCCAATGTCAGCGGATATGAACTGGTGAATTCGCATACATGCGTGCAGCCAATCTGCACAACTACCGAGATCAATGACTGTATGACGGCAATGAAGCAGCGTGTCGACGGCCTCTCGATTGCAGACTTAGCGAAGCCAGTCCACGAGGTGTGGCAGCAAGTGAGTGCGGAGTTTTACCAGGATGACGACGTGATTCGACGAGGTTTGTCAGAGGAGCAAGTAACAAGTCGGGTGTATCGTATTCGACAGAAGCATTATGGTGCCTACCTACTTGGACGCATTGAGGTTCCCCCACTTTCGATGATCGAACGGAAGCACCTAAGCTTCTTCCAATTTCACATGTCCAGACCGAAGTCGGACCCGACCGCCAAACCCGACCGGGTCATCGGCTGGGCACACCCTGAACTGCGACAACTGCTGATGTACAATGGGGTGTCCCTGTTCGTCGATGGTACATTTCGTTGTGTGCCGACTGAATTTAAGCAGTGCATGGTGGTGATGGTTCATGACCAAGCTAGCGAGCTATTCATCCCGGTCTATTTCGTGTTGTGCAGCTCGAAGGCAAAGGACATGTATTTCGACATCCTTGAGTTGATCTACAGAGATACCTCAGAAAAACTCCAGCCGTGCGACATTGTCTGCGACTTCGAGCAGCCTCTGATCCAGGCCATCCAGAAGCATTTCCCTAATGCAGAAGTAATCGGCTGCCTGTTCCACTTTAAACAGGCAGTGCGACGACGTATGAAGACCACATACGGCATCCCAGACGCGGGGATTCGCATTGCCATGGCGAAAGGCGTGCTGGATGTACTTACAGTAATTGACCCAAAGTTTGTCCCTCTCCAAGGCATTCGCTGGGTCAAGAAAACGATTCGTACCCAGTGTGTGGCAGCAGGGATCGCGTATTCTCGCACCAAGTGGAAGCAGTTTTGGGGCTACTTCCGCGCTACATGGCTTGAGCGGTACAACATCGAAGACTGGAATGTACATGGGCTGGGAAACGATCTCATTGCAAGAACCAATAATCCTCTTGAGCGATTCCATCGCGAGTTGAACCGGGCGTTTCCCACGCCCCACCCCAACATTGTCACCTTCGTCAAGATTATTCGGACAATATCTCAGAATTTCGTGGCCAAACTTGCTAACGTCGCCCAAGGGCGGCGTAAGAGAGGCAACCGCAGCAATGCAAACAAACGGAAGGGTGCACGTCGAGACACAGCACGCGAAGCTGGGACCGATGAGGCAGGCTGTGGTACCATCGATCTCCCAACACCTGTGGTTTTCAGCGAAGCTGATGATGTATCGGATTCGGAAAGTGAAGATGACATGGATGAGCGTGACATCGTGTCCGACGATGACGATGACAGCGAGGCAGAAGAAGAGGACACTAGCCAGACAGAAATGTGTGATGACTTCTCGTATGAGCCGGGTGAGTACTGTGACGAGGCCAATGCAATTGCCGATGAAGTGATCGTGTAGTGGGCTCAGTGAATGGACGCTTTGAACACCAGAAGATGAGGCTGGCCAAATAGCCTCAGCTTTGTGGTAGGGGCTAGACGTAGTGAGCGTTGCGGACGCTCATGAACTAGGGACTCCCTGATACGTAAATATATGCTGCATCAGTTCTCTATTCATTTAATTGTTCCCCCCTTGCACGCTGTCGCTCTTGGTCGCTGGTCTGACACGTGCTGCATTGCGATACCAGCGCTTCACTCATGGTGGGGGACTCGATGCAGAGGACCCTACTACCGCAATGACACTGCGCCACAGTAGATGTCGCCGTGTCCTCCGTCATGAACGTCGAGTACGAGAGCAAGTACTGCATGAACTCAGAGCGCGGGTAGTCGAAAACCTGCGTGCAGTCGCGAGCGAAGCAGCTCAGGAGCTCGAACGGAGTCATGGCCACTGCACTGCGCAGGAAGAAGATCAGCATGCCAGTCAGCACATGCTGTAACGCCTTGGAGCCTTCCTCGCCTTTGCCCAGGACGACGAACCCTTTAATTGCAGCTGCCGCTGCAGCTCCGGGAAGTAGTGAGGGGCATGACGGACAAGCTGCTGGAACAAATGCACGTCCGACGTGAGCTGCGGCTTGACGCTGGCTTTGAGATGCGGGTTGAGCAGGAAGTCCATGCGGCGCTCGTCCACGTACAGCTCCTCAGTCCGTCCGCTCTACTAACGGCGGCCACGTCCACGCAGAGCCAATACACGTCCTGGCCGCGCCTGGATCGGGACTCGATGGGGTGCGCGAGCTGCCCTCGCCGTCGTTGTGCTCGAACATGCTGTCCACGGGCGCACGTCGTCGTCCGCGTCCTCGGAGCCGTCGTCGCTGAGTGGGAACGGCCCGTTCAACTGGTGGAAGTTCGGACCATAAATAATACACCGGTCGGATCTGATGTTTTGGTCGGCAAAATCATACGACCCAAACAGCCGATCAGACCGGTATACGACCCAGGAAATAGTCTATCGAATGAACTCACTGCTGCTGCCGCACAAAATCAGTGAGCTCGCGGGCGGGTCTCTGGGTTAATGGGCTTCGGACAAAGTAGAAAACCAGAAGAAAAACTATTTCGGAAAAATGTGGGTACTTACTCCATGTAGTCTCTACACTAGAGTCAAATTGTAGGTAGGAATCTGCAGTCTAGAGCAGTTAACCATGGACACCGACTCACCGATCTTTCAATTTATCTTTCTCCACCCCAAGAGCATGAAGTAAATTATTACCTACATGCCTATACATACCTACATAGATGAATCGATATTTGTTGTTCTTTTTTTAAAAAAAGCCGTGTAAAATCATCGTCTTATACAGTATACGGGTAAGCTCTGGATTACGTTACAAATGATCGACTTTCTTTTGACTATCATCAAACTCCTACTTCAGTATTACACAAATTCTCGTCATAAATACAGAGAAATCGGGCGGAGGAAAAGAACTAGATGTTAGATTACTAAAGAAAACTATCGTGACTCGCCTGGGTGAACTCAGCGATTCGCGGTGGCCGCGACAACATCCATCGAAAACTCTTTTTCTTGGTGATTTTCACACACTTGGCTTTTAGCCTTAGAATAACTACCACTGGAAAGCACAGTGCTTGACGCCCTTTATAGGTGTCATGAGCCACGTGCTGTCAGTGGAGCTGCTGCTTGTGCTAGACGTGTAATTAGTGCCCGTGGAGTTGCCGCTCGTGTTGGGCGCGGAGTTGCTGCTCCACAAAATTCTTACTTGTCTGCCCAAAAAAAACTCACCTCGACCTCCAACAAAATTGTTGGAAACGCCACAGTTTTTGAGCTACCTTTTTTTATCCAATTAGATGCAAAAAGGTTCCCAAAATCTGTGACCTAAAACGAGACTGGACACCCACAGTGCAACCGTTAGAAACTACGAACGAGTTTACTTAACAGAGAAAGCGCAGAGATTTCACGCAAACCAAGCTTATACTGTACAAAAAGGTAATCGGGTGAGAAGCTCATTCAAAGTTTGAAGTTCAAACTGGCCGGGGCGATTGGCTGAATCGACCGAGCCCAATCGCCGGCCACCCTGCGTATACTCTGGCGTTCATACAAGTTTTACTAAGTACGAGTCTACTAAGTAGCCATTCAGCTAATGACTTGAGAATTGTATGTGGGCGATTCAGCTAGCTTCTAGATTTAGCCGGAATTCACAATAATACTATTTTGTGAAAGTGTTCGCGTCAATTATAGAGGCTTTCAGGAGGACCGTTTTTTGAGAAAAGCGGTAGTGAAATATACATAGTGTTGTCCACAAAACTTTTCTGGCACGAACCTACGTGTTTTTCACTTCCGTTAAACGGTAGGGTTGGACCTTCTTGCCGCTTTTTGTAATCCAAAAGCACGTAGCAACAAAACACAAGAAGCGACGCGATTCTAGGCAAGTGCGAGGTCACCAATAACTGAGAGGCGATGGAGAAGACGTTATGATGGCTGAGTGCTCGATATTTCTCACCCAAATGTGCTCCGACACCCTCGATACGTGTTTTTGCTACGTGATTTTGATCGACGGTATCATTGAACCCAAGACTTTAGTAGAACAACACGTATCAAAGTCGGTATCGTCGATATGTATTTGGCTACGTGTTTTTATTATGCGGTGCTTCTGAAAGCCTCTAATATCCAGAGCTTTCCGGGCAACGCACGGCATTAGTCTCGTCAAAATGGAGTGAGATTATTTTGGGTATGATATTATTTTGGAACTGAGACTAATTACGGTGACCACTGTAGTTTTCATGGTTGTTTGCAGCATGAGGCACCTCCAAGACAGTAACAACCTGCAGAATGCCTCGTGAGAACGTAACGTTAGATTTTGCAGTTTTTTTCTTTTTTCGGAACACCCGGTCCGGGTTGACATTTTACCCAACTCGATACACGATTGCGAGCTCTGCTGGAAATGCAAACGTTGTACACTGTACCAACCAAGCGGGAACTAAAACTAACATTGGGATTGGTTTAAGACCACCAGGAAAGAAACTCATTTCTTCGGGTACTTCAACTCCACAAACTTATTGTAGTAGGAAAGAAGTTCGTCGGACTTGTCAAGGTTCAGCATGTCTTGAACGTACCACTTCGGCCTCCTAGCCGCGGCCCAAATCTCCACTTTCGCGTTTAGTTCCGCTGGAGAGCCCCCATACTCAACTGGAGGCTGGAAGATGGTGTTATAGTGAGCGTAGGTCATGTCATCCCAACGCGTCGCATACCGCTTGTAGGTCCTGAATTTGTCGCTCTGCGCTAGTGCCGCCTCCGGAACTTCATTCAACTTCAAGTGCATCCACGCTCCGTGCACAGTAAGGCCTTCCTCCATCCAGTCGTCCAATGTGTAGCCTTCAAGTTTGTACCGGAACTTCTGCAGGTGCTTGTAGTTGGGGTTCGACTTCAAAACTCCCCCCCTTAACCCCGCGATACCGAGCTTTTCCTTTACGTACGCGTCGGACTTGCCGGCGCGGGCCCAGGATCTTACTTTCGCCCACATAATGAGTGACGCCCGTTCGTCCAGGTTGGTATCGATGGCGCGCAGCATTCTTCGGTTGCTATGGTCAGGCGTTGAAGCCGCAGTCGTCGCAATAGTGAGGAGGGCGATTGCCATGACCAGAACGGCGTGGAAGAAGCGCATGACCGTGATTGGTACTGTACTGGCAGACGCTCCTGAGCTTTGCTGTACCGGGACGGTAATTCTTTGAAGGATAAGTCGTGATGCCAAAACTGGGCGGAATCTGGTGGGAGCGGTCAAATTCCGAAGTGCTCGTTCCGGTTGGTGTCCGCCGTCCAAGTGGTTGGCTACAGTACATGTACCGGTACTAACCACGTTTATCTATTCCAACAAACGCTTCGGACGGAGCAATCATCTCGGATTCCATGTGATACAGACACCCCCGCCTAATTTGCCGGAGTGGTACTTATGAAGGCTGCGAAGCTACAAGATTTGCGAAGTGTTGACATAGATGCGATTGTACTGACTTACTTTCATTTGACACTGCAAGCCATCAACTTGCACATGCAGGTATCTTCCCGCAATGGGACACTTCACCCTTTGGCCTCATCTAAGTCAGTACAGCCACATGGGTAGCGGTACAAATCCTGAGAACGGTCCGCACTTCCTGTGCGAGGTACATCGAGAGATGCAGTTGCAAATTAGGCGGGGGCGCCTGTACCGGAGAACGGAGCAATCATCCCCGCTCGCAGGCCCCGAAAGCAGAGCAATCATCTTCAGCAAATGTTCCCCGAATGTATCCAACACCACAAAAGTGTACCACAAATTACATGCCCCCCGAAGGTGTTCCATAGGTCGTTCCACGTAGCGGACCAATGTGGGCCACATCTAACGTTAGCTGGCAAAAACGCGGCCCATGATGTGGGCCACATCTGGCGGGCCAGAAGTGCTAAAAAGCTTTTAGCTCGGTGGCCACTAAGATGTTGTGCAGTCTCAGCGGCCAGGTGCCCGTGGAGCCGGTGGTGTCGCTCAAGTCGGGGCTCGTGTTCGAGCGGCGCCTGCTGCTCAAGTACTTGGAGCAGAACCAGCGGCGCTGCCCCGTCACGGGCCTGGAGCTGGACGCCGACAAGGACCTGCTGGCCCTGCGCGCGGCGCCCTCGGCCAGCAAGGCCGCGGCCGGGGCCGCCTCCGCCTCGCCACTTGCGGCCCTCTCGCCCGAGGCGGCCAGCGTGCCACAGCTGCTGGCCGCGTTCCAGAATGAGTGGGACGCCGTCATGCTCGAGACCTTCACGCTCAAGCAGCACCTGGAGCAGACGCGTCAGGAGCTGAGCCACGCGCTGTACCAGCACGACGCCGCCTGCCGCGTCATCGCGCGCCTCAATGCCGAGAACGCGGCGCTCAAGGAGCGCGCGGCCCAGCTGACCGCAGGCGAGCAGGCCGACGTGGACATGGGCGCCGACGCGTCCCCGGCCGGCGCCGCGCTCGCGCCCGAGGTGCTGGCCAACGTCGAGGCCAAGCAAAAGGAGCTGGCCAAGCGGCGCAAGGACTTCAAGAAGAAGGACGGCCCGCAGCGCGCGGCGCTGCTGAGCGGCCTGGCCGACTGGAAGGCGGCCTCGAGCCACACGCTGCACGACTCGGACAAGCCTGGCGTCACGTGCGTGGCCGTGGACAGCAAGCGGCCCACGCTCGTGGCCACGGGCGGCGTGGACAAGCACGCCAAGATCTTCGACACGGACAAGCAGCAGCTCGTGGCCACGCTCACGGGCCACGCCAAGAAGCTCAGCCACGTCGAGTTCCACCCGAGCGCCGACATGGTGCTCACGGCCTCGCACGACAAGACGGTCAAGCTCTGGACCCCGCAGGACGAGGGCTACGCCGTGGGCTACACGCTCGACGGCTTCGACGACGCGGTCTCCAGCTCCTCCATCCACCCGACGGGGAGCTACGTGTTGTCCGGCTCGCTCGATGCTACGTGGGCTATTCACGACGTGCGCCGCGGACAGCTGCTCTCGCGCTACACACTGAACGGTGAGCTGGCCATGCCTGACGCGGCGGCCGGTAAGCCGAAGAAGGCGGCGAACGAGACGCGCTGCGCTCGTTTCCACCCGGACGGCGGTATCTTCGGCACGGCCGCGAAGAGCAAACTGGTGCAGATGTGGGCGGTGAACTCGCTGTCTAACGTGGTCACGTTCGAGGGCCACACTGCGCCTGTTACTGCGCTGGGATTCTCCGAGAATGGCTACCACCTTGCGTCAGGAAGCGAGGACGGTGTGGTGAAGCTCTGGGACCTGCGCAAGGCCACCAGCTTCTTCGAGCTCGACTTGAAGAAGGAGCAGCCTCAGCTCAAGCTGGGTGTCATCCACTCGGTCAACTTTGATGCAAGCGGCTCCCATCTTGCTGTGGCCAGCGCACAGGCCGTGCAGATGCTGAAGGAAGTAAGCAAGAACCGCTGGGAGGTTGTCAAGACGTTCAGCGACCACAAGGCCGCTGTCACAGGCGTCCAGTTCGCGCCCGACTCGAGCTTCCTCGCTTCCACGTCCATGGACCGCTCGCTAAAGATCTACAGATAAGCGAGTGACATGAGGATGCAGACAGCCTGGTAGCCGGCCCGACATTCTTTGGTCGCTGTAGCTACCGCAAGACGACACCACGGAACAAGATGACACCAATACGCAAGGGCATGAGACTGTCGCCATGAAGCAGGTGAGATAAAGCTTTCTCCAAGCTGTTTGGCTAACTAAAGTTCCTGTCGAAAGCATTTCAGTCATGTAGCTGCTTAGGTATCAAGAAAAATACACACGCTGAATGGCACGTAGCAAAACTGCGTCTGGAATGAAGGATGTCTTGTGATGGTAATGTAAGGAGGGTCAACCTATCAACGGAACATCGAGCCGCTAGAAGACGACGAGGAAGATGGCCGCAACGCTCTCGGCAGGTATCCTTGCAACACGTCGGCGTGCTCGCGCAGCAGTCGTTGCTTGGCTGCCTCCACCACCTGGCGCCTGTAGTTTTCGTCCTGCTCCTGGCGCTCGCGCTCGCGGCGTTCGCGCTGCAGCTCGGCATACACCATCTCCTGCTTGAGCGCGCGGTGTCGGGCGATCTCCTCGACGAACTGTTCGCGCTGCTTCCGGCGGAAAGCTGCCAGCTCCATCTCGCGGCGCTCCTCGGAGCGGAACCTCTCCTTGAGCATGTCGTTGAAGGCCTCTTCGTCCGCGCGCTGGCGAGCAAGCAGCTCCTGCTTGAGCAGCAGCTGCATCTCGTTGCTGCGCATCATCTCCTCCTTGGCGAGCAGCTTGGCCGCGACCTTCTCCTCTTCCTGCGCGCGCTTCTTCTGCAGCAGCTCCTCCTCCCAGAGCTCGTCGCGCAGGCGCTCGATCTCGTCCTCCTCGCGCATTTTGGCCTGGATCTCGGCCTCCACGGCGCGGAACATGGCGTCTTCCTGCGCCTTCTTGACCTCCGAGGCTGCCTTGACGTCGGCCTCGCGCGCCTCCACGCGTCGTCGGTACTCTGCAATGGCTTCGTCCTCGCGCCGAGCAGCTTCGCTCCGCTGCTGCCTCAGTCTCTCGCGCTCCTGATGAGCTCGGTCGATCATCTCGCGGGTCTCCTCGCGAGACTTTTCTCTCCGCGCGAGCTCAGCGGCGTCCTCCTCTTCAACCTGCTGCATGAGCTGCTCGATCTTGAGCCGCTCCAAGTCCGCCTCCATCTGCGCTTCGCGGCGCAGCTCGTGCCGCTGCAGCATCTGCGACTGCAGCACTTGCTTGCCCTGCTCGGCCTCGACGCGCTTGCGCATCTCGTGGTTGTGCAGCTCGACCAGCGCGCGCTGGCGGTCGTACTCCATCTGCTGCTCGATGGCGGCCTCGCGTTGTCGATCCAGCGCCGCGAGCGTCTCGCGCTCGAGCTGCTGCGTGGCCCGCTCCTTGTTCATGTAGGCCGTCTTGAGGAACACCTCGAGCTCGCGCAGCTCCTCGCTGGCCTCGCAGATGCGCTGCACCTCTCGCTCCTGCTGCTCCTGCGTCTTCTTGCTCACCTCGAGCGCGTGGGCCAGCGCCTCGTTCTGCTGGCGCTCGCGAGCTGCGCGCTGCCGCTCGCTGGTCTTCTGGGCGTGGGCCTCCTCCAGCATGCGCTCGGCCGAGAGCTGCGCGGCCAGGTTGGTGCGGCGACGCGACGCCACATTGGCGTCCGACTGGTTCTGCAGCGCCTGCAACTGGTTGCCCTGCGCGAACTTGTGCAGCGCCGAGTGCTCCGTCTCCTGCCGCCGACGCTCGAGCTGAATCTTGTCGACATTGCGCGTCGTCATGCGCGTGCTCACCGGGTACGGGAACGCCATGCTACGAGAGGCGCGTGGGTTTCGGGAATGGTCAGCGACTTCCAACGCCTATTTCGACCTCAACGTGACTATTTCCATTCACCGACAGCCTACGCACATGCAGTCTCGCTACGCTGGAGCTGCTTGCTACCTGCTGCCCGCTACGGCGGGTTCGAGTGCTTGCACGGCTCACTGACCGAGCTGGACGTGGACTGACTCCGCCGTGTGCTCTTCCTGCGCGGACTGTGCTTCGGGGGCATCGACGCGCTCTGCTGGTAGTAGACGATCGCAGCTTCCGCGCGGTCCCTGTCTTTCATGGCCTCCTCCTCCTTGTTGTCGGCGAAGAAGCTCAGCGTGTACCCGATGAGCGTCAGCATGCAGCCGAGCTGCGCGAGCGCGCGCACTTGGTGCACCGCGATGTCTTTCTCTGCCAGAACGACGGAGGTTAGTTGAAGGACAAGACACACTCGCGGCGAGACGCACCATAGTCCCAGAGTTTTGTGTACACGTCGTCGAGCCGCATCGTCGAGCTGCAGTAGTTCTCCCCTAGCTTCAGAGCTACGCACTGCATCACAACCACCGGGGAATGAGCACGATGTGAATGAAGTACATTTACAGCAGACCCACCTGTGCAATGGTGAGATGCGGGGCCTCCGAGCTGTTGTACAGCACGGGCAAGTACACGAGCACACACATGGTGTAGAGCGCCACACATGACAGCTCGATGAGGAAGCCGCGCTTGACGGCCTGCAGCTCCCCCAGCTTGATGCGCGAGACGCTGCGCGGCCCGTACCGGTCGGTGATGAACACGCCCGCGTCCATCTCGGAGCGCTTGGCCAGGAAGATGCGGTAGTTCAGGTACGTCTGCCACATACGCTCAGTCAATCAGCCAGCTCCCCGTCACAAACCGCCATCACCCCGTACGTTGGTGAACATGGCCACCGTCTCGCAGAGCAAAAAGCCGAACGCCGCGTTGTTGTGCAGCGTCGGCGACGCACTGAACGACGCGAAGACCGGTAGGCCGAAGGCCCCCACGACGCCGAAGAGGCAGCCCACGTACGACAGCGAGCACACGAGCGTCGAGACATGTCCGTTCGCCAGGCTCTGCTGCAGCACGCGCTGCTTGTACTCGTGGTTGAAGCTCCACGTGAGCCCCAGCAACACGGCCACGATGTTGAGTCCGTAGAACAGGACGTACGAGCCGGGCGGGTCTAGACGTTAACAGTATTGAACATGAGCTTAGAGACGTGAGGTTGTCATTGACATGGTGGGCGACACGCGTACCGCGCCCGAGATCCGAGACGAACGGCCAGGCCAGGCCGCCCACGTAGACGCCGTTGGCTCTGCAGATTGCGAACGCGATGAGCACCGTCAGTAGCGCCGTGGCGGCCGTGGCCAGCGCGGCAAACGCCCGCAATCGGCTCATGCAGGTGTGCAGAGCGGAGAGATCCGCTATGCTACGCGCCCTGTAAGGATACGGTACCGTTTTATTGGTACACTTGCAATGGCTATACAAACGTCAAGTCACAAGTTGAAGTTGGTCCATACTCTGGAGATGCCCCAGCGGAGTGCTATCGGGTGCTAACAACGCGAGTGTTTGACTTCGTGAAGCATATTCTAGTGGTGTTCACTCGCAGTTATGACCTACACAGCTCCGACTTCACATCGATTCGACATCGAGTGTATCTAAGCTTACGACAAAATGGTTTAAGCTGCTGTCGCGGTTAACACTGCACATTGCTCGGCTCGCCCGTGCAGTTGCCAATGTTCGTGGCGTTCACGGCGATATTGGTGAACGACCAGTTGGACACGACGTTAGGATTCGCGAGGATATTGTACAGGTTCGTGGCCGTGCCGAAGAGGCCGTCGATCTTGATGTTGGTGATCTTCACCAAGCTGGAAGGGATGCCCGAGTAGCCGCCCTTGGTCTTGTTGTAGTCCGAGTGCATGACGATGGCATGCTTGACGTTGACGAGCTTGTTGTTGATGTACGTGATGTTGGTAACCAGCCCCTTCAAGCCAATGATCGTCTTGATTCGGAGGCCGTTGGCGCTGTTGACGATGGTGTTGTCCTTCACCAAGAGACCAGCAACGGTGCTGTTGATGTTCTCTTCAACACCTCCCAGAGAGCCGACGGAGATACCGTGCGAGCCACTGCAGTAGTTTTCGCTGAAGATCGTGTTGATGCTAGACTGCATAGCAAGGCAGTCGTCCTGGTTGTAGATGCGGTTGCCCGTGATGGTGATGTGGTTGTTCCGGCTCAAGTCGAAGCCGTCCGTGTTCTTGGCCGAGCCGTTACCAGCACGGGAGTCGATTGTGAGCCCGGAGATGGTCGTGTAGTTCGAGCTGAGAATGCTGAAAGTGCGGAACGGCATGTTCTTAATGGTGAAGCCCGAGAGCTTCGAGTTGGCCACGTTACTCAGGCGGAAGAACACTGGGCGTGTGATGTTCTGACGTTGGGGCCAGTACCACGAGCCTTGGCCGTCCAGCGTACCGGGGCCAGTGACTGAGAGGTTTTGCCCTTTAGCTTGATCAGCGGGCCGGCCCATTTCTAGTTGGCAGCAGCACGATCAAGTTAGAATTGGAACGAGGAATGCCATGAAATGGTGTGCAGCATGATTTACCTTTTGGCCGAAAGTCGTGGTTCCCTGGAACTTGATGCTGGTGCCGTCCGTGACGTTGGTCAGGTCGAGCATCACTCCAGCAGGAACGGAAAGCGAGTCGATGACGATGCTGCTGCAGTGCGTGACGTTGGTGCCCTCGACGTAAGTGCCAGTCAGCGTGCAAGTGTCATCCTGCTGCGCTTGGTCGGCCTGGTTGGCTTGGCTGGCGTCGTTCTGCTGCGCTTGGTCGGCCTGGTTGGTCTGACTGGCGTCGTTCTGCTGCGCTTGGTCTGCCTGGTTGGCCTGATTGGCGTTGTTCTGCTGCTCTTGGTCCGCTTGGTTGGTGTCGTCTTGGTCAGCCTGACTGGCGTCGTTCTGCTGCACTTGCTCTGCGTTGTAGGGGGACACCTCACCGACTTGACTCGCTTGAGACTGTAGGCTGACTTCAATCTGGGTGACCAGGTCAAGTCCGTTGGCGGCTGCAACGAAAAGGGCGAGCGCAGCGAAAGTAGACGTGAAGAGCTTCATGGCTGCTGGTGTCGCTTGAAATGGAGGACTCTGGTGAGCAGGAGAGTGCAAAATCACGAATGAGTTTCTAGGTGAACTTTACAGTGCGAAGTGACCTCGCCGCAGTCCGGTACAACATGCAATAGAGGCATATGGCGTGTACTACCCAGCAGATCATTAATTATTTCTCGGTGGTAGAAGTAGCAGACTGTATTAACGGCAAACGGTGTTATGTCGCTGTGGAGAGCCTGGAGCAGACAATCTGGACCAACGTTACTCGCCTGTGTTCCGCATGGTGCAGTGTTGCACATCAAATCGCGCTAAATTAGTGGCCAGAAAATCAAACGTACAGTAAATGTACACTGTAGTTGACCTTCGTAGCAGGACAATTCTTGAGGTTGTGCCCGTCACAAATCGACCACACGAAAGTTGTCTCGACGTGGTCTGAGAAAACGATAATTTTACAGACGAAAGTCAGATATGTACAAACTAGGCGTTTGTTACATAAACCATCATACTGTACTGCCTAAAGAGAGATTTTGCAGACCTTGTTGAAAGCGATGGCTTCAAACTAAGTGACGGTGTTCCTATGATTTTCTTCGACACTAATGCAGTGGTTGCATCGCTACTTTCACTTTTAAACATGATTTGCGCCGCTCTTACAGCTAGAAGCAACTCCAAAGCCCCTCCTTGCTCTTGTAATAGACCAACTCATACTCCCCGCGACACGCTACACATACGCAATGTCAACGATACTCGCCTAAGCGACAATAACCGGAAAAAAGTAGTGTACTCAACGAGAATAATTCTTGACAATAACCGGAAGAAAAAGTAGTGTACTCAACGACAATAATTCTTGCGCCACCATGAAATGGAGCGAGGGCTTCAACCTGGGGTTGAGGAATAAAATCGAGTCGTTTTCGAGCGAATTATGCGTCGCATACAAATCGACAGACGATCGAGTCATTTAGAAATGGACAGATAAAATAAAAATTAGAAATGAAATATCGTACCATTTCTATACCATGCCACACGAGTAAGCGATATCTTATACTGAAAGGTCATCATGGATTTTCAGAGGTAGACTGAGTTGAAGTAAGAGCTTATCCACCGCGTAGCATCAAACAGTAGCGCTATTCGCGCGCGAGGTCTATCAGCCTTCTGCACACAATACTTCCTGAACTCTTTCGTTAATCTGCACACAATAGCTACTACCCCAACGCGTCGCCCTGCAGCCGTCACCGCACTCCGAACGACTACCACCTAGGGGTCAAGGATACGGTACCATTTTAGTGGTACAGCCGCAATGACCATACAAACGTCAAGTCACAAGTTGAAGTTGGTCCAGAGGTTAACGCCCCGACCTATTTCGCGGGTATATTTTGATCCTGTCCCATAAACTAATTGGGGCGAAGCCCTATAATCACGCGACTCCGATTTAGTCTTTGATTACTCTCTTATTTACTCTCCTACTACAGTACTGCACATGTATTTACTTTTTACCAAGTGGATACATTAATTGCTGAAGTGGGTTAGGGTGATAATTTAGGGCGTGTTCGACTTGAACAGTCAAAATCAAAGAGAGTAGTACATAGCTATTTTGTCTCAACCGACTATGAGCACTCCTATCTGAACCAGCAATTTGAACAGTTTGTGTTTCACTTGAAAGCAGCTGGTGTAGGAAGTGGTTTGTATCCAATGAAATAAAAGCGAGGTTTACATTCTGTGACAAGCATTGCTCACAAACCAACATGGATGGAGACGACGAGGACGACTTGTGGCTAGTGCAGGCTCTTGCAGTTCTGCTGCATGCAAGCCAAGGAGGATCAGGGGCCCTGCGATTAGTGCCGATACCTCGTCTTCTTAACGGCGAGGGGAAGTAGTGCTGTGGCAGTCGCGTCTCCTCCTCGCGCGTCCATGATCGTCGTGGTTTCTTCGCGGCTGGTTCCATTCGGTCTTACTCGAAGATGGACAGTGGTCAATAGATAAAGGGTGTTCAAATGACTGGTTTTGAAAACACCCCCACCATGAATTTCAAAACCAGTCATTTGAGGGCAAAACAGTTGTTTTTGTGTTTGTGTGTTCGACTTGCATATTTATGGCAAAATGACTGCTTGGGCGGCAAACCAGCTCTTTACGCTTCGAAATAGCAATTTAAGCGTCAAGTCGAACACGCCCTTAGATTCGCGTGCACTGGGACCAAAAATGTGGACATTCTGATCATTACATGTATTACGGTTACCAAAATAGCACCTTCAACCCCATGTTGAAGCGACGTTTCAATCCAGCAAATTCCGGGTTTAATATCGCGAACCTAAGAAACGAGCTAAAATAGCGAATTTTGCTGATGTTCTGGCCGTTCTAGGGAGCGTTAGACTCTCATATGAGCCCTTAAAATGAAGCAAAACCTGTCAGAGTTTATCGTAAAAAATCTCTCCGAAAGATCGTAAAAGTCTCTCCGTAAGAAGCGTTGTGCGGGCTCACGGTGGTGGCATCATGACCGCAGTTGTGAAGAGTCGGCATAGCAGGAAGCGGCGTGCACCGCGGAGAAGATGCATCCGACCGCCACGACCCAGCCCAGCAGCTATTCGGCGAAGGGGACGCGCCTCCGCGCGGACGACTCGCTCTACACGCGTCCCAACACCTAGCCGTCGCCGGCCGCTGCGCCTCTGCGCGGATGACTCGCTCCACACGCGGAGCTGGCGCGTGTGTAAGAATGTGGAGAAGACGCGCTTCTCGTCACAGGGCTCCCGCTCCATCTCCTGCCGCCTCTGTCTCTCGCGCTCCGTCTGCGCGCTCTTCTCCTGCCCCACCTGACGGTGCAGCCCCTCGGCCGCGGAAAGTGCCGCATCGAGCGCCTCTTCCTCGCATGGGGGAGGAGATGATTAATGTGCCATGACTGCGAAGTCATGAACAAGATCGCAAAGCGAGTTTTTCCAGTATAAATGTGACGTGACTGATATGGTATAATGCAGATCCAGTCAGCTCATGTGGGGGTCGGTGTTTCAGGCCAAGAAGGCGTCCAAGCTGTAAATGCCACTGACTATGAAATTGCTTTCAAGGTTTGTATTTATTACTTCGAAGTATCTAGTACTTTGTTTTCAGTCTTAGCGAGAGAAGGTGATGACCGTTCTTGTGATTTATGCATGATTACAGCGCCGAGTTTTGGTTATATCTCCTGTTGGCCAACCTGATTGATATCTGCACCAAGTAGTACGTTTGAAAACCAAGCTTCATCTGTGTAAAGATTCTCACGCTTACATTCTGTTTGTTGTTGTTGTTGTTGTTTAGTATTCAGAACATTTACTTTCCCACACTCGCGAGCGTGCTAAGGGAGAGATGTGTGCTATCAGCGAAATCGGCTCAAGTGGCCTGTGATCCCCTTGACAAGCAGAAATCTGGGTCGCTATCGGTCCCATTGTATGGGCTGTGTAAGAAAGAAACACTTACAAAGTCGCTTGCTCAGAGACTGGTGACTGATTTCGGCGCCAAGTAACGGCTTCGTGTTCAGCTCTGCTGAGACGGATGGGATCGACAAGGACGACCGCGGTTCACGAGAGCTCACGTCGCTCAAGGTCCTATAATTTCACTCACTATGGTCTCCCCAGCATCAACCGGTACAGCTCAGACCTTTAGAAACGGTACACCAGAGCTGAAGGACATCTTCAGCGTAAAGACTTTAGATGTGTGCAGGTGGGACACCGTCGCCCACTGTGCAGAGACGGCTGCAGGGCGACATGTTGGGGTCGTTTGAATGAAAGCTGTTGTGTGCAAGCGAGCGAGGTCCCACCCAATTTTAGGGACTTGCTTTCAGTGGCCGAAACGAGGTCAAATGTATATTTTACTAAGTGATTATGTACACTTTAACGAGTGAGGTCGGCGACCCTTCACTTCCTGTTCTCTACCGTAGGTTTCCGGAAAAGTATATTTCTTTAAAGCGAACCGCAATAGCAACGTAGAAACATTAACTTAAAACGGGTTAGTACCGTGCCTTGCTGAAATAGTATGCGGAAGTAAATGACTTCAAAGGGAGAATTCTTTGAGACAGAGTAGTCTACGTTTGAGCATATTCACGAATATGAAGGGTCGTCCCATGCGAGTCTTGTAAACGGGTATACCATACAAACGCCAAGTGTAAAAAAATCAGCATGCGTTAAAAGCGCCCGGACTTCACAAAAACGTTTTAAAAATTCCTATAAGCCCTTCAAGTTGAAAAAAACACGCTTAAAAACTAAATTGCAGTGGTATACTCTCAGCTTATGCTGAGAAAATCTGTCAGCTAATTGGAAAGAAAATCCATAGCGGATTCGAGCGCCGAAGACGCCGAGCTCAGCAGCGGCGTCGCTGACCAGTACGCTGATCATTTTATCACGAACTTGCTGTCTTATCAGCAGTTGAAGGACCACATTAGAAATGTGGTTAGGTCGTGGGATAGGCTGCAATGTCTCATGGATACCCACAATCGATTCAATTTTGGCATTCTGTTGAGTGCATATTGCCAAAATTGGAGATGAAAACCAACCTCTCGCTGGAGAAACCACCCTCTCGCATGTTCGCAGGACGGTGAGACCAATCCAAAATCGAGACTTCGTCTTTTACTGAGCGCTTGTGACTCGAGGATGATCTGCGTGATCGGGCTGACAGCTCTGCGATGAACGTGAGCGACAGTGAGACAGATCTGTGTGCTACGACGACCTGGGGTTGATGAGTGACACAAGCGACTACGACGCGGAGATTAACTCCCCAACACAAATAGAGATGGTGATGATGTCTTAGACGATGGATCTACCGATTGCAGCCACGGCGACACGCTCGAGTACGAGCTGGTGTCTCAGCACCAGAACCTAGGGGGCCGCTCTAGTTGCGCTCCACTCGATCGAATCTAGCGACTACACATTCCAACACAACACAGGGGAACGGAAGCGCACCGTTCTTGTGTATGAGTGCATCACTCATCGATCGTGCCCCATGCGTGTTCGTGTTGTGGCAAATGACAACAAATTCCGTATCGAGGGCTCCTGTTCGCACGGTCATGGTACTGTTTCGACGTCTCACGAGCGGAAGGGGATGCTGTTACGCATGGTAGACGTGGTAGACGACAACTTAAAAGCTGGCGCAACGCCGTTTGGTTGTCTCTTTGTTCTAGAGGAAAAGTACGACGACAATCCCGAGATACTTCGTGAACTGCCTATGGATACACAGATCAAGAGTAGGGGGAATAACCTGCGCAACAAAGCCGAGAACGGATGGTTTGTGCGCACGTACGCGAAGCTTTATGAGTGGGCTCGTGACAAAACCCGATGTGTGGCTTCTGATTTTTTTGGCCTCGGCTCCGAGTCATACTGTGCTTGCACCGATCTGAGCACTTTCGTGCGTCATGACGCGAAATTCAGGAACGAGCTCATTGTACTGCGCTGTTTAGACCAGCAAGACAATATTCGTGGGCAGCTACAACTTTCATTCGGCGTGGTCGTCACTTCAAGGGCACTCTTTAAAAACGTCGTTTGCGCCCACAACTCTCAAGCAGAAGATGGCGTTCTAGCAACCACTGAGGGAACCAATCGTTTACATCATAGTGAGTCATTGACATTCTGCTTTGCTATCGATACGCGCGCTGAACGATGAACGATCTTTGTCTGCATAGTTTAGGCGGCTGGACTTTGGTAAGTGTGGGCTCTTACCAATCGCAGTTCGTCAAGGGTTCATACTCTAAGACGTACGAGCCGCGGACGTATCTCTTTGTTCGCAGTGAGAGTGCCTTCGCTTACGAAATGCAATTCTCGACTGTCCGTGCGTGCGCCCGCGAGTTTTTTTTACATCGACCCCACCGTGCGACTCACCAGCAAATATCATTTTGACTCAATCCGCCTGGCGTTCACGAGCTTGTGACCACTGACCACCACCATGAGCTGCTTTACCCACGTGAAGTCTAACTACCGGAAGAACCGCTATCGCCTAAGCAACAGTTCCTATCTTGAGGCAAGTATACTAGGGATAGTCAACGCTGCTGCAAGGCGATTTTTTTCTTGCAAGTTAATGATTTTTCACGGTCTCTGGTTGACCAGAAAAAATCTCGCTAACGGAACGAAAAACCGTTCAAGTCGCGCAGCAACAGCTCACTTTTTTTCGCGGGCAATGCCAGAAGGCTGACCGTGGAGAACGCGGTGCCGCTACCGTGAAGACTCGGCTACAGCCACAGTGAGTTAGCAAATGATCAGTACTGACTTGCATTGCGCAAACATTCAGCAACGATGTGCGCAGACGCCGTTCCGGGCGGTGCCGATGATGACAGAAAAATGTATCTGTTGTTGGGAGGGCTAAAAGGGGTTGTCAATGATCTCTGTTGTGATTGGCTTATAAAGGTTGCCCGCGGAGACAAGTGAAAATAAATGACTTGCTGCTGCAAGTATTGACTACACCTACTAGTCAATGTGGACCAAATGCACTTGACCCGATCACCTGAGCAGTTCCTCGCTTCGAGTCAGAGCGATGAACTAGATACACGAGCCTTGACCCTATCTGTGGCCACCCTGACCTCTCTCATGGAGACAGTGACGAAGGCCGTGGAGAAGGCCATCGGTGACGAGATGTCTGAGCATTATGGCCTCATCCTGGACGGATGAACGCCCGGAACAGAACCCTACCTGGCTGTTTACGGATGCTATGTAACGGAACCTGGGACACAGTACCCGCTTCTATCACGTGCGCCAGTGACGGACGACCAGCTAAATACCGAGGGGCATATGACGGCGATCAAGTTGTTTCTACCAGTTGTTTTTTTCTTGGTCGGTGACAACTGTGCTCTCAATAAGCGGCCCGCCAATCGGATCAGCGTGCCGCTTCGTTTGTGCAAGTTACCGACTGAACTTGGCTGTGTGGGAGTGCCTGGCGCCAGGCGACTTGCTGGAAGAGGTGCAAAACCTGGCGCGGAAGCTGAGGACACTGAGGCAAGCGACTAAGTTGTGGTTCGTGCTATTTCCCGGTTTATGCATCTGGAATAAATTTTGTGACTAAATTGTGATTATATGTCGTTTCCGAAAATAGTGCCAAGACCCCATCGATTGCTGTGCTGCGACAGGACATGCGTTGATCGTCCACGTTTTCGATGCTTGTTTAAATGAATGTTTTAATAATTTTAAGTCACAACAATGTATTAGGTCGTGTTTATTGAGCAGATAATACGCATTCTCTTCGACATAATACGCGTTATGATCAATTAGCACGTCTGCTTCTAATATGCATTATCCTCTATAGTTCGCCTTTTTTTAGAATGACTTTCTCTGAAGAATCCGTATAATGATTATAGACTGAAGGACCGCGGGCCACGACTCGGGGCATTCAGAAAAGCGCCTCGAGCGCGGGGGGGGCGGTCTTCCGATGAAGTTCGTGCGGAATCTGGATATGAAAAAGTACCTCTTTGAGCTAGATCTATCTACCAAGGATGAAGGGGTGGCACGAAAAAGCCTGAAGAAGAAAACATGGAAGAGCATCGACAATGTGATGGCTCGCTTCGATTGTGAAATGCAGGGTTGGATTATGCATTCTTGTACTGCTAGTTCGAGCTGGCATGCTAACAATCTGTTAAACACTCAGTCCACCTACCGCGTGCGGCAACGATCTGGATTCGCGCATGTGAACGTGTGCGCACTTCTGGCTGGGGATTTAGCTGCAACGGGAGCAGGAGGAAACTCGATCACGGACTTTGCTACAGCAGACCTGGAACACGTGGTGGAGGCTTCGTCAAGTTCAGCACCAGCAGCTCGAAGCCGGTGATGTTGAACACGACAAGGCAGAAGTCGAGCTCCCTCCAAGCCATCTACAGCGTTCCAAGAAAGCTAAACGGCTAAGAGACTGAAGCGCAAAAGCCAAATCATCGACCACAGCTGAGTCCGCCTCTAACGATCGAGCAACTGATGCTTTTATAGCGGTGTGCAAGACAAGCGAGGAATTCTTCAAGAAACTTATCAAACAAATGGATGCTGCTGCCGACGCCAACAACGTATCGCCTAACTGATCTGATTTTGGTTAAATGCGCAGTATTTGAGTGTCGCACGCGGGATGACGACAGTTACTGCCTCGCTACGCATAACCATAATCACACATGAATTAAATGGTGATATCTTCCTGGTAGTGCAACGGGTACGTTGTACGGACAGCCCTTAGGGGATTAATTCAAATATGTGGACCACAAAGACGTAACTTAGGGGATCAATATAATTTTCAAGATTAATCTCTTATAAATACACGTCTTGATATCTAATTGTACATGTTATGTGGTGTCAAGGCCACGCAGATATAAGATAGAGGAGTCCGGAGTGGGTGTAAATACGAAAAGCACGAACGCAGTGCGCCTGCGTTTTTGGGGTGCTGCGTTGAGATTGCTGACTACAGTAAAATTAACAACGCTCACTGCTATACCGCGTGCCTGCGATAGCCGACCTGGTTACCCGTACTAAATGACCACTTATAGATGGTTGCGAGTAGTTGTGGTCAGTACGGTGAATCTAGCCGACGGCGTAGTTGTGAACATTACGGTGTCTATTTTGTACGGTCGTACGGTCGTAGTAGCACGTGGCGTAGATGATATGGTTACGCGTTGCACTGGGGTGAGTCTAGCTGCTTACACGCTCTCGGCGTCAAATTCCTTACCCTTACCTTCACCGTCACCCTCACCTTTACCCTCATTTTCGTCTTCTTCGTCGTCTCCCTCTTCGTCGCCTCCCTCTTCATTATCCCCCCAACAATACTGGGTGGCTCTAGCTGGTTACGCGTTGTGAACAGCACAGGAATGAGTCTTGGTTACGCGTTGTTGGGACTGGGGTGAGTCTAGCTGTTTCGGCACCTGTGGCGAAGTCGGTGACAACTTTTTGCCGCCCAGGTGTATAGTGCTCACGTGCTACCCTCGTTGGGACCTGTTCCCCCTCTAAAAATAGAATACCTTCCAGGAGGAGAACAGGCGGGTATACCTCCAAACGAGAAACCTCGTTCGGAGTGGCGTGTGTACCTTGCGCAATCCCCTTCTCGGGCCGTTTATCTTCGGCGGACCGGATTCCACCAAGTGAGTTGTTAATATGGGTATAGAAAATATAAGAGTACTGAGCGCGGACGTATACCTCCGAACGACGCTCGTACAGTTAGTGAGAAGTAGTGATCTACTAACCAGATCCACTCCCAGAGTCAAGATAACCAATCTCAAAATATACAGAATACAATACACACAACTACCCGTCACTTATTCTTTTGGACCCTCGGACGGTGGGTCAACACTCCAGTCAAATAGGGTTCTCCGCTTGGAAGGCACTGGTCAACCTCCAAACGAACCCTTACCAATATTCTTCTCTTCGACTCACGCACCACCTCCGTTTGGAGGAAAATAGACAGACCTAATCCACAGTCCTATCACACAGTAATCTATCAATAATTCCAGGGGCCGATCACTAACAAACCTCCCAGACTGCAGTTAATAAGGAATGTGTAATGGGCTTACTTAGCCCAATACTTTAGCTTACACGTGAGCGCACGTGTATGAGGAAGCGTAAGGTGTATTTAACTTAGATTAAGTATACTTGTATCCACAAGTATAATTAGATCTAAATAAAGGTACAAATAGTAGCTTTTGGGGTAAAATGAGAACTGAATTGAATGTTAACTGTGGCTTTCCTCCTAAAACTGATATCTATAAAGAGAGGTTCTGCCAACGAGTGGTTGGCAGAAACTCTGACCTAATGCTTGAGTATTACTGGCAGAAAGACCCTGCTTTCTGACCAATAGGACTGCTTCCTAATATGAATGGTGACCACACTGCAATGTGGCCCACCTGAATGTATCCACTTAGTGCGTGTTGCACTAAGGTGAGGTTAGCCGAATGTGTAGCCCCGCTACACCATCCCCCCGTTAGGACTTGATGTGCCGGTCTCGACACATCAATCCAAAGTCTTCTTCGGAGAGAACTTCGTGCTCATTTCGAAATGAGCACGCCAACGACGCAGACTTCCGACGAGCTTGCTGCACCTGCAGCAAGCAACGCGGTCGTCGCTAACACAGCGACGACTGCCACATCTTCAGCCTCTTCGGCGTCCGTCGTCACTTCCACGGTGACGACGTCAAGCTCCCCCAAGCGTTCCATCTCGGTTGGGGAGTACCACGAGAGGGCGCGGAGCAAGCCGACCTATGCCAACGAGACCCTCTTTGATGGCATGGAGGATCTCGACATGGAGGAGGGCGAGGAGGAGCAAGACTCCTCGTCTTCAGGGCGCAATGAAGCAAGCGTGGGGACGCGTCGTCCCCGCGAGGACGACTCGGACGCTTCGAGCTCAAAGCGCTCGCGCAGCGACAGCGATAGGCTGCTCGCTGATGCCGGGGCTCTGTCTACTCCGCGGGGTGGAGGCGACGACGACTCCACTCCGTCTGCGGCTGTGACGTCGCGCACTAAGCCGGTGCGCGACCCGTGGATGCCGTCTCCGAGCGAGATCCAATCTCGCTACGGCAGTACCACGCCGGCCAGCCCGTACGCGTTGTACTCCTGCAGCGCCATCGTTGATGACGATGTCACCAAGGAGCTCGACTTTGATCCGGCGACGGATCAAAGACGTGATTATTACATCGGGCTCTTCCACGAGCTCCGATTCTACGGGAACAAGAAGCATTCCCGTAAGAGTAAGGTGACAGAGTGGGAGGCACTCTGTCAAAGCTGGGGGATGTTCGTCGAGAACTTCAACAAAAATCCCTCAGGCTATCGCGAGCGGGTCCGCTCTGCGGGTGAGCGCTATGAGCGCTACTCGAAGCGGCCCAAGATCTTGCGGCTGCACTATGGTGCAGTCGAGGCGGGGATTCCGTGCGCAGTGCCGTCTGGCGTTGCGTGCGAGCGCTGCCAAGCTGGGGCAGTGCGGCTGTCCGAACGGGACCTTAACGGGTACACTGGTATTAGTGTGCCTGTGGAGTTGAAGACACTGCGTGAGATGTTAATCACGCAGTTGTCGTCTGAGAGTGCTGAGGGTGAGCGCAACACTCAGCCGAGGGCTGTAGGCGACTACAGCTCTCGCTCAAGTTTTACGCCCTTCGGCGGAGCTGCTGGTGGCGGGATTCGTACTCCGTCACCATTTCCGGAACGTCGCTCATCAGGACGTTCCGCGGCTCTCACGTATCGTGGTCAGGAGAGTATCCTAACCAACGAATACGAAAATGAACCGGACCTTGGGTCCGGATCTGATGATCAACGATTCGCTGGACAATCCAGCGAGTTTCCCCGCGTGCATCTCGCAACGGGGGCGGCGGCGGCGGGAAGACGCCACGGACCGTCGCCGGCCGAGGTCTGGGATCGTTTGGAGGCGATGGACCGCATCCAGACGGCTGAGCTCGCCGAGATACGGCAGGAGCTGAAGCTCTTGAAGGCCCGAATCGGTCAGGCCGGGCAGACCGCTTCGAATATCCAGGTCGACCTAGGGTCGATCGTTGCGCGTTTGGGTCAACGTGTCTACGCGCTCGAGACGAGGGTCGCGCCGAGTCACCGGGAGTAGGTGACTCGTGTAGCGAGTAAGGCTTCAGCCGCCCAACGTAAAAGGTTGGGTGGAGGCGCATGCTGGACGGTATGTCTAGCGTGTACGCGTTGCCATGCTTCACCAACACGGTGAATGGCCCGGTGAAGCGCGGGGCAAGCTTGCTTGCTCCGAAGTAGGAAACTGCATGTTTAGCTAGGTTCTGTGTAGCTAACAGAACTAATGAACCCACTTTGAATTCATTTGTGTTTCCTCTGCCATTGTTGTCAGCATTCAACTTCTGTCGATCGACAGAAGCTGCAATAGCATCTTGCACAAACCGTATTACGGCTTGGCGGCGCTGGACAAAGTCCATTGCCTTCGAGTTGAACTCCTTGTTCAACCCGTTGTTCTTGTTCACTACAGGCCCGGCCTGTGTGTGGTTGTTGTTGTTGAGAGTGTCTACGCCCGGCGTAGACATTGCGCTCTCGTCGATTGGACTACGCGCAGTCCGTGCGCGTGTCGACACAGCTGATATGTTGCTCGTATCAGCGTGTTCATTCGGTTTGGTTAAAACCGGATACCCTCCCCCTCTTAAAGAAGGAGATACCGCACCGAGTACGCTCGGTACGCGTGGATGCCTCATGGCGTTCACGTAAAACGGTGTGTGTCCTGTCGAGACATGCACCGAGTTGTTGATGGAAAACTCTGCCATCGGCAAGCAGTCGCTCCAGTATTGGAACGAGTGAGCGTAGCTCTTCAGAGCGTCAACCAAGACCCGGTTGACGCGCTCAGTTTGTCCGTCGGTCTGCGGATGATCCGCAGTCGACATGGACAGCTGCGTGCCAAGAAGTTCAAACACTTCTTGCCAGAAACGCGCTGTGAAGCGCGGATCACGGTCAGACACGATGTCGATCGGCATGCCATGGTGTCTAAACACCATGTCAACAAACAGACGTGCCGTCTGCTTGGCTGTTACTGCAGCAAGATGTACCATCTTGCTGAATCGGTCAACAAAGACCACAATACCAGTCCTCCGCTTGTTGTCAGGCGGAAGACCAAACACAAAGTCCATTGAGATGGACTGCCAACACTCCGACGGAGTCGGTAGTGACTGAAGTGGAGCCTGCGAGAAGGGTGCAGGCTTCACGCGCTGGCAAACCTCGCAAGCACGAACGTACTTGCGTACCCACTTGTACTGGTGACTCCAATAGAAGTCACGCGTGAGAAGCAAGTATGTCTTCTCACGACCCTGATGTCCCGACGTAGGGGCATCGTGATACTCGTAAGTGATCCTGAGCTTCAGCTCATGATCGTCCGGCACGACAATGCGATCATCGTTGTCGTCGACTGCGCTGTAAAGCAGCAGACCATTGTGTACACGATAGCGGTGTACACGTGCAGGGAGATGTTTCGCCAGCTTCTGTCGAGACTTGTCAGAAGGCGCAGCGAAGTAATCCAACAACTGCTTCGCATCCGCATCCTTCGTGCATGCGGACCGCACGTCGTCTAACAAAGACGACGAGGGAGTAGACGTACGTGCGACGCCAATTGCATTGGCGTCGGCCTTGTGCACCGCATAATCAGGTCGACGCGACAACGCGTCGGCCACAACATTTAACCTTCCAGGTTTGTACTCAACCTGGAAGTTATACTCCGCAAAGAATGAGAGCCATCTCGCCATTCTTTGTGAGATGTGCGGCGACTTGATCGCCGTACGCAATGATGCGTGGTCGGTGTAGACCACAAATGGTCTACTCCCAAGTAGATACACTCGAAACTTCGCGAGTGCATACTTCATGGCAAGGAGTTCCTTGTCATGTACCGGGTAGTTGCGCTCAGCTGGCTTCAGCTGACGCTACTGAAAGTAGACCACGCGATCACGCCCCTCGTGATCGTGTTGCATTAGAGCGCATCCGATTGCGAAATCGGACGCGTCACACACGACGTGGAATGGGCGATCTTGGTCGGCCACCGCCAAGATCGGCGCCTCAGTCAAGCCCTGCTTGACTGCATCAAAGGCCTGCTGACAATCAGCAGTCCAAACCCATGCAGCGTCCTTCTTTAGGAGCTGCGACAGCGGGCGAATCTTGCCCGCGCAGTTGCTCACGTACTTGCATAAGTACGTAGCGAGTCCAAGGAACTGCCTCAGTTCCTTGACATTGGAAGGCGTAGGCCATTCAATGATCACTCTGACCTTTCCCGGGTCAGGGCGTACGCCGTTCTTCCCTACGAGACACCCAAGGACGGGTATCTCGCTAGCCCCGAAGATACACTTCTTCAGGTTCGCGTAGAGCTTGTGTTTGCGCATGAGCGCAAACAACCTGCGGAGATGTTCCTTGTGCATCTCCACTTCCGACTTCCCGTCCACAGCCCGGCTGTGGATGAACACGTCGTCGAAATAGCTCGGTGCGAAGTCGCGCACCGAGCGCAACAAGTGCGTGACGCACCTGTTGAACGTTGCGGGGCATTATTTAGTCCCTGCGGCATTACAAGCCACTTCCAGAGCATACCGCTCGGAGTGCTCACCGCCGTGAGAGGTATATCGCTCTCACGCATGAGGATCTGATAGAATCCGTCTCTCAGATCCAGAGCACTAAAGATAGTGCTCAAAGCCATCGAATCGATGATCACATCTTTTAGCGGTATCGGCGTCTGCGCCGGTACCGTTGCGTCGTTCAGCTTGTTATAAGCATGAACGATGCGCCACCCGCCCTGTGCCTTCTTGACACAGAACGTAGGCGCGCTGTGCGGGGACTTCGATTCCCGCACTTGCCCAGCCTTGCGACGACTTTCGAAGAAGTCGTCGATCGCCTTCACTTGCTCCCGCGGCAGTGGCCACTGCCGCGTCACGCAATACTTCGTTCCCGGCACGAGACCAATCTCGTGCTGAACACCCTTGTCCTGCGGCAACTCCGCAGGGGTATCGTCCGGGAGTACGTCTCTGTACTCACGCAAGACCTCGTAGAAGGGGCTCGACTTCAGCGAGTCCCAGCTCTGCTCGTCGAAGCGTTCCTTCTTCGACTTGGCGCTGAGTGCGTCGACGCCCTCAGCGACGAGCTGTTTCAACTCTTCCGCTTCACACTTCATCCTCTCGACATCCGAGAGGATGCAAATCTGCTCGATGCGTCCATCGTGCAGGTCGCGGGCGAAGCGCCTCCAGCTCGTGACTGGAAGCGAAGTCAACTCCGACGCTAGCGTCGGAGGGTTCTCCAACTTCATCTTCTTATACTGGAGACCAGTATTCGTGCGCGTCAAGACACTCAGTGTCTCGACGGTCGTCTCCAGTTCCTGTGTCTGCCCGGCAGACACTGCGAGTAGCTCCTAGGTCCCTGACCGAGACTTGCGCAGCTTTGCTCGCTTGCGCCGTTCGCTTCTTGTGCGGAACCCAGTTCCGCGCGTCTTGTTTTGTCCGGGCCCGGCCGCGGACAGATCTTCCTTGTGATCGCCGGCGGGTTCAACCCGCGGGCGCACGCAATCAAGCCCGGCTTGATCGCGTACCGCTTCGTCGTGCAGCCCGGCTGCACGCGAGCACGCAAGCATTTCCGGTGCGGGACGTTTGCAACCGTCCGCACTGCCTGCAGCGTCGGCTCCCAGAGCCGGTGCGCTTTCTTTACCTCGACGCCTGATGGCGGAGCGTCTTTCGACGTTTGGGCCAATCGCATCAGCTCCCTGAGCTGACGCGCCCGAGTCACTGTCCTTATTAGTGACTGGCTCCTCTTGTTGAACTTGTGTGTCGACACTAATAGTCGACACGACCGCGTCACTCTTGACGCTTCGAGAACCTCTCGAATCCGATCGAATCTGAGTCTTCTGATTCGACTCACATTTTCTCCCGACGACTCTCTCAGTCGTCGGAGTCCGCGTGGGGTGACCGGAGACAGCAGCGCGCCGCTACTCCCGAAGTGCACGATCGTGCGCTTCGTCCAGTCGATCACCGGATCATGCCGTGCAAGCCACGGCATGCCCAACACCATGTCGAACTTATCGTCTAAGTCAAGTACGATAAGCTCGTCCACGAACTTCTTCTCTCGATACGAGAAGCGTACGCGTACGACACGCTTCTCGGTTCTAACAACGACACCCGTTGCTAGTCTTACTTCCAATAGACTTCGAGGCATTACTACCTCCTCGAAGTCAAGCCTCGCTAGGCTCTGCAGTCGAACAAAGTTGTTCGACGCACCACAATCCACCAACGCACGAAGAGACTTCTCTCTCTTCGAGTTAACCTTCAGGATGACAAGGTTCGGCCTGTCATCCCGCTTCTTACAGTGAGAGTGACTCTCACTGGGGGCAGCAGTCTTCAATACGGCGTGTCCGATATCGACACGCTCGACTGCATCACCAGCAGGGCGCCCCGCGCTTGCTGGTTGTTCTAGTTTTTTTATTGCCCGTGGCGATACCCGGTATCGTCACGCCGGCCCTTGGCCGCCTGCACAGGTGCTGTGCATTCACGGGCGTAGTGGCCGTTGTTTCCACACCGGAAACAGCGGACATTCGTTGGTCCACGACGCTGCTGAGACCCAGCAGCCGTCGCACTCGAGAGGTCCATTGGTTCGGGACCTCCCGTCGGCTTCACCGTCGGTCGCGGCATCGGCCGCGGGACGTTCACATGGAGTTTAGCCTGTCGCAGGCTAAACTCTTCTTGCATGGCAAGTGTAATCGCAGACTCGAGAGTACTTGGGTACTCTCGGAAGAGATAGGTCTTCACAGGCCCATCTTTCAGGCCCTTCATGAACGTGACGACCTTTGTCGCCTCGTCTATCGGGTTGGTCACGATGTTCAAGACCAAGTAACGCGCCCTTTGAGCGTAAGCATGCACGTCATGCTTGCCCTGTTGCAGGTCGAGGAACTCAACCCTCGATCTGAACTCAGTCTGCGGGGGCTCAAATGCTTGTCTGAGCTCCTCCTTGAACACCTCGTACGTGCTAAAGCACGTAGGGTCAGTGAGTCGGCGTCCGTACGCCCAACCCCTTGCTCGCCCGCCAAGGCATGACATGGCGAACGCAACCTTCGACAACGGGTCGACGATACGTCGAGCCGTAATGGCAGTGTCAATTTCGACTAGCCATCGGAGGAGAGGCTCGCCCTCTCTTCCTACGTAGCTGTTCACGTGGAGTTTCAACGACTCCACGCGCGGTGTGGACGGAGTCGACACCGTAGCGCGAGCAGCGGTCTCGCGCTGTTCCTTCATGATGAAGCCTAGAGCAACACCGTGTTGCTCTGTCGGCGATAGCGTGCGTAGCATCGTCGCTACGGCCGCTTCTCCAATGACCGTCGACAGTCGTTGGAGCGCCTCCCACTCTGGATCCGCCAGATGGAGACAGTCTTCGCGTGCAACATGCGTTGCACTCGTGTTTGGGTTACCAGTGGACATACTCGCGTCCACAGGCAGGTCCTCAGCCCCCGTATCGAATTTCATACGATACGTAACTAGTCGGTCGTTCGACGGACTACAAAGTGCTACCAGGTGTAATGGGCTTACTTAGCCCAATACTTTAGCTTACACGTGAGCGCACGTGTATGAGGAAGCGTAAGGTGTATTTAACTTAGATTAAGTATACTTGTATCCACAAGTATAATTAGATCTAAATAAAGGTACAAATAGTAGCTTTTGCGGTAAAATGAGAACTGAATTGAATGTTAACTGTGGCTTTCCTCCTAGAACTGATATCTATAAAGAGAGGTTCTGCCAACGAGTGGTTGGCAGAAACTCTGACCTAATGCTTGAGTATTACTGGCAGAAAGACCCTGCTTTCTGACCAATAGGACTGCTTCCTAATATGAATGGTGACCACACTGCAATGTGGCCCACCTGAATGTATCCACTTAGTGCGTGTTGCACTAAGGTGAGGTTAGCCGAATGTGTAGCCCCGCTACAGAATGGATAAAGCTTCTCTGCGAAAGAGTGTACTTCCCAACTAATCATAAGGAATAGTAACGGTTCACTCCCGGTGTGCGAGCCCGGGTCCCCGTCCTAACTGTGACTTGACCTTTTTGGGTGAGAATCCCCACACGTCCCCTGGCACGGTCGGTGTGTCTGGATATCGACGATCGGGCAGTCAGACCTCCGGGGGCGGTCCCTAAAAAACGCGGTAGGCTGCTGTCCTCTGGTCCCAGGCGATATTCGCCTCGCTCCCGTGCTCGGAATTACGATGCACTTGCGGGTCTTGAGGCAAAACGGATTCTGTTATTATGGTTATCTTGGTTTCTCTCTCTCTCTTTTTTATCTTGGCTAGAAGATCTCTGCTGGAGGTCTCATGCGTTCTGGGCGTCGATTTTCGACACACACTCTTCTTTTATCTTGACCTTTGTATGGGGCGCGTCCCAGCTTCAACCTTGTCGCGCGTAATCGTCCAACACGTCGGATCCGCATCCTCGCACTTGGGTGTGACATAGTGGGTGACCGTGGTACTTTTGTACCACTCTTCGCTCCGGACATATCTTGAGATCTGACTTGACTTGGACTTTGTATGGTGACTCATCTTGGAGCATCCCCCTCTTCGTGACTTCACTCTGTGACTTCCTCCTCTGGGACGTCACGTCATAGCTGACTCTTGGACTTCTTTCCTCTTAGACATATTCCTTCTCTTGGACTTCTTGATTCTTGACTTCTGGACTCTTGACTTCTGGACTCTTGACTTCCGGACTCTTACTTCTCTTGGACTTCCGGACTCACGTCGTAGTTGACTCTTAGACTTCTTGATGGCTCGACTCCTGGACTTTATCATTCTCGACTCTGGGATTCTCGCTTGCAACTTGACTCTGGGACTCTTGATCACCGGTCGTTTGGGGTTCGCTTGTATCCTGGGTGTCACTTCTGCATGCATGGGCTCCCAGATACGAATGCGCAGGGCTCGACTCTGGGATTCTCGCTTGCAACTTGACTCTGGGACTCTTGATCACCGGTCGTTTGGGGTTCGCTTGTATCCTGGGTCTCACATGGGCTCCCAGATCCGAATGCGCAGGGCTTGACAATTTTGGTGCAGTCACTTCGTGTCAACCGTCCCTCTGATCCCAGTCTCTCATAGAGGAACCGATCGCCGAGATGATTGACTGTGATAAGATCACACGAACGACTGACCTTCCAAACGGAGGGTCCTACTCAAGCTCTCCAACGAGTTCGCCCGGGCAGGCCAATAGCAAACACATCGTCGAGACGAACTCGTACACTGCTGAGCGGTACCGCGACGACGTGAAGGCTCTCATCCAAGAGCAGGATGCGAACACGCAGCGACTCCAGGAGGAGAATTCCAGGCTACAACAGCAGCTTGACGACTCCCTTGCACGCCAGCGCGTCCAAGATCAAAGCCCGCGGTTTGAGGTAGCAGACTTGATGAATTTCCTGGGTAATCACGCACCGTTGGCTTGCAACTGGACTCGACTCCGTGACCTCCTGACGCATTTTCAGGATCATACTCCCGTCCCTAGCACTGGGCAGACCGTCATCGCGACGACGGCAGGTGATGATCCGTTGTCGCAGTCTGGGCTGTTCACAGGTATGGATCGTCCGGATGATCGCTCCAACGACACCAGTCAGCAAGAAAAAAGTCCGGGAGCAGCATATACTCTTCTCTCCAAGGGAGCTCTGTCTCAGCAGCAGTCCCAGCGTCCTTCATCTTCTGGCGACTCCAACGGGTACTCCAAACGGAGTTCGCATAGAGCTCCCCCAAAACTGCAGCTTCGTCCCGTGACAAAGGTGCAAGACACTGCCGGTTGTCGCTCAGATGCGAGACCCCAAGTGTGGCCCGTTGAAAAAGCTCGTGGGTCCCTGCCTGCTCCCGTCACTTGGAAGGATCTTCGGCTGGACATTCAACATTTGATGCTCATGGGGGTATACTTCCAGGGCGCTTTGGACTGGCTCGGAGAGGATCGTCCGGTGCACACTTGCTTGTATCGTGACGATCTCGTGGAGATGCTCGTCCGGATGATGTTTTGGAACAAGTTGAATGACACCTACTGACCCAAGTACGTCCCGGAGAGATATTACCTCGCAGCGGGAACTCGTCTGGATGATTGGGTCCAGCAAGGAATCCAGCCACCATTCTGGGGTGAACTCGTGCCGTCTGCAGTCCTCGACGCGAAAGTCCTTCTGGAGGAGTCGGGGTCAGAGCAAGACGACGCGTCTGAGGAGTCCGCATGGAGTGACGCCGGGAAGGAGGATTCTGAAGACGACGCTGACAACATGGAAGTTTCCATTTCTGCTGAAAGCTCGTCCTACCGACGCAAGCGTTCAAGCTCTCCCGTATCCGTCCCAGATCAACCTCCGGCAAAGCGGTCGCGTCGAGATACGCGTCACAGCAGCCGTTCACCGCTCGCCCAAAAGGAATACTCCAAACTGACGGCGGACGAAAAGACTGTGGATGAGATTCCCGGAGATGGTGTGATTTCTTGGCGGTGTCATGGGGTGAGGGTCAAACACTCCGATCCCAGTTCCATGAAAGAGTCGCAAACGCCTGGTTTCCTAGCCTACACACCCCATCGTCGCGACCTGGGCCTCCTCAAGACGCGATTCAATCCGGATGCGTTCCACGCGTTCCTGATGGCTGATCTACCCTGGCAAAAGATGTACACAGATCGGGTCAAGGAACTCTACTTCCACCGTTTGAGCGACCTTTCCGAAGTCGAGACTGCTTTCCTGGAGGAGATGGATATCTTCATGCAGGGGAATAGCCGAGCGTTCTGGACTGCTCTCCATTGGGTCATCTTCCTCCAGGGGAATCCGGGTTCAATTGCTGCCAAGATCTACGCTCGCCGTCGCAAGGGTCAGGAATCTGTCAGTAGACGCATGACCACACTGATCAAACGATACTTGAAGAAGGGTGTCCGGGCGAGTTTGCTCCAAGAGCCGGGGGTCTGGAAATTCCCAGCGAAGGTCTGCTACTGGATCCTGGAGGACCCTTCAGCGTCCCTGACGCATTCGCTTCCAGAGCAGCTCGCCCTCCTGGATATCGGGGAACCTGCGCGGGTGCAGTGGGCTCATTGTATATCGGAGGAGAAACGTATTGCTCACCTCCCTGCGGACATCCGCGACAAGTTGATTCCGGCCGGTCAACGTGATCTCATCTCCAACGCGTTCTGAGTCGATCCAAGCGCCATCCTCCGGACGTAGTGTCGTAACTCATTTTCTTTACATCTCCCGGAGCGATCTGTTCCGCGCAGTCGTAATTATTTAATCGTCTGGAATATCAATTACTTTCTTTTCACCGTGGCGTCCTCGTCTTCTCATACTCACTTTCACTTTCACTCTCTCTTCATCTTTCTCGTTCAAAGCAGTTGCACTCCATTCACACATCCTCGATTCAAGTCCAGCGGGTTCAACATGAACAACTCCGCTACATTCGTGGATGATCGTCTCCTGCCTGCATAGACTGGAAACGAGCTTTGGCCTTGGCGCTCTGATTGAACTCATAGAGTAGTGCGCCACAATTGAGTTGAGAGACAGGTAGCCACTCAGGATCGTCGTAATTCTTCCACTTGATCAAATATTCCTTACTGCGCTTGGACGTCCGTGTTCGTTTGGACCACCTCAGGCAGGGGCGGAGCTAGACCAAAATTCTAAGGGGGGCCGGGGGTGGGTCAAAATTAGGGGTGTAAGTTCCAAGTAGGGACTCAAAAATAGGGGAGTGAGTCAGCGTCTACGAAGCCCAAAATAGGGGGGGTAATCTGGAATTCGCCAAACGTTTAGGGGGGGCGGTGCCCCCCTCAATAGGCCTAGATCCGCCCCTGACCTCAGGTCGAGAATCTTTTCCACTTCGTATTCGTCTCTCCCAGAGTCGGGTTCCCAACTGTCTTCCGGGAGAAGTGCGGTGTGGCGAGGCGGGTGTACGCCTTTTGACCGCCCAGGTGTATAGTGCTGTGCTCCAGACTCTGGAAGGTGCTTCCGGTCAGGAAGTCCTCCACTGGGAACGCCTGAACGTAAACGCCCACGTAGCGTGTGCTCCTTGTGGTAACCCCTCTAGGTTCGTTTGTCTTCGAACCGGGAGATACACCGCGGAGGTAGGTTGTTCTGTATACCAATATCGGTCTTTGGAGAAGAGCGTAGCGTCACTAACTTAGACGTAGCTCCAACAACCAAGATAACCAAAATCAATACAGAGTTATACACACAAATATACAACCGTTCTTATTCTTAGACCCTTGAACGGTGGATCGTACACCAGTCAACGTAGCTGCACGTCCAGGACACTGGTCAGTCCCGGTCAGCTTCTACAAACGCGCACCACCCCAGAAGTACTGGGGATAGTCCAATACAGTCTCACTACCTATCACACAAGATGTCCTTCGATCACGATCCTGAATGGGACTTTCTTCCACTCTTTCCAGGATGTATATGGGATATGAAATGTAGGATCGCCTAAGCGCACACTACAACTAGGATATGAAATAGGGCAGGTTTACCACGGGCTCCACACCCGCTACTCACCCTAATTTGGACTTGGAGTATTGGGGGGGGGGGTGGAGTCCACACCTCTGGATGTCCTTCCTCAGAGGGCCTTTCGCATTCAGCACTTGATCGGGGCCGCCGGTATTTGTCCGGCCGAAGCTGTCCGAGCGCTTGCGGGGTACACGGAATATTGAACTCTGTTTGGTTTTATCTTTTGTGGCTATCTTCCTGCAATAGACACACATTCAGCTCTTGACTCACTTTCAGTATACCTTGAGGGGGGCGTCATCATCTTAGGCATCCTTGATCTCATCGTGATGTCGTGGGTACAGGCGTATGACTTCAAGGTTCCACGGAATCTTCCTGGAACCTGGTTGGTCGTCCTGGTCGGTCGGATATCACTTGGCTTGGTTATACCTCGATCCTCTCGTCCAGAGTGTTCATTGTTCTTCGGTGTTCTTTGGTGTTCTTTGCCACGTCCAGTCATGTCAGGACGGGCGGCCATCAGTCCAATGTGAACTGGGGCTCTTGGTCGCTCCCGTAGGCTAGACCCGTCGTCCGGTAGTTGATCCATCCAGACTTGTTACGTCTGGGGTATCCAACCCGATCCATGGCTGAACGTGAGAACACCTTGTCCCGCAGATATCACCACGTCCCACAATTCCATACTCACTGGTATATTGGCTTTTCAACCAATCACCACTCCACTTGTAGAGAAATCTCGATTCCCATCGTGTCAACCGCCCCTCTAGTCTTGGTCCATCATTGAGGTCATTTGCCGAATTGGTCGACCATGACTAGATCACACGATCTACAGTTGTCCCAACGTAACGCGGGTCTGAACGTTCATCCCGTTGAGAATCTTCCTGCCCTGGCGACCGTTCTGTGTGCCCTTTCCCAGCCTGGTCCCAGACCTTCGCTTTCACTTTCAGGCTCCCGCCAGTACGCCTTCAGCTCACAACGTAACTTTCTCCCGCGCACACACAAGATGAGCGCGCGTTCTTCGGCGGGCGACAGCCCCAGCAAGCACACGTCTTCTCCGACCGTTCCTGGTGGTGATGGTCAAGAAGGCCACCCACTACCGGATGCCGAAACCCCTGGCGACGCTGGCGTGGTGTCAGTAGTACCTGCGGCGGCTTCGACGATTAGCGCCCTCCACTCTCTGCAGCTTGAGGGCAGCGCTGGAAAAGCAGACGACGCCGTGGACGATTCCCAATCGGGGTCTTCGCAGGCGAATGTCTCGCGCATTGGGCTACTCAGTTCTGATGAAGTGATCCAACGAGTCCGCGCTGGGATACTCCCTGATCGTGATCAAGGTTCTCCCAGCAACTCTAACACTCTGCCGGCGCATCACACTCTTCCTCCGCCCCGTACCCTAGTCGGTGACTCATTCATCATCGGCGTTCCCGCGCGTGCCTCAGCGTATCGCAATGGGTCGTACGTCCGGGAGGGGTATGGAGGCGTCGACGCACTAATGCTATTCGACGGCCTGTCAGAGCCGGACGTTCAGGACTTGTGCTCTCTGGTTGAGGATTCCGCGGAGGGCCGACAAATGGTACTTCGTCCATACCACGACCAGCAAGCTCCCACTCTCGATGCTTTGGAGACTACACTGAATTCTCTCATGGCCCGTCGGGAGTTTGCTTCGCTGATCATGCACTATTCCCCACTCGAGCTCGCGCAACGGGTGTTCTACACAGTTTTTCTGTTGCATCGAGTGTTGGTCCGGGATCGACAGCGTCACCGCATCATCCAGGATATGGATGTGAACTCCGTTGCCCGGCGTCTCTTGTGTCTCCAAGGTGAACACGATCGACTCAAGCAATACTTCGTATTCCTGTACGAATACCACCAACAAGAGGTACAGTCCGTCCAGAATGAAGCTGCCAGTACTCGGTGTCTACTCGAAACGGACTTCGTACGTCTCGCCCGTGAAAACTTGGAGGAAACCGCAGCCTTACGTCAACGCGTGGGTGACCTCGAGTCCCAACTGCGGTACTCACAGACCCAGATCGCTTCCTTGAAGACACAAGTCCAAGAGAGCAAGTTTGATGCTGATGGTCTGGTTTCGTTCCTGAATAGAGGAAGCAATGAAGTCAGTGGGAATTGGCCATTTCGTCGACTGCTGGGTCAGTTCCGACGAGGCGTGTCTCCTCCCAGTTCCTGGAAGACCTGGATCACGGTGGAGGTAGCAGACAAGGCCTACCGGATGATCCCTCCTTATCCCGGTCCGGCCCCTCCAGACAGCGACGCTGATGATGATGACGACGCCGAGCAGGAAGAGAAGCGTGAGGATAATCCCCCATCTCCTGCATGCTTGCCATCTCTTTCAATTGATGATTCCGGGCGTCAGTCAAAATCCAAGCGGCGTTCTTCGTCTGGGCGGGTCCAATCCTCTGAGATTCAGCATCGTCCCGCCGTCCATCCAGAATCCAACGTCGGGCCCCGCGCGGCATCAGATGTTTTGCCTTACACGGTTCGAGAAGCTTGTGCTCTCCTTCCGGAATTCATCGTCTGGGATGACCTCCGTCTAGATGTTCAATGGACAATACGTACCGGCGTGGGGTACGACGAGGCAGTCGAGATGATGTTGGCCGACGACATTCAGCACCAAATTTTCCACCGGGACAGCTTGTGCGAGATGTTGGCTACAATGATGTATCGGCAGAAGTTGGGTGAAACTCCGTGGGCAAAGTACGTATCCGTCTCCTACTATCTGATGGCTGACGTGTTGTTGGAAAGTTGGCTCGAAAAAGGAGTGGTTCCCACGGACTGGCCGGAGCTCCGCAATTTGGCAGAAGACCTTCCAGAAATTCTGGACAGCAGCTCGTCAGAGGAGGAAGATAATCTGGAGGATCCCGACATTGACGGTCCAGCTCCTGAGAATGCGGAAGTGGACCCTCCTCAAGCCGATGCGGCTGGAGGTGAAAGTTCCCCACCAGACAGCGACGTTTTAATACTGCGATCCAAGCGGAAACTCAAGGTCCAAAGGGTGTACTCCTCTTCTGATACTTCCGAAAGCAGCGACACGGCCCCTTCCAAGAAGCTGGTTTACACTCCATCTCCCAAGCGTCCTCGTCCTTCACGTGCTAGCGACCGCCCGAGCATGAAGTCTGGTATTCTCCGATCAAAAACTCGCTCAAGTTTGGACAGAGTGCGATCACTTCTCGCGCGCAAGTCCTTTGAAGACCTGAGTCACACCGAGTTAGCGGTAATTGAGATTCCTGGCCGGGAAATACTCTCATGGCGTCGTCGTGGGATTCTGACCCAGCGTGCTCCCCGAAAGGGTGACCATGAAGACCAGACTCCTGGTTTTCCAAGATACTCTCCCCAGAAGACTGAGATCCGTTATCTCGCTCAGCGTTGGTCTCCTTTTGTGGGCGCCTATGTGATGCTTCGGGCCAAGAAACCTTGGGAAGTGATGTTCCAGAATCAGGTCAAAGTCTTATACTTCCATCAGCGTGCAGATCTGAGTGCAAAGTGCTGAATCTGCTGGAGGAGTACTTGGAGTATGTCCGGGACCACGCTGAGGCCTTCTGCGAAGTTCTCCACTGGTTCACAATCAAGTACAAGCCTGAACGAGACGAAGAGGATGGCGACTTGGATCAATACTCGGTTTCCGCCAAGCTGTATCGAGAGCGGGCAGCTCGTCATGAGAGCGTAGGTCGTTCCATGGGCGCTCGTATCCGCAAGTACATCTCGAAAGGAGTCCCTGCTTCATTGTTCGAAGAGCCTGGCGTCTGGAAGTATCCCGTCAAGATCTGCCACCTCTACCTTACGGACGAGTCCACTTTAAATGCAGCTGGGAAACCTTATTCGTTGGAAGAGCAGATCGACTTGGCCGAGAAAGCGGAGCCCGGCCGTACCCAGTGGACAAAATACTGCACGGATTCCGAGCGGATTGCACACGTTCCGAAGGAGCTTCGTCTGAAACTGCTTTCACCCGACGAGCGCAAGGAAAACCCGGTTTCGCTGACGCTGTAATCCTCCGTCCAGCAAGTTCATGTCCAGGGGAGCTCCCTTGTAGGTGACATATTTCCATTTTAAGTAGCGTAATACCATAATCACCTTTGAGCTTCTCCTATTCACCTCTTCTAGCTCGATCCTCTTTCATGTTCATCCAACTTTCTGCACTCGGAGTCTCTTTGGATTAATTTTCATCTTACACGGTCTTAGAACACTTGTCGCATTCTCCTTCCAAATTCACATTCACTTGTTCTGTCACTCACTCGGGCGGCGGTCTGTTGCATTTCAAGGGTGTCCGACTGGACTGTTAAATTCTCGGATGGTCGTCTCCGGCTTGCATAGCCTGGAATCGAGCCCGAGCTTTCGCCCCTTGGTTAAACTCATACAACAATGCGCCACAGCTTAGTTGTGTCATTGGAAGCCATTCGGGCTCTTCGTATCCTTTCCATTTGATCAGATACTCACGAGCCCTCTTGGATGTGCGTGTTCGTTTAGACCATCGGAGATCCAAGATTTTCTCCACCTCGTACTCGTCATTGTCATTGTCAGCTTCCGAGCTATCTTCCGGCAGCAGTGCAGTGTCAAAATCATCTTCGTCGTCGACATCTATCTGGACGGAGGGTCTTTTGGGATGCAGAGCTCGTGGCTTTAGTCGGCTAACATGCACCCAGGGATTGACTCGGTAGCCTGTATCCTCGATTTTGAGCTTCACTCTGAAGTCGTCATGCATCTCAGCGATCCTGAATGGACCATGCCAGAGGTGAGCCAACTTGCGACTTAACCCAGTCTGCACTTTGGGAACATATAGCCAAACCGCATCTCCAACGTGAAAACCCGACTTGAGTCGATCGGACAATTCCTTCCACTTTTGGGTCTGTTCGTCAGACCTGGCTCTCTTCGCTTTCCATTGAAGGTCTTCCGCACAAGCCTGGGCGTAACTGTAGTCTCGTTGGAACTTCCTCCGCCAATCATAAGCCGTACGTTCTGGGACACTGGATGGTCTAGGGCCTAACATAGCTGACACCGTTCCTTTAGCATCCCACCGGTGAACCAGATAGAATGGAGTGTCTAGCCGCGTAGCATCGTACGAAGTATTCAGGGCGAACATCAGCCTCTCGGCATGTTCGTCCCAATCCCTCTGGTCAGACTCCGCAACATAAGCGCGCACACTCCGGATGACAGTCTGAACAGACCTTTCCTGTTGGCCATTCGCTTGGGGGCGGTAGGCCAAAGTAGCTCTTTGTCTGCTACCCAGGTGTTCCCGGAAACGGGTGAAGACTTCGCTCATAAAACGAGGATCTTGGTCGTGACGCAACAACGAGCTGGCCCCGAAGCTTCGGAAAACTCTCTCCTCATATGCTTCCGCGACATCTTGAGCGGTGGTTGAATCCATGGTCTGGCACATCACGTATCCTGAGAATGTATCTTGAAAGAGAAGTAGGAACGTATTACCTCGTTCGGACTTCGGAAGATGGGTGACAAAATCCATCGAGACCACTTCGAAATGGTATCTCGGTTCGATGTTCCCCGGGGACGGCCCTGGATTGGGCGGTCGCCCCTTGCCACTTGCACAGTCCACACACTCCTTCACAAAGGTTTCCACGTCGGCATACATGCCGGGCCAGTAGAATTCGGACCTCAACTTCTCGTGCGTCCGGGTTATCCCTTGGTGTCCGCCCTGAAAATCTTCATGGGCATAATGAAGGAGGTCTGGGCGGAGTGACTCTGGCACAACCAAGCGGAATTCATCCGACATGTCTCGAGGACGATCTTTTGTAGATCGACTCAGTCGATAGAGCACGTCTCTCATGTCCAGGGCATATAATTCCGCTTGTTTAGAAATCCTGCGTATCTGGCCACGAGAGAAACTGTCCAGGTCCCCCTTCAGGAATCTCTTGATCTCCATGAGCTGGTCGTCACATTCCTGGTGGGCCTTGATCCGCCGCCATCGTTCTGCCCGGTATTCCAGTGGTCCCATTGGTTCTCCTTGTTCGGGTTGCTCTTGAATGCGACTCCGAGTTACTGCAACCATAATCCTAGCAGCTGTAGACATAGGCGCAGATTCCGGTCCTGGGTGTATGCCGTTTGGGGTCTCCACGGGCAGGTCTTCCTGGGGGGAAACATCTTGAGTATTTTCGTCCATGATTACTAGCGGCTTCATCAGCTTTTCGTGTATCTTGGATACCTGCACAAGATGTTTCAACTCCTCCGGGTCTTCAGTCTGCCAGGATGACCCAACGCTAACGTTTTAGAAGTAAGATAATCTGCTGCCTGGTTGTACTCCCGTTTGACATGGACCAGCCGCATTGACGTGAACTTCTCCTTCAGTACTCCTACCTCGGACACTCGTCGTCGTTGCAAATTTGGTTGGTTGCAGTTAATCAGCCCTTGCACCTGTCGGATGACTATGCGAGAGTCTCCGACCACCACTAGATCCTGAATCTCTCGTTCGGACGCGATGGTGAGACCTTTCAGCAGTCCGTAGTACTCAGCGTCGTTGACAGTGACATCTTCCAGGATGAAACCATGAGCAGCCAGGAGATTCCAGCCCGGTAACTCCCAGATGATACAACCACAACTACCTTGACGCGTTGAAGTCTTAGCTGCTCCGTCGAAACTTGGGACGTAACCAGCAAAGTCTGCTTCCAACATTTCCATACTAATCACTGGCGGTGCTTTGACTCGCCCCTTGGCCGGAATGAGTGACTCAGCGACCTCGTCCAATAGTTCGCGTGGGGTAATGTCTGCTCCTAGAATGGCAGGTAAGCCATCTTCATCTCTCTGAATCTTGTGCACTTCTAGGTTCCAGTGTGACAATATGACTCCCCAGCGGACACACCTCCCATCGGCCGTCTTGGACTTCAGCAACCAACTCAGAACGGAATGTCTAGTGAAAACCTTAACCAGGCAATTCTGGACAAGAGTCTGGAAAACATCTAGAACTCTCATCACGGCCACCACTTCCTTCTCAGCGACATGATATCGGAGTTCCGCGTCATTCAGGACACGCCCCGTGAACCTGACCGGGTGTATTACGCCATCATATTCCTGACCGAGAACTGCACAAGCAGCCCACTGGTTGGCATGAGGTATAATCACGAAAGGTCTGGTCCGGTCGGGATGCCTGAGCAGCGGAGTGGATACAATCTTCCTCTTCAAGAATTCGAAAGCCTCCTTCGCCTTGGGCAAATCTCTCCCTGCACGTACTTGTTCGTCCGTGAGCTCATATAGAACTGCAGCCACCACAGGAAAATCTTCAATGAACTTGTGATAATAGTTCAGACTTCCCAGGAAAGACTGGACTCCTTTCAGTGTCTTTGGAAATGGGAGGTCCTGGACGCCTTTGGCGATTTTAGGCGTGGCTCGAAGTCCTTCCGCACTAATTTCGTGAGAGAGATATGGGATAGACAATTTACCAAATTCACTCTTGGGGAGGCTGACTGAGATATTCCAATAGCGGAGTCTGAACAATAAGGCATTCAGATCTTCACGCAGCTGATCCCAGGTTGGCGACCCATGAGCAATGTCATCAATGTACGAGCTACGTCCAATCACCGGGCCCATCTGGGACGGTGCTGGAATGTCACGCTTGAACGCGGTAATCTTATCCGTCAGTATTGGCACATTTCGCTTAACCTTCTCTCGTTCAGATGAGTCTAGCCCGAGGAACTCCAGCGCATCCTGATCCACCAACTTCTCTTCTTCCGCAGGCAGTTATTAATTACAGCCTGATAAACGAGGGGGGCGTTCGTCAACCCGAAAGGCATTCGTACCCACTGGAAATGTCCGAATGGGCACACAAAAGCCGAAATCAGCTTCGCACGTTCAGTCATTCGGATCGCCCAGAAACCACTCGCCATATCAAGACTCATGAACCACATTGCACTCTTGAATCCAATCAATAGGTCATCTATCAGCGGAAACGGATAGGTTGAGAGTTGGATGAAGTCATTCACCACCCGGTAATCAATACACATCCGGATGCCCACACCGTTCTTCTTCAAGACGATCACAATCGGGGATGCCCAAGCGGACACCGAGGATTCAATCAATTCCGTTTCCAACAGCTTCTTGAGCAGCGCGTATACCTTCAAGATGATGTGCGGGGCAATGGACCTTGGACGTTGGGCTACTGGATTAGCATCTCCCACGTCAATATCACACACCACGCCCCTGGCTGGAGCGGGCGCTGCATTGCCATCACCCAAGAATATCTTCCGGTGATAAGTCAGGATGGACTGCAACTTCTTCTCTTCTGCGGCGCTAGTCCGGCATTGCCATCACCCAAGAATATCTTCCGGTGATAAGTCAGGATGGACTGCAATTTCTTCTCTTCTGCGGCGGTTTGTCGATTTTGCTTAGTTTACCCGGAGCATTGAAACTTCCGAACCACTTCCCTCACAGCTTCCAGACTTTGTGCTGCACACACGGCGCAACCCAGGCGTTGTGCGGTGAGGGGCTACGGCAGGATGGGCAGCGCTACACTGGGTGTGAAGCAGGCTTCACGGTCTGGTCACTCAAGGTTGGAAAGAAAGGAGACGAGCACATGGTACTCTATCGTGTTCGAAACTCCCAAAGTGGGAAGAAACACAACATGTTTGTGTAATGTTGCTCTGGCATTATGGTCCTGATATTCTAAGGTTTATGTTTTTGTCGATTTTGCTTAGTTTACCCGGAGCATTGAAACTTCCGAACCACTTCCCTCACAGCTTCCAGACTTTGTGGTGCACACACGGCGCAACCCAGGCGTTGTGCGGTGAGGGGCTACGGTAGGATGGGCGGCGCTACACTGGGTGTGAAGCAGGCTTCACGGTCCGGTCAGTCAAGCTTGGAAGGAAAGGAGTCACAAAGTGGATAGTGTGCATTGACCAGGAAGCTGAGGTACTACGTTTGATTCTCTCACACTTGGAGCGAATACACTAATTGTTACTGTGTTCATGCAGGTCTCTACGCACAACCACAAGACGATGAAAATCATCTACGAGCCGTACAAGTGTGCGAAACAAATGCCGCTGACTACAAAAGTTCGCCACGATCTGGGCCTTATGATCGAGATGAAAACCAGTACTGCGGCTATCAGTCGGTACCTCTCAGACTAGCTTGGTTGGTGCCGCTGGTGAATGCACCAGATCCAGAGTTGTTTTTGCCTTACATAACTAATTTACTTTTGTATTTTGAAGTAATTCAATTGATTCTTACTTTGGTTTAGTTTTATGCATTCATCCTACAGATATGGCTCTGAGCCCTTAGCAAACAAGGAACATCATGCAGCAAGTACTGGGCTCTACGACGGTTGAGCGGACAAGATTGCTGCTGGATACGTTTGTCCGAGTTGATGATCATGACGTTCTGCTAGTGCAGGATCAGATAAACATTAACTGTGTTATTGCAATGCAGACATCAATACAGAAGACATGCTCCAAACAATCGGGAGACAGTTTGGTCATGGATTGGACACACAGAACAGACAAATTGGGCTATCATGTCGGTCAGTATACTGCTATGGCTCTGTTTGTTCTTCATGTTGGGCACTTGTTGTATACTAATGAGTGCTTATCGCTTTATGGTGATGCAGGGAGTCTAGTAGTGACGTCAGCAACTGGAAGAGGAACACCTATGATTGATTTTTTGCGTTGGACCAGAAGGATGGCACGATGGAGCGCATTTTGGCGTTCTTTAAGCGGCAGAATCCGTCGAGGTCCTCCGTTGAGACGGTCTCTATCGACAAGGAATTTGTGGAGTGGAGAGTGCTTGAGAGGGTATTTCCTGATACCAAGGTGCTTCTTTGCCAACTCCATGCCCTCACATACTGGTGAAAAGTTGCGGAAGGCCCACGTACAACCTAAAAATAGCACAACGGAACGTGTGTGGCCTGGTAGCACATCAGGGGACTATTGTTCGGCAAGTACTAAAGAAGATGCGGAAGCACGTATCGACATCTCGACAGATTTCCTGTCACATTTTTCCTCGCGTCTAAGCTGCCATCCACTTTCAAAAGTGCGCGCGCAATGGGACCACTTTATGGTGTTCCTGAAGGACGTTAAATGCACGAAGAGAGACGCTATTAGAGAGTGGGAAATACTTGCGCACGGACACACCTACGTTTGCAACGACTATGAATGGACTTGCACGTGACTATTATACATTCATTACCGGTCATGCCAGCATTTGATGTATATCGCTGAGTGTATTCATCGCTTTGATTATCTCGCTGAATCGACCGTCTGGCCTCGATGGGATATGCTTGCAATGTTGTAGTTGGAGAAGGAGTTCAGGGATGTAGTAGAAGCCTTACAGGTTGTTCATGGCTCCATGAAAGAAGCCGGTGATTCCTGGACGCATGGTGGTTTGCCCGAACACGGCAACTTGGTCGAAACGTCAGAAGCAGCAGGTGACATTAGTGCAACACAATGTGCACCACAACCAACGCCAAAACTAGCACCACAACATGGACTTGGGCATAACGCAACGAAGAAATCTGGAATCACCACCACAATCAACGTGGGGTTGTCTACGTCAAGATGCGGGGACGGGAACGTGTCAATGTTGTTGTACTTTCGTCAGAAGATAAGTATTGCTACGCTAAAGCTGTGTTTGAACCTGTGATGGAACACTGAGCTGTATTGGCTTCTCCAGCATTTGTCGCAGCGTTGAAATCCTGGAAGGACATTGTTCACAAAGGTTTGCAGTCCGTCGAGGGGTACTCCGATTTTACAACAGCTCCTCGTGAATGCAAGGAGTCTGACGATCCAGATTCCTCCGACACCTCATCTGACATAATGCCGGATGATCTATTTGAAAGCATGGACGTCATCAGTGAGTTGGAGCGAGGTAAAATATGTTCGAACGACACTAGTGATAGTCCTGTGCAGAAGGATGTTGTCAGAAATACGGAGGTGACTTTGAAACAGACAAATTTCAGCAAGAAATTTCGTGGGAACAGTGACGTCTCTCAGTTTGTGGCAGTGCCGATAACCCATCAACTTTCAATACAAGTAGCGCCACCCCCAAAAAAGAGTGCATTTCAGCAGAAGTTGCTACACGCGGAATAACGCCAACACGGTCAGCCCAAATTCCAGCTACAGGAGGAATGCTTTAAGTGCTTCGGACCCCCCAACCGAAACCGCGACGCAATTCCTGAGCCAAAGTAAAGCCAACGCGGTTGACCACAACAACAACAAAAATCAAAAGCTGGCAGCTATATCACTTCCTGACAAGAATGTGCCGTCTCTGTCGCAGTTTTTGACTGGGCAAACTATACTATTGATCGCAGTCATGTCAGTGAAATCGTGGCAAAATACCCTACCGTCATGGCAGACGACTTCTTCAGCGCGCACTGCCCGTAGCCACCGTGATAACATCTGCTCCGACGACTACGACTACAACTTTGTAATTCCCAAAAATATCGTTATCAAACTGGATGCAGTTTTCGAAGCGGAGAAGAAGAAGCGCCAGAAGCCCAGATACTTCGAGCTAGATGTGGAACACGATCACCCGGAGGGCACGGCTGAGGAAATCATCGCTTATTTCCCCGTTGGAACCCCGCAGTTCACGAAGTTTGTAGTCACCTCAATCTGGTTTCACTATGTTGTTCCCAATGTCACTTATTATGTTGCTGTCAAAATATACATTAGTATTGTTGTAGTAACACCATTCACCAGCCCAACCCTCTAGTTAAAGAGGTCCGTCTATGGTGATCGATCGAGAAAGAGACCTGTCTATGGAAATCAAAGAGTCCAGTCTATGGAGATCGATCGAGGTATTAGTGGATCTCAGTTCTGTCAGCAGCAAGATAGTGCACAATCAAATCGATCGGTGATTGGTCAAAATACAAATGCGGTCTTGCTGTCAACCACTTTCTATCCTGCCTCGATTTTGGTGCAGGATAGCACGGCAGCAGCAACAAAGCCGCGACTTTGTACGGAACAGCTCTGGATTTTACTTTTAACCTGACGAGATAATGCACGCAAAACCGAAGTTGTGAGTAATTTCATTTACTAGAAGATTGGGCTGGAAGCGCCGCTCCTATATTTCTACGTTTACGTGAAATAAGGCATTTCCTGCGCCTGCTTCGCTGCCGCAGTATCTGCACGTGACATATTGTATACAGTGTACCATACAATACTGTGAAGTAGTTGCGTCATGTGCATGATACCAATTGCTGAAATCATCTTTCAATTGCGGAACAAGAGCTCCGCGTGTTGGCGAATTTTTCAAACGTAGCATACCATTTAAGCTTATGCTTTTGCCTGTCCAACCAAATAGAATGTTCTGTTTTCCTCTAGATAATATATTATATTATCTCGTGGGAAACAGTGCTATCAATACCAGCTCTCTGTCAACAGCAAATAGACAAGATTTTCGCCTGAAGACTCTTTCAATAGTATCAACAACAAAAAGGCACACACATTACCAAGATCCTCCTGTCCATTTGAGATATGGCGCCACCTTCGCGCAACCCCCATGTCTATCAGAAGGTCGCACTTATTCGGGAGGGCGGCGCCACAGGCAACACGCACGTAATATATAAGATAGTAGAGGTATTGACTGTTGTAGACTGACAATTCCGGATCACTAAGATTATGTGAAGATTCTCTTAATGGTATCAACAAAAAAGTACGTATATCACCAAGAGATCTAATAATGAAAAAAGGACGGCCAGCGGCATCGTGTCTCTGCTCTGAAATAAATTTCAGAGAATACCGGCTCACACCCTAAGTTTCCTGCGAGAAGCGTTTCGGTCGCGCAACAGTTCGGGGATTGTCCGCATTCGTGCAACATTAAAGATTTTATCTTAAACGGAGGCTTAAATAGTATGTTACGTTATAAAAATTCTCCGATATTTCAGAGAGAGGCTCTAGTTCCCCGATTGAATGATAGCTTCAGAAGATCATGTACAGTATGTAACCACAGTACTTCAAAGTATTAACACATGTACACTATGTCGCGTGCAGATACTGCGGCTGCGAAGCAGGCGCATGAGATGCACATTTTCATGCAAATGTAGCATTACAAATATTATGCCGTGCGAATAGCGCTACCAGCCCAGCCCTCTAGTTAGTTTCTCAAGTAATTCACGTCTTCGCGAGCCCTGCGCCTTTGGCACCTTGAGCACGTTTGCTACGACTGCCGTTACCTAAATTTCAGAGCTTCTTCGGGCCCCGCACGACCTTGTCATTATATACAGGTTTTTTGTCTTTTTCTTTTGTGGATGGGTCAACATCCCGGTACAAAATTCATCTTTGTAAGGCAATGTTATATTGAGAGTTCCTGTGGTAGTTTCCTGAAAGAGTTGCCACCGAATTCGGCGAGGTACAAACTATGTGCTCATTCTGACCCTCGTTGCAATCGTGGGATGGATTCTGGATTAAAATCCAGAGAACAAAGAGATTCACCCTTAAAACGAATATGCTGTAGCACAAGCCCCCCCCCTTCCAGAGCGCGCACCCTCGCGGCACAAGTCCTCGACGTGGAAGAAGGCCTAGACTACCAACGCATGCTGGGCGACAGCGATGAACCTAATGCATCTATAAGACCGCTTAGTGTGCAGCTATCTAGTCAGACTCACGGCGGTGAAGCCACGGAAAAGAGAGGCTGAATCGGCTTCAGTTAAATAGATGGAGGTCCAAAATGGATATGACAACGAGCAGTGCCCCCAAGTTGCTGCGTAGCGTGCAAGCAAAAGGGGTTCTCAGTGAGAGTGAGTATGACCAAAACTCTGATTGGATGAAATCCAGTGTCATTTGGATGGAAATGCTTCGATTAACTAGTTAATGGACTTTTCGTTCTGCTAGCTATTATGATACTTGGACTTTGACTATACCTGTGGGATCCATATTCGGCGTTCGGGGGGAGGTATATTAAGCGTCGTAGGAGCTTTAAATCCCAAGCGGTCGAGGATAGTGGCAACTGCATTTTCGGCAACACCCAAATATTTGGAATGCTGGTAAATAAATTGGCAGTGGTTTCCAAACGAGCTGATCAAACTTTGTACGCTTGGTTGTTTTGCTTGTGTTTCGTGAAAGTTGATATCGTTGCGTAGGCGCCATACAGCGTGAAGGGCAATAGCTGTATGCACTCTCCAGAGTATAAGCAACACTCCATGCTGGCGTCTCCAACTTTCATGGATATCTCGTAAGGTGGAGAAGAGCAATAACTTCCAATCCAAACGCTTTGTAAACGCTTTGCTCCATGGTTGCCACAATGTATTCCACATCTCAGACAGAGCTGGGCAGGAAAAAAAAAGCAGCTCTCCACAGTTTCAAGCGTTGTACAAGACTCGCCAACACACTGCTGTACAGTGGGGTTTAACGATCTCAAAAAATAAAGTCTGGATCCCACAATGAGGTCTCCGAAGAACAGCCGCAGCATCACATCATGAACAACCGGAATCATGCAACGCCGAGGCGATATGAAACTTGTAAGTGTCGAGTGGAGTGCACTCTGGGAGCATCCAAGCTCACGCATTGGATGTGTGTTAACTTTGTTTTAGCTTGGAGAAGAAAATTCCACTCGTGCAATCGAAGATTCGGGAAAAGCGTGTGGTGTGTCCAACCATCACTCCACCGGCAGGCAGTGCTACTCCACGGGCTGCATGACTCATTCCACCAGATTCAGGATCGGGGAGCACGCGATGAAATATCTGACTGAGCTGGTGATATAGTTGAATCCAGTGCTATTTGGTTTTGCGCTATCTTGCTGCTGCCAGAACTGAGAACCACTATTATACGGTAGCATGCATTGTATGCTACCGTATAATAGTGGTTCTCAGATACATATCATGTATCCAAATTCAGAGGCCTAAGTGAAGCGAAGGTCTGCAAGGGTCGACGCGGGGGTCGTTGTAGTTGCCATTACACGGAGGTGATATCTAATACATATACTAAGAGTGGCGAAGTTTTTCGCGTGTACTTTTGCGATTTGCCACGTGTGTGATCTTTTTCATGTGTAGATTGACGTTTTTCATGTGTGCGATGGTTTTCACGTGCAGATGTATTGAAATATGATTAGCTAGCTAGAGAGTATCCTTAAAAAAGAAAATATGTAGAGCCATTCGTAGCGTTCAGCTTCTTCAGACGAACTGGTAATCTGAACGAGCCGTAAAGTTAAGAACTTCGGCGAGTTCTTGAATATCGTACGGCTCGAAACGTCTTGGTCAGCGAACTCTATCTCCCAGAAATATTTACCTTCTTTCTCGAACCACGGCGGTATAGTTCCTTCGAACTGTTTCGTCGACACTTCCTCTCCATTAATCACCTCCAGCGGTACGAGCACCTTCCACTTCGTGGGAAAGCCAGGTTTTGCCGCAAGTTTTGTAAGAAGCTTCAGGATTGTCCGAGTTCAGAGTGTCACTCTGTCTTGTTCGTGGCTTTTTGAGTGGACGACGTGGGGGTTTCCTCGCTGGGATAGACCTAACTAGAACGTCAAGGTTGAAGTTGTCTCGAATTTTTAAAGTGGTCAATATGTGAGAGCACAGCCAGCCCGAAACGTAGAATGTCTTGCAGTCGCACCGATACTTCGTACGAATTCGTAATATCTGAAATCGAAGTAGTTGGCTTACTTTACAACTCGAGCAAGTACCTTGTCGGCAATGGAGCTGTACAAGCAACATCGGTGGATGAAGACCGAGCGACTATTTTCACTGCATCACTGCGCGGGTCTCTATAAAAACCTGAAATCGTGGAGAATATTGAAGTGCGCTACTTGTTACTTCATTTGGTTCGCATCCTATCTGACTTACCTCTGGCTCACAATTGGGATTCTCCTAATTGACCCGAAGCTGAGGTAAGCCATCCCATAGTTTGAATGCGTTGTCAAATTTTCTTGCGGTTAACATGCTCATTGTTTTCTGCGCACATTCCAGCGAAACTGGTCCCGAACCGAAATGTTGGATTGGATTTCCGTTGGCTCCGCCAGTACTGACATCTCTAGTGGACCCGAAGAAAATCAAAAGCCTCGTGGAGCACTACCAGCATTAATATAGGGACCCACAATGCTGTTAAAATCGCGGTTATGGGCCTCAATGGGATTTTGGTGGGGTGTTACCCCCAGTGCTCTACTTGCCGAGTAGTACCACATTTCCCACACCTTATGAAGATATTCCTCCTTGAACCGGTTCCTTCAATTCGATCCAATTCGAAATCACAAGAGCACACAAAGCTCGAAACCGACCTGGACACCGAGCCTTTTGTAAGTTGTTGACCTGTGACCTTACGTTGCTCTCGTATTTCTTCCTGTCGACGAGGAGAGCCATTTTTTCTTGGTCAAATTTGAGCTCAGGTGAGGCCAACAGTTTAACAGATCGATATCGGGCCAGTGGCGTTTGTAAGCAGCTGCAATGGCGTCCGCGTGATCAAGTGTCCCGGATTGAATTTTCATCTGCCAACCAAGGAAAGATTCGCATCTCTCTTTAATCACACTAAAAAGCTCGCTAAACGCTCTCGTCGTTTCAGCTCTCATTAACAAGTAGACAATTGGAAAGAACCGATGACAATACTTGTACCTCTGATAACCATAGTACACTCCAACACTTCCAAAGGCTACTAGCGCCCCCCCCGTGATGCAGTCTGTAAGTCCCGTCAGTAGACGCAACGAGGCCATTATGGCGGTGCCCATATCAGGCGAGCAGCAAATCCCGAAACAAGTGTCGACTTGTGAAGACAATTCCTAACGACACTTCGTCTTTGGCGTCCGGGAGGGGTTCATGGAATGTGTGCAGCACTAACAGCTCATCCTTGTACGCTGAATCATGCACGCAGAACTCTTCAAACGATGAGCTCTCGTTTCGCATTGAAAACTGGCTTTTGGAGTTGCACATTTTAGGCGAAGCCCATAGATTAACATCGGCCAGCGTTTTGATGTCAAAATCTCCGTTGTCTTTCCGAACATCACTTCTGTTGCGAAGCTGCAATGTATCAGGAAGTTCCTTGAGAAGGTCTGCTTGGTTGCGGTAGCGTTCTTGAAGAACCACGAGGCATCTGGCAGGTGTAGCTCCGCCCACCAACAAGTTATCACACTCAACCTCGAAACGCTTGTGTATTCCAGTTCGAGGCGTCTGAGAGACGAGAATATTGTGCTCACCGGTAATTGTGACGGCAACTGTGCCGTCCCGGGTGGAATACTTGTGCTTGTACTTAAAGCGAGCGTTCTCGGTGATATACAACTTCCTGAGAGCCTCTTTTCGACTTGAATACCCCCCCAACTTGTCTGCTATGGTCCAGTTGACACTAGATTCTTCTGTAGTGTCTTGCTGCCTGGGAGAATCGACTCTTTCATCTAGTGCTGCTGAGAACCTGTCTTCAGAAACTGAATCACCATCGTCTGAAGGGCTGGATGAGGCCACGTCGAAGTCGTACAATGAATCGTTGTCTGATTCATCTTCACATGCGCTGTCTTCGGAGGCCATCTGTGTGGAATGCACCAAGCATATGACCTGTGGATTGAATGACGCAGCGGGATAACGGAAATAGGATTATTCTTAATTTCGACGACAATTTCTATATTGAGACCAACAATTATGGTGTTATCCAAAAACTGAAACCAACATGTGTTTTTAGATACGTACAAGCTTTTTTTATTGGCTAAAAACAAAATCGACGATTGTGATTGGTACTAGCGCTTCGCGAAGGCTTTGAATTACGACAATCGATATACTAGCAGTTATTTCCTCCAAATAACTGGAGAAAGACTAGCAGACATGTTTCGCAGCCGCAGCATCTGCCAGCCATTCTTCCTCCCCGCCTGCGATCCTTCTCAATTGCGATCCTATCATTCAGTCCAAACGCATCGGTTTGACAGACCATTCGACACTACCGAACCGATAGTACCGGCATACCGGATTGGACAGCGCTCACTCCACGCAATAATATCTGTTGGGCTGTTCTGTAAGCACTTCGTTGCTTCCTATCCCAGAATAAAACCTTATCGAATCAGTAATCATTGATTCATTGGTCACACCTGAGCCCCATAGATGACTTAAAGAATTGTTTCCCCTCATATTAAGTTGTACGTCTCTATGTGTGTATATTACCTCTGCCTCGCCTCTTTGTGTGTTTTCGTGATTTACCACGAGATGGCTGTAGAGTCTAGCCGGGTAAAACCTTACTCAGTTTAGTGCACGCGCTCATGACGTCATATTGGATTGCTAACTGAAATAGAAAAAAGGAAAGCGGAGTGGCTGGACTCTGCGTCAGCGGAATTTTTTTTATAAGTAATGGCGGTATTGAATCCGAGAAACATGCGAAGATCCGCGAGCGTGGTTCTCAGGGTCGACTGCCCAAGCCTTGAGAAGAAGAGGCCAAGTGTTTGTGTGGAAAGTGTCGTGTATATCCAAGAAAACCCGGGGCATTTCAGGCAAGGGATGAAGTTTCGCACGCGCATGTCTGGGACCAGCCGAGCAAGTGCGCAGCTCTGACCTGGCTACATATCGTCTGAAGACACACACATCTGCCGATAGCGCGTGATATACTCCTTCATGACGTCGAGGCACTCGGGCTCTTCGGCGCCGTCGAGGCTGTAGAGGTCCCACGTCTTGAGGTGTCGCTCCATGACGCGGTACGCCGATGGTCCGGCGCTCCAGCCGCCGGAATCGCTTGTCGACGACATGGTGGTTTGCAGAATGAGCACGCAGCGCCTCCCCTGCGTGCGCTCGTTGTCCAATTGGCCGCTTCAATCACTTTCCCGCTTGCGCCAGCTATTACCGTGGGTGAGTGCAACTTTGAGAGAGGGGTGATGTAACGGGCACGTTACGGTTACGTAAGTAGGTAGACATAATTACATAAGTAGGTAGGATCATCATGGCTACATGCACAAAAGTAGGTACAGGCACATGGCTAGCGTGTGCCATGTTGTCATTACTTGATTGGGTGAAAGTGGGGAGCCAGACCCATTTCAGCCAATCAGGCATCGACTTATATTTGAGTGGTTCACAAAGCGGACGGGACCCCCCGCTCCGTTCCATAAATAAACAGATTTTCCCCAAACCTGACACTTAGTTCTACTATTGCGAGCTTCCTCTTCCATCTACATGTATAGTGTACGCTAGTGACGGTACTTCTTACCCCGTTACATGTTGGGGGTGCACAAGGAGAGTGTGTGCCAGGCCGGCGCTTGGCTACCGATGCTGCCTCGACCGTCGGGCGCTAGTGCTCACAAGATATTGTATGTGTGTATGTCAAAGAGCGCTGGGCGTCCACCCTGCATATAATACCGGACCATTTGCCGTAAGCAGCCCTAAACCCTATGCCGATGGGGTTGCCGGTGCCGAGAACGCTCACTCCCCATCTTCCCTATCCTGACTCTTGGGGAAGGCTGGATCAGTACTAGTCGATAGTTGATCTATCTCGCACGACTCGTTAGTGACACCCGCTTCCTAGGTGGATGGGCCAAGGAACCCTGGTGCGCAGGTGACGCACGAAAAGAGATCAGCCCTCGGGTGGGCAAGTTAACGACATCTGCCCTAGGGTATACAGACAACTACAGTTGCATACTGCTCAGATAGACACACAACTTCGCTTTCTCCAGTCACTCGGCCTCCTAGCCTCGACCGTAGAGATAACACATCGCAGCAGCTAGTGCGCCGTCAAAGTAGTCTCACTTGGCAGATGCGTGTGTGTAGAGAGCCGAGATGATAATAGTAAATCCTTCTTAGTGTTTCGTGACACCTTGTACGGATATCTTCTCGTAGTATCTGTCTAGAGTAGACAGCATCCTCTTCAGGTTTTTCGCGACACGTTGGCTCTGCTGCGGATAGAGATCCGTCAGCCAGCTCTTTACATTGCCGAAATAAGAAAGAACATTATTCTTTGACAGGACTACGTCTCGCATTCCTACCTACTCAACTAAGATCCACCCATACTTGTCCAGAACAAAGCATACACTTTATCTGTATTGCCGTTCGTAATGCGATTGTGAGCACAACACGCGCGGAAACTACTTCATCAGGGACTCCACGGTTGCACCATATCGAAAGGAGTCCAGCTGCGACAACAACAGCTTCTTCCTGCACGTTTACTTTACCACGCGAGCATCGGGTTCTACACGTTCAACGAGGAGGAGACAGGCACGTACTGCTCCAACAACGACAAGACTGCGTACTCCTCTAACTTCATCATCTTCTTCTGGAGAAAGTCTTAGCTCTACTAACGCCACCTAATGCCCGTGCGTGTACCCTGTCTTGGTCGCAGCATACAGCTTGTTGCAGTCTATTTCGCGCTGAGCGCTGGAGGAGACTGCGCACCCATGAGGTTACACCGTGCTCGTGGCCAGCTGGGGTGATCCCGCTTCCGGCCCGTCGGTCAACCATCGGGCTACATCCCCGGTAGCCTTACTTCTGATAGCTCCCCAACGCTCACCATCGCGATGCGTCGTAAGTTCTGTCCATTCCATGGACACTTGAGTGGTCCTAGCCATATGGGCTAACGCACGTGCAGTTGCGTTATACTCCCGAGGCACCGATCGCCATGAGGAGACCGCCACCGCGTCCGCCACCCGTCGCGTTATCCAGTACGTGCCCTGGAGCTTTTTCCCGCGTGGCGCTCTGCGCGTCGCGTAGTGTCGAATGACAATGTCGTTGTCCCCCGCTACATGGACATTCAGCCATCCGTGTTGCCGGCAGTACTTAAGGCCTCTAAGCAGACCGATGTGGGCCGCCATTGTTGAGGTCAGCTGACGACCTTCGAGGTAGGCCCCACTCATGTACTTCATGGCCGCCTGCCCTGTGGTCAGGTTAACGGCGGCAATCATGGTGCCGCCGCCTCCCCGCCCAGAAGTACCAGTAGCGTCTCCGCAGCAAAAGACAATGAACTGCATGTTCGTCATGGGGGATGCCCGGCATTGGCCATCAGTTGGGCTGGTGAGAGCATTGTCCGGATCAGCGTTTTGCGCACGCGGGCGTCTACCGTGGGTGGGAAAGCTGCCGTCACCTGCGCATACCCCGCTCGTAGCCGAGCCTCAAATCCCGAGATGTGGTGCGCCGCAGTCGTGTCATTGAGGTCATGAAAGAAAGAAACTCTCCATCTCCAGACACTTAGTAGATAGAGCGCGGCTCCCAACCGCCAACAGCCTTCCAGAATTTTGTCCACTGAATCTCCAATCGCCTCAATGTTGGCATCATCCTGGTAAGCGATTACTTGGCCAAGTTCCGATGTGAGATTGCTCGGCATTGCCGGCAAAGTCAATGAGAAAACTGCTTCCTCTGCAGAGTCGAGTGAAAGTCCAGCGGATTTCCACTGGGTAATAAATTTGGTCCTGAGCTGAAATGCCGCCGGACACTTCCAGAAAACGTGTAAGAGGTCCACCCTACCCGCCCGGATACACGACTGGTGTGGACACCCGAGGCCAGGAGAGACCGGGTTGTACACAGAGAGGGCATGGTGTTTGATCTGGAACAGGATCTGCTCCCCCCATGGGTTAAGCCCCACGATCCTTCGAATGATCTCCCATGGGAGGCGGTCTAGCCCCTTGGCTGCCGAGTGGCTCATGGCCGTCCAACGGGCGGACGCTTTGGCAAGAGTCCGTGCCGCAGGTTTCAGGTGCGCTCGGTCAGCCAGCAACTGCTTGTATCTCTTTTTGTTGGTATTCCAGCGCCTCTTGCCCGCCCACAGACAGACCATCCTTGAGACTTGGGGGTGGGGGTGGACCCAATCGGGTGTATACATTGGTCCCACGATAGCGTCGACTCGCTCCGTTAAGTCACGATGCGAGATCACAGGGTGCAGGACGTCGGTCCCCTCGTTGGCCGAGGTACCCCTGGCGAAAATACCGCCCGGCAGTACCCCAAGCGGTTGTGAGGGAGACGGGCCTTCCGTAACCGCATACCTGACTGTCCCACTGTGGTCACCGCGGGTGAGATGAGAGGGGAAATTCAGCACCAACAGGATCATCAGATGGCCGACCTGCCGTCTGATGCCTGCCGTGAACCTTGAGCAAAGTACCGTCACTATCAAATTGTCGGAAGTCGACCAATGCCAGTGCACGATATCTTTGAGGAGCACTCCTGTCGAGCACAACGCTCGATAGCTCGTGTTCGGGTTCACAAGCGACCCAGTCTCACTGTAGAGCCGCATACTTGTGAGAGCCACGTATGGCAGCCACTCACTGCAAAACATTCCATGTTGTAAGCATTCAGCTGCGATGTAAGCTTGGCTCACCGCTCCGCGTAGTGGTTGCAGATCCACGGTGAGGCGTCGGCCGCACCATAGCGTAGCTATGGGCTCACTAAAATACATCAGCGCAGCTAGAGTCGTGACCATGGCCACCTTGTTTGGCACGACGCAGACTCCCCCGTGGGCAGCGCACACTTGGGCCCCCGTAGTCAATAAAGTGGGGTGAATTGACATACCTCTCTGCTTCGGCGCTGGTTGACTGGGAGATATATATAGCGGTGCGGCAGTCAGCCCGGGCGATGGCCTGGCTAGTATGTTGCCAACAATGCGCTTCGACGGGATGGCCAAAAGCGCCCACTTATTGGCGGTAGCCGCAGCCATCGCCAATAGTTCCAGTCTAAGACCCGGCACAGCCAAGCCACCCTGGAGACGGGGCAGGTGTGCTACTTGGTTATTCAACCAAGCGCGTCTGTCCATGCGGTCGGTGGTAAACCGAGCGTGCCACACGAAGTGTTTAATCATGCGCTGGAATTTCGTCACGATTGCTGTTGTTGGCCAGCAGTGGCGAGCTATGTAGAGCAGTTTGGGGATAATTATCGCCCCTGCTAATATACTTCGCTGGTCAACTGTCATCGTCTTTTGCATCGCTAGTCCAAGTCGTACAGTCAGCTGCGTCCTGGCCAATTGACATGTATATTCCATTCCATTCCATCGTGACTACCTCCCTGGATCCCCAGGTAGCGTGCCAGCGCGTTAACATCCTGCAGTTGCAGCGGGGCTGGCAGCGCCGGCATGGTGGGGATCGCATTAGGACGGAGTGCGATAATTAAGGTCTTACCCTCATTGAGCGACAGCCCTGATGCTGCCGCGAATTTGCGGGCGATAATGAGAATGCCTGTGACCTCGCCAACCGTGCGTACGTAACACGCCGTGTCATCCGCATAGCCCGACACTTTTAGCGTCATTGTACCCATCTTGCTGCGAAGGACCAATCCTGTTATCCTGGCGTCCTTATCAAGTTTGCGGTAGAACGCTTCGAGCACCAGAATAAAGAGGAGAGGTGCCAAGGGGCAACCCTGACGAATGCCGCTTGTCACCTGTATCCACCGTGACCGAATTCCGTTGGCGAGAAAACGTACTTTTGTGCCTTCATGGATGCCTTTCATCGTAGTCACATATTGTTCTGGGAAACCTAGCCACGACAGCACCGCGTACATGAACTCCCTGTCCACGGAGTCGTACGCTTTGCGAAAATCGAGGAGAAGAGCTAGCGCCTCCGCCAGATCGGGGTCTGCCGCCGCCATTTCCTTGGCCGCTCTAAAGAGATCGATGGTATCGTGAATCACCCGGAATGGCACAAAACCATTTTGGTTCGGGTGGATGATCCCGTTCAGCTTGCCGCTCGTCCTTGTCGCCAACACCCTGGTCAGTATCTTGTAGTCGGTGTCCAAGAGCGCTAATGGGCGATAATTAAGGGGGTCATGAGCATCTCCATTTTTTTTAAGGCAGAAAATATCTGCCTCCAAAAAGGAGTTGGGTAATACACCGTCCGACGACCAGGCATTGTATAACTGGGTAAGGAGAGGAATGAGAAGTTCGGCAAAATCCCGATACCACTCATTGCCCAGGCTGTCTGGTCCGCACGCTTTACCAGTGTGTGAGGCCCCTATGGCTGCCGCCACTTCCGCTTCCGTGATCGGAGCGGACAACTCCTGCAGCAACTCACTGTGTTGACCTGGGTCCCCCAGTCAGCTGAGTACTTCCTCTCGTGCCGCCTGAGTAGACCCAGCTTGTTGGAATATCGGGGTCCACGCGTCCGCTAAGGTGTCCGCCTTGTCGTGGACCCCCCGTACCGGTTCCCCACTTGCAGCGTCGAGCCGATGGATGATATTGTCTGCGAATTTTGTGCACACCCGGCTGAAGAGCGGTTTGCAAGATTTCCCCTTAAAATAGGAGGCCTCGCGGTATAACCGCCGTCTTTTCAAACCATATTTTTGCCGAATGCAGTCCGTGATGGCTGTCCTCACCCGCTGCAGGGGTGACATCCCGGGGTAGTCTGTCAGCGTGAGCGCTGCCAGCTGATCCGTGATGGATTCTACCGTCGGAACGGCGCCTGCCTCTGCTTCCTGAAGTCGTCGTTCTTGGAGTAGTAGTCGTTTGAGCTTCTGCGAGAGAGAATTGCGGACCGTGCGCCTGCGTTGCCGCACAAGTTTTAGAGTCTCTTTCCTGATGTCCAGCTTTGTCCTGTCCCACTCTGCTGCCATCTCCTTCGCAGTCATGCCTCCATGTGCTAGTGACTCCGCCAGTTCTTCTAGCCGGGCCGTCATAGCTGCCTTCACCACCTCTCTAGCTATCTGCGGACACGGGTAAGTCCTGGGTGGTTTTCTGATCCGAGTGGGGTCCGCCGGCGGTCGGAGATGAAGTCGGACCGCTTGATGATCGCCATGTGTGCCAGGGTGATGCACCTCCGTGTGGACCATCCAGCTGGTAAGCTCTGTCGACCCAAACCAGCGATCCAACCGCGCGGTCGCCTCTGTGCCATCCGGAAGCGTGTACCGATAGGTGTGCGAGTTCAATTGCCATGAAGGTATGTCCGCTGAGAGGAAAGAGCTCGGCGGTCGCAGTGCATCCACCAGTGCCCACTTGGCTATAAGATTTGCCAGTGCCGGTGAAGCGTGCTCGGCGGTCCGTCTGAAATAACTACGGTCCAGCCGCGCATCCATGGTGCAGTTGAAATCACCTCCAACTAGTAATTTTGCATCCATGGGTAACTCCACATCCCCTAAATTTCGGTAGAATGCCTCCCTTCGTGCGCGCTGGTGAGGCGCATAAATACACACAAATAAAAACAGTTCTCCCGCGAACTTTCCAGTTATCGCCATAAAATGTGGCGACCAGTCGTGGACCAGCGCAGGGGCCACGTCGGTCAGGTGACCGTACGGGTTAATGAGGACTGCCACCCCACCTCTCCTCTCTTCCGCTGGTGACCAAAACGAGCGGCGTGGGCAGTCTGTCCCAGTCCGGAAGCCCCATGTGCGGGCGTATAGCTCCTCCATCGTTGCTACCTCACTAGCGTCGACATGAGTCTCCTGCAGGAAGCCAATGTCATATCGCCCGTGCGCATCCGTCCGTCGAAAAGCTCTGAGCCATTCATCTCGCTTCTCCGCTGTACTACCAAAACCGATCACATTTTGGGTGACACATCCAAATGTTTGTTCGTCACAATGAAGTTTCACCAAATGCTCCTCCTCCATCGACGTCACACGCTGTTCCTCCCGCCGTCGTCGGGCAACAGCCTTTTTTCGCTCAGTGCGGAAGTCGCCGCGTATCTGAGCAGTCCGGATGGAGGATGAGATGGCGGGGAAAAATCACCCAGTGTGCACTGGCGAGGCCGGCGGCCTCGTCCACGGGGTGTGTGTGCAACCGCTTCGCTCTGTGAGCGAAGCGACTGCGCTGGTGGTCCCCTGCTGGCAAAAGCAGTGGGGGGCCTGGTGTGGGCTGGGGAGCCCTTAGTAGCTGGAGGGGGCTGGCTGCCCGGTCTCCATAGACACTTGGCGGTCAGCCTACGTAACCCCGGACGGTAATTCCACGATCCCCCCCCAAGCCGATCTCGCTGCAACTCGTTCGCACAGTAGTTTGACGGCAGGATGAGCCTGATACATTGTCGTGTATCGCGACCGTGGGGTTATTCCCCATGAGGTAGCCGGCCAGGCCCACGACGCATACTGTAGTATATGTAGAATATGCCAGCAGCTGTCATCCACCTCTGGTGGGCAGGCACAAGACGGGGCACTGAGGTACATCCCAATTAGTCGCGCCCACCGAGTGGGGTCTCCCGCAATTGTGCGATCCTGCTGAGATCCACCTGCCACTGTGCAGGCAGCCAGCCATGTCCTGCAATAAGTTTTCGTCTGTGCACTCGGAGCCCCATCCTCAATTATTCCGCGTAACACTTCGATCTGTACGTCGTATGTTTCCAGCGCACCCCATTTCCGTAACAGTTCCGCCGACATCATTTTAACAGCCAGCTCCGGGTAGGGTAGGAATCCAAGTAAATCATGGAGAGCTGCCCGTCTGTCCGTTAGCCATTGCAGCGTCGCCCCGAAGTCCATCTTAGCTCCATTATTTGACGCCGCTTTGAAGACGCCTTGTGCCCGGTTACGCCAGGTCGCAAAGGCCGCTGCATTCTCTTTCAAAAGTAGTCGTAATTTGGACCGGTCCGCAAGTAGTTCCGGTTCCATCTCTATGGAATCGAGAATGCGGCCGTAGACTTGTGCAGCAACACGCCCGTGCGCTGAGATTGGTGCCCGCTTCAGCTCTCGCATCTCACTATCAACTTCCTGATCCGAACCCCCAACTCTTTCTGCAGACCCGATGTGGCCCGCCATGTCCATCAGTCGAACAGCTTCAGCGCCAAGGCCCTTTTCCAAAATAGCAATGTCGTAAGGTGCACTGTCCAATTTTTCCAAGTCCAGGCGGCAGTGCGCCACATCCAGTCGATCACGCCTTTCCATGGCCCCGATGATGATAATGTTCGTGAAGTCGCCATCTTGAGCTGGGTTGACGTCCGCAATTTTATCGGCACTATATTCTGTATGTGCTACTACCTCCGAGTACCAGGAGTGGTTGACACAATTGTCATGGGCGAATTTGATGTCACCTTCGGCTTGCCATTTGGTGGAGAGCTCACCATGGCGCACCCCGTAAAAATGCCCCTCGTGACGTTTGAGAACCAGAAAAACAGGTAGGACATGTAGGCAAGCGTATTGCGCTAGCATCTCTTTGGCGGTGGCATCGTCGACCGCGCCCCCACAGCCCGTCTCGTGGGCATTCCCATTCGGTAGGGTATAATCTTTGTAAAAGTATCGTTGTAAGTGGGTGTCGTTGTGGGTATCAACGTCGAGCACAAAGAGCGGTTCCCGGAGATACTGAGACATCGCTCTCAGTACTTCCGGGCCCGCCCAGAATGAAGTCGGGATATGTGTGTTCACAGAGCGGGTTCGTTCTTGTGCGTAGTGCTGGTAGAGCGATGCCGTAGCAACAGCCGGTTCCGACGGCATTGGCTGAGATGGATATAGCCGCTGCAGTTCCCTGCACGGATCCACCACCTGGCATTCCACATCGTTCGCGAGGTTGGCCATCATTAGTGTGTAGACACACCGTTTAATAACATTGGCTCCACGAACCACCTCACTAGTGAATGTCATCTTGGTTTCCACTGTGGCAGTGGTAGACGCGTAGAGCGCTGCGTACGCACATTGACCGTTGGCCGGTACCGACGTTAGCAAGCCCCGGAAAGGAAGTAAGAAGACCGGTAACTGCTGTGGCATCCCCGGAGCCGGTGCTGTCTGCTCGATTGAGAAGCCGTCTTGGCTTAGGGTAGGTAGTGGTTCCCCCATCGTGCAGGCGACCTCCGGCCTGGCATGCGACTGGATACTCGGTATCAGTGGCTGTGGCTCTATCTGCGCGGTGGAATTCCCTTCTTCACGCTGCGACCGCGCCTCGTTCAACTCTGAATCGAGCGAAAAAGGGAACTCCGAGCCCCGGGGTCAGGGCCGGCGATTGAGTTGTCGACGGCGCCGATGATCCAACATAGCCGGACATGTCCGAGTCCACGTCGCTAACCATGTTCGTATCATCATCTACCCCCCGTGCGACTGCGACTGGGATGTCCTCTGCTGTTTGCCCTGCTCTGAATGCGGCCCACCATGACTCGTCAGCGGTGATAGCGCCAGTATGTCTGGCTGGTGCATGTCCACGGACATCTTGTGAGGGGTCTGAGCGCTCCTGCCCCCCGATGCAGTGGCGCTTGCAGCTGCCCTATCGACGTTCGGAGCGGATGGATAACCATACGGTGCCTCATCTGGCCCCGTGTCACTCCCCGTATCATTGTCGATCTCCTCAGGATCTTCCAGTGCCGCAAACCGTCCTAGCTCCCGCGCGTGTTTAAACTGAGCAAACCCGGGTATTTTAGAAAACGCCTTGGGCACCCTGCCCGGCACCCGCTTGTTCTTCCGCCCGCCGGGACGCTGGGTCTTGCTGTGACCAGTGCCCTGCTCCGCAGAGGTGGCCTTTGGCCCTTGTCTTTGTGTCACCGAATTGCTGGGCTCTGCAGTAACCCCTCTGCTAGATTTCTGTTCTAGCGACTCATTGTCGTGGTACGCAGTGGGCGGCGTACCTCCCCGCTTTGTCTTTCCAGGTCGGCGAGTGACTACGATAAAACCCTCTTCAACATCCGCTGAGGCTTGCTCCTCAACGGGTGCGGTCACCGTTTCTTCCTGTGACTGTCCTGCACCAGTGTCCTGCTCCTGCGGTTGCTGCCGTAAGCTGTGCAGCGGGTCAACTCCCTCGGTCGTAGCGAGGCTTGCCACCCGCGACGTTACCGAGACATTGGTGGAATCTGCGAGGGAGGATGTCAGGTCCTGTTGTAATTGGGTAAGGAATGCCGCCAGACTGTCTCCGTCAGAGTGTCGGTATTGCACCGCCTCACCAACCGTGTAAGCGGGTAATGGTCCAGTATACTCTATTTTGTATTTGGCGTGCAGTCGGTCCAAATGTCCTGGATGCGCGCGACAGAACCCCGTCGTATGGAAAGGGGCAAAGCACCTCCCGCACGGCAACCGTGTCTGCACCAGATAATGATGTAGTGTCACCATTTGTCCGTGGATGGTAATTTTGGTCACCCCTCGTAGTGCCTCTGGGCACTCATCGGTAGAGAAACGGAGGAGCAGGGACCGATTGTCTACCGTCGATTGTGAGTCCATCCGGGGTCTTTCCGCGTCGACCACATTCACCCCAGGGAGGTTTCCGATCGCTGTGAGTAGGACCACTAGCCCAAGCGAGTCCGCACCATACACCCGTACAGCGTACTGACGCCGAATCCGGGCTGCCCGGAAAGTGCCCTCTCTGTGGCTCAATTCCGAGTCTTCCAGCTCGATGCAGGTGCCTCGGAGCCGGAATGCTAGCCCCGCATAAAGAGATGCAACTCTCCTCGAATTAAACGTGAAACGGAGAGTATGTATGCCGTCGAACCGCAACAACTTAACATCGTCCATGATGTGATCGATCATCTGGCGGCCTCTGGGTGAATCTGCGTTGGTCTCGTAAAGCTGGGCTAGCAGCGTGTTGTGCGTCATGTTGCGCCTCAGCTTAACGCTCGGCGATACATCCGCCGTAAGCGTCACTTCAAGATGAGATTCATGAAATTGCTCCACCATTGCGCGTTGGATTAAAGGCAGCGTGGCCTTTAAAAAATTCGGGGCGTGTGGCAGTTCCAACGACTTGTCGAGATACGCCAACAGTACAGCCGTCTCCTGATCTTGAAGGGGACGAAGTGCGCCATCTCCATGCACCTCGGAGGGTGCGAGTGCGAGTTTCCGCATTTCCGCCTGCAGCGGTGTATCCATCGGTTCGGTCGTTTCATGCCAGGGTTTGGCAAGGGTGTCGAGTAGTAACTGCTTCTCACGTGGTCGCCAGCGGCCTGGTACGGTTCTTGGCATTGGTTGTGCCACTGCCGTCGGGATCAGTGTGGCACCTTGTGCGACCGCAGTGGCATAACTCCGCGTGGCATGGCGGGCCGCAGTGCTGTTATCTCTCCGAGTCCCCTGCTCGTGGGTTGGGTCCTCGGTCCTCGTCGGGTTGGTGGCTGGATTCCCCCTTGTGCGTCCGATGGTGTCGTCACAAGCGCCGGGAAAGAAGCCGTCTCCCCCTCCGAGGTGAAATCTGCCTGATGTGGCCCACACAGATGTGTGGATCGAGTGGGTGGCCCCACGGAGCGGCTGTTGGCTGGTTGCCGCACGGCCTCCGTGCTACCGCTTGCCGTCGCCACAGGGTCCGGGGGTCTGTGCCCGGCCCCCCCGGGGTCTCTTGGTGGCATCGCCGTCATGTCTACTGCTGGCGCCCACCGGCGTCGTGGGGTGTGGTGGAGTTCCTGGTCTTCCAGCCGTCCGTGCTGGCAGGGTTCCTCGCTTCAAATCCTCTTCCGGGTTCCGGGGGGATTTGGGGAGTGAAGACCGCAAATGCACACATGAAAATAATGCGCACCCATATACTAAGTATTTACCGACGCCTTGCCCGCCATGAGGGAAGCGAAATTGGCGGTGCAAACGTTTGTATTAACACTTGAAGGTACCAATCATCTATCATTAACACACTGAAGACTCGTGTTTGTCTCCGATGATTGAACATATCACGGTTAGCACTACACGTTACTCGGCCCCCCCGTGCAGTTGCCAAGGTTTGTGGTGTTCACGGCGATGTTGGTGAACGATCAGTCTGCCACTGCGTCCGGGTTGGCAACAATGTCGTACAGGTTCTTGGCAGAACCGGAGAGGCCGTGGATCTTGATATTGGTGATCTTCGCCATACTATCAGGGATTCCCGAATACCCGCCCTTGGTTCTGTTGTAGTCCAAGTGCATCACGATGGCGTTCTTGACGTTAACAACCTTGTTGTCGATGTAGGCAATGTCGTTGACAAGCCCGGTCAAGCCGGTAATGGTTTTGATACGGATGCCGTTGTCGCTGTTGATGATGACGTTGTCCTTCACCAAGAGACCAGTAACGGTGTCGGAGTCATCTATCTTCTCGCCGCCAAGCGATCCGATGGAGATGCCGTGCCCCCCCCACTGCAGTAGTTTTTGCTCAAGAGCGTATTGGTGCTGCACTGCATAGCGAGACAATCGTCCTGGTTGTAGATATGGTTGCCCTTGATGGTGATGTGGTCGTTTCGGCTCAGATCGAAGCCGTCCGTGTTCTTGGCGACGCTATTGCCGGCCGTGGAGTTCAACGTAAGACGGGTAAACGTCGTGTAGTTGGAGTTGCCGACGCTGAAAGTGCGGAAGGGCGAGTTCTTGAGGGTAAACCCCGAGAGCGTCGAGTTGTTGACTCTGTTCAACTTGAAAAAGACGGGCTTGGTGACCGCCTGGCCTTGAGGCCAGTACCAGGCGCCTTGGCCGTCCAGCGTACCCGGGCCAGTAAGAGAGAGATTATTGCCCCTCAGCTTGAGAAACGGACCATCCCACAACTGTAACGAATAACCATAAGCCGTTTGAGTCAGCAGATTTCACAAAGTCGCAAGCTGCCACAAGCTTTTCTTCCTACCTTTTGGCCGAAAGTCGTGGTTCCCTTGAACTTGATGTTGGCGCCGTCCGTGACGTTGGTCAGGTCGAGCATCACTCCAGCAGGCACGGAGAGCGAGTCGATGATGATGCTGCTGCAGTGCGTGACGTTGGTGCCCTTGACGTAAGTGTCAGTCAGCGTGCAAGTGTCATCCTGGTGGACTTGGTCCGCCTGGTTCGGCGAGTCTTCGCCGGCCTGGCTGTTGGGGGACACCTGGCCGACTTGACTTGCCTGGGACTCCTGGGTAACATCGCTCTGGGCAACTAACTCCAATCCGTTGGTGGCAGCGGCAAGGAGGGCGAGGGCAGCGAAGTAGTGCATGAAGATCTTCATCGCTGGCACGGAGGTTGGCTTGTTATGTTCACTTAGGAGAAAGTTTAAGAATGAGACGGGTAGATTCTGAGGACGTACACCTCAACAGTACAGATATCACTGCGCGTTCTCCCATGACTCAAAAGGTCGCCGGCGTTCAACGAATGCTGGCAGTCACCGCGGGTGTTATAATAGCATTGATGTGTTTGAGCTAGCGACACTCGCTTTCTTTCCACATGGTTTACTGCAAATCGCAGCACAAATAAAATTGTGGGGATTTTAGGGGAATCGTTAATCCCACCGCGATTTTCCTTATTGCCACCGTAATGTACCATCAATCTGGTACCCATTTCTATATTGTAGAAATGTTTCTGTACGTAGGATTGAACGCTATCTGGGTGAGCTCCTCGTTTGCACCGCCAATTTCGCTTCGCTCATGGCGGGCAAGGCGTCGGTAAATAGATAATAACTCCTTGTCAGGGCACGTACTCCGGCCCACGCGCCGACCATTGCAGACCTTCGCTTCGCTTGCAAACGGTCTCTCTGAGGCCTCATTTGTATTACTGTAATAATTCGTTATTGGATCTGCTATATCACCTGAGACTGAGGTCGAATAGAAACATTTCTACAATATAGACACATGTACCATATATATGGTACATCATGGTGGCAATAAGGAAAATCGCGGTGGGATTAACGGTTCCCGATTTTAGTACAGTACTGTGAAGTCGTTCCAGAGGTTCAAAAGGATAGCAGCGACCCGACAGTCGGATACTTGAAGCGAGGACTGTCTCAGGGAACAGGTTGTTGTTGCAACCTGCTCGGATTGTCTGCCAACAACCGAATCCTTGGGTATGCACTAAGTACATAGCATACTACAGTAGTACATTTATTAAGTAAGCCTCCGAAGATACTTCGGTTTAAATCCTCGGCTAAGCATGAAGACAACGGCACACAGCAATCATTTTGCGGGCACTTTTGACTCAATCCGACACCTTTTACTGTAAACGTTTTGTAGCCTCTACAGCTGCGGCATTTCCGCGTGCCTGACAGTCATATTGTTGGAAGTGGTGTAGCCACTTGGGAGTTGCGACTCCAGATTTATGTACAGGAACACTGATTAGGAATATTCTAATAGGTAGCCAAGGTAGCGGTAGCTGGCACTCGAGAAGATCTCTCACTTCTCTATCGGAAAGCCACTAACGAGGCCCCGGCGGGGGCCGAAACGCGTATGGCACGCGCTCAATAGGAAGTCACTTTATCACATGCCCCTGCTCCTTCCAACACATATGGGAGTTCGCTGTCCTCTCAAAGAATTAAAAAATGAAGTGTTCGCCCAGACGTCATCGGTGATTACGTACTGGGGAGAAGTACTCGTCTCAGCGGTGGCCCAATGCTTTAACCCTTTCACTACCAGACGCGAATTGTAGGACCGCAGTGGTCCCATAAGGGTATACATAGTGAAACCCATATGATGTATCCTAATCATTTGCCAACATTTTGACCATGCTCTGCTACAGTGCGCGCCAAATCGTTAGGACCCTTGATTTGGCGACACACTTTTGCCGATATTTCGGCTTGTAGGAGGAGTTACGAGTTGCTGTTTATATATATGTTGCTGGTACATGCTATACTAAGAAGCAGTATGTGTTAACAACTGCAATTTCCAAGTCCTTAGAAGGGCTGGCATACAAACTGCCAGATTTGGCTCCAGCGACACAAATTAGTACCAGACCCTTTTTCTGACAAAATGACACAGTTTTATGCAACCCCATACAAACTTCTATATTAAAAGTTAGTACTTAGTGAGGCCGCCCTTCTGCTTGATGACAGCAAGGCAGCGGCGAGGCATGGACTCCACGAGCTTGCACAGGTACTCCTGCTCGATGGAAGCCCACGCTGCCATGATTGCTTTTTCGAGATCACCCACGGTACGGTACTGGCGGCCATGGGCGTAAACCCGAGCCGCCATAACGGACCAGACGTTCAGGATTGGGTTACGGTCGGGGGAACGGGCAGGCCAAGCCATGGTGTTGACTTCCATTTCCTGCAAGAAACTCGTCGTCTCACGCGAGGCATGAATCGACGCGTTATCTTGCTGGAATACAAAGTCGACACCATGGTTAGAGTGAGCGAACGGTAGCATATACTCAGATACAGTATAAATGTAATGGCCCGAGTTTTGGCGACCCCGCAGGATCGCCAGCTCACTCTTACCTTGAGCACAGAATATCCCCCAGACCATAACGCTTCCTCCGCCGTTCTGGCGCCGCACGAAGGATTGCGCGGGCTGCCTCATGTCGCGCCAGTAGTACTTGAATCCGTCCGGGCCGTCCAGGTTAAACTTTTTTTCATCTGAAAATACAGTATATTTCCAAATCCCATCACATAAACAACCGTTAGCATCCTGATACAAAAGATAAAACAATTTAGAGACTGTACCTGGGTTAAGTATGTGCTCCTTAGCCCATTCCATCCGCGCTGCCTTGTGAGCCGCAGTGAGGGGCAGCGTGCGGTCCATCTTGGTGTACACCAGATGGTCTACACGCTGCAGCAGCCGTTGCACCGTGCGCACGGACGCCTTCAGTCCGAGCTCCGTCTTGAGCTCCGCTGCGAAGCGGTCGCCTACCGCCGCCTTGCGCACTAGCAGCCGGACCTCCCTCTCGGTGAGTGCCGGCGGCCTTCCTGGTCTTGGGGAGGGGTTGGCGCTGTCTTGAAGCGGCCATTGCTCTGTCTTGATAGCCTTACGCACACAGGTACGTGCTCGGCCAGTCCTTCGTGCGATCTCGTGAAGAGAGACGCCGCCGTCGTGAAGTCCGATGATCCACCAGTACTCCTGGTTGCTGAGGGCTTTGCCGCGGCCCATGCAAGAAGCAAAATGAAAGGCATACAGGGGCGCTAGCCACCGCAGCAACCTGCCTGGCAGTACGTTTCCTCCATTCATCTAACGTCAAGTGACCTTCATTCTTTTAATCAAGAAGTTTGTATGGGGTTGCATAAAACTGTGTCATTTTGTCAGAAAAAGGGTCTGGTACTAATTTGTGTCGCTGGAGCCAAATCTGGCAGTTTGTATGCCAGCCCTTCTAAGGACTTGGAAATTGCAGTTGTTAACACATACTGCTTCTTAGTATAGCATGTACCAGCAACATATATATAAACAGCAACTCGTAACTCCTCCTACAAGCCGAAATATCGGCAAAAGTGTGTCGCCAAATCAAGGGTCCTAATGATTTGGCGCGCACTGTAGAGGACCGCAGCGGACCTCTAAAATATTTATGTCTCGTCCCTGTTTGACTCACAATCTTTTTTGAGCGACTTTTAACCAGTAGGTGTAAAGCACTATCGTGTTAGAGGTCCGCAGCGGACCTCTAATTCGTGCTGTTTTGTTTGGTAGTGAAAGGGTTAAAGCTGAAGCAATCTGGCATTTAAAAAAATGTGTTAGGGCGTGTTCGACTTGACGCTTAAATGGCTATTTCGAAGCGTAAAGAGCGGTTTGCCGCCCAAGCAGTCATTTTGCCATAAATATGCAAGTTGAACACACAAACACAAAAACAACTGTTTTGCCCTCAAATGACTGGTTTTTAAATTCATGGTGGAGGTGTTTTTCAAAACCAGTCATTTGACCACCCTTTATCTATTGACCACTGTCCATCTTCGAGTGAGACCGAATGGGACCAGCCGCGAAGAAACCACGACGATCATGGGCGCGCGAGGAGGAGACGCGACTGCTACAGCACTACTTCCGCGCACGCAACGACGCAGGGCCCCTGATCCTCCTTGGCTTGCTTGCAGCAGAACAGCAAGAGCCTGCACGAGCCTGCACGAGCCACAAGTCGTCCTCGTCGTCTCCATCCATGTTGGTTTGCGAGCAATGCTTGCCACAGGATGTAAACCTCGATTTTATTTTATTGAATACTAACCACTTCCTACACCAGCTGCTTTCAAGTGAAACACAAACTGTTCAAATTGCTGGTTCGGATAGGATTGTTCATAGTCGGTTGAGACAAAATAGCTATTTACTACTCGCTTTGATTTTGACTGTTCAAGTCGAACACGCCCTTATTCTTCCTACCAGCGACCTACCAAATTTCTAAAGAATGCGCTATGATAGCCCACCACTCCTATCATCGAGTATTATAGGTATCGCTAGTCTTTCTGCTACAAATTTCATTGATCTAATGTCCCCTGATGCTCGCATCATATCCTACTGCTTCTGCAAGAGCAGACACGCTAGCCCACACGCAGCTTGTCGAGACAGCTGTATTAATACATGTACACGGTACGTTGGAGAATACTACGAAACATCGGTTGTGACTCCCAACCGACAACTTGTGAGTGGGAAATACCGTACAGCATGAACTACTGTACATGCACATGTATAAATGCATGTATCGCCAGTTGTATCGACCATCACAATTCCCTGTGCTCCTTCGATCTACGTTGGGGAGCAAGCTCCACACAATTTCCTCCTACATGCATCAAGTATGAAGTTGTTCACGCATTTACTGTCTTCGCCCTTATTACAGCTAGGCTGACTGCTTTGCTACACAGTGCGAGCACTGCCACGATCTCCAGCTACACCTACTGGGGCGGTGGTCATTGCATCTCCATTGGCTCTGTGGTGCCACCGTCGACGAGTCTACCATGGTGCTGGTTCCCACTATCCACAGTGGCATTATTGAGAACAGCGACAGCGGTGTCCAAATCAAGCCCACCACGGTTTGACGCGACATCCGACATAAATTCGACACGCTGTAATGATGCACACGAGGACCCATAGGGTCCGTCACGGGCGAGCAAACATCGTCAAGATTAAAATTGAATGCTCTCAAGGTTCTGCCAAGAACCTGTACAGACGCAGTGTCGGGCTGGTCGTTCAAGAGAGTCGCAGTAGCGTTACCCAGTGCAAGGCGAGCCGATCTGCTAATCGCGACGCGTCCATTCGTCGGAGATAATATAACAATCGAATATCACAGGAAGTAGAAGAAAACAGAGCTGATTGTGGGGGCTATGACGCTATGGTTTTGTCGACGGAGTACTCATCAAACACAGCAAAGTGTATTCTCTCCGTCAGATGGACGCTTTCAGCAATAATTGAAATAGTATTGGAACCTCAGTCAGATAAACATGTCAATAACGTATACAACTGTGGGTCGATCAAGGAGAGGAAAGGGAGGTGCACCGTACGCCAATTCGAAACCGTAATCTATTTATTCCTCCCGTGTATGTTGACAGCTGCGACTACCTCCGCACGGTATTGGACACTACCATGGACAACAACAAAAAGAAACGACAAACGGCATCACATCCGTCGACTTTGGTCAGCCCTGCCAGGCCGAGCAGCTCTTGCCCATGCCCGCGCGCGCTTTCCACATGGAGAACGTCACGACGATGGACTGCAGAGCAGAAGGCTTAGCACGCGATAGAGCTCGGCTGGCCGCTGCACGAGCCCTTGTTGGACGAGCTCACCGTGATGCCCGAGAAGGTCCAGCCAGACACTACGTTCGAGTTGGTCACGATGTCGTAGAGATTGGTGGCTGTGCCGGACAGACCCGAGATGGTCATGCCCTGGATCGTCACGTCGCTGGTGGGCGAGCTCGTGTAGCCGCCCTTGGCCTTGCTGTAGTCCGAGTGGATCACGATGGCGTTCTTCACGTTCGACAGCTTGTTGTTGGTGTACTTGGCGTTGGACACTTGGCCCTTGAGACCGATGATGGTCTTGATGCGGATGCCGTTCACGCTGTTGACGATGGTGTTGCCGCTGACCGTGAGCCCCGATACCGTGTCGGACTGGTTGACAGTGTCTCCGCCGAGCGAACCGATGGAGACGCCGTGGCCGCCGCTGCAGTAGTTGTTGCTGAAGACGGTGTTGGTGCTGGACTGCATGGCGAGGCAGTCGTCCTGGTTGTAGATCTTGTTGCCCGTGATGGTGACGCCGTCGTTCCTGCTCAGGTCAAACCCGTCCGTGTTCTTGGCCGTGCCGTCACCGGCGCGGGAGTCGAGCGTGAGTCCGCTGATGGTCGTCTTCTGCGAGTTGAGGACGCTGAAGGTGCGGGAGGGCGAGTTCTTGAGTGTGAAACCCGATAGCGTGGAGCTCGTGACGGCGCGCAGGCGGAAGAAGACGGGGCGGCTGATGGACGTGCCCTGCTTCCAGTACCAGTCTCCCTGGTCGTCCAGTGTGCCGGAGCCCTTGACGGTCAAGTCGCTTCCGCTGAGCAGCACCAGTGGTCCAGCCCACTTCTGCGTGCCGAATGTGGTGGTGCCCGTGAACTCGATGGTGGCGCCGCTCTTGGTCTTGGTCAGGTCGAGCGTGACGCCAGCAGGAACAGTCAAGGATCCGATAGTGACGGAGCTGCAGGAGGAGATGTCGGTGCCGGCCTTGTAGGTGCCGGTGAGGTTGCACGAGCTGCCGCCGCTGGTGGGTGTGGTGGTGGTGCTGCTGCCCGCATTGGTCGAGCTACCACTGCCGGCAGTGGTGGTGGTGGTGCTGCTGCCACTGCTACTCGACTGCCGCTGTTGTTGTTGCTGCTGCTGCTGTTGTTGTTGCTGCTGAGGGTCGTGCTGGTTCTGGTGGTTGGTATTGCTGTTGCTGCTACCACTGCCACTGAGCCAGGGTTTGGAATTTTCCAATACCAGTAACCGTAATTGGCAATTCAGTAACTGCAATTATTTATTGACCCTCTGACCTCAATAACACTCAATATTTTTAGGACCCCAGAACAGTGGATTTCAGTGTCCTTGACACGGTTGGCGTTGAGTGAGGCTATGTAGATCGAGTGGCTCTCGCTCTCGCTTTGAATCTGTGGATCGCAGTAGGTTGCTGCTACTCGAAACAGTGCGCTCATCAGCTCACTTTTCGTCTGCACTCACCCCGTCGTCTACAGCTCGAACCACGCATGTCCGACCGCGCCTCGAACCGCGACATCGTACTATACGCCCGAGGGCTTCGACTACTTTATGTGTCGTATATGCTTCGTTAGGCGCAAGCAAGGCGCAGCATGGGCATGTCGAACCTCGTGGAACACGTTCATCGCTTAGATTGCGGTAAATGCCCTTATCTAACAAAATATCAATACATTTTCTTGTACATGTGGTTATTCGCGGTGACTGGGTCGCGCCTGTTGGGATGTGGATACTATTCGCTGAAGTCTGTTTGCGCGGCGGAAACGTTCTTGAGGTAAACCCCTCCTGATTCCAATGAACGCACTGTGGACAAATTCCAACATTTTCACATGCGTGTACTCCCATACGATGGAGCGAACACCACGTCTCATGCTGTTACTGGAAATCGATTAGCAATTAGGCCAATTATTTATTGGTCTCGATTCGGAGACCCAATAAATATGACATTGCATTGTTCCAAACCCTGCACTGAGCTGCTGTTGCTGCGTGTTTTGCTGGGACTGGTGGTGGTGGTGATGGCTTTTACCCTCGGCTTCCATGCGGAGCATGGGAGAGCCGTTGACGGTGGCGGCGAAGAGCGCAAAGGCAGCGAACGTGGTGGAGAGAAGCTTCATGGATGAGAACCGGGGCGTCCGGGGGCTGGAGGCTGGGGCTTTGTGCTGGCGCTTGAGCTGAAAGTGTTTTGATCGATGCAAATTGCGGAATGAACGATGTGGTAAAGACCCATGCCTTGCACACAACGAAGACAACCACCACTGTCTCTGAGATGCAATCACCGAGGCGTATCGTGCGTGGAGATATGCTGTCGTTCGGACAGCGTGTTTCCAACAAGCGGTGGCGATTCACTGAAGCAAATGTCCGTGTTCGGCGCCCGGCACAACCTGATCCCGTGGAATGACCGGTCTCCATGTGGAACGAGTCGTAGTGCCAAGCTGGTAGGTCCAGGCTGGCCCAGGCTGGCGTTGGTGCGCGTTCGTAGCTTGCAGCTATGGCTCTTCAAAACATGTGCCCCGTAGAGGTGGTCACTACGTACTTAACTCAGAAATTCCTGGTAATTCGGACAACACGAGCTCTATTAATAATAGTCCTAACTCTTCCAAGATGAGCTCCTGTGCGTGGTTTTTTACAATGGGTGCCGGTCCGCTCAACTCTGGCCGGATCTGTACCGGTAGTTGATCTACGAAGCACTCTGCTGCTGCGAGGCAATTATATTTTAATATGTTTGCCGTTTATAAACGCCCAGTTCTCCTGTAGCTGCTGTCTTGATATCCGATGGATTCCGGCGACGTCTGATACTGTTGAAAGCTGCTATCGGATACAATGTGTTTCTGTTTGTGCGGCCACTTCAAATCGAGTGTACCGGCGCAAATCCATGTTTTCCAGGCACCGGGCGTTCAGGAGTTATGCCTATTGTTCTGTGCAGTATAATTTATTAACGTCACGGAAGGGTCCGTCTCAGTAAGCTTTTAATAATGGTGACGTTTGTTGGCAGCTCGTCTTGGCGCTCCTTTTGCTGGTGGTGACCCCTGAACAATGTCTTCACGAGTCCTTGTATTTTCCCGACTCTGACGTCGCTTCAGTAAACCTATTTCTGCGTGACGGTGAGCAAGATCTTAAGATCACCAATGTCTACACCGATACACTTATGCACGATCCCAAACGCCAATGCGTGCACAGCTGACTAATCACAGATCTATGTGTGCCGGGCTCTCAGAACCCAGTGACGTGTGCTTACTCTTCAACGAACGTACTTGACATGTGTCAACGATGTATGGCCCCACCCACCAGCAATAAAAGAAAGTCTTCTGCAATTTACGTGCTGAGAAAAAGCAAAACAAATTAGTATCTTGCTGCTGCCAGAACTGAGAACCACTAATAGTGGCTCTCAGTTCTGGCAGCCGTCGGATATCAAGACAGCAGCAACAGGAGAACTGTGTAGTGATTGCACTTCGCTGTCTACTACGCTGGGTCCTGACCGCAAGGCACACGGCTTGCGCGTGCCGGCGTGTGCCACGGGAGATCGCAGTTGAAGTGGAGCAAATGGTTGATTGGCTGATCATTGATGATTGGCATGGTTAATGCAGGGACGGTGTGCGCTGATTGGACGAGAACCGTGATTATGACTGTAACGTAAACGGAGTTGATGCACATCATCCGTTTCCGTTACAAGATTTGTTTCCGTTACATGTGGTGTTCACCGAGATAACAGCAGAGGTAGGAGAGAGCTAGTAGAGCAAGACAAGAACTACTAACCAAATCAAACTCACTTTCGGATCTACTTCCTACCCCTCACATCGACTTCCCAAGACGCCGTCTGCACTCACAAGAGGTTATGAGCCCAAGCTACGCTGACACCGTCAAGCTCGTGGAAGACAACTACTGCCACTGGGAGTTCAACATGAGGATGAAGCTCTCGCGCAAGGGACTGCTGGCCCACATCATCAAGCCAGAGTTCGACGCGCTGAGTGACCGCTCTACGGTGCAGTGGAAGACCGACGATCTGAAGGCCCTTGGTGTGATCGCTGGAGACGTCAGTCTCACATACCAAGTCTACATCCGTGGAGCGACAACTGCTGCTGACTCGTGGAGCATGCTCGAGGAGCAGTTCAACCGGAACACGCTCAAGAACCGACTCATCGTCACCAAGAAGTTGCACAACTTCAAGATGGAGTCCGGTACGCGGTTCGCGGTGCATGTGGACCAGTTCAAGGAGATCGTCCTCCAGATGGAGACGATTGGTGAGCCTTTGGATGAGACCCGACAGCTCGTGTTGCTGCTCGGTAGTCTGACGGATGAGTACCGGATGATCAGTACCGTACTCGAGAACACGCCGAACATGACGTTGGCGTATGCGATCCAAGCTCTCTCCGGTGTTGATGCCTCGGATGAATCGTCATCGGCTCAACAGAAGGCTTTCGTGGCGAAGAAGAGCTACGACAAGCGTGGGTTCAACGGCAAGTGCTTCTACTGCAAGAAGACTGGGCACAAGGCAACGGAGTGCCGCAAGAAGAAGGCCGACGAGGAACGCGGACAAGTCGCGAGGGAGACATCCGACTATGCGCTCACGGCTACGAGTGCGATGGGCAAGACTGAATGGCTTGTCGACTCCGGTGCAAGCTCGCACATGACCAGCGTCCGGGACAAGTTCGTGTCCATGAAGGAGCTGAAGACGCCAGTCCGCATCACGATCGCGGATGGCAAGAAGATCGACGCAGTTGCAATGGGCACCGTCGTGTTGAAGCTGATGGACGGGACGTCTGTCACGCTGTCGGATGTGTTGTACATCCCTGAAGTTGAAGGAAGCCTCATCTCGGTGGCGAAGCTGGTCGAGAAGGACGTCGTCGCGCAGTTCAGCAAGGACAAGTGTGTCTTTCGCTATGGCGATGCTAACGTCTTGGAGGCCAAGCGCTGTGGAAACGTCTACAAGTTGAAGACAGTGGGGGACGAGGTGTGTCATGCGGCGACGACATCTCGTAAGGAGCCATGAGCAGTTGTACATGCCCGACTCGGCCACATCCCGATCAAGCGCTATGAACAGCTACTGACCATGGCCGATCGAGTTCCTCGCATCGCAGATGCGCCAAGTGATCACGTGTGTGCCGGCTGCTGCATGGGCAAGATGCGAGAAGACAACTTCTCTCGCAGCCCGGAAAAGACCGTCAAGAGTGCTGGAGTCCTCGACCTCATCCACTCGGACGTCATGGGCCCGATGCAGACGAAGACACCAGGTGGCTGTACGTACGCTGTCACGTTCATCGACGATTTCTCACGTCACGTCACGGTGCACTTCATGAAGAAGAAAGCGGAAGTCTTGGAGAAGTTCAAGATGTTCAAGGCCGACATGGAAAACGCTACAGGGCGCAAGATCAAGCGCATCCGTTCGGACAACGGCGGGGAGTACACTGGTCGACTCTTTAAGGAGTACCTGTCCAAGCAAGGCATTCGTCATGAGAAGACGGTGCCGTACACGCCTCAGCAGAACGGACTGGTTGAGCGCATGAACAGAAGCCTCGTGGAGATGGCTCGTTGCATGCTCTACCTCGAGGGCATTGACAAGAAGTGGTGGGCTGAAGCAGTCAACACGTCGGCGTGGATCATCAACAGGATTCCCAACACCGTGACTGTGAAGACGCCCTACGAGATCGTGTACCAGAAGAAACCTCAGCTCAAGAACCTGAAGGTGTTCGGTGCACTCGGCTATGGACACATCCCGGATGAGAAGCGCCGCAAGCTCGACGCCAAGGCGTTCAAGTGCCGCTTCTTGGGGTACGAGGATGGTGTCAAGGGATACCGTGTCCTGAATGTGGAAACTGGCCAAGTGAAGATTGTGCGCACGGTGAAGTTCATGGAGACCACTAGCACGGGCGATTTCATGACTGAGGTCGAAGGCGACGACAAAGATGAAGATGTTGCCGCGCCCCACGCTACTGCTCCGAGTCGTGGACAGTCGCAGACACTCACCATCTTCAATGATGAGGTGGTACCACTTCAACATGAAGTGACCACAGAGACTGCAATCGTTCCTGCACCTTCTCACTCCATGATTACTCGCTCGCGTACTCGGCACATTGAGGAGACCACGGATCCTGAGGAGGCGGAAGGACGCAAGAAGCAGATTGTCGCTCCATCCGCTATTGGAGCCAAGCGACAGAAGGTGAGCCAGGCTCGCGTCAAGCCAAGTGACGAGCTGCTCGCTATTGAAGGAGGACAGCTGATGGCTGCTACGGAGGAGGTCCCGAGGACGTATGCTGAGGCAACGACACGTCAAGACCAAGATGAGTGGAAGAAGGCAATTGCAAGTGAACTGAAGTCACTCATTGTCAACAAGACCTGGAAGCTGGTACCCAAGCCAGCACACCAGCGCCCAATCGGTTGCCGCTGGGTGTTCGCGTTGAAGCGAGACGAAAAGGGACAAGTCGTTCGGTACAAGGCTCGTCTGGTGGCTAAGGGGTACTCGCAGCGTCTCGGCATCGACTATGAAGAAACGTATTCGCCGGTTGCTTACCTCAACTCGGTTCGCGCCATGCTGGCGAAATGCAGCGCAGAAGGAATGGAGATTGAGCAGTGCGACGTCGACACAGCGTTCCTGTACGGGGAAACTGGAAGAGGAGATCTACATGGAGTTACCGGAAGGACTCAGGGAGCTACTGTAATTGGCTGAAGCTGAAGGCGAGGACGACGTCGTCTGTATGCTGCTCCAGAGTTTGTATGGACTCAAGCAGGCATCGCGTGTTTGGAACGAGGCGATCGACAAGCACCTCAAGAGTATGGGATTCGAGCCTGCTGACGCCGACCCATGCGTCTACACGAGAGGCGAGGGTGAAGATGAATGCATAGTGTGTCTCTACGTGGATGACATGCTGATCGCGTCACGACAGAAGGCAGTGATCGCTTCCGTGAAGGCTGGAATCGCGGAGAAGTTCCAGATCAAGGATTTGGGAAGAGCACGTTTCATTCTCGGCATCGAGATCGACTATGACATGGAGCGAAGAACGTTGGGTATCAGCCAGAAGGCATACACCGAGTCGATTATCAAGAAGTTTGGTCAAGAGAACACGAAGCCGTGTCTGACACCACTGGAACCAGGTGTGCAGTTGACCAAGGCTGACGAACCCCAGACTGAAGAAGACAAGGCCAAGGTGAAGTCGAAGTCTTATCGGTCGCTTGTGGGAAGCCCAATGTACTTGGCGTGTGGAACGCGACCTGACATGTCGGTTGCAGTCGCCAAGCTCAGCCGTTTTCTGGAGAACGCCGGTGAGAAGCACTGGGGTGCTGGTATCAAGGTGGTGCGCTACCTGTTGAAGACCAAGGATGTGGGCATCGTGTACGATGGCCTACTGGGAACGCAGCTTGAAGCCTACTCCGATGCGGACTGGGCCGGCAATCGGGACGACCGACGCTCGGTGAGCGGGATGTTACTGATGCTGTGTGGTGCTCCTGTAGTGTGGCGCTCGGCGTTCCAGAAGACTGTCGCTCTCAGCTCAACCGAGGCCGAATACATGGCGCTGAGTGACTGTGTCAAGGAGGTCGTCTGGATGCGACGCTTGCTTAAGGACATTGGAGCTGAGCAAGTGGGGGCTACGGTGATCTACGAGGACAACCAAGGAGCATTGTTTTTGGCGAAGAACGTCGGTTACCAAGCTCGCACCAAGCACATCGACATTCGCTACCACTTCATTCGAGAGAAGGTGGTGAGCAACGAAGTGGAGCTGAAATACGTGGACACCAAGAACCAGCTCGCTGACTTCATGTCCAAGGGTCTATCGTCGAAGACGTTGCGCTACTTGATGATGCGGAGCAACGTTGGCCCCAAGCTCGAGACATCGAATTGAGTGGGGGTGTTGTGATTGCACTTCGCTGTCTACTACACTGGGTCCCGACCGCAAGGCACACGGCTTGCGCGTGCCGGCGGGTGCCACGGGAGATCGCAGTTGAAGTGGAGCAAATGGTGCAATCTGATTGGCTGATCATTGATGATTGGCATGGTTAATGCAGGGACGGTGTGCGCTGATTGGACGAGAACCGTGATTATGACTGTAACGTAAACGGAGTTGATGCACATCATCCGTTTCCGTTACAAGATTTGTTTCCGTTACATGTGGTGTTCACCGAGGCTACAGCAGAGGAAGGAGAGAGCTAGTAGAGCAAGACAAGAACTACTAACTAAATCAAACTCACTTTCGGATCTACTTCCTACCCCTCACATCGACTTCCCAAGACGCCGTCTGCACTCACAAGAAACTGGGCGTTTATAAACGGTAAACATATTAAAATATAATTGCCTCGCAGCAGCAGAGTGCTTCGTAGATCAACTACCGGTACAGATCCGGCCAGAGTTGAACGGACCGGCACCCATTGTAAAAAAAACACGCACAGGAGCTCATCTTGGAAGAGTTAGGACTATTATTAATAGAGCTCGTGTTATCCGAATTACCAGGAATTTCTGAGTTAAGTACGTAGTGACCACCTCTACGGGGCACATGTTTTGAAGAGCCATAGCTGCAAGCTACGAACGCGCATCAACGCCAGCCTGGGCCAGCCTGGACCTACCAGCTTGACACTACGACTCGTTCCACATGGAGACCGGTCATTCCACGGGATCAGGTTGTGCCGGGCGCCGAACACGGACACTTGCTTCAGTGAATCGCCACCGCTTGTTGGAAACACGCTGTCCGAACGACAGCATATCTCCACGCACGATACGCCTCGGTGATTGCATCTCAGAGACAGTGGTGGTTGTCTTCGTTGTGTGCAAGGCATGGGTCTTTCCCACATCGTTCATTCTGCAATTTGCATCGATCAAAACACTTTCAGCTCAAGCGCCAGCACAAAGCCCCAGCCTCCAGCCCCCGGACGCCCCGGTTCTCATCCATGAAGCTTCTCTCCACCACGTTCGCTGCCTTTGCGCTCTTCGCCGCCACCGTCAACGGCTCTCCCATGCTCCGCATGGAAGCCGAGGGTAAAAGCCATCACCACCACCACCAGTCCCAGCAAAACACGCAGCAACAGCAGCTCAGTGGCAGTGGTAGCAGCAACAGCAATAGCAACCACCAGAACCAGCACGACCCTCAGTAGCAACAACAACAGCAGCAGCAACAACAACAGCGGCAGTCGAGTAGCAGTGGCAGCAGCACCACCACCACCACTGCCGGCAGTGGTAGCTCGACCAATGCTGGCAGCAGCACCACCACCACACCCACCAGCGGCGGCAGCTCGTGCAACCTCACCGGCACCTTAGGGTGGCAATATTCTGCCCCGGGCCACATCGTATTTCAAGCGCGGTGCGAGGGCCACCCGACGGATATACTGTCCACGGCACGCAAGGCTCAACTCAACGTGCTTATTGAACAGCTCATTTGCATTTTTCCAGAAATTATTAATGATCGCTCAGCAATTGATGAAAGGAGACTCCACACTTCGATACCAGACCATCTGTATCTTCTGTCGCCACAAAGCTTGTGTACGGGTGGAGCAGCGATACTCAGCATGGTAGGTGGGTCCGAGGTGCAATCTATCACTGCTCAGTCCGCACCTGACCTGCTTACAGCAGTACAAAGTGCCACCTCATCAAAGATTATGGTCACAGCAATTCACCCACATCCTTCACTTACCAGATTGGGGTGCGTCTGGATGGTCCGGAGCAGACGCAGACGGCCACGCTCCTACTATCGAACCGTGGCAGCCGCCCCCGCTCGAACAAAATGATCGACCACCCTGAAACAGCGGGCTTACGACTGGAGCAAGGAGTATCCTACCCTCGCGTCCTCATTGGAACGACTGGAATGGAAAAATATGTTTAAGATAGTCGGGCTTACAGCCTGGGGTGAACGTCTGATCTACAGATTGAAGCTTCGCGCATTAAGCCTTTTTATCCGCCAGGAAGGTCGACATGCATGCCCCCACCGATCTTGCGCCACCGTGACAGCAACATTGACGCATGTTTTCTGGGATTGCCCGGCTGCGGCCTATTTGTGGCAGACATTCCTAGCGACTTGGAAAGGTTTGGGACTCCGACTGGACTCGACTAAAGCGAACAAGGTCATTGATTTCCACTTGGATCAAGTTCCTATAGGATTCTTTACACGATTGGACGCGGAATTACATTGGTATCGAGCTGATGTACGACAAGATGTAGCACGATTGGTCCCGGATGTCGCATTCAAATGTCTTGTGAGTGCAGACGTCGCCTGGGAGTCGATGAGGGGTTGAAAGGAAATCCGAAAGTGAATTCATTTGAGTTAGATGTCCTTGTCCTGTTAGCGTCTTCCTACTCATGCAGTCTCTCTACTATCTCCCTCGTTTGTCTTCAGTTAACTATTGCAACGGACACGCTTTATTGCAACGGACACACTTGATTGGGACGGCACGAGCCATCAGCCAATCACAGTGCACTGCAACGGACACGCTCCAATGCAACGGACACACTTGGATAGGCGGGCACACCCAACCCAGCCAATCAGATTGCACCATTCGTCTCACTTCAACTGCAGACCTTAGAGGCACGCGCCAGCCACGCGCAGGCCGTGTGCCTTGAGGTCGGGCCCAGTCTTGTAGACAGCGAAGTGCAATCACAACACCCCCACTCAATTCGATGTCTCGAGCTTGGGGCCAACGTTGCTCCGCATCATCTAGTAGCGCAACGTCTTCGACGATAGACCCTTGGACATGAAGTCAGCGAGCTGGTTCTTGGTGTCCACGTATTTCAGCTCCACTTCGTTGCTCACCACCTTCTCTCGAATGAAGTGGTAGCGAATGTCGATGTGCTTGGTGCGAGCTTGGTAACCGACGTTCTTCGCCAAAAACAATGCTCCTTGGTTGTCCTCGTAGATCACCGTAGCCCCCACTTGCTCAGCTCCAATGTCCTTAAGCAAGCGTCGCATCCAGACGACCTCCTTGACACAGTCACTCAGCGCCATGTATTCGGCCTCGGTTGAGCTGAGAGCGACAGTCTTCTGGAACGCCGAGCGCCACACTACAGGAGCACCACACAGCATCAGTAACATCCCGCTCACCGAGCGTCGGTCGTCCCGATTGCCGGCCCAGTCCGCATCGGAGTAGGCTTCAAGCTGCGTTCCCAGTAGGCCATCGTACACGATGCCCACATCCTTGGTCTTCAACAGGTAGCGCACCACCTTGATACCAGCACCCCAGTGCTTCTCACCGGCGTTCTCCAGAAAACGGCTGAGCTTGGCGACTGCAACCGACATGTCAGGTCGCGTTCCACACGCCAAGTACATTGGGCTTCCCACAAGCGACCGATAAGACTTCGACTTCACCTTGGCCTTGTCTTCTTCAGTCTGGGGTTCGTCAGCCTTGGTCAACTGCACACCTGGTTCCAGTGGTGTCAGACACGGCTTCGTGTTCTCTTGACCAAACTTCTTGATAATCGACTCGGTGTATGCCTTCTGGCTGATACCCAACGTTCTTCGCTCCATGTCATAGTCGATCTCGATGCCGAGAATGAAACGTGCTCTTCCCAAATCCTTGATCTGGAACTTCTCCGCGATTCCAGCCTTCACGGAAGCGATCACTGCCTTCTGTCGTGACGCGATCAGCATGTCATCCACGTAGAGACACACTATGCATTCATCTTCACCCTCGCCTCTCGTGTAGACGCATGGGTCGGCGTCAGCAGGCTCGAATCCCATACTCTTGAGGTGCTTGTCGATCGCCTCGTTCCAAACACGCGATGCCTGCTTGAGTCCATACAAACTCTGGAGCAGCATACAGACGACGTCGTCCTCGCCTTCAGCTTCAGCCAATTACAGTAGCTCCCTGAGTCCTTCCGGTAACTCCATGTAGATCTCCTCTTCCAGTTTCCCGTACAGGAACGCTGTGTCGACGTCGCACTGCTCAATCTCCATTCCTTCTGCGCTGCATTTCGCCAGCATGGCGCGAACCGAGTTGAGGTAAGCAACCGGCGAATACGTTTCTTCATAGTCGATGCCGAGACGCTGCGAGTACCCCTTAGCCACCAGACGAGCCTTGTACCGAACGACTTGTCCCTTTTCGTCTCGCTTCAACGCGAACACCCAGCGGCAACCGATTGGGCGCTGGTGTGCTGGCTTGGGTACCAGCTTCCAGGTCTTGTTGACAATGAGTGACTTCAGTTCACTTGCAATTGCCTTCTTCCACTCATCTTGGTCTTGACGTGTCGTTGCCTCAGCATACGTCCTCGGGACCTCCTCCGTAGCAGCCATCAGCTGTCCTCCTTCAATAGCGAGCAGCTCGTCACTTGGCTTGACGCGAGCCTGGCTCACCTTCTGTCGCTTGGCTCCAATAGCGGATGGAGCGACAATCTGCTTCTTGCGTCCTTCCGCCTCCTCAGAATCCGTGGTCTCCTCAATGTGCCGAGTACGCGAGCGAGTAATCATGGAGTGAGAAGGTGCAGGAACGATTGCAGTCTCTGTGGTCACTTCATGTTGAAGTGGTACCACCTCATCATTGAAGATGGTGAGTGTCTGCGACTGTCCACGACTCGGAGCAGTAGCGTGGGGCGCGGCAACATCTTCATCTTTGTCGTCGCCTTCGACCTCAGTCATGAAATCGCCCGTGCTAGTGGTCTCCATGAACTTCACCGTGCGCACAATCTTCACTTGGCCAGTCTCCACATTCAGGACACGGTATCCCTTGACACCATCCTCGTACCCCAAGAAGCGGCACTTGAACGCCTTGGCGTCGAGCTTGCGGCGCTTCTCATCCGGGATGTGTCCATAGCCGAGTGCACCGAACACCTTCAGGTTCTTGAGCTGAGGTTTCTTCTGGTACACGATCTCGTAGGGCGTCTTCACAGTCACGGTGTTGGGAATCCTGTTGATGATCCACGCCGACGTGTTGACTGCTTCAGCCCACCACTTCTTGTCAATGCCCTCGAGGTAGAGCATGCAACGAGCCATCTCCACGAGGCTTCTGTTCATGCGCTCAGCTAGTCTGTTCTGCTGAGGCGTGTACGGCACCGTCTTCTCATGACGAATGCCTTGCTTGGACAGGTACTCCTTAAAGAGTCGACCAGTGTACTCCCCGCCGTTGTCCGAACGGATGCGCTTGATCTTGCGCCCTGTAGCGTTTTCCATGTCGGCCTTGAACATCTTGAACTTCTCCAAGACTTCCGCTTTCTTCTTCATGAAGTGCACCGTGACGTGACGTGAGAAATCGTCGATGAACGTGACAGCGTACGTACAGCCACCTGGTGTCTTCGTCTGCATCGGGCCCATGACGTCCGAGTGGATGAGGTCGAGGACTCCAGCACTCTTGACGGTCTTTTCCGGGCTGCGAGAGAAGTTGTCTTCTCGCATCTTGCCCATGCAGCAGCCGGCACACACGTGATCACTTGGCGCATCTGCGATGCGAGGAACTCGATCGGCCATGGTCAGTAGCTGTTCATAGCGCTTGATCGGGATGTGGCCGAGTCGGGCATGTACAACTGCTCATGGCTCCTTACGAGATGTCGTCGCCGCATGACACACCTCGTCCCCCACTGTCTTCAACTTGTAGACGTTTCCACAGCGCTTGGCCTCCAAGACGTTAGCATCGCCATAGCGAAAGACACACTTGTCCTTGCTGAACTGCGCGACGACGTCCTTCTCGACCAGCTTCGCCACCGAGATGAGGCTTCCTTCAACTTCAGGGATGTACAACACATCCGACAGCGTGACAGACGTCCCGTCCATCAGCTTCAACACGACGGTGCCCATTGCAACTGCGTCGATCTTCTTGCCATCCGCGATCGTGATGCGGACTGGCGTCTTCAGCTCCTTCATGGACACGAACTTGTCCCGGACGCTGGTCATGTGCGAGCTTGCACCGGAGTCGACAAGCCATTCAGTCTTGCCCATCGCACTCGTAGCCGTGAGCGCATAGTCGGATGTCTCCCTCGCGACTTGTCCGCGTTCCTCGTCGGCCTTCTTCTTGCGGCACTCCGTTGCCTTGTGCCCAGTCTTCTTGCAGTAGAAGCACTTGCCGTTGAACCCACGCTTGTCGTAGCTCTTCTTCGCCACGAAAGCCTTCTGTTGAGCCGATGACGATTCATCCGAGGCATCAACACCGGAGAGAGCTTGGATCGCATACGCCAACGTCATGTTCGGCGTGTTCTCGAGTACGGTACTGATCATCCGGTACTCATCCGTCAGACTACCGAGCAGCAACACGAGCTGTCGGGTCTCATCCAAAGGCTCACCAATCGTCTCCATCTGGAGGACGATCTCCTTGAACTGGTCCACATGCACCGCGAACCGCGTACCGGACTCCATCTTGAAGTTGTGCAACTTCTTGGTGACGATGAGTCGGTTCTTGAGCGTGTTCCGGTTGAACTGCTCCTCGAGCATGCTCCACGAGTCAGCAGCAGTTGTCGCTCCACGGATGTAGACTTGGTATGTGAGACTGACGTCTCCAGCGATCACACCAAGGGCCTTCAGATCGTCGGTCTTCCACTGCACCGTAGAGCGGTCACTCAGCGCGTCGAACTCTGGCTTGATGATGTGGGCCAGCAGTCCCTTGCGCGAGAGCTTCATCCTCATGTTGAACTCCCAGTGGCAGTAGTTGTCTTCCACGAGCTTGACGGTGTCAGCGTAGCTTGGGCTCATAACCTCTTGTGAGTGCAGACGGCGTCTTGGGAAGTCGATGAGGGGTAGAAAGGAAATCGGAAAGTGAATTCATTTGAGTTAGATGTCCTTGTCCTGCTAGCGTCTTCCTACTCATGCAGTCTCTCTACTATCTCCCTCGTTTGTCTTCAGTTAACTATTGCAACGGACACGCTTTATTGCAACGGACACACTTGATTGGGACGGCACGAGCCATCAGCCAATCACAGTGCACTGCAACGGACACGCTCCAATGCAACGGACACACTTGGATAGGCGGGCACACCCAACCCAGCCAATCAGATTGTACCATTCGTCTCACTTCAACTGCAGACCTTAGAGGCACGCGCCAGCCACGCGCAGGCCGTGTGCCTTGAGGTCGGGCCCAGTCTTGTAGACAGCGAAGTGCAACCGCAACAAAATGTTGGCGGATTGGGATTGCTACCGTTCTGCAGGTCATCTGGGCATGGCGGAACGAATTTCGTGAAGAGGAGCCTCACATTCACAACCACCGTTTTAAGGCTATCTTAACTGTACGTCTCAGACAGAGTTATCGTACAGTTGAGGCGTCCTATCATGCGTCGCATCACTCCCAACATGCGACTCAGGCGGCGAGGTCAGTAGTTAACGCACTTGAAGCTCATTACGACACTACTGCAAATCTAGCAATGGATACGAAGATCAGCAGGCAGATACTTGCCGAGAATAAGGAGTTTCCTACAGGATGCTGGGATAGCGCGCTTCGCCACGCGCCCAATGATCTTAGTGAATGGCAGACCAGGATCCCTGGTCTGGCAGAGCGGCGCGAAAGGACTGGTCTACCTTGAGAAGAGACGGTTACCCAACCAGCAGAGAACGGAATGGAGGTCAGCTGTGGATATTACTGATCGTTAGGGCGAAGGACGCACTAAATGAACATAATATACCTTACCTGAAAAATGAAAAATGAAAATGAAACCTCACCGGTACCTACAAGGCCGGCACCGACATCTCCTTCTGCAGCTCCGTCACTATCGGATCCTTTACTGTTCCTGCTGGCGTCACGCTCGACCTGACCAAGACCAAGAGCGGCGCCACCATCGAGTTCACGGGCACCACCACATTCGGCACGCAGAAGTGGGCTGGACCACTGGTGCTGCTCAGCGGAAGCGACTTGACCGTCAAGGGCTCCGGCACACTGGACGACCAGGGAGACTGGTACTGGAAGCAGGGCACGTCCATCAGCCGCCCCGTCTTCTTCCGCCTGCGCGCCGTCACGAGCTCCACGCTATCGGGTTTCACACTCAAGAACTCGCCCTCCCGCACCTTCAGCGTCCTCAACTCGCAGAAGACGACCATCAGCGGACTCACGCTCGACTCCCGCGCCGGTGACGGCACGGCCAAGAACACGGACGGGTTTGACCTGAGCAGGAACGACGGCGTCACCATCACGGGCAACAAGATCTACAACCAGGACGACTGCCTCGCCATGCAGTCCAGCACCAACACCGTCTTCAGCAACAACTACTGCAGCGGCGGCCACGGCGTCTCCATCGGTTCGCTCGGCGGAGACACTGTCAACCAGTCCGACACGGTATCGGGGCTCACGGTCAGCGGCAACACCATCGTCAACAGCGTGAACGGCATCCGCATCAAGACCATCATCGGTCTCAAGGGCCAAGTGTCCAACGCCAAGTACACCAACAACAAGCTGTCGAACGTGAAGAACGCCATCGTGATCCACTCGGACTACAGCAAGGCCAAGGGCGGCTACACGGGCTCGCCCACCAGCGATGTGACGATCCAGGGCATGACCATCTCGGGTCTGTCCGGCACAGCCACCAATCTCTACGACATCGTGACCAACTCGAACGTAGTGTCTGGCTGGACCTTCTCGGGCATCACGGTGAGCTCGTCCAACAAGGGCTCGTGCAGCGGCCAGCCGAGCTCTATCGCGTGCTAAGCCTTCTGCTCTGCAGTCCATCGTCGTGACGTTCTCCATGTGGAAAGCGCGCGCGGGCATGGGCAAGAGCTGCTCGGCCTGGCAGGGCTGATCACCAAAGTCGACGGATGTGTTGCTGTTTGTCGATTCTTTTTGTTATTGTCCAGGTTAGTGTCCAATACCGTAGATGTCGCTGCGAAAGGAGTCGCTGCTGTTAACATACACGGGTGGAATGAATAGATTTTTGTTTTGAATTGTCGTTCGGTGTCGACAGTTGTATCCGCCATGGAAATGTCCATCTGACTGAGTCCAATACTATTTCAGTTCTGCTGAATGTGCTAATGGGTGGATGACATCACTCAATTCTCTGAAATTTATTTCAGAGTATATCAGTGATCACATTTCCCCTCATAAGCTATACTTGTCTAAGATCTAAAAAAGCACAATGAGCTCTCGCTCAAAAACTCACCTCCAAATCTAATAAGCCTCCAAGATCTAGCAAAAATTCACGTCAATTTTCGCTTTTGGTCATACTCCTCTCATAAACCAACTTCAATTTGTAGACTCTAGAGATTTCGACACTAAAATGAGTACTTCTCGCTTCAATAACTAATATATATCTATAACTAATAAATAATCTGGATGTTGCCTGTGGCGTGCTAGTTCAACATTCAGGCGACATCTCACAATTTCACTTTCAATTATGACAATAGGTCAGCCCGTTGCGAGCTTGCTTTAAGCAGTCTATATCTACCAATGATATCCTGGAGTTTCAGCATAATTATGCCAGGTAGAACCCGCTTTTCTTGCCAACTCCCCCGGCATAATTATGCCGATTGGATGCCAATGCCTATATAATGCAATTATGCCGGAGGCAGAACTGCATATCATCAGTTGCAAATGATATGGTAAGTTACCATTGGTAACTGCTCCGTGAGGCAAAATGTGGTTGGGGGCAGAGGCATCGACTTTAAACAATGAACCAGCAACTCGAGTCAGTACCGGTATGTACAAATTGGGAGCACAAGGATAGGTCCAGACGAAGTTTTACGTTAAGATATACAAAACGAAATCCACTGGATCGTATCCCACTCCACTAAGTTCTGCGGCTATATAATATAGCTATACATGTATAGCTACACGCAGCTACATGTAGGTTGCCATGACGTACTGTATACAGGTAAGCTTAGTGTACATGCCCTAGCGCGTTAGCTGGTATAGCTTAATTCAGATAAGCGTTCATGTACCGGCAGAAACGCACTGATCGTTTTAAGCTTGTATACCACCCCATTGCACAGTCCACCCTTGTTGTCCATGTTGTCTTCACCAACCTTTTGAGTGCATTCAACATGGATTGATTTATTTCACGTGCATTTGACATATTAGCGTTTTTCAAGGTAACTTGTGAATCAACTGGGGGTATATTGCAAATATGTACTTTACAAGTTTTTAAGTCATGCTGTAGCGGGGCTACACATTCGGCTAACCTCACCTTAGTGCAACACGCACTAAGTGGATACATTCAGGTGGGCCACATTGTAGTGTGGTCACCATTCATATTAGAAAGCAGTCCTATTGGTCAGAAAGCAGGGTCTTTCTGCCAGTAATACTCAAGCATTAGGTCAGAGTTTCTGCCAACCACTCGTTGGCAGAACCTCTCTTTATAGATATCAGTTTTAGGAGGAAAGCCACAGTTAACATTCAATTCAGTTCTCATTTTGCCGCAAAGCTACTATTTGTACCTTTATTTAGATCTAATTATACTTGTGGATACAAGTATACTTAATCTAAGTTAAATACACCTTACGCTTCCTCATACACGTGCGCTCACGTGTAAGCTAAAGTATTGGGCTAAGTAAGCCCATCACACCTGGTAGCACTTTGTAGTCCGTCCAACGACCGACTAGTTACGTATCGTATGAAATTCGATACGGGGGCTGAGGACCTGCCTGTGGACGCGAGTATGTCCACTGGTAACCCAAACACGAGTGCAACGCATGTTGCACGCGAAGACTGTCTCCATCTGGCGGATCCAGAGTGGGAGGCGCTCCAACGACTGTCGACTGTCATTGGAGAAGCGGCCGTAGTGACGATGCTACGCACGCTATCGCCGACAGAGCAACACGGTGTTGCTCTAGGCTTCATCATGAAGGAACAGCGCGAGACCGCTGCTCGCGCTACGGTGTCGACTCCGTCCACACCGCGCGTGGAGTCGTTGAAACTCCACGTGAACAGCTACGTAGGAAGAGAGGGCGAGCCTCTCCTCCGATGGCTAGTCGAAGTTGACACTGCCATTACGGCTCGACGTATCGTCGACCCGTTGTCGAAGGTTGCGTTCGCCATGTCATGCCTTGGCGGGCGAGCAAGGGGTTGGGCGTACGGACGCCGACTCACTGACCCTACGTGCTTTAGCACGTACGAGGTGTTCAAGGAGGAGCTCAGACAAGCATTTGAGCCCCCGCAGACTGAGTTCAGATCGAGGGCTGAGTTCCTCGACCTGCAACAGGGCAAGCATGACGTGCATGCTTACGCTCAAAGGGCGCGGTACTTGGTCTCGAACATCGTGACCAACCCGATAGACGAGGCGACAAAGGTCATCACGTTCATGAAGGGCCTGAAAGATGGGCCTGTGAAGACCTATCTCTTCCGAGAGTACCCAAGTACTCTTGAGTCTGCGATTACACTTGCCATGCAAGAAGAGTTTAGCCTGCGACAGGCTAAACTCCATGTGAACGTCCCGCGGCCGATGCCGCGACCGACGGTGAAGCCGACGGGAGGTCCCGAACTAATGGACCTCTCGAGTGCGACGGCTGCTGGGTCTCAGCAGCGTCGTGGACCAACGAATGTCCGCTGTTTCCGGTGTGGAAACAACGGCCACTACGCCCGTGAATGCACAGCACCTGTGCAGGCGGCCAAGGGCCGGCATGACGATACCGGGTATCGCCACGGGCAATAAAAAAACTAGAACGACCAGCAGGCGCGGGGCGCCCTGCTGGTGATGCAGTCGGGCGTGTCGATATTGGACACGCCGTATTGAAGACTGCTGCCCCCAGTGAGAGTCACTCTCACTGTAAGAAGCAGGATGACAGGCCGAACCTTGTCATCCTGAAGGTTAACTCGAAGAGAGAGAAGTCTCTTCGTGCGTTGGTGGATTGTGGTGCGTCGAACAACTTTGTTCGACTGCAGAGCCTAGCGAGGCTTGACTTCGAGGAGGTTGTAATGCCTCGAAGTCTATTGGAAGTGAGGCTAGCAACGGGTGTCGTTGTTAGAACCGAGAAGCGTGTCGTACGCGTACGCTTCTCGTATCGAGATAAGAAGTTCGTGGACGAGCTTATCGTACTTGACTTAGACGATAAGTTCGACATGGTGTTGGGCATGCCGTGGCTTGCACGGCATGATCCGGTGATCGACTGGACGAAGCGCACGATCGAGCACTTCGGGAGTAGCGGCGCGACAGTGAGCGATGGCCCTGTCGGCGCAGCACGTGCACCTCGCGGTGCACGCGACCCACCAGGAGAGGCAGCGCGACGCGCGGCTGTCTCCGGTCACCCCACGCGGACACCGACGACTGAGAGAGTCGTCGGGAGAAAATGTGAGTCGAATCAGAAGACTCAGATTCGATCGGATTCGAGAGGTTCTCGAAGCGTCAAGAGTGACGCGGTCGTGTATCGACACACAAGTTCAACAAGAGGAGCCAGTCGCTAATAAGGACCGTGACTCGGGCGCGTCAGCTCAGGGAGCTGATGCGATTGGCCCAAACGTCGAAAGACGCTCCGCCATCAGGCGTCGAGGTAAAGAAAGCGCACCGGCTCTGGGAGCCGACGCTGCAGGCAGTGCGGACGGTTGCAAACGTCCCGCACCGGAAATGCTTGCGTGCTCGCGTGCAGCCGGGCTGCACTACGAAGCGGTACGCGACCAAGCAGGGCTTGATTGCGTGCGCCCGCGGGAAGAACCCGCCGGCGATCAAAAGGAAGATCTGTCCGCGGCCGGGCCGGGCCCGGACAAAACAAGACGCGCAGAACTGGGTTCTGCACAAGAAGCGAACGGCGCAAGCGAGCAAAGCTGCGCAAGTCTCGGTCAGGGACCGAGGCGCTACTCGCAGTGTCTGCCGGGCAGACACAGGAACTGGAGACGACCGTCGAGACACTGAGTATCTTGACGCGCACGAATACTGGTCTCCAGTATAAAAAGATGAAGTTGGAGAACCCTCCGACGCTAGCGTCGGAGTTGACTTCGCTTCCAGTCACGAGCTGGAGGCGCTTCGCCCGCGACCTGCACGATGGACGCATCGAGCAGATTTGCATCCTCTCGGATGTCGAGAGGATGAAGTGTGAAGCGGAAGAGTTGAAACAGCTCGTCGCTGAGGGCGTCGACGCACTCAGCGCCAAGTCGAAGAAGGAACGCTTCGACGAGCAGAGCTGGGACTCGCTGAAGTCGAGCCCCTTCTACGAGGTGTTGCGTGAGTACAGATACGTACTCCCGGACGATATCCCTGCGGAGTTGCCGCAGGACAAGGGTGTTCAGCACGAGATTGATCTCGTGCCGGGAACAAAGTATTGCGTGACGCGGTAGTGGCCACTGCCGCGGGAGCAAGTGAAGGCGATCGACGACTTCTTCGAAAGTCGTCGCAAGGCTGGGCAAGTGCGGGAATCGAAGTCCCCGCACAGCGCGCCTACGTTCTGTGGCAAGAAGGCACAGGGCGGGTGGCGCATCGTTCATGCTTATAACAAGCTGAACGACGCAACGGTACCGGCGCAGACGCCGATACCGCGAAAAGATGTGATCATCGATTCGACGGCTTTGAGCACTATCTTTAGTGCTCTGGATCTGAGAGACGGATTCTATCAGATCCTCATGCGTGAGAGCGATATACCTCTCACGGCAGTGAGCACTCCGAGCGGTATGCTCTGGGAGTGGCTTGTAATGCCGCAGGGACTAAAGAATGCCCCTGCAACGTTCAACAGGTGCGTCACGCACTTGTTGCGCTCGGTGCGCGACTTCGCACCGAGGTATTTCGACGATGTGTTCATCCACAGCCGGGCTGTGGACGGGAAGTCGGAAGTGGAGATGCACAAGGAACATCTCCGCAGGTTGTTTGCGCTCATGCGCAAACACAAGCTCTACGCGAACCTGAAGAAGTGTATCTTCGGGGCTAGCGAGATACCCGTCCTTGGGTGTCTCGTAGGGAAGAACGGCGTACGCCCTGACCCGGGAAAGGTCAGAGTGATTAATGAATGGCCTACGCCTTCCAATGTCAAGGAACTGAGGCAGTTCCTTGGACTCGCTACGTACTTATGCAAGTACGTGAGCAACTACGCGGGCAAGATTCGCCCGCTGTCGTAGCTCCTAAAGAAGGACGCTGCATGGGTTTGGATTGCTGATTGTCAGCAGGCCTTTGATGCAGTCAAGCAGGGCTTGACTGAGGCGCCGATCTTGGCGGTGGCCGACCAAGATCGCCCATTCCACGTCGTGTGTGACGCGTCCGATTTCGCAATCGGATGCGCTCTAATACAACACGATCACGAGGGACGTGATCGCGTGGTCTACTATCAGTCGCGTCAGCTGAAGCCAGATGAGCGCAACTACCCGGTACATGACAAGGAACTCCTTGCCATGAAGTATGCACTCGCGAAGTTTCGAGTGTATCTACTTGGGAGTAGACCATTTGTGGTCTACACCGACCACGCATCATTGCGTACGGCGATCAAGTCGCCGCACATCTCACAAAGAATGGCGAGATGGCTCTCATTCTTTGCGGAGTACAACTTCCAGGTTGAGTACAAACCTGGAAGGTTAAATGTTGTGGCCGACGCGTTGTCGCGTCGACCTGATTATGCGGTGCACAAGGCCGACGCCAATGCAATTGGCGTCGCACGTACGTCTACTCCCCGTCGTCTTTGTTAGACGACGTGCGGTCCGCATACACGAAGGATGCGGATGCGAAGCAGTTGTTGGACTACTTCGCTGCGCCTTCTGACAAGTCTCGTCAGAAGCTGGCGAAACATCTCCGTGCACGTGTACACCGCTGTCGTGTACATGATGGTCTGCTGCTTTACAGCGCAGTCGACGACAACGCTGATCGCATTGTCGTGCCGGACGATCATGAGCTGAAGCTCAGGATCACTTACGAGTATCACGATGCCCCTACGTCGGGACATCAGGGTCGTGAGAAGACATACTTGCTTCTCACGCGTGACTTCTATTGGAGTCACCAGTACAAGTGGGTACGCAAGTACGTTCGTGCTTGCGAGGTTTGCCAGCGCGTGAAGCCTGCGCCCTTCTCGCAGGCTCCACTTCAGTCACTACCGACTCCGTCGGAGTGTTGGCAGTCCATCTCAATGGACTTTGTGTTTGGTCTTCCGCCTGACAACAAGCGGAGGACTGGTATTGTGGTCTTTGTTGACCGATTCAGCAAGATGGTACATCTTGCTGCAGTACCAGCCGAAGTGACAGCCAAGCAGACGGCACGTCTGTTTGTTGACATGGTGTTTAGACACCATGGCATGCCGATCGACATCGTGTCTGACCGTGATCCGCGCTTCACAGCGCGTTTCTGGCAAGAAGTGTTTGAACTTCTTGGCACGCAGCTGTCCATGTCGACTGCGGATCATCCGCAGACCGACGGACAAACTGAGCGCGTCAACCGGGTCTTGGTTGACGCTCTGAAGAGCTACGCTCACTCGTTCCAATACTGGAGCGACTGCTTGCCGATGGCAGAGTTTGCCATCAACAACTCGGTGCATGTCTCGACAGGACACACACCGTTTTACGTGAACGCCATGAGGCATCCACGCGTACCGAGCGTACTCGGTGCGGTAGCCCCTTCTTTAAGTGGGGGAGGGTATCCGGTTTCAACCAAACCGAATGAACACGCTGATACGAGCAACATATCAGCTGTGTCGACACGCGCACGGACTGCGCGTAGTCCAATCGACGAGAGCGCAATGTCTACGCCGGGCGTAGACACTCTCAACAACAACAACCACACACAGGCCGGGCCTGCAGTGAACAAGAACAACGGGTTGAACAAGGAGTTCAACTCGAAGGCAATGGACTTTGTCCAGCACCGCCAAGCCGTAATACGGTTTGTGCAAGATGCTATTGCAGCTTCTGTCGATCGATAGAAGTTGAATGCGGACAACAATGGCAGAGGAAACACAAATGAATTCAAAGTGGGTTCATTAGTTCTGTTAGCTACACAGAACCTAGCTAAACATGCAGTTTCCGACTTCGGAGCAAGCAAGCTTGCCCCGCGCTTCATCGGGCCATTCGCCGTGTTGGCAAAGCATGGCAACGCGTACACGCTAGACATACCGTCCAGCATGCGCCTCCACCCAACCTTTTACGTTGGGCGGCTGAAGCCTTACTCGCAACACGAGTCACCTACTCCCGGTGACTCGGCGCGACCCTCGTCTCGAGCGCGTAGACACGTTGACCCAAACGCGCAACAATCGACCCTAGGTCGACCTGGATATTCGAAGCGGTCTGCCCGGCCTGACCGATTCGGGCCTTCAAGAGCTTCAGCTCCTGCCGTATCTCGGCGAGCTCAGCCGTCTGGATGCGCTCCATCGCCTCCAAACGATCCCAGACCTCGGCCGACGACGGTCCGTGGCGTCTTCCCGCCGCCGCCGCACCCGTTGCGAGATGCACGCGGGGAAACTCGCTGGATTGTCCAGCGAATCGTTGGTCATCAGATCCGGACCCAAGGTCCGGTTCATTTTCGTATTCGCTGGTTAGGATACTCTCCTGACCACGATACGTGGGAGCCGCGGAACGTCCTGATGAGCGATGTTCCGGAAATGGTGACGGAGTACGAATCCCGCCACCAGCAGCTCCGCCGAAGGGCGTAAAACTTGAGCGAGAGCTGTAGTCGCCTACAGCCCTCGGCTGAGTGTTGCGCTCACCCTCAGCACTCTCAGACGACAACTGCGTGATTAACTTCTCACGCAGTGTCTTCAACTCCACAGGCACACTAATACCAGTGTACCCGTTAACGTCCCGTTCGGACAGCCGCACTGCCCCAGCTTGGCAGCGCTCGCACGCAACGCCAGACGGCACTGCGCACGGAATCCCCGCCTCGACTGCACCATCGTGCAGCCGCAAGATCTTGGGCCGCTTCGAGTAGCGCTCATAGCGCTCACCCGCAGAGCGGACCCGCTCGCGATAGCCTGAGGGATTTTTGTTGAAGTTCTCGACGAACATCCCCCAGCTTTGACAGAGTGCCTCCCACTCTGTCACCTTACTCTTACGGGAATGCTTCTTGTTCCCGTAGAATCGGAGCTCGTGGAAGAGCCCAATGTAATAATCACGTCTTTGATCCGTCGCCGGATCAAAGTCGAGCTCCTTGGTGACATCGTCATCAACGATGGCGCTGCAGGAGTACAACGCGTACGGGCTGGCCGGCGTGGTACTGCCGTAGCGAGATTGGATCTCGCTCGGAGACGGCATCCACGGGTCGCGCACCGGCTTAGTGCGCGACGTCACAGCCGAAGACGGAGTGGGGTCGTCGTCGCCTCCACCCCGCGGAGTAGACAGAGCCCCGGCATCAGCGAGCGGCCTATCGCTGTCGCTGCGCGAGCGCTTTGAGCTCGAAGCGTCCGAGTCGTCCTCGCGGGGATGACGCGTCCCCACGCTTGCTTCATTGCGCCCTGAAGACGAGGAGTCTTGCTCCTCCTCGCCCTCCTCCATGTCGAGATCCTCCATGCCATCAAAGAGGGTCTCGTTGGCATAGGTCGGCTTGCTCCGCGCCCTCTCGTGGTACTCCCCAACCGAGATGGTACGCTTGGGGGAGCTTGACGTCGTCACCGTGGAAGTGACGACGGACGCCGAAGAGGCTGAAGATGTGGCAGTCGTCGCTGTGTTAGCGACGACCGCGTTGCTTGCTGCAGGTGCAGCAAGCTCGTCGGAAGTCTGCGTCGTTGGCGTGCTCATTTCGAAATGAGCACGAAGTTCTCTCCGAAGAAGACTTTGGATTGATGTGTCGAGACCGGCACATCAAGTCCTAACGGGGGGATGGTGTAGCGGGGCTACACATTCGGCTAACCTCACCTTAGTGCAACACGCACTAAGTGGATACATTCAGGTGGGCCACATTGCAGTGTGGTCACCATTCATATTAGGAAGCAGTCCTATTGGTCAGAAAGCAGGGTCTTTCTGCCAGTAATACTCAAGCATTAGGTCAGAGTTTCTGCCAACCACTCATTGGCAGAACCTCTCTTTATAGATATCAGTTTTAGGAGGAAAGCCACAGTTAACATTCAATTCAGTTCTCATTTTGCCGCAAAGCTACTATTTGTACCTTTATTTAGATCTAATTATACTTGTGGATACAAGTATACTTAATCTAAGTTAAATACACCTTACGCTTCCTCATACACGTGCGCTCACGTGTAAGCTAAAGTATTGGGCTAAGTAAGCCCATTACACATGCATTGCTTGTAAACAGAAGATCAAGTATGTGATGCTCGTTCGCTGTGGCTACACTCAACCCTCGAGCTAGTTAAATACTTTCGTACAGGTCATGTTAAAATGAACATGTAGACTGACATTCCACTAACTGATTGTACGTAGTGTACAATCAGTCGTACGTAGTGTACAATCAGTCGTACGTACTGTATATATGTGCATGTTGCTTCATTTCTAAGCCGTGCCTTGTCGACTACCGTCCGTTCAATGCGTCATTAATGATAAAAAAAACTAGGCTGTTGATTATCAATAGCACCGCATTGTTGCTGTTCCTAGTTAAAATGAATGCAGATATAGAAAACAACACTCCCTACAATAATAGCGCCGATGTCGTTGGGGCCATCGTCTTCTGCTTGTGCAGTCAAATAGTGTTCATTATATTGCCCGACTGCGTTAGAGTACCTGTAAGACATTCTGTCCGGTGCCATGAGCTGGAAGAAACGTTGCTGTACTATAATACTGCACGAAACTATCGTACCGGTACTTAGTATCTGAGCTTCGTGAAATCGGTAGCGTAGGGCTCGTTTCTGTGGGGGGTACTGTATGTGCATCTACACCAGTCGACTTTCTTGCTATCACTTGACTACCCTACTATTGTCTACCGCACTTCGCTTTTCGCGCCCTCTGGGTCAAGTGGCTCCAGGAAGATCCCCAGCGCCTCTTCGGAGGATCTCTCTTCTCGGGCAAAGTCCCCCCAGCGTGGGGCCGAGAATGCGAGATGGGGTATTCCTGGGCGCCGGACACGGACGCGGCGCCGTGCCTGGTGTCGACCACCAATAAGAAGATCGCGCCGCGAAGGCGCTCGAGGGCTCGGTGGCCCTCCTGCGCTCACGATCACTGTCAAGGAACGCACCACAAAGGTCAAGGGACCCCGCACTCTGCTGAAGCCAAGCTGCACATGATCTCAACCTCCCCGATGCCGATGTACTGGAGCGGAGAAATAATTGCTTCCGGATCTAAGCACCCCCAGAACCTTGTCCACTCTGGAAGCTTCGGATTGCCTGCGCACGCCCGAGTATCCCAGTGAGGAAGATCCTCTGTGACAGTCAGTGTCATGGAACAGAGCAAAAGCCATGATCAAGACCACAAGTGCCCAAGATAACCTACCACCAAGTTGCGACGGGCCTGGCAGACCCTTCGCATTCAACCCGATTGCATTGCCAAGACAACGAGGACCTGGTACCCCTCGAAGTGCACAAGACCGATAACCACCAAGGCGAGAGGACCTAGAGAATCTAGCGCTCACCCAGCTCAAGCACCAAACACTGAGGGTTTGATGACCTCCACGTGTTCAAGAATTTCGGAATTAAACCACGACGCCCCTGGCCTGGTGAGCCTCTGGCACCACGTTCAAGCACCAACAGTGAGGACCTGGGATTCCTCACTGCTCATGATTTCCCCTCCACTGAGTGGAACGCGACAGTCAGAATACATTACTCGCCTTGGCGTGGGGCCCTAATCGACAGAACAAGGACCTCAGAGAGGACCCACTGGAACGGATCTGGATCACCTCACCACACGCAAGACCGAAGGTAAAATACCGAAGTGAACAGCTTCGCGGAAGACAGGCAGAACCTTTGTAGGTCTGCTTACCACACTGAGGCTTCCATAGGATAGTTTGAATGCTCAATTGGAAGGCCGTTTACCACTACTATTGTCTACCGCGGAATCCAGCTTCGGAATAGTCTCTATAGGCGAGGTCGAAACGCTGCACGGTTTGGGTGAAATGGCCAATGATGCCGCTGGCATAATTCTGCCACCGGCACAATTGTGTTTTCTCTTGCTCTTGTCTATGTCAAAGGCGCCTGTCGTTGTTGAGTGTGCTGCATCTGGTTTTATTGTGTTATTCAGGGATACAACGACATTTTTAATATTTTCTCAAGGTAAAGGGTGATCTACATGTACAGTGTACCAGGGATAACATAGGCTATTCGGTAAGCAGAAAGATTCTTTTTGAGATGGTGATAAGTGCAATCCTGGACGAGATGAATAGTAAAAGTACTATTAATACAATAGTAATAGTACATAGTAAAGTGATCTGTTGTGATAGCAACTTTCTAAAGTACATGTAAGTGTTATTTTCACTCCTGATCTCAACATACATGTAGTGTGGCAGCAACCGAAGACTCATACTTTTGTCTCAATGGTTATAGATTGCACGGCTGAGGAATGGTTGAGGTGGGCATCACTCTCCGTGAAGTCTCAGAAAGCGTAGCGTAGGAAACGTGGAAACCGATGCACGCGCAAGTTCAGTCCTCAAGGCTGCTTGCCTTTTATGCAAGTTGTGCACAGGTGAATACGTTTTTTAGGGTGGTAAGTGGCCTTCTATTTGAGTATTGCCACGTTCCTATAGAAGCCCGGCCTGCGGGGCTTGGTGCCATTGAGCTTCAAGCTCACGTACGGGTTGCTCTTGCTGCCCGTGACGCTAAAGTCGCTGATCGGCAGGTCTGCAGCGCTGCACAACGTCAAGTGCTGGACCAACACTTGACGCTGCTGGAGCGGCATGAGGGTAGGCTGTGCCTTGGCAGCTACCAATCCATTTTCATACGCAAACTTGAAGGCTGTTTGGTAGGCTTGACAAAAGTGAAAGAGCATGCATCTGACAGACTGCGAAGATGGATGAGTTTTGTCCCGGATATCCATCTGTTGTGTCACCGCTCACCCAACTCTTATGCCACTCGACGGTACAGGCTGTACCGCACAGCATAGGCGTACATGTATGGCACTACGATAAGCCCACGTTTTCACCAACACAATTACATTTATTTAAAGCCTGCGTTAAACGCTTAACTGGACGCCTTCCAAAAACATTTTCATTTTTCAGGTGAGGTATATTGAGTTCATTTAGTCTGTGCTAACGATCTCCAACATCCGCAGCCGCCACCCATTCACCTCGCCGGCTGAACCACGCCGTCACTTCCTAAGGATGACCAGTCCTCTGAGTACGTTCAGACAACCTGGGTTCCCCAACCTGCCATTCTCTAATGTCGCCATCAGTGTTTCTCAATGTGTATCCCACGGCCCCGGCGGTATACGTGCGACGCCGGTCCCGATTTGGCGACTGGTCCTCGTGTCCATTGCAAGGTTAGCGAGTGCGGCAGCAGTTTTATTAAGCGGTCGGTAGTGGTGCGTCCAGCTCTGGACACCACAGTAATAGGCAATAACCCGACAATGCCAATAAAGGCGAGCCAGGTGTGAGGCATGAGGCGGTCGCCTGCCATCCATTTGGTTGATGATCATCATACTATCACCAACCACATGCAGTGGTTTTAAGCCTGCCTGCTTTGCAAATTTGAGCCCGTTGAGAAGGCCCAGGTATTCAGCTAGATTATTGGTCGTCTTGGTGTTCGAATAGGACATGCTTGCGAGCCACACAGGGCATCCAGTGCCAACAATCGGATCCACCTTCAGTATAACGGATCCACTCCCTCCAGGCCCAGGATTGCCTCGAGATCCACCATCGAAAAACAGTACAAAGACCACATTAACTGCAACCACAGATGCTGGCCTAGGGTCGTAGTTTGCGTTGAGTAGGTTCGCAACCAGTTGGGCAGCGCGCCGAGCAGGGGGCGGACTGTCGTTTTGTGTGTAAGCCGCTACAATCGTGCGAAAACCTTGTCGCAGTCGCACTCGTAGGATTGCGCAGAACCACCTTGACTGAGTTAAAGGTTCAGGTTCCAAGTACAGGCATCCCCGCCTAATTTGACCCTCTATCTCTCCATGTACCTCGCACAGGACGTGCAGGCCGTGCTTAAGATTTGCACAGCGTAATCTACGGTTGTACTGATTTATATTAGGTATATGGGAGAAGTGCAACACTTCAGATCCCAATGTCGATGCGCCGCATCCTTTGAATACCTAGTAAGTCAGTAGATTTGCATCTATGTAAAACCTGTGCGAACTTTGTAGCTCTGCACTGTTTATTAGTACCACTCCCTCAAATTAGGCGGGGATGCCTGTACTCGATCCTCCACTTCCAAATAACTTGGTGTACGAGGGCTAGTCCTAGCCGCCAGCAGTTCAGCGCTACATCAGGGATGTACCGTGCAATGTCATCACGCAGTCCTTGTGGTACTCTTGGTTCAGGCGATCGTAAGATCCCGACGGTACAACGACCATTTCGGTAGTCAATAACGTAGCCGGGGAATCAAGGTCTATAGCATGATTGAGTGCTTGCCACGTAACCGCAAACTCGCACCAGATTGTTCGAGCTGCTGAGCAGGAGGAAATATAACTTTCACAAGTAAAAATCTGACAAACACAGTAACCCATCTCCCACAATACACACAAACAGTGCAGGCTCGAATGCCCCGCTGTCCGGCTGCGCACAGCCGCACAGCGATGCGCACCACCGGGGATCTGCCTGGGGCCCAGGCTGGGCTGGGGGGCGCACACCCGCACACCGATGCGCTCCATGGGGGATCTACCTGGTCGGTTATGTATCGCAAAAAATTTGATTAACAAATGTTTTATATCGGTCTTTTACGTATATATATTATATATTTTTAACTAATAGCAATGGCCAATATCAGTATCGGAGATTTGTGTTACGGCGACAAACGATGGCATTGGTGGAGTGGTCTAGCGGTGTACCAACCGTACGGCACGGCCGGGGTTCGAGTCCCGCAGCGATGACAAAGAGGTACCCCGAAAGGGGTACCGAACCGCCAAGTAAGTCATTTTACTTCACGGCCCAAATTTGTGTAAAAAAACTTTTACGACCAAATTAGACCAAAAAAAGTAGCGAGTTGGTAATAAAAAATAATTTTTCATAAAGTACGATTCTAGAGTGGTGGTCCACTCAGATTCAGTCCAGCCGGCGGCCGACCAAGAAGCAGTAGCGCCGCCAACCTGGAAGCGCTTGTTGCGCATCCAGCACCCACCCGTCGAAGATACCGGGACTCAGCGCTTCGGAGTTGCCTCCGGAGGCACTCCACGCAGGGGATGCAGTAGAGTATTTCTCTCGCGCGTTCGTCTGCGGCGACCGCAGAGGACATCGCCACGCCGTCGTCACCCGTGTAAACGGCGGCGAGAACGTTGAGTTTCCGATAGCGGTGGACAGGGAGGAAGTCATCCCGAGGGACATGATGCTGAAGCGGGTCGCACACCGCTTCAGCAACCCCCTCAAGGCTGGAGAGTCAAGATGGCGCAAACTGCGCAACTACGACATGGTTGCCGGAGTCATTTCTGCTTCAACACGGGCCAGCGTGCTGAAACAAGTGCTGGAGGGAGCAGTCGCAGCTGCTTTCGAAGCCGTTCACGAAGCCCTTCATGATGCGTGTGATGAAATTGTGCCGGAGACGCCACAGAGCAGTATTTGCAGCTCCCCCGAGCCAGGGCCGGTCTTTGAGCACGTGCAGCCGCCCAGCACTCCCTGCAGCGATGCCGCTGGGACATTGGGCAGCGGAGGAGCTTCCCACAGATCCAAGGCCAGCGCAACAAACGAGGGGAGTCTTGAAAGGTCTGCCGTTAAGCAGATAATCGACCTGGTGTCGTCTGAAGACGACTGCGAGATACAGTCGAGTGCGGCAGGTGCCCAGCCAAGCTCAGTGAGCAACATGGAGGCGGCATCCTACGTGCGCTCCATTCCGAACTGCCACACCCGTGCCAAGATCAGGCACCAGGCTAAGAAGAAGCGGACCGAGTGCCACGTCCCCAGGTCAAGGAAGCGTCGACACCTGGCCAAATGCGCAATAACGAATAGCGGCAAGGAGATCTACCATGCCAAGCCTTTCAAGGCTGTCCAGGTCAAGGCCCTGCAGAACAGCCCTGAAGTGAAAGAACAGCTCGAGAGCCTGCACGCCAGACGCACGCCGTTTCGAGACCCTGTCGTGAAGGAGAGCTACACTATGTGCCAAACAGTGCCGTGGCCCGCAGACATTGAGCCAATTTCAACCTGCAAGCACAACGGCGTGAAGTTCCCCGACATCGGGAGCTTCGACGCCTGCAAGTGGTTCGGCGACTGTTTCTGGGGCATATGCTCTGACGTCGCGTCCGCGACGTTCTGCACTCCCAAGTACTGCCAGCTCGGCGCGAGGTGCAGCAACGCTCCGCGAACGCTGAGCACGTTGAAGTTGTTTGACACGGGCCGTGTCGGCCTTGGAGTATATACAACCACGGCTCTGGATTTCGGCGACGTGTTGGGCGAGTACTGCGGAGAGCTGTCGGAGTTCCCTGCTGTGGTCGAAGGCCAACCGCCTCAAGCGATGAAGCAGAACAGTGGATACACGCTGTTGTATAACGCAAAATCTGTGCAGGGAAACTACGTCTACGTGGATGCTCTTAAGTGCGGGTCGATAACCCGCTTTCTGTCTCATTCCTGCGCCCCAAACGCGGCCTACGTGGACCAGCAGACGCGCACTCGCGTTAGAGTACTCGTCAAAATGATCAAGAGCGTATCTGCTGGAGCTCAGATAACCGTGCATTACGGTAACGAGCGGTGGTTTAAGTGCGCGTGCGATCCGTGCTGGAAAAACCGCGTCGAAGAGGTGGACCACAACGAAGATGAGTAGGCTGCAGAATATAGGAACATCCTACATGGAACCACAGGTGACCTTCAGGTATGCACACATGGAGCGACCACTCTTCGCCGTGTTTGCATGCTGGAGCTGTTCGTATCGTTAATATCGAATGATGCACTCACAGTAAATTCCTCGTATGTATTGAATAGCAAACATGCAAGCTAATATGAAGGTAACCTAACGACGGCATTGTCGTCAGATAGTGAGACGCTGGATCACACCAAGCTCAGCGCGGCGCCAACTGTGCGCGGGCGTCCGAGGTCTGGAAGCACGGTCACTTCGCCTCGTTTCCTCTTGCGCCTGCTAATTAACACCTCCCTGCCACTGCTGTCGACGTGAGCAGTGACGCGGAGGGCGAATAGAATGTGCACACACGCACCAAAGGCAAACCAGTAGTCACACGGGCAACATTGACGCAGGATGTCAACAGCCCAGCCGTCCGCCGGCTCCCCTTCAAATTCCTTCCTGGCGTAGTTCACGCCCATTTGCGCCGTCACGGCGATGGCCTCTTCGCTGCGCTTATTCGGGGCAACGAGAACACGAGGTGCTGGCAGTGAGATCACCCTGAGAATGCAGCAGGCTCCAGCGCGCACATAATCCAGGTCCTGGTCTTCTGCCACACCCAGCAATTTCTCGCGGGCCAACTCCGACACCCTGCGCGCGAGGGTAGGTGCCGGGCACACAGCAAACTCAAATTCTCGCGCACTACTCGACTGATCTTGGCAGCACGCACTAAGCTCCCGCAAAAGCGTACCCATTTTGAGCCGGCGACGCAGCGTATAGTCGCGCTTCAACAAGGCGTTAAAGGTCTCTACGGGATTGTTCGTGGAGGCGAATCCGCTCGGAGTGGCGAACACCTGCCACACCGTGAAGTGCCCAGTCAGCCATTGCCCGTAAACGTACTGCCCAAACGGAACCAAACTTGGCTCACGCATCCACCCCTTCAAAATGGGACGCAGCATCTCCATATACTCCGTCTGGCTACGAGCGAAGTGCAGATCGTATATCTCTCGTAGAACTCGTGTTTGTGCATCCGAGGAAAGTAGCTTGACCCGCTCCTGGATGAGCTTCATGACGTGGAAGAAGCACATCAGGAAGCGGTAATTCGGGATGCCTCCAAAAACCGCAGCGAGAGCGTTGTATTGAGCTCTGTCGCCATCAGCCATTGCGTAGTTAACACTGAGATGCTTGTTTGAGATCCAGAAGTATACACGGCGAAGCGACAGCAGAGCGGCCTGGAACATCGGCTGCGTCTCTTGGGACATCACGAAGAGAGCGACCACGTGGAACCTCCGCGACCGGTCTGACACCCCAACAACCAGGACGGGGTTGTCGCACTGGTTCGTCTTGTACGTCCCGTCCAGGTGAAGAATGCAGCTCTCGGGTGGCACAGCCAGCGTCAACATCAGTGCCTTCGTCGAAATGCCCACCAAGAACGGCCTCTTGTCGGAGCCGTTGCCGACTGTCGGCTTGCCCAGGTTGTCCATCTGCCAGGCGAACGTGAAAGGCTGGGTCATGGGCTCGGACCCCGTATACGCGTGCTCGCGAATCCACGTCGTCATCTCCTGGACACGGTCATGGTTCTCCATCTGCGTTCGGCCGTAGTGGTTTACAAAGTTCTGCACCGTCTTGAGACCAGGTAACTCCTCCAGGGGGTGGCGAACTTGCGTGCGAGCGCATGCCGAATTCGCATCGGCCGCAAGTGGTTCTCCGCCAGGTCGCGGCAGACGCCTTCTGCGCCAGTGTCAACTTCTAGCGCCCTGGGGACGCGGCTGATGAGTTGTGGTCCCCGAACTCGAAGATGGACGCGTGCTCAGAGTCCAAGCACGTGACCATCTTCCCCCGCCACGCGCACTTCAAAGAGCTCGCCTCGCTGCATGGTTCCGAGCTGCAATCGAGCAGGCGATAGCGCATCTTGTGCTCGGCGCCTGGGCAGATTGTGCATGCCATCGTTTGGCTCTTGTTAATGTCAAAGGACTTGAGCGACGCCAACACCGCTTCGGCTTCAGCGGCATCGACAGCCCTCTCGCGCCAGTTCACACGTCTTGGCATGATCGCTCGGGTGGGTCTTTCAGGAAAAGTATGTGGGTCGCACCGCAAGTGCTGGGCGCCTCAGGTTTGGCCAGCATCCGCCAATCGCTGCCATCTGCCACCTGGCTTGATGGCGGGTGCTGGTTGGCCAGAGATATACCTAGCCGCACTCCGTTTGCGCGCTTCCAGCGCTGTCGTCTCGCATGGTGCTGGAAGTGTGCTGATGCGCAAGGTATCGTGCTGACCAGTTTCTATGGTGCCCACCCAGACTTATTGTGCTATGGCAGCACTGTATTGTGTGCTTCATGCGTTCTCGCTGAGCAGTCCCAAAAAAACATGTGTCAGTGACACGGTTGCAGTTGCACAGTCGGGGTGGGGGCATGCCACACGAGAAGAACTGCGCATAAAGAGATTGAGTCCACGTGCTTTGATCCGATAAATGAGGCGTTCACCCCAAGCGTTGAGACCGACAACTTGTCGGATCGCACTCCACGCCGTTCGATCTAGGACGTGGCTTAGAGTAGGAGATTCAGTGACCCATGCGGCTGCGCGGCGTTGTAAATCTGCTTTTACCCGTGCTCGAGATGCGGCCGCCGCAACAGCTCTGTAGTGCCTCCGATCACGAGCCCAGCGCCGTTTCCCGATCCACACACATCCAAGTCGAGTCAGGGCTGGGTGTGGATGAATAGCAGTGATGGCTGCTTCCGTGGTAATCGTGCGGTGGAGCTCAGACAGTAAGCCGGCCGTCGATTCTGCTTGTATTTGCTGCGGGTGGAGACTGCCCACCGTAATCAGCAGTGCATGATCTGGTGAGGAGGAACTAGGAGGGATGAGCAGGTACGGGTGGTCCGCTGCTGACGCACTCAGTCTCATATCATTCGGGGTCGATATTGAGTACATGTAGATCAAATCCGGGAAGTTGCACACGAGCATTGAAATGAGCAGGGTAAGCTGAGCCGACCGGGCGGAAGATAATGTTGCTACCGGCTGTCCACCACAATGGGCATGAAATCCGATATGATCCACATCGATATATTGCCATCCTAGCACGTCACCGACTGTAGTGTGCGGGGTGGCTAATAGAGGAAGCGAGACCGTGACGTTGATCCGAGAACCCGCCGAGTTCCATAATTGGAGACAGCGGAGCTCTAGATATGGCAGCCATTCCAAACATGAAGCGCCACGGTGGAGGCGACACCAGTCTCGAAGTCCTGGGGTGGCCGCCCCTTTTAATCCAGCCGTGGCTATCACGCATGAACCGTCAGTCCAGTCCGCCGAACACAGGGGGGCCACATTATTCATTAAGCTGTAGGCATGGGTGGCCAACGCCCGAGATGGAAACTCAGCAGGATCATCTCCCGCGACCTCAATCATGACCCTGCCAGCATGCCAGGGTGGCGGATTTTTTCCATGCCAAAAAAGGGGTTTCCCATGCCAAAAATAAAAAGCGGTTTTAAATGCCACCGGATTAATTGCATGCTATACTTGATTCAAATGAAAGTGCACCATACATATTGACGTGTATCAGGTCCGGTTTCGCAGCGCTCGAAGGCTTTACTCCATCTAACCTCATTACATGCAACCTTGCCCCAGAATTGTTTTTGGGTGAGGTATATTGTGTTACTGACCCCGAAGGGAATGAACTCTAATAACCATTCCAGCTAGGCAATTCAGTCCTACCTGGTTGCAAGTGACGCACTTGACTTTCTCTTCAGCTCCTTCTCCACTTTCTCGCCCTCCTCTCCTTCATCTAGCAGACACCATTGGTATCCACCAGACATGCAGTCGGACTAACTGCATTATCTTTCGTCGTCGGTCATTGCAGGGACGAGTCCCGATCGGGACGTCTCATCTCTTTCTCGACTTGTCTTCATATCCAGTAGGCACCCGCTGGTGTCCACTGCTCCTTCTTCTTGCGTTTCGTTCTTCTTAACTCAATCGTGACGTGACTGAGCAAGGATCCGAAACGGTCTGTCTTGTTCGCTATCGATGTCGTCGTCATTGCCGTCTTCTGCGGACGTTGCGGACGAGCAACATTCCTCTGTGCTTCGTTGATTTTCACTCGATCGGTCGAAGCCTTCACTTTTCTCTTCTTCGCCGTCTTCTTCAGCGTCGTACATCCTGGGCTGTGGGCAGGGCAGGAGGGGAGGTGCCAGACTCGGATGGGTACGATCTTCTGACGGGGCGCTTGAGCTCTGTGCTTCGTTAATCTCCACTTGGTCGGCTCTGCAGCCTTCTCGTTTCTCTTCTTTGTCATCGTCGCCGTCGTCATCACCGTGCATCCTGGGCTGTGGGCAGGGCAGCAGGAGGAGGGACCAGCCCGGATGGCAACAATCTTTTGACGCGACTCTTGAGCTCTTCTCTTGGTGTCGTTTTTGTACACAGCGGGGGGCACCGGGTCCCCGCATGCTGCAGCGTTGTAATTCTGAGTGTGGCAATTACCAAGCACGGCGCTGCTTCCGTGCTCGGCACACAGGTGCACCTCCATCTCTCATTCTCGGCCCCACGGAGGGGGGCTTCGCGTCCGAGAAGAGAGATCCCCCGAAGGGGTGCTGGGGGTGTTCCTGAAACCACTTGAGCCAACCGGCGCTTTTTGCGAAGTATAGAATTTAAATGTCTCGAAGCTACACAATTCTCGGTCCTCGTGGGGACACTGTGATGGTCCATCCTGTGTGCATAATTTATCGTAACGGCGAGCTGCTCTGCTGTCATGGTCACCTTTCATTTCACTTCTTGAAGCACACGTCCCAATAGTGAGCTCCACCATTCTTGAAGGGGGGGGGACTCTATTATCCCAACAAAATCTCGATCTTAGATTACACAGACTCTGGTATTAGTTGGCCATATGTTGAGCACACTCCAGCTGATAACATTCGCTAGGGCTCTGGTAATCCAGTAAATGAGTGCGTCTACACTGTACTGACCAGGAGATGCTCCCTCACGCTTCACGCACTGCTTTTGTTTTCTTGGTCGATCTGAAGTTCGTCTCACCAGCAGGCCTCGTAGCGTCAGCGAAAAGTCCTTGCCCATGAGGGGCTGTTTCGTCCAAGTAATAGTAGAGGAATAGCGGTAGCAACTTGAATGAAACAGCGTCAGAATAAGCTCCCAAATAATTCATCTACCGGAAAAACGATATCAGTTTGGAAGAGCACTCAGCCTCAACCACCACTCGCAGGATAGAGCGCACTACACATTTTGCTATAGCGACGTGCGACCCTTCCGACGACCAAGGACCACGTCTAGCCCCGAAGGAAGCTGTCTACACCTGCATTGCTCCCGGTAAGCCATTGAGTGACGTTTCTGCTGCCTCAGGAAGGGGGACCTCTGACTTTAGCGATACTGACGGTGGTGTTTTGATGCTACGTTACTAGGTTTGAAACTCGTGCGTTTGCAACGACGGCTTTTGTTGTGTGTCTCTCTCTCTCATGTGCAGGTGTTTACTATTGCTTCGTGTGTCAGTAATGCAAGATTCACAAGGAGCGCGTCGTCCTCGTGGTGGTGGAGCTGCAAAGTCGTAAAAAGAGAAAGGACAGAGAAAGCAGCGTGCAGCCAATTGGTCGACTTATGAGGTACGCAGCTTTCCGTTTGTGCTAGAAGGCTAGGCATTTACGACTTACCTAGTGCTTACTGTTTCAGACGAGCAAGTTGTTGACACTGTGGTTCAAGACAGAGGACATCGTTGCCAGCTTTCTCAACCAGCGCAACATGGGTGACGCAACATCAGACGAAATCTCAAATGGCTCCGGTAGCGACGCTTACAGTAATGGAGAGGTGCCGAGTGGATCAGCGGTACCAACAGCTACACAATCTTCCGACAAGCGGTCTTCGATGATATTGCCGGTGCAGTTTGCACCAACCAAGCGGGCTAAAAAGGATCAGGATCTTTCAACATTGGCAACGTCAGTTTCCAGCCTGGTTGATCATATTGTGGGGAAATCACCGTCACAAACGAATGAGCTGGCTACTGTTCAGGCCGATGTGTCGTCAGTGCGTCAACAACTCGCTGCGGTGGGCGATCGAGTTGCTGACGTGGAGTCAAAACTTGATGTAGTTGCTTAAAATGTTGCGGCAGCCGTACCGAAGGCTGTGTAGGGGAGTATCAGCTCTCTAATCGCGCAAAAGTACAGTAACATTTCTTGCTTATACAAAATTGCAACGAAATTTTGTTGTCCTGCTAGCAGCTCTTCCTCGCTTTCTCTTCGAGTTGAAATGACCCCAGTGCTTCCGCGATGTCGTCTTCATGCTGAATCGTTTCGTTGCGCATGGTGTTGTCCTTTTCGTCTTGAACCAGGACTAGCTAAGCGCCGCCGCTACGCGGCGGTAGTTTTTATGAGTTGGAGCCGCTCAGCTCACTTCGCTAATAAGCACAGGCTGCGTACGCTCCGCTACGGCAGTGGCGGTCCCCGTTCCGCTCGCCTCGTCGTCTCGCTACACTACTCGCGGTGCTATGTTGGTGAGTCCGATGAAGGGCGGGCCCTGCAGTCCCGCTATATCGACCGATGGGACCGCCTTCGGTGGCGGGGGCCGCCATCGCTGCGCTCGGCAGCTTTTTGGCCAATGATGGCCGCCTTTGCTGCGCTCGGCTGCAGTATTTGTGCCCAATGAAGGTCGTAGATCGTGAATTTCAGCCAATGGCATTCATGTAACGCTCCGTGACGGACAGCGTTGCTCTGATTGATGTTTTAGATAGTTAGCTCCTCCAACGATCGTTTCTCGTATGTAAGTGCAAAGTTGTGTAACACGAAGCAACTTGCAGTTATTTTTCCGTCTTCAGCGTCGTTGTTCATGTCAATATCGCGCCTTAGAATTTAAATCGTCCTTTAAGTACACCGAATGCCATTTCGACGGGAATCCTGGTTCTTGAGTGTTACCTGTTGAGCGTGTTGTTGCCGTTTAGCTCGTGCGAAAAAGTGTAAGCATATAAGACCTCAGTGCATAACCAGCGTCAGCAATGCAATACATGCTGGAAGGCAGCCATCGCTTGACATACATACCCATGAGACTACATTTCCAAACATACTGATCGTTGCAGCTTCCTGGACGTACCGAAAACGACATAAATCGTTGATGCAAATCAACTACATGCATAGTCATTACATTATAGGCAGGAAACCGCTTTTACAATACCATCCCCAGGATGATGCTGGACGCGAACGCTTAATCAGCGTTCCGTCAATGGCTCAAGCTATGTTTGGGATTCCACACAAGTCTTCAAACCCTGCTGCTATCTCGGTCCACTGACATGCATTTCTAGGGTAAAATATATAGCGTTCTTGCTCGCAGTATAAAATGTGAATAAGTTGAGTCAGAGCGCGGGAACCTGTAGACTTGCTTACACCAAACGTCTGGCAAGCGCAGACAATATAGAACTTGTCGGGCTCTCGTCGTAGTTTGGACCACATAGCAAATTGCAGAAGGAACAAAAGTACCGTGGAGCATCTTATGCTAGGTTTAAATGTTTTGTAAAACAAAAACATGCATTGGTACGCCGGGTCCTCGTTAGTGTAGCAGGTCTTGGGCCGCCTTACTATCGGCGTGCCCATATGCTCGAGTGCTGCATGCGGTTAGACGTCCATTAGTTCATCCACTAGCCACCGACAAGTTCAAATCACCTAAAGGCCGCCGCAAACTAGCTGGGCTTCACTTGCCGTATTTATTATCTCTGTCCGTCTGCTCCTCTGATCCTCTGTTCGCCTTTTCTGTAGCTCGTCGGCGTCTTTGAGGCTCCACCCGCTTTAACTTTTCCTACTAGCTGACACGCTTCGCTACTCGGTACTAGACTCGAGCTCCTGCCCGCGAATTCCCAACTGAACTCAACTGCACCTTTCGCGCTCCTCGCCCCCCTCGCTCATTCGTTTCTTTTTGCTGCGTGCGATCCGTCGCCGAAGATATAGGTTTCGTATGGCCCTCATGCGCCGTTTTAGCCTCACGTTCTCGTTGAAGTTCGACGTAAGTTCTGAGCTTTCCTCCAATACCGTGTCGCCACCGGTCCTACCGATCCAGTGTCTGCCCTCGACACTCTCTACGCTCGTCGTTCATTCGCAGGCTACTCACTTCGTCGCTAACTGCTCCAAAATACTCGTGGCGATGCTCTGAACCGTTCATTGTGTTTAGCTTTTATACGCTGTTAGATTGCGGTGCCAATCCTCAAACCTCGTACCAAACTAACTTGGGATTTTACTCAGTGGACTTGCTGGGGATATAGTTTTAGCCTATCATAAGCACGTGTACCAGCCTGTCAGGAAATGGCATCGTAAATTACATGTGGTATGCATTCCAACCGGTTGGAATGCAATTCATCTGTCTGGAATGCTATTCATCCCACTGGCATGGAACCCCCCCCAAAAGTGGCATGCAAAAAATCTTTTCCGGCATGCCAGAGCGTGGGCGGGAAGTGCAAACTCGCGACGCCTCGTTGGCGGTGCCCGGGGGAAATGTATACCGTTTGCACTGTTGGTCCAGCGGCTCCCGCAAAGAGGATGTCGCCCACCACGAGCATAGTCTGATTGCTTGAAAGAGCCCAGCGTGTGACTTCGGTCGCTGCTAAAGCTAAAAGTTCAGCCTTTAAATCTGGAATGCCAATGCCTCCATCGCGTCTTGGGTGCGCAGCAATGTCGCAATTAATCCATTGAGATCCTGTAACTCCGGCGGCGATGAAGCGTCCGTGCCAAACGAAATTCCGGATTCGCAGCTGCACATCGTCGATCCATGAAGGCGTAGGCCATGCGTGTCTTGCTACATGGAGCAGCTTAGGGACGACGATCGACGCGGCGAGTGTAGAGCGTTGGTCTGGCGTGAGTGTCTTAAGCTGCGCCAGCCGTAAGCGGACAGTGAGCTGCGTAACGGCTTTGGACCATGCAACCTCCACCACCCGCAGTCCGCCCACTTGAGCACCCAAGTATCTGGTTGAGCTGTCGGCCGGGAGAAAGGACAAAGGCTCCGGTAGCATAGCATCATTAGTGGCCCCTGATGGATGAAGAGCTATCACCACTGTCTTTGCAGCGTTCACCTTGAGGCTACTCGCGGACCCAAAACGCGCCGTAACATCTAATAGTATGGGCACTTCTGATGGAGACCCCAAGTAGACTGTTCTGTCGTCGGCAAACCCCGCAATTTTCAAAATTACTTCTCTGCACGCTGTAAAAATCTTGATGCCACTGATGCCAGCCACCGCTTCAACCAACCTGTAAAGGGGCTCGAGTGCGAGTATAAAAAGCAGTGGGGCAAGAGGGCATCCTTGGCGAATACCACTCGTAACTTCCACCATACGGGATCTCAGGCCGTTCACCAAAAACCGTACCGTGGTGCCGCGATGAAGAAATTCCAGAGCCGAAATATAGCGAGATGGGAATCCAAGCCACGCCAACACCACAAAGAGGAACATTCGTGCGAGCGAATCGTATGCCTTTTCGAAGTCAAGAAGAATAGCTAACGCGTCTCGCTGTGCCGGATCGGACCCCGCTGTCGTGCTTGCAGCCGAGTATAAGTCAATCATATCGTGAAGCTGCCGACCAGGAACAAACCCAGCCTGATTAGGGTGAATGTTGCTTGCCAGTGTGGTTCTCGTACGGGTAGCCAGTATTCTCGTAAATATTTTATAATCCGAATTGAGTAAGGCCCAAGGGCGGTAGTTGAGTGGATTCGTGAGATCCCCCGCTTTCTTTAGGCAGAAAATGTCTGCCTCGAGGAAAGTCGACGGAAAGACCCCTTCTTCATACCACTGATTATAAAGCTTTACCAGGATTGGGATAAGTTGATCAGAGTAATCGCGGTACCAATCGTTTCCAAGGCCATCGGGTCCGCACGCCTTACCAGGTTTACATAGCCCCACCGCTGCAGCAACCTCGTCCGCTGTAATCGGCTTGATCAGGTCGTCCGTCTCGACCCGGTGTTGCGGGGGTTCCAGCGTGCCCAATAAACTGTGTATCTCCGTCGATGGTGGTATGTCTCTGCAGAAGATGGGCGTCCAAGCGTCCGCGAAGGTGTCAGCCTTTTCGCGAGTCGATCTCTGCGGCATTCCAGCAGATGCCATGAGTGTGGTCACCACGTTGTCAGCATACTTGGTCGAAACTCTACGGGAAAAGGAGCGTGTAGATCGGGTTTCAAACCACGTGTGGTCCTGAAAACGGCGCTAGGTTTTGTATGATGCTCTCTCGGCTTGTATCTCAGCAATGCGCCTGCGTAAAAGCTGGACTCGCGTAAGACGGGCATCATCCTCCAGAGTGAGCTCTTCCATCTGCATGGTGATGGCCTCAACACAATCCAACGGGACCGCCCCATTCCCTGTTGCTGCTGCTAGTTGCCGATATAACCGGCGACGCTTTTGACGGTAAGTATTTGTGCGCCTGCTCCGAGCTTGTCTCTTGCACTGTTTACAGCGGCCTGCAATGTATCGCTTCAACTTGTCCCATTCTAGTACGGTCTCAGCCGCGGTGGGGTCATTTCCTGGGAGCCAGTCGCTGAACGCGTCTAAGGCACCCTGTACCGAGGCGTCGACAATTGACTTGGCATATGTTGGCACCGGGTACACACGTTGAGGTCGTTTAACCCGGACCGGGTTATCAGGTGATCGGATATGCAGCAAAAGACCATCGTGATCGCTCATTCCTGCCCTCACACGATCCACCTGCGCCACCCACCTTTGGGCTGACAGCGTGCCGTACCATCTATCAAGGCGACTTGTTTCTGGAGAACCGTCGACTGTGTAGTGGTATGTATGATGACGCTGCTGAAAATTGCGTACCCTAGAGGACTCGGTTCTGGATGGCATTGCCGACTGCAGACAATCCGTTAATTTCCAATGCTTCAACAATTGACGCAATGATGGGGAATCATGACTACTGGGCGGTTGCACGTAAGATCGATCCAAAGTAGAGTCAAGTGTACAATTAAAGTCACCGCCAAGCACCAGTGGGATATCCGGCGGGGGTGTAACTTCATCAAATCCGCGAAGAAGGTTTCGCGTTGTGAGCGATTAACCGGCGCATAGACGTTGACAAGTGCGAAACGCTGCCCCGCCAGGTTGCCCGTTATGGCAGTCAGGTGTGAGGACCACTGGTTTTGCCACAGCGGTGCAGCCTCTCGGAATGCCCCATGCGGGTTGATCAGGATCGCCGTCCCGCCCGAGCTACCTGTGGCGCTACCCCAAAACGATAGCTGTGGACAACCAGGCCCTGTCCGATAACCCCATCTCTGTGCGTGGTCACGTGTGGCTTTATCAATTTGTCCATCCCCGACATGCGTCTCCTGGAGCAAAACCACATCATTCCGCCCATGTGAGCTATCTTCTCCCAGAAAGCTCGTCCACGTATTGTGGGCTGCTGCAGTAGCTCCATATCCCCGAACATTTTGAGTGAATATCCCAAACGTCACATCATCCTTCTTCAATTTATCAGTGGCGTGCTTCCTGACAGCCGCCTTGGCACGTTCACGTTGTTTCCGCCTACGACCAATGGCACTGCGATGCTGGTCAAATTCTTTCCGCAATGTTCTCGTTCGGTCAGGCACTGTCTGTACTGGGTAGACAACGGGCAAAACCTGTTGACGATAACGGGTTTGCGGTGAATGTGCCGCTACGTGCTCCTGAGCACGCATTTGGGTCTGCGAGGCCGGCGATTTCCCCACAGACTGGAGAAGGCCCGAGGGGCCTTTAGCAACGAGGAGAAGCGGATGAGTCAGCGGCGTCATCACCATACTGGTCCATCCACGTCTGTCCAGAGGGAGCGAACTGGGCCGCACCCCAATCGCCATGGTCTAGAATGCCATGATAGAGCTCTTTTACAATAGGAAATTCTTGGTACCAAACTGCACGTGAGCCCTGGGGCGCCCTTCCCATTGGTGTAGTGGACCAGGTACTAGTGACGTAGGGTAGAACATGTAAGAACGCCCAACCAGTCGCATCCAGCCCAGTTACATTTTCTCGGCAGTACTCAGGTCCCGTCATCCGACGAAGACGCTGCCACCGCTCCTTGTCCCCGGTCAGTCTGTGCTGCGTTGATGGGGGTCCGTCGCTAATTGCAGCATACCATACGGCGCAAAATTCGCGTACACCACTCTCAATGCTATCGTCATGTATAATGAGCTGAATGGCCGACACTTACTCACGATACACTTCTGATGTTCCCCACGCCACAAGGTCGTCGAAAGACCAGTGTTTTGCATCAAGCTCTGGATAGAGAAGAAATGCGAATAAGTGTCGCAATGCCTCAGGACTCTGAAGTAGCCAGTCCGAAATGCCGCGCGCTGTGCCCCTCCTACCTGTGGGCAGGACTTGTAGTTGCTTTCGGTAGATAGTGTACCATCGAGAAAATGCCTCCCCATTAGCCGCCGTGAGGAGTGCGTATTGGGGTCTGTCCTCTTCAGGGACGCTGTCTTGATTCTCCGAGCTCAAGATACGAAAGTAAGAGTTCTCCGTAATGTCGCCCCGGGAGGCGCGAGGATAACGCGTCGGAATGCGTTCCACCGCCGTCACGACGTCGCCAGAATCGTGGGACCCGCTAGCATGGCCATCGATCCCGTAAGCCTCTTGCAACAGGCTGTCCTCCTGTGCAATGAGCAAAGTAAGCTCCTCCTCATTGTCATATCCATCGGCATCAAGAGTTGGAAGCCCTAGCCGTGCGTGCACCACGTCCAGACGATCGCGCATAGAGATGCGCTTAATCAACACGCTATTGACGCTCTGCATGTTAGCGAGTTTGTTGAGAGACTCAAGATCAACTTCGTCACTGGGCCGAAGCTGGTTTAACGTCTCTTTCCAGGGGTAAGAATCTGATACCACTTCTGCGTACGCTGGGTCCCCTTCGGCACGCCACTTGACGAACAGCTCTCCATGAGCTACACCATAGAAATGCCGTTCCTGAAGACGGAGGACCAAGAAATAGGGTACCACATGGCGGTTCCAACACTGGATAAGTACTCACGAGCATCATGATCAGACAGCGCTTCGTAATACCCAGTCTCGTGATCATCGCCATTCTGCAGACGGTGGTCTTTATACATGTATCGCTGGAACTGCGCGTCACCCCCGCTGTGAACGCTAAGAACCAATAGTGGTTCACGGAGGTATTGAGCCATTGCTCTGAGTTCGTGTGGGCCGGCCCAAAACCTCGAGGGGACTTGGACCTTGGTAGATCGTACTCGTTCCTGGGCGTAATGTGCGAAGAGTGCAGCAGTAGCAGCTTCGCGATTGACAATAGGTGGTTGGGTAGGATAGAGACGGCAGCATTCCGCAACCGGGTCAACTTGTCCAAGTTCAACGTCATAGCGTAAGTTCACCATCATGAGCGTGTACACTCCACGTTTCACCGCCGACGCCTGCTGCGTGGTAGCCACCGTGTTCAGCAGGTTCGGCGCCGAATGGTTCGATATCGAGGCAAAGAGCGCAAGGAATGCGCACTGACCATTTGCGGCCACCGCCACCTCTTTGCCATCAAAACTCTCCAACCAGTGTGCAGCCTGGATGGGTAGATCGGCATCTCCTTCGCAAGTCCTTGGTGCGTTCGCCCCATTGTGAATTCCTCTTCGGAGGCCGGCGTGGCAGGTACAATATCATCGTTCATTGAGGCTGGCACACTCGGAGGAGTGGTCTCTACATACGACGCCAACGTTGTTTGGACTAGCACTGGGGCTGAGTATGCAATATCTATGGACGATGGGGCCTCCGTAAGATCCACCAGAGGCGGCGCGGTGCGCTGATCAATCATGTCCGCCGATTCCGTTACCGCATCCACCATATCAATATCATCTCCGTGAGCTCCGTCGTCGCAGTCAGGTGTAGGTTCCGCCATTTCCACATCCGCAACTGCCGTAACCACAGAGACTGCAGCTAATGTTGCGCCCTCTTCGTCGTCACTATCGTCATCAGCTAGGACCCCGTAGTGACTTAAAGCTTCTGCCCGTTGAAACACCTGGAATTGCGAGATTTTGGTCTTTTGGTTGCCGCACCAGCAGTCAGCGGCGTCACAGGTTTTCGAATTGACCGCTTCGCCCGTCCAGAGCGCTTGACCGTATAGCCATCGCTAGCACCTTCACCGTCGATCAATGCGCCGGCAGGAGAAGATGGGGTCGGGACAGCTTGCGAGGTGGCACTGGGTGGGCACTCGGATGTAGCCCTGACATCTGGCTGCTCCGTGGCACGCGCGAGCACTACCTCGGTGGCAGGTGTTAGTGCCACTTCTTGAACCTTAAGAAGTGCCAGTAGCTCTGCTACAGTTTGGACTTGAAAAAGTTCGATACCCGATGGGCTAAACTTTGAGATGGCTCCTTGAACAGTTCGACCTCCTCGCGCCTTCAGCTGTGCTGCGCCTTCAGCTGTGCAAGACTTCCCACGGTGGCTTTGCACCGCGCTGTACCGTGCCGGGGACTATAACATCTGGAACACGGGAGCCGGAGGTTGGTTTGATAGTGATGCAAGACCAAAGTCAGACCCTGGAGATGCAGTCTGGTAACGCCATCGAGCTCCGTAGGACATAACTCCTGTGCAAACCGGACTATGTGATAGCGATTATCGTAGATCTCCGTTCTAGTGCTGCGAGGGAATTCGACATCCAGTACTTCGGCGCCAGCGATGTGCGCAAAAGCCTGGGCCACAGCTGCGAGTCCGAGGGTACCTCCTCCATATACATGAAGGCCATACATTTGATCTAGCTGGGCCGCGGAAAATTTGCTGCCTCGCCCTCTCCAGCGCGTCGGCACGTGTCATGTAGAGTGATGACCGCTTTCTGGAAGCGAAGTGCTTGTCGAGCCCAGAGGGAAGCCATTCGTCCGGAATAAAAGACAAAGCGTAGAGTATGTGCTCCATCAAAGATAAATCTTTTCACGTCCCGTTGCAGACAGCGCATCATATCCTGGCCGATCGCTCCATCAGTGTTCACTTTGTAGAGCTCCTTGAAGAGTTCGACGTGCGGTATGTTTGATGTTCTTTTGAGGCTAACGTAAGGCGGTAGGTTCGCCGTCAGGGTCACGTTGAAGTTGCCCTCGTGAAAGTCTTCAATCATTGCCCGATGTAAGGGGGGCATCGTCGCTTTGATGAAGTTAGGCGGGTGCTGCAGCTCGAGCCCTCCTCGCATATACATTAGAAGAGCCTGTCCTTCAGCTGTAGTCATGGCTCGGATACTTCCGTCTCTTGTCACATCCACAGGTGCCAGCGCGGTATCCCGAAGAACACGTTCGTCCTCCGTCCAAACTTTCGTCGTAATAGCCGTCCAGTCCTTCAGCATTGTTGACACCATACGTTTCTGAAGTAGGGGGTTCCAGATCCCCGCTACATTTTTCGAGGCGCGCACAGCCTCTTCCGTCAGTCTCGCCTCAGATTCAACTATGGCAGCTGCATTTCCGATCCAAGCCCCACCAGTGCCGGGCGCCATCGTTGCATCAAGTTCTTGTCGTTCCGATGGGGCGTCTCCTGCATCGTGTCCCACAGGATCTCCCTCAGCTCTGATCGGGGCTCCAGATCCGCTCAAGTCTTGTCCCGGCAGGGGTTGAACGAAGGGGAGACCTTCCTGCTGCCCTCGTGCACCCTCCAGCGCCCCTCGTCCGGGGTCCGGAGGCTGCGAGCTGCTCATTTCCGCCATAGGAGATGGTGCCGCGTGCGTATACTTAAACCAAGTTTAAACCGCCGTCGAGTTTATACTCCGCCGAGCAGTCGAGAATCGACTGGTTCCCGCTTCGGGGATTTGGAGAGTGACCTTCCAAAAACAGCATAGGCGCCCGCATAAATATATTTAAGACAACTTATATTTACTCAGATGACAAACTCGTCTGAGTAAACGAGGGGTCGCTTCACCCTGTCATTGTGCAACTGCATAAATTTTGACTTGATTTCAGTATAAACAACCCTAATGTAGCAACTGGATCGGATATCAGGTCGACCTTTCACATATATCGACCTCTACACAATTTATATTTAGAGACGAATTTAGAGAAACACTTTAAGCCGGTTTTTTGGCAGGCGTCCACTGTACCAATAACTCGTACTTGTTTTTCATCCGATAGATGACGGTTAGTGACGCGTTTTTATTTTTATTGGGGGGGGGGTAAAGTGGCGTTCTATTTTAGTAATTATTGTTTTCCTATAGAAGCCTGATATGTAGTAAGACGTTCTAACAAAGAGTCCGTCTGTCGGGTTGTTACTGTGGCTTCACCTCTTGGAAGGCGGTCGAAAGCTTTGTCGAGATAGGTCTGGGTCGTGCTAGATGTGCAGTTGCTTGGAAAATAGTATACTGTTGAGGTTTTCATCTTGGCCAGGAATTTCGCTGCGGTAAGTGAAGACCGTAGTGGTTTGACCCATTGAACCGCAAAGAATTTGTCGAGTGCGTTATCCGTCGGTGGCGTATCAGTGTTCTGGTGTTGAGCGGATTCAAGGCTGTCCACATGGAGAAGTATCTTGGACGGGTCTGTCGTCTTGACGATAATTGCGAGTACGTGGTTCAGAAAGTATGTCGTAGTATTTCGTGTGATTCGAGAAGAAGGCTGCCGGCTGCACACAGCTCCCAGACATTCTCTTCTCCAAGACGGTAAGCAAGCCAACCACCACATTTCATTCCTTGTTGTTTACTGATGTGGTATCGAAGCATCCACATATCGAGTTTCATCGGTGCAGTTGTCGTAGTCGTTGACATCATAATACGGTGGCATACTTCTAAGCAGTGACCTCTGATTCGAGTTGCTGGATGCGCTTTCCATCCGCTGGCTACTGCCATCACTTGAAATGCCCCAGCAGCCCATACTATGCGTGCCGTATCATCAACAGGGGTTTGCATATCCTTGAATACGAGTTCATTTCGGAGACGCCACAGCAGCACTGGGGTGACCGTAGACCATATTAACCAGATCGTGGCCATGGCTTCATCGTGCAGAGCTGTCCATCTTGTGATGCATTGTTGAGCGATGACTAGATAGCTTCGTGAAGTAGGTGGAGCTTGCCGTGCTGCAAGAAATGGTTGTAGTTGTTCTCTGTCGCTCGGTTTACTCGAGTAGCCAAGCCAGTGGTCGATCCATTTCTTCCAAGCAAATTGTGCTTTCTCGCAGTCCCAAATTATATGATCTATCGTTTCTTGTTCTGATTGGCATGTAGGTTCCGGACAGCTCCGATCGTGAGGCCACCCATCATGGAAAAGGTTCAGTCTGCCTAGTGAGATCCGGTACATCGTCCAGTTTTGATAATCCGTAAATATTCCTTGACGATTCCATATCTGCCGTGGGTTTTGGGTGAGTTCTGCTTCTCTCCACGACGAGCTGGCTTGTTGTTGCCTGATCTTTTCAAGGATGCCGGTAAGGTCATACTGGAGGTTGCGTTTAATATTCTTTGAGCGTTGCTTTCTTACCACTGAGCTTAGACGAAGCGCCTTGGTTGTACTTGGTGCTGTCCATGGGTAAATCGCTGTTTGTGGACATGATTTAAATGCGATTCCTTCCCGAACTTCCCAAGCTTTGAGCGCAGAGTAGTCTGGACTCGTGACGAAGTCATGTGAAACTTGGTTAATCCTCCATGTCCACCCGTCCGGGTTACGGGTGAGTTTGAATACTGGATTGTCCGAATTAATTTCCGGTTGGGTAGCAGCTATCGTATTGGGGTTCACAGATGTATAGTTAAGAGGGATTCGACACTCAGGGGCAGCAAATGGCTGAATTGACACCGTTGACGCTGTCCATAAATTCCATGGTAAACTTAACAAAATGCTTCGACACCACCGGACAATTTGCCGGTGCTGTCGAACTTTGTAGATTGTTTCTCGAAGCGGTGGTTGAATTAAAGCTCCGTACTCTCCAGCTGCGGTCATGCTTCCTTCTGGTGTGACGAGTATTTCACCCAGCCTCGCAGATTTCACTGCTGGATAGTCCCGTTGGCGTAGCGGTCGACCATTCGAATCTAGGATACACGCGTTATCATGCCAGGTGGAGTCTTTCAGGAATGCTACTAGTTCTTTGGAAATTTCGTGGGTCTGAGTTTGAGTCGTTGTGAATCTCATCGTACTCCCCCCAATCCAGTAGCAGGAGCCTGAAGCTGCGCCCGCCTTTTGAAGGTCTACACTCAGTTGTGTTTGAGATTCACTCGGCAGCAAGTGCTTCGACTGTATCCACCACAGTTCGTACTTGCCCAACTGTTGGGCAGTGGTCGATAGCTTTCCACGTTTTTCTCGTAAAATTGACGCAATCATTCCTGGACTAGTCGGCTGAAATGAGCAACAGCCAGACCTAGTAGGCTCCTCTGGATGTACTGCCGCGTGCCACGCTGCTGAATAAATATCGGGTTCCTCCTGGAGCCATCTCTCCGCTAGGTTGCTCCTGGTTGCCTGCAACGCAAATTTTATATCTTGAAGGCCTAGTCCTCCGTGTTGGCGTGGAGTAAAAACTAGTGCTGGATTAATTTTGTGCTTCGTCGCTGCAGTGCTTGTCTTTCCCAACCAGACGAACTGCTTCTGGAGGTTTTGTAGGCGTCTTAGAATCTGCTTTGTCGGGACAAATTGTTTTCCTGTGTATAAAATTGCTGGTAGTGCCACTGCATTGAATAGGTCTACCCGTTGGATCACCGAGTTACTGATCGTGGTTGCTATCCGTAACCTGCGCTGAATTTTCTCGATTCTGATCTCCCAGTTTTCTGCGACAGTGGATGTAGTGCCGACCCAGTACCCCAGCTGTCGTGTTGTGCTTCTGGAGTGGAGAACAGGAAACCCATTCCATTTCGTTGGTGTACCGTGCCGGTTGAGACCAATCACTATGCTTTTCTGAGGTTGTACTTTAAGCCCAGAGATCGCTCCAAAATCCTCCAAAATCCGTTTGACGACATCAAGCTCGCACACGGATCTCATAATAACAGTGCTATCATCAACAAAGGCAGAGAACTTGTGGGGCTTGCTGGCCGACCCAGGCAGTGATATCCCTTGTAAATCAGGATGACGGTTGAACGTTTGACCCAATGTATCCACTGCCAATAGAAATAGAAGAGGTGCCAACGGGCAACCTTGCCTCATTCCTGAGTTGACCATCCAAGCTGTTGATAGTTTGCCGTTTACGAGAAATTGTGCGGTTGTTCCTTCGTGGAGAGTCCTAATAATTTTTATAAATCTGTCTGAAAACCCATAGGCGTGTAAAACACGCTGGAGGAAGTTTCTATCCAAAGTGTCATACGCTTTTCGAAGATCAAGGCAGAGTACCGCTGGGGAGTCAGACCAGTTTTTGTCTGGATCGTTTTCACTCAGATTGAGAATGCTTCGTAAGATCATCACTGTTTTGTCGATGCTGCGTCCTCGGACAAACCCCTGTTGGGAAGAACTAATCAGTGCGGGCAAAATCTTGTGAAGACGTTCAGCAAGGACGCGTCCAAACAACTTGTACGCAGTATTAAGTAGCGCAATAGGACGATAGTCCATTGCATCCGCTGAGTCACCGTTTTTGCGCAATGGAATCACTGTCGCTGCTAAGAACGATCTTGGTACTCCAGCACCTCGCATAATGTGATTGAAAAGTTTTGTCAGAGTGGGTGTAAGGATGGCAGCAAAATCTTTGTAGAATTCGTGGCTGAGCCCTGTCATTCCACCCGTTTTATGAGTTTGTAAATGATCGATCGCTTGCATAATTTCTGTTTCTGTAATCGGTTCAACGAGTGCGTCCGCGTCACGGCAGGTTAGCCGTTGCTTTTCAGGTATCTTGAAGAACTGCTCCTGCTCCTCCGTTCCGGAAGGATCATTGTCTGCATGAGATGCTCCAAAAATATGACTCCATTCAGAAGCCATTCTTTCTTCAAGCGGGTAATCATCAGGATAAAAATGTCCAGGTGAGGGGTGTATCTTCGAGATAGACTGATCGCGTTGCCAATCTGAATTCCTCTTAAAGAATCGCCTGGTTTCCTCCGGATTCTTCTGCAGTCTCCTACCAAATGATCGTGCAGCTCGGAATCGGTCAGTATCGGCATTGTCTTGCAGGATCTGCTTCCTTGTTGCACGTGGTACCAGGGTCTCGGTCCGAAGCTTCCGGTAGTAGCGATCGGTTTGCTTCCGGTCGTCTCTACGAAGCTGTTGCAACAACTGCTGAATTTGTAAGACAAGGTCATCCCACCGCTCCACCGGATTCGCGGCCTCGTCAAATCCTTCCAGAAGTGGAAGGAGACCTCTTTCTATTGAGTCTTGAACTCGTTCGGGCCGTCCGCTTTTGATAGGGTAGAACACTTTGGACGTGTCTCGAGTTTTTTTCTTTTTGCCAGTAGATATCTCGAGCCGCACCTCTTGGTGGTCAGAAGACTGAGCAGCATCAAGAACATCAAGAGCTTGTGTTGCCAAGAACGGTGCCCCTTTGACATAGAATCGATCCAAGCGGCTTGCCCCCTCATTGCCCCATCTACAGTAGTGTAGTGATGAAGAGGGTCAGTCATCTCCTCATCCTCGTCCAGATTTCGATGTAGGTCGATCGCGTCTGTCAGATCATACCGATCTATGAGTTTATGTAGTAGTATGCTCTCACATGCAGCTGTACTTGGTTGGCGTTTCGTTACCCAATCTCGACTGGGCCGCAACACGCAATTGAAATCGCCTCCCATAATGATTGAAGAGTGCTGATTGATCCATGGCTCAAGGTCCTGAAAAAGTTGCGGCCTATCAGTTTTGTTTGCCGGTGCATACACGTTGAGAATAAGCCAGTCATCCAATTCTACCGCCATCAACCTGAATGTCCAGCTTGCTTGGTTCCACGGTTTTACTCGATTGCTTAGCTCCGGCGATACCAAGATTCCCACGCCTGCTGATTTTGTTGCTGTTGCGCACCAATAGCTGAGGGGGTTGTCTGTCGTCGCGAGCTGCCATGTGCGTTGCCAATGATCACTATCTCTTCTATTTCTTGTACTGAGTGTAGACTGGTGTCCTGGACTAGGACAACGTCGGGCGCGTGGCGGCCTCTACGTTTCCTCCACCCATTTAGCCATCTTCTCCGCGATGCCTTCGCAAAACCTCGGAGGTTTTGCGTCGCCATCGAGAATGTTTCTTCTTTTTCTTTTGTTGTTGTTCGTAATTCCACGTTGGGCTCTTCAAAGAGAGTTGCTATGTTGTGGAGATCCGCATAATAATCTCCACGCGGTAGCTCACCAAACTGAGAATTCATTATTACTGTTGAGTCTGTGATGCTGGAGTTCCTTCCGTCACTGCATCACTATGCGTGGCGATTGAGAAAATTGTCTCCAGTACTGCCCAGTAGCTAGCCGAGTCGGACCCCTCTAGTGCCATTTCAATATTCGGGCTGATCGCCATTACCGCAAAGAGAATATCCAAATGCTCCATGATACTCGTGGGAAAACTGCTTACTGAGATGTTTAACAGCTCATCTCGATAGATGTAGGCCGTAAGAAGCATGCGTATCAGCTTTGATTTTTGGCTTGCTCTGCATAACTTCAGCATCTCTGATCCCCCGTACTTTTGCTGCTTCAGTGTCTTCCATAGTTCTTCTGGATACAGGTTGATTAACTCCCGATTAGCTTGGGCCTGCGATCTGTACGCATCACACCATTGTCTAGCCCAGTTGCAACGTTCTGTACTCGAGCTAGTCGTCGCTATATGTTCGAGACAGTGAAGCAAGATCGAGAGCCGTGAGTCCTGCGTCCATTCGTCCAATACTGCGTCCGTCATTCCACTGAGAATATACTCAGGTGAAGGAAATTGTTGTAGATGTTGAATCAACTGCTCGGGTTCACCTTTCACTGTTTGTTTCCACTGTTCTATCGTGGTTGGTAGACTGGGAAATGATGTGGACCCCGGCCAAGACTCTTCGAGCTTGTTCCAGAGAGTATTCAATGCTCGATGATGCAATCTGCCAGTCCCTTCATCCGCGCGGAAGCGTCCTATACCGGAACTGGGATGGGGTAGATGAGGTTCCTTCTCAGGTTCCTCTGCGTCCGTCATTGTGATGTCCGGCGATGCCCACTCAGACTCTATCTGGGACTCCGAGTTGGATTGCGAGGTTGGGTATGTAGTCATATTGCCCACTTCTTGGTGCCCAACTCCTTTAGACTGCACTCTCGCTGCTTGCTCACCGTGTTCCTGAGCCTGGTTTGTGGTCATTTTTGCTACTGATTCTATAGATGCTGCGGAGTGTTGCGAGACCTCACTTGTGAGATCAATAGTGTTGCTGACCTCCCCAATACCGTCTTGCATGTTGTGCTCGTTAGGTTTCTGCTTTTTCCGGTCTCGTGAAAACCGAAGCCAACTGTAATGTTCTGATTGATACAGCAATACAATAGGACTTTCGTTGACATTGGATTTTTCATTGAGCTCTCGTTGAAGCGCACGGATCCAACCACGTGAATTTTCGCTGTCAAAATTTTGTTCTTTCACCGATAAGAAAGTTTCTCCGTCTTCCGTTCGGTTGGATGGATAGAAGATTTGATAACTAGGTTTTTCAAGTCCTGAGGTCGCCACAACAACGTAAATATTCCGGTTTAGAATTTTTCCAATCATTCGCAGAGTAGCCTCGTTGCCCCAATAGCGACGGTCAATGTACCCTGCGTACTTAGATGTGGAGCGTCCGATGGCCTCGAGATGGTCCCTTATGGCTTGCCCCGATTGCACTGGTGTCAACGGTGTTTTTGTTGGGTCCAGCGTGCAGAGGATAGCCTCTCGAGTATCATGAGGAAATTCTTGCTCGAAGAAATGGGTTGACGCAGCTTGGATGCCTTTCTTCAGTTTGGCTGTCAAGTTTTCTATCGCTGTTGCGCTGTCCTCAGAGTCGAAGCGTCTGTTTAAGAGCGCCATCGCGATGGCGTAATATTGACAGTTTCCAGTGGGAGGCGTGTCGATTTCCTGGAGGCCACAGCGCGTTTTTATTTTTATCAATCGTGATCTCTTGCATACATGTAGCACACACAAAAATGTACGTAAGTACTCCACAGGCGCTGGTAGCGAAATATCATTAAAGCAGAGCTTGCGGAAGATGTTGGTGTGTACGTGGTCAAAAATTGGTTTGATTCATATTCACAAAAAATAGATTACGTCCGCTTGAAGCCAGTTTCAAACGTAAAGAAATTGTGTGTTCCCTTCGACTCAATCTTGACGAATCTTTTTTTTTAGTACGCTTCAAGATATAGTCTTCATTGAGTTCGAAATGTGGCAGCTTTTATCATTTTGATCCTTCGCCATAAGCTACTGTTGAACAGTCATGTAACTTATGGCGAAGGACCCAACAGCCCGGCATGTACATGTATATAGACGAGTCATTACACAGCGAGTCACAAGCATTTGCCTGTTGACGGTGGCGTGTGTTTCTTGCTTACCCGATGGCAGGATAGTTTTGAGTTAGCTGGGAATTTCGTTAGATTGCAACTCATACCTCCTCGGCACAATTGGGTATCTTATACATGTAGGTATGATAGATGTATTAATATGCTGCAAACGTCTTAGAACGTATCAACGACACGAAAGTATGCAGCCAAGGCACGCAACGATTACCACTAAGGTTGCGATTATTAATATCTACAGGATATGTCACCACGACCGAAAAATCGGCAGGCTCCAGAGAATCAGGAAAATGGAGCCCTCAGCAGCATACACACATGCCCAGGCTTCAACAAACTAGGATATTGTGCCTATGTCCTAATTAGGCTACAACTGGGCAGTTTGGAAATCTTTAATTAGGCACTATGAAGTTTATATAGAATAAAGTATAGTGTCGAAAATTCACGCGTTCAAAGCGAGGAATCGCTAGCGCTGGCACTCTGAGACGCTTGCAGACGAGAGAGACGACTTGGTCAGCGACACTTGCAAGACCAATTGCGAGCGTTTTCAGGTCTCCGAAGCGGCGAGTAAAGTCACTGTCACTCCAGACTTCATTTACAGGAAGTGCTGAGACTCGATCAGCCATTGTCTTGGGGATGAGATTACTTGTAATGTAAGAAGGGTGGGGATTTAAGTTAATGTTTGTAAAAAGGTGGGAAACCTCGGGTCTATACAAATCTCGAGTGTCCTCAGAGGCCTCGGAGAGACCGTTTCTACTCCCGAAACGAACCGAAGGTCTGCAATGGTCGGCGCGTGAATAGTTTAGCTTACAGGTGCAAGTGGCTTCATATACCCCACCGGAACTAGTCTGGCTTCCAGGTTGAAGCACTAGCTTCATTTCATGGTGGCGCAAGAATTATTGTCGTTGAGTACACTACTTTTTCTTCCAGTTATTGTCTAGGCGAGCATCGTAGACATTGTGTAGCGTGCCGCGGGGAGTACCAAGTTGGTCTACTTACTACAAATCATGTTGCAGTGAGCTTGAAGCGTCGGGGGAGATGAAGAGCTGGGAGGGACTTTGGAGTTGCTTCTAGCTGTTAGAGCTGCGCAAAGCATGTTTAAAAGCGAAATTAGAGACGCAACCCCTGCATTAGTGCCGAAGAAAACCATAAAACACTGTTATTTAGTTTGAAGCCATCACCTTCAACTAGGTCTTCGCAAAATCTCTACTTAGGCAGTACGGATGGTTTATGTAACAAACGCCTAGTTTGTTGAAGCCTGCACATGCCGAATACATGTGTACCTACTTGAGCACACGCTGTTCGAAAGCTGCGCGCGTCGATAGCGGCCGTAGCCGCGCAATTCGGGGAAAACACTTGCTGTGCTCGAAAGTTGAGCATCTATTCAGAAATATCTTTTTCACGAAAACGTTGTATGCAGTCAGAGCTCTGTGTTCGATCCCGTCGATTTGCTCGGCCAAAAAGACCGGCGACTATGGAAAATATGTGCGTGCGATCGAGCCACGGCAACCCGATCCTTCTGGTATGCTCGATACACTGTGAGTCACAGTCTGTAAAAGGCTTTCTTGATCCTCTAGATCCTGCTGCACCGTTCGAACACCCCCTGGCTCAACTCGACGTTTACCTCTGATTCCCAGAGAGGAAACCGCACTGCTTGTAGCAATACAACTCATTGAGACAAGCTCGATCATCAACCTCAGTTTCCAATTTACCTCCAGTGGAGCAACAAACACCACCAACCAGCCCTAGCATACAAGCAAGCGCACGCTGACAATGAAGCTTCTGTCCACCGCGCTCGCTGCCTTTGCGCTCTTCGCTGCAACCGTCGATGGGTCATCCATGCTGCAAATGGAAGCAGAAGGCAAGAACAAGACCAGCCACCACCACTCCAAGCACGGGGTCCAGCAGCAAGACCAGCAGACCCAACAGCAAGACCAGCAGCAGACCCAGCAGCAGGTGCTCAGTAACAGTGGTAGTAGCGGTACCGCTGGCGCCAGCACCACCAACACGGGCGCTGCTAACAACACTAGCAGCACCAACACCGCTACTTCTACCAGTACCAGCAGCGGTAGCGGTACTTCTACCAGTACCAGCAGCGGCAGCGCGTGCAACCTCACTGGCACCTACAAGGCTGGCACCGACATCTCCTCGTGCAGCTCCATCAACATCGGACCGTTGACGGTTCCTGCTGGCGTCACGCTCGACCTGACCAAGACCAAGAGCGGCGCCACCATCACCTTCACGGGCACCACCACGTTCGGCACACAGAAGTGGGAGGGTACCCTCGTGCTGCTCACCGGAAGCGACCTGACCGTCAAGGGCTCCGGCACACTGGACGGCCAGGGAGCCTGGTACTGGCAGCAGGCCAGTCGATCACCCGCCCGGTCTTCTTCCGCCTGCGCGCCGTCACGAGCTCCACGCTCTCGGGTTTCACTATCAAGAACTCTCCCTTCCGCACTTTCAGCGTCCTCAACTCGCAGAAGACCACCATCAGCGGCCTCTTGCTCGACTCCCGCGCAGGTGACGGCAAGGCGAAGAACACGGACGGATTCGATCTCAGCCGAAACGACGGCATTACCATCACAGGCAACAAGATCTATAACCAGGACGACTGCCTGGCCATGCAGTCGAGCACCAACACTGTCTTCAGCAACAATTACTGCTGCGGTGGCCACGGCGTCTCCATCGGCTCGCTTGGTGGTGCCGCCGTCGACCAGTCCTCCACGGTGCAGGGTCTGACTGTCCAAAACAACACCATCGTCAACAGCGACAACGGTATCCGCATCAAGACCATCATCGGCCTGCAGGGCCTTGTCTCGAACGTCAAGTACGTGCAGAACAAACTTTCGAACGTGAAGAACGCCATCGTGATGCACTCGGACTACAGCAAGGCCAAGGGCGGCTACACGGGCGATAACCTCCAGATGGGATCATATACGGTACAGATCTGAAAATGATCAGGTTTCATCTGGGGGTTGCACCCCCAGACCCCCGCCTTAAAAAAACTAACTACTGGACAGGGCAACGGGTCCGTTCGCTGGAATGCTCGGCGCTGGGTCCGCCTCCGCAATTACCGCGCCGGTTTGCTGTGGCTACGCGCCTCGCAACCGCTCACTTCCGAAGTATACAAATCTTAAGTGAAAAACCTGATCGATTTTCAGATCTGTACCCTATATGAGACCGCGTCAAACAAAAAGACGCTACGCCACCATTTGGTTTTTCCGAGAAAAACGCCTTCAAAGATTGGCCAGCAAAAATCGTACTTAATTGTGTTTTCTCCCTGGGGGCGTTTTTCGCAAAGTCTAAATTTAGCGCAGGTGTATCGACCAGCATTGTTTCGCCCCTGAAGGATCATGAGCACCGCAGCCCCCATCAAGAGCCGCACGGACACAATAGACCCTCATGGTAACCCGCCCCGCGCAGACGCCGCCATCGCAGCCTCTGCGTAGTCCCCGCTCGCAGCCTCTGCGTCCGACCCAGCAGTTGAGCAGCCATCCAGCGACAGCGTGGTTCTAGCTTCATCTTCGGAGACGACTCACAGTAAGCAAGGAGAATCAATTCCAGCGCCAGCCAACAGCAACTGCAGCACCGTGACCAGACGACTGCTACGCTCCCCGCAAGATACACCTGATGACAGCGCTTGGGATCGACTGTCCGAGGACGAGGCCGACGTGTCCTCCGTCGAGGTTGCCGAGCAGAACCACTGCGCATCAAGCGAAGATTCAAGTTCGGACGAAAGTATATTTTTGTTAGACGATGACCTTCGAGCGAGAGTCACGGCTTACATCTGATCCGACGCGTGTGATGGCCACTGTCTCCTCGGCAAACAAGCAGATTTAGTGCACTTCATGATGCCAACCGTTCCAATGTGCACTAAGAAAAAGAAGCGGAGCGCAGCAGTATTTCCGAATGATGCTTGGGGGATTTTTCTAAATTTTGAAATTCCGGTCAAAAATATACACCTGGAATTTTGAGATCGCGACATAAACATTAAAATTTGAACAGGAAGGAGACCGAATCCGCGTACGGCAATAGGCTCAATCGATTCAGAATTAAAAACTAATCTAGGGCAAGCCAGAATATTTTTTTGAAAAAGTTGGTTTTTGAGGGCAATACTTTTTTGGGACGGTCGGTGCTTCGTGAGTTCTCAACTTCTCCTAGATCTGAAGGCACCAGAAGAAAGAAGAGATGTTTTCAATGGTGTGCTTAAATCGCGATTCGTACTTAGGTTCGGAAGCATACTTTCGTTTGACGCGGTCTCATATGATCCCAATCAGGTTTTACCACACGGGCTCCCCCACGAGCCTGGTGACGATCGAGGGTGTGACGATCTCGGGTCTGACGGGCTCAGCGACTAACCTGTACGACATCTGTGCGAACTCGAAGGTCGTGTCGGGCTGGACATTCTCTGGCATCGAGGTGAGCGCGTCCACGACGGGCAAGGCGACCGGCCAGCCCAACAGCATCGATGTGTAGATTCAGGACAAGTGGTTTCTGATATTGTGCGTGGATTGGCGTCCCTGGCCGACGTGAAGGCCGATAGATGGGCTTGTGCTAATGCGATAAATTTGATGTAAGCTTTTGTCTCTTCCGTATCTCCGACGAATGTTTTCAATGGGCTGGACGGATACATGTACTGTGTTGTATTGCCGAAGTTCCTGGTTTCATTGCCATAGTCGCTTGTATTAATACCATCCCGCGAATCGCCTGCCCATGCATGCGCTGAGGGGCTCTAAAGAAGTTGAAGTTGAAACACAATTGCACTCTCAGTCAGCGTCCAGCAGAACAACGAAGCGCAACTTCATTGAACACGCATTCAACATACACTACAGTCTGGTGCACAAACTGTGTCGTACATGTACTGCAGTCCATTCACGCTCAGAAGCTATATCAGCGTTAACAGACGGCTTATTTATTGTGCTGCTTCTCACCGTCCTAGGTCTGTAGATCCTAGCAGCGGAGCCTCTTTCAAGGACTGCTGTAAAAGACCGGACGACAAGGACCAGAACGTCAAACGACACACAACTATTGGATCCAGCGGAGGCAACCACTCAGTCTACGTTAGGCGAGCACTCGGTCTTCGTTTGAGATCTTCAGGAGACAATTAGCTAGCGTCTACGTAGTGTCCAAGAGCGGCGGCATAAGTAGCAGCTGCGCGAGTTACTCCGGTACGGGGAAATCCACTACTGCCAGTTGATGTTGCTTATATGTGTGTATGTGAAAAGAATGACACGAGTTATACCCCGTGAACAAGTGCAGCAGTGGGTACTGTGTACAGTAACACCTTAGAAGCCATATCCACCCTCTTCGTTTCCATTCGAGCTCATACGCTGCCCCGCTGCTTCGTCTTGGAACGCACATCTGACTCTGTGTCGTGATGTTGGCGCGAAAGGAAGCGATCGGGCAGTGCAGCTCTTCGTGAACTTGTGGAGCTCCGCAACTCTACATTGGCGTCCCGTCCAGTAGCTGATGAGAAGTTGTCAACAGGCTTGTGCATACTGACACTCCCTGAAGATGTGAGTGAGTGTCTTGTTCTGTCACTGGCAGTGCTGTAGCTTACGACAACTAGGCTTACTGTTCGTTTGTATTTCCTTAGGGTTGCTTCAGCACGTTTCTTTGCTGAATGGTGAAATTGACTCTTATATAGGACCAATTGAGAGTACGCGAGTGGCTTGTATTCGATTTGAGAAGTACGAAGTAGACCCGAAACTGAGTTTCATTGAGTTAGAGGAGGTCCTACCAATGCCAGGCCAGCATTGCTAGCACGTCGCCCTCTTACCGGTATGCATGTTGAACGTAAGACCGGCCTTATCAAGTTACAAGTTGACCAATCAGATCGCACTATTTACGCAACTTCAACTGTAATGGGCAGGTGGTTGAAGTGCAACCACAACACGATCAAACATTTCAATTAATTACCCCCATTGCGATGTTACGGCAGTGTGCGAGTTACGGTAGCGGCACACATCTAGGCTGTGCGAAGCGGGTCTCAAGTTTCATGCGTTTTGCTTCCTACGTACCATTCACGTCGCAACGCTCGGAGACCCTGGGCGAATAAAACGACAGACCCGAAAGCGAGTTCGCTACATCGACACTATGTTTGGGCCTCTATCAACTTTGGGTCCTTTGTCACATTCGTTATTATACATTACATTACATGTATTAATAGCATGTATCCTTTTCATCACAAGATTTATATTCGAGGAAATAGCAGTCCAGAAGACCCCGTGTACTTCCGTACTCTGGAAATAGTGCTGCGTCACAACGAAAATTGAGCTAAGCTATCCTTGTGTTGCTTTTTTATTTTTGAGGGGCGTTATGGTGATTTACGTGCTATCCGTAGCGTGACTACCACTTAACGATCCTTGTGTTGCTTAGCAATTGAGCTGGGTAACTGGTTATTTATGGTTGCCACGACCTGGCTAGCGACGGAAATGCGCACTAAATAGCTAGAGTGGCGCCAACGCGATTGACAAATAATCCGGATGGTACCGGTGTTGTAAGAACATGTACGGTGTAGGTGCGTGTGAAAAACAGGATTACATCGACGGCACGAAAGTCCGTACGACGACGTCAAGTCTACAGTACTCAATCGGAGCAAGCGCGACTGCTGTACCGCCACGTAGACGGCGCCCAAGTCTTTCATGCAGTGACACTCATTGGCAAAGTCCTGTAGAAGATTTTTGCATGTTGCCTCGATCTATCCTTACCACCTGGAATATGTACATGTATCTGCAATAAGCCGAGTGAACATAACGGCCACGAAGAATTGAACAGGTCGTGTTGTGACTGACAGAAGCGGTCACAACGCCTGCACATTTCGCTACTACGATAGGTTAGTGCCTTGGCTGCGCGATTCGGCAAAAACACTTGTTGAACCTATAAATTGCTCTACAGTTTCCTTTGCCCCTGGACGACACAACATGCACTCGACCGACTGGTAATGTACGTGTACTCCCTTGTGTTCGTATCGCATGGCTCAACTAGCAGGCAGCCCAATGACAATGGACACGATCGACCACCGGGTTATTTTCTGGTACCAAAAGTTGAGCCAGATCCCCCTGGCTCAACTGGACGTTTACCTACTAGTTAACTGTAAGTAGGGCACCGCACGGTATTGTAGGTCTCATGCGATCAAGTGAGTTACCTCATTCTCCATTTTGCCTCCAGTGAAGCACCGCATCAACCCACACAGGCCCTACTACAAAGCACACGCTACGATGAAGCTTGTCTCCGCCGCGTTCGCTGCCTTTGCGCTCCTCGCCGCCAGTGTCAACGGCTCACCCATGCTGTGCATGGAAGCTGAAGGAGGAAAGGGCGGTATCCCGAAGCAGGGCCAGCAGCAGAGTGCCAGCAGCAGCTCATGCAATCTCACTGGTACCTACAAGAAGGGCACCGACATCTCGTCCTGCAGCTCCGTCACCATCGGATCGTTGACGGTGCCTGCTGGTGTCACGCTCGACCTGAGCAATACCAAGGACGGTGCCACCATCACTTTCACGGGCACCACCACTTTCGGCACGCAGAAGTGGGTTGGCCCACTCGTGCTGCTTAGCGGAAACAGCCTCACGGTTAAGGGTTCCGGCACGCTGGACGGCCAGGGAGCCTGGTACTGGCAGCAGGGCGTGTCACGTGCTCTGCTGTAAAACGACGTGGGTGAGTCTCACTTGCGAGGATGTCAGGAAAATGAAGACTGATTGATGTAGTAGAGTGCTAGCTCGAGCTCCTAGCTAGGCTATGTTTAACTAAGTAGTGGAAGTTGTGAAACCAACGCAGGTCTCTTGAGCAAGTTGAAAACTCCTCGAGGCCGTTGGGTCGTTGGGTCAGGAGCGTCTTGTCGGTGCACGGGATTGTGCCCGTGACACTTCCTCCTTCAGAAGGGCGGTAGTCCTCGTCAGCGGCAATGTGTTAACATATTGACGAACTAGCGCCAAAACTTGCACCAGATTGCCAAGAGGTTCCCAGGATGGCTTGATGGACGAATCCAGCCATCGAACTTTGAATTGCTGAATGCCATGGTGGCGTCGATGATGTAGAATCTCTGAAACGAGATGCCCTTCAGAACCATCAGCAACGAGAACGGGTTGCACACGCGTAGTTCGTTGAGTATCGTGGTCTCGATGGTATTGCCGAAGACGGGAAACGTGATAGTCTGGATGAAGTCGCAATCCAGGTGGCAGCTCCAAAGTGTATGTGTCTGGTCCAGCGATCTTGCCGATCCGGTATGGGCGAATGTAGCGTGCAGCGAGTTTGCGTTTTCCGGTCGTACCCATGTGACGAACTTCCAGATTTCTGGTGTCGAGTAGAACGTGGTCACCAACGGCGAAGGAGACGACAGGTCGATTGCGATCATAAGCCTCGTGCCAGCGAAATTGCGCAGCCGCCATGGCATCCTGGGCTTCCGCCAAAATCGCCTGTTGATGCTGCACGAATGTTGTTGCTTGGGAAGCGCGGGTTCCCGAAATTGAGCAATCCGATACAGATCGCGGCTGGTAGCCGAGGTCCGCCATGAATGGCGAGATGCCAATAGACGCGTGCACTCGCGAGTTGTAGGCAAACTCAGCGAGAGGCAGAAGTTGGTCCCAATTGTCTTGGTGCGGATTCACAAAGTGGCGTAAATATTCGCTGACGAACTTGATCGTAGCCTCAGATTGGCCATCGGTCGAAGGTTTGAATGCCGTGCTGAGGTGAAACTGGGTCCCTTGGAGCTTCATGATGGACCGCCACATTGCCGCAGTAAATTTTGTGTCTCGATCAGAGACAATTGAGCTGGGTAGACCGTGAAGGCGCTGATAGAACGAGCAGAATAGTTGAGCCGTCTGAGCTGCCGTTGCTGTCGAATGTGTCGCTAGAAAATGAGCGCGCTTAGTCAGTCGATCAACAATAACGAGAGCAGCGTCGTAGCCAGATGTGGTGGTGGGAAGAGGAGTGAGGAAGTCCATACTAATGTCCTCCCAGCGTTTCTCAGGAACATCCAAAGGATGCAAAAGCCCAGCAGCTTTCCCTCGGACAGCCTTGTTGCGTTGACACAGTTCACACGAAGCGACGTAGTGTTCGACCGAAGTTGCCATGCCCTTCCAGTAAAAATTTTCCAGGACATGCAGCAGCGTTTTGGCTTGACCAGGGTGGCCACGGGTTGGAACATCATGTTCTTCGAAGATGATACTTTTGCGAAGACCAGGAGAATCAGGAATACAGAGCCGCCGAGCCGAAGTTGGTCGTAACTGGAAATATAGCAGTTCATTCTCCAGTGTGAATCGCCGACAGCGACGACTGGCGGGGTTGCTAGCGGTCTTAAGGTCTCGCAAGATCGGGCCAAAGTGCATGTCTGCAGCGTATCCTTGACGACATTCCGACTCGATGTCGATAGCTTGCGGAGATTGATGAAGCAGTAGTTCCTCAGAATCCGATGTTGCTCCGGAGGCAGCCATGGAATTAATTAGAGTGGAGAGGCTGATCGCACGAGCCGTGCCGTCGTTCCAGTCTGCTCGTCGGGATATCGCGTCCGCGACGACATTCGTATTGCCCGGGACCCACTTGAAAAGTGGCTGATACAGGGCAAGCTCGTTAAGCCAACGCGCTAGGCGCTGGGAGCATGTTTGCTGTTGTAGAATACTCTCGATCGTGTGGTGATCGGTATTCAAGAAGAAGGGCCGATCCAGCAAGTAAATTTTCCAGATCCTCATCGCATGCAGCGCGGCCAACAGCTCCTTTTCGCGGGTTGGATATATCAACTCGGGTTTCGTCAGCTTGCGGCCACCGTAAGCAATGACGTGTTCGGCTCCTTTTTCATCAAGTTGGAAGAGGTAGCCTCCCACCGCAAAATCCGAGGCATCCACATTGACGTGAAATGGCTTGGTGAAATCTGGATGGGAAAGGACTGGAGGTGAGGTGAGCTTCTGCTTGAGGGTCGAAAACGCCTCCAAGTGTTGTGGGCTCAGCGTGATAGCGTCTTGAGGACGCTTGTTGCGGGTCAGTTCCGTCAGTAGCGCCACTTGCTCGGCAAAGCCTTCACAAAATCGCATCACGTAGACGCAAGTTCCGATGAACGCCTGCATTTCACGCTTGGTTTTGGGGAGCGGCCAGTCGCGAATGCTATCACACTTCTTGGGATCCATGCGCACGCCGTTCCGTCCAATAAAGTCGCCAAGACAGGGGATCTCTGGCTGGCAAAAGATGCACTTTTCGATCTTGATGAATAACTTTTCCTTTGCGCATCGCTCCAGAACCTTGTCGAGAGCTGCGAGATGGTCATCCATTGACTCCGTTTCTGTAAATACGAAGAGGTCATCAAAGTAGGTTTGGCAGAAGGTCTTGAAGTCCGTGAAGATTGCCTGGACGAGCCTGTTGAAGCAGGATGGACTGCTCGAGATACTCATCGGAGTGACGAGGTATTCGAATAGTCCGTCAGGGGTAGCAAAAGCCGTATACGGGATGGAGTTCTCACTCAGCTTCACTTGATCAAAAAACCCATAAGAGGTCCATCGCCGAGAATATTTTCCCACGAGACATCGCGCGCAGAATCTCATCTTTGCGCGGGATGGGATTGGCCGGCACCTTGATCTTCGAGTTCAGGCCGCGAAAGTTGTGCACGATTCTCCACTCGCCCGAACTCTTAAGAACGCAGAAAGTTGGAGCGCAGTACGGGGATGACGATGGTCTAATGATACCGGCTTGCAACATTTCGCGAGCCCATGCTTGAATTGCTTCTTTCTGCTCAGGAGAAAGCGGGAACTGCTTTCTGTGGACTGGCTTTGAGTCAGCAACTTCGATTGTAGCATCCATTCCATCGTGTCTGGTTGGAGGAACGTTTGGCAGCGTGGATCGAAACACTAAATCTCGATATTTGCGCAAAACTGGATACGCGGGCGAGGTTTTCAGCGCTTGCCACGCGTCGTCCTCCTTGGAACTTGGTGTATCTGGTGCAATGAAAAGACAAAATTCGTTGTCTTTCTCCTGTAGAAGCTTCTTGATATCGCGACGTCGAATAACTCGAGTCCGACCTTGAGTTCCCTCGTGACCGTTCTGCAAATAATACTGCATTAGCGTGATGCCTTCATCGACGGGACTATGGTGTCGAATCTGAGAGGAACGCTGACCAGCGACGCGCCGTGCTTTCTGCCGCGGTACACAGGGCTTGAACAGCAATGAATCTATCCCCTGCACCTCGTCAGATGTGGATCTTGGCGTGATCGTTCGCTTGGACCAGTCAATCCGGGGGTTGACCTCGACTAACCAAGGCATTCCCAACAGTAAATCTTGAGACTCCGGCACCTCCATGACGAATGCTGTACAGTCATAGTTCGGGAAGCCGGGAAGCTGGATCGAAAGCGTACAGGTGCGGCGTTGGATGAACGAAACACGACCGGCTCCGAGCTTCAGTTTAAGCGGACGACTATGGCCCGCGACCTTGATGTGAAGTTTTTCGGCTAGTGCCGGAGTGATTGCATTGAAGGAGGCTCCCGAGTCAACAAAAGCAGAAACAGTGGTGCCGCTCAGAGTCACCGACTGTTCCAGGTAACCATATAACGAATTTTTCTGAAAGCTCAGCACTGCATCGTCTCGCTCGTAGGCAAAAGAGTGCTGAGTCTCAGAGGCTGGCTGCAATACTGCCTTATGGTCATCAGCAGTGCAGCCATTCTCGGCGGGGCGCCAGCCCGTCGAGATGCCTAGTTTGTTGCGCCAGCGCCCTTCGTAGGGCAGTCTGGCGACTTGTGACCTTTGACACCGCACGTGAAGCACTTCACTTCTGGTGCTCCTGCGGTTGGGCCTTGGGCAACCGGGGGCACGGGTCGAGGATGCTGGACTCCCCCTGCACTGCGTCCACGTCCTTGCTGTTGACGACCGTCCTGGCGTCCGTGTGGGTTTGCATAAGGAGGGCCCGTCGACGGGCGAGTTCGACTCGGTTTGCGAGCATCTTCGAATCGCTGTGCGTGTTCAATCGTATCCTGAAGGCTCGTTGGAATGTTTTGGCAGATATAGGAGCTTGTGTCCGGACGGAGATTCTGTTGGTACAGCCAACGCTTTACGAATTCCGGGATTTCCGCTGTTGCTTGCGAAAGTAGCAGCATGAACTTGGACGTATACTCCTGCTGCGATCCTGTCACTTGCAGCTCGTACATCTTGGTGAGCAGTTTGTATTCAAAGTCACTGTCTCGAAAGCGAGCTCGGATGTGTTCCTTGAACAACGACCAGGTACGGGGGGTTTCACCGACCGAGGCCTTGAACTCTGGGTACCACGACATCACGTCGGGACCGAGGAAGGGGACCACCACGTTAACGAACCGAGAGTCATCACTTTCGCGTTTGGTGGCGTAGGCAGCGAAGTGTTCTTCAATCTGGAAAATCCACAGCTCCAAGTCTTCATCTTGTTTTCCGAGGAACTTGGGCGGGTTTGCTCGCTGCTTCTGCTGGTTGGCTTTCGACTGCTGCGCAAACATCTCACTCTGGAAAGTAGCTTGCTGCACCATAAATGCGTGCATCTGCTGCTGACTGTTGACGATAGTTTCTTGCATCCGTTGCTGGCTAGCCAGCATGGACTGATGCTGCATGGACATATCTGAATGACCTGAGCCATCATATTTTCCATCGAAGGAGCTGGTGGCGGGGTCGCATCGGTTGATGTTGTGTTGGGCTGGGCGTGTTCACCTGTAGGGGTCTGCTCACTGCTTGCTGCTTGTTCCGGCATGCTTGGATCGTGGGCGTCCTGCTCACCACTTGTTTCGAAGTGGAGGTCGTTTCGCGGCGACTGGCGAGGGCGGAGATTCGGAGACTGGTCTTCAGAGTAACGGGCGGTCTTCTTGCCCATGGAACTTGCCTAGCCGAGAGTTGAAGTCGATTTCTTCAGTGTTTTCACTCTAATTTCGAAATTGTCACGTGCTCTGCTGTAAAACGACGTGGGTGAGTCTCACTTGCGAGGATGTCAGGAAAATGAAGACTGATTGATGTAGTAGAGTGCTAACTCGAGCTCCTAGCTAGGCTATGTTTAACTAAGTAGTGGAAGTTGTGAAACCAACGCAGGTCTCTTGAGCAAGTTGAAAACTCCTCGAGGCCGTTGGGTCGTTGGGTCAGGAGCGTCTTGTCGGTGCACGGGATTGTGCCCGTGACAGGGCGAGTCGATCACGCGTCCAGTTTTCTTTCGTCTCCAGAACGTCGTCAGCTCAACACTCTCGGGCTTTACGCTCAAGAACTCGCCCTTCCGCACATTCAGCCTTGTCACGAACAAGCAGACGACCATCAGCGGACTCACGCTCGACTCTCGCGCTGGTGACGGCATCGCCAAGAACACGGACGGCTTCGACCTGACCAAGAACGACCACATCACGATCACGGGCAACACGATTTACAACCAGGACGACTGCCTCGCCATGCAGTCGAGCACCAACACGATCTTCAACAACAACTACTGCTGCGGCGGCCACGGTATCTCCATCGGCTCGCTTGGTGGCAACGCCGTCGACGAGACCTCCACAGTGCAGGGTCTGACTGTCCAGGGCAACACGATCGTCAACAGCGACAACGGTCTCCGCATTAAGACCATCATCGGACTGCAGGGCCTTGTCTCGGACGTCAAGTACGTGCAGAACACGCTGTCCAACGCGAAGAACGCCATCGTGATGCACTCGGACTACAGCAAGTCGAAGGGCGGCTACACGGCTTCTCCCACTAGCCAGGTGGCGATCAAGGGTGTGACGATCTCGGGTCTGACGGGCTCAGCGACCAACCTGTACGACATCGTGGCGAATCCGAAGGTAGTGTCGGACTGGTCGTTCTCGGGTATCAAGGTGAGCGCGTCCACGACGGGCAACATGGTCGGCCAGCCCAACAGCGTTTCCGTGTAGATCCAGAAAAAAACATGTCTGGTATTGTGCTTTGATTGGCGTCCCAGTGGCTGATGTGAAGTCTGATAGAGCGTAGAAGCAAAAGGCCAATACGATAAATTCGATGTTTTAGAAATTTCTTGCGTGTCCATGGATATATTTTCCACATTTCGTTGAAGTTGTACACGACTCCTTAGGGTGCTCTACGATTGGTTTCTCTTTCTGTGGTCAGAAGTTGAATAACTACAGTACAAGTAGTTACTTTATTTTAATAACTACTTGTACTGTAGTTATTCAACTTCTAATAATATTAAAATTGCGGACTTTAACCTTTAAAAAAAAGTTGCATACTACGTGAACCGGGCCAGGTAAGAAGTTGTGCACCTACAGAAAAATACTTTCGAAAGAAGTATTTACCTAGGTGCGGTGTGGTTCGACAGGAAACAGGTTGGACATTCGGTCTGCAGTGGGTGCCTACCAAAAATAGAGAAATCACCCGACATAGATGCAGCAGATATGACAGGCTTAACACGAAAATATATCGACATATCCTAAAATTTGGCCGCCACAAATGTATTAATGAGCAATCTCTGGTCGATCCTAATAGTCTCATTTCAAGTCTTTGATCACACCATAGGACAGTTAGTGCGGGACACTTTGGAGCTGAATCTTTCCGGATCCGCTTGAAGTTCGCGAATAGTAGGCTTGAAGTTCGCCATTTCCCTTCCTACTCCCTCCTGCGCAAGCGCGACAATGATTGACGGAGACGACGGCGTGATCCTGCTTCTCTACGAGGTGTACAAGACGCACACCGAGCTCGTGTTCGTCGCCCGCCACGACGTTCATCAACTCATGCTGGAGGTGGAGTGTCGCGTCGCCATGCGCTCGCGCCACTACCTCACCACGCAGTGTCTCGACGCGCCGTATGCATCCGGCTGGATGGCGCTGTACGAGTACGGCACGGACATCAACTTCTTGAACGCTACGAGTCTGACGCGGTGAGTTCTTTGAAAGGCCTGTATTATGTCTCTATTCTAACACTACTGGTACGAGTACGGTAGCGCGTTTGATCAGTTGCTCTGTAGATTCTCCTGCTTCTACTACATGCCGCCGCCGTCGTCGAGAGGGCTCCCACCCAAGCTGCGCTACTTACACCAAGTGCTGGGTCTCGTTCTTACCTTCTACGTCGGGTCGATGGAGCAGAGCTCCCTATGCATCACCTTCGGGGTCCCGCCCAGCATGCTCTCCAGGACGCTGCGCAAAGCCGAAGAGGCTCTAGCGCGGGCGCTGAACGGCTACGCGCCTGCGCGTATCTCGTGGCCCTCACCCTCGCGCCAGGTAGAATTGGCGCGCATGGTCAACAAGCGTGAGCCTTTACTCACCCACACGTTCGGGTTTATAGATGGTAAAAACCTTCGTGTACGTATGTATGGCCTTTTACTTTGTATATTCATTAACGCTAAATGCTTTTACAATGTGTTCTACAGGTGCAACAGCCTTCTAACGCAGACCTTCAGAACGCCATGTACAATGGCTGGCTGCACTCGGTCTTCGTGACCGGCACGATGTGCTTTGCAGCCGATGGCTGCGTTATCTGGTCTCGCCACAACTGTCCCGGGTTGTGGAACGACTCGGACACATCCTTGGAGTTCCGCGGCAAGCTGGCGGACCCCCAGTACTGCCCCGATGATCGTATGAACGTAGTCTCCGATTCGGCCTTTCCGTGCTCCACGGCCATGACGGGGCGAATTCTCACCCCTTTGAAGGACGGAGATATCGAGAAAATTGAGCCTTCACTGCGCGCCACCGCACGCACCCTACACAATGCTATCACTTCCATCCGCCAGGCTGCAGAATGGGGAATAAGTAGCGTGCAAAAGGTCTACAGTAGACTCAATTTGCCGCTGCCCTACGACCCAAACATACGGGGCATGCGCATCGTCAACCTATTCCGGCTTGCGAACTACAGAGTTCGCACAGTCGGGATTTCAGAGATCAAGACCACGTTCTCCGGCGCGATGGAGATGCCCGAGCAACTAGCGCTGTAGTGGTGTGGATGGAGTGTTTTGTATCTTCGTCCGTAGCTTTCACATACAACGTAATAGCACCTTCGTTCGTGCAGCATGCACGTTAATAGCTACAATCAACAACTACATGCTGCCAAGTCTTTCAGCGAAAGCTAAGTACGTGGTCGAAGTGTCTTGCTGCTCACTAGTAAGGGCTGTATTGAAAATGATACGCTACTAAATGCACTTCCTCCCTTTCGATCGTCTTGATGTCTTCGCCGCACTTGAGCATTTTTTGCTCAGTCCTTCTTCGTCAGAGCGCCCAGGAGGAGCAGGAGCTCTTGAGTGCGCGCTCGTGCGTCTTCCTTGTCACGACGGGCGCGCTCTTCCGCCTCTTGTTTCTCCTGACGACGACGCTCCTCCACCTCCAGTCTATCATGACGGCTACGCTCATCTGCTTCCGCCTTGTCGGCAAAGTAACGGGCTTCGCGAGCAACAAGCTCGTCGCGGCGACGCTGCTCTTCTTCAGCGCGGCGGAGTTCAGCCTTACGCTCGCTCTCATCGCGCATTAGCAGCATCATCTCAAACATGGAGCCGCCCATGTTGCTGGCGCTGCTCTCCAAGTCGATCAGACGGTTCTTGAGCTCGGCGGTCGCCCTGGCAGCCTTCACGCGCTTTGCCTTGGCGAAGCTAGCCTCCGAGAGCTCCTCGTCGTCCTCGAGGGCACGCTTGCGCCCCACAGTGTCACGAAAGTCAGCCAAGTCGATACCTCCGAGTCGGTTGGAGGAAGTCGCGTAACCTTTCGGCTTGGACTCCTTCTTGCTCGTCGTGCGCCCTTTAGTGCCTTGCTGCGACCCCGACTTAGACTTAGCAGCGCTGGATGCTGTCGTAGATGCGCCAGCGGCAGCCGCTGCTGCAGCAGTGGGCCCTTGCCCAACCTTCATTGCTGAGCTAGAGCGCAACTTGCGCTGCATCGACTGCGCCGACGGCGGAGGAGGGCGCGGCGTCGCTAATGCCTCCAGCCCCTCGCAGCCGCCAGCTGCGTCGAGCAGCTCCGACAAGTCCGCGTTGCCCACACCGTCACCGACCGACGTCCGCGTCTCGCCGGAGTGCATCGAGTCGTTGGTGGTGGTGCTCGCGCCCGTGTCAGCGTCGGCGTCTTCGCGCGTGTTGTCCCCGAGCGCCTCCTCGCCCTCGAAGTCGAACGAGAAGTCCTGCTGATACTCCTCCTCTTCTGGATCGACGTCGGCACCGTCGTCCATGTCGACGACGCTGGCCTTGTCGTCGATAGCTTGTTTAAGCTGCTTCGCCAGCTGCAAATGTGGCGGCATGTCGGCCACGCATGTAGGTTTGCGCGCACTGTAGAGCACCTTGAACTTTCGACGGAGGCTCTCGTGGTCGCGCTCGGCGACACCACGGCCTCGGTTCGCGTTGTAGGAGTTGGAGAGTCACTCCCATTCGTCCTTGCCAAGCGGGAGGTAGTGTTCGACGAGCGTCAGGAGGCGGCGCACTTCGGACTACTTGTAGTCAGTGCTTCCACTCAACTTCGCCATATATAACCAAAGCAAATACACGAGGTTGTGAGTGTCAAACAGTAACGTGTAGTTGTCAAGGTGACGCGACGGCAGCTTTCATGAGGAGAGCAGCGTACCGGAAAGGGGATAGGAGGAGGTGAGCAGGGTCGAGTGGGGGTGTGACTTGAGCGAGGCTTGGAAAAAACAATAGTGAGAGCAACCGGAGCTTGGTTTCCTCTCCGTCGCCGAAGGAGGCTCCAGCAAGGCAAAAACAGCACTGCAACTTGAAGTTGGCGCGTACTGCGTTGGCGCGCAAACTGAGCGAGCTCGTGGTCGATACAATGATTAACACAGAGGCACATTGCAGCTCACAGCGTTCATTTTGGTGCCAAGTTCAAGGCGGTTTCTGCTGGCACGTCAACAGCAAAGGCAAGGTACAAGGGATAGATGCACTTCAACGCAGTTAGATTCAACAGCGAGCCAGATTTGAATACAATGTCCTTACCAATTGCTGCAAATCTCCCACTACTTCTTCTTGACTTCAACCAGACCTCGACCTTGCAGCGACGCCTACGGGTCTTGCTCATCTTGGATGTCGCGGTGGCGGCAGTTCGCGTGACCACAGCGGCACACGAACCAAAGGTCCGGTCCGTAGTCCACGGTAATCTCGTCGCCCTCGTAGATGGCGTGCGTGGTGGCCACCACGACCGTGGTCCGGCGTCCATTCGCAACCTCCAAGAAACGTGCCACAGGCGCGCAGGAGTGGTTCACGAATCGCACGAGTCCTCCCATCTGCTGCGCGTTGACGGCTACTCGGACGGGGTGGCTTGGTGTCTCGGGTCGCTGCGTCATAACCAGCCGATAACCTTCGTTCCGTGGACGAGCAGCGTGAGAGGCGCTCACGTGCTCAATCTCGCCCAGGTATTCCCCCAAAATGACGCCCGCAGCGATATACTCCTGGGCCACCACGGCCAATTGTCTGGTCAGCACGTTCCTCGCCAGGGCAACATTGGTCGACTCGACCAAGCCATTCCCACAGTTGCCGCTGTAGGGGTAACAGTTAACGTTGCAATAGAGCTGCATGAGGGAGTTGCGACAGCGCCCAACTCGGCATGGGTCCTCGCAGTCGCACCAGCCGAAGTGCGGGACCGCAGGGAAGATTACTCCCGTGGGGTTAAACTGCGTGCGAAGATGGGCAACGGAGAACGGCCAGCGAGCAGGAACAAAGCGGCCTTGGTGGTGAACACCACGAGTGCGTGCTGGGCGCGCTGGAACCAGAGAGGCCGACCCACGGGCTGCGCGCATGACACCAGTCGGCGACACTGTCGGCGATGTCGCTTCGTCACGCCGCTCGCTGCACGAACTATGGCGCTCACGGAGCGACCGTCGGTCTGGCGGCGAAGTAGTTCGTGGGTGTGGGGATGGCGGACCTTCCAGCAGAACCGGCGACGACGTTGTCGGGCTACGCGGATTCTTCGTGGGCGACGGGGTTGCAGGCGTGGCGGGATCCGTCTCGGGCGCCGTGGCCGCCGTGACGCCAGCCGCCGTCGGCACAGGATCAGTCGTGAGCGGCGTGGTCACCGTGGCGCCAGCCGTCGAGACCTTCGTAGGGGGGGGGGTTGGACACCTCCTTCGGGACGCGGAGCCCGTGCTGCGGTGACATCCACGGCGGCGTCGTCGTCCCCGTGGAGCTGGTGCTCCCGGGGGAGGACGACTTCGCGCTCTCGGCTGGCGCTTGGGCGCCACCTCGCTGCACATTCGGCGGCACGTTCTCGTCTTCACTCGATGAGCCCAGGATGCATCGTGCGCTCCATTGCACGGCGGAGTGTACGAGGCGAACCATGATCACTGCGCGTATTAGTAGAACATTTTAGCATAGTTTCAACCAAGCCGCTAGTCGTATCAGGCAGCTTACCCGGTTCTCTTTGATGCTGACTGCAGCGCTTCCAGGCGCTTGTCACTTGGCCACGATTTTTCGAAAGTGAGAGGTTGAAGCTGGAGGCGTACGAGATGAGTTATGTCGCCGATATGCCTGCAGAGTGATGGTCAACATAATCCATACAAATTTCAACATTATTTTTATGATGGCTACACGACATAAGTCTAGGGGTAGGGCTGTTTATTGAGACCAATTTTACGTCTCACGAGATGTATGCTCCGTTTAAGACCTGTCATATCTGCTGCATCTATGTCGGGTGATTTATCTATTTTTGGTAGGCACCCAGTTGCTAAGACGGACGAGTATCCGTCCGGGACACATTTCCGGCCAAGCCAATCCCATGTTAAGTGACAATTTTTGAGCAGCCGCCATGTGTCTAAAACAAGCAGTTTGATTGGATAATTCGAACAGTTGGCTTAGCGCGCATTTGCTCTTTCATTTGATGTATGATACGACCCGGTTCGCGCCATTTTGCGTTGGTGGCATTGACTGCGATAACAGCAGAGAAAGTGGAGAAATACAAACGCGGCATTCAGCTTGTTGGAGATGGGATGTCTATTCGGAAAGCAGCGACTATACTTGGCTTGCCGTACGAGAATTTGCGCGTTCGAGTAACTGGCGTCGTTCTAGTGGCGTGTCGAACTGGACCGATGCTCACGTACCTGTCCGACGGAGCTGAAGAAGGTCTGCTCGAAGTCATCGAGCACCGGGCATCTCGCGGGTTTTGTGTTGGGTTCGCTGAGCTCCGATATCTTATCCGCCAAGCTGCTATTGTATCCGCACGCCGACAAGTTCCAAAGACGATTCCGGATCGCAAATTCGTCGGCAGGTGGATCAAGAAACACTCAGACAACATATCATTCCGCAAGGCAAGGATACTCGAAGGCAAACGGGCAGAGGCCTCTACAGAGGAAGTAGTGCGCTATTACTTTGGAAATCTAGAGCAAGCGATTGACCAACTCAAGCTGCGTAATTGTCCGTCTCAATTCTGGAATTGCGATGAGACCGGCGTTTCTCCACAAGGTGGGTGCCAACAGCGTGTAATCACGCAAGTAGGCATGCCTGCAAATGTGTTGCGCAGTGACGATCGCGAAAACGTGAGCATCATGGGATGTATCAACGCTGCTGGAGATCACATGCCCCCCATGTATATTATTGCTGGAAAGCGCCGCAAAGTTGAGTGGATGAAGAACGCTCCGCCAGGTGCTGTGTGCGCAATGACAGAGTCGTCTAACATCAATGGATTTCTTTTCCGACACTGGGTGAAATGGTTTGTGCGTCGGCTACCTGCGGTTCGCCCTCAACTTCTAATACTGGATGGTCACTTCGCTCACATCGACTACGACACTGTGGTCTGGGCTCAAGCACGTGGGGTGCACATCTTCTGTTTGCCGGCGCATACATCGCACTTCTTGCAGCCTCTTGATGTTGGAGTGTATCAACCTTTTAAACGGCTATACGAGGGTGAACTGGAACTGTACCCACTCATTACTGGTTACCTACCGACGAAAGATGACATCGTAACGTTGACGAAGTTCCCTTTTGAAAACGCTTTCGCTGCTCAAAAATGCTATATCAGCTTTTAAGAAGGCGGGGATTTACCCCCTGTCTGTTGACATGATGTTAGCAGGGCTGGTTGGTAATAAGCCCTGTATCAAGAAGCAGTCGCTCCTACACCACGCTGTAGTTGTACCTCATGTTGAAGCTGTTCGAGTAAGCGAGCGTCAACAACGCGATTTGGAGCGAAAGGGCCTGAACTTGGACGCCCTGAACGTGGTCAACATTGCCGTTCGATCAAGTGCCACGCCAAAGACAAAGGGCAGAATGAAAGGAACGTATGTCGATGAGAAATTTTCAGGGGGCGTGCTGTTGATAAGGTTAGATGCCGCCGTCCATGCTCGTCTCTCATCGTCGCACTCTCCGTGCATGTAATCGATCTTCAAGTTTCTGGGCGAACTTGGGTTCTCAAGTAGCAGCCGCTGGCGAGCTGCCCACCTCAGGCCCTGAGTCAGGGGCCTTAGGTTCTTTGAGGTTGGTTAGCACAGGTTTACTGTACGTAGGTACCGACTCAACAGTGGAGGCCACGCTTCAAATGCCTGATCCAACTTTCTTGATCACCACCACTGTTGGTGTTGGTGCATTTCTTCCGCACACCACCGAAAGTGGTCTGCGCGACGACGTGGGCATGCACTGCGGAGCAGCACCTAGAGTATCCATAGAGAGTGGACATATTATGCGCGTAAAGTGAATAGCTTAAAGCGTCGCCGCCAAAGTAGTCTATCTCGACGAACTTCTATTCAATTTTAGCGAACAGGTATCCTGTTCGCCACAACTAAGCTTATTCAACACACCAAATTCACAGTTGCGACTCTACACGCTCAAGCTGTTGGGGACGCCAGCCACCACGCCCTTGGCCGACGCCTTCACCGTCACGCCCGAGAAGTTCCAGCCAGACACCACCTTCGAGTTCGCCACGATGTCGTACAGGTTCGTGGCCGTGCCCTTGAGGCCGCTCACAGTCACACCCTTGATCGTCACCTGGCTCGTGGGGGAGTTCGTGTAGCCGCCCTTGGCCTTGCTGTAGTCCGAGTGCATCACGATGGCGTTCTTCACGTTTGACAGCGTGTTCTGCACGTACTTGACGTCCGACACCAGACCCTTCAGGCCGATGATGGTCTTGATGCGGATACCGTTGTCGCTGTCGACGATCGTGTTGCCCTCCACGACCAGACCCTGCACCGTCGTGGACTGGTCGACGGCGTTGCCGCCCAGCGAGCCGATGGAGATGCCGTGGCCGCCGCAGCAGTAGTTGTTGCTGAAGATCGTGTTGGTGCTCGACTGCATGGCCAGGCAGTCGTCCTGGTTGTAGATCTTGTTGCCCGTGATCGTGACGTGGTCGTTCTTGGTCAGGTCGAAGCCGTCCGTGTTCTTGGCGATGCCGTTGCCGGCGCGGTTGTCGATGGTCACGCCGCTGATCGTCGTGTGCTTGGACGTGACGATGCTGAACGTGCGGAACGGCATGTTCTTGATGGTGAAGCCCGACACCGTCGAGCCGATGACGTTCTGCAGCTTGAAGAAGAGCGGGCGCGTGATCGACTGGCCCTGCTTCCAGTACCAGGATCCCTGGCCGTCCAGGATGCCGGAGCCCTTGACCGTCAGGTCCGAGCCGCTCACGCACACCAGCGGGCCCTCCCACTTCTGCGGGCCGAAGGTCGTGGTACCCACGAACTCGATGGTGGCGCCCGTCTTGGCCAGGCTCAGGTCCAGCGTCACGCCGGCGGGGACCGTCAGCGAGTCGACCACGATGGAGCTGCACTTGGAGATGTCCGTGCCCTTCTTGTAAGCGCCCGTCAGGTGGCAACCGCTGCTTGCCGTCGTCGTGGGCGACTGCTGCTGGGTGGGGTCCTGCTGCTGGGTCGGGTCCTGCTGCTGCGTGTAGTCGTCATCGGCCTCCACGACGGACGCGGGGGTCTTGGACTTGCCCTCGCGGAGCATGGGCGAGGCGTTGGTAGTCGTCGCGACCAGCGCGAACACGGCGAGCGCAGTGGTGAAGAACTTCATGGTGTCTTGGATGAAAGTGGGGGGGGGCGGACTTGTGTTGCAGGTGCTTGCGTAGCCCGGTGCAAACTGGAAAGTGAGAGCTCAGGTCAACGAATTCGGGCGCTACATGGGCTTGGGACACTGTGGCACTAGATTGAGTCGAGGACCGTTAGTTCGCTTTGGTGTTCGAGCGCGCATCAAGTTTGTCCAGGTCGTGCGTGACATCAGGCGCGCCCTCTGTAAGCAGCGCAGCAGCTGGCTTGGTCGACCGCCGCCTCCAGCTCGAGGCTCCAGCTCAATTGGACGCAGCGCGCACCTTTGCACGTTAGTCGGAGCAACGCCAGCGGTGACCCATTCTACTGACCCTGCAGCACTGCCAGCAGTTCGCACCGCAGAGGCCCACGTCCACAAGGTTGCAAATCGAGGCGGTCGGGGGTGCGCCTCGGCGCAGCCAGCTCGAGCGTTCAACCGGTACATCTCGCGTCTGCTCAAGCAACAGAGACCAAGATCGGTGTCGATTAGTCGACGCCAGTCTCCGACTCGCAGCAAGTGTTTTCGCCGAATCTACCAGCTGGGAGCGCTGCAGCGCCCTTATGGCAGCGAGAACCCCTTGACAGCGACCTGCTGTCAGCGAGACGAACAAAGCCCCTATAATAGTATTTTAGCAGTGGGGCCTGTTCATCTGCCAAAGGCTGTAGCAGGGGTAGGAAGCACATGTGTACAGCTAAAGCAATTGGACTAGTATCCTGCAGCTTGTCTCCGCTGCCGTCACATCTCGCGTTGCGGACATCTTTCGTCTGCTGTACATTTATCGATGCCAACCACTTGGGGCACCTCATTGAAGAAAAAAAACTTTGAGCTCCGTGCGTCGATCAGCGTTCGCGTGCTTCTGGAAAGCCGCACCCGGCTGTCGGCAACTGGTGCACGGTTCATACTATATCTACACCTTCGCAGTATTACTGACATGTACAGAGCACGTTGCCGTGTGTCTCCAAGGCGACGGTGAAGCCACCACCAAATGTCGGGGCAGCAGCAACGCCCGTCTTGTCGTAAACGTGCTGCTTTATCGTGCACTTGCTACCGGTAGTCGTATAGTCGTTATTAATAGATTAACTCGCATCATAATTAATCTCCGGCGTGCATGTATCCAGCTACCGGTACAGCATATTCGCGCCGTCGCTTTTCATGCGGGGTTAGAGGATCTGCCGAGCTGCGTGAAAAGCAATACGTGTACATGTAAAAGTAACTAGGAACAGCGTGTGCAGGTTATTATAGATACTACATGGTATCATCAAGAGGTTGTGCACATACAGGATTATACTTTGTACTTCTTACCTATTAATATCCATAGGTGCCGGTGTCCTTCGAAAGGAAGCCGGTTGGACATTCAGCCTGCACTTGACCATGTAATTTTTGTTACGTCCACGTCGGATCGCTTGCACCCTCCGTTTGCCGAGGACAATCGAACAATTTAACAAGCAGGGGTCACGAAGTGTCTAACACTTCGAATGCTTTGTTAATACGGACAAGTTGACGGACAAGTTGACGGACAAGTTGAAGCTGCCGCCCATGCTCGTCTTTTATCGCCGCACTCTCCGCGAACAGCCACGCATGTACAGTAATGTGCGTCAATAAGGAACGCTTGGTAACTAATATGCTAACCTTAACCAAATCAATACATTTCTCTTTCTTTTACCACTTGTTCGCCTTTATAGCCTCTACACTCCTATTCATATCAGAGGTTCCTTATTGACGCACATTACTGTACATGTAATCGATCTTCAAGTTTCTGGGCGAACTTGAGTTCTCAAGTAGCAGCCGCTGGCAAGCTGCCCACCTCAGGCCCTGAGTCAGGGGCCTTAGGTTCTTTGAGGTTGGTTAGCACTGGTTTACTGTACGTAGGTACCGACTCAACAGTGGAGGCCACGCTTCAAATGCCTGATCCAACTTTCTTGATCACCACCACTGTTGGTGTTGGTGCATTTCTTCCGCACACCACCGAAAGTGGTCTGCGCGACGACGTGGGCATGCACTGCGGAGCAGCACCTAGAGTATCCATAGAGAGTGGACATATTATGCGCGTAAAGTGAATAGCTTAAAGCGTCGCCGCCAAAGTAGTCTATCTCGACGAACTTCTATTCAATTTTAGCGAACAGGTATCCTGTTCGCCACAACTAAGCTTATTCAACACACCAAATTCACAGTTGCGACTCTACACGCTCAAGCTGTTGGGGACGCCAGCCACCACGCCCTTGGCCGACGCCTTCACCGTCACGCCCGAGAAGTTCCAGCCAGACACCACCTTCGAGTTCGCCACGATGTCGTACAGGTTCGTGGCCGTGCCCTTGAGGCCGCTCACAGTCACACCCTTGATCGTCACCTGGCTCGTGGGGGAGTTCGTGTAGCCGCCCTTGGCCTTGCTGTAGTCCGAGTGCATCACGATGGCGTTCTTCACGTTTGACAGCGTGTTCTGCACGTACTTGACGTCCGACACCAGACCCTTCAGGCCGATGATGGTCTTGATGCGGATACCGTTGTCGCTGTCGACGATCGTGTTGCCCTCCACGACCAGACCCTGCACCGTCGTGGACTGGTCGACGGCGTTGCCGCCCAGCGAGCCGATGGAGATGCCGTGGCCGCCGCAGCAGTAGTTGTTGCTGAAGATCGTGTTGGTGCTCGACTGCATGGCCAGGCAGTCGTCCTGGTTGTAGATCTTGTTGCCCGTGATCGTGACGTGGTCGTTCTTGGTCAGGTCGAAGCCGTCCGTGTTCTTGGCGATGCCGTTGCCGGCGCGGTTGTCGATGGTCACGCCGCTGATCGTCGTGTGCTTGGACGTGACGATGCTGAACGTGCGGAACGGCATGTTCTTGATGGTGAAGCCCGACACCGTCGAGCCGATGACGTTCTGCAGCTTGAAGAAGAGCGGGCGCGTGATCGACTGGCCCTGCTTCCAGTACCAGGATCCCTGGCCGTCCAGGATGCCGGAGCCCTTGACCGTCAGGTCCGAGCCGCTCACGCACACCAGCGGGCCCTCCCACTTCTGCGGGCCGAAGGTCGTGGTACCCACGAACTCGATGGTGGCGCCCGTCTTGGCCAGGCTCAGGTCCAGCGTCACGCCGGCGGGGACCGTCAGCGAGTCGACCACGATGGAGCTGCACTTGGAGATGTCCGTGCCCTTCTTGTAAGCGCCCGTCAGGTGGCAACCGCTGCTTGCCGTCGTCGTGGGCGACTGCTGCTGGGTGGGGTCCTGCTGCTGGGTCGGGTCCTGCTGCTGCGTGTAGTCGTCATCGGCCTCCACGACGGACGCGGGGGTCTTGGACTTGCCCTCGCGGAGCATGGGCGAGGCGTTGGTAGTCGTCGCGACCAGCGCGAACACGGCGAGCGCAGTGGTGAAGAACTTCATGGTGTCTTGGATGAAAGTGGGGGGGGGGGCGGACTTGTGTTGCAGGTGCTTGCGTAGCCCGGTGCAAACTGGAAAGTGAGAGCTCAGGTCAACGAATTCGGGCGCTACATGGGCTTGGGACACTGTGGCACTAGATTGAGTCGAGGACCGTTAGTTCGCTTTGGTGTTCGAGCGCGCATCAAGTTTGTCCAGGTCGTGCGTGACATCAGGCGCGCCCTCTGTAAGCAGCGCAGCAGCTGGCTTGGTCGACCGCCGCCTCCAGCTCGAGGCTCCAGCTCAATTGGACGCAGCGCGCACCTTTGCACGTTAGTCGGAGCAACGCCAGCGGTGACCCATTCTACTGACCCTGCAGCACTGCCAGCAGTTCGCACCGCAGAGGCCCACGTCCACAAGGTTGCAAATCGAGGCGGTCGGGGGTGCGCCTCGGCGCAGCCAGCTCGAGCGTTCAACCGGTACATCTCGCGTCTGCTCAAGCAACAGAGACCAAGATCGGTGTCGATTAGTCGACGCCAGTCTCCGACTCGCAGCAAGTGTTTTCGCCGAATCTACCAGCTGGGAGCGCTGCAGCGCCCTTATGGCAGCGAGAACCCCTTGACAGCGACCTGCTGTCAGCGAGACGAACAAAGCCCCTATAATAGTATTTTAGCAGTGGGGCCTGTTCATCTGCCAAAGGCTGTAGCAGGGGTAGGAAGCACATGTGTACAGCTAAAGCAATTGGACTAGTATCCTGCAGCTTGTCTCCGCTGCCGTCACATCTCGCGTTGCGGACATCTTTCGTCTGCTGTACATTTATCGATGCCAACCACTTGGGGCACCTCATTGAAGAAAAAAACTTTGAGCTCCGTGCGTCGATCAGCGTTCGCGTGCTTCTGGAAAGCCGCACCCGGCTGTCGGCAACTGGTGCACGGTTCATACTATATCTACACCTTCGCAGTATTACTGACATGTACAGAGCACGTTGCCGTGTGTCTCCAAGGCGACGGTGAAGCCACCACCAAATGTCGGGGCAGCAGCAACGCCCGTCTTGTCGTAAACGTGCTGCTTTATCGTGCACTTGCTACCGGTAGTCGTATAGTCGTTATTAATAGATTAACTCGCATCATAATTAATCTCCGGCGTGCATGTATCCAGCTACCGGTACAGCATATTCGCGCCGTCGCTTTTCATGCGGGGTTAGAGGATCTGCCGAGCTGCGTGAAAAGCAATACGTGTACATGTAAAAGTAACTAGGAACAGCGTGTGCAGGTTATTATAGATACTACATGGTATCATCAAGAGGTTGTGCACATACAGGATTATACTTTGTACTTCTTACCTATTAATATCCATAGGTGCCGGTGTCCTTCGAAAGGAAGCCGGTTGGACATTCAGCCTGCACTTGACCATGTAATTTTTGTTACGTCCACGTCGGATCGCTTGCACCCTCCGTTTGCCGAGGACAATCGAACAATTTAACAAGCAGGGGTCACGAAGTGTCTAACACTTCGAATGCTTTGTTAATACGGACAAGTTGACGGACAAGTTGACGGACAAGTTGAAGCTGCCGCCCATGCTCGTCTTTTATCGCCGCACTCTCCGCGAACAGCCACGCATGTACAGTAATGTGCGTCAATAAGGAACGCTTGGTAACTAATATGCTAACCTTAACCAAATCAATACATTTCTCTTTCTTTTACCACTTGTTCGCCTTTATAGCCTCTACACTCCTATTCATATCAGAGGTTCCTTATTGACGCACATTACTGTACATGTAATCGATCTTCAAGTTTCTGGGCGAACTTGAGTTCTCAAGTAGCAGCCGCTGGCAAGCTGCCCACCTCAGGCCCTGAGTCAGGGGCCTTAGGTTCTTTGAGGTTGGTTAGCACTGGTTTACTGTACGTAGGTACCGACTCAACAGTGGAGGCCACGCTTCAAATGCCTGATCCAACTTTCTTGATCACCACCACTGTTGGTGTTGGTGCATTTCTTCCGCACACCACCGAAAGTGGTCTGCGCGACGACGTGGGCATGCACTGCGGAGCAGCACCTAGAGTATCCATAGAGAGTGGACATATTATGCGCGTAAAGTGAATAGCTTAAAGCGTCGCCGCCAAAGTAGTCTATCTCGACGAACTTCTATTCAATTTTAGCGAACAGGTATCCTGTTCGCCACAACTAAGCTTATTCAACACACCAAATTCACAGTTGCGACTCTACACGCTCAAGCTGTTGGGGACGCCAGCCACCACGCCCTTGGCCGACGCCTTCACCGTCACGCCCGAGAAGTTCCAGCCAGACACCACCTTCGAGTTCGCCACGATGTCGTACAGGTTCGTGGCCGTGCCCTTGAGGCCGCTCACAGTCACACCCTTGATCGTCACCTGGCTCGTGGGGGAGTTCGTGTAGCCGCCCTTGGCCTTGCTGTAGTCCGAGTGCATCACGATGGCGTTCTTCACGTTTGACAGCGTGTTCTGCACGTACTTGACGTCCGACACCAGACCCTTCAGGCCGATGATGGTCTTGATGCGGATACCGTTGTCGCTGTCGACGATCGTGTTGCCCTCCACGACCAGACCCTGCACCGTCGTGGACTGGTCGACGGCGTTGCCGCCCAGCGAGCCGATGGAGATGCCGTGGCCGCCGCAGCAGTAGTTGTTGCTGAAGATCGTGTTGGTGCTCGACTGCATGGCCAGGCAGTCGTCCTGGTTGTAGATCTTGTTGCCCGTGATCGTGACGTGGTCGTTCTTGGTCAGGTCGAAGCCGTCCGTGTTCTTGGCGATGCCGTTGCCGGCGCGGTTGTCGATGGTCACGCCGCTGATCGTCGTGTGCTTGGACGTGACGATGCTGAACGTGCGGAACGGCATGTTCTTGATGGTGAAGCCCGACACCGTCGAGCCGATGACGTTCTGCAGCTTGAAGAAGAGCGGGCGCGTGATCGACTGGCCCTGCTTCCAGTACCAGGATCCCTGGCCGTCCAGGATGCCGGAGCCCTTGACCGTCAGGTCCGAGCCGCTCACGCACACCAGCGGGCCCTCCCACTTCTGCGGGCCGAAGGTCGTGGTACCCACGAACTCGATGGTGGCGCCCGTCTTGGCCAGGCTCAGGTCCAGCGTCACGCCGGCGGGGACCGTCAGCGAGTCGACCACGATGGAGCTGCACTTGGAGATGTCCGTGCCCTTCTTGTAAGCGCCCGTCAGGTGGCAACCGCTGCTTGCCGTCGTCGTGGGCGACTGCTGCTGGGTGGGGTCCTGCTGCTGGGTCGGGTCCTGCTGCTGCGTGTAGTCGTCATCGGCCTCCACGACGGACGCGGGGGTCTTGGACTTGCCCTCGCGGAGCATGGGCGAGGCGTTGGTAGTCGTCGCGACCAGCGCGAACACGGCGAGCGCAGTGGTGAAGAACTTCATGGTGTCTTGGATGAAAGTGGGGGGGGGGGCGGACTTGTGTTGCAGGTGCTTGCGTAGCCCGGTGCAAACTGGAAAGTGAGAGCTCAGGTCAACGAATTCGGGCGCTACATGGGCTTGGGACACTGTGGCACTAGATTGAGTCGAGGACCGTTAGTTCGCTTTGGTGTTCGAGCGCGCATCAAGTTTGTCCAGGTCGTGCGTGACATCAGGCGCGCCCTCTGTAAGCAGCGCAGCAGCTGGCTTGGTCGACCGCCGCCTCCAGCTCGAGGCTCCAGCTCAATTGGACGCAGCGCGCACCTTTGCACGTTAGTCGGAGCAACGCCAGCGGTGACCCATTCTACTGACCCTGCAGCACTGCCAGCAGTTCGCACCGCAGAGGCCCACGTCCACAAGGTTGCAAATCGAGGCGGTCGGGGGTGCGCCTCGGCGCAGCCAGCTCGAGCGTTCAACCGGTACATCTCGCGTCTGCTCAAGCAACAGAGACCAAGATCGGTGTCGATTAGTCGACGCCAGTCTCCGACTCGCAGCAAGTGTTTTCGCCGAATCTACCAGCTGGGAGCGCTGCAGCGCCCTTATGGCAGCGAGAACCCCTTGACAGCGACCTGCTGTCAGCGAGACGAACAAAGCCCCTATAATAGTATTTTAGCAGTGGGGCCTGTTCATCTGCCAAAGGCTGTAGCAGGGGTAGGAAGCACATGTGTACAGCTAAAGCAATTGGACTAGTATCCTGCAGCTTGTCTCCGCTGCCGTCACATCTCGCGTTGCGGACATCTTTCGTCTGCTGTACATTTATCGATGCCAACCACTTGGGGCACCTCATTGAAGAAAAAAAACTTTGAGCTCCGTGCGTCGATCAGCGTTCGCGTGCTTCTGGAAAGCCGCACCCGGCTGTCGGCAACTGGTGCACGGTTCATACTATATCTACACCTTCGCAGTATTACTGACATGTACAGAGCACGTTGCCGTGTGTCTCCAAGGCGACGGTGAAGCCACCACCAAATGTCGGGGCAGCAGCAACGCCCGTCTTGTCGTAAACGTGCTGCTTTATCGTGCACTTGCTACCGGTAGTCGTATAGTCGTTATTAATAGATTAACTCGCATCATAATTAATCTCCGGCGTGCATGTATCCAGCTACCGGTACAGCATATTCGCGCCGTCGCTTTTCATGCGGGGTTAGAGGATCTGCCGAGCTGCGTGAAAAGCAATACGTGTACATGTAAAAGTAACTAGGAACAGCGTGTGCAGGTTATTATAGATACTACATGGTATCATCAAGAGGTTGTGCACATACAGGATTATACTTTGTACTTCTTACCTATTAATATCCATAGGTGCCGGTGTCCTTCGAAAGGAAGCCGGTTGGACATTCAGCCTGCACTTGACCATGTAATTTTTGTTACGTCCACGTCGGATCGCTTGCACCCTCCGTTTGCCGAGGACAATCGAACAATTTAACAAGCAGGGGTCACGAAGTGTCTAACACTTCGAATGCTTTGTTAATACGGACAAGTTGACGGACAAGTTGACGGACAAGTTGAAGCTGCCGCCCATGCTCGTCTTTTATCGCCGCACTCTCCGCGAACAGCCACGCATGTACAGTAATGTGCGTCAATAAGGAACGCTTGGTAACTAATATGCTAACCTTAACCAAATCAATACATTTCTCTTTCTTTTACCACTTGTTCGCCTTTATAGCCTCTACACTCCTATTCATATCAGAGGTTCCTTATTGACGCACATTACTGTACATGTAATCGATCTTCAAGTTTCTGGGCGAACTTGAGTTCTCAAGTAGCAGCCGCTGGCAAGCTGCCCACCTCAGGCCCTGAGTCAGCCTGAGCTAAGGCCTCTGACTGAGTCAGACTGAGTCAGGGGGCTTAGCTCTTTGAGGTTGGCCCATTTTACTTCATTTACCGATTCAACAGTGGAGGGGCCGCTCCAATCCCTGATTGCTTTGGCCAAATTTCTTCATCCATCACCGATGCTGTTGGCGAGGTGTAATGCAGATGCATTTCTTCCACACACCACCGAAAGTCGTCTGCGCGCCAACGTGGGCATGCCCTGTGGAGCAGCACCTATCCAATAGGGTATCTACATACGATGTCCGTAAGGCTGATGTGTTAACCACTGGGCTTGGTGAGAAGCGAGATTTCCAACAATGTCGAGTGGGGCAAATGATCTTTTCATTTTTGCTCCACATCAGGGGCGTGGCATGGCGGGTTAGCTGCGGGGAGACGAATTCGAAAGTGGGCGCCCTCGTTGAGCGCCCACCGACCTCCCGCGGCATTCTATCTTTACTAACTGCGACATTTAGAAACCCTGGCTTCCTCGCCAACTTATCTATAATAGCCTAAACTATTCCGTTGGCTCTCCAAAGCGGTTACTCCACAAAACACATAAAGATTATCACTCCGACAAGACCACTCTCAGTGACCTCACGCTCGACTTGAGCGCCGATGGCGGCTCGATTAAGAACGGGCGGGGTGGCTCTACAACAATTAATACGTGCCATCACGGGCAACAAGATCTACAACCACGACGTGGAGATCAGTCCTGGAAGGAGGATCAGTTTTCCGGGACGCGGTAAGAACTCGAAGCACGCGTTATTATTTTTAGATGGCCAAAGGGCATCAGCAACCCCCGTAGACCTCACTTTAAAATTGCATCGAGGTGCGAAACGATCTTCACAGCTTCCTTCTCTCTCTCCGGCTCCGTCAGTTCCCAAGCGTCAGCTCAACAATGGTTTCACCTAAACTTGCGGTTGGCGATCTTGCCTTTATCGGCCCTGCTCATGCTCCTGTTCTCGCCGAGTTCGGCTACGTGAAAGTCCATCGCTTCGACGGATTGACGCTATTGTTCGAATGGCCGGCCCAGATCTCGATGATGGCGACGACAGCCAGGAATTCTCGGTGCCCATCGACACGCTACAACTACGAACTGTCGACGCAGACGAAGCTAACCTCTGGCCAGGAACATACCTGGGGCATCCCGTGGCGTTCATCCGACCAAGCGGCCCCAAAACGGGCTTGTGGACGTACGGGGTGGCGACCCGATACGAGTTCCTGACCGATGGACCCTATCTGACCATCATTTCGGGTGCCGAAGTTGTCGAGTTGAAGCTTCATGATCCACCCCGAGCTATCAAGGCGGACCCGATTACCTACGCGCTCCAAGTGGGAGCGTCTGTCTCCGATATGGCTGTAAATCCCAAGGAGCTGCTTCGACAGCAGAATGCTGTTATTGGGGCCTGTCGCACGAGACGCAACAACGGCAGCGAGCTGCCCACTGCGGTTCACGCGACTCTCACGGTTCCTTTCATACCCGACGAGATTGTTCCGTTGGTTGGACCCCATGACCCCAGCGTGATGTACGTGCGCCGTCAGCACATTCTGGACTGCCTACGAGGTTCTCGTAAGAAGAGTAAGCTGGATATGTATCGTGATCCGCAAGCATCCCATTCGAGTGTCGATGCCAACACCTCACCGCCGCAGGCTGAGGCCCTACTCCGCCCTGACGAATCCATGTCCACGTCGAGTGATGACGACATTGAAGACGTCAAGGCCATTCGACAGCAGAATCGTACCCTCGGCAAGCGTTCCCGTCGGTCGGATACCGAGATTCAAGATTCACAGTTCTTTGATGACTCAAGCATAACAGAAGCGGATGGTATCAGCGACGACGAGGTAGAACCAAGGCGAGGAGCGTTTCGACCGACGGCCACACAGCAACGAGTTCACCGGTCGATAAGTCACGCGAGATTCAAAGGTAAGTCTGCTCAACTTGTACTTGAACGCATGCAACAGTCTGGCCACGCACCCTCTTGCCACTCCCACCGGTCTGTCGCGGTCTGTTCGATATCGGCTTCGGCAACCAAAGCTTGTCGCTCATGCACTGTCGGCCAGCCGATATGTGGGACCGAGCACATGCCCACGAGTCCAACGTCAGCTTAACCGATTTCTCGGAGAGAAACAGTCTTCGAGCAGCCACCCCCGCTACGTCTCGAAGTGACGTGTGCAGTGCACTACGAGCACTCCGCGTCTTTGGTTTACACTTCCACAATCAAGATGTCATCGATATCATTGACAGCGCTCTCAACTTTACGGATCGATACCGAGGTGTTCCTGACACCGACGCGCTAGGCTGGAAAATGATGGCGTTTTGGATCACAACGAAGTTCAGTAAGTTTCGAAGCTTTCTTGTGCTTCGCGACATGGACTCGGCAAGGCTGGTCGGAGGCGAGTTCTCGCGCACTGATGAAGATTTGCTCGAGCTTCGCGATCTCCGCCGTTCGCGTCGAACAGGCGACCAAGGCGGACTTCGCCCCCGGCAGACCCCGGACTCATCACGCCGAGCTGAAAGGCCCCGCAGAGAGTCATCGGTTCCTGCAAATGTTCTGGCCGCACTACCGGTTCAAGGCACGAAGAAACTTTGCATGAAGTCAATCTCCCAAGCCGGATGCTCCGGCAACGGGAGCGGCGGATGTTTTGACTTCAAGCGCGCTCACTTCAAGCCAACGTCGCTACCAGACATCGTTAAGACCTATATTACCGAGAGCTACAAGGGCCTAGCATCCAGTTGTCAAGATCTGTGACTATCTTCATCTGCAACCAGTCCCCGTTTACGTGTCAGTACTGTCCATCGTATGCATTCTTCCCGACGACCACTATCAGCCCAGCTACGTTTGCTCACCCGACTTGCTGCAGTTTCGGAACAAGATCGACTGCTGCATCTACATGAATTTGCATCTTCCCTCAATGTACAATTTCCAACGCCAACAAACACCACCGACGCAATCGACGCAGAATTGGCTAGATTCGCAACAGACCTGGTTACACGGTCTGGGGTCTCGCTTCCTACATTTGTTCGACTGGTACGTGACCAGACGACCAATGACAATCGACCCAACAAAGCACTGTACGAGCTCCAAGTTCCAGCAGCATCACATCGCCAGGACGCCTACCGCCGCTGGAACGACATCGTCCGGCACGGGGTTCGTCCATCCTGGAAACCCACAAACCCCATCAGACAAACGATCCGCCCCGTTAACCACAAGAGTGCTCACCAGCACGCAGCCGCAGTGAGAAAACACATCCAGAAAGGGCAACAAGACGGGCGGTACCTCCTGTTCGACAAGAGCGTGCTCACGCTATGGCCGGAAGTCTTCCTAAGCCCTATTGGCGTTGTGGACAAATCTGGGGGCGATTGCCGCATGATTAATGACTACTCACATCCTCGCGGATATTCTGTCAACGATTTCACCGAGCGCGACAATTTTCCGCCTATAGCATACAATCCTCCATGAGACATAGCCCGACGAATTTACGACCTACGACTGAGGCACCCAGACGCTGAGGTGCTTCTCATGCTCGGAGACGTCTCCGGAGCGTTCCGGCACGTGCCGGTTCACGAAAACGAAGTGCACATGTTTGCATTTGCGTACGATGGCTACGTAGTCATCGATCTTTCCTGCGGATTTGGATGGTGCGGTTCACCCGCCTTCTACGCGCTCGCAGGAACAACAATCAACGATATTTACGAAATCTCCCAACCGGAGTCCAAGGGATGTGACGACGAAGGTCACTTTCATGGAAGCGTCTGGTGTGACGATCACACGTGTGTCGAAGTGAACACCGGAACGCGGTGTCGTGACGCCAACATTGCTTTACGACGGGCCATGGCAACCGTCCTCGGGTCCACTTCAATCAACGACAAAAAGTTTATGCCGTGGCGGTCAATCAACAAAGCGTTGGGTCTGATCTGGAACACGGCCACAGGGACTGTATCGATTCCTACAGAGAAACTAGATAAAGCCAGTCGACTGGTAGCTCAGCTTTTGGAAAGCGGACGTGCATCCAAATCCGAGCTCAACAAGCAGCTTGGTGTGTTCCGTCACGTGGTAACGTGTTTTCCTGCTGCTCGCGCCTTCAACCAGCGAACGCACGTTGAATCTGTGGTTATGCCACAATTTGGCAAACGCCAACTACACGACGAGATCATCGAAGATTTGCGGTGGTTCAATGCAGTCCTCGTGCACCGAGACCGCTTCAACAGCATCCCAGTAGCTCAGTTCGCCACAGACCCGACCCCATCTATTCACGTATACATGGACGCGTCCAACACGGGATTCTGCGCCCTAGAGCCTCAACGCAGGGAATTCATACGAGTACAATACACCAAGGAAGAGTGCGATGCACTTGCCTCTGGTACCTTCGACAGGTCAATCAATATCCGAGAACTCCAGAGCGCCGTTCTAGAAGCGCTCCTGTGGGGGCCGAAATGGCAACACGACGCACGAGCACACCCGGTCTATGTCCGTCTCCACATTGATAACACAAGTGCTGTCGCTTGGTCGTCACGGCGATATAGCCGTCATCCAACGGCCCAGCTGTACAACCGCCTACTTTCGATCACCGAACTCCAATTTCAGCTATCGATCTCCGCCGAACACATCCCTGGCACGATGAACACGATGGCAGACGCCGGCTCCCGTGCATGGTCAGAATCGCACACACTGTGGTCCACATGGTCTAACTTATCGTCGTCGTGGCAACAGGTACACGTGGAAGAGCCCTACAACAATCTCTCTCACGTATGGGAGAGTTTCTGTGCCGTCACGCCTTGGCCACATCTTCGTCAGCACAATACAACTCGCACTGGCAGCAATGGCGACGGTTCTCAAAGCTAATGGGATGTGCGCCGTGGTGCCGTCGCAATGGTAGCTCCAGCTCGCGGAAGCTAGCATATTTCGCTATCTACCTGTGGAAGTACGGGTGGAACAAGAGGGGACACGGCAATCACTACTCTACAATTCAGTCCAAGGTGTCAAGTATCATTTGGTATCATCGCCGTTTCAGCGGAGTTGAGCTGTCACGATCCCCACAGCTGGCCATCCTGCTGCGCGGCATCAAACGCTTGAAAGCTCCAGTATCGAAGAAGCAACCTGTTTCACCCGCCTTCTTGCGACTCATCCGTCGATCCCTTCATTTCACCCGACCTCGAGATCGCTTGCTGTGGGGCAGCGTGCTTCTCGGCTACTTCTTCTTGTTACGAAGATCCGAATATCTCGCACTGGGGAACAGCCAGAAATTCTACTGTCTGAGAACGAAGGACGTCTTCTTCACAAATTCACGCGGAATTCGAGTCGAGCCCGATCTTGCCACATCAGTCACGATCGGGCTAAGTGGCGCGGAAAACGACCAGTACGGCCGAGGCGCATGGAGGACGATGCACCAGACTAGCGACCGACTGCTGTGTCCGGTAAAAGCTCTGAAACACTTGCTCAGGGCCCGGCGAGAGCTGAAGTGCGAGGGTCACAAGTACCTCTGCGCAGACCTCGATGCGTCCACCGTTTCACAAGCACTCAAAACAACAGCATCAAGAGCAGGCGTTCCGGCTGCTAATTACTCGACCCATTCGCTACGAAGTGGGGGTGCGACCTCCCTTCTCGCCAGCAAAGCCGACAGCCTGGCAATAAAGCTGCTGGGCCGATGGATGCCACGCTGCTACGAGGAGTATCCAGTCCAGTCAGCAGCGTCAACAACAGGGCTGTCATCACGAATGATATAACCCCGAGATTCCCAAGGCCGGTCGAGCACACATCACAACTGGGGCCGCTCACCACGCCCTCGACAATATCCGAGGCAATACATTCGTTTGCCCCCTTCATGATGGACGCGTGAGGAAATGGAGATCAGTCCTGGAAGGAGGATCAGTTTTCCGGGACGCGGTAAGAACTCGAAGCACGCGTTATTATTTTTAGATGGCCAAAGGGCATCAGCAACCCCCGTAGACCTCACTTTGAAATTTGCATCGAGGTGCGAACCCGCCTCACCACGCCCTCGACAATATCCGAGGCAATACATTCGTTTGCCCCCTTCGTGATGGACGCGTGAGGAAAAGCGTTTCGCCCTGCACTACATTGCGTGTTTTGGTCCTTGTGGCGAAAACCCCACCTTCAAATGATAAAAATTGATCTAGTGACAGCCACCAGAAGGGGTGGCCGATCTAATCTGTCGCGGAGTGTAACTATTATACTGCAGCGGCATGGCATTTCTTTCGCTCCTCACAGTCGGTGGAAAATAACACAACACTCAGATACAGGTACAGTACGTGGAAGAAGGCCACTATTGTACTCCGCAGAATTCATGACGCCAGAGTTTACCACGAGATAGAAGGTGCTTATCCTTGGAAAACCCATAGCGATAGTTAGATATATAGGGGTTTTGCGCCCTCTGATTCCGAAAATGAGGTCAGATTTTGCAAATTCGCAGCCGGTTTTGCGCTACAGGCTTTCAAAAACACCGACTCCGAAGCTCTCAAAAGTTGGTGAAAAGGGTTGGCCATGTTTTGTAGAATTCGAGGCTTTTCATTGGTTAATGAACGGAACCATGTGCCTTGCACGAGAAAGCCTTGATGCGGCTGTCTTTTGAGTGTCGCAACACAACCTGACAATTCAACAACAAGTCATAATCTTCAATGACCACTATAGATTTATGAAGGTATTCGTCAGTTGTCTGGTACCGGCTGCAGAAATAAGCACGAAATAAATTAATTGATGGAGGTCATGGACATGTAACAGATAAATATCAAATCTGCAAAATCCACCTCAAAGTCGTTCACCTGAGTCGCGTTGTAGAGCTTATTACGGGGTGCTACTGCCTCAGGAGAACTGCTACGGCACTTGGCAACAAGTCTCCTCGTGCACTTTTCGTCAAACAAGCATTGTTCTATCTGAAAAACGAAAAAACTGATAGTTCTTCACCATCATTTTTTCTGTGCACTAATGCACTCGTCTTGCTTAACTTCCATTTTTGAAAACCGAGAGCTAGATTGCAGAGGATGTGAGGTTAAGCTAGTTTTGATAGACGCTAGGCTATCGATTGAGGGTCTAAACGTGTTTGTATCTACAATGGACCGATTCCCGTGGGCTATTTTCGTATAGATTTCGTGTCTTAAAAATCGTGTACAGATCTCGTACAGCCCGCAGGCCGCTTGCTGTCTAAATGCATAGATTCGGTACAGATCTGAGGTGCCACTTTCAAGTTGAAGTGACCCTCACCCACGCACGTCAATAGCACTCCCTGGCAAGCCCCACCACTCAGCAGCGATCATGGTGTCTGCAAGCAAGCGCTGCGGGCCCACAGGGACGCAAGGCTACAGCGATTCCGATACTATGGCGCTGCTAACTATCATCAATGAACCACGTGGCTCGAACGGGCCCGCCATTTGTTCAATGAGCGTCTTGCGGCAGTCGAGGGCCGTGACATTATCACGGCCTTCGACTGCGTAACTATTATACGTTCTAATGCCGGCGTCACCGAGTGGGAAGACTCGTCGCCCCGTCGCCCGTTTCTAGCGGTTGAAATGAGTCAAATACCACAACGTGACTGTGGAAGACGAGGCCAGCTTAAACGCAGCGTCATTTCCTGGCAGGAGACAGAAGCAGTCTGGTGAGGGCGTATTTACGGGGATCTCGAGTTCCGTGGCAAATACACCCTCATCAGACTGCTTCTGTCTCGCTGATACCGCTTGCGGGTGGCCTTGCCCCTCGCCGGCATTGCGGTGGCAGCGCTCGTAGACGCGTCGATGAACTCGTCTTCGTCGTCCGCACTATGCTTGCCAGTGTCAACAGCCCCAGTGAGCTGTGCAGGAGTGAGAGAGCAATATTCACCATTCTAGCCATACCATCTACACATCTAGAAATCTGTCGGAGGGGGGGGTACCCTCCGACAGAAGTGAAATCTGTCGAGTCGACGGCGGACTCGAGTTGTCTAGAAGTGGCCGTTTTATGGAATTCTGTACGAAATCTGTACAAAATGGCCGCGACAGATCCTACGGGAATCGGTCCAATATTGACGACGCTAGAGGGTCAAAAGTGACCGGTTAAAAAATCTGGTGTCAGGACTTATGCGGAGTACAATACAGGTATCCTATTACCCACGATGCTGTCTCGGGGCTCACGGTCAGCGACAAGACTACAGTATGTTGCTCACGTAGGGGCAATGCTCAAATACAACCCGTCTGCACGAGCGAGCTGGCGGTACAGACAACAACGATAATAGCCGCGCCACTTGCTAAATTATTAACAGTGGTATGGAAAGGCACCGTGTCCAATGCGCAGTTATGATTGGCTGAACTGCACCAAAAGTACTCCGTTTGATTAGACTCAGTACATAAATTTTATGATAAAGTGTGTAAATGTGCATAAGCGAAACATGACGCGGATTTTTTCGTTACGGGGCTTTTTCCTTCGTTGTCTGTACATGTACCTGGTTCCGGAAAAACATTTGTTTCCAGCACTGCATTGAGGTTTTGAATTCAAATACAGTACATGTAATATAACTTTAAATAGTCAAATACAGTACACGTACTGTACATTAATATAAATTTAGGATTTTATATCCAGAGAATACAGTAAGACATGTAATGTTGTTTTGAGACACAGTAATATGAACATGTATTACACATTTACTGTGCTGTACAACGTTGCTGAGTGTTTCTTGGTGCTGTCTGGCTACAGCCCGTACTATGACATTGAAAACCACAGTCTCAAAATGTGTCTCTCTTATGGCGCAATGCGTTAGGTCGTGTTGAGCGAACGGCGACATATTGGTGCTTACATGTACCGTGTATGTAGGTGTCTGCACAAATTAAGCGGATCGGCTCAAGCCAGATCCTCGAATTTAGCATTCCTGGTCGTATCCATAGGTACAAGCAACACGAACCACTCAACGGTAGCAGAAACTAGTGTACGTTGGTTCTGTAGTCCGCCAAGTTCTCACTTTTAAATTCGTCTTGAGTGAAACACATCAAGCCAACTACTGAGCTACAAGTCAAGGACCAGTCATGAAGCTCATCTCCGCAGCGTTTGCAACCTTCGCCTTCCTTGCGGCCGCTGTCAACGGCTCGCCCATGATGCGCCAAGAAGCTGAAGGCGGCAACCCAGCTCAGCAGCAACAGCAGAGCAGTAACTGCAACCTCACCGGAACCTACAAGAAGGGCACAGACATTTCGGCATGCAGCACTGTCACCGTCGGACCTCTCAGTGTTCCTGCAGGTGTAACGCTGGACCTGAGCAGGGCCAAGGCTGGAGCTACCATTCGGTTCACGGGCACAACCACTTTTGGAACGCTGAAGTGGAACGGACCGCTCGTGACGCTTAGTGGAACCGACCTTAAGGTTAAGGGCAACGGCAAGCTGGATGGTCAAGGTGCTTGGTACTGGAAGCAGGGTCAGTCGACCACCCGCCCGGTTTTCTTCCAGGTGCACAAGGTCATCGACGCTATCTGGCTTCACCATCCTGAATGCGCCTTACCGAACGTTCAGTATTGTTGACTCAATGTACACGACCCTCACTGGTCTCACGCTCGACTCGAAGGCTGGCAACGGTGTCGCCACGAACACGGACGGCTTTGACTTGAGCTGCAATGACCGCATCACCATCACGGGTAACAAGATCTACAACCAGGACGACTGCCTGGCCATGCAGTCGAGCACCAACACGATCTTCAGCAACAACTACTGCTGCGGCGGCCACGGCATCTCCATCGGCTCGCTGGGCGGCAACGCCGTCGACCAGTCCACGACGGTGCAGGGTCTGGTCGTGGAGGGCAACACGATCGTCGACAGCGACAACGGTATCCGCATCAAGACCATCATCGGCCTGAAGGGTCTGGTGTCGGACGTCAAGTACGTGCAGAACACGCTGTCAAACGTGAAGAACGCCATCGTGATGCACTCGGACTACAGCAAGGCCAAGGGCGGCTACACGAACTCCCCCACGAGCCAGGTGACGATCAAGGGCGTGACTGTGAGCGGCCTCAAGGGCACGGCCACGAACCTGTACGACATCGTGGCGAACTCGAAGGTGGTGTCTGGCTGGAACTTCTCGGGCGTGACGGTGAAGGCGTCGGCCAAGGGCAAGCTGGCTGGCGTCCCCAACAGCTTGAGCGTGTAGAGTCGCAATCGTGAAGTCTAGAAAGGCTTATGCTGTGGATATCCTAATGCGACTTGGCCATTTTGATATATTGAATGGACGTGCATTTGAGGAAGATTTCCTTGTGAAATTTATCTCAATGCTGATTTTAGATGCACTAATAATTGTTTACGTTCGAAGTTGTGGTATGCAGACACAAATACATGTAGTACGTGGGCATACATTGTGCCCTAAAAATGTCCTGCACGAATTTCATTCACCTAGCGCTATTCACAAGTCCCACCAGACGAGTGAATGTCCGCGAGTGCTGCCTACACTCGGAGTACACAATCCTTGAAATGGCTTGGGTGTGTAAACCGCAGTAGTGTATGCTTCTAGTATTGCCATCTATTATTAATAATACCTACAACTACTGTACGCGAGCCCAACAACACCATTCCTTTGCTACATGTATACGCCTCAATTCATCGACTAATGCCGTGCTTCACACGGGGAAGCTCTGGATTCTACTTGACGTGCTGAAAAAAACGTAGAATGTGACCCTTATTCTGGGATAGGAAAGCAACGTAGTGCTGAAGAGCCCAGCCCTCACAGGATTATTGCGTGGAGTGAGCGCGCTGTCCGATCCGGTATACCGGTACTATCGGTTCGGTAGGGTTGAACAGTCTGTCAAACCGATGCGTTTGGACTGAGTGATGGGATCGCAATTGAGAAGGATCGCAGGCAGGGAGGAAGAATGGCGGGCAGTAGATGCTCGCCATTCTTCCTCCAAATAACTGCTAGTATCTCGATTGTCGTAAATCAATGCTCCTATCCCAGCCTTCGCGGAGCCCTAGTTGCAGTTGATTGAGGTAAGGTTCCTTCACATGCTTCGCCTGCTTCGCAGCCGCAGCATGTGCACTTACTAAAACTTGCTCATGTAATGGAGTGCTTACAACACTTCTACAACCCAAGAGGTACGTAACACCCAGTATTTTTTTAATTTTCCAGCTACATGTTGTTTAACCCACGACTCTTCGCGCAACATTCAGTGGGTGATTGGGTTTTGATGTTGCTCGTGGTGAGCAGGGTCAACACCAACTAGATTTTTTTTCGTTGTGATCCGGTTATATGATCTTGCAGGTTCTTGCGACAACATTTGTATCAAAGATTTACCAGGAATTTACAGATCTAGCCGAGACGATGCTATTTTGCAGGGATATACGCCATTTTCGAAAAAAAACGACAGGAACGGTTCTGAGACACAGGTGCATAATAGTGGTCGCCAACTCTGGCAGCAACAACATTTTTTTTGTCGCTGCGCAATATCAACCAATAGAATACCAACAGAGTTGACAACCAACAACTACGATTTTTAGCAAAATTTTAACCAATTAAACACGTTTGTGGTCCACATAAAACCTCATTGTCGATTCTTAAGTGGTCCAGAGAAGTAGTCACGGCATCTCCATCGGCTCACTTGGTGGCAACTCGGTCGACCGGACAACTACAGTGCGGGGTCTTATTGCCCAGGGCAACACGATCGTTGACAGCGACAACGGCCTCCGCATCAAGGCTATTATCGGTCTCAAGGGTCTCGTCTCTGATGTCAAGTTCATCGACAACCACTTGTCGAACGTCAGGTATGGCGTCGTTGTGCACTCGGACTACAGCAAGTCCAAGGGAGGCTACACTGGTGCAGCCACTAGTCAGGCGCAGATTACGGGCGTGACGGTGTCTGGCCTCACAGGTACTGCCACGAACCTCTTCGATATCTTGGTGAACCGGAACGCTGTTTCGGCTTGGAATTTCTCGGGCATCCAAGTGAAAGCGGCTACCAAGGGCAAGGTCAGTGGCGCGCCTAACAGCATCGGCATGTAAGTGCATAAGACCCACACACAGAGTGGCAGTTTGCTAAAAGACTGAGAAACACCAGGTCAATAGAAAATTAAATGTTGATAAAGCTTAAAATCCTCCACCTTCCAGTACTTAATACTCCATGAATCCGACCCAACCAACACGTTGTCCTTGTATTAACGTTAATTGGTTTGACGATCGCGCTCATTAATTCAAATATTCTCATACGACGCACCGACGGTTGTAGCCGTACGAGTGGATGACGATTGCTGTGACGCCCGCCACTCCCAAGCATCACGCCGCGAGTTAATGTATACAACATCACCGAAGGCAAGAACACAAACTTCAACAAATTGGTTTTCGATCATCAAAGACCAAGGATTTGTATAATACATGTACCTTTGAACTTGATCGATGTGACAATTAGAGGGGGGGGTCGAGCTTGCTGGTGCACAAAGGCACTTTGTGGATACACATGCCGCGCGCTTTCTTCTCACGCGCGCATCCTCGATGCTGCGAAATATTGTGCCTCCTGAATTAACAGTCCATCCGCCAAAATAGGTGAAAGACACAATACCAGAATTATGTATAACACTAAGTATCTAACCTGCACACGCTGCGCCTACATGGTGTACTGTAGTTACATGTACCGTACATGTATTGCTTTTCACGAGGTCGCGCGTGACTCGACAGTTCCTCTAACCCCGCATGAAAAGTGACGACACGAATACGCTGTAGCGGAGACTAATTATGATGCGAGTTTAATCTAATACAGTAGTAGACCTTTAGTTCACATTTTGAGTATTACTTAAGTAGGCGACTATTGTACTCCGCAGAATTCATGACGCCAGAGTTTACCACGAGATAGAAGGTGCTTATCCTTGGAAAACCCATAGCGATAGTTAGATATATAGGGGTTTTGCGCCCTCTGATTCCGAAAATGAGGTCAGATTTTGCAAATTCGCAGCCGGTTTTGCGCTACAGGCTTTCAAAAACACCGACTCCGAAGCTCTCAAAAGTTGGTGAAAAGGGTTGGCCATGTTTTGTAGAATTCGAGGCTTTTCATTGGTTAATGAACGGAACCATGTGCCTTGCACGAGAAAGCCTTGATGTGGCTGTCTTTTGAGTGTCGCAACACAACCTGACAATTCAACAACAAGTCATAATCTTCAATGACCACTATAGATTTATGAAGGTATTCGTCAGTTGTCTGGTACCGGCTGCAGAAATAAGCACGAAATAAATTAATTGATGGAGGTCATGGACATGTAACAGATAAATATCAAATCTGCAAAATCCACCATGTAACAGATAAATATCAAATCTGCAAAATCCACCTCAAAGTCGTTCACCTGGGTCGCGTTGTAGAGCTTATTACGGGGTGCTACTGCCTCAGGAGAACTGCTACGGCACTTGGCAACAAGTCTCCTCGTGCACTTTTCGTCAAACAAGCATTGTTCTATCTGAAAAACGAAAAAACTGATAGTTCTTCACCATCATTTTTTCTGTGCACTAATGCACTCGTCTTGCTTAACTTCCATTTTTGAAAACCGAGAGCTAGATTGCAGAGGATGTGAGGTTAAGCTAGTTTTGATAGACGCTAGGCTATCGATTGAGGGTCTAAACGTGTTTGTATCTACAATATTGACGACGCTAGAGGGTCAAACGTGACCGGTTAAAAAATCTGGTGTCAGGACTTATGCGGAGTACAATAGTAGGCTTTTGCCTTGCTACTAGTAGGTGTTGCACGCTACGAAACAGGGCACCTTTCCCGCATGTGATTCTAGAATGATCAAGTACTCGATCTTTAACCAAAGATTCTCGAATCGCTGAGCACCGAGTGAAGTAGGTAGGACTCGATAATAGAGAACTTTCGCAGCCTGGTTTGAGCAGCATTTCAGATTCACTTTAGGAAAAAGACAGTACCGTGGCTATTGCCTCTAAAATCTTATTGTGAAATCGACTTTCGTTTCACACCAGCGGTGGTGAAGCTGAACGGGCTATCTCGTTTCACAAAGCACGGGAACCACTCGAGCCCGAACGTCCTACACGCTAAGTCCCTGAATTCTCGATCTCCAAATGGTTTTTGTCGCCCCAAAACTGTCCACGAAGCAAGCCATCGAGGCTACCGCCGGACTTCTGCTGGCAGCGCGCTGCAAGCGCAAACGCTTCCTGTGCGTGATGCGTTTCTTGATGTCTGCTCACTGCTATCGTCTGAGGGGTCCACCTCCACGCATTGATACCCGAAATGGCTTTGATAACGCCATGGACGACGCCACAGCACGCACCAAGTTCAACTTCACGATTCCTCAGCTGCGCGAGCCTGCTGCCAAGCTTCATCTACCGATGCCATGCATCATCACGCCCGAGCGAGACACGGTTCCCACACTAGAGGCACTGGCTATGCTGTGTAGGCGTCTCAAGGAGCCCTCTACTCTCTTCACGGTGGCGAACGAGTTTGGCCGATCCCCCGCAGCCTACAGCCGTATCTGTAAACACACAGTGCATGAGCTATTCACGCGACACAAGGAGCGACTATACTTCAACAGAGAACTGGATGTCAGGCGAATCGAAGGCTACTGCAGCGCGGTAAGGGCGAAGAGCGCTCCCCTAAACTGTTGCTGGGCGTTTATTGACGGCACCAAGCAGTATGTGGGCCGCCCAAGTGCTCGCGATAACCCTGCGTCAGCCTACGAGAATTTACAGCGGGCCCTGTATAATGGTCATCCAAGGCGACACTGCTTCAACTGGCAAGGCGTCACGACACCGGACGGTATCATTGTGAGCATGTATGGCCCCGTGGAAGGACATCGACACGATTCGACTATGCTCAGCATGAGCTGCTTGCTGGACGAGCTGGCAAGTGACGAAGTATTTTAAGGCAAGGTAATGTATGGCGACCCAGCCTACGGATGTAGTGACTTTATGTGCTGTCCGTTTCCGGACACCAGTGGCAGTGCCGCCAAGGCTGCTTTCAACGCACGGATGAGCAGCGTTAGAGAGGCGGTAGAGTGGGGCTTTGGTCGAGTTAAGACTCAGTGGTCATTTCTCAACTGGGATAAGAAGCTGCGAAGCCGCCAGGCAGCCGTTGGTAAGTTGTTCCTGGTAGCTGTGCTGTTGACAAATGCACATACGTGTGTGCAGCCTGCTGGAAACCAGATCTCAATGTACTTTGGTCTAAAGCCACCGTCGTTAGATCAATATCTAGGCTTAGAGTAACCGTACAGATTGTACTACTGGTAACTGCTTCTCGTTTACACTGCCTCGCTGCCGTTGTTTTTGCCGTGTCGAAGGGCTACCTGGAGCAACTGCATCATAAACTTCTCTCTTGCTCTCTCCGCGGAAAGCAAACGCTCTCTACGAGCCCGCTCGGCGTCTTCACGGCGCTTCTCCATCATTTCTTCATGCTGTCGCTTTTTGGCAGCCTCTTCCTTCTCGAAGTTGAGGCGGTTGTTCAAGTACGTATACTTTTCAGCATTTCCACCGGCCATGCCTTCTATAGCTATAGCAATAGCGTCCGTGACGGCATGCATTTTTTCGCTCTTGGTGGTTTTTCGGCTACGGCCTTTTGTACTGAGCACCCCACGCTTTTGACCCGACGACGGCGATGAAGCTTCCGTCGCTGGAAACACCCGGTCGGGATCTACGTCCTCATCACCGGATTGAGAGTCGGCGTGAATCTCGTCCTCCAGCTCACCCATAGCCAAACGCCGCATTAGAGCCCCCAACGCTTCGATACCATCTCTCTTGGCGCGCTCGTATTGTTTTTTCTTCTTCGCGCAGGGATTTCCACCCGTCCATCCGCTGGACAATGTCTTGCAGCAGAACATCGCGCTCTTCGTACTCTTCGCTGGTTCCAGAGGCCCTGCGGGACGCGCGCTCGGCTTCGCGGAACTGCTTCACGAGCTTGTCGAAGCGTGTACGCAGCGATGTTCCTGGTTTGTCCTTCACGAAAGTCGGAGTGTCGCTACACATCCGCGCTATCTGATCAAAGCACTTCATCACACCATTAGCCGTACCATAGGGAGCTTCCCACGGCTTTACAGTGCTCGCAGCACGTAGAAGAATGAGATCATCGCCAGCAGTGAAGTTCTTCCGAGCTTGTTGGGCTTCTCCTTGCTGCTTCGTTGGCGTGGAAAAGGCGCTGCTCTCGTCTACTTCTAATACAGTCTCAGAAGGAAGCGATTCTTCGCTCGAGTCTGTCATTCGTGCTAGCGGCTCGCCACTGCTGTATGGTCCTCTCGACTGGTCGTCACTGCTGGCACTCTCCGTGTTGTCGACGTGCTGAATCTAAACTGGGCGCTGTAAGCGAAAGTTTGATAACTGGCCTCGGTGCCTCGCTTTCGATTACAGAGAAAGGTCTGCGTGGTTTGGTGAAGCTCAACTCAAATACGGCTGCGAAAGTTCTCTAATTAGCGAGGATCGACCATTCTACCAAACGACTCACTCATTTATAAATTCATCACGCACTAAACCAAGAACCATGGCACCCTCCCAAAGGAGGCGAAGCCAGGCGCTGAGCCACCAGCTGCCACCGGCGGAAGTCGCCCAAGGAGCCTCCCCTTCAGCTCAACCTGGTAATGACCGCCAATCACGTCGAGTAAGAGTGCATATTTCTCCCTGCTCGCAGTGACGATGAACTTAACTACATGTACCAGAACTACCTGTGCGTCTCCACGTGATCGGCCACAAAACGCGCGCGAAGCGCCTTACTGCTCAAAGGCGCATCCGCGAACAGCGCAAGTTGCGCTTGCGTCGAATGCTCGCAGCTCAAATTGGGCGTCCGTCTGCAAGTTTCCGGGAAGACAGGAGAGTGGGGAACGCGAGGATTTTCTTAGCCGCGAAAAACATGTTTCTATTGACTAAAAGCGAAGACGCGGGTATGAATTAGTCGGTAAATCGGCAAAGCATCGATCTTCTAGTATCCGCGGTGGACATGTAGATGGCCACCTTAAGACCTCAGTCAGAATTCTAGTTATCACACGTCACAGAAAAAAATGGTGGACACAATTATGGGCAGGTTCACACTTGCTTTAAGTAATAGGATCTACACGTCTGCGAAAGCCACAACGGCTTCAACTACAGGATCTCGATTGAGCGGCAACGTAGCGCACGGCATCCTGCTAGGGCCAGCAATTGCTGCCTTCTTTCGTTGCGCCGCTTCTCGGCGTGCCACATTAGTTTGCTGGCGTGCTTCTTTTCGTGAGACAGTCTCCGCCTTGCGCAAAGCTCTTGCAGCCGCGGCTTCTTTCTTTGCAAGCTGCTTCGCTTCAGCAGCCGCTGCTTTCGACTTGACAGTAGCCTCCATTTCCTCATACGTCAGCAGCTTGCCCCCGGAGACGTTGGCGTCGACGAAGTCACCCTTGGGTCGTGGCCGTACAGCAGGCTCCACTAGCATAGCCAACGACAGACGGGCCACATGTAGAGTGTCGAGGCTAAGTCGGCGTCTCTTCATAGCAGCCTGCACGCGCTCGGTGACAACTTCCCCGTTAAAGTGAGGCTCTAGCACCGCATGATGCCGAATCAAGGGCGTCGATGAGCGTGCCGTGCTTGCAGTCCCACCTCCCACCATCTTTTGTAGCATTATCTCCAGAGACGGCGGAAATATACCGCTATCTCTGAAGCCGCGTTTCACATTAATTGGCGAAAATGCGGTTTCAAATGCCTCGCGAGTCATTCCGGCAACGTCATCTTTGACCGGAAGACCTCCTCCATTCAGCGGGAATTGTTTTACCGCTGCTTCATACAGCGCTTTGCAAGCTTCACAGCAGCTATAGACACATGGGCAAAGTGTCCGTCTAGCACAAGCCGCTGCGGTCGTACAGCGGGCAGACGCGAAATAAACCACGTAAACCACTTTATGAATAGCCCGGAGTTGATGTTCGAAGACTCAGTGACAGCGGAGACAGCACCCTCCGGCGCATCGATTAACCACTGCAGCTTTCGTTTCGCCCCAGCATAGATGTACATCGGCGGTATCCGCACCCCATCATGCTGACGTTTTCACGATCCGATGAGCGACGCACATTGAGCCTGAGTCCGGAAGCAAGGGCGAATACCCCAGTGATATCCAAAATGAACCCCACCTCTCTTTCCGAACGGACATAGCTGGCCGAGTCGTCGGCATATCCGCCGATCTTAAGCTGTACCGTGCCCGCCTCGCTTTTCAATAGAATGCCTTGAATGCGGGTGTCAGCGTCGATGCGTCTATAGAGAGCCTCCAGTACAAAGAGAACTAGCAACGGGGCAAGAGGGCATCCTTGCCTGATACCGCAGGTCACTTTGACTCACCGGGAGTGATAGCCGTTGGCTAAGAACCGTACTTGAGTGCCATCGTGCAAAGCTTGCAGTGCCGTGACATATTCATCCGGGCACCCGAGCCACCGCAACACATCATACAGGAATTCGCGATCGACGGAGTCACAGGCTTTGCAAAAATCTAAGAGGAGTGCCAGTGCTTTGGCCATGGTGCGGTCAGCGTGGGCAGCCGCTCGCGCCGCTGTATAGAGGTTGATCGTCGAATGTATGTTCCGAAACGGTACAAATCCGTTCTGATTCGGCTGGATAATTGTGCTTAGCTTCTGGCTGGCCCTCGTAGCCATCATGCGTGTCAAGATCTTATAGTCCGTGTCCAAGAGTGCAAGAGGCCGAAAATTGAGCGGATTCAAGGAGCCCCCCCCTTCCGCAGGCAGAAAATGTCTGCTTCGAGAAAGGTGTCCGGGAACGTCCCGTGGGGGCACCAGCAATTGTAAAGCTTGGTCAGGATGGGGATCAATTGGTCTCCAAAGTCTCGATACCAATCGTTCCCGAGCCGGTCCGGCCCACAAGCCTTGCCAGGCTTGGAGGCCCCTACCGCTGCTGCTACTTCTGCGGATGTGAAGGGCTCCGTCATATCCGCTAGAAGTTCCGTGTACTGCCCTTGGTCGCCGAGCCACGGTAATACCGCCGCCCTCTCCTCGATGGTGGACTCGGGTTGTTGGAAGATGGGCGTCGGCGAGAGTGTCCGCTTTGTCATGCACCCCCCTCGCCGAGTGCCCAATTGCCGAGTCCAGCCTGTGGATTTCATTGTCGAAGTACTTAGTGCTCACCCGTCTGAACATGGCATTCGTCGTTTTCTTGGAGGAGTGGCCGCCCGCCTTGAAGAGGCAACGCTGTTGAGCTGTAGCCCGTCCCATAGTGCATTTTCACGAGGTTGCGCGCAGCTCGGCATATCCTCTAACCCCGCATGAAAAGCGACGACACGAATATGCTGTAGCTGAATACGCCGGAGATTAATTATGATGCGAGTTTAATCTATATGGCGACTAAACGACTAGCAAGTGCACGATAAAGAAAAACGTTCACGACAAGATGGGCGTAGCTGCTGCCCCGACGTTTGGTGGTGGCTTCGTCGCCGCCTTGGAGACACCCGGCAACGCCCTCTGTACGTGCCAGTAATACTGCGAAGGTGTACATACAGTACGAAGAGTGCACCAGTTGCCGAAAGCCGGGTGCGGCTTTCCAGAAGCGCTTGAACGCGGATCGAGGCACGGAGCTCAAAGTTTTTTTTTCTTCAATGAGGTGCCCCAAGTGGTTGGCATCGATACATGTACAGCAGACGAAAGATGTCCGCAACGCGAGATGTAACGGCAGCGGAGACAAGCTGCAGGATACTAGTCCAATTGCTTTAGCTGTACACATGTGCTTCCTACCCCTGCTACAGCCTTTGGCAGATGAACAGGCCCCACTGCTAAAATACTATTATAGGGGCTTTGTTCGTCTCGCTGACAGCAGGTCGCTGTCAAGGGGTTCTCGCTGCCATAAGGGCGCTGCAGCGCTCCCAGCTGGTAGATTCGGCGAAAACACTTGCTGCGAGTCGGAGACTGGCGTCGACTGATCGACACCGATCTTGGTCTCTGTTGCTTGAGCAGACACGAGATGTACCGGTTGAACGCTCGAGCTGGCTGCGCCGAGGCGCACCCCCGACCGCCTCGATTTGCAACCTTGTGGACGTGGGCCTCTGCGGTGCGAACTGCTGGCAGTGCTGCAGGGTCAGTAGAATGGGTCACCGCTGGCGTTGCTCCGACTAACGTGCAAAGGTGCGCGCTGCGTCCAATTGAGCTGGAGCCTCGAGCTGGAGGCGGCGGTCGACCAAGCCAGCTGCTGCGCTGCTTACAGAGGGCGCGCCTGATGTCACGCAGGACCTGGACAAACTTGATGCGCGCTCGAACACCAAAGCGAACTAACGGTCCTCGACTCAATCTAGTGCCACAGTGTCCCAAGCCCATGTAGCGCCCGAATTCGTTGACCTGAGCTCTCACTTTCCAGTTTGCACCGGGCTACGCAAGCACCTGCAACACAAGTCCGCCCCCCCCACTTTCATCCAAGACACCATGAAGTTCTTCACCACTGCGCTCGCCGTGTTCGCGCTGGTCGCGACGACTACCAACGCCTCGCCCATGCTCCGCGAGGGCAAGTCCAAGACCCCCGCGTCCGTCGTGGAGGCCGATGACGACTACACACAGCAGCAGGTCCCGACCCAGCAGCAGTCGCCCACCCAGCAGCAGTCGCCCTCGACCAAGGCAGGCAGGGGCTGCCACCTGACGGGCGCCTACAAGAAGGGCACGGACATCTCCAAGTGCAGCTCCATCGTGGTCGACTCGCTGACGGTCCCTGCCGGCGTGACGCTGGACCTGAGCCTGGCCAAGACGGGCGCCACCATCGAGTTCGTGGGTACCACGACCTTCGGCCCGCAGAAGTGGGAGGGCCCGCTGGTGCGCGTGAGTGGCTCGGACCTGACGGTCAAGGGCTCCGGCATCCTGGACGGCCAGGGATCCTGGTACTGGAAGCAGGGCCAGTCGATCACGCGCCCGCTCTTCTTCAAGCTGCAGAACGTCATCGGCTCGACGGTGTCGGGCTTCACCATCAAGAACATGCCGTTCCGCACGTTCAGCATCGTCACGTCCAAGCACACGACGATCAGCGGCGTGACCATCGACAACCGCGCCGGCAACGGCATCGCCAAGAACACGGACGGCTTCGACCTGACCAAGAACGACCACGTCACGATCACGGGCAACAAGATCTACAACCAGGACGACTGCCTGGCCATGCAGTCGAGCACCAACACGATCTTCAGCAACAACTACTGCTGCGGCGGCCACGGCATCTCCATCGGCTCGCTGGGCGGCAACGCCGTCGACCAGTCCACGACGGTGCAGGGTCTGGTCGTGGAGGGCAACACGATCGTCGACAGCGACAACGGTATCCGCATCAAGACCATCATCGGCCTGAAGGGTCTGGTGTCGGACGTCAAGTACGTGCAGAACACGCTGTCAAACGTGAAGAACGCCATCGTGATGCACTCGGACTACAGCAAGGCCAAGGGCGGCTACACGAACTCCCCCACGAGCCAGGTGACGATCAAGGGCGTGACTGTGAGCGGCCTCAAGGGCACGGCCACGAACCTGTACGACATCGTGGCGAACTCGAAGGTGGTGTCTGGCTGGAACTTCTCGGGCGTGACGGTGAAGGCGTCGGCCAAGGGCAAGCTGGCTGGCGTCCCCAACAGCTTGAGCGTGTAGAGTCGCAATCGTGAAGTCTAGAAAGGCTTATGCTGTGGATATCCTAATGCGACTTGGCCATTTTGATATATTGAATGGACGTGCATTTGAGGAAGATTTCCTTGTGAAATTTATCTCAATGCTGATTTTAGATGCACTAATAATTGTTTACGTTCGAAGTTGTGGTATGCAGACACAAATACATGTAGTACGTGGGCATACATTGTGCCCTAAAAATGTCCTGCACGAATTTCATTCACCTAGCGCTATTCACAAGTCCCACCAGACGAGTGAATGTCCGCGAGTGCTGCCTACACTCGGAGTACACAATCCTTGAAATGGCTTGGGTGTGTAAACCGCAGTAGTGTATGCTTCTAGTATTGCCATCTATTATTAATAATACCTACAACTACTGTACGCGAGCCCAACAACACCATTCCTTTGCTACATGTATACGCCTCAATTCATCGACTAATGCCGTGCTTCACACGGGGAAGCTCTGGATTCTACTTGACGTGCTGAAAAAAACGTAGAATGTGACCCTTATTCTGGGATAGGAAAGCAACGTAGTGCTGAAGAGCCCAGCCCTCACAGGATTATTGCGTGGAGTGAGCGCGCTGTCCGATCCGGTATACCGGTACTATCGGTTCGGTAGGGTTGAACAGTCTGTCAAACCGATGCGTTTGGACTGAGTGATGGGATCGCAATTGAGAAGGATCGCAGGCAGGGAGGAAGAATGGCGGGCAGTAGATGCTCGCCATTCTTCCTCCAAATAACTGCTAGTATCTCGATTGTCGTAAATCAATGCTCCTATCCCAGCCTTCGCGGAGCCCTAGTTGCAGTTGATTGAGGTAAGGTTCCTTCACATGCTTCGCCTGCTTCGCAGCCGCAGCATGTGCACTTACTAAAACTTGCTCATGTAATGGAGTGCTTACAACACTTCTACAACCCAAGAGGTACGTAACACCCAGTATTTTTTTAATTTTCCAGCTACATGTTGTTTAACCCACGACTCTTCGCGCAACATTCAGTGGGTGATTGGGTTTTGATGTTGCTCGTGGTGAGCAGGGTCAACACCAACTAGATTTTTTTTCGTTGTGATCCGGTTATATGATCTTGCAGGTTCTTGCGACAACATTTGTATCAAAGATTTACCAGGAATTTACAGATCTAGCCGAGACGATGCTATTTTGCAGGGATATACGCCATTTTCGAAAAAAAACGACAGGAACGGTTCTGAGACACAGGTGCATAATAGTGGTCGCCAACTCTGGCAGCAACAACATTTTTTTTGTCGCTGCGCAATATCAACCAATAGAATACCAACAGAGTTGACAACCAACAACTACGATTTTTAGCAAAATTTTAACCAATTAAACACGTTTGTGGTCCACATAAAACCTCATTGTCGATTCTTAAGTGGTCCAGAGAAGTAGTCACGGCATCTCCATCGGCTCACTTGGTGGCAACTCGGTCGACCGGACAACTACAGTGCGGGGTCTTATTGCCCAGGGCAACACGATCGTTGACAGCGACAACGGCCTCCGCATCAAGGCTATTATCGGTCTCAAGGGTCTCGTCTCTGATGTCAAGTTCATCGACAACCACTTGTCGAACGTCAGGTATGGCGTCGTTGTGCACTCGGACTACAGCAAGTCCAAGGGAGGCTACACTGGTGCAGCCACTAGTCAGGCGCAGATTACGGGCGTGACGGTGTCTGGCCTCACAGGTACTGCCACGAACCTCTTCGATATCTTGGTGAACCGGAACGCTGTTTCGGCTTGGAATTTCTCGGGCATCCAAGTGAAAGCGGCTACCAAGGGCAAGGTCAGTGGCGCGCCTAACAGCATCGGCATGTAAGTGCATAAGACCCACACACAGAGTGGCAGTTTGCTAAAAGACTGAGAAACACCAGGTCAATAGAAAATTAAATGTTGATAAAGCTTAAAATCCTCCACCTTCCAGTACTTAATACTCCATGAATCCGACCCAACCAACACGTTGTCCTTGTATTAACGTTAATTGGTTTGACGATCGCGCTCATTAATTCAAATATTCTCATACGACGCACCGACGGTTGTAGCCGTACGAGTGGATGACGATTGCTGTGACGCCCGCCACTCCCAAGCATCACGCCGCGAGTTAATGTATACAACATCACCGAAGGCAAGAACACAAACTTCAACAAATTGGTTTTCGATCATCAAAGACCAAGGATTTGTATAATACATGTACCTTTGAACTTGATCGATGTGACAATTAGAGGGGGGGGTCGAGCTTGCTGGTGCACAAAGGCACTTTGTGGATACACATGCCGCGCGCTTTCTTCTCACGCGCGCATCCTCGATGCTGCGAAATATTGTGCCTCCTGAATTAACAGTCCATCCGCCAAAATAGGTGAAAGACACAATACCAGAATTATGTATAACACTAAGTATCTAACCTGCACACGCTGCGCCTACATGGTGTACTGTAGTTACATGTACCGTACATGTATTGCTTTTCACGAGGTCGCGCGTGACTCGACAGTTCCTCTAACCCCGCATGAAAAGTGACGACACGAATACGCTGTAGCGGAGACTAATTATGATGCGAGTTTAATCTAATACAGTAGTAGACCTTTAGTTCACATTTTGAGTATTACTTAAGTAGGCGACTATTGTACTCCGCAGAATTCATGACGCCAGAGTTTACCACGAGATAGAAGGTGCTTATCCTTGGAAAACCCATAGCGATAGTTAGATATATAGGGGTTTTGCGCCCTCTGATTCCGAAAATGAGGTCAGATTTTGCAAATTCGCAGCCGGTTTTGCGCTACAGGCTTTCAAAAACACCGACTCCGAAGCTCTCAAAAGTTGGTGAAAAGGGTTGGCCATGTTTTGTAGAATTCGAGGCTTTTCATTGGTTAATGAACGGAACCATGTGCCTTGCACGAGAAAGCCTTGATGTGGCTGTCTTTTGAGTGTCGCAACACAACCTGACAATTCAACAACAAGTCATAATCTTCAATGACCACTATAGATTTATGAAGGTATTCGTCAGTTGTCTGGTACCGGCTGCAGAAATAAGCACGAAATAAATTAATTGATGGAGGTCATGGACATGTAACAGATAAATATCAAATCTGCAAAATCCACCATGTAACAGATAAATATCAAATCTGCAAAATCCACCTCAAAGTCGTTCACCTGAGTCGCGTTGTAGAGCTTATTACGGGGTGCTACTGCCTCAGGAGAACTGCTACGGCACTTGGCAACAAGTCTCCTCGTGCACTTTTCGTCAAACAAGCATTGTTCTATCTGAAAAACGAAAAAACTGATAGTTCTTCACCATCATTTTTTCTGTGCACTAATGCACTCGTCTTGCTTAACTTCCATTTTTGAAAACCGAGAGCTAGATTGCAGAGGATGTGAGGTTAAGCTAGTTTTGATAGACGCTAGGCTATCGATTGAGGGTCTAAACGTGTTTGTATCTACAATATTGACGACGCTAGAGGGTCAAACGTGGCCGGTTAAAAAATCTGGTGTCAGGACTTATGCGGAGTACAATAGCTAGGCAAATCACAGGAAGATGTTGCACGCTACGAAACAGGGCACCTTTCCCGCATGTGATTCTAGAATGATCAAGTACTCGATCTTTAACCAAAGATTCTCGAATCGCTGAGCACCGAGTGAAGTAGGTAGGACTCGATAATAGAGAACTTTCGCAGCCTGGTTTGAGCAGCATTTCAGATTCACTTTAGGAAAAAGACAGTACCGTGGCTATTGCCTCTAAAATCTTATTGTGAAATCGACTTTCGTTTCACACCAGCGGTGGTGAAGCTGAACGGGCTATCTCGTTTCACAAAGCACGGGAACCACTCGAGCCCGAACGTCCTACACGCTAAGTCCCTGAATTCTCGATCTCCAAATGGTTTTTGTCGCCCCAAAACTGTCCACGAAGCAAGCCATCGAGGCTACCGCCGGACTTCTGCTGGCAGCGCGCTGCAAGCGCAAACGCTTCCTGTGCGTGATGCGTTTCTTGATGTCTGCTCACTGCTATCGTCTGAGGGGTCCACCTCCACGCATTGATACCCGAAATGGCTTTGATAACGCCATGGACGACGCCACAGCACGCACCAAGTTCAACTTCACGATTCCTCAGCTGCGCGAGCCTGCTGCCAAGCTTCATCTACCGATGCCATGCATCATCACGCCCGAGCGAGACACGGTTCCCACACTAGAGGCACTGGCTATGCTGTGTAGGCGTCTCAAGGAGCCCTCTACTCTCTTCACGGTGGCGAACGAGTTTGGCCGATCCCCCGCAGCCTACAGCCGTATCTGTAAACACACAGTGCATGAGCTATTCACGCGACACAAGGAGCGACTATACTCAACAGAGAACTGGATGTCAGGCGAATCGAAGGCTACTGCAGCGCGGTAAGGGCGAAGAGCGCTCCCCTAAACTGTTGCTGGGCGTTTATTGACGGCACCAAGCAGTATGTGGGCCGCCCAAGTGCTCGCGATAACCCTGCGTCAGCCTACGAGAATTTACAGCGGGCCCTGTATAATGGTCATCCAAGGCGACACTGCTTCAACTGGCAAGGCGTCACGACACCGGACGGTATCATTGTGAGCATGTATGGCCCCGTGGAAGGACATCGACACGATTCGACTATGCTCAGCATGAGCTGCTTGCTGGACGAGCTGGCAAGTGACGAAGTATTTTAAGGCAAGGTAATGTATGGCGACCCAGCCTACGGATGTAGTGACTTTATGTGCTGTCCGTTTCCGGACACCAGTGGCAGTGCCGCCAAGGCTGCTTTCAACGCACGGATGAGCAGCGTTAGAGAGGCGGTAGAGTGGGGCTTTGGTCGAGTTAAGACTCAGTGGTCATTTCTCAACTGGGATAAGAAGCTGCGAAGCCGCCAGGCAGCCGTTGGTAAGTTGTTCCTGGTAGCTGTGCTGTTGACAAATGCACATACGTGTGTGCAGCCTGCTGGAAACCAGATCTCAATGTACTTTGGTCTAAAGCCACCGTCGTTAGATCAATATCTAGGCTTAGAGTAACCGTACAGATTGTACTACTGGTAACTGCTTCTCGTTTACACTGCCTCGCTGCCGTTGTTTTTGCCGTGTCGAAGGGCTACCTGGAGCAACTGCATCATAAACTTCTCTCTTGCTCTCTCCGCGGAAAGCAAACGCTCTCTACGAGCCCGCTCGGCGTCTTCACGGCGCTTCTCCATCATTTCTTCATGCTGTCGCTTTTTGGCAGCCTCTTCCTTCTCGAAGTTGAGGCGGTTGTTCAAGTACGTATACTTTTCAGCATTTCCACCGGCCATGCCTTCTATAGCTATAGCAATAGCGTCCGTGACGGCATGCATTTTTTCGCTCTTGGTGGTTTTTCGGCTACGGCCTTTTGTACTGAGCACCCCACGCTTTTGACCCGACGACGGCGATGAAGCTTCCGTCGCTGGAAACACCCGGTCGGGATCTACGTCCTCATCACCGGATTGAGAGTCGGCGTGAATCTCGTCCTCCAGCTCACCCATAGCCAAACGCCGCATTAGAGCCCCCAACGCTTCGATACCATCTCTCTTGGCGCGCTCGTATTGTTTTTTCTTCTTCGCGCAGGGATTTCCACCCGTCCATCCGCTGGACAATGTCTTGCAGCAGAACATCGCGCTCTTCGTACTCTTCGCTGGTTCCAGAGGCCCTGCGGGACGCGCGCTCGGCTTCGCGGAACTGCTTCACGAGCTTGTCGAAGCGTGTACGCAGCGATGTTCCTGGTTTGTCCTTCACGAAAGTCGGAGTGTCGCTACACATCCGCGCTATCTGATCAAAGCACTTCATCACACCATTAGCCGTACCATAGGGAGCTTCCCACGGCTTTACAGTGCTCGCAGCACGTAGAAGAATGAGATCATCGCCAGCAGTGAAGTTCTTCCGAGCTTGTTGGGCTTCTCCTTGCTGCTTCGTTGGCGTGGAAAAGGCGCTGCTCTCGTCTACTTCTAATACAGTCTCAGAAGGAAGCGATTCTTCGCTCGAGTCTGTCATTCGTGCTAGCGGCTCGCCACTGCTGTATGGTCCTCTCGACTGGTCGTCACTGCTGGCACTCTCCGTGTTGTCGACGTGCTGAATCTAAACTGGGCGCTGTAAGCGAAAGTTTGATAACTGGCCTCGGTGCCTCGCTTTCGATTACAGAGAAAGGTCTGCGTGGTTTGGTGAAGCTCAACTCAAATACGGCTGCGAAAGTTCTCTAATTAGCGAGGATCGACCATTCTACCAAACGACTCACTCATTTATAAATTCATCACGCACTAAACCAAGAACCATGGCACCCTCCCAAAGGAGGCGAAGCCAGGCGCTGAGCCACCAGCTGCCACCGGCGGAAGTCGCCCAAGGAGCCTCCCCTTCAGCTCAACCTGGTAATGACCGCCAATCACGTCGAGTAAGAGTGCATATTTCTCCCTGCTCGCAGTGACGATGAACTTAACTACATGTACCAGAACTACCTGTGCGTCTCCACGTGATCGGCCACAAAACGCGCGCGAAGCGCCTTACTGCTCAAAGGCGCATCCGCGAACAGCGCAAGTTGCGCTTGCGTCGAATGCTCGCAGCTCAAATTGGGCGTCCGTCTGCAAGTTTCCGGGAAGACAGGAGAGTGGGGAACGCGAGGATTTTCTTAGCCGCGAAAAACATGTTTCTATTGACTAAAAGCGAAGACGCGGGTATGAATTAGTCGGTAAATCGGCAAAGCATCGATCTTCTAGTATCCGCGGTGGACATGTAGATGGCCACCTTAAGACCTCAGTCAGAATTCTAGTTATCACACGTCACAGAAAAAAATGGTGGACACAATTATGGGCAGGTTCACACTTGCTTTAAGTAATAGGATCTACACGTCTGCGAAAGCCACAACGGCTTCAACTACAGGATCTCGATTGAGCGGCAACGTAGCGCACGGCATCCTGCTAGGGCCAGCAATTGCTGCCTTCTTTCGTTGCGCCGCTTCTCGGCGTGCCACATTAGTTTGCTGGCGTGCTTCTTTTCGTGAGACAGTCTCCGCCTTGCGCAAAGCTCTTGCAGCCGCGGCTTCTTTCTTTGCAAGCTGCTTCGCTTCAGCAGCCGCTGCTTTCGACTTGACAGTAGCCTCCATTTCCTCATACGTCAGCAGCTTGCCCCCGGAGACGTTGGCGTCGACGAAGTCACCCTTGGGTCGTGGCCGTACAGCAGGCTCCACTAGCATAGCCAACGACAGACGGGCCACATGTAGAGTGTCGAGGCTAAGTCGGCGTCTCTTCATAGCAGCCTGCACGCGCTCGGTGACAACTTCCCCGTTAAAGTGAGGCTCTAGCACCGCATGATGCCGAATCAAGGGCGTCGATGAGCGTGCCGTGCTTGCAGTCCCACCTCCCACCATCTTTTGTAGCATTATCTCCAGAGACGGCGGAAATATACCGCTATCTCTGAAGCCGCGTTTCACATTAATTGGCGAAAATGCGGTTTCAAATGCCTCGCGAGTCATTCCGGCAACGTCATCTTTGACCGGAAGACCTCCTCCATTCAGCGGGAATTGTTTTACCGCTGCTTCATACAGCGCTTTGCAAGCTTCACAGCAGCTATAGACACATGGGCAAAGTGTCCGTCTAGCACAAGCCGCTGCGGTCGTACAGCGGGCAGACGCGAAATAAACCACGTAAACCACTTTATGAATAGCCCGGAGTTGATGTTCGAAGACTCAGTGACAGCGGAGACAGCACCCTCCGGCGCATCGATTAACCACTGCAGCTTTCGTTTCGCCCCAGCATAGATGTACATCGGCGGTATCCGCACCCCATCATGCTGACGTTTTCACGATCCGATGAGCGACGCACATTGAGCCTGAGTCCGGAAGCAAGGGCGAATACCCCAGTGATATCCAAAATGAACCCCACCTCTCTTTCCGAACGGACATAGCTGGCCGAGTCGTCGGCATATCCGCCGATCTTAAGCTGTACCGTGCCCGCCTCGCTTTTCAATAGAATGCCTTGAATGCGGGTGTCAGCGTCGATGCGTCTATAGAGAGCCTCCAGTACAAAGAGAACTAGCAACGGGGCAAGAGGGCATCCTTGCCTGATACCGCAGGTCACTTTGACTCACCGGGAGTGATAGCCGTTGGCTAAGAACCGTACTTGAGTGCCATCGTGCAAAGCTTGCAGTGCCGTGACATATTCATCCGGGCACCCGAGCCACCGCAACACATCATACAGGAATTCGCGATCGACGGAGTCACAGGCTTTGCAAAAATCTAAGAGGAGTGCCAGTGCTTTGGCCATGGTGCGGTCAGCGTGGGCAGCCGCTCGCGCCGCTGTATAGAGGTTGATCGTCGAATGTATGTTCCGAAACGGTACAAATCCGTTCTGATTCGGCTGGATAATTGTGCTTAGCTTCTGGCTGGCCCTCGTAGCCATCATGCGTGTCAAGATCTTATAGTCCGTGTCCAAGAGTGCAAGAGGCCGAAAATTGAGCGGATTCAAGGAGCCCCCCCTTCCGCAGGCAGAAAATGTCTGCTTCGAGAAAGGTGTCCGGGAACGTCCCGTGGGGGCACCAGCAATTGTAAAGCTTGGTCAGGATGGGGATCAATTGGTCTCCAAAGTCTCGATACCAATCGTTCCCGAGCCGGTCCGGCCCACAAGCCTTGCCAGGCTTGGAGGCCCCTACCGCTGCTGCTACTTCTGCGGATGTGAAGGGCTCCGTCATATCCGCTAGAAGTTCCGTGTACTGCCCTTGGTCGCCGAGCCACGGTAATACCGCCGCCCTCTCCTCGATGGTGGACTCGGGTTGTTGGAAGATGGGCGTCGGCGAGAGTGTCCGCTTTGTCATGCACCCCCTCGCCGAGTGCCCAATTGCCGAGTCCAGCCTGTGGATTTCATTGTCGAAGTACTTAGTGCTCACCCGTCTGAACATGGCATTCGTCGTTTTCTTGGAGGAGTGGCCGCCCGCCTTGAAGAGGCAACGCTGTTGAGCTGTAGCCCGTCCCATAGTGCATTTTCACGAGGTTGCGCGCAGCTCGGCATATCCTCTAACCCCGCATGAAAAGCGACGACACGAATATGCTGTAGCTGAATACGCCGGAGATTAATTATGATGCGAGTTTAATCTATATGGCGACTAAACGACTAGCAAGTGCACGATAAAGAAAAACGTTCACGACAAGATGGGCGTAGCTGCTGCCCCGACGTTTGGTGGTGGCTTCGTCGCCGCCTTGGAGACACCCGGCAACGCCCTCTGTACGTGCCAGTAATACTGCGAAGGTGTACATACAGTACGAAGAGTGCACCAGTTGCCGAAAGCCGGGTGCGGCTTTCCAGAAGCGCTTGAACGCGGATCGAGGCACGGAGCTCAAAGTTTTTTTTTCTTCAATGAGGTGCCCCAAGTGGTTGGCATCGATACATGTACAGCAGACGAAAGATGTCCGCAACGCGAGATGTAACGGCAGCGGAGACAAGCTGCAGGATACTAGTCCAATTGCTTTAGCTGTACACATGTGCTTCCTACCCCTGCTACAGCCTTTGGCAGATGAACAGGCCCCACTGCTAAAATACTATTATAGGGGCTTTGTTCGTCTCGCTGACAGCAGGTCGCTGTCAAGGGGTTCTCGCTGCCATAAGGGCGCTGCAGCGCTCCCAGCTGGTAGATTCGGCGAAAACACTTGCTGCGAGTCGGAGACTGGCGTCGACTGATCGACACCGATCTTGGTCTCTGTTGCTTGAGCAGACACGAGATGTACCGGTTGAACGCTCGAGCTGGCTGCGCCGAGGCGCACCCCCGACCGCCTCGATTTGCAACCTTGTGGACGTGGGCCTCTGCGGTGCGAACTGCTGGCAGTGCTGCAGGGTCAGTAGAATGGGTCACCGCTGGCGTTGCTCCGACTAACGTGCAAAGGTGCGCGCTGCGTCCAATTGAGCTGGAGCCTCGAGCTGGAGGCGGCGGTCGACCAAGCCAGCTGCTGCGCTGCTTACAGAGGGCGCGCCTGATGTCACGCAGGACCTGGACAAACTTGATGCGCGCTCGAACACCAAAGCGAACTAACGGTCCTCGACTCAATCTAGTGCCACAGTGTCCCAAGCCCATGTAGCGCCCGAATTCGTTGACCTGAGCTCTCACTTTCCAGTTTGCACCGGGCTACGCAAGCACCTGCAACACAAGTCCGCCCCCCCCACTTTCATCCAAGACACCATGAAGTTCTTCACCACTGCGCTCGCCGTGTTCGCGCTGGTCGCGACGACTACCAACGCCTCGCCCATGCTCCGCGAGGGCAAGTCCAAGACCCCCGCGTCCGTCGTGGAGGCCGATGACGACTACACACAGCAGCAGGTCCCGACCCAGCAGCAGTCGCCCACCCAGCAGCAGTCGCCCTCGACCAAGGCAGGCAGGGGCTGCCACCTGACGGGCGCCTACAAGAAGGGCACGGACATCTCCAAGTGCAGCTCCATCGTGGTCGACTCGCTGACGGTCCCTGCCGGCGTGACGCTGGACCTGAGCCTGGCCAAGACGGGCGCCACCATCGAGTTCGTGGGTACCACGACCTTCGGCCCGCAGAAGTGGGAGGGCCCGCTGGTGCGCGTGAGTGGCTCGGACCTGACGGTCAAGGGCTCCGGCATCCTGGACGGCCAGGGATCCTGGTACTGGAAGCAGGGCCAGTCGATCACGCGCCCGCTCTTCTTCAAGCTGCAGAACGTCATCGGCTCGACGGTGTCGGGCTTCACCATCAAGAACATGCCGTTCCGCACGTTCAGCATCGTCACGTCCAAGCACACGACGATCAGCGGCGTGACCATCGACAACCGCGCCGGCAACGGCATCGCCAAGAACACGGACGGCTTCGACCTGACCAAGAACGACCACGTCACGATCACGGGCAACAAGATCTACAACCAGGACGACTGCCTGGCCATGCAGTCGAGCACCAACACGATCTTCAGCAACAACTACTGCTGCGGCGGCCACGGCATCTCCATCGGCTCGCTGGGCGGCAACGCCGTCGACCAGTCCACGACGGTGCAGGGTCTGGTCGTGGAGGGCAACACGATCGTCGACAGCGACAACGGTATCCGCATCAAGACCATCATCGGCCTGAAGGGTCTGGTGTCGGACGTCAAGTACGTGCAGAACACGCTGTCAAACGTGAAGAACGCCATCGTGATGCACTCGGACTACAGCAAGGCCAAGGGCGGCTACACGAACTCCCCCACGAGCCAGGTGACGATCAAGGGCGTGACTGTGAGCGGCCTCAAGGGCACGGCCACGAACCTGTACGACATCGTGGCGAACTCGAAGGTGGTGTCTGGCTGGAACTTCTCGGGCGTGACGGTGAAGGCGTCGGCCAAGGGCAAGCTGGCTGGCGTCCCCAACAGCTTGAGCGTGTAGAGTCGCAATCGTGAAGTCTAGAAAGGCTTATGCTGTGGATATCCTAATGCGACTTGGCCATTTTGATATATTGAATGGACGTGCATTTGAGGAAGATTTCCTTGTGAAATTTATCTCAATGCTGATTTTAGATGCACTAATAATTGTTTACGTTCGAAGTTGTGGTATGCAGACACAAATACATGTAGTACGTGGGCATACATTGTGCCCTAAAAATGTCCTGCACGAATTTCATTCACCTAGCGCTATTCACAAGTCCCACCAGACGAGTGAATGTCCGCGAGTGCTGCCTACACTCGGAGTACACAATCCTTGAAATGGCTTGGGTGTGTAAACCGCAGTAGTGTATGCTTCTAGTATTGCCATCTATTATTAATAATACCTACAACTACTGTACGCGAGCCCAACAACACCATTCCTTTGCTACATGTATACGCCTCAATTCATCGACTAATGCCGTGCTTCACACGGGGAAGCTCTGGATTCTACTTGACGTGCTGAAAAAAACGTAGAATGTGACCCTTATTCTGGGATAGGAAAGCAACGTAGTGCTGAAGAGCCCAGCCCTCACAGGATTATTGCGTGGAGTGAGCGCGCTGTCCGATCCGGTATACCGGTACTATCGGTTCGGTAGGGTTGAACAGTCTGTCAAACCGATGCGTTTGGACTGAGTGATGGGATCGCAATTGAGAAGGATCGCAGGCAGGGAGGAAGAATGGCGGGCAGTAGATGCTCGCCATTCTTCCTCCAAATAACTGCTAGTATCTCGATTGTCGTAAATCAATGCTCCTATCCCAGCCTTCGCGGAGCCCTAGTTGCAGTTGATTGAGGTAAGGTTCCTTCACATGCTTCGCCTGCTTCGCAGCCGCAGCATGTGCACTTACTAAAACTTGCTCATGTAATGGAGTGCTTACAACACTTCTACAACCCAAGAGGTACGTAACACCCAGTATTTTTTTAATTTTCCAGCTACATGTTGTTTAACCCACGACTCTTCGCGCAACATTCAGTGGGTGATTGGGTTTTGATGTTGCTCGTGGTGAGCAGGGTCAACACCAACTAGATTTTTTTTCGTTGTGATCCGGTTATATGATCTTGCAGGTTCTTGCGACAACATTTGTATCAAAGATTTACCAGGAATTTACAGATCTAGCCGAGACGATGCTATTTTGCAGGGATATACGCCATTTTCGAAAAAAAACAACAGGAACGGTTCTGAGACACAGGTGCATAATAGTGGTCGCCAACTCTGGCAGCAACAACATTTTTTTTTGTCGCTGCGCAATATCAACCAATAGAATACCAACAGAGTTGACAACCCCCATGTTGGCAGCAACAACTACGATTTTTTGTGTGGTTCCGTGCTGGCCTTGATCAGGGTTCTGGAAAACCCCAAAATCTATAAATCGCTCGACGAGTCGGGGTGGGTGGAATAATTAGATAATTCCCACCTAGCCCTATATGTACTGTTTATAGCCTTCAAACCAGTAATAACGTATCTGAAAACCTGCTTTCTCGTTTATATCTGTAAATTGAATTGTGAAAATGTGTCGCTAAAACTAAATAACCCTCAAGCGATCCACACGGCTTGGGGTGGACTTAACCCTTTAGCTCACATGCTTCATAGAGGTCCCCTTAGACCTCTACTGGTCTTTGAAAATAAATGTCATTGGGCAAAATTAGCCAGCCCCTACCGCAGGTCGGCACGTTGACGCGCGTAGAGGTCCTCCCTGACCTCTATTAGACCATCACCTAGGGTTCCGTTACTAGCTGAGTGCACTAATATTAGCTCGTTAGAGGTTCGTTCCCTCCTTTGCACGCTCAAAACAAAACAGACGCCGCGATGAGCTCAACCGCAGCTCAGGAGGACCTGACAGGGGACTGGGAGGTTGAAGCTGACGGCGAAGACGACTGCAGCAGCGTAGCTTCGGACGACGGAGTGGCTACCCGCGACAACGAAGGAGATCTTTCTGGTGTAGGAGACACGCCCGCCACCACCGCGTTCGATCGTCGCACCCTGGGCGAAGACTACATCGCCTCACTGCGCAACAACAGCAGTCTCCATGTGACCACAGCCGGCCAAGTAGCGAAGGCGTACGACAAGAAGGCGGAATACGGTGTTTTCTCTTCGTTCTTTACGGCAGTGTTTAGGGATCGACTACGGAAGTGGACGTCAGACGTGCTAGTGGAGGAAGGACACGCAAAGATCACTGAAAGCGAGTCAACGCATATTTAGGCTCGAGATCGCGATGAGCATCTGCCCCCTAAATGAAATAGCCGGGTTCTGGTCTGAACGCCACTTTTTTGGGCAGCAGGCGTTCATTGAGACGATGTCTAGAAACCGGTTTCAACAGATTCGAGGCGCCCTCGCGCTACATCCACCCCAGCAGCCTTCATTCGACAAAGAACGCGACCCTCTTTGGCGGTGCCGCGGAATAATGGAGCATTTCCAGCAGCGGTTTGCAGAGTTCGCAGTTCCTATTGGTGTAAGTAGTATTGACGAAATGATTGTGCGGACGAAGGCACGAACGCGGGCAAAGACTTATATGCCATCTAAACCCGATAAATACGGGGTTCGCTTTTATGCCGTAGTGGGGTGGAGCTCGTTGTATGTGCACTCACTATGGGACAACTCGTCTGGCAACAGCATGCCCTCCACGCCGGCGGAGCGCTACACGAACCTGTTTCCGACATTGAGGACTCCACTGTACAACACATTACGGGCGGAAGATGTAGCCATCGAGCGGGACACTGCGACGGCTATGTGGATTGCAATGGCAGGTCATCAGACACGGGCTCTGCGATCTCCTACTGGGCATCGCCTTGTTGTTTCGGATAACTTTTACACTCGTCACACATTTGCCCAAGCGCTGCTAAAATTTACGGACGGTGAAATGCACTTGTTGGGGACAGTGCGTATCAACTTAGTAGATAAATGGAATAAGGTCGCAGTGGTAGCAGCAGTTGCATGCGTGGGAGCTGGGGAGCGGGGAACCTGGGAGCTGGTTGCTGCAGTGGATCCAGAGCCGGAATGGGAGGCGAAGAAGAAAGCTCATCAGAACGCTAAACACCGACTAGCAAAGGCAAAACGAACTCAATACGAGCCAGCAGTTGTTCAAGCCGAACGGGCTGGTTATATCGTGTACATGGATTTAAAAGTGGTCATCTTCTACACTAATGACTTGAAGGCTACCCCCTCTGTACTGACACTGCCCTCATCGTCTCCCGAAGCTGTATTTTGCTGACATGGTACCTACCCCATCCAACGCTGGACAGAAGATCGAATGTTGCATCGCAAAGTTTTTATGGCACCGACTGTGATTGCCGCATACAACCTTTGTATGAATGCGGTCGACCGGGTTGACCAACTGCGCAGCACTAATCCAATTCGTCGGCGTGAAAAGCGCCTTGGCATGACAATTTTCACTTGGCTAATGGACCTTGCAATAATAAACGCACAAACGTTACTTAGCACAGTCAAGCCAGACGCAGCATAGGGAGTATCCTTGCGCGAATTCAAACGCAGGTTGGCCGTCGTACTTACCAGCGATGAGAACCAGAACAAGCGTCGGCGCGAGATGCAACAGAAGCAGCGCGCCACCGAGACACTGGAGGAGATAGTTGGAATCGACACGTCACTTCACATGATAACACCCAACTCCACCGAGAACAGCAACGGCAAGCTGCTCTGCCATCTCTGCAGTGTTCGAAATATCAAAAAGAAGTCCCGGTATGGGTGCACAAAGTGTGAGGTTGGTTTTCACGTGGAGTGTTTCACGGCCTTTCACAACAAAGACGCACTGAAAACCCCACCTCAGCTACGATCTGCCCTCGAGGCGCTCTGCCGAGCCTCCACCGACGACCCTGTCACCTTTACGCGCAAGAAAAGCAACAGGCCGGTCACACCAATTGAGAAACTCAAACTGCCAGAGCCATAAACATAATATACGTCGTTCATACCTTTGGAGAGTCTAGCCAATACTCCATCAGCTTCTTGGCCACGCAGCGAGGTACTGGTCCGCGCAGGTTACCGGCTTTCTGATAGAGATAAAGGCGACTCAGCGTCTGCCGCAGCGCGCGATTACGGTGCTTGCACCGCAGCAGCTTGCGCTGCACTCGTCCGGCCGCCAGCCACAGCTCTTCCGCGTAGTTCTCCCACTCGCAGTGCGCGGCACCACACCAGAAGCAGAGGTCGTCCCGTACGGGTTCCATGGGACCTATGTAATGGCACGGGCGGTCGTGAGCTGCACAAGATTGTAGAGGGAGGGATAGGAATTCGGTTGCAGCCGATTGGATGAAAATTTGCCCAAATCCGAAATGCCAGTCATTTGATACGTCCTAGTAGAGGTTCGGATGGACCCACTGGAATTTGCTGGTAGCTAAAGGGTTAAAGGAACAATCCCGACCGATAAACCCCATCCCAGAACCCTGGCCTTGATGGTGCGGCCGCGGCCGTCCAGCACAGCGATCTCCACCACGAAGATGCAGGCCATGACGGAGGTGCCCGCCTACTGTACGAGGCGGATGCCGGTCTCGCACGTCGTACACGAGCAGTACGTGGTCGCCCTTGTTGACGGCGTACGGCTGGATGCTCAGGTGGTCGCCGCCCTCGCTGTTGTCGCCCTTGTACTCCTTGAAGTACTCGATCGCGTCGCTGATACTCGGCATCTTGTCGGTCTTGCGCAGCATGAAGACGCACGTCTGGAAGAGCGCGCCCAGGTACGGCGCGAACAGGAAGCCGCGCGCGTCGAAGCAGCCGATGGCGTCCACCTCGTCCTTGAAGGGCGCAACGGCCTGCACGAAGAGGTCGAAGGTCAGCTGCAGCTTCTCCGGGTTGACCAGCACGCCGCCCACGTCGAAGAACTCGACACCCTTGAAGGCACCACGGGGATGGTCTTGACCAGAGTGGTCAGCGCCTGCTTCTTGGTCTCCGGGTCGTCCAGGTTGAGCTTCGTTGGGGCCATGGTTACGGACAGCATCCTTGAGCGACCAAATCTGTAGCCGCGTGGGGTCGGCCTTGGCGCTGGCTCCTATCTCCGTGATGACCTTGAGGTTCTTGCGCGTCACGCTCTCCAGCAGCGCGCAATTGGTCTTGACATCGTTGATGCAGGCCTTCTCCTTCTTCGGACATCCTTCTTGGCGTCCTTTTTGCCAGAGTTGTCGTCCTCGGCGGTCAGGACCACATCAATAAGAGGCATGTCACCCACGACGGCCTGGAACTCGGCTTGGTTCACGAGCGTCGCGAGCCAGCGGTTCACGGCCGAGTACGGCTTGCGGAACTCCTTGTCCAGCACAAACTTGAACGGGTACATGATTGCCGAAGCGACGACAATGTCGGCCAGGTAGATCTGCTCGCCCACGAGGTAGGTGCGGAGTTGCAGGTGGTTCTTGAGGGTCTGCAGAGCCATCTTGACGTCGGCCTTGGATTTGGTCAAATCGGCAGCGTTCGAACTTGCCGACGCCGGGAATGGGACTTCACCACGAGCTCCGGGCTCCACACGAACGCGTGCTGAATGTGCACGCTGTTCAAGGCTTTCACGCGTGTGACCTTGTCACGACAGAAAAAATGGTCTTGTTGCTGCGAGAGAAAAAAATCGCGTTCCTGTGTCGATTTCGTGACAGGAGCGCGATTTTTCCCGATTTTTTCGGCCAATCACGTCTCACCATTTCCGACCTAAAAAATATTTTTGTTGTTGCTGCCAGAGTTGGCGACCACTAAGGCTCGTTCTTAATTTCCCTGGAGTTCTCCCGGAGCAAAATAGACAGCTTTCATTGGCTTAGAGGGTGCAAACCAGGATTTGCTTCGGAAGCAAAATTTCCCGCTCCCAAACCATTTTCGCGTCGCCGGGAGCTGGGAGATCAAGCATAGCTACTTCATTTCTTCATGAACTCACGCCTAGTGAAGTTCATCTGATATCTTTGCATAAGAGCTATTGGGGTATGTATTTTTTTTAATTCTAAACCAGCTTAGTTATGTAGAACGAGAGCTTTAAAAAATGCATACTGAAGTGAAGTAGATTGACAGAGGTGTATAGTTTTTTTCTCCCGGGAGATCGGGAGCGGGAATTTATGAACGGCCCTAATCTTGCGGAGTAATTTTTCGCAAGTATCCTTATTACACTGTTTTTTTTCTCTTAGGATTTAAGTATTGAGGAATTGAGTTTTTGTTTTACGTCGAGCTGCGTTCTCGCAAGTACTCTGGATTAAAAATCCAGAGAACACCTGTAGTTTGTTCCCCAGGCCTGCCCTAGCCCAATCCGACCGTAGCTCCGCACGTCTAGCGTGCTGCAATACTTTCCATCCGTCTTGTCCTTGCCTAGGTAGGTAGGTAAAGCGCCGACTGCCAGCAGCGCGAGGCTGTACGAGCATTGACCAGACAGCTACTGGCCCGTTCACCAGACGTGTCGGGGATAGGGACAGCTGGGAGGGGAACACAGTCAACCTGGGCTCCGGCAAGCCACAGGCGACCCCCGCCGGACATGCAAATAGGTCGAACGGCGACTCCGTCACCACGCTGAACGCTGCCGAGCGTTCGAGAGCGCCTTGTTCGCACGGCCGAGGTGCTTCGAGTGCACCCCGCGCCCCCACGGTCTCTCTCCGTGGTCCCGCCACCCTACTCAATACATCGCCCTTATCAGTGCACTGCCCGCCACTATCGCTTACCTCTCCGTTTACTCCTGTAGCTAGTCGACACGTCCCTGGTCGCATGGCACTGCCCTAGCACTAGACTACAGGAACTCGCTTTCGGCGCACTTCATATATTAGTCCTGAGTCGTTACTGTCCAGCAACAAATCGCAACTGAGGGTCGAGCTGCCAGACCGCAGCTCGTTGCCCCCACCAACTTCCTATCGCTACTACCTACTGGCGCCTATTGTCCTACCTGGACCTCTCCCCTTGGGGTCCGAATCATATTCGCCGTGGCCTCCTGGCCTCACGCTCGCTCGCCGTCGTCGCCTCTCCTCGCTTGCCTACCAACTCCTACATCTACTCACGTGTCGTCTCGCCTTGCGATCTTCTGCGGTCGCCAACTTCAACTGTCGCCCCCTGTCGCTCGTGGCGCTAGCCCACTGGCTCGCTTCCAGCACCACTTCGCCGTCCTCGCCACATATTCGCCACCGTCCGCCGCTGAGTGTGCCACACCGGCTACTGCGTCAGGTCGATCACGACTTGGACGCTGCTCCGTCGATCCGGCCCGTGTTCCGGAGAGGAGAGACAGGCCAGCCCACTACACGCCATCCCCGGTACCAAGCTTGCCCTCGATCTTGTGGGCGTCCAGCAGCTCCTCGAACTCCGCCGCCGACAGCCACCTTCGAGACGATGGCCCTCCAGGCCGTACGCCGTACTGCATTTCATGCTGCAGCTCGTATCTGCCAGCCCGGTTACGCACTCGCCTCCGTGCACGCTCCACGATGTACCCTGCCGTGGGCACCTGCTCATCGTCGAGAAGTTGGTCCTCGTGTTCGGACCAATGCGTGAGTTGGTGCTGGACGGAGCACCGGAGCTGAGCGGCAAGGTAGTGGCGGCACTGACGGACCTGGTTCAGACCAAGCAGATCTCGCCCGTGCCGTACAGGCCCGCGTTACTCGGGTTGGTGGAACGGTTCTACCGGAGTTGGAAGGACATGGTGCCCATCTACGTAGCGGAGGCGCAGAATGACTGGGACTGCTGGCTCCCCTGCGCAGTGTACGCCTACAATGGGGCACGGCACTCAGCCACCGGCTTCAGCCCGAACGAGTTAATGATGGGACGGCGGCTGAGGACCCCGAACGAGTTGTTGCGCATGGCCGGCGTGACGCAGGTCGGTGAGTTCGCGGAGTATCACCGCAAGTTGGTGCGGCAGATGGCGCAGTGTGCGGCGGCGGCGAAGACGGCGCTGGTCAAGGACCAGCTACAGAGAGAAAAGTTCTACAATCGTCGTGAACGGCACACGACGGAGTTTGACGTCGGTGACTTAGTCTGGGTGCTCAGGCCGCCCCGTGGCAAGGGCATAACCAAGCTGTCCCACCAGTGGGTCGGCCCAGCACTCATCACCGAGGACGCGGGCTTCGACAGCTCCATTGTGTCGTGCATCATTAACTTCACCCAGATGACTACACTGGACGCGATACACAGATCAATGCTGTTCGTACTACTTCGATGTCCGTGAAGCCGGCAGAGTATTACCCATTATCGCGTTCCATGTGCTTGTAGTTACCAGCAATACCGTGACAGGTGGAGGAATTGAACCTAGCTGGCTTCCAGCGCTAATTTTGTGCCCGGGCCGCAACAGCTCACTCTGCAATATACTTTGCGGCCCTCAGATCATTTTCAAGCTCCTTGACCACCAGCCCCGACCTCTAATGAAGTGCGCGTTTTCCGACTGTGTTAACCATGAGTTGACCGCCATGGACCCGTGTACTGTATGTCATCGCGGGGTGCACCACGTGTGCTCAAACGATCTATACGATACAGGGAATATTGCCACTCGGTAGGTTCAATTGGTTGTATTGATGTCCATCTTTGGTATTGCGTTAACTGCAAATTACCGATTTTGCAGCGCTGAGTGTGTGGACAAGTAGGTGAAGGATGCGCCAGCGCCATCATCCACGGCAACTGCCGAGCAGACCTCCTTTGATATCGTCGGGTGGGTATCTGGTTCGTCAGTGCGCCAGCAACCAAACCAAGGATCGGCAACAAAGTCTGACGAACCAGATAGGAGTTCGAGCAGCATGCCATCAGTGACTAAGGTGACAACGCGTGTCGACTCGTTTGGGATCCCCCTTGATGTCCACCATTATCGACTGCTCGGAAAGCGCGACGATGTCTGGGATGTTGCCCACGTGCTTGCTGTACCACCCCCGACCGGCAATGACGATGGCGCCGGGATTTACACGCACGTCTCCGTACTGTGTGCGTTGCAGTTGACCAGTCACGCCAATGCATCCAACGACGCATAGGAGGGGGCTTTGCGACGGTGGACCCATACGTCCAACATCAAAGATCACATGGTTGCTAGTCACAGCTCGCATCCTATTGGCGAGATGGAGGCAAACAAGCAAATGAAGCGTGTCCGCCGTAACATTGAAAACGCACTAAACGAAAAGCCTCCGGTCAAGTCTCCGCGGACATCCCAGTTCGCACGGCCAAGTCAAACCTTGACGAAGTCGGGGGCGCTTCAAAGATTGTGGGGACCGACGACAACCTAACTTAGTGCTCACATTGTTCGCTGACTTATCAACGACGATGAGGCGTTGATCTTTATTCTAGTGCTATATAAAATCATATAAATGGTAACTGATATTGGGTTGATGTGTAATATAGGTCTGCCGTACAACACCGTAGTAACCAACGGCTATCGGCGCCTCATTGAACGAGCGACTGGCAATTCTGATGCAACTATTTTGTCATCTCGAACCTACAATGACATGTTGCGCGCTTCGTTTGCTTGGTTTTGCGAGATGGTGACGCGGCTGCTAGAGGCGGAGTTCAAGTTGGCGCACAACTTGCCGTTCCTAAACTTGTTGCACGACTTATGGACTACTGACACTGGCAAGAAAGGCGTGCTCGGTGCCTCCCTCCCCTTCATCGGCAGCGACTGGTCATTCCACCGCATCACCCTCCTCGTGACGGTTGTCAACGGATCGCACGGATCCTACCTGGTGAAGGACATGAAGTTGTCCCGTATCGCGAAGCTTTACGGCGTTTCCATTAGCGCCAAGGCGCAATTCCTGATGTCTGACACGGCTCCAAGTGTCCGCAAAGTATCAAAGCTGTTCGTAGGATTTGGTACCTGTTGACTGCGCCATACATGTTCTGAATTTGTGCTTGGTTTACGGGTTGGGGATGCGCGAGAATGTGGAGTCGATTTATGACCAGGACACCAACGTCACCACTAAGCCACGTCGAGTTTGCACCACGGGGGGGATACCCAGAAGGCGCTGCTCTGGTTAAGAAGGTGCGAAGTCTCAACAATTACTTTAAGACCCCACAGCGTGTTGACTGACTGACGAAAGTACAACGATTCTACGGTCTGCCGGAGCTCACCGCCATGGTTGACTGCGATACTCGTGTTGCATCTACTGTGACCCTGTTCCAGCGAACCATCGTGAATTTCACTGCTTTTCGAGCTTACTTTCAGCATTGCCAAGACTACGACGAGCCAGATGCGTTCTCGAATATATCGACGATGGAGTGGCAATTGATGGCGGAATTAGAAGCGGTGACGGAGTCACTGGCCGAACTATCACGAATCGAAGCGCAGCGGGGTGACCAACTGGCGTCTGAACTGCTCGTATCACTGCGGTTTGCTGTTGATCGACTTCATGCGGGCAGCTTTCAGGTCTACGATATTGACGCTCTTCGTACACCAAAGACAAACCAGCAAACACTCCATCGACGACGGGTGAAGGTTGGCGCACTCTCCGCGGAGGCTCATACCTGTCTCGCTCGAGTCAAGAAACAAGTGAATAAGCGAATGTCCAACTTTACCCCCGAGTCGATCATGATTTTGCTACTTGACCCGAGAGCAAAGTTTTTCGGTGGATGCGCTTGTACGCTCAAGCCCAACGGCTACGTCAAATACCCCCGCCACCGCAAACATTGTAGCTATCAGTTCTGAAGACGTCTATACAACTGAAATCAACGAAGTGATCAACGAGGGGCGGAGAATGTTGCGCGACCCGCACCGCGAAGTGTTTCGGGCAATACATGCAACTTCCCCCCATGGCTGTGAGTACTCTGCAATGGATCTGCCCACATATGTAGATTTTGTGCCCTGTGTCGACGATGGAGTGGTGCTTTACGGCCCATCGCTGTCCTCGTCCGATGAGAGCCAACCATCGATGTGTCTACACGACGAAGTGGATAAGGAGCTGACGAAGTGATACAACCATACTATGCAATGAGTGAACGTCGCGGTACAACAAGCTGCAGACGAGAACCTTAACTCTGATGACTTCACACGTCTGGCCCTCGTGCGTCAAAATGACAAGGTGCGCTGGAGTCTGCAAGGTCTGTTCAAATACGTCGATGTTTGCCGCTGGTTTCGAGAGTCAGGATCAAAACTGTCCCCGTCCGTTTCATCACTCGCCCGAATTTGACTTGGACGCGCGTCTTCTCTACCGGCGGCTTCGTCATGAGTTCTCGCCGAACAAGTACGGATAACGAACGAGCAGAAATGCAAGTTATGTTGAAGCACAACCACGCTGAGGTTCACCGTATGGAGACGGCGGCTGCGGTCTCCAAGGACAACGCTTAAGGATCGACACCCAGTAATTGACAGAAATATAGTACTATATAACTGCAGTAGTAGAGACGAGTCAAACTAAAGTGCTAAGTCTTACAATGCTGAAATGGCAAACTACTGCCTGTAACAGAGATAAAGTTCCAGTACTGCAAACCCCTGATGGTGATATTGTGAATTCCGGCTACCCCGAGCGGTATGTCATGGCTACATTCATACTTAAGTACACCAGAGTATACGCGGGACAATCCGCCGGCGATTGGACTCGGTCACCGCGTATACTCTGGCGTATCAACATCGTTCCGAAGGCAAAGGTGGGTTCAATGGCAGTCGTTCGAGATTAGTAAAGGCATACCTCGCCGGTCCTCGAAAGGTGATGTGAGGTGTGTGTGGTGCGTGCAAAACTGGGCAAGCGCTAACCTGTGAGCTGGGTGTGCTTGAGTCTCAGCCCTGGAGAGTCGAGCGTGTCCGGTGAGGCGAATTGGCGACTGCGCCGCCGACGTCCGAACGACAGCCGGGTTCGGGTTCTCGGTCGTTACCGACGCTTGCCTCGTCGGACTCCGAGGCAGTCGAGCTGATATTGTCGCGAGCTACTGCATCGCGCAGCTGGAATCCTGGTTTTCACCGGGCTTGATTATGTGTAACTTTCTTCACTCGTTGAGATACCTTTGTTTCGCTCACGCGAAACTCCAATATACAAGTTCTACTAAGTACTAGTGTGGTCCATTCAACAGCTCTGCGTTTCAGCCGGAACTCACAATATTAATACAATACATTATATTTAATAAAATGCATTAAAATATTGTGAGTTCTGGCTGAAAATATTGCGGGGGTAGCTCGAAGTTTGAAAAACTTTGTCTTATGCCCGTTTGGACGTAGTATCATGCTTAGTTCACTGTCACTGTCAGTCTCTCGTTGTGACTGTCAGGTTAGATAGGACACATTTATCGACCAATCAAAATACATTTAAGCTACTATGTGGTCCACCCGATGTGTGATGAAGTGGCGATCGCGTTTCCCAATGAGGAGAGCTGTACGCGGCACTGGAGGCGCTGACTGGCGTGTTTGGGTGGATGCCCTACACGGAGATCTGCGAGGCCATGTATTAGCTGCAACGGGCACTCCATGTGCGGTCTCTGTGTAACGATGCTCCCTTCTCCATGCAGCGGGGTAGATCACAGCTGGTGGAGACCCGCTATAAATTTTGGAGGCAGCCCAACCATTCTGTGAGCGACTTCTACTAGGGCCACACACTCATGAATGGTGCATCCAGCAAGCTTTGGTGCGGGTATCGCTGGTGGGTGGCGCTGTGCAACTCAAGGGCGAGCGAGGCCTGAGCGGCATGCGACCTGCTAGGCGTGCATCACAGTCGCTGGTGGTGTCTCGGATCGTGCCAGGAAGTTTGTCTGTCAACCATCGCCTTGGTCGTACGCTTCTCTTTGTAGGGATGTGAAGTGAAGACTCCAGATGTTGGTAGAACAACGTGTTGCGACAGGCAAATAGAGCCTCTAACACAACAAGGATTGTTTAGCACTGAAATACAGAATCTGTTACCAAACAGTTCCAATAAAAGTGTTTCGAATATATTTATTACCTTGTCGTTTCGAAGGTGTTTCTTTGGCTAGATGTACTGCAGATTGTCCGTGATGCAACAGAAAAGTTCGTGGCCTGAAAACGTAGTGCCCACTGAAGATTGCAACACAGTGTGACAAATATGGATCTTTCATCAGTATGGCTACAATGCAAACAACTGAGATGTATGTGTAGACCCGAGACTTCTCCCCGAAATTGTCCTCGTTTCGTCCGATGGCTTTCCGACTGAACGCGCACTTATCTTCCACGCTCAAGGGGCATCATTAGCGCTGTCATTGAAGCTCTCGTTTTCCGTTTCTGTGTCGCTGTCAGTAGCGATCAAAATCTCCATCTCCAGGTCCTCCTCAGTGTTTTGGAAATCTGGTATGCTGTGAGCCAGGTGACTATGCGCTTCATCGTCCCCGAAATCAACTCCGGCCTCCACTAAGCTGACCAGTACCGTGATACCCAGCGAGAACGGTTGAGCAGGAAGCCTGTTTTTATCGACACGCTCAGATTCTTCGCCAGCGTAGCGACCATCACCACTCTCTTTGTCTTGGGGCCGCCGCATCATAAAGTTGTGGTGGTTGCAGAGGTGCTTGCTTAACGCACACTTGGTTGGGCCTTCATATTGATACCCCCACACGTAGCAGTGGCAGCCGACCGGATTGACGCGTGGTTTATCTGTGTACAGCGGGATCAGCCGGCCGGGAGAAGGAAACAGCTGACGCGTCGAAGGAAGAAGTGTGTGGACGCAGAGATTATTCCACTCGAATCCAGCCCGTGCGTGGATGAAATCGCCTCGGAAAAGAAGCATGTCGCACTTGTGCAGCTGGATGCGGATCTTTTCGGATTGAAAAGCAACTTGATGGTTCCACCCAAATCCATAAATCACCGTGTCGTCGTGTGTGGCAAGCATAATAGACCTAGGAAGGTCCGTGGCGTCCAACGGGTCGAGGCAGGAAGTTGTTGGCATGAAGTTGCGATGTATTGGTCGGTCCCATGAGACTTCAGATAGTTCCACGCAAAAACCTGGCATGAAAATATCTATGAAAACATTCTACCTCGAAGCGATAAAATAGCTTGGACGACGACTACGTGATTTGAATGAAGAGGGGCTTAAAACAGACTGCCAACGTTTCAGTCAAAATCCGTGGTACGTTAGTTGTGGTGGAATTAGCGGGGCTAAGTTTGAAAAGTGTCCATGAACTGTGGTCCACCATGCTAAAAAGGGCACGAAGTTGAAGCTGACTGTTTCAGCTTTGGGGGGAGGGGCGGGGCTAACTTTAAATAATGCCCTCGAACCGTAGACCATGACGCTCAGTTAGCACTACGTTGAATATGACCGTTTCAGCTCGAATGGATGAGCGGGGTCAAACTCTAAAAGCACCGCTTCTACTGTTAGGTACAGCGTCAATATGGCAATAGAGAACTTTAGATGCTGGAACATCTCTTGGACTTGGAACAAGGAATATGGGGACGGGGAAGGAGACGGCTTTGTTTCGAGAAGTCGTGCTTAACGTCTTAGCGAGCTATCCGGAAATAGTGACTGGATGAGACGAAACCGCGAGAGTGAGGGTACATCATTCCCTCGAGGGCCCACATTACACTTTTGAGTTGGAGTCAGAGCAAGAAAGGCGAATGAGGCATTCATGGGCCTTCACGTCTACGTGTGTGGATCTGAAGGATGGACGCGTGGCAGTGGAGAGAGTGGCAGCGGACATTTTGGCGATCAGGTGTGGGTAGTACCGCACCCATGGATCACGAAGTCTAGGCCACTTTGGGCGGGCAAAAGGCGCTGGACGCAGAAGAGGAAGCATTACAAGCAATTAATCGACGAAGCCAGAGATATGAAGGCGGAGACAGCAAAGCAGGCTATACAAGACAAGTGGCGTCGTGGGCATCCAAATTTGGCGGCGGCTATACAGAGATTGGAGTGGAAACGAATCGGAAGAATAGAGGGTGTCCTGCAGAAAAACCGGGTGCAATGGCTTGCTTACGCCTTGCCGGTTCCTGATACTTTCTGAGTTATGATTACACTGTTAATGCGGTCATGCTGACCAAGGTTGGCGTATCAAACTTTAAAAAAAACCGGCCCCAAAGGCCGATAGGCAGTGCATCATTGCCCCCGCTGCCAGTGATTATACATGTCATGTATAATCATTTCCACCGCAATATGTTTAGCTTTGATTACCATCTTTACATATGAGACCGCGTCAAACAAAAAGACGCTACGCCACCATTTGGTTTTATCGAGAAAAACGCCTTTAAAGATTGGCCAGCGAATATCGTACTTAATTGTGTTTTCCCTCCAGTGGCGTTTTTCGCCAAGTCTAAATTTAGAGCAGGTGTATCGACCAGCAGCGTTTCACCCCCAAAGGATTAGGAGCACCGCAGGCCCCGCTGAGAGCCGTACGGACACCACAGCACCTCATGGTAGCCCGCCCCGCGCAGACACCGCCATCGCAGCCTCTGCGTCCGACCAAGCAGTAGAGCAGCCATCCAGTGACAGCGTGGTTCTAGCTGCATCTTCGGAGACGACTCGCAGTACGCAAGGAGGATCAATTACAGCGCCGGCCAACAGCGACAAAAGTACCGTGATCAGAAGACTGCTAGGCTCCCCGCAACATACACCTGACGACAGCGCTTGGGATCGACTATCCGAGGACGAGGCAGACGTGTCCTCCGTCGAGGCCAACGAGGTTGCCGAGGAGAACCACTGCGCTTCAAGTGAAGAATCAAGTTCGGACGAAAGTATTTTTTTGTTCGACGATGATCTTCGAGCGAGATACACTTGAGCGGACGCGTGTGATGGCCACTGTCTCCACGGCAAAGAAGCAGATTTAGAGCACTTCCTGATGCCAGTCGATCAAATGTGCGCGAAGAAGAAGAAACAGAGTGCAGTAGTATTTCGGAATGATGTTTCGGGGATTTTTCTAATATTTGAAATTCCGGTCAAAAATATACACCTGGAATTTTGAGATCGCGACATAAACACCAAAAAGTTGAACAGGAAGGAGACCGAATCAGCGTACGGGAATAGGCTCAATCGATTCAGAATTAAAAACTAATCTAGGTCAACCCAGAATATTTTTTTGAAAAAGTTGGTTTTTGAGGGCAATACTTTTTTGAGACGGTCGGTGCGTGGTGAATTCTCAACTTTTCCTAGATCTGAAGACACCAGAAGAAAGAACTCTTTGCAATGGTGTGCTTAAATCGCGATTCGTACTTAGGTTCGGAAGCATACTTTCGTTTGACGCGGTCTCATATAGGTACAGTATGGGATAAGAACGGATGCAGTGCACGCCACGACTTATTGCAAACGCCGCCATTGCACAATTTGCCACCCGAACAACACCACCCACACACTGATCTGCAACACCTCACGTCTGTATGAAGTTCTTTATCTCCACGTTCGCCGCGCTTGTGCTTTTTTTTCGCCGCTGCCACCGGCTCACCCATGATTCGCCAAGAAGTCGAGGCCGGTGACCCGTGCAACCTCACGGGCACGTACAAGGCTGGCACGGACATCTCGTCCTGCAGCACAATCACGGTTGGGTCGCTCACGGTACCGGCCGGCGTAACCCTGGACTTGAGTCAAGCCAAGAACGGCGCCACCATCAACTTTACAGGCACCACTACCTTCGGGACTGCGAAGTGGGCTGGCCCGCTCGTGTCGGTCAGCGGAAACTCGCTCACGGTCAAGGGCTCCGGGACGCTGGACGGCCAAGGCGACTGGTACTGGCAGCAGGGCGAGTCGATCACCCGACCTGTGTTCTTCAAGCTGCAGAGCGCAGTTGGCTCGAATCTGTCCGGCTTCACCATCAAGAACTCGCCCTTCCGCACGTTCAGCATCGTGACGTGTGTGCGCACAACACTCAGCGGCCTCACGCTCGACTCCAGCTCCGGAAACGGACGCGCCCATAACACGGACGGGTTCGGCTTAAGCAAGAACGACCACGTGACTATCACTGGGAACAAGATCTACAACCAGGACGACTGCCTTGCCATGCAATCCAGCACCAACACCATCTTCAGCAACAACCTCTGCAGTGGCAGCCACGGCATCTCTGTCGGGTCGATCGGTGGCCAGGCTGTTGATCAGTCGACGACAGTGGACGGACTTACCGTCCAGGGCAACACTATCGTCAACAGCGACAACGGCCTCCGCATCAAAGCTCTGATTGGAATGAAGGGGCGCGTCGCCAACGTCAAGTACATTAACAACCAGCTCCAGAACGTGGAGAACGCGATCGCGATCCACTCGGACTACAGCAGGTCGTCTGGGGCCTATGCTGGCGCCGCCACCAGCCAGGAGACGATCTCCGACATCACGGTCGATGGACTTCGGGGCACGGCAGACCAGATCTACGACATCCTCGTGAACCCCAGTGCTGTATCGGGGTGGACGTTTCGCGGCATCACGGTGACAGGCCCGAATGGTTCGTGCAAGGGCCAGCCCAGTGGTATCACCTGCTAAGGTACCAGCCCCCCCCCCAGTTTTATGGGAGAAATTTACTTGGAACCATAGTGGTTCAAGCACCCTTAACTGTAGGGAGGGGGTGAAAACACTTTTCTCGGCCGAGCCTAATCAACGCCTGTGGTTTAAGATCCGTGCGCGGTAGCGCGCGGGCTTAAACCCAGGACCAAGCACGGCCACCTCTGGCTCGGCTTAGGGTTCTGTCACCGCTCTCGGGGTTTTCGGGGGTGAGGCTGGGGTGTAGATTTCCTGTCGGCCATTCACTTGGAACCAGTTCAACTTAAGTAAATACTACTACATGTGCGTTGAAGAAGGGGCCTTGATGATCATCTCTCTTGCTAAAACGTTAAGTTGTTGATGGTTGGGCGGTTGTAGCCCAGTAAATACATGTTTTACACGTCTTTCATGAATTCTGTGTTCAGACAAAATTGGGTGACAAACAACAAACCATTTCGTGGCCCCAACATCGAGAGCTGAATGAATCATGAACGCCAGACACTGAGTATATACTACTGCGTATTGTATCCAAAACGACAGGTGGCAGCAGCAACGTAGCTGTCCGTAGTCTTGTAGTGCCCATCGCGAACGTCGCGCTGCTTAGCACTTGACGGTGCTGGGCTGACCGCTGCACGTTCCTGTCTTGGACGCCTTCACCGTGATGCCCGAGAACTTCCAGTTGGCCACCACCTGCGAGTTGGCCACGATGTCGTAGAGGTTGGTGGCCGTGCCCGAGAGGCCTGAGATGGCCACGCCCTTGATGGCCACGGCGCTCGTGGCCTTGCCGGTGTAGCCGCCCTTGGACTTGCTGTAGTCCGAGTGTATCACGATGGCATTCTTCACGTTGCTGAGCTTGTTGCCCGTGTAGACGACGTTCGAGACGAGGCCTTGAGGTCGACGATGGTCTTGATGCGGATGCCGTTGACGCTGTTGACGATGGTGTTGCCCTTGACCGTGAGGCCCGAGACCGTGTCGGCCGAGCTGACGGAGTCTCCGCCGAGCGAGCCGATGGAGATGCCGTGGCCACCGCTGCAGTAGTTGTTGCTGAAGACGGTGTTGGTGCTGGACTGCATGGCGAGGCAGTCGTCCTGGTTGTAGATCTTATTGCCCGTGATGGTGACGCCGTCGTTCTTGCTCAGGTCGAACCCGTCCGTGTTCTTGGCCGTACCGTCTCCGGCGCTGGAGTCGAGCGTGAGTCCGCTGATGGTGGTCTTCTCGGAGTTGAGGATGCTGAAGGGCGAGTTCTTGATCTTGAAGCCCGAGAGCGTGGAGCTCGTGACGCCGTGCAGGCGGAAGAAGACGGGGCGGCTGATGGACGTGCCCTGCTTCCAGTACCAGGCACCCTGGTCGTCGAGGGTGCCGGAGCCGCTGACCGTGAGGTCACTGCCACCGAGCAGCACGAGCGGACCTGCCCATTTCTTCTGGCCGAACGTGACGGTGCCGGAGATCTTGATGCTGGCGCCCGTCTTGGCCTTGCTCAAGTCGAGCGTGACGCCGGCGGGTACGCTGAGCGTGCCGATGGTGAGCGTGCTGCAGGACGAAATGTCGGTGCCGGACTTGTACGTGCCGGAGAGCGCGCAGGTAGAGGCCTCTTGCTCCTGGCGCATCATGGGCGAGCCGCTGACGGTGGCGGCGATGAGTGCGAGCGCTGCGAGGGCGGTGGAAAAGAGCTTCATGGTAGGTATACTGCTGGGTTGGTCGGCTTTCGATGCGTGTCTGGTACCGGTAGTAGCTGACGAGTAAACGCGAGAAGGTAAAATGAAGAATGAGACCGGGAGCTCACTGGAGTCAAAGCCGACTCCCTCACCATACTACATGTAGAGTGAACCTCACTCTCACTGTGAAGGGCCGCGTGGGCCAGTGCATGTTCGTCGTGACAGAGTACTGTAGAGGCTAGACGGATGGGATACTTTTTGCTGTTTTTTTGTGCGTCCGTCGTCGGGCTGTTCGACACTCGCATTGGGATACAAGACGGCCAAACACGTGAGCCACGGTCCCACCCCAGTTGGCAATACAGCGAGCGCGCGGAGCATCCCGCTTTCCGAACACATCTCGCGGTGAACAACCATTTTCACGCTGCACGGCAAAGTGAAGTGCCCATCTATAGTGTATTTAAGAACATGTAGGGTTATACATCGTTTGTTGAAGCGTTACCAACTGCCAGTCAGCCTTGCGGCATGATCTCGATTGCACGCAGTCCAACACGAGCCAACTTTTACTTTGCCAGTCGCTATCACCAAACAAGCGGCAGACTGCATCAGATTGGGGTAGATACTGGTGCTCAGCAATAGCAGTTACTTCAGGCTAGCGCAATGGAAAATGCAAAATGGATAGATATTCGCGGTCCTTCCGATGGCGGGCCGCTATATGAGCGCACGAGCGTGGTGAGCTTCTTTAGAGCAGAGAAAGTGGCAAAGATTGTGGGATTCTGATCGCAGACCACGCTCTACGCGACTAAAGTGACGTTTGGACGTTAGTTTTTGAGTTTGACCACTTCAGAGCATGCACTGCTGTTCTGATTCCTGACTTTCGCCCTAAAACCTTGCTCATGGAAGGCTGAAAACTCGATCTCGAGTCGTCCAGTCGAGGACAACCTACCAAAAACACCCAAGCAAATCACGTCCTTCAATTAAGGGTGATACTGGGGGTTGCACCCCCAGACCCCCGCAGTAGAAAAACTAACTACTGGACAGGGCAACGGGTCCGCTCGCTGGAATGCTCGTCGCTGGGCCCGCCTCCGCAAATACCGCGCGGCCCTGCTTCGCGGGCTCCCAGCGCGGGTTTGCTATGGCTACGCTCCTCGCACCCGCTCACTACCGCCTTCTAATATGGTCGACCTAACCTTTTGAATGGTGCTCGTGGTAGTTTTTTTGGTGTTTTTCGTATTTTGTCCCAGTCGAGTGATCAAGTTTTGAGACGGGCCTATGAGCTGCACCATCTGACTCGATTTTGTAGCCGACTAGCGAGACCATTCGATAGTCGCGCCGGTGTATAACGCGGCCACAGGATACCGTCGCACTTCAATAAACTCGCTTGAATGGTGTTTTGCTGTACGCGTCAGGTCTATGACACTTGCAAGTACTGTACGAATTGATCTCAGAAGCTTGAGCGCATGTCACGCCTGCCATGCAGTAAATCGTCTTACGAACACTTGACAGCACACACCACACGAAGTCGATTATCACATCATTCTTCATTTTACCTTCACGGATATACACTCGTAAGCTGCTACCGGTACCAGACACGCGTCAAAAGCCGACCAAGCCTCCAGTATACCTACCATGAAGCTCTTTTCCACCGCCCTCGCAGCGCTCGCACTCATCGCCGCCACCGTCAGCGGCTCGCCCATGATGCGCCAGGAGCAAGAGGCCTCTACCTGCGCGCTCTCCGGCACGTACAAGTCCGGCACCGACATTTCGTCCTGCAGCACGCTCACCATCGGCACGCTCAGCGTACCCGCCGGCGTCACGCTCGACTTGAGCAAGGCCAAGACGGGCGCCAGCATCAAGATCTCCGGCACCGTCACGTTCGGCCAGAAGAAATGGGCAGGTCCGCTCGTGCTGCTCGGTGGCAGTGACCTCACGGTCAGCGGCTCCGGCACCCTCGACGACCAGGGTGCCTGGTACTGGAAGCAGGGCACGTCCATCAGCCGCCCCGTCTTCTTCCGCCTGCACGGCGTCACGAGCTCCACGCTCTCGGGCTTCAAGATCAAGAACTCGCCCTTCAGCATCCTCAACTCCGAGAAGACCACCATCAGCGGACTCACGCTCGACTCCAGCGCCGGAGACGGTACGGCCAAGAACACGGACGGGTTCGACCTGAGCAAGAACGACGGCGTCACCATCACGGGCAATAAGATCTACAACCAGGACGACTGCCTCGCCATGCAGTCCAGCACCAACACCGTCTTCAGCAACAACTACTGCAGCGGTGGCCACGGCATCTCCATCGGCTCGCTCGGCGGAGACTCCGTCAGCTCGGCCGACACGGTCTCGGGCCTCACGGTCAAGGGCAACACCATCGTCAACAGCGTCAACGGCATCCGCATCAAGACCATCGTCGACCTCAAGGCCTCGTCTCGAACGTCGTCTACACGGGCAACAAGCTCAGCAACGTGAAGAATGCCATCGTGATACACTCGGACTACAGCAAGTCCAAGGGCGGCTACACCGGCAAGGCCACGAGCGCCGTGGCCATCAAGGGCGTGGCCATCTCAGGCCTCTCGGGCACGGCCACCAACCTCTACGACATCGTGGCCAACTCGCAGGTGGTGGCCAACTGGAAGTTCTCGGGCATCACGGTGAAGGCGTCCAAGACAGGAACGTGCAGCGGTCAGCCCAGCACCGTCAAGTGCTAAGCAGCGCGACGTTCGCGATGGGCACTACAAGACTACGGACAGCTACGTTGCTGCTGCCACCTGTCGTTTTGGATACAATACGCAGTAGTATATACTCAGTGTCTGGCGTTCATGATTCATTCAGCTCTCGATGTTGGGGCCACGAAATGGTTTGTTGTTTGTCACCCAATTTTGTCTGAACACAGAATTCATGAAAGACGTGTAAAACATGTATTTACTGGGCTACAACCGCCCAACCATCAACAACTTAACGTTTTAGCAAGAGAGATGATCATCAAGGCCCCTTCTTCAACGCACATGTAGTAGTATTTACTTAAGTTGAACTGGTTCCAAGTGAATGGCCGACAGGAAATCTACACCCCAGCCTCACCCCCGAAAACCCCGAGAGCGGTGACAGAACCCTAAGCCGAGCCAGAGGTGGCCGTGCTTGGTCCTGGGTTTAAGCCCGCGCGCTACCGCGCACGGATCTTAAACCACAGGCGTTGATTAGGCTCGGCCGAGAAAAGTGTTTTCACCCCCTCCCTACAGTTAAGGGTGCTTGAACCACTATGGTTCCAAGTAAATTTCTCCCATAAAACTGGGGGGGGGGCTGGTACCTTAGCAGGTGATACCACTGGGCTGGCCCTTGCACGAACCATTCGGGCCTGTCACCGTGATGCCGCGAAACGTCCACCCCGATACAGCACTGGGGTTCACGAGGATGTCGTAGATCTGGTCTGCCGTGCCCCGAAGTCCATCGACCGTGATGTCGGAGATCGTCTCCTGGCTGGTGGCGGCGCCAGCATAGGCCCCAGACGACCTGCTGTAGTCCGAGTGGATCGCGATCGCGTTCTCCACGTTCTGGAGCTGGTTGTTAATGTACTTGACGTTGGCGACGCGCCCCTTCATTCCAATCAGAGCTTTGATGCGGAGGCCGTTGTCGCTGTTGACGATAGTGTTGCCCTGGACGGTAAGTCCGTCCACTGTCGTCGACTGATCAACAGCCTGGCCACCGATCGACCCGACAGAGATGCCGTGGCTGCCACTGCAGAGGTTGTTGCTGAAGATGGTGTTGGTGCTGGATTGCATGGCAAGGCAGTCGTCCTGGTTGTAGATCTTGTTCCCAGTGATAGTCACGTGGTCGTTCTTGCTTAAGCCGAACCCGTCCGTGTTATGGGCGCGTCCGTTTCCGGAGCTGGAGTCGAGCGTGAGGCCGCTGAGTGTTGTGCGCACACACGTCACGATGCTGAACGTGCGGAAGGGCGAGTTCTTGATGGTGAAGCCGGACAGATTCGAGCCAACTGCGCTCTGCAGCTTGAAGAACACAGGTCGGGTGATCGACTCGCCCTGCTGCCAGTACCAGTCGCCTTGGCCGTCCAGCGTCCCGGAGCCCTTGACCGTGAGCGAGTTTCCGCTGACCGACACGAGCGGGCCAGCCCACTTCGCAGTCCCGAAGGTAGTGGTGCCTGTAAAGTTGATGGTGGCGCCGTTCTTGGCTTGACTCAAGTCCAGGGTTACGCCGGCCGGTACCGTGAGCGACCCAACCGTGATTGTGCTGCAGGACGAGATGTCCGTGCCAGCCTTGTACGTGCCCGTGAGGTTGCACGGGTCACCGGCCTCGACTTCTTGGCGAATCATGGGTGAGCCGGTGGCAGCGGCGAAAAAAAAGCACAAGCGCGGCGAACGTGGAGATGAAGCACTTCATACGGGCGTGGGGGGGGGTTGCAGATCAGTGTGTGGGTGGCGGCAAATTGTAGAATGACGACTTAATCTCCCAGTGGTCTGTCTACATGTACATACTGCAAGTCGCTTGAGGTTGAATCAGGCCGCAACACAAGAAACGACACCAGGCTCCCGAGATGGGATGTGTCGTTGGACTTCCTCTGACGCTTGGCTGTGCATGTAAGGGTGGGTGGGGTGAAAACCTCAACAAGGTACACGTACTTCGTATCATTTGCAACAAGAAGGTGGTGTGTATTGCTAAGCGGTAATCGGCCTTCCATTTGAGTATTAAAACTTAGGTGGCGTGTATTGCTCATCTCATAATGTATTAATTCATGTATTATAAATACGTGATGCTTTAATACTGTCCATGTAGAGCTGGTAAACAAGGCTAAGAAATTGCGGGGGTCGAGGAAACACCAGGTGCCATGAAAACTAAATCAATTTCGCTTAGCGATATGCCGCACAACGGGGCAACATGAACGCAAATTCTGATGAATCGGTTGGCTGTAAACAGTACAAACTCACGGACGAGCAAATCGTGGTCCGCCTCAGCCTGAGGCTCAGGGCGGAGATGAATCGGTACATATCGTTCGCACGTAGGGCAATTCCGTGCATGTACTACAACAAGTGTTTTTACCGAACCGTCCGGCGGTACCAAAGCAACACTAACTTACTATAATACACCGATACATGTACACGTATCATTGCCAATGATTCATTGGCAACGTCAAGAATACCGGTAAAGACAATCGCAATACAATAGGTCTCTAACCCAGCTACTGAGTAAATCGAAAAATTGTCGCCACATGATCGATTGTGCATCACTTTTGTAAATTTGCAAGGCTATCGATAAAGTCCAGTTACAACGCCAAATACGCAGTAATTTCCGTAAAGTAGTCTGTCTTTGAGATTTGACTGCGTCTTCTACTAGAAGATCGATGCTTTGCCGATTTACCGACTAATTCATACCCGCGTCTTCGCTTTCAGTCAATAGAAACATGTTTTTCGCGGCTAAGAAAATCCTCGCGTTCCCCACTCTCCTGTCTTCCCGGAAACTTGCAGACGGACGCCCAATTTGAGCTGCGAGCATTCGACGCAAGCGCAACTTGCGCTGTTCGCGGATGCGCCTTTGAGCAGTAAGGCGCTTCGCGCGCGTTTTGTGGCCGATCACGTGGAGACGCACAGGTAGTTCTGGTACATGTAGTTAAGTTCATCGTCACTGCGAGCAGGGAGAAATATGCACTCTTACTCGACGTGATTGGCGGTCATTACCAGGTTGAGCTGAAGGGGAGGCTCCTTGGGCGACTTCCGCCGGTGGCAGCTGGTGGCTCAGCGCCTGGCTTCGCCTCCTTTGGGAGGGTGCCATGGTTCTTGGTTTAGTGCGTGATGAATTAATAAATGAGTGAGTCTTTTGGTAGAATGGTCGATCCTCGCTAATTATCGAGTCCTACCTACTTCACTCGGTGCTCAGCGATTCGAGAATCTTTGGTTAAAGATCGAGTACTTGATCATTCTAGAATCACTTGCGGGAAAGGTGCCCTGTTTCGTAGCGTGCAACATCTTCCTGTGATTTGCCTAGATAGTCGCCTAATACTCAAAATGTGAACTAAAGGTCTAATGTACATGTATGCATGGCATGCATCGAACTGCATCAAGCATTGCGATAGTTGATGCCCGCTTCGGGAGCCTTGACAAAAATGATGTTTAACAGATTGAACCTCTTTATAATTGTGTAGACCTGCGATACCGAGTATACAATATCCTCTGAATAGAAAACAATTGATCGTTAGCGCGAAATAATACTCTAAAACCCGTTTATTGTGATATGTGATGCTGCGCACAACGACCGGATGACGATCTGCCGGGCATGGTTCCCGTCATCAGGTGACGGAAACCATGCCAGGACTCATCTGCCTGCTCAACGCGACACCAATGTGGCTCAAAACGAGGCCTCGAGAACGAGCTTGCCTGCCAACGCCCCCAATTCGGGTGGTTCTGCACTAGCATCTGATGATGCATCCACACTCCTCACTCAACAAGTTGACCCCTTCCACTTCGACAGTTATTACGCGTCGGTCGGCCTGCTCGTGGCGCGAGTCGTCCACTCCGTTGTGGACACTACAACACAAGGGACATACAACTTTCCCTCTATGATTTCAAGTACCGGTACATGTAATGACGGGTAAGATTTGACTACATACCTAGAAGTACTTACTAAAACGAAAAACGAAATCTTACATTGGAAGGGCACGCGGGGAAGAGGTTGATCCCCTACGCGCCTAGTAGTATCTTGATTTTGAACTGAGGTGAATTTACCTCTCCAAAAGCTCGAGGCAATCGATGGCGGGGCTGCGCAGCCTGATCGGAATCGTTGGTTGTCGAGTTGGGCACCCAATTTGAAAGCAAACTAACTCGCTACTGTAAAAAAAATCTATTTACGCAAACATCCACAATTCTTACGCTATGCTGCACTTGAGAATCCAGCACCTCCAGTCCGTGTGTTATTAATACCTGCACATGTTTTGCCGGCTTAGCAGCTGATGCCGCTAGGCTCGCCGCTGCAGCTGCCCGTGGAGCCCGACACGTCAATACCCGAGAACGTCCAGTCCGAAGCGTACTTGGAGTTCACCAGGATGTCGTACACCGTGTCGGCCGAGCCAGTGAGACCGTTGATGGTGATGCCCTTGATCGTCACCTTGCTCGTAGCAGAGCCAGTGTAGCCGCCCTCCGACTTGCTGTAGTCGCCGTGGATCACGATTGCGTTCTCCACGTTCGAGAGCGTGTTGCTGGTGTAGGTCACGTCCTCCACGGTACCGTAGTCGGCGATGATGGTTTTGATACGGATACCGTTCACACTGTTGACGATCTTGTTGTTCTTGACTGTGAGGCCCGACACGGTGTCCGACGAGCTGACGGAGGACCCACCGATGGAGCCAATGGAGATGCCGTGGCCGCCACTGCATGTGTTGCTGGAGAAGACGGTGTTCGTACTCGACTGCATGGCGAGACAGTCGTCCTGGTTGTAGACCTTGCAGCCGGTGATGGTCAGGTCGGTGTTGCCACTGAGGTCGAAGCCGTCCGTGTTCTTGGCAGTGTCGTCACCGGCACTGGAGTCGAGCGTGAGGCCGCTGACAGTCGTGGACTGCGAGTTCAGAATGCTGAAGGTGCGGTAGGGCGAGTTCTTGATGGTGAAGCCCTTGACCGTAGACGAGATGACCTTGTTCATGCGGAAGAAGACGGGGCGGGTGATGGACGTGCCTTGCTTCCAGTACCAAGCTCCCTGGCCGTCCAGAGTGCCCGTGCCACTGACACTCAACTTCGTACCCGTAAGAAGGACGAGAGGTCCTGCCCATTTCTGTGGAGAACAAAAAGCACGGAAGCGTTAGCAAGGGATCCACAACACAAAATGATTTTGTTACTGGCTGGGTGGGACGCACCTTTTCACCGAACGTGGTGGTGCCGGAGAAGACGACGCTAGCGCCAGACTTGAGGTCGCTCAAGTCCAGCGTGACACCAGCGGGGACAGTCAGCGACGAGATGGTCACAGTACTGCACGACGACACGTCGGTGCCGCTCGTGTAGGTGCCCGAAAGCGTGCAGCTAGCCTCCTTCTCTTGGCGAATCATGGGTGAACCGCAGACGGTGGCGATCACAAACGCAGCGCTGGCGAGGACGGGGGTGAAGAACTTCATGGTTGGGAGCTTTTGGGGGGGGTGAAGCTTGAGTGGACTCGAGTAAATTCCGGAATGAGCTTTGGCTTTGAGGGACGAGCGAGCGGATCGAGGGCTCGACAACGGTGCCATGACAAAGCGAGCGCAAATACGTTGAAGATGTGGTGGCTGTTCTCAGTGAGAGCAGCGTTGGCGTTGTCCGAACGGCCACATGATATGTAAACGTCAAGAGACTTGGACTCGATAGGGACCGTGTTCTGCGATCTGCTTGGAGCGGGGCCCCTACGTACACGTCGGTCGATCCAGCTGGAGGTCAATGCAGCGAGGAATGCACTCGCCATCATGGTGAGGAGGGGGGTGGGTGGGTACAGTCGTAGTGAATGTCGGCTTCCAGCCACGAAGTTGTGGTCACTGTGCTGGTACATGTAATCGCCGTGGATGTGCCGATTGATTGAGCTTGCACTGGAGAGTGTTTCGTGCAGTTTCTGTCTGTGCCGCGTCTCGCCAATCGAAAAGCTCGTTGGATGTTGGAAAGGCGCTTTCGCTAGACGCGCCGAGGACAACACATGACGAATTACGACGGGCAAATCTGTCAGGGCATCTTGAATCAAGATTCTTGAATAGATGACACCCCGAAGATAGCGGAGGAGCAGCCTGTCCCCTGATGGTAAGCACTCGACTGCTGAAAGAGGTCGTCGACCTTCAACCAGCGGCTCGAGGCACTCGATTCCTATCGAATTGGGTGGCAGCCGGCCAGCAGGCGATTCCTCGCTGCTCGAATCGAGCCTCGTGCGCTCAACAAACCCGCCTTCGTTGCGCTCCTTGCCCCACTCCATGTGATATCAATCACGTACGCACGAATTAAATTCGATGAAAACCGGCTCAAGCATCTTTTTATCGCTTCAAGCTTCCATTCATACAGTATGCATGCAGCCATCGTAGCAAAATGGATTCCACAGTACCGGTATTCGCGTACTTGTACGTAGTTGAAGCAAACCGATATAATTTTCTTATTGCAGTGTAGAGACGAACATCTATCGCCCAGTTGCTAGCGCTGCACCCTTCGCTAAGCTACTGGGCACGGGTAAACTTACTACAAATTTCCACTTAGCAGGCGACGCTGCTCGGTTCACCGCTGCAGCTTCCCGTCGAGCCCGACACGTTGATCCCCGAGAACGTCCAGCCAGACACGTACTTAGAGTTGACGAGGATGTCGTAGATCTGGTCTGCCGAGCCCGTGAGGCCGTTGATCGTGATATCCGTGACGTAAACCTTGCTGCTGGCCGTGCCGGTGTAGCCGCCCTTGGACTTGCTGTAGTCGCCGTGGATCACGATCGCGTTCTCCACATTCGACAGCGTGTTGTCCGTGTACGTCACGTCCGTCACTTTGCCCGTCAGGTCGATGATGGTCTTGATACGGATGCCGTTCACACTGTCAAAGATCTTGTTGTTCTTGACCGTGAGACCTGATACCGTGTCGGAGGAGCTGACAGAAGAGCCGCCAATAGAACCGATCGAAATGCCGTGTCCACCACTGCATGTGTTGCTGGAGAAGACGGTGTTCGTACTCGACTGCATGGCGAGACAGTCGTCCTGGTTGTAGATCTTGCAGCCGGTGATGGTGACGCCCGTGTTCTTGCTGAGATCGAAGCCGTCCGTGTTCTTGGCAGTGTCGTCACCGGCACTGGAGTCGAGCGTGAGGCCGCTGACAGTCGTGGACTGCGAGTTCAGAATGCTGAAGGTGCGGTAGGGCGAGTTCTTGATGGTGAAGCCCTTGACCGTAGACGAGATGACCTTGTTCATGCGGAAGAAGACGGGGCGGGTGATGGACGTGCCTTGCTTCCAGTACCAAGCTCCCTGGCCGTCCAGAGTGCCCGTGCCACTGACACTCAACTTCGTACCCGTAAGAAGGACGAGAGGTCCTGCCCATTTCTGTGGAGAACAAAAAGCACGGAAGCGTTAGCAAGGGATCCACAACACAAAATGATTTTGTTACTGGCTGGGTGGGACGCACCTTTTCACCGAACGTGGTGGTGCCGGAGAAGACGACGCTAGCGCCAGACTTGAGGTCGCTCAAGTCCAGCGTGACACCAGCGGGGACAGTCAGCGACGAGATGGTCACAGTACTGCACGACGACACGTCGGTGCCGCTCGTGTAGGTGCCCGAAAGCGTGCAGCTAGCCTCCTTCTCTTGGCGAATCATGGGTGAACCGCAGACGGTGGCGATCACAAACGCAGCGCTGGCGAGGACGGGGGTGAAGAACTTCATGGTTGGGAGCTTTTGGGGGGGGTGAAGCTTGAGTGGACTCGAGTAAATTCCGGAATGAGCTTTGGCTTTGAGGGACGAGCGAGCGGATCGAGGGCTCGACAACGGTGCCATGACAAAGCGAGCGCAAATACGTTGAAGATGTGGTGGCTGTTCTCAGTGAGAGCAGCGTTGGCGTTGTCCGAACGGCCACATGATATGTAAACGTCAAGAGACTTGGACTCGATAGGGACCGTGTTCTGCGATCTGCTTGGAGCGGGGCCCCCTACGTACACGTCGGTCGATCCAGCTGGAGGTCAATGCAGCGAGGAATGCACTCGCCATCATGGTGAGGAGGGGGGTGGGTGGGTACAGTCGTAGTGAATGTCGGCTTCCAGCCACGAAGTTGTGGTCACTGTGCTGGTACATGTAATCGCCGTGGATGTGCCGATTGATTGAGCTTGCACTGGAGAGTGTTTCGTGCAGTTTCTGTCTGTGCCGCGTCTCGCCAATCGAAAAGCTCGTTGGATGTTGGAAAGGCGCTTTCGCTAGACGCGCCGAGGACAACACATGACGAATTACGACGGGCAAATCTGTCAGGGCATCTTGAATCAAGATTCTTGAATAGATGACACCCCGAAGATAGCGGAGGAGCAGCCTGTCCCCTGATGGTAAGCACTCGACTGCTGAAAGAGGTCGTCGACCTTCAACCAGCGGCTCGAGGCACTCGATTCCTATCGAATTGGGTGGCAGCCGGCCAGCAGGCGATTCCTCGCTGCTCGAATCGAGCCTCGTGCGCTCAACAAACCCGCCTTCGTTGCGCTCCTTGCCCCACTCCATGTGATATCAATCACGTACGCACGAATTAAATTCGATGAAAACCGGCTCAAGCATCTTTTTATCGCTTCAAGCTTCCATTCATACAGTATGCATGCAGCCATCGTAGCAAAATGGATTCCACAGTACCGGTATTCGCGTACTTGTACGTAGTTGAAGCAAACCGATATAATTTTCTTATTGCAGTGTAGAGACGAACATCTATCGCCCAGTTGCTAGCGCTGCACCCTTCGCTAAGCTACTGGGCACGGGTAAACTTACTACAAATTTCCACTTAGCAGGCGACGCTGCTCGGTTCACCGCTGCAGCTTCCCGTCGAGCCCGACACGTTGATCCCCGAGAACGTCCAGCCAGACACGTACTTAGAGTTGACGAGGATGTCGTAGATCTGGTCTGCCGAGCCCGTGAGGCCGTTGATCGTGATATCCGTGACGTAAACCTTGCTGCTGGCCGTGCCGGTGTAGCCGCCCTTGGACTTGCTGTAGTCGCCGTGGATCACGATCGCGTTCTCCACATTCGACAGCGTGTTGTCCGTGTACGTCACGTCCGTCACTTTGCCCGTCAGGTCGATGATGGTCTTGATACGGATGCCGTTCACACTGTCAAAGATCTTGTTGTTCTTGACCGTGAGACCTGATACCGTGTCGGAGGAGCTGACAGAAGAGCCGCCAATAGAACCGATCGAAATGCCGTGTCCACCACTGCATGTGTTGCTGGAGAAGACGGTGTTCGTACTCGACTGCATGGCGAGACAGTCGTCCTGGTTGTAGATCTTGCAGCCGGTGATGGTGACGCCCGTGTTCTTGCTGAGATCGAAGCCGTCCGTGTTCTTGGCAGTGTCGTCACCGGCACTGGAGTCGAGCGTGAGGCCGCTGACAGTCGTGGACTGCGAGTTCAGAATGCTGAAGGTGCGGTAGGGCGAGTTCTTGATGGTGAAGCCCTTGACCGTAGACGAGATGACCTTGTTCATGCGGAAGAAGACGGGGCGGGTGATGGACGTGCCTTGCTTCCAGTACCAAGCTCCCTGGCCGTCCAGAGTGCCCGTGCCACTGACACTCAACTTCGTACCCGTAAGAAGGACGAGAGGTCCTGCCCATTTCTGTGGAGAACAAAAAGCACGGAAGCGTTAGCAAGGGATCCACAACACAAAATGATTTTGTTACTGGCTGGGTGGGACGCACCTTTTCACCGAACGTGGTGGTGCCGGAGAAGACGACGCTAGCGCCAGACTTGAGGTCGCTCAAGTCCAGCGTGACACCAGCGGGGACAGTCAGCGACGAGATGGTCACAGTACTGCACGACGACACGTCGGTGCCGCTCGTGTAGGTGCCCGAAAGCGTGCAGCTAGCCTCCTTCTCTTGGCGAATCATGGGTGAACCGCAGACGGTGGCGATCACAAACGCAGCGCTGGCGAGGACGGGGGTGAAGAACTTCATGGTTGGGAGCTTTTGGGGGGGGTGAAGCTTGAGTGGACTCGAGTAAATTCCGGAATGAGCTTTGGCTTTGAGGGACGAGCGAGCGGATCGAGGGCTCGACAACGGTGCCATGACAAAGCGAGCGCAAATACGTTGAAGATGTGGTGGCTGTTCTCAGTGAGAGCAGCGTTGGCGTTGTCCGAACGGCCACATGATATGTAAACGTCAAGAGACTTGGACTCGATAGGGACCGTGTTCTGCGATCTGCTTGGAGCGGGGCCCCCTACGTACACGTCGGTCGATCCAGCTGGAGGTCAATGCAGCGAGGAATGCACTCGCCATCATGGTGAGGAGGGGGGTGGGTGGGTACAGTCGTAGTGAATGTCGGCTTCCAGCCACGAAGTTGTGGTCACTGTGCTGGTACATGTAATCGCCGTGGATGTGCCGATTGATTGAGCTTGCACTGGAGAGTGTTTCGTGCAGTTTCTGTCTGTGCCGCGTCTCGCCAATCGAAAAGCTCGTTGGATGTTGGAAAGGCGCTTTCGCTAGACGCGCCGAGGACAACACATGACGAATTACGACGGGCAAATCTGTCAGGGCATCTTGAATCAAGATTCTTGAATAGATGACACCCCGAAGATAGCGGAGGAGCAGCCTGTCCCCTGATGGTAAGCACTCGACTGCTGAAAGAGGTCGTCGACCTTCAACCAGCGGCTCGAGGCACTCGATTCCTATCGAATTGGGTGGCAGCCGGCCAGCAGGCGATTCCTCGCTGCTCGAATCGAGCCTCGTGCGCTCAACAAACCCGCCTTCGTTGCGCTCCTTGCCCCACTCCATGTGATATCAATCACGTACGCACGAATTAAATTCGATGAAAACCGGCTCAAGCATCTTTTTATCGCTTCAAGCTTCCATTCATACAGTATGCATGCAGCCATCGTAGCAAAATGGATTCCACAGTACCGGTATTCGCGTACTTGTACGTAGTTGAAGCAAACCGATATAATTTTCTTATTGCAGTGTAGAGACGAACATCTATCGCCCAGTTGCTAGCGCTGCACCCTTCGCTAAGCTACTGGGCACGGGTAAACTTACTACAAATTTCCACTTAGCAGGCGACGCTGCTCGGTTCACCGCTGCAGCTTCCCGTCGAGCCCGACACGTTGATCCCCGAGAACGTCCAGCCAGACACGTACTTAGAGTTGACGAGGATGTCGTAGATCTGGTCTGCCGAGCCCGTGAGGCCGTTGATCGTGATATCCGTGACGTAAACCTTGCTGCTGGCCGTGCCGGTGTAGCCGCCCTTGGACTTGCTGTAGTCGCCGTGGATCACGATCGCGTTCTCCACATTCGACAGCGTGTTGTCCGTGTACGTCACGTCCGTCACTTTGCCCGTCAGGTCGATGATGGTCTTGATACGGATGCCGTTCACACTGTCAAAGATCTTGTTGTTCTTGACCGTGAGACCTGATACCGTGTCGGAGGAGCTGACAGAAGAGCCGCCAATAGAACCGATCGAAATGCCGTGTCCACCACTGCATGTGTTGCTGGAGAAGACGGTGTTCGTACTCGACTGCATGGCGAGACAGTCGTCCTGGTTGTAGATCTTGCAGCCGGTGATGGTGACGCCCGTGTTCTTGCTGAGATCGAAGCCGTCCGTGTTCTTGGCAGTGTCGTCACCGGCACTGGAGTCGAGCGTGAGGCCGCTGACAGTCGTGGACTGCGAGTTCAGAATGCTGAAGGTGCGGTAGGGCGAGTTCTTGATGGTGAAGCCCTTGACCGTAGACGAGATGACCTTGTTCATGCGGAAGAAGACGGGGCGGGTGATGGACGTGCCTTGCTTCCAGTACCAAGCTCCCTGGCCGTCCAGAGTGCCCGTGCCGCTGACACTCAACTTCGTACCCGTGAGAAGGACGAGAGGACCCGCCCATTTCTGTGGAGAAGAGATAGCACGGCATAAAAGGTTAGACATACTGTAACCCCCATAAGACAGCAAACCAGCAGCTGTACCTTCGTGCCGAAGGTGGTGGTGCCCGAGAAGACAACACTAGCGCCCGACTTGAGGTCGGTCAAGTCCAGCGTGACACCAGCGGGGACAGTCAGTGACGAGATGGTCACAGTGCTGCACGACGACACGTCAGTGCCGCTCGTGTAGGTGCCCGCCAGCGTGCAGCTGCTGGCCTCAGCTTCTTCCGCCTCCTGCCGAATCATGGGGTTGCCAGACACGGCGGCGAGCACGAGGGCGGCGGCAGCGAGAATGCGGGTCGAAAACATCATGGCGGAGGAGCGGCAAATGAGGACGACTGTCGCTTGCTGCACAGGAAGGAAGTTCGGAAATGAACCGAAATGAAGAGCACCAGCGACCACGTTGAATGGGCAGCGTCATGTCGATTCCCTGCCGCTCACACATCGGGCTGTTAGCCCAGAGCATCCTGCGTGACCTCCTACAGACAGCGGAATGCCTCAACAATCGCGATCTGCCGGGAGCTTCATATCATGTGCTGGAACGCATCGGCATTGCCATATGCAGGCGTCTCGACGACCACCTCGAACAAGCATTTGTGCTACCACGGACGCCTGCTAGCACAGTAGAGGCTTGCAGACGTAACCCACTCCTCACCTATCGCGCCATTTACGTGCGCGTTGGCGTCACTGAACGTGGCTTGCGCTGCATCCTGCCGGCCCTCGCACTCGCCCCAGTGTGGATATGTATCACCAGAGCGTGGAAATCGACTAAAAGCCTTCGCGCAGGAATTTCGTGCAGCGTACAGTATGGGTAGTCGTTTTAATCTGCATTTCGCTAGCTGAGCTCGGCACGATCTCAGAGCGTCGGTTCTGCCGTTGTCGTTCGTCCGCGTGAGCGCGAATGAGTCGGAGGAGGGTTCACTGATCCCAGCTGGCGGTTCAAGTGAATGCTCGGAAGATTGAGCACACTCTCGTCAGACCGCCTCAAGTTTTGCAAACCGCAACAACGATTCGTACATGTAGTCAACGACAAGGGAAATACCTTCTTGAGCATTCACCGTATCCCCACGGTGTCGATGAGCAAGTTGTAAGTCACGCTGTGCTGCTCCGCCGCTATCCCCCCCTCTCACGTCTTGCCCCTTTACGTAAACAGCGGCTCCAGCTCCGCTGTGGTGTTCGCTGCGACCGCAAGCCGCACGACTGCTCCGAGCAGCGTGTCTAGATTCTGCCACTCGTCCGCCAACGTGAGCTCCTTCTGCATCCGTTCGATCTCTCGGAGGTCCTCTGCATCTGCTATCCCGTCCCTGTCCACGTGGAACCCGACCACGCCTCGAAACCTGCCAGCGAGCGACGACCCCAGCTTCGCAGTGAGCAGCTCATGCAGGCCGTCAAACTCGAACAAGTCGGACGTTCCGATCGCCACCCCATCCACAATGCTGGTCGAGTTGCCACCGCTCCCGTCCTCTCGGACCTTGTCCAGCACAACGTGGCCCAGCACCTCGTCCAGCGTCATCTCGTGCAGCTTGGGGTCGTTCTGCCCCACCAGTTTAGTGAGCTCTTCCTCTAAGAACGCCACAAACGGGTGGCCGGCCGGGGCCTGCATCATGTGCAGCCCCAAGCTGAACCTGCCGCTGCGGCTGGTCGACTGACTGGCCACCACGAGCGGCGCGTGCGCGTCCACGCCCACGCTTCTCAGCAGGAACGTGTTGAAGTCCGAGAAGGCCACACCGCCGTGTTTGCGCAGCGCGCGCAGCATCAGCAGCAGCTCCGAGATGCGGCGCCGCTTGTGCGGCCCCCTCGCGGCGTCGAACGCCACGGGCGGGAGCACCTGGTGAAGCCCCAGATGGCGCTGGCACTGCGTGTACCAGACGCCGCGCGGCGTCTCCAGGTAGTGCATCATCATGACGTCGGGCTGCAGCGCGCGTCTGACGGACTGCAGCGCCGCGAACTGCAGGTACGTGAACTGCTCCCTCGAGGACCCCTCGGCGTCCTGCGGCACGTTGACAAAGTGTACGAGACGCAAGTTGCTTGTACTTTTAGGCGGTTCTACGGTCTCTCGCGCGCTGCCGCAGCGCGTCTGCAGCAGGCGCAGCGCGTCCGGCCGCAGGAACTCGGCGCTGGCCACGGCCAGACACGCGGGCACAGGCTCGGAAGACGTGCGCGGGCGGAAGCGACGCTCGAAGGACGCCATGCGCTGGAAGTCGAAGGTGGCCACGTGGTAGGCGACTAGCGGCAGCAGCACGAAGACGAGGACGAGCAGGAGCAGCACGGGCCGCAGACTCGCCGGCCGCAGCGTGCGCATTAGTGTCGAGCTTCAGATAATAATGTTTGTGGTGTTTTCACAAAACTTGTGTTAATTTTGACTGCCGTTGTGTTGTGAAGCTCCAAGAAGTGCGACTTTTAGTGGACCGATTCCCGTAGGATCTGTCGTGCCATTTTGTACAGAATTCGTACAGAATTCCATAAAACGGCCATTTCTAGACAACTCGAGTCCGCTGTCGACTCGACAGATTTCACTTCTGTCGGAGGGTACCCCCCCCTCCGACAGATTTCTAGATGTGTAGATGGTATAGCTAGAATGGTGAATATTGCTCACTCACTCCTGCACAGCTCACTGGGGCTGTTGACACTGGCAAGCATAGTGCGGACGATGAAGACGAGTTCATCGACGAGTCTACGAGCGCTGCTGCGAGGCCACCTGCAAGCGGTGTCAGCGAGACAGAAGCAGTCTGATGAGGGTGGACTTGCCACGGAACTCGAGATCCCTGTAAATATGCCCTTATCAGACTGCTTCTGTCTCCTGCCAGGAAATGACGCTGCGTTTAAGCTGGCCTCGTCCTCCACAGTAACGTTGTGGTATATGACTCATTTCAACCGCTAGAACACGGGTGACGGGGCGGCGAGTCTTCCCACTCGGTGACACCGGCATTAGAATGTATAATAGTTACGCAGTCGATGGCCGTGATAATGTCACGGCCCTTGACTGCCGCAAGACGCTCATTGAACAAATGGCGGGCCCGTTCGAGCCACTTGGTTCATTGATGATAGTTAGCAGCGCCATAGTATCGGAATCGCTGTAGCCTTGCGGCCCTGTGGGCCCGCAGCGCTTGCTTGCAGGCACCATGATCGCTGCTGAGTGGTGGGGCTTGCCAGGGAGTACTATTGACGTGCGTGGGTGAGGGTCACTTCAACTTGAAAGTGGCTCCTCGGATCTGTACCGATCCTATACATTTAGACAGCAAGTGGTCTGCGGGCTGTACGAGGTCTGTACACGATTTTTTAGACACGAAATCTGTACGAAAATAGCCCACGGGAATCGGTCCATTAGACCAACTCGACGACTTGGGATCGAATGTCCTCGCCTGACAAGCTGCTTCAATTACAAAATGTCTACGCGATTTCGCCTGGAAAAGTGCGGGCTCTCTCGACCAACGCGTCACCATCGAAGAACTCGAGACCAAGTGGATCATCACGCTTTAGTCCTTCGCCTGGTCGAAACGAGTCCAATGCGCGCAACAGTTTGTCCCCAAAGCAGTGGAGGCAGTGGATGCACGAGGCGCGCGAGATGGAAGTTTCTTCTTCGGTGTTTCTGGCGAGTACGTCCACTGAGAGTTTAGTGCAGGCAGCTGGGGACGGGCTCGAACTTGTGTTGAACCCGGTAGTGGTACGGGGAGACGAGCGACTAGTGGCACTGATCGAGGACCGAGCAACAAACAAAGCCGAGTCTGCAGCAGGTGTGTTTGTGGCGAAGTATTCACCTGTAGCGGGTCCAATTCAGCAGTGGAGAGCTCGCGTCACTAAACCTAGAAGGAGGAGAAAGAGTACGAGTCTCAGGATCGAGCCACTGCTCTCCGACGAGGTGGGTCTGCAGTACTGACACTGAGTTGAAGTGTTATCCTAACTTCTTGCTGCAATTCTGCAGATGCGCGCGGAGCTGCAAGCTCATTTGGAAGAGAAGATCAAGGGCAACATTTGGGAGAATGAGATCCGCTCTCGCCTTGCCAGACCTCTCAGTGCCTCGACCTTCTGCAGCTGAACGGAGCAGCTTCGACACCCGCTCAGCGCTGCTCAATTCATGGATCCTCTGAATGCACCACATATCGAAGTGGCAGCTCTAGTGACCCCAAAGTTCCCGTACTCGGTGGAGGCGCACGCATTTGCCGACTGTATACGTCGGTGCAGATTGAAAGCCTGGTTTCGAGCCGCTCTCAAGTGCCGGGCAAGAATTCTTGCGATCGCAATCCGCGTGCTCCGCCGTCGAGGCATTCCGCAGCTACTACGAGGATTTCGTCGTCGTCGTCGTGCAGCCATTCGGATACAGCAGTGCTATCGCCGTTTTCGACGTTGGCGTCAGGAGGTTTTGCTCCCATTCGCCTGCAAGAACGTTGCGCTGTGGGTACGGCGCGCGCTAGTGTTGGCGTCCTCACGCATCTTCATCGCACGCGCGATAACAGTGTTGTATTTAGCACGAGTGGCACGGCGAGAGAAGGCTGCGCACCGTGTAGCGCACTTGCGCCGGTGGGTTGCCAAAACACGAGTGTGTCTATTCACTCACCAGCTCTGGACGGTGGCTTGGTTCCGGGGCAAACGCAGTCTCAACGTGGAAGGTATGAAGCAAGAACTGGCATCGCTCGAGTCCAGTGACCACAACGTGCATCTCGAGTACACTGCCATCTTTACGACGCCTTTGGGCAAGGATATGCTGAAGAAGGAGCTTGCACAGTGGCGCTTTGACGCACAGAATAGAGCAGCACAGGGCGCATCGATCACACGGAGATAGGGTACTCCACTAACATGTTAGTCGGATTTGCTAGACACTAACTAACAGTTAGCTCAAAACTATACATGTTAGTACTGTATAGTAGGATAATGTCTTGATTAACCCTTCTAGCCCCGTATTCTGTATCCTACAGAATAAGCAATGTCACAGGATTTAATACCCAGCAAACTTGGCTTCGACTTCAAACTTTGCATATAGACTTTTGTATAGAAGAATTTTAGCACATCTTCATGTCGGATTGGCGATGGGTAGATAGACGGGGATTATTCTCTGGTAATAGAAAGACTGATATAACCCCCCGACAGGTTTGAAAATCGAGGTAGAAGCCCAGACCGGACGCGTGTCAGCCACTACGTCTTTCCGTCATTTTAGAAGAACAACACCAGAGCGCGTACCGACAAGCCACGGTGGAGTAAGTCAATGCCCAAGAGGCCTCGCGGATGACCAAGAACCAGTACTACGGCTATATGCGATGTCTACAGCGGGAGGGGGGGGGGTACGTTTCACGTATACTCTAATATTTGGACTAATAATGTTCTGAGTGGCTTCAAGACTTTGTGTATCTAGGACGTGACCGGACCAAGTTTACTCTTTCTACGGGCATCTGCTGGAGGCCCGACAACCTGCTTCTGCGATAGGTAATGCCACGTGCGCCTGTGCTGCTGACCTCGTCAGCTCCAACCGCAACAAGCAGCCCATGCCACTGAACAACAGTGTGGGCCAAATGCGTGGCTAGGACAGATTCTACAGCGTAAGACGGATCAACTGGAGTAGCAGCGACGGAAGATACAGCGCAAGCCGATGGACAGCAGGAGTTGCGACGAAAGCTACGGACCAAGACGACCTGTCTTCGTGGATCCGACTGAATCTACAGAACAAGCGTCTCGACAGGGGAAGCTGCGACTGAATCTACAGAACAAGCGTATCGACAGGGGAAGCTGTGGCGGAGGCTTCAGAACGAGCGTCTCGACAGGGGAAGCTGCGGCGGAGGCTTCGGAACATGAGTCTCGACAGGAGAAGCAGCGGCGGAGGCTACAGAACAAGCGTCTCGACAGGGAAGCTGCGGCGGAGGCTACAGAACATGGTAATACGGTGTGTAGGTATGTCGGACGCGGGCGTCGAGGGCATTGTGGGCTGTATGATGGAAGATAATGCAAGATGCGTTGAAATGAATGTATTGATATTCTTGCTGTATATCTCGTCTTGAATGTAGTGTATTCCGTGCGGCCTTGAGAGTGCAAATAAAAGCTCAGACGTGTGTACGAGGCGATGACGACGAGGAACAAGTGTATGAGAGTGTGTTGGGTCGGTTGTGACCTAGATACTGCGCTGCTGTGCGCAAGGAAGGAATCTGCGCAAGGAAGGAATCGCCCAGTTCCTCCTCACTAATCCGTTAGTTAGGAACTGGGCGATTTCTTCCTCCGCGCGTATTGCGATGTGCTACCCGCGCCAAAGATTGGTGGTTGACACTCGAAGCCGAGGTCGTAGCAGCATTGAAAGGTAATGTCGAGCAACAGGGTTTGAGCGTGCTTTACTCTCGCCACAGCCAATAGAAAACCGTCATTCTGACAGGTGTAGGATACATTGACAATGTTATGTCCACTTTCGTTGCTATTCTGTTCACTTTGCGCCCAGAACTTAACCGCAAGATGCGAAAGGGCTTCCAACAGCAAATCTTGATTAAAGTATACAGAATAAGAGCTGGGGTTAGAAGGGTTAAACTATACTATAATGCAATCTACTCAGTTTTTAGCCTCTTACGTATCTTGTTCTTCGGTTCTATTCCTTAATCGAGTCGATAAGAATGCTCGATCAAAGTATATTTGTGTAGACTCTCTATTCGTTTCAACAGAGCCGGCAAGAAATCCACCAGAATGCATTTCCAAAACTGGCAGGGTGATTGCTTCCTTTTACTAAAAATTTAACTTTGCACAGGTGATTCCTAGCAGGTTTGGCTTTTGCATGTCCAATGCGCTGGGATTGATTGGCATAGAAACCGAGTCTTAATTTTTTTACATTTTTAAATATTATTATTAATATTAAAATATATCGGTGCCTTTGCAAATCCGTATTTTTACTCTATGTGCTACTGACATGTTAGCTCGAAAAAGCAGGCGGCTGCTGAAATAAGGGCAGTAGCCACTTACGGGCATTAGATGGCGTTAGGGCAGCTTAAATGACATTAATGTACCTCAGTTCAAAATCAAAAATCGAAGTTGGTCAAGTACCTGCCTAGCGGTAACGGGTAGCTACCGCGTATTTTCGCTAGCAAGATAGACATTTTGACCGTGTAATATCGTTCATCTACTTAGCTAAAGGATTCTGAGCCCAAACTGCGTCGTGTCGCCTGTTTTGCCGGTAGTCTTGCAAGCAACTACTTTCGTAGTAGGCACCTTCAAAGGTGTCTCCTCCGTTGAAAAGCCCGATTGGCCGCTTTAGCACTGCCAAAACGGGCTATCTCTCCTATTAATACGCAGGGCTTCGCAAAGCCCCTTGAAGGATGATTGGCCGGCTACGCTAATCTGTACCTCCGTGGTGATAACTTGTTGCTATTAACCTAACCCTCTATCAAGAAAGATATCTATAGTTTTTCACTGCCGTCTGGCCAAAAGAGATGAAAGGCACAATAGTACAAGATTAAAAACAGGTTCAGAAGTAGTTTACTGTACGCGGCATTTTTAATACTGGGGGCTAGCTTACGTTTAGATTCGCTGAGAGTTCCAAATGACCGCCTTCGCTTGCTCGCGGCACCCATAGCTTCAGCGAGCCACCACCCGTACCGGGGAGACCCAAAAACCCAGGCCGCCATCGGTCAAAGTAGAGCGACTTTCCACCCAAAGTGGTCACGCTGGAGGTCCAAGTTGCGGTGCCTCCTGCTGGCACTTTCTTCTCGCTGATCTTGGCACCGGCGGAAAAAATGTTGACAATGACATCTTCAGTGTCGGTACTGTTGAAACTGACTCTGACGACACCGTCGCCCTGCCTAGTCCACGACAAGCTGCTGTCTTTGAAAGCCTTTCCGACAGCGTTAAGGCCGAGCGTGTAAGGATCCAAGCCGTCGTCAATCTCGCCGATGAACTGCGTAGGGCGGCAAATGGGCTGGACATACTCGGTGACGATACCGACGATGCGCGTAGGGTCGATGATGGACAGGACGAATGTTGTCATCGCGACTTTGTCCGTCACGACGCGGATATACTCTTTGGCCGTCAACGAGGTGCCGTTGTCGCTCTTTCCCTTCTCGATGAGGTCGTCCACGATCACGCCCAGCGTCTTGCGCAGCGTATCGCGCGTTTGGTACGCGGTGGCCTCGCTCGACTCAGCGATCATCTGCTCCATGCAGTTGTTGGTCACGATCGGGATGTCACGGGTCAGCAGATCGGACTCGTACATCGCGACGCGCAGCTCAGCTTGAGTGATCCCAGGGTTCTCCTTCTTCATCCGGGCGACAGTGACCCACGTGCGATCGGTGATCCGCTTGAGCTCGAAGCCGCACGTGGAGTTGGAGGCCAGTCCCGACTTGAGCGACGAAATGTCCGTTTCGTTGAGCTCCGCCAGTGGTTGAGTGAAGTTGACGCGGTGCAGGAACGCCTGGAATCTGTCCCAGCCTCGAATGATGTTGTCGCCGTGGTCAAGGATCTCTCCGAGAAGGAGCTGGACAGTGTCCAGCATCCAACTGGCAGGGTTCAGCACGTCGGGGTACGGGAGACCCAAACACATTGCGATTGTCACTGGGAAGTCGATCGTGGCGTAGCTCGTCGAGTACAAGACGCCCATGATCTTGTCGAACGGGGTCTGCGGGTCGTACACCTTGACCATGCTGATGTACTTGACGAACATCTTGATGTTGCCGATCATGGATTGGATGCACAGGGCGCCGTTGACGACGGTCTTGGTCATAGCTGAGAGCTCACCATAGAGCCCCATGGTGGCGAGCGATATTGCTGTTTGCACCACGTTGACCGTCTTCGAGTAGTATTCGATCCCACAGTCATCGTTCTGGTGGATGCACTCCATGCCGCACTGAACAGGGTACGAGAGCGGGCACTGGGCCCAGCACGTCTTCCACTTGTAGTTGAAGCCGACAGGACACGCTTTCATTATGTGCGCCTTCCGGTAGCAGGCCGAGTCGCCACCGTCAGGGGCTCCGATAGTGGGGCCTACCCAGTTTCTATGGGTCGACTGAACCTCGTCGACTGTGTGGACGCGTGACTCGCTCCCAGCGCTAGTAGAATACCTGACTTGGACACCCATGTCGCTCGAGTCGAAGTCGCTGTCGTCGTCCTCCAGTGAAGACAATGCAGACCCCTTGGAGTCAACCCGTGAGTTTGAATGCATCGGTATCTCTGTGGGGCTTAGCACAACGGATGTCGATGCTTTTGCCCAATTGTCGAGGTTCGTGAGGGTGAGTAAGGGCAGCAGCGCCAGTAGCTTGGACCACTTGGCCATCTTGACTCAGCCGTTGGAAGTTTGGGCGATTGTCCGAGATCTTCGCAAATTTGAGAATGGAATCCTTGGCTGCTGCATGCCATTACACGCAGTGTATGCTCTGACTGACTGCTGGTCGACCACGACGTGCCATTCAGCGCGCGCATCGTTTTCACAGGAGTTCTCTCGTACGAAGCATAGCAAGAACTGCCACTTCAGTGTTGTACCCCATATTTCATGGCCGCATCGGCAGCATACCGGTATACAGCCACGTTGTTTATCTTCTCGGCAGTGTTCCCTCGTGTGGTACTTCGCTGCGACCTTGACCTTGTCAAGGCCCGAGAACGCTATGAGATGGGCTCATCACGATGTTATGCACACATCCGCATTGTCCGCTGATTAAAAAGGACTAACCAGCCCGACTACAGACAACGACGGTGAAATCCGCCATACCTTAAAAACCCGCCCACCCAAACTTTAAGTCCCGAAAGCTAGTAGTAATATTTTAGCCAATACTTTACCATAAAGTGACCTGGCGGATTTTCCTGTCGCGCTAAGCGTCAGTCGTTTCATATGGAGGATACTGTTCAGATAGCGGGCGGATTTCACCGTCGTTGTCTGTACTCGAACAGCGCGAAAGCTATGCAAGCTCGACCAGTCTTTGGGGCGATAAAAGCCCGTCTCTGTCCGGTAGTTGAGAGAGGACCCCGGAATTGCCGTCGCCTCAGCCAATGACGCAGTGCTACGCGCGAGGACGTGTCAACATGCTTCGGTGCTTGGGACTGTTTGGACGCCGTCAGCATGTGCATTCATCATGTGAAGCCGGTTTGACGGTCCGCGCGCATCCAACAAGGTCAGAGTCTGGCGTCTAGTACATGTACAGCAGACGTCGTCTACATATCTGCGTGTATCGCGGTCTCCACCGCCGGAGAGACATGATACGATTATTTCCTTCAAACAGCCACCTCCACGCCAAAACTTACGTCTTGGCGTCTTCCAGCAGTCGAAACTCTTCCTGATGCATCCATCGCTTTAGCACGAACGTGTCCACCGCCAGCGTCGTTGAAGTGCATTCGTGGGCAACATGGTCATCCAAGTCTCGCCGCAATCCGAACCGACGGCCGCAACTGCGGCACCGAAACACTCCGCAGCTCGCACCAGCTGCACGCTCTCGGTCGATTTCTCCATGCAGAATCTCCCGCTTGGCGCTCTCCATCGCGCGACCCACCATGAGCTTCTTGACGAACTTCCGCTCCAATTGTTGTTTGCGCCCAAGCAGCCAGAACAGAAGCCCGTGGCTCTGGAGGAGCAGTCCGTCCAGCCCTCGAGACAGGAAGTTGGTAGAGGCCGACGTGGACTGCGCCGCTCTTTCGTGCTCTTTGGTCCACCAAGCTTCAAACTCGTTGCACGTGATGCCCCCGTTGCCGTCGCAATCCAATTCGGCAAACAGGTTGCGCACTTGAGCCGCATTGAGTTTTGGTGGCTGTGGGGCGGACTTCTGGCCACTGACACTGCCCCGGCCGGCCGACCTGCGTCGGCTTCTTACCGCGCAGATACGACAGCATTAGCTGGAACTCGTCCAGATCCAACGTACCAGAGCCGTCGAGGTCGAAGATCTGGAAGCATTGGCGTAGTCGCAAGACGACTGGGTCGATATCCATCTCCGATGCACCCGAATCTCTCCGTGTAGAGTACTCCCTAACACTAACATGTTAGTTACTATACATGTTAGCTAACTGTTAGTTAGTGCCTGTAAATCAGTATCTTTAGTGCCAAGCACAAGGTGAGACTGGGTACCTGTGGGGTTACACCGTGTCGCCATCCTGCTGAGTAGGACCTGCAGGTCGCCTGTCCGATATAAATTTGGCTACATCAGCTGTAGCCTTCCTCTTGATGACCAGACCACTTTAAAAGTGGGAAAACCAAAGAAAACCACACATTTCCCACTTACTGGTGAGCTCCTCAAAGTGGGAAAATCTGGACATGTGCTACGCGTAATACCAACATAAGGTCAATGACATAGCCTTCTGCCCTCGAGAGCGTGGACTGGGAGCCTTTACCGCTGTTGGCAGCATCCGTTCTGATATTATCGCACTGCATGCAAGCAGATGCAGTGCGACAATATCAAAGAGAAAGCTTGCATGTTTCCTGACTATATACCAAAACGACTCTCCTCATTCTCAAATTTTCCAAGCCAACCACAGCCACCGCTCAACTTACCAGCAACTCCAACGAACCATGAAGCAGAAAACTATGCGGCAAACGAAGATCAACGGCAAGCAGCCTGCAATCCGTAAAACTGTGAAGAAGGGGGTCAAGTTCTTCGACAAGCACCTCACCATGTACGGGTTGAAATTCATGGCTCGCCACGCCACAACCAGTGAGGTCGAGACCGTAGTCTGCCGATTCTGCATCACGTTTGGGAAGGAAGCGAGGACTAACGCACTTCGTGCACGAACAACGAACCCGAAGTTCTTCAACTGCTTTCGGACGGACCTCTTAGAAAGGCACCTAAGAGGCCAGCACCCCGTCAAGTGGTCAAAATACTGTGACCTCTCTCAACGCACGATGACAGAAACGATTTTTTTAAATCCGTTTCTGTGCCTTTCGCGGAAACGATTCCCTCTACATTTGAGGGGGAGGAAACGTTGGAGTTTCAAGTAAGTCCTGATATAGTGGAAACGATCATTGGTGGACTGCTGTTTCATCCGGACGACCTCGCTGGGCATCCCATTCCAGAGCTTTGTCCATTTTCAAGCTCTACGGGAACGACTACCGAATTACCGAGAAAAGACCTTCGAGGTTCCGCCTATATGTGCGTTTCCTTGGTCGAGGAGCGTCGTTTCGCATGACAGCGGACCTAATGGACGATGCAAAAGAGGAATCTGGAATTGGTAGATTTGGTGGATGCAATGAGGGTGTTGTTGCGCGGTACGCTCACGTAGTTTGTGCAGTATCGCTACAGAGATTGGCGGAGTGTATGGTTTCATCCTGGGCATTTTCGCTAGCCCTCGACGTTGGAACGCACTTAGGAAAGTCATATGTGGACGTTCGCTGCCGATTCCACGCGAATGGCGCTATCCAAAACTTCCACCTAATTGCAATCCCGCTCTACGAACGACACACAACACTTAACATTTTCACGATGGTTACCAAGTTCCTTGATGCTTTGGTGTCGCCACGGATGGTGCCGAGACCATGATTGGCTGTGTCGCAGGTGTTGCAACACGCCTGGAGGAGGAAGCGAAGCACCCGCTTGTTCGTGTATAGTGCGGCTTACACCAGCTCGACCTCAAGATGCAATTGGTCTTCGGGCGAGCCCTCAGTGAAACCTACTTGACCAAACTTACCGAGTTGATTGGATACTTAAGACGTCAGCAGAATTTGGTCACCAGCATGCAGACAACGTGCCCCAAAGTCGCAAATACACGATGGTTGTCGATGTACAATGTGGCGGATTGGCTTTGTACCCACGGGTTTTGTGTGCGCTCCTATCTGACGGAGAAAGCAGCTAGCTGCTCGCCGAACCTGGTCTGGTGGATATTTCTCTACGCACTTCGAGACCTGGCACGAGAAGCAAACGCAGTTTTTGTGTCTTTGCAAGGCATGTCGACGCTCGTAAAACAGCAAGAATTTTCCGGTCTCGTCAACGTCTCCTGTCTATATGCGGAGCTCAAGGGCCTCTGGATGAATCAGAAATTAATGATCTTGATGTATCTGAGTACGAGATCAACGGAACCTTTGCTCTTTCATGTGTAGCGGCGGAGAGCTACGTAAAGAACATCGATCTTTGGGTGTGTCAGAAGATTGACACACTCACAGCCGAACAGAAGGAAACGGTGGTGAGTGCTGTCGCGCGGATGTATCTTCTCGCCATCCAGAACATCCACGCACTTAGCAATCCAACGGAATCGACGCCTCCAGTCACTTCTAAAGAACTCGTGGCGAGCTCCATGGTTGTGCTCTTGTAGACGATTAAAGCACACCACAATCGATTTACCCTTCACTTCGGAGAGGAGGGTCGACAAGGAGTTTCAGCTGCTTCGACATGAGTACTCTAGCAAGAAGCCGATTCAAGCAGCTATCGACACGTTTGACCATCGCCTAGCAAGCTTTGAGGAGATGTGGCAGCTTGACTATGCGGTTCCCAACACTAGCGCGTTTTTGTGGAGGACTTGCAAGTGTATTTCCTAACACAGCCACTGTTGAAGCCGATTTCTCACTCATAGGGTGTGAGAATACTGACAGACGCACATCACTTACGGATCTTGCCCTTGAAGGCATCTTGCACTGCAAACAATGGCAAAGGTTGGCGGGTCATGCTTAATAGACGACAAAATAGACCTGTTTTCAATGAATTCCACCTTTCCCGCATCCTACCGAGGAAATGAGTCACTTCTAAGCTAAAAGTGGTGAAAGTGACGGGATCCACTTTTAAAGTGGTCTGTTGATGACATCCCATTTCCTCTGGGTCGCCGATGGGCCAAAAGCCGTCCATTCCATAGGAACCTTGGTTGTGCACGCCAGTCGGGCTAGCGCACGCGCCGTAGTGTTGTATTCACACTCGATTGTCATCCAACCTGTTTCTTGCATCGCATCGGCGAGCCTGCGAGTCTGCCAATATTGTCCGTGCATCTGAGTGGCCCGTGGGGCCCTCCGTAACGAGTATTGTCGTATAGTCACATCATTGTCACCAGCTACGTGGACATATTTCCATCTCTTCTGTTGACAAATCCTGAGGCCCCGAAGGAGCCCGATGTGTGCTGCCAGTGTCGTCGTCACATGACTGCCCTCCAGATAGGCACTACAGATTTCGACCTCACTTCTGACCTCCTCACCACTGTCATCACTTCCAAGGGATATATATTATAAATGGTTCCCATATTTCTAGCTGAGCAGGCACGCACCCGTTACGATCTCGTCCCCGTACACGCAAGAGTTCTCATTAACGCTTCGAAAGACCCCCCCCCGATATGGCGGAAGCCGTTGCTTATCGCGCGTGACTTCTGCATGTCTTGGATGATCTCGACGCTCCTCTCCAAAGTACGTCGCTGATCGACTGCGTATGGTTTCTCGTCGATGTGTTCATGGCACTTCATCTTGCTATATACTGCACTCTAGTTATTGTGCGTCAATAGCGCTGCTTAAAAGCTGCGATGATACAGGCATCCATCGGTTGCAGATGGCCGTAGTGTTTGGAGGAAGCTTACAGGAGCACACACTGGGGGCGCGCGGGCTTACTACCTTTGGAATCTAATAATATAAGCGCCATACAGGTTATGGGTTAAACACGGTGTCAGAAGTGAGGGCGAAATCTGTACTCATGTACTGTACTGTAGTACGTCCTGTGACCAAATTGGCCTCCGCTATCACGGTTCCACCCCCACCGGACTTGGTGGCCCCGTGACGTCGCTTGCATAGAAAAGCACTATATTCCTGGAGTGTTGCTAATAGTCCATGTCGAGACAGCCGCTTCTGAAGTGAGTGCCCTGCTAATGATTTGTGTCAGCCGAGCCCGTAGAGAGATGTCAACCGTGGATGGGAATACCCACCTCATCGTTGCGTATCCTTCCCGCAGTCGCCCCTTAAAGCCCTCCGTGTGGTGTTGCATCCCAATGCCATTTCGATCGTTGAAAAACGCGATCCTCCATCGCCAAACACTTAGGAAATACAGGGCTGCGCCCAGCCTCCAGCAACCTTCTAGCATTTTGTCCACTGACCCCCCACTGCGTCAATAGTTGCATCAGTCTGAGAGGTTAGTTCCCTTCCTATAGTCGCCATCAGTGCCTTGGGAAATCCTGGTAGTATAAGCGAGAAGACTGCTGTCTCCGCCTCAACGAGCTTAAGGCCCGCTGCCTGCCAATTGTTCACAACACCCGGCGAAGGTGGGCCGCCGCCGGGCAGAGCCAAAATACATGCCGCAAATCGACCCGTCGCGCCCTAATGCACTCCGGATGAGGGCATCCCATCCCCGCTGACACCGGATTGTAGACAGATAGGGTATGATGCTTTATCCTGAAAAGGAGCTGAGCCCCCCACGGGTTCAGCCCCACAATTCGCCGGATGCTCGCCCAGCTCACCTGTTCGAGACCCGTCGCCGCCGCCGGGCTACTAGTCGTCCACCTTGCTTTAGGGTTGGCTAGTCGCAGTACTGCCTTTTTGTGCATCCGTTCAGCAATCAGTCGTTTATAGTCCCGCTTACACCGGGACCAACGCCTCTTGCCCGCCCATAGACACACCATCCGTGATACCCTTGGGTGGGGGTGTACCCATTCTAAGTCCACCTGGTCGCCGAAAAGGGCAGCTACCCGGCTCCTGAGGTCCTGGTGGGATGTTACAGGACTCTTGTCTCTTGTATCTGCTCCCTTGCTGGAATAGACCAATGTGCTGTCCGCCCGATACGCAGGCGCAGCGGTGGTGTCGGGCTCCCAGTGGTGACGTACCTCACGGCACCACTGTGATCCCCCCGTTTAAGTAATGCAGGAAAATTCAGTACTAGTAGTCCCATCAAATTGCCGATTTGCCGCTTGATACCCGAGGTGAGACGCGGTGTAATGGCCGTGACGATGAGGTTTCCGGTCACCGACCACGCCCAGTGGACGACATCTTTTATCTGCGTCCTCGACGCACAAATATCACGGTATCGCGGCATGGATTAATTACCGTCCCTGTCTCGTCATAGAGTCGAAGGCTCGCCATGACAGTGTACGGTAGCCATTCACCGCGGAAACTGCCGTTCTGGGATGCCTCTGCATTTACGTACGCCCTGCTCACAGCCCCCCTCAGACAGTTTATAGCCGTCGGTCGTTCCACTGCGTAACAATGGGGCCATTGAAGTACATAAGAGCAGCCAGTGCTGCAACCATGTGCTCTTTGTGAGGCACGCACTGTGCTGCTCCGTACGCCGCACATACTTGCGCCCCAGTCTCGAGCATGGTCGGCTGCAGCCTCATTCCTCTGTTCTGGGGACCAGGTTGGCCAGGTGACACGTACAGAGGCGCAGGTGTCTTGCTTATCAGTGGACCAGAGAGTATATCGCCCACAATTCGCATTGCCGGGTGGCCACCAGCGCCCACTTACTCGCCGCCGCTGCCATTGCGAGGAGTTCTACCTGCAAGTCAGGTATTGCTAGGCCGCCTTGTGCTCGAGGTAGTTGGGCCACGTGCGAATTCAGCCAAGCCTTACCAACCATGTGATCCGTGGTAAACCGTGCGTGCCAAATAAAATGTTTCAGCATCCGCTGAAACTTCCGTACAATAGCCGCCGTGGGCCAGCAGTGGCGGGCAATATACAGCAGCTTCTGAACCACAATTGCAGTTGCTACCACACATCGCTGCTCTACCGTCATCATCTTCTGTGTTGCTAAGGCCAGCCTGGCAGTCAGCTGCGTGCGAGCTAACTGCCAGGTATACTCCATGCCATCGTGGCTTCCGACCTGAATGCCCAGGTACCGGGCAAGCGCGTCTACCGTCTGAACCCGTAGCGGTGTCGGTAGATCCGGTAAATTCATGATCTCAGCCGGGTGAAGCGCTATAATTAAGTTTTCCCTTCATTTAGTGTCAGTCCTGATGCCGCTGCAAACGTGCGTGTTATAAGCAGGATTATAGTCACCTCGCCCACCGTGCTGACGTAGCAGGCGGTATCGTCCGCGTACCCCGCCACCTTAAGTGTTAAAGTGCCCGACTTGCTGCTGAGCACTATACCAGCAACGTTTGGTTTACTGTCCATCTTGCGATACAGTGCTTCCAGGACGATAATGAATAACAGCGGCGCAAGCGGACACCCCTGCTGGATGCCACAGATGACTCGCACTCGTCGTGACCGGGACCCATTTGCCAGAAAACGAACTTTAGTGCCCTCATGCAAGCCTCGTATCGTAGCGACAAAGAGCTCCGAGAATCCGAGCCAGAGTAAGACCTCATACATGAATGGCCGATCTACCAAATTGTACGCCTTGCAAAAATCGAGCAAGATAGCTAATTCTCCCGCTAACGCGGGGTCCGAGGCCGCCCTCACTTTTGCGGCACGAAATATATCTATGGTGTCATGTATCACTCGAAAAGGCACAAAGCCATTCTGATTCGGGTGTATAACCCATTGTAGTTTGCCACTTGTTCTTGTTGCAATAATCAGGGTCAGTATTTTGTAATCAGTGTCCAGTAGCGCCAGCGGGCGGAAATTAAGGGCGTTGTGTGCATCCCCTCCCTTTTTTAGACAACATATATCCGCTTGGAGGAAAGACCTGGGGAAAATCCCCGCCTCCGACCAACGGTTGTATATGTAAGTGAGCAGCGGAATGAGGGCGGATGCAAAATCGCGGTACCAGTCATTTCCAAGACTGTCTGGGCCGCAGGCCTTACCAGGGTGGGAGGCGGCCGCCACAACTTCCGCTTCCGTAATGGGAGCGGAGAGATCTTGTAGTAGCTCGCCGTATTGCCCTTCCGCCCCCAGCCAGCTGATGACTTCAGCTCGAGCGTCTCTTCTCGATCGCTCCTGTTGGAAAACGGGGTCGACGCATCAGCCAAGGTGTCCGCCTTGTCATGGACCCCCCTGGCAGGCGTACCGCTGGCTGCGTTAAGTCGATGAATCACATTATCAGCATACTTGGTGCTGACCCGTTTAAACAAAGGCTTCGTGGTCTGCCCTTGGACGTATGCAGCGTCTCGGCTCAACCGCCTTCTGCGTAGTGCAGCTTTTGCCCTTATGCAGTCTGTAATGGCTGTCCTCACTCTCTGAAGTGACGTCATCCCAGCGTGATCATTTAGTGATAACGCCGCTAACAGGTCAGTAATAGTATCCACCGTAGGGGTCACGTCAGCCGCCGTCTCCATGATCCGTTGTTCCTGACGGAGCAGCCGTTTGAGTTTTTGCGCCAGCGTGTTTCGGTGAGTTCGCCGTCGCTACCGCACGAGTTGCAGTGTCTCCTTCCGGATGTCCACCTTCTGAAAGGCCAAAAAGGTTTGTTTCCCTTGCGGGGGCAGCCGGGCCACATTATTTGTCACAGTGCGGGGGGTGTCCAGCGCTTTCAACCGCATACAGTTCTTCGTATGAGAGCAGCATTCTGAACTGGCTCGTGTTTCTGAAAGGCCAAATTTAACCCTCCCCTAACCTATCTGAGTCCTGTGGATACGAGCATCTACGGGCGCCGAGGTCCTTGCCGTACTCTCTATAGTGAAACCGTCCTTCCTACGAGCCAGCTGTTCTCTACGTCATTACTCTCTATAGTGAAACCGTCCTTCCTACGAGCCAGCTGTTCTCTACGTTATTTGACACCCCTTAGTGTCAGGGTGCCCTAACCGCCTGGGCCATGAGGGACGTGCCTCTTCGGGGGTTCTATGCGCCTCCCGCTCGGGGAAACTAATCTCCGCTGTGGGGATCGAACCCTCAGTCCACAGCGTAAGGTCCAGAAGCTTTGACCAATCGCCCACGCCACCGGGCCCGGATGTCCACCTTCAGTTAGTCCCACGCATTAGCTAGGTCATTCGCCCTCATGCCCAGGAGGCCCGATCTGGTTGCAAAATTATCTAATCTAGCCTGCATAGCTGCGACCACTACTTCCGTGGCAACCGACGGACAAGGATAAATTCTGGGTGGCTTCCAGATCCTTATCGGATCTTGCGGCGGGCGTAAATGCAGACGCACAGCCCGATGATCACCGTGTGTGCCCGGGTGGGCGACCTCCGTATGTACCATCCAATCCGTTATCTCTGCAGACTCGTACCAGCGATCCAGCCTTGCTGTCGCCTCCGTGCCATCAGGAAGCGAGTAGCGATATGTATGCGTGGCCTCATGCCATGCGGGTAAGTCATGAGGCTGCAAAGACTCCGGTAGTTGTAGGGAATCCACCACCGCCCACTTGGCCAGCAGATCCGCCAGGGCCGGCGATGTATGTCCAGCTGCCCGTCGAAAATAGCTGCGGACGCTACGCGCGTCCATCGTGCAGTTAAAGTCTCCCCCGACGAGTAGCTTACCCTTGCCGAGTAGAAAACTTCCCTCCGGGCCCTCTGATGGGGCGCGTATATGTTCACAAACAGGAAGAGCACCCCTGCGACCTTACCCGTGATTGCCATAAAATTAGGCGACCACTAATGTTCCAGTGCGGGCGTCGGGTCCTGTAGTTGGCCGTACGGGTCGACCAAAATAGCAACACCCCCCTTGCGGTCTTCCGCCAGCAACCAAAAAGACCGTTTCGGGCAACCCTCACCCGTCTGAAACCCCCACGTGCGTGCATATAACTTCTCCATTGCGGTCACCTCACCACGGTCGACATGAGTCTCCTGCAAGAATACAACGTCGAGCCTACCGTGACCATCTGTCCGTCTAAAAGCTTGAAGCCATTCGTTGCGGCGTGCGTCAGTGCAGCCGAATCCATTGACGTTTAGAGTGACACACCCAAATGTTTGGTCACTTCGGTCGAACGCAGAAACGGCACTTTTCCTTTTTGTACTCCCACGTTTCTCCTCGGTCTTCCTCTGTGTGACCACCTTCCTCCTTTCTGCCCGGAATGCCCCACGTAGTTGGGCGCCCCGAGCAGTAGTCGAAATTACCGGAAAGAAATCTCCCATGGTGCGTTGGCTCGGGTGCTGAGCCCGCCCTCTACGGGGTGGCTCAGCACCTCTCTCACTGCCGGGTTGAGCTTGTGATACCGTCCCCGTCGTAGTCACCGGTGCTGGGGAACGGAATGCCCCATCTCGCGCCACCAGTGACTGGAGCCTCGGTCGCTTCTGAGCGTTCGAGGCGTTTGTCAGGGCATGGTAGCCCTTAACAATGAGCCTGGGCAGATAGCCCAGCAGCCATTGCGCTGAGTCTATCTTCCCAGGTGATCCCCGATGACAGAGTGATGATCTCCCCCCACGCTGACCGTGATACCACATTGTCGCACTGTCGCCTTACTGCAGGATGTGCCGCGTACACTGTACCTAGCTGCATCGTAGCCGATATCCTCCATGGAGTTACCGACCAGACCCAGGCTGTGTGCTTCAGTATGTGCAAGATGTGCCAGCACTCCGGATCAACGTCCGGTGGACATGCCCCGGATGGGGCCCTCGCATATATCCCAGTCAAACGCCGCCACTTTTCCGGATCCCTGGCCACAGTGCGGTCCCGTTGTGATCCCGCCTCCGTGGTGCATGCCGCTAGCCATGATGTACAGTAGTCTTTAACCTTGCTACTGGGGTCCTCTGCTGCTAATATACGGCGCAGGATCGACACTTGATAGTCGTACGCCTTTAATTCCCCCATTACAGCCAAAAATGTTTCGGTTGATGTTTGACTGCCACCTCCGGGTACGGTATCTACAACAACAGATCGTGCAGTACGTCCCGCTGGTCGAGGAGTGTTGTCAGTAGTTCCGCCATCTCGGTCGAGCTTCCGCCGCCGTGAGGCAGCAGATGTTTTTGTCGGCGGAGGCGCAGCCACGTTCCCACCGCTGCGTCATTTTCTTTGTGCAGCTGGCGGAGTTTCGACATGTCCGTCATTTGTTCCGGTTCAGCCGCGCGAGAATTTAATATGCGCTGGAGTGTCTGGGCCGATACTCGCCCATGAGTTGATATCTGCGCTCTACCCTTGCCTGTCTGTTGACGGACGCTATCTACGTGCCCCTGTTGAGGTGATAAGTGGTTCTCCGTAGGATCGGCCAGTCTTTGCAGCCGGCTCTCTTCGTCTGGCAATTCAGTCTCCAGCACTCCAATGTCGTAGACGCCACTATCCAGCCTCGGCAACTGAAGCCGGTCGTGCACAATGTCTAATCTATTTCTGCGCACCACAGTTCCAATCAAATAATCATTCGAGTCGTCCGAGTCTGCCAGCACCTCGAGCTCGTCCGTCCTAGCCTGGCGGCTCTCCATGTGGGCAAGGACCGCATTGAACCAGTCATGATGTGTACAAAAATCTTGCGCAAAAGCCAGATCTCCTTCCGCCCGCCACTTCAAGGATAAGTCGCCATGTCTGACTCCATAGAATTTGCCTTCTTGGGGCTTCAGTACTAAGAACACAGGTAACACATGTAAATTTGCGTATGCTGTGAGCATGCGCTTCGCCGTGCGATCGTCCACCGCACCTCCGCATCCTGTTTCGTGGATATCGCCGTTAGGGAGCAAGTTGTCCCGGTAGTAGTACCGTTGTACGTGCGCGTCATTAGTCTGGTTGACGTCCAGCACAAACAACGGTTCCTGCAGGTACTGTGCCATAGCCCTCAGCACCTCCGTCCCGGCCCAAAAAGTTGATGGAATGGGTTTGTTCACCGATCGAGTGCGTTCTTGTTTGTAGTGCGCGTAGAGTGCTGCGGTCGCCACATGTACGTCCTTAGGATACAACCGGCTTAGTTCCCAGCAGGGATCGACGACCTGGCACGCGACATCGTTCGCCAGGTTCGTCATAATCAAAGTGTACACATTCTTTTTAATGACATTTGCACCACGAACCACGTCCGAGGTGAATTGCAGTTTCGTTTCCACCGTCGACGTGGTTGTAGCATACAATGCAGCGTATACACATTGCCCGTTCGCCGGCACGGATATCAGCGTGCCTCCAAAAGGCATGAGGAAAGTAGGTAGTTGCTGCAGCATGGCCGGAGCCGGGGCAGTTTTTTCCAAGACGAAACCATCTTGACTAAGAGGGGGGCTTGGCACGACGCATCTATCCGCCGAGAGCCCAGTTCCCATCTCAATATCATCGGTCATTGTCCCCCCGGTGCCGGCTGACTGCATGGTATGCTGGTCTCTGGCAGCTTCTGCGTCTGAGTCGATTTAAAAAGCAACCTCTGAGCCCGGCGTCGGAGCCGGTGACTGGGTTTGATAAGGTGGTGACGACCCCACATAACTTGAGAGCACTGAGTCGTGATCACTACCCATATCCGCATCTACGTCTAGGGTGCCGACCGCTGCATTCGCAGTGGCTGCCCCTTCCCTCTGGTCTATGACCGTGTCTGTCGGGCGCAGCCTGCCTACCAGCACCGATAGGGTAGTACAACTGTGTCCTTAATCTTCGCCACCGTCACCACCATGTGCAACTTAGGTATTCCCGGCCCGGCCAAGTTAGGTGCATCAGTACAGGCGTAAGGAGCCTCAGCCTCCTCTTCTTCAGAGTCGGATTCGACGTCGTCAGGATCGGAATCAGCCAGCGCTGCATAACGCCCCTGCGCAAGCTTCTTTTTGAATAGGTTGTAGGCTCTGGGGCATACATATTGTCCGCCTCGATTGTTCCCGGCTTGTCGCGGTGTGCCACCCTTGTTCTCCTTGCACGGCTGTTTAGACTGCCCCCCCTGCTGTCGGTTTCGCAGTGGACCGAGCCGTATCCGTGGTCTTCCCCACACTCGCTGTAGATCCACCGACGGAACTCGAAGTTGGAGCTGCTGGTCCATTCGGCTCCAGCCGGCCTTTGCCTCCTTTGCGTGTTGCTGTACGATATTCGTCCGGTGTAGGTAGAGCATCAGGTGTTGGTGCCACTACCTGCACCGGGCCTGTAAGTGGTGCCGCCAACACAGGATTCGCGTTGATGGTGAGCAAAGTCGCCGTAGCTGTCTGCACCCCTCCATCCATCCGCGGCTCACTGTCTGCTGATATCTCGTTTTGGAGTATAAAAATAAATCTGGCTAGGCTGTCCTCGACGGTGTGCCATGCCCGTATTGTACTTGGACAGCTCTCCACTGTACTTGCGACTGTGTTTCGCCTGGAGCCTGTCCAATTGATCCTTTTTTACTTTGCAATAGCCCGTAGTGTGGAATGGGGAATAGTACCTTGAACAAGGCAATCGCTGTTGGAGAAGGTGGTGATGAATCGTGACCATCTGCCCATTAAAGTCAATCTTAGTGACACCTTCAGCTCGCTAGGACAGTTTCCGCCGCAAAATACAATGCCAAGAATCTGTTGTCCGTAATCTCGATCGTCTCCAGCCTCAGACGTTCCGCGTCGACCACCTGAACCCCTGGTAGTTTCTCAGTTAATGCCACGAGCCCGATTGATCCCGCGTCGTATACACGGATAGGGTATTGCCACTTCAGTCGAGCCGACATATACCTGCCTTCAAATGAGTCCGCCTCGGAGTCCTCCAATTCCAAACATGTTCCATTCAGTCTGAATGTCATGCCTTGATACAGGTCCGCGATCCTACCGGAATTAAATACAAACTTAATCGTATGAACACCGTCAAAATAGAGCAGCTTGATATCTTCCAAGTCGACCCACCATCTGCCGTCCTTTTGGTGAGTCAGCGTTAGCTGTAAACAGTTGTGCAGCTACCGCATTACGCGGCATGCTTCTCCTTAGTTTGGCACGCGGGCAACATCTGCCGTTAGGGTTACCTCGGCGTGCGTTTCGTAAAACTGCTCGATCATGGCACGCTGTATTAGAGGCATCGTCGCTTTGAGGAAAAGAGGGGGGGGGTCAGTGCTGTCGTCTCCGTTGAGGTGCGTAAGCGGAGCGCCGTGTCCTCATGAACTGGTGACGGCCTGAGTGCCACGTCACGGAGCTCTGCAAGCTGACCATTCAATATCGGCTTGTGGGGAGGTGCCAGTCACGAGCTGACGTAGTAAGCAGTAGATGGTGTTCCCGTGGCACTCACCGTCTTTGGCGTTGTATGGGATGTGGCCGTGTTCCTGGACGGTGTCCCTGTGCGCACCGCCGCTGCATAGCTCCCCGGTGTGGTCGCTTTTGAGGGACCCATCGGCATATCGGCCCCTGGTATGCCAGGTATCGACAGTGGGGCATCCTCGGCATGTGCATCAGCAGCTTTACTACTGTGGACTGCACTGCCCCGGACTCCCCTTGACCGTCCGATGGTGTCGTGACAAGGGCTGGGTCTCGGGCATGTGAGTACGGTATATCAAATCCTAAGATATAAGTACTCCCCAGAAGTAAAAAAGTACAGTATTGTGCGTGAATACCGGACGCCTGATATATTGTGCTTTGCAGCCAATTTGCCGCACTACTTAGCACCCTAATTCGTACACATGTTTTCATCTAAATCGTGCGCGATTTAATATAAATCGTGGGGCGAAGACATTCTGTGCCCGATGGGCTGTGGCCCGTGGCCAACTACGGGCTCAAGTCATCTCGGAGCTCGTGCACCACCACGTTCGCTTTCTGCTGGCTGATGTGCTGCAGGGAGGCAGTGCAGGTTTTTCGAGTAGGCCATGATGCAGAAGTTATGTTGAAAATGGCACAGTGGAAAAGTGCCAATGAAGACCTAAGTCGGATTCGTTGGCCATGTGCCACCGACCATACTAGATTTTACTATAGCAGCTCCTGCACTAACTAGCCTGTCGATTGTGGCAATTCGTGCTCAAGCACGATTTGAGACGCTAGCAACTCGTACGAGATACAACCGAAAGTGACGAAAAGTGTGCAAAGCACAATATATGAGTCCCCTTTAAACAAAAGTATTATTACGGTCATTTCGAGGTTTTATTAATGACTGTGCAGTGTCTAAAAAGGGTCCATTGACTACAGTTTGGCGGTTTCAAAGTGCACAAAGCTGCAAAATTGACGACGCTATCCAAGCCGGCATCAGGGACCCCCTCGAAATTGTTTTTTCATCAAATTGTTTTTTATGGTCTGGCTAGTAAATTGTGATGTTGCTCTAAAATCTGGACTAAACGAAAGTATCATAAAAATGCGTCCTACTTCTCCGGTCCGGAAAAGAATTAACAGTTCGCTAAATCGACAATAACTCCGCTTTACAACTTCGGTTCGAGGTCGGACATACCTTGTTGTAAAGCTCGCGATACGTAGCTTCACGCAATAGTTTTTCATTGCAGTTTTCACGCCATAACATTCACGCTGAGGTCATTTAAACCATCATTTTATTGAGGTGATGACGTTTTTTTCGCTGTGACGTCAAAAATGTTCATATTAAAAGGCTAAAATATCTCACAGAAAGAGGAAAACGAGGTGCGTTTAGTCGCAATTCACGAGGGCAAATACAATGCCTCGAAGCTACAAAACAGACAATCCAGCTCAATACAAATCGATCGATATCTTATTTTCACCCAATCAGTCGTGCTCAAGTTCCTACATCGGCCAATGAAATCTGCATATGGCGCGAGGTTTTACTCTAAAAAACCTAACTGTTAATTATTTTCCGGACCGGAGAAGTATTCAAAAGTATCACTAATGACCGGAAAGTTTAAATGCATAACAAATAGGCTTGCAGCATCAAATTAATATCAGCGGCGCCCCCCCACCTCTCTCAACCCTCCTACTGGAGACTGCTACCTCCCAACACCCACCAACACCCTTTTCGTCACTCTGCTGACTTCGAAGACATCCTTGAAAGCTCTGCATCCAGGCTCGTAGCGCATGGAGGTACTTGGGGCTCCATTGCTCCCAAGTTGGGAGCATGACTTTTTTTCTTTTGCCTTTTTCTCAAAAGCGTGAAAATCGACAGCTGGTCAACCTCCCGTCGTTAAACCCACACCAAAAAAACTTAAAACCCCCATAATTATACTTTTGTTTAAAAGGGACTCATATATAGTTTATATGACATACAATGTGACTGTGAACGGAGCACAGAAAAGGCAACACCGAATTGTACATTGGGTCCATCTCCGCCCGTCTTCTTGTCGAGCCTAATAATATCTACTATGGGAGGATATTAGTTATATACCCGTCCGGTATTCACGCACAATACGGTACCTTATAAAGTCCCATGAAGGACGCGCAAAAAGACAGAAATGCACAAAAGTAGTACCAGTTGATTTCATCACCCGTAGCTGTATATGCCATACGGTATACTATTATTTTAATACTGTACATGGATATGATCATCAACAAAGGGAGGGGCATTCACCCCGTCCATACTAAAAAGGTAGCCATGTTTCAGAAATTCGGCTCAGAAATTAAAAATGGAGCTCAAAAATCTCCAGCTCATTTAACACTGTTGGCACGAGACTGCGTCAAACATAACTACATGTATACCCAAGTGCTACTGTAAGAGTGTTTCGCGATTTAAGTGTTGCACTTAATAATCGAACTTCCCCAAACTCAAATTTCCGCAAAGGGGCGGACGTCAGAAAAATATCTTATTTGAAAAAAATTAAAACAAATTTGGGGTCAATCACCCCTGGGACCCCCTTAGCCAATTCGATCTCCTTCCCATTCGAAAATGTTAAAAAACTACATGGCCTGCAAAAAGGTGATCCCTCAGCAATTTTCTTGCATTTTGAACTTTACTTTGCGGAACTGTCACGTAGGTGTTGCTATTTTTAGTCTCATGCCGAGCCGTCTCAGTCGTTAAAGAGCGTGGCACCGCCGCCGTCTCTGAGCGTGCTGAGCTCGGCGCCGCCCTCTTCTCATTTCTCAGCCCAAGCAAGGTATGATTGCCGAGGGCATTTGCTCAGCGGCGATGCGAGCAATACGTAGAAGACAGCTTTATCAAGCTTCATTATTCGATAGGAATATTAATGGGAAGATGTCACGCACTTGTTGGTTGAGACTCGAATAGGCAGGAGCTTGGGTAAACAGGCGGGTGTATTGACGTAGTTGTTAGCGATGCAAATCGAGAATAAGAAAATCTACAGCACATGCAATCCTACAGATACAGTCTTCGGCAGCATGCCGGCCTGGGCTCCCAGGGATTGCTGTCTTGGAGCCCGATGAATGTTGGCTGAGTTGAACTTGCTGTTGAAGTTTATCGAATAGCGTTTGAACTTTTGGAGCGATGCTGGAATCGCCACCAGATTCGTGGTTGTTGTTCTCGGCTGGGGATGACGCGGCGTTCTGGTCGCGATATAGTCCCTCCTCCGAAACACGATTCCGCATAGATATTCGCAGCGCTGGGTGTGGAGTGATGCTCGAGGCTTGGACTTTTACGAGTTGGTGCAGCTCGAGGGGACGCCGAAGGCGACGCGATAGGCACCGGCGATCAGGAGCGGGAGTGAACAGGCGACATAGTTGAGGACACGAATTCGTCGATCAGACCCTGAGCTTGGGTCATGTTGCTTACCGGCTTCCACGTGTCCGGCTCGTCCTGCCCGTACCAGCGTACCTTAAAGAAAGTGGCGCCCTTGCGCTCGCGGCGGCCGACGATGGCGCGGACCTGGTTGCGCTCGGTGCCGTCGCAAGTGAGGAGACAGGGTACTGGGTTCAGGCGCTTGGGCTTGGTGTCCTCGTGGTAAGGGCGCAGTTACGCGACGTGAAATTCGTCGTGCAGACGAATACCGGGAGGCAGTGAGAATCGATAGGTGTTCGGTGTAGTGCACTCCACGATTTTGTACGAGCCGATGAATCAAGCCGCAAACTTGCTCCGACCTTCGGTCCCGACGTGAGCGAGGTCGAGGTGCGTGAAATGAGGATACCCATGTTACCAACAGGAAATGTCGTTTCAGGGCGGTTACGATCAAAAGTGTCTTTCATATGCGCTTGAGCCTTCTTGAGCGCTGCGCGGCACCGTTAAAGAACCTTTTGTTGGTGCCCCAGGAACGTGAACGCGCTGCGCTGGACTTGTGAACGGGGTCACACGCACCGTAGCTTAGAGGAAGCGTAACACGCAAACCACAACAGACGTCTGGCGTCTCTGTTGCTCTTAGTTCAAAAGGCCCTGCCTTATCGGTCTCCTTTCAATATCGAGTATTAAAGAGACTTGTACACTTGGAGGTTAGAGTTAAACTGTCTTGTATTAATAACACTCATAAAGTTCTATCTACTGCTTTCTATCTGTATACTGAATCCCTGTCTAAATTGCGATCTTCCTCAGCGGTTGGCTCTCGTGCATCGTGGTCCTTTAGTACGACCGACCTAACTTAACTCAGTACGTTGGTCTACCATGAATACTCTATATAAGGACCACTGGTACATAGTACCCATCGTGGTGTGTGACACTCAGTTCTTGTGGGCCACACCGGTCGGTGTGGTCCACATCAGAGAACATCCCTTTTCCTTGAAAAGGACACTGGCTAATCCTGGCCCCATTACAGGACTGGTGGCTGCTGGGGCAGTGCGAGATCGTCCAATGCGCGTGGAACAACGCCCAGATCGACCGCAATGGGAGGCATCCCGATGGCGCGCATTGTAAAACAACTCCTCCGTGGGAAGGAGCTTGACACAGTCGTTCTGGTGTGGCCAGATGACGGCTTTTAGGTAGTCGTTCAGGAAACGGTGGCTGCGCTTGTTCTAACCGTCCGTTGAAGGACGGAATGACGTGCTCGTCTCGGAAGCGGGGGCGCAGTCGGTCCTTGCATAGAGCCCAGGTGAGCGGGTCGCGTATACCATCAACTCGGGTGAGCGAATGCGATACCTCCCGCAGGAATGTCCGGACGACCGGGCCGAAGTTGCAAAAGATCATATCTACGGACTCGGATGTGTTGGCGTTCATGAGGTCCCGGAACTCGCTGTAGAACTTCTCCGTGGCAAACAAGTAAAGTTCCAGATCGTCCTTGAGCTTTCCGTCGTACTGGGGAGCGTTGTCCGTCTTCTTGGGCAGGGCGCGTGTCTGGAAAACTTGCGCCTGGGCTTGCGCTTGCGCCATCATGACGTTGTGGTTCATGGCTGCCTTGTAATGGGCTTACTTAGCCCAATACTTTAGCTTACACGTGAGCGCACGTGTATGAGGAAGCGTAAGGTGTATTTAACTTAGATTAAGTATACTTGTATCCACAAGTATAATTAGATCTAAATAAAGGTACAAATAGTAGCTTTTGCGGTAAAATGAGAACTGAATTGAATGTTAACTGTGGCTTTCCTCCTAAAACTGATATCTATAAAGAGAGGTTCTGCCAACGAGTGGTTGGCAGACACTCTGACCTAATGCTTGAGTATTACTGGCAGAAAGACCCTGCTTTCTGACCAATAGGACTGCTTCCTAATATGAATGGTGACCACACTGCAATGTGGCCCACCCGAATGTATCCACTTAGTGCGTGTTGCACTAAGGTGAGGTTAGCCGAATGTGTAGCCCCGCTACATGCCTGCTGCTGCATGAACGCGTTGAACTGTTACTGCTGTTGCTGCTGGTTGATCAGCATCGCCTGGACGAGCTGGTCCCCTGTATCGAGACCCTGAGGCTGCGGGTGTTCATACTTGTGGCCTGGTGGTGCTGGAGCGCCTGTCGGGTTGGGAACTGGTGGCGCTACCAAGGGCCGCGCGGGCGCCATGTTCGGATCAGGACTGTGCTGGTGATCCGCCTGGGCACCAGCGTTCGGCTTAGGTGCGGGCGTGGTAGCGTCCTCCTCCTCGCTCATGCGACGTGCGCGGCGTGGTCGTGGGTTCAGACTCATGTGCATCTCCATTCGCTGTAATTTAATCCAGCCAATCAACATGGAACCTGCTTGCTTCGATAGCGCTTCAAAGTTTATAAACTATGTACGCACTTGGAGGTTAAGACTCGACTTGGCCGGAACTTGGGTCAACAGGCTGGTGTATTGACGTAGTTGCTAGCGATGAAAATCGAGAATAAGAAAATCTACAGCACATGCAATCCTACAGATGCAGTCTTCGGCAGCATCCCGACCTGGGATCCCAGGGATTGCTGTCCTGGAGCCCGATGAATGTTGGCTGAGTTGAACTTGCTGTTGAAGTTTATCGAACAGCGTTTGATCTTCTGGAGCGATGTCGGAATCGCCACCGGATTCTTGGTTGTTGTTCTTGGCTGGGGATGACGCGGCGTTCTCGTCGCGCTGCAGAAGACCAAGAATCGGATCTGTACAGCAGATTTCGAGTTCAATACAGAAGGAGAGTTTGTTCGGGTTTTCATTTCGCACCCTTACACCGCATTGCATGACACTATGACCAGCGTGTTGCAGGTGCCGATGGATTATGTCTCTGGAACGATAATATATATTAACGTTCAGATGATTTGCGTTGGTCGAGATGGAAACAACTTGTCGAATACAATCTTCAGGTAGACAGCGCTGAGCATATGAGACTGCGTCAAACAAAATGATACTAAAGCGGCTTTTAGAGTTATCGAGATATCGGGCCTCAAAGATGTGCGGACCAAGCTCGAACTTAACAGTGGTGTCGAAATACAGCCGTTTTTCTATTTTGTCCAAAATGGTAGACCCCATGTTTTTTGGGAGAAAGGGGCACTTTTAAATGGGAAGGAGATCGAATTAGCCAATGGGACCGCTCCCAATCGATTCCTTGGGGTAATTTGCCCCCAAAACAGCTCCCAAATATGTTTCTTTTTTTTTCAGACGGTCACCCCTTCGCGGGAAATTTGAATCTGGGGACGTTCGATGGCCCAATCGACAGAGGAGACGCCCCTCTGCAATGATGTGCTCAAATCGCGATTCGCACTTAGAACCTTAGTAAAGTTTGGTTTGACGCAGTCTCATATTCCTTAGCACTAAATTGGGACAGCTCCGCTTTTTGCAAGTGAAAGATCAAAATGCAAGAAACTTGCTGACGTCTCCAAAAACAGAAAACGGCTGTATCTCGAAACAACCGTTAGGTTCAGTTTTGGTTCGCACAACTTTCAGGCCCGATACAGTATCTCGATAACTAAAAGGCACGTGTTGCTGCGCCCATCTGGGACCGTCTGACGGTTAATTTTAACTTAGTGTTTGTATTGATTGTCTCACGCCTGTCTTCAGCCAATCTTTCCCGGGGAGCGATGTCATCGAGGTATTTTGCTTTCCTTCACAAAGGCAGTCGCTGCGCTCCTGCGAGGAAAAGATTCTCTCACCAGGCCAGTGCAGTGTTCGGCTCGCTGGAATGCTCTGCGCTGGGCCTGCCTCCGCAAATATTGCGCGGCCCTGCTTCGCAGGCACCCCACGCGGGTTTGCTGCGGCTACGCAACCTCACAGCCGATCGCCTCCGATGGTCGTTTTATGTGACGTTCACCCCTTCCTTTTCCAGATGGGCGCGCGATTCACTCTCTAACTAAAAAAAACGCTTAACGCTATTGTACTCCGCATAAGTCGTGACGCCAGATTCTTAACCGGTCATGTTAACCATATAGCGTCGTCAATATTGTAAATACAAACACGTTTAGACCCTCAATCGATAGCCCAGCATCTATCAAACCAATTTCACTTCCTCTGCAATCTAGCTCTCGGTTGTCAAAAATGGAAGTCAAGCAAGACGAGTACATTAGTAGAGAGAAAAACATGATGGTGAGGAACTACATGTATCAGCTTTTCGTTTTTCAGATAGAACAATGATTTGTTTACGAAAAGTGCACAAGGAAACTTGTTGCCAAGTGCCGTAGCAATTCTCCTGAGGTGGTAGAACGCCATAATAAGCTCTACAACGTGACCCAGGTGAACGACTTTGAGGTGATTTTTGCTGATTTGATATTTATCTGGTACCACTCCGTTCCGCTATTATAGCATACAGTAATGTGCATCAATAAAATGGTTTAAACTTAACGTTAGTACGCTGTCTTTCACTTCGACCCAAGCGTCAACGCGCACTGAGTCAACATTCTGTGAAGCACCAATGTTACGTGAGTGCTGCACGACTGTTGCACGACTGTCACCCTCCATGGGTGTCGCATGAATGTCGTTCTTCACCGACTGGGTCAACATTCACCATGTTTGGTATAAAATCGGACAGGTAATGTAATATCGCATCACGTTCCCATATAAACGCGTCGCACTCGTATTATTAGATATTACAAAAGTACTCAAAAATACTTTATACAGGATTAGCGAGGACTGGCGATCCGCCTTAGACGCTGGATATAAATATAAAGAGAATATAAATATCCAGAGACAAGTATTGCATCTATTACGTTAGAAAGGTTAATTTTGAGTGTATTTTTGTTTGAGTTTGCTGCATTCCTGCAGTGGATTAGCTGCGGTTTTAGTCGAAACAATAGTCCGATCAATTATCATAGGAAAATGACTACCGGTACAGGTACAAACGAAGTTTGCACCTGTCGTCAAACGTCGAGTGGTAATTTAAATTCTCACTTTACCGGTATATTTAAGGAAAGGGCGACCTTACAGACCAGGCTTTTTTAAGGCTGCCCGGAATCACATACATGTATATTCCAGGTGTCTCAACAGGTATTATTCAGGTTTCTCAGATTGATAGAGAACGTGCCCGAAATTGGCGTAACATACTTTTAAATTACCAAAACAGGTATTGTCCAGGTTCTAATGCTTGGAAAACTCACATGCGCAGAACATGAGAAAAGTGGAAACGACACTGGCGACCATAACCTGACTTTAATATCTCCAGGCAATCCTCAGGCATCATCCAGTTATTCACCAGGTTTCTTCGTGGACCAGCTTAAGGTGTATTCAAATTGCTGCTATCGGTACGCTAATGTACTCTCATTCTTCTACATCCCCGTCACCGCTTGCAACATTTACTTGCGTAATCGTGCCACTCCAGCTAGAGATACATCCTGTGAAGCGTCGCTTGACATCGGCAGGAACAACTATGTAGTCGATCGCAGTATCGTCGAGACACGCACGGATTTCAACCAGCATACAATGCCAGTTGCAACTGCGCAGGGTGTAGACGGCAATTTTACAGTGATGTTGCTGCAGTACTTACGGCTTAAGTACTTCGTAAATGCACGAATAGAGGCGCCACTAAGCCATTTACTCGATCTGAAGCGATGTATCTCTGCGAAAGTGAAGTCGAATAGCATGTCAGCCGATTTGAGGTACGGTCAAGTCCTACGGATGCCGAGGAGATCTCTTCTCGGCCACGCCTACGACTGCTGTGTCCTTGAACGTCGCCTCTTTTACGTCTGAAAGTATCCTAAAACTGCACTTTACCTCTCTGATTGCTTGCGAGCCCCCGTGAGGCGTGCTCTGCGTGCTGCTTCTTCAGATCGGGCTTCTTCCTTCCTGAGAGTCTCTTCGGCCGCCCGCTGCTTGATCTCGGCCGTGTTGTGCGTGCGCGCCATCACAGTGCCTCCTCTTCATACGCCGTGTGCCGTGGGAGGGAAGGAGGGGAGAACTGAGTTATTGCTGAGCGCGAAATGAAAACTAAATTGCATCTGGTAAGTAAAGAATAAATTCCAACCTGAACAACAAGGGAAACGACCAGTTTCACGCTACGTTTGCATTGGGCCTCCTATGAAAAAAGAAAGGCTGTATCTTGGTAAGTAAGAATTGTGTTGGGGAAAGCCGCACTTTGTCGCAAGACTGTGGATTTAGCCTATTTCGATGTCTTCTCACTGCTAAAGATGAGCCGTTTAAGCAGCTCAAACGCTCAATAAGGAGCGGCAACTCTTTTTTCGGAAGCAACCAGTTTCCCGCCAATTTGGTTTATGTAGCTATTTGTATGGAGGTGGATTTTGCAATTTCGATCTGTTAAAGTACGATGAGTAGCCATCAACGGCACCTCTGCAAACACTATTTATGGATATCAACGGAATGGACAATTTATGATAAGACGCAGGGACTCACATTCATACGACTGCTACATGTAGTGATAAGCTGGGCGCCAACCAGACCAAGGTCGAGAGGAAGTTCCAGAGATCCATGCACGAGGCCGCGCCCGTAGCCGCCGAGGGGGGGGCGACGTAGACGACCTGAACAACTAGCAGATGCGCATCGCGCAGGCGTCGGCGGCCATGAACCGCTCGGCAGCGCCCAACCCGGCGACGCCAGCGGCTCAAGCAGGGTTCCGAATGGGTTTTTTAGGGTGGTGGTTTTTTTATTTATTCCACCCACCCACCTCACGAGTCGCTGGTGTGGGTTTGGGGGTTATTTGTTTTCATCGGTACTATTGAGCAACTACTTGATTATATGCAAACGTAATTTAATTATTAGAGGTTATATGACAAGTTATTACAGGTTTTAGTGATGTAAAATGTGTGTACAGGGCTAGGTAATTAAGTATCCCAAAACCAACACCCACCCACGATATGTTTCAGCCCACCCCACCGTTCTAAAATAACCGGGTTTTTCAGAACCCTGGGCTCAAGTGAACTAAGGGTCAGCGGGCCCCCTGCCGGCAGCGCCGGCTCGCGCGCGCAGTTCTGCTTCAGCGATACCAGGGCGCCGAGCTGCACGCCGTGACGCAGTCACGGCGTGCAGCTTAAACTCTAGGCTACCTATCACTATCAGTCTGTAGTGGACGCCTACCAAAACTAGGTTAAAAGCGCCTTAAAGTGTATCTCTAAATTTGTCTCTAAATATAAATTGTGTAGATGTCGCTATACGTGAAAGGTCGGTCTGGTATGCGGTTCAGTTGCTATAAAAGGGTGGTCAATACTGACCTCAAGTGTAAATTTATGCAGTTGCACAATGAAAGGGCTAAGTGACCTTTCGTTTACTCAGACGTAAAAATCGTCTGAGTAAATATAAGTTTTCTAAAATATATTTATGCGAGCGCTTACGATGTTTTTGGTAGGCGTCCAGTGGTACAGGTGCTTGCCTTGATATCGTAAATCCAATGGCGACTATTGTCCTGGTAAAAATTGATGGTACCAGGATTGCGGCTCCCATTTGAAGCACTAAACCTGTGAAAACCTATAGCAACATTTATATATATATATAGTTAAATCGTGCGTAGAATCCGAAAATCAGGTCCGTTTTGGCGAATTCACAGCCGGTTTCAAGATATAGCTGCTCGAAGCTAGACTCTTTGCCAATCAAATTCTTTCGGGGATTGGGTTGCACTAAATGCCTGACGCTGATTGGCCTATACCTCTGTTCCACATGGATTGCAAGAGAAAATACAAAAACTGTCTTGACAATGGTCGATTTGATTATAACCGAGCTGTCACATGAAAAAAGAAAATATGTGTTTGTAGAGGCATGCTACTCGTCATCTGCACTGGCCGATACTTCTGCAGGTTCCTGGCTGGTAGCAGCTTCTGTTTATTGTGCAGATTGCACAAAGCTGTCCTCGACACCTTAAACATGTCGAAAGACATCTAACTACCCCCCCCTCGTCCGCATCAAGGTCAGCTCTTACATTCGCAACAGTCTCGGTCGCGTTTGTGGCTGGAGATCGAGCTATACGGCCCTTCACTTGGGCCCAAATCAGCTCAATAGGTTGCAGGGTCGGATGATATGGCGGGGTGAAGTAGAGCAAATGCCCGTACTTAGTCGCCAGCGTTTGGGCACAATATATTGGCTTCGGCCGGTGCTCGTCGACAATTTCAATAAAGTTCTTCTCCACTTGAGTAAAATCGATGTCCAATTTAACTGCCATCAAAAGTAAGTTAATTAGACTAATTCAGCAGCGTTATTTAACACACCAGCGCACGTACCATTAGTCCGAAGCCATGCTATGATCTCAGCTCTCCTGTCGCTCATTGTAGGAGCTTTGTTAGTTTGACGCTTATGGTACGATGCTCCATCCATGTGAATGTTGCATCCACCGAAGCTTTGCTGTAGGATCTGACAAAGGTTTTCAAACCACCTTTCGAACTTGGGCGCATCAAAATTCCCGTGATAGTCGTCGGGCTCCCAATGCTTGCGCTTAAGTGTCGAGTTCCACACCTCCTTGGATCCACTCACAAACCCACCCATAGTTACTACACCCTGAGTCCGAATTATGCCGGTCGCAATGATACAAGCACTAACAAAACTAGAATAAGCAGTTAATATGAAGAACATTTAATTAAAAAATGTGCGGGTGTACTGTGCACCTTTGCCGGACTTGGCATACCGGACTTTATCGGCGGTCAGCCACGTTTTACCAGAAACGTGATGCACATTGCAAAATGACTCATCAAGATAGACTTCAGGGCGCTTGACACCCAAGTAAATCTCGTCACTGCGGCCTATTGTCGTCACTCGGTTCGCAGGCTTCTTCGCGAGATAGCTGTTTCGGAATGCAACATTACCTGGCGACTCCATGAAAACATTTCGCTTTTCACCGATAACGTTGCTGTACCCGAGCTCCGTCATCAACAAAGCCATTGACCGAGGCTGAATAGTGACACCATGCTTGGCTTCAACTTCGCTGCAAATTAGTTGTGCTGTTATTGGTAGTGCCTTCTTATTTTGTTCTTCAACAAACGATCGAATGTTTGGTGAAATCTCCTCTACGGAGTACGCCCTGTGGCGACCCCGGTATCTTATCCTGGAAATATAAGTTTTCATAGTTGACAGACATATATCAGATAAGCATGTGGAGCGCAAAACTTGCCTGGAAGACTGCCTCGGCGTTTTCCTTGTAGGCCTTCATGACGCGTGCGACCGTTGCCTCCTTGACCCCGATGCAATCCTCCACTACATTTCTCGTTCGGGTTCCCGCAAAACACTCCTCCTTCTGATATTTCTCAAGAAACGTGTAGCACTTTACTACCATTTTCTTCTCCATGATTGTGAGCTCGTGGCGGCTTTCATCTCCTTCCATCGTCACTTTTGTTTTGTGAGCTCGTGGCGGTGTCCAGTGGTCTAGAGAAGAATATACGCTTTATTTTGGTTGTCTTTAGAGTGGCAACGGACAAGTAGGTGACTAGCAATGTCTAAATTGGTGAACGGTTACAATCCTTGGTATCATCAATTCTTACCAGGACAATAGTATGTGCATGTATTAGCGACGTCGCTGCTAATGACGCATGAGTTGTGCCAGCTCTCGATGGACAGAGCAGATAACACGGCGGGGCTGCGAATGCAAGTGATGGGCGTGTATCATGGGCCATGATGCCCTTCAAATTGTGCAGGAAGCGCGCAAAAATAGCCTCAACCTGACTTTCTGCCAATCCCAACATCCCAACGATCCGATTGGTTCTCCCGATAGCAGTAGGGCACAGCGCCTCCCGCGCGATTTCTAAGCGCGCCTTCCGATACAAAACAATAGAAGTGGCGGAAAACTGGTTGCCACCCGAATTCTGGTCATTGCGCTTTGCGCTGAGTTTGCCATGCAGGCACAGCTCTGTTCACAACAAATGGTTTTGATGCGATAGCTGAGATCTGGAGCTTCATGGGGAGGTAACACACTCTTTCGTCTGAGTCCTGACGGTCGAGAAAGAAAAACATGTAGGAGGCCCAATGCAAAATTAGCGGAAATCTGGTCGTTTCCCTTACCTGGATATCATACCTGTAAAAAACCTGACGGAAAAGCCTGGACGCAAAGGATGCCCTAAAAACATCATTCTCTGAAATTTATTTAAGAGCTAAGGAGGCGGTGCGAGTGGGTGTGCGATTTTGCGAAGTCGAATACCCTGCGAAAGCAGCGATCTATTTTGCTGAGAAAAGCGTTCACTTGTTCTTGCTGGATATAATATCTCACGCAAAACGATAAATTACATGCAGTGTCGCTCTCAGCTAAGTGAGAAATCTATCAGCCAATACCAATGATATGCTCATAATTTTGAAATGTATTAGCCATTTGCATTAGTTCAATGTTACACGAATGTTAGGCCATGTAGTGTTATACAAGACTTCATGGATGTTAACACTTGGAATTCCAAAGAATGAGGGATATTGCATTGTGGCTATGTTGTGAATGATCGACTGCCCCATACGGATGAGTTTCACGGTACTGCCGCAGTACTACTGCGTAAGCGTACATGTAACCTAGGTACCCCCTGGCAACATCAGGATATGTTGCACGAAACGCGCGCAGATGCTGCGGCTGCGGAGCAGGTGCAGGAGATGCGCGATTTCATGTGAGCGCAAAAATGCTGTACGAGCAGCGCTAAGCTTATAATTAATACCAGCCCAGCCGTCCAGTGGAAACATGTGCTTATACTCGGCGAAGCGTGTTTGTAGTGCTGGCATCCGGGTATTCACAACGTAGTCAACTGCAGATAAACATTTGAGCTCGATTGCGTTTTCATGATGGGCCTAAGGGTGGAGGTGACGCAAGATCCTTGAGCTGTCGTGACCGCGGGATCAACAGGTACATGCACTTTGTACTGCGAAGAAAACCAGCGGCAAGGTTTATCCGCAGACAACTTGCAAACCTGCGGTGTACATGCATTCACCAACAGGTGACCACGCAGCGTAGCAACGCTTTCTCTCTTTTCGCTTCTTAACTAATTGATATTTGTTGCCGCAGCTAAAATTTCAGGGATTCACTTCGTGCTGAAGCACGACTTGTTGCGATCGTGGTACTTAGGTTTGTGGCGTGTTCTATCCCCCACCCTTCATCCGCAGGTCCTCTAATATTCCCCGTGTCTTGATTAAGGTGTACCTTTGCCGCCAAACTCGCCTAGAGAAAAGTTCTTGTGCGAAGAGGATACGACGGCTGAACGAGACAAGAAGTTCGAATGCACGCACGCGTAGGATCACCGTGCGCACGTCGGCGGTCGTCGGGGTGGACACGTTGTCCACAGTCCAGAGTGCAAGGTCTCTTTCTCGGCCACGAGGATGTAAGGAAATAAACACCAGTTCCCGGTATCTTAACACTTTGACAGGAACCGAGTACTTCACTCGCCCGCTGCTGCCGTCGTGGAGGGCTGCACGCGTCATAACATCTCCACCAGCATTTTCACGAGATGCAGGCGGTACTTCTCAAAGGCCTTACATAGCGGAGTCATCGCTGTGCGGGCACACATAGAGCTCATTCGCTCAGAGCTCAAACCGTCAAGCACCTTCTGCAACAAATATGTGACGCCAAGACTCACCAAGGAGCTATAGGTACAAGTACGTTGCTCGTCCAAGGTCGGGTCTTAATTCATATCGAATGTTACGCCACACGCACAAGTCTTCGCTACACTCACACAGCATGCGTGTAGCTATCCTCGGTAGACGCAACATTCACGTGACACCACGTTTAAATCCCGGTCGACCTGCGGTCCAAACAGTTGACCGTGGTTCAACATGGTCTAATGACCACGGAACTTTATCAAACCTGCCCACAAACGTGTCAATATTTATCAAAACTGCACACAAACGATACGATTGGCTGAAAACCGAATGCATACTTTGCATTCCGCGTACCCACTACTTAATTAAGTATGCAATACAACATTTAAAATTGAACATATACCGTGTCCCCACTGTTATAGGTGTCGCTTTGTCATAAGCGTCAGCTAGTTTTTGTCCATAGCCAATAAGCTATTTTCACATACTTCGAGATTGTCGTAAGCACCACCTGCCAAATCCACTAAAACGCTAGCAGTTGTAGAAGGTAAAATGACGGAGTACCGGTAGGCCTGAGGTCTACGTACCTAATTGCTATAGCCCGGTGTGGCAACGTACGCGCACAACACGGATTCAGATTATGCAGTGTTCAGCGCATACGTCGCCTGCGGCCCAGCTGATGAACATGCCCCAGCTGCATGAGCACCAGCCGGAATCGGTGCGGGACCAGGTGCAATCATTTCGTCGAGCATGCCGCTCGCCCTACCGGGTCGAGGTAGCAAATTCCCGTCCAAAACAAACCTTGATCAAAATTGAGTATCAGCCGACCTCCCTCAGCTGATCTCAACGATGACTCGGCATAGACCTCCAATCCCGAACCCTTGATCCAACCAGGCATGTGCGTCTTCATTAAATCCACTTGATGGCCCTTGCTGGGGCTACGCTTTGGGTCCAGACGTCAGCCAGCCACACCAACCCTGATTTCAGTTTACTTGTCTTTAGATACCCCCAAACGCAGCCGGCTCTCCACTCCCATGTCATGCCGAATGCACGGGGTTTCAAGGCCACATACCTTACCTTCCTCTCCTTCTCACTTTCTCCGAGCGGCTCCAGCTGATAACCGCATCCGCAGGTCTTCACTCGTCCCTCAGTCCTTAATGAACTCCGATAATTGCCTCGGCCTAAGCCTGCCTTAATGCAGGGTTCTTGTCTCTGCACCCTGGGACTTTCGCGCACATCCTTTTGGCGTAGACATTACGGCGAAGCGGGGAACCACTATCCCGGGCTCCACAAAAATATATACACCCAACAGCTCTGAGAATCACTATGCCCGGCACTGCTTTATCGAAACCTCAGAACTAATCACCTTTGACCCGAAAATATGAAATACACGGTAGTACAGCCGCCTAGTTCGGCCTGCCGATGTGTAATGAAATGAAATAGCCAAATAGGCATCCCCTCACGCCTACGTACACCGCATAGGGCCGTTCAAAATCATGAAATCTGAGTTATCCACATTGCTATTGAGTTCGTCAGGGTTCAGCTCCACTTCACTCAACGGCTTCGAACTGAGAGCACGTACACTCGGGCTCACTGCTATTGAGCCCAGCAAATGTTCACTGAAACAGAACAAGCTCAGCCACAGAATTCCAACACTCAGCAGATTCAGGGCGTCGCCACTCAGACTCCATTCCGAACAGCATAATCCAGAGGGGTGCATTCTGCACGGCTTAGCTACTTCATACTCATTTAAAATACGAGCACGGCATAGTCAAAGACGGCCTGCCTGAGCTCAGGTAGTCTTCGGCTGTGAGCTGATATTCCACATTCTGGCTGACATCTGGAATGCGTGCACCAAGCTAATTACAGTAGAAGTAACGACTCGTCGTGGCAGCTGCAGTCGGATCTCTCGCCAGGTTACGAGGGGATCAAAGCTCGTCAATTGACGGAGTATGCTAGGGAATCTGACCGGACTTTGTCACATTTACATCCCTGACATCACCAAATGATTCGGCTTGCCCCTACTGTTGAGTCTCGGTAGCTACCACTACTGCTCGCAGTTAATATTTTGTTTGGATATCGTCGATTTTCAGAGGCGTGCCGTATCCTTTTTGATGTGAATGATCCCTACACTGCGTCCTTGCTATGCCGCTCCGTCCACCATGCTAGAGCACCATTTGAACACGTTGCTCCTTTAATGTCGGCACATGCACTGCACTCTTATATGTTAATAGTGTTCTCTGGTGGAAACCACTTAAGCCCTGGACGAAGCAGCGGGTACTCTAATAAATAGGAGCGGTAAGAAGGGTTCAAAAATAATAACACATAGGAACACCGTCAAACTCATAAACATATTGGATGGCTTAATAAATACGTTAATAGAGCTCTCTGGGGGAAACCACTTAAGCCCTGGACGAAGTAGCGGGTACTCTAACAAATAGGAGCGGCGAGAGGCGTTAAAAAAATAACACATAGGAACACCATCAAACATAAACATATTGAATGGCTTAATAAATATATAATGAATAGTTCAACAAAACAAGAAATAGGAACTGTATCAAACTCATAAACATTTTGCATAGTTTGCATATATTAGGATTTCCAACTGTTACTTATATTGAATTATTTTTAGTGTTATCGGAATTAGAAACTCTTCATCCCTTGTTCAACCATCCATTTTGAAGTTATTTGACGAAGCAAGAACTGCATCGTTGGTCTGATGGGGAAGATAGACCTCTTAGCAATCCATGATCAAGACTGTATACTTCTGCATGACATTTTTCCAGATTCAGCTGCATGCACTCTCTTCTTAAAATATTTTGTTTTGAACCATATCAAATCTATCAAGGAGAAGTCACACGTTTCGCTGAAGAAGTGGTCATGCCAAGGAGCTAAAGAGGACGGTTGTAGCTGGTTTGTTTGGGTACCCCAGAAACGAGAAGGCAAGAGGAAAAATTAGGCTGTGGGGGTCAACACCAAGTTCGGACATGTCCTGGCCAAGGTTTGGTATGTAAGCAAAATCAGCCTTAGTCATACCCAATGCTGCACGTCTGTTGGGAAACCATCCCCTCATCAACTTGCTCTAATGTCTGGAATACAATGTTCGGTGGTTGACGGGCTCAGTTCCGCACGTGCTCGTGTCGCTTCAGCTATCAAGACAGTTGATGAATTTAACGTGGATGCACGTCAGGCTGCAGTATACGGAGCAATTGTGATTTTCAAAAAAAAGTAAGAAAATATCCGAGGATTACAAATTTCTTTCCAGCTATCTTTAAGCATTCAAAAGGAAAAACCCAGATTCGAGGATTTCCTGTCCACTTAATGCTCAAGGGAGAATTTTCCGTGCCTTCCATATTTTGGACCAAAGCGTCAAGAAGCAGAAAGCATGGCTTCCGATTCTACAAGTCGACGGTACGCACATAAAAAACGATCACTACAATGGCCAATGTATTAACCTAATTGGCCTTGACGGAAATAAGCAAGTCATACCTGTCGCTGTAGCATTTGTGCCATCTGAGACTACCGACAATGTTTCGTGGTTCTTCGCTAATTGCATTGTTGGTGGCTTGGATTTCAGTTCGGTTGGACTGTTTTCTGATCGTGCTATACAACGGGGCGCTCGTTTCGCTGGGATACCAGATCAATCTGAAATTCTGTGCTTTTCACATTTGTCTGAAACGTTAAAGATCGATTTCGATCAGTTGTATCTGACATTGACTCAGTTCAGTGCTATGTGATGAGACTCAAGAGAGATGACACCATCGCTGACCCTCTCTGACATTGCTAAACAGTTTCCAACTCCTCGCAAAATCCGTCACGCTAATGGACAAATGGCTGAACAAACCGTAGCTATCTATCTTTGCATTATTCACCCTACGAGCTGGACCAACCTTGGCAACTACGAACTCAACGATGTAGAAGCAAGTTTTCTACGTCACGGTTGGTCCAATGCCAATCCGTTTGGCTCCTCAACTCGATTGTACGGAGTTCATACAACTAGCGCAACCGAAGATGAAAACCATGTACTTATTTGGAGCAACACACGCGTTAGCGTAGTGCTCATGGCTTTCGTCCCATTTTGCGAGCGAGCATTTAAGACAATATAGACGAGACAGAAGCTAGGTGAAGACTGGACCAATGACGGAGCTAATGTGACTCCCGAGGCGAAGGTCATATTTGACAAAGAAGTTGCTCGATCCACTGGTTGCAGCGTTGTCGACTCGCCACACAGTATATTTGACGTGGAGGATTGCAACCGGCAGCAGAAAATCAATTCTAGGTCGCTGGGCAACGGCAATCAAATTCCTTCTAAACTTACACGAACACACAAAATAGGCGTTGACTTATTTTTGCACACGCTTCATTACCAGAGAGCATCTAGCCGCTCCCCGCAAAACATTTACTGGCAGCCCTCCAGAAACGCAATAACAAGAGCAAAAATAAGGTGGCAGCAGTGACCTTATTCGTTGACTGCTACAAAGTTGCAAACTACCGCCGTGCCTTCGACGATTTCATCATCGATGTACCATTGGCTAACGATCTGCAGGCGACGGAAAACATATCTCCACCTCCAATGCGGTGCACCACACCGTAGGAAACCTGTATGCGACAAAACAAAAATGTCAAAGCGTTTCCTCACTCGTGGAGAGCTGTCAAGTCAGCGGTCTGGAGAAGATCACAACGGTCAAAATGTCGTAGAAGCACTCGAAGACTCCGACGACGACGTCAACTTAGAATTAAGTCAGCAAATTGTCGAGGCAACCACCAAGAAGAGAAGGAAATTCGAGTGCAGCGGGTGCGGAAGGACACAATATAGCGACCTGTCCAGCAAGAGTAGTCGAAGAAACAACAGCCGGAAGCGAGGTCCAACCAGGTAAATACCTGACCCCTTTGAAGAACTTCGCAAAAGGCTCAACGAGATCACCTTTTCTGGCTAGAATAACGTCGCTGTACGCTCAAAGAAAGCTACTCGGTCACCAAAGATTAACGAGTCTTCACGTCGTCAGGTGCCGCTTCTCGCGCTTGGCTTCGGGCTTCTTGCCTCTGGACTTGAGCTTGGGGTTGGGCTTCTTGTCTTGGTCGGACACTGGGGGTCAGGACCCAGAGCCTCCTGCCACGAAAACTTCACGCCCCACTGCGCCATTTTCTTCGACTGCGAGAAAAATCATGGTACCCCTTGCCGTATAGATCGTATCGTTTGTGAGTAGTTTTGATAAATATTGACACGTTTGTGGGCAGTTTTGAAAAACTTCCTATGACCAGCGCGGGAATCTCTAAATTTGCCGTAATTGTTGAATCTCAAGCTGTCATTTATTTATCTGTCAGCTGCTCGTTTGTACGTTTTTTTCCGCGTTGATACACTACATCCCCACAGTTTGTCCCCAGCAGTTCCATATTGTACATCTTGGCATTTCTTTTAACACGTTCGTTTGTGCCTGTAGCAAGAGTCTTTTATAAAGAAAGTGAGTATTTTGCCCGAGTCGGCTAGAGAACGCGTGAATCGCGACAAACAGTGTCGCCACCGCACAATAAATATGCGTCGTTACATCCAACGTGTAGAAATGCGGTGTCAGCACAAAACGATTACAGGGTCTATAAATTAAATTGTTGAGAATTACGAACAGGGTGAGGATTGGTTTGCAGAGCCAACCAACGCTCGTAGAAACAGCATGCCACAAACTTCAGACGCACGGTTGAAATTCAAAGTCCACCTCCAAAAACAAGAAAGCGAGCATCCATGTCGAAGCGGATTACCTGGAAGGGCGCGGCTTCCGCATTGATGGCGCCAGCGCCGACGCTGTGTTCAACGGGATAAAATCGTTCGAGATAACCAAGAGCAACAAGATAGCCTGCACCATCTGCTCAGACGTCGAGCCGCACAAGATGCGCTACATAAATGGGTTTCAGCACACAGTTGTGTGAGTCAGGGAGTGAGTTTATTTGCAGGTGGCGAGGAAAGATGATCGCCTGCCTTAAGAACGACTAAATATATAGGGGAATACACATCGCAGGCCTCTTCCCCCAAGAAGAAAAAACTAAAGGCGACTCAAAAGGCATTCTGCCGTGATTCGGCGGAACATCATATCTGCCCAATGCGGATTCGCCACGCGATGGCGCGTATATTCGAGTCGCTTCTAGAAGACCTACCAGCACTCAGCACAGTCCAGAACTTTGTGAGCCATCACGCGCGCTCGAATCTAGTAAACGACGATAATTTCGACGATGTGAGGAAATGGATCCATTCGCACGGGTACACCGGCGAGAAAGCAATGACGCAGCCCTTCACTTTTGACTGGAATTTAGATTGCAAGGGCAAGCCGATGGTGGACAACGGTTCCGATGAAAGTCCATTCGTCGTAGGCTGACCTCAAAGCACTCGTTATGAAGCTGATGCTTCCGCCGGAGGGTTTCATATTACATATGAATGCTACACGCAAAATGAATTATTGCGAGTATACGGTTGTGGCAGTTGGAGTGTCAGACCGATCGGTAGGTTTCCACGCGGTGGCTAGGTTTGTCTTTTTACAGGAGACACAGCTGGTTGTCCAGCCGGTGTTATGGTCACTGAAGCGATTGTACATCTGGAGCACTCGTAGGGAGCTACATGTTTAATTTGCGATGGGAGACACCGATAACGCGCAGTACAACGCTCTGAACACCGTGTTTGGAGGATGTAATGGATCAAAGCACTTATGTTTTTCTTTCATGCCATGAAAAAGTCTACAAACCGATTCGAGGATTTTCCTCGGGTGTCGCGGCTTCCATCTTGCACGCCATGCACGACCTGTACTTTGCGCGCAGTGAAAGCGCGTATCTCTGTATGCGGGACCGCGTTTTCAAAGAATGCATGAAGTACCCTGGTCTACAGGCATTTGCGCAGTACATGTGGGCGCAGTAGCTTACCGGTCGTGATAGCTCGTGGCAAGTGTACATAACCCCGGGTGGGTTTGCGTCCACTAACAATCCGGCGGAGACTTTCAACGCACTACTCAAATACAACTACACACTCAGGCGTCTCCTCAAATGGGCGCTTTGCTAAATAAAATACGAAATTGCTGTGAAGACCACTCGTCCAACCGGCGACCGTTTCGCTTCAAGGTCGTTCCGGCAGCGACCCTGATACGGTGCGTATCCGAACTGGTGCGAGAGCAACTTTCAGGGGCATGCGAAGGCGTTCTACCGCATTCCTCGATGAGCTGTCCCCCCGTGGTACACCACCAATCGGGGACAGCTTATCGAAGAAAGTACCCAGAGCGTTACAACATCTCATTGATCGAAATAAATTGGATCTCTGGGGTGCTGACCGAGCGCCATTTCGAGGTATCATGGGGAGAATATATTTGAGCGCGAAGGCGAAGCTTCACATCGTGTTGGAAGCCGAAAGAGGCCCGGAGAAAAGCGTCGCGCAGCGTCACAACGTGGATCCTTCTGAGATCAGACGCTGGGCGAAAAACATAGAGGCAATTGTGATGCTGAATTCGCACCAGACGCTGCCCCTGTTGCACAAGTCCCCCCCCCGCTTCTCAAGATGAAGATGAAGATCACGAGATTGAACTGATCGACTTAGTGCTCACAGTTAGACTCTGAAGTGCTCTTCTAAATCTGCAAGCATTAAACAGCGAACGATGCCTTTGTTACGCTCCGAGCGCTACCGCTTTTGACTGTTGTCGGATTTGCGCTATGTATCGACTACAGTCGCCATTGCGTTTTCGTATACTGATTGCTGTTTCAAAAGCCGGTGAGGGAGAAAGCCAACGTGGCACATCTGGGACCCTGAGCGGATAACGTACGCTTTGACAGCGTACTCTACCTCACCATCATCTGCGAAGACGGCCTCCTCTCTAAAGACGATGGTGTCGTCGATTTTGAGATACTTCCCGCATACTTCGTGCGATGTACAGCTACGGCCAGCTGCTCCTTCGTCGCAACCAACGAGATCTACTCCACGGATCAACGGTGCTGCCTCGCCCTCCTGTACATGCGTAGATGTTAGCGGTGCCGAAAGAGCTAGGGCGCCAGTATGGACACCAACGAACGTACCATTAGTGTGCTCAAGTCCTTACCAAAGCAGAAATGAGCTCTCATTTGTTGAAATCACAGCAGGGGGGCAGCTCTTGACGGAAGACCTTTCAAAAGTTGCCCATCACTTTATGTTGAAAGCTCAAGGGAGGGGGCCAGCTCTTCAAGGAAAAACGAGGGGAACAGCTCATCGAGGAATACGGTAGTCGAAAACTAAGGTGCTGGGCGCATTCAAGTCTACTTCCGCCTCGCGAAACGGATTATTGACGCTTCTTACAAGCGCTCAGAGGTAGGCATTGCAGTATCAGCTCCGATGGGCGCTAACTACGCGCGTATGGAGGTTTAAGATCAGCCATGTGGCGACTGGGTTGTGGATATATAGCCCAAGAGGTGTGGATGCAATTACTGCTACGCATTCGGAGTCTGTATCCATGTGTTGTTCGCGATTAAGCCATGTGACCACATCGACAATCAAGGATGCGAAGTGTTGGTGAGCCGGAAGAAGCACAAAGGCGGCAGGCTGCAACCCCGGGGACGAGCAACATTGGTGGAAGACTTCATTGGTGGGGCCAGCACTTACTTTCTAAGGGCCTAGCACTTCTGTAGGGCACTCTTGCAGTTATGATGCTGACTACGTACCTCATTCACTTATACACGCGAGCGTTCGCGATTTAAACCGGAAGATGAACGATGACGTGTAGGCAAACAGCCAAACCGCTAACATTTTGGTGTAAACGAAATACTTTTATACATTTCGTTTCGTCGAGCCACCTATTTTCTTTGTGCTGGGTGCTAAACCATAATTCGACTACTAACAAAATGAAGACCAGCGGCTTGAGTGGGTAGTTTGTGATCACTCTGAGGGTCCGCGACTTAACCTGCAAGCACAAGGTAGGTACTGCATGTGAGGAATCTACAATATCTGCTCTCACTCGAGTCCACCGGGTCGCTAATCTTCCGCACTTGTCGGTTCCACCCAACATTCGTCGCAAGCACACTTAAATCAGATTTGTTTGTCGTAGTTCACTGTAAGCTGCGTTCCAGCATTCACACTCTTGATCGTGATTGTCAACTCTTTCACTGTGGTCCGGTTCTGCATCTCAAAGAACGCTACATTTGGGTCACACGCGTGACTCAAGAAGCGCGTGGTAGATCCGCACTTCAGGACCTCGACATAGACAAACATCCTGGTCACTGAACGCTCGTGTAGGAGCATAGTGTAGCCACTGTTCTGCTTCATCATCGCTGCAGGCTGTCCTTCCATGATCGCTGTGTATTCACGCAGGCGTCCTGCATGCGCTACGACAATGTCACCGACTTTTAAATACGTAGTCGTGGAGACACCGAGGCCAACACGGCTGGTGGCATCCAGTTTCAGTGTATGGAATGTTCTGGACGCGTTGCTACAAGCAGCGTTTAGTGCAAATAAATCGGGGTGCAGGAGTTAGCGAGGGCGGTGTTACTGCATGTATCTATGAAGCAGTCGCGAACACACTTGAATGTCCAATATCTGCAAACCCAATTTCCCTCTGGTACTTCGCACTCCTCAGCATACTTCACGTTGGCCGGTCGCGGTACTTCCGCATCGATAGGATCAGCGGGGGCCTGGGCGCCACAAACGCCGGTCGACGCGCATGCAATGCGCGGAGACATGCTTTGATCCCAGGCTAGCGCATTATTGCCTTTGCTTTCTCCGCCTTAATTATGTGTGCATGGTAAATAGGGGTCCCGCTCCGCCCGGGCGCTCAAGTCGTCCGCGGAGTGCAGGATCAGGAACTTCAGGCGCTGCTGGAACATTTCGTCCCGAGGCGCCGAGTCTCACAGCACCTTGAAAGAAGGCGGATCCCACCGCGCTCTAACCACTTCCAACTCGGCGGTCTTAGACAAATTCGGGGTGTAGTCCGGGAAGCCCGTGGTCTGCTCGATCGCGTTGGCAGTCCCGGAGGCAAACTTGAGTAGGATGCCATATTGCGCAAAGACATGACTCCACGCCCAGGAGTCTCGACCGACGTGAGCTCATCCGGGGCCAATTCAGAGTACTCTTTACGAGCCAAGACGGACCGGCGACGGTCTTGCGCCGGTCGGTGACGTTTGGAAGGTGGCTCTGAAGGTGGGTCGTTCGTGACTGGGGCCGACGAGCTTGAAGTGGATGAGAACGAACCACGTCGACGCTTGGCCTCTTGAGGTGGGGTAGTCCGTGGGGCTTGAGGCTTGAATTCCACACTGGATTTAAACGTGACGTCCCGATCTTCGTCGGCTTCACTCTCACCGACCCCTGAAAATAGAGCTTCCATCACCTCCGCCGAGTCATCCAGACGTAGCTTCTTGAGAGCTGGCCAACGGGCTGGGGCGCCATCCAGGTTGTCGAGATACGACTCGGCCTTCTTATAGCACCAACTTGGAACGTACTTGGTCCACGGAGTGTGATTGAGCCGGCCCCAGTACATCATCCGGGCGAGCATGCGCGTGAGCTCCCGGACAGGAATTCGGGGATGCACCGAGTGGTCTTCGCTCACCAGCTCGAACGCGTCCATATAATCCAACCCGGAGCGCATGGCCAGCTAAAGGTCCGTACGCTGCTCGTCCCAAATCACCGTGTGGTCCGCCAGAGAAGCACGGGCTTCCTCAGTTGTACGAGCGAGTGACTCCCGGGGATCCAAGGCATCCTTGTCACTTGGCGTGTACGGGTCTGGGCGGAGCAGTAACTTCCGAGTGTTAGTCGATTGTTTGCGTTGCTTGGACGGGGAGTCTGGGCGTGGACGGAGGAGTTGAATCTTGGGTGAAGTCGAGAGGCGCACTTTTGGAGCCGCTTGTCGGCCCAGTTCCGCTGACTTCCTTCTTCTCCTCGTCATCGTCCTCCTCATCCAGAGCCGCGAACGGACCGGGTTGCGTTGAATAGTCATCAATTGCGTTCACCATGATCTGGGTGGTTCAGTCATTTGGAGGTGTTCTGTGGTCCCTGAGGTGCTCCAACAGAGTTTTCAGGCGAGGCCAATTGCCGACAACCCGAGTCTGATGTTGATTCAGGAAATTCATCACCATTGGGACGTTGAGCGAACCTGCCTTAAGCTGACGGTTCTGCGAGCGAGCGTAGGCGAACATGTCATCCCGCTCCTGAGTCATGGCCGCGAGTTTCGCCCGAAGAGCTTCTTCCTCCCGCTCGTGAATTTGCGCGACGCGCTTGAAGTCCCGGGTGTGATCTGCGATCTCCTGGTCAAGCTGGCGTTTGGAAACCAGGAAGGCCTCTTTCCAATGTTGGTTCAGGAGGGCGAATCCCGTTTTCATATCACTGATTTCCGAGAGTTTTTCAAGCAACTCAGAGCCATTGCGAAACCACTTGATTTGAGCTGACGCTTGGCCTCCCGGAGTTGGATGAGAGTTCGTTTCGGGAATGTAGACATCTTGAAGACTTTCCGGGGCAGCTTTTCCACAGGGTAGTGCTAAAGCAGCGAGGTCAATTCGCGACTTGCATCCATGCCCCCCAACAGCTCACAGAATTCAGGCACTGTAGCGGCGGAATCAGTAGATCGAGGTAGCAAGAGCTCCGGACGGATGTTAAGCCTCGAGTTGGTTATCTCGGATAGGTCTTGGATGTCCTCATCCGAGAGAGTCTCCACGAAGATCAATGTCTCCAGACCACCATACCCGTCACGCATGAAGTGTTCTGAAAGCAGGTCCGCGTGATCAGCAGAAACTCCCACGACGAAGCCGGATGGATCTTGGCGCACCCCGAATCGCGCGGGTGGGACGTCACCAGGAAGAACCGAATCTACGTCTGCAGCAGCGGCGGAGTCCGATCTCTCCAGGTTGAGCTCGCCTTGGAATATGCACTTGGCAGTGGCCGCCGAAATTACTTGCTGGGTCACCAACAGCTGACCCACCGACGCAAAGGCGGCTGCAGTAGCTGCCGGATCATTGATGGTGGTCAAATCCACGTCTCCAATCGGCACTTCCGACTCAACCTCAGCATCTGGCGCTCCGTCGTCCTGTGAGGATTCCTCCACGCGAAAAGACTCCTCGACCGCATGATCTGGATCGGTAGGCGGGCCGGGCACCCTTTCTGCCTTACCGAAAGAGTCGCCCTCGCTGCTATCAACACCACCTGAGCCCGAAGCACTACCTCCCACTGGAGGAGCGTCCGGAAGTTGCCCAGGGGACCACAGCCCAGATGCAGACCATTGTTTCGAGTCTCAAGAGAAGCAAAGCGCCCAAGTCCGAGTGGAGCATGGAGTGTGATCTGACGACTACGAATGAAGTGGAGCCCAGCGAAGTACATCTCGTACAATCCTGAATGATGAAGGACAACCTGAATTACCAAAGATGCCAATCCGGATGAATGACACCCCGGATAGCAGGTGTACTCAAGTGTGAGCCGACCAATCAATGTCGATCCAGGGGCGTGGCAAGTCAGGCACCCATGCGAACCTGAGGCCAAGGTCGAGATAGTGTCACGCCTAAGCCAGAGACATTCGAAACAAGCCAATCAAGCGGTGACAACGCGCCAACGCACGAAGTGTGATCGCCCAAGACCGCCGCCAGTGCATGATGAGTGAGCGGCCCTCCCCGAGTTCAACATGACCCCAAGCATACTGAAGCCCAGTCATCCGTGAGGAGTGCATGCGATTCGAGCAGAGGAGACCGCCGAAAACCCAGATACCAAGAGAGAAAGAAAGAAATGATAGCCAGAGAGAGAGAGAGAGAAAAAGAGATAATCAGATTTTGTTTTGCCTTCTAGAGCCCAAGTGGACTTCGTGTTTGCTTATCGGTGGTTCTGGCAAGAATATTCGCCGAGGACGACGACGCCAGATAATTGCTACCCAACGGAGGAAGGTCCGGGAGCCGCGTACACCAACGGGCGTCCAAGGTCGTGCAACCGCACAGGGAACTCTCAACTACACGCTCAAATCAAATTAGGTACCCAAAAAGGCTGCTTTCGCGTTGGTCTACCTATTTCATATCCTCAAATTGTATGTGGACACTCGAAAGAGGACCCTTGCATTTCATATTCCATCTGTAGTTTCAGGAGATTGTATCAATCACCCCCTGAGATCCGAGTTATATTGCTTGTTTTAGGATTGTATTTGTGGTTTCCCTCGTTCATTCGAGGGTGGTGCGCGTTGGGCAACCTGGATTTCCTTGTATCCGGGTTGTAACCTAAGGTTGACAGGCTGCATATTGTACATACAAATTATTTATTGTTATTGGTTATTTTGAGATTGGTCGTTTGGAGAAAGGTCTTTGCTCGTAAGCTTGCCTCCATTCGGGATCTCCCAGTTGAGAGGAACCTAGAAGCTCTCTGCATTTCTGTATCTAATTTATTGTTATATTTCCGGTTGAAAGACGGTCCGCCGAATTAATCGACACCTATAGGGATTGCACAAGGTCACACGCCGACTCGGGTCATTCTATTGTGTGTTTCGAGTTAACCGGGGCTGGCTCATTCTGGAATACCAGTTCTCTAACCCCGGACGCGCTATACATCCTGAACGATAAAAGCGTTCACCCGCTTCGTCTCAATTAATGGCATAGGAGCATGGGCATTAGGTGGCGTTAGCTTATGTTAGATGTACCTCACTTCAAATTCAAATTATTTGTAGGCCCCGCGTGCATTGATTTGTGATACTTGGATTATTGATATATTATACAAATTTAAATGCCTATTGTTGTATTGCTAAACAAGAGCGATTCCCGCAGCAGTCTGGGCTCCATAATTCTAAGTTTAGAAGGCCGGAACAGAGTTTAGGAGATCAGTGCACCCGCAGCTTTTGGAATCATTCCGAGTGCGCAATGAGGGCGCAGAATGCGGCCAAACATCCATTTTCAGAGGTTTTAAGTGCGAAGGGCAAGGGTTTCCCATATATATACGTTTTAACAGCCTATTCCAGGCTATTCCTGGCACAGACCGTCTGTGCGAGGGGGGCTCGCACAGATCATCAATCTGGCTGACCCAGAAATCGGTCTGTGACGTCCAGATGGTCCTTTTTGCATGTCTATTCCTGAGTCTGGGGTTTATTCCGTCACAGACGGCTGCGGGAATCGCTCCAATGTCTGCATTTGTCGTATACAGACTGAACGAACGCGTGGTGGTGGCAGCTCGACTCAGTCTGCTCGCGGAACAAGAACTACTCATCGTACGCGCCTAGTTACTCGCTAACAGAAATTGGTCGACTTCAACGAGACAAACTTGGACAAGTACGCTGCGTTGAAGCAAAGGTTTGGCCGAACAGCCACACGCGGCTTGATCTCAGGAGCCTATTCATTCCAGATCTGCGGGCTGCCACTAAATAAACAAGGCCGTGCGCAAGCGCTCGGGCGAGCTCTGAAATTTAAAATTGAAAAATGAGTGAAGTATGTTGGTCGCGAGTTTGGAGAGTTTCGAGAAAGAGAGAGTGGGAGTTTCGAGAGAGCTTCGAGAGGGGGGGTCAGTCGTTCTATTTACTACCGGTATGTTACGTATGTGCAAGATCTGCTCAAGGAGCTTGGAGTCGTTGTATTCCTCGAAGATCAGCTTTGCTCGTGAAATCGATTCATGAAGCTGCTTCATTTACGTTGTACATACTGCTGAAGTATATAGGCTACCGGCGGCATCATTCGGACCGTCTATGAAGATTATTTATTCGTTTTTATATCTACTGTACTTTTGAATAACTACCCGGATGTCCCTGTAATGTAGAGGAAGCGCCAGACTAGCACCTGCGAGGTCGATGGTCGAGCATAGTTCGACCCAGCAACCAACCTCTAAAGGGCCCGGCCGGCGCTGGACGAGCTCCTCTCGCCGTACTTGACTAGCGTAGTCGACACGATGAGCACCACGAGCAGCCCCTGCCGGATCTTGTGAATGTAGGCGAGCGCCTTGAAGTTCACGGCCCCGCGCACCCACTGGTCCACCTGGTCGCGCTTGGCGCTGACGTTGGCATTGATGGCGCGCGCCGTGGCCTCATCGCTGGCGATGAAGAAGTTGTAGAGCTTCTGAAACCGCTTGAAGTTCGTGTTGCCGATCTGGCGCGCGCGATGCACGCTTCCCGCAGTCACATCGTTCAGCGCGAAGGGTGCAGTGCTCTTGGCGTTCATGTCCGCGTTGGGCTTGGTGGCCTTGGCGGTGGCATTCATGCTGGCACTCTTATTGCTAACGTTTTCATTCTTGCCGCCGTTGTAGTTCTTGTTAGCGGTGGGCTTCATGCCGGCCGACGCCACCCCACGCGTCGGAGCTGCAACGATGGTGACCACAGTCTTCGGTGCCTGCGTTGCAGCAGCCGTGGCCACGGCGCCGGGCGGCTTCACCTGTGTGTTGCCACCAACTTGGCGGGGACATGAGGGCGACGGGGGGTGGGTTGGAGGCACCGACGCAAATGAGCTCTTCACGTTGATTTCTCGCCATCTTGACGCACCTTTGGAAAGTTTTTTTTTCCTTTTGGAAAGTTTGTTTTTGCAGCTCGCAACAGGCAGAGCTATTGTCATAATTGAAAGTGAAATTGTGATATGTCGCCTAAATGTTGAACTAGCACGCCACAGGCAACATCCATATTTTTTATTAGTCGTATATATATATATAAGTTACTGAAGGGAGATGTGTTCATTTTAGTGTCAAAATCTCTATAGTCTACAAATTGAAGTTGGTTGATAAGAGGAGTATGACCAAAAGCAAAAATTGACGTGTATTTTTGTTAGATCTTCAAGGCTTATTAAATTTGGAGGTGAGTTTTTAGGCGAGAGCAGATTGTGCTGTTGTCAGATCTTAGACAAGTATAGTTTGTGATCACTGATATACTCTGAAATAAAATAGCCAAGCGCCGCCGCTACGCGGCGGTGGTTATACTATCGTAGTAGTATTAATTTAAGCCAAGCGCCGCCGCTGCGCGGCGGGGTAGCATGACGCCCCCGTTTCGCTCGCCTCGTCGGCTCGCTGCACTACTCGCCGTGCTATGATAATGAGTCCGATGAAGGGCGGTCCCTGCGGTCCCGCAATAACAACCGACGGGGCCGCCTTAGGCGGCGGGGGCCACCTTCGCTGCGCTCCGCAACTTTTTGGTAAATGAGGTGCCGCCTTCGCTGCGCTCGGCAGCAGTATTTGTGCCCACTGAAGGTCGCAGATCGCCAATTTCGGCCAATGGGAATTCAGGTGACAAATTTAATACGGACCGATGGACAGCACGCTGCTCTGATTGATGATTTAGACTAGCCAAGCGCCGCCGCTGCGCAGCGGGGTAGCATGACGCCCCCGTTCCGCTCGCCTCGTCGGCTCGCTGCACTACTCGCCGTGCTATGATAGTGAGTCCGATGAAGGGCGGTCCCTGCGGTCCCGCAATAACCACCGGTGGGGCCGCCTTCGCTTCGCTCGGCAGCTTTTTGGGCAATAGGGTGCCGCCGTCGCTGCGCTCGGCGGCTCGGCGGTCCAGTGTACCCATGTCCAATGGACAGGCGTGACACACCAACGAACATCCCACAGACGGACAGGTTGCTCTGTTAGATGTGTAGGATTTCAGAGAACTGGTTCTCAAGGCTGTTGCCTGGGCGACCTTCAGCGTTCTCTTACTCGCAACATGATGTTATGAAACGGGTCTGGTCGTGCGTGTGCGCACTTCCTCGAGGCTCCGCCGATTCTTGCCGCACCGCCACCAGATAGGAATTCAAAAGCCAAGTGGTATAAATGCAAATACACAACTTGTTACTGCTCTTTGCCTTCTTCCTCTTTCCTTTGCGCTTGACCTTGCTAAATTCAGACTGAGCTCCTACTCATGCAGGGTCGGCAGCAGCAGCACTGCCGGCCACTCACACTACTTCAACACATTTCTGCATCTCCGCAGTCTCTCACCCTTCGACTGCCTTCGACAGGTATGCGAGCATGCTGTCGCCACCTGCGACGTATGCCTCCGTTGCACCAAAACTGCCAACCGGGGTCGATTCGCAACACATGACAGCAAGAAGCTAGTTCAACCAACATCAGGCGACTAAGGCAGTTTTTTTTCTTCAGCTATTTACATCACCTCTAATAAAATATATGAATATAATCGTAGCATATATTTCGAAGTTAAACGTAGACCAAAACTTTAATTGTGCTTGACTATTTTGGAGTCTATTTTTGTGGTGCTTTATTTTGGTCCGTGATTTGTCTACGGGACCAAAAGAGGACCAGACCAACAGATGACCTGATTAAAAATCTTCCGTTGAACGTGTTGTACATTTTGCGGCGCATCCACGGCATGGAATACTTAGCTGCAGTCTGCAGCCTGCATAGTGAAGCATACTGGTCGCTTGTTCCACAGTCCACGTTGCCTAACCTAGCGACTGCAACGCATAGTACAACAAGTACAATAGCTGTTAAAATGGTTTTTCTTCACTGTGTATCTGTACAAAAGGACCCCCGTGGTGTTCGATGTCGCTTCAATACTTCAGCTGTTGAGGCTCTGCTACAGCCGACTTCGTTCCAGAAGTTGCAGAAACTGCTACCGGTCGAGCTCAATTTCATAGTAAACGAAGGGCCAACTTCTTACAGAGTAGGCTTAAGAAAGTTTGCTTTCCTCAGATACTGCGCTGCGTAGAGCTTCCAGGCCGACCACTCTGAGCCATCCCGGGAGATACTTGGGTACTTCTTCAACAGATTCGCGATTGCCGTCGCGTGAACTCCTCCTTCGACCACTGCGAGATTCTAGCAGCGGCGCCCTTCGTTGTCTTAATTTTCGCCAAAATGTCGTCATCGAACTTATTCAAGTTAGCCAACTTGACCGCTTCCGCCGTGCTCAGTTTGACCAACAGTCCGTCAATTGGGGTCAGCATTTTGAAGCTGGGCACCTTCACCATTCTATCTTCCAAGTCATCCTCACTTTCGTCCTCTTCCTCCGGCTTGGCGATTCTCAGGGATCGCGATCTCTTGACAGGGGCAGCGTCGACCGAAGCAACCGTCATCTGTTCCGACTGTGTGGCACCAGCGACTACGTCGCAGCTCACAAGGGGCGTGGCTGCTGTTACGACAAGAATGGTGCTCAGACGCATGGCGTGTCTTCGACAGGTGCGACAGTAGCAGCTACTGGGTGTGGGAGTGCGGAGCGAATTGTGAAGTGGGAAGGGAAGGTGGCCGCCAGCCACCTTTCCAGGCTGCAACCACCGCCTGTAAGAGCATATCCATACATGTAACACAATTTTTGATGACGTACGTACAGTGCCCCCCCCCGTTTTCGCGGAGGGTGGATCATAATAAGGCTACGAGGGAAATAAGGTATGACATTGAACCTATACTCTGAGTAAATATTGGTAGTATAAGTTTTACCATTTTATTCGATGTCAGCGGCAACGAAAACGGGGGGCCTCACTGTACTAAGATAGCACATGTACCATCCTGGGATAATAGCCCTGTAGATTGGAGGTTGCAGGTACAGTACGGAATGTGACAGCACACGTGCGGTAATACCCTGCATGCTTTAAAATGTAACCAATTAAAAAATAACTGCAGTTCCAACCATCCAGATGGTTTGCTGGTCTTTCTATCGCTTTTGTAGAACTTTTAATTTTTAAGACCGGTCACTTGAATTTTGTATTGAATAAGTACCAAATTATTTAGCTCTGAACTTTAATACTGGTAGTGCCTTCGGTTACGAAGTGTACGTACAGCCCAAACAGGATTAATTCGGGGCACGCCATATGTGGCACACACGAAACAAAAGTATACAAACTTCAAGTTAAATAGTTTAATAATCTCAAAAACCGAATGCTTTCTCAAAATCCACGGAAAAATAGAGGCTTTCGCGTGAAATTACCAACTGTTTGAGTAGGATATACGATTCCGGAGATGACGAGAAAACGTTAAGTACGATGATGACAGGCCTGGGTTTGAAAGCCTCTTTTTTGCGTGTGGCCCTGACGGTGTTTGGGATTTATGATGCGTGCAGATACGGGATTACCAACATTACATGTATTGTAATATTACTACTATAGATATAGAATATCTATTGACTCCCCGTAGGGGGATCTAGGCTAAACCAGCACTTGTTAATAGCGTATGTAGGCTTCTGTAAAAATTAGACTTGGAGTCATGTGAGTCAACATAACGCACGTAACCTATCACCTTTCGGAGATGGGCGGACATCAAACCAGAGTTCGCGTACAGCATATCCACGCCAACAGCGTCTGACAGATTACGAGCACCGGCGAGGTGATCGTCGGTGTCGCAGTGGGCCCATACTTGAACGGCCCCGGCGTGCATTGCCACGGCGCCGGTGTCGCCCTCCCCGGTGTCGGTGTTGGCGTGAACGGTGTTGGGGTTGGGGTGCCGGCGATCGGTGTTGGTGGTCTTCAGTCTTGCTTCATCGGCGCCACAGCAGCGGGGGTTTTACCGTAAAAACGGGGGAGGGCTGCTGCGGCGACCGAAAAGCAAGACTGGGGGTGTTGGTGGCGACCTACTTGGTTCACTAGATTGATTGATAGTGATTTGAAAGAAACCGATCATTTTGGCCAGAATTCCGGGAACCCTCTCCTACGGATAGGTCGTAGGAAATCCGTGGGGGGTTCCGCGATTGAATAATCGATGTCGCGCAGATACTGCGGCTGCGGAGCAGGCGCAGGCGCAGGAGATGCGCAGTAGCATTTTTATTAAAACGTAGCATTACACAGCACTTTAATATGGTATACCTTAATACAATAGTGATATGTTACAATTGAATAGTAATATATTGTATTACAATAGTAATATATTATAGTGCTAATAGTAGTTTTTTAGACGTAGTATTATACGAGCACTATAACACACTTCGAAGTACAGTCTTCTGCTTCAATAAAGAACACTGAGCAAATAATATCCTTGGGATTGTATGCAAGCCGTTACCACGCGACTATGTCGTTCGACCTCTCATCTAGCATTAACCTTTAGAGTTATATATATATCAGGCGTTCTTTATTGAAGCAGAAGTCTGTATTATATTAGATTATGTATGACCAGCGCTACCAGACTAACCCTCTAGTTCAGATCTACTACTAATTAATTACCTGTTAATTGTCGTGCCCCGGCATACCCCCCTCCCCCCTCAAATAAAATATGGGGCCCCATATTGCCCCGGGGCCCCGCCATCCGTTTCTTATAATAGGAGTACTTGATCATTCTCGAATCACTTGCTGGGTGCCCTCTTCCTGTGCTTTGCTCGGGACTTGGGAATTGTACGTGGGCGACTCAGCGAACGCTCGGGGTTTCTCGGAATAAAGTGTACCGGTATCGTATATTTTGTATCGGCCTTTCGCACCAGGGCAATTCCTACCTTCTGCTGATGGCATCAGCCTGATGCGAGTCACACAATGAATTCAAGACGCCTACAGCTCGAACTCTTCCTCATGCACGTCGAAGTTGTTGATTCCGATGTCCGAGATGGCGTTCTCCATTGCGTGCTTGAGCGCGCGCGGGCCGGAGAAGAAGACGCCGACGGTCGAGTTTCCCGGTACCCCGACGCTGGGGTGCGTGGCCGCGAATTGCTTGTGGCCACTGTAAACCTTGCACATCAGCTCTGGCATATTGGGGCGCTGCCCAACAGCGACGCGGTAGTCCGTGACCAAGTCGCGGAACGTGTGGGCATCACTGGCGTAGGGTTGGATGCCTCCGGGGGTCATGAGGTGGCCGAACGCAGCAGCGGATTCCTTGCCCCTCTTGCTCTCAGCAAACGTGAACGCATACACACCCGTCATAGCCACAACGATCACCAACGTGATCTCTACAAAGTTTTGCAGGGGCCAGAGGTTACTGTCGTTCGTCTGAACCTTGTTGCCGTACTTGACAAGGGTCCAGACGAGGAATGTGAGGAAAAACACCACCGAGTACATGACCAGCTTGCCCGTGCGTGACCGCAAAGGCTCGGCAAACGGACGAGGAACTTGGAAGAGACAGAGGTGTCGTAGCGAGTAGCAGACGCGTGCGACTTGCCTGTGAGCCGACCATGGTCAATCGCCTGGTCCAACTGGTCGTTGGTCGGCGCGCGCGTGAGACTGAAGTGCAGACTGAAGTACAGCTCCTGAGGGTCAAGCTCCTTGATCTGCATCAACAACGGGTGGATCTCCTCGAGCAGTGATAGTTCACGGAACGTGAAGATGAAGAAGACCTTCTGACGAATCGACGCTCCTTGCTGCAGCTTGGCCACAACGTCCTCCAAGATAGAGAGCAGGGGAGTCACGCCGATGCCGCCGCCCACAAGGCATACGGTCGAGTACTCGTCGTACATTTCGAGGGACCCGCCGTAGTAGCCGTCCATGTAGATGCTCGGCAGCACGTTGTTATTATTGCAGTCCTCCGAGTACTGGACGAGCTCCTCGGTCCAGTCGCCGAGTGACTTGAGGAGAATCGTGAGCGTGTCCGGACTAGCTCGTGGCGACGAAGAGATGGTGAACGCGTGCCACTGGAGCTTGGAGATCGCAGGTACATTGAGGTAGACGAACTGGCCGACCTTGAAGTCACCGGCGCGACTGGTAGAGCGGGCCAGCACCACCTTGACGACATCGTGGGAGATGGTGGTGAATTCGCGAACCGCTACTGGGGTGAATCCGTTGGAGCTCGACAGCGCCCGGCAGATGACGTAGAGCATGACTGAGGGGAAGATCCACGCGAGAATCGGGTTCCAGTGCAGCACGGCGAAGACCGTCCCGAGGATGAAGAGGTGGTGCACGGAGTAGAACGTGTTGTACATTTTGCGGCGCACCCACGGCATGGAGGTGAACCCGATGGCCAGAAATGACAGCAATGCGATGAGACCGAAGAAGTTCATCCAAGGGTCTTTGCCTTCCTTGCCGACCGCGCAGTTGAAGCACGGCAGAGCCTCCTTGACCCAAGTCCCCGCCTTGATCCAAGCCCAATAGTAGCCGAGGCAGTGGAGGAACGCTGTCACGACGGTGATGACTTCTACCCAGCGGTGATACTTGATGCCGTTGGCGTACGAGATGTTGAGGAACTCCATCCACACGCAGTTCCGCGTGGCGGGGAGGAAGAGGAACGCCATGTTGTAGACGCACACGATGCCGAAGGTGAGCGCGATCATTTGCAGGTACATGCTGAAGTCCAGGTCAGGCGTGCGGGTCTTCATGCGCTCCACACGCGCTCTGTAGAAATACTGGAACACGTATATGTTCCCTCCAACCAGGAACACGAGGAACAGCAGCTCCCCGAGACTCTTGCTCACCACGCGGCCCATGACGCGTGGCTTGAGACGGAGGAAGCGGGCCAAGTTCAACACGTAGCGCGACGAAATTCGACGCACGTTAAAGTGGCGAAGGAACTCGAGAAGGACGATCGACACGGCCATCGGGAGGAAGCAGAAGAGGGAGAAGAACATCGGACGCACCATCTCCGAGTGTCCCCCAGCCCCCTTGCACCGCCGACGGGGACTCCGAACCACACTCCGATGTTGGCGCTCACCGTGTTCGTGAACGCGTCCGAGAAGTAGAAAAGCTGGCCATAGGCGTACACGAAGATGGACGCCAAGATCACGACCTGGGCGAGGTTTCCGAGGAGAGAGAACTGCTCCGGCCAAGGGGAGGGACCGAACGCGCGGTTGACGCTGAGACCCCCGCGTTTGTCTTGCAGATCGTCCGCTGGAGTCTTGAGGTCGGCGAACTCGACGTCCGGGTGCGGGGTCATCGTGTTTGTTGGGGCCATGACGGACTGGTACGTTACTCCTTCCGGCGAGGCTACCGACTTGAGCAGTCGAACGGAAATTGGAGAATGAGTCGATGCGCTGGTGAGTATGTCGACGTCCAGAGGAGCCCCAAGCGATGGTCAGTGCAGTGACTGTGAATCGTATCGGAGATATCGTCTTGGCCATCGCCAGCGTCAATTCACGACATTAAAGGGGAATGGAGCACGCGCTCCCGGCGGTTAGATATGAAATCTCTGCTATTTGTTGTCAATGAGCCGTTAGAAGCACGCGCCGTGCCAGCAACCGGCATATTGCTGAGCCGTCCAGAATCGTTGAGCGCACGCCCTAGGGCCAATGACAAGGAAGTCGATCGCCAAAAAAATCACACAAGTGTTGCTTGCCAAATAATGAATGCAGCGTATCTGGTCAGACAATAATGAGGCTTTTGTCATGCTGTCGTGCCAACCCTAGCGATGACTTGGTAAACGACTACCGGTATGTTGTGTGAGGCAATGACCTCCTTTCAAAGGAAGAGGATAATCCTCCCCCAGTAAGTGGGATCCTTGTTGCAGGCAGTAACGAGTCGGCGGTTTGGAACCGGTGCGGTGCCAAACTGAAATTGAATTTGAGATCTTCAGCTTGAGCCATTGCAGTTGAGCGCGTGTCCCGCACCAATGGAAAGCAACTCGTACGGCGATTGCGATCTACTTTGGGGGGGGGGGCGCTCAATCTACGCAACTCTGCGTGATGCTCGCCAGCAATAGCCAATGACTATTAGTCAATGGGAGGGGGGGGTCTTATTATCTGCTGTCATGTCTGCACAATGTGAGCACTTTGTGCAGACATGACGGCTGATTGATACATGTACAGTAGGTAATGATCATCACTGCAGCTGAATTTGAAGTGCATGCTATCCAGAATGGATGGCGGGTTTTCCAGAAGGCAAGTCACTGATGCTGACTGATGGACCACGGTGGTCCAAACCCGAGATTCGATGTAGGTGGACTAGGATAGGCAGACTATTGTACTTTGAGCCTTCTCACTTGCGAATTTTCTCGCTCGCTCGAAGCTAATAACTCTCTGCTCACTCTTCCAGCTCTTACCACGACTCTGAACCAATGACGCCCGCACCAATTGCAGTTGGAGCTCTCGCTTTCGTGGGACCAGCGCATATCCCCGGCCTCACCGAGTTTCACTACGTTCGTGTGACTAGTGTGAGTGGAGATTTGGCCCACGTCGCCCTCATTGACCCTGACGCGGCAGACGAAGTCCTGAGCGAGGAAATCGAGACGGCGCTTCTCAAGCGGCGCGCTGTGTCCGACGACGAAAGCGCACTATGGCCCGGCACCTACGTGGGGCATCCCATCGCGTTCATCCAGCCGGACGGACCGGAAATGTACCTATGGGCCTTTGGTCTGGTCTCCGGCTACAGCATGACAGGTGCCATGCCCTGGCTTCACGTGCGGCATGCAGGGGGTAACTGCAAGGTCGCCCTCCATCAACTCACGAACGTCATAAAGATCGACTGGATTAGCTATGCGCTCCAACCCGCTGTCGGCAAGAACGCCGCTGTCATTAACGCTGTTGAACTTCTCGAGGAAATGGATGACATAATTGGGGCCTGTACGAAGAATCGCGGTATTCCGGCCAAGGTCAAGAACGCACTGACCATTCCGTACGAGCCCGATGAGTTGGTCGAGTTTATTCGCCCGGACACATTGGTTCTGGTGTCGGTGCCCAGGCAGCATGTCGTCGACTGCTCTCTTAAGAAGAAAGCCAAACGGGGAACATCCATGTTCTCACCTCCGACAGGGTCGGACGACCCGACCATTGCTAAAACAAAGAAACGAAAAGCGGCGCCCGCTTCGGTGGGTCGGAAATCTACCCGTCAAAAACTGGTGCACGATAGCCCAAGCGACGAATCGGAAGCAGAATCTGTACCGCCTACAGCGACGGACGACGACGACATTCGCGCTCCAGGACAACCAGTCTCTGCTAGACCCACTTGCAGCCGTGGATCAGAGCAATATTCCGATCTCTATGATGGAAGCCGCGGAGGAGCGCCGCTCGGCAACAACGTTCCGACCGACTGCCCTGGAGCGACAATCAACAATGCCATCTCGCACCCTGATAATCAAGGTAAGGATGCACAGTGTATACTTGAATTTGCTCAGCAGGCCCGTGAACACACTTTTCGCCGGACACCACCCGTCCTCCGGGGAGCTTACGATTTCGGATTCCACGTGCGGGGTCTGTCGGTGACACATTTTGCGCAGTTTACACCAACTATGATGTTGGAGGCTGTCTCAGGCTCTGTTAACATGATCGACTTCTCGAGGAAGAACTGTCTGCAGCCAGCCCTCGCCTCCCCCACATATGCAGATCTGCTCGAATCCTTACGTAACTTACGAAACTTTGGGCGCACGTTCTATAACAACGAGACGGTGGGTGTACTTGAGGCAGCAGTAGCATTTGTTGAGGCCTTCGGAGAAGGCCAACTTCCTGATCACGAGACGACCCGACGACTCGTCTTATGGATCGACATGAAGCTATGGCGATTCCGTGGATTGATTCTCTCATGTGGCCTGAGCGCGGCACTCCGGGTCAAGGATGAGTTTTCCCTTCACGATTCTATGTTATCTAAGCTCCTGTACGACCAACAGCAATCTAAGATTGCCGGCCTCCTGGCCCAACTTGAAGCTCGCCCTACGAGCGGATCGGCAGGACGGAGTGACAGCCGAGGACAACGCCCCGAAAAGCGCAGTGGAATCCCAACATCGGTCCTACGTAGTCTACCGAAAAAAGGCTCTCTCGACCTGTGCATCAAGTACATTTCCAAGGCCGGTTGCACGGGTAACGGGACTTCAGGCCAATGCTTTTCGTCGAAGCGTACCCACTTCCGCCCAAAGAAGATCCCAGCCAATCTGAAGGAATACGTCGAGAAGACCTACGGCGGTCTGGCTCCTGAATTTACCGGCCTATGACAGTTTGGGGTCTTGGATTGCCACGTGCATGCAGAGTCTTCCTCATCGACGACACCTCAGGCGGGTAAACAGGCGCTTGTTTATTTGCCCAACAGTACTCCCGACCGTCGATCACTATCATCAGCCCACCACAAATATATGAAGACTTTGGAAGCTCTCCGTGTGCATTGTCAATCCGAGATCGCGAATAATATTGCTCAATTTGCCGCTGCGTATAAAGTCCAAGTTCCCAGTAGCACGACACCAGCCAGCGATGACACTATCGACGCTGGCATGGTGGATTTTCTCTCTGAACTAGCCGAAGTATCAGGGTCAGCGCTCCCCAATTTCATCAGACTCGTTCGGGGCCAGACCGATGACGACCCACGCCCTAACAAAGATCTGTATGAGCTCGTGAAGCCCCCTGGAGAACATCTACAGGAGATCAGCCGTCGATGGAACGAAGTTGTGCGTCACGGGGTCGTTCCCGAGTGGCTCTCCCACCGGCCGAATATCCAAGACCACCGGCCTGGTAATCACGGTACTATCAATGATCATCTCCCTCAGGTATGGCGTCATATTCGCAAAGGTCAGAAGGAAGGACGGTACCTCGTCGTGCACTCACGGTTAGCCGACCAGTGGAAAGAGGTTTTTATTTCGCCCATTGGCGTCGTGGCGAAGGTAGACACGGACCCTCCCGATATCCGGCTCATCAACGATTATTCCTTTCCCGAAGGTGGTGCCGTGAACGACTTTACAGATCGCTCCCACTTCCCGGAAATCACGTACAACCCTCCCGGCGACATCGCCCGGAGAATTTTTGCTCTACGCAGAGATCATCCGTACGCACGGATACTTATGATGCTTGGGGACGTCGCAGGCGCATTCCGCCACGTGCCGGTGCACGCTCACATGTTTGCTTTCGTCATCGGCGAATATCTCGTGATTGATCTGTCATGTGGTTTTGGGTGGTGCGGGTCCCCTGCATGGTACTACCTGCCTGGAGCGCTGATTAACGGTCTGTACGAACATCCGGACTACGCTGCTTTATGTACTATACGACCACCGCGCCACGGCCTCTTCTGGTGCGATGATCATACCTGCATCGAACTCGCCCACGAACTGCACTGCCACGCAGCCAATCTTGCTCTACGCAGAGCGATGGAAACTGTCCTCGGGCCGACAGCTATCAACGAACGTAAATTTACCGAGTGGGGCGAACGCGGTCGCGCATTAGGTTTGCTCTGGGATACCCGGCGCGGTACAGTGACCATTCCAGCGGAGAAGATTGTGAAGGCACAGCGTTGTATCGCCGATATTATGACGGCTGGGGTCGTGACTAAGACCGGTGTTCTAAGTCTCCTGGGCAGCCTCCGCCACATCTCTACCTGCTGTCCTCCGGCGCGTGCATTTTTCCAACGCCTTCAAGGCGTAGCAGCGACGGCAAGCCGGTATACTCGGACAGTCCTGGCACCTCCTGTCGTGGAAGATTTGAAATGGTTCCAGCTGGTTTTACAACAGAACACGCGCTTCAACGGCATTCCCGTGGACCACTTCGCTCATTTGGCGAGCCCGACTGTGCACGTGCACATGGACGCATCGAACCAAGGACTCTGTGCTCTAGAACCTTCCCTCAAACAGTACATTCGTGTTCAGTTCATGCCTGCCGAACAAGAATCATTTTCCGAAGATATGAGCGTAAATTCGATCAACGCTCGCGAGTTACAGAGTGCGGTATTGGTCGTGCTACTCTGGGGGCCTACATGGGCTCGCGAATCTGCGCACCACCCTGTTCACGTGTGTTTTTGGATCGATAACGCAAGTGCGGTATCGTGGGCGCAACGCCGAGCCAGTCGACAGCCGCTAGCACAACTGTACAACCGACTGTTATCTCTGGCAGAATTTAACTACTCACTGATGTGCACGGCGGCGCACATCCCGGGAGTTGACAACGTCATGGCCGACGCTCGTTCACGGGCCTGGTCCTGCAACGACTCTCTCTATGACACCTGGACTAACATGTCGAATGGATGGACGCAGGTACCAGTGAGCAGGCCCTACGACGATCTCTCACGACTTTGGGAGTGGTGCTGCGACAACATGCCATCGCTTGCACTACCTCAACCAAGTATCGCGCGTACTGGGAGCAGTGGGACCAGTTCTCTCGGTATATGAAATGGTCTCCATGGCTCAACGACGATGATAAAGATGCGGACCGCAAGCTGAGCATGTTTGCCATATTCTGCTGGCGCTATGGTTGGAATGGCACAGGCAACAATTACGGTACTATATGTCTCAAGCTATCCGGTATTCGATGGTACCACCGGGCCTACACGGGGGGTTGTCTTCACAATTCCTCCAGTTTTGATATTCTGCTGCGTGGCATTCGGCGTCTCTCGGATCCTCTCAAGAAGAAGAAGCCAATCACCCCGGCTTTTCTCCGCCTCCTGCACCGTCGTCTCGACCTATCTCGACCCCGCAGTCGTCTTTTGTGGGGCTCCATCCTGCTCGCCTACTTCTTTTTACTACGACGATCAGAATACCTACGCGATGGGCATCGACGGCACTCTTACTGCTTGAAGGCAGCAAATGCCTATTTCTCAGACAAGAACGGGTCACCTGCCTCATTTCGAGCGGCAGTGTCGGTAACAATTGGCCTATCCGGGGCCAAGAACGATCAGCATGGGCGAGGAGCGTGGCGAACGATGCACGTCTCTCAGGACGCGTTGTTATGCCCGAAGGAAGCGCTGCGATGCATCCTGGACGCCCGCCGAGACCTCCGACTTCAGAATACAAGTCATCTGTGTGGTGACCTCGACGCTGCTGAAGTCAACCAAGCCCTGAAGATGGTGGCCTCCAGCATAGGGGCGCCTCCTGCAAACTATTCGACTCATTCAATTCGATCAGGTGGCGCCACGGCACTATTGAACGGCAAGACGGATAGCCTCTCCATAAAGCTGTTGGGGACGATGGATGAGCAACTCTTTCGAAGGCTACCCGGTTATGGCAGCAAAGGCCACGATCGGTCTCGCCCGACGAATGGTGTGACGATACAATACTTCCCAGTCCAAGCTCGCGGACGCAGCAAGCAAATTTTATTGGGGCCGCTCACCGCGCCCGCAGCCTGGCCGGTGAAGTCAAAGAAATTTGCCCCTTTGAAGAAGTTGTCTTGCGTATGGAAATGCATGCTATCCAGAATGGATGGCGGGTTTTCCAGAAGGCAAGTCACTGATGCTGACTGATGGACCACGGTGGTCCAAACCCGAGATTCGATGTAGGTGGACTAGGATAGGCAGACTATTGTACTTTGAGCCTTCTCACTTGCGAATTTTCTCGCTCGCTCGAAGCTAACCCACCTCACCGCGCCCGCAGCCTGGCCGGTGAAGTCAAAGAAATTTGCCCCTTTGAAGTTGTCTTGCGTATGAGGTACATTAATGTCATTTAGTCTAGTCTAACGCCACCTAATGCCCATGCCCATCCGATGCCAGTGCTGCTATCAGTGGGTTTTGGCCGACTTTTGCATAAAGCAGGTGTCGGCCTACCTTACATGGTTACACTTGGACCGCTGCGACCGCCGAGGTGGTCTTCGTCTCCTGAGCCTGTAGCCATTGTTGCACATCCTGCGTTGGTGATGTCATCACACCACTCCACTTCCGCCCCTCGTCCTGCTGTCCAGTGCCAATCCACTGTGTGGATTGCCGGCTTTCTTGTGCCACGCGCGCCAATTCCGTTGCAGTCCTATTGTATTCGCGCGGTTGAGCGGTCCAGCTGATCACAGCCACGATCATCACTGCAGCTACACCTTGATCTTGGTCTTGAGACGGGGAATGCAAAGGTCTTGTTTAAAAACTTCCTTCGATCTAGGTAGGCCCTACTACATGTACATGTAGTAACTTGATCAGGTTAATAGAGGGAGTACAGTCTTTTCCTAGCCAACCTTCTTCGCCTCCACCGGAACCGCATCAAGCACGCGCTGCTTCTGGCCTTCCCCAGGCGTTTTCTCCTTTTCCCAGCCACATAACGCAATACGCAACGCTCAAAACGAGTCATTGGCTCGCGGCACGCTGGCACCGGTACTGAACCTTCAACTGGATGGTCTCAGCTCAATTGATGTGTGTAGCATGCAAGTTTCAGCGTCGACGCGGGGTCAGGATGTTTAATCTTAACCATGTCGGGGTTTAACCCCTTTAACAGTGTAACATTCATATAAATGGGCAGCAACTTCGAAGTCCTAAAGCTCGAACTCCTCCTCAAAGACATCGAAGTGGCTGGTGCCAATGTCAGCAATTGCGTACTCGACCGCGTGTTTCATGTCTTCAGGCCCAGAAACGAAGACCCCCACGGTCGAGTTGCCAGGCACAAGAGACGCCGGGTTAGTGGCCCGGATTTCCTTGTGACCCTCGAGCGCCTTCTGCATGAGCTCCGGGGTGTCGGGGCGGTGGCCAACCTGGACGTTGTACTCGGAGATGAGGTCCTGGAAAGTCTGCACGTCCGTCGCAAGAGACGGAAGAGTTTGGGGCGTCTCCGCCACGTCGTACACGCGACTCAAGGCGCTCGTCTGGACGCGGGTCTTGCCTTCCAGTGCGACGCTCACATAGACGACCACGAAGGCCACGGCCATGAGCAGCGCGATCTCCACGAGGTTCTGCAGGGGCCACAGGTTCTTGTCGTCCGCCTGCACCTTGTTGCCGTACTTGACGAGGACCACGACGATGAGAGTCACCAAGAACGACGCCGTGTACATGGCCACTCGACTGGTTCCGGAGCGGACGGACACGGCAAAGGGGGTCGGCACCTTGGACGTGTCGTAGCGGACTGCAGACGCGTGCGGCTTGCCGGCAAGACGGCCATAGTCGATCGTCTTGTCCAGCTGCTCGCTCGTCGGGGCACGGGTGAGGCTCAAATGCAGACTGAAGTGCTGCTCCTGCGGGTCGAGCCCCTTGATCTGCACCAGCAACGGGTGGATCTCCTCCAGAAGCGACAGCTCACGGAACGAGAAGATGAAGAAGACCTTCTGACGGAGAGTGTCGCCGTGGCGAAGCTTGGTCACGATGTCCTCCAAGATGGAGAACAGCGGGGTCACGCCGATGCCACCGCCCACGAGGCAAATGGTCGAGTACTCGTCGTACATTTCGAGGGACCCGCCGTAGTAGCCGTCCATGTAGATGGTCGGCAGCACGTTGTCCTTCTTGCAGTACTCCGAGTACTGGACGAGCTCCTCGGTCCAGTCGCCGAGTGACTTGAGGAGAATCGTCAGCGTGTCGGGGCTGGAGCGCGGGGACGACGCGATGGTGAACGCGTGCCACTGCAACTTGGAGATGGCCGGTACATTGATGTAGACGAACTGGCCGACCTTGAAGTCGCCCGCGCGGGCGGTAGAACGGGCCAGTACCACCTTGACGACGTCGTGCGAGAGCGTCGTGAACTCGCGGACGGAGACGGGGGAGAAGCCGTTGGCGCTGGACAGCGCCCGACAGATGACGTAAAGCATGACCGAGGGGAAGATCCACGCGAGGATGGCGTTGTAGTGCATGACGGAGAAGACGACGCCGACTAGGAAGAGGTGGTGCACAGAGTAGAACGTGTTGTACATTTTGCGGCGCACCCACGGGATGGACGTGAGGCCGATGGCCAGGAACGCCAAGAGCGCGATCTCTCCGAAGAAGTTCATCCACGGGTCGTGGCCCTCCTTGCTGCCCACTTGGCAGTCGAAGCACGGCAGCGCATTGTCGGCCCATTCCTCCTGTCTGATCCACGACCAGTAGTAACCAAGGCAGTGGAAGAGCGCCGTCAAGACGGTGACGACCCCCACCCAGCGGTGATACTTGATGCCGTTGGCGTACGAGATGTTGAGGAACTCCATCCACACGCAGTTGCGCGTGGCCGGCAGGAAGAGGAACGCCATGTTGTAGATGCACACGAAGCCCAGCGTGAGCGCGACCATCTCCAGGTACAGCTCGAAGTTGAACTCGCGGCCTCTCTTGTGCATCTTCTCCACGCGGTGGACGTAGTAGTAGTGGAACACGTAGACGTTGCCGCCGACTAGGGAGAGCAGGAACAGCAGCTCGCCAAGGCTGACGCGGGCCACCCAACCGAAGATTCGAGGCTTACGACGGAGCACCCGAGTGAGACTGAGGACATAGTGCGAGGTGACTCGACGCACGTTGAAGTGCCTCAGCAACCCAAGGAACACCAGCGACGCCGCGATCGGGAGGAAGCCGACCAGGAGGAAGTACGTCGGTCGCACCATTTCCGAGTGTCCACCAGCGTCCTTGTTCACGCCCGCAGGAACGCCGAACCACGTGCCGATCGTCGAGCTTAGATCGCTGTACGTTTCCGAGAAGTAGAAGAGTTGCCCGTAGGCGTACGCGACCATGGCCGCCACGGTCAGCACTTGCAGCAGGTTCGCGAAGAATGGGACGCGACTGGCCCATGAAGAAGCGAACTGAGACTCGTCACCCACGAGGCTGCTGCGCTTGTCATTGGGCTCGGGCGTCTTGAGCGATGAAAAGGCCGCCTCGACGCGAGGAGTAGCGGTCGGCTCCGCGTTGCTCGGTGCCATGACGAAGAGATTGGGACTCGGGACTTGCTCAGTCGAAGGCGAGTTGCGGAATGGCCGAGAGCCTTTTGGCAGTCGCTGCCATTGTCAAATGCTCTGCATGTAGATACGCCTACGTCGTGTACATGTATATTTGCAGACCACGGGTGCTGGTGCGAGGTAGAGGTGTCGAGACGAACCAAGGGGTTGGAAAAGGCAGCGGACGACAGGCGGATGATCGCAAAAGCTGGACCATCGGCACACGCCCTCGGGCCAATGGCAGCTCTTGTGACTGCTGCTGTGTTGACGAGTGGGGCCGTCTCAAGAGCAGGACATCAAAGAGTGATCTTCGGGCGATCACGAGTGGCGGGAATTTCGTGGCTCTGCGTTATCCCTTTGCCATGTGCCTGCTGGCCGGCTAGAGTGGTGCATCCTGACATTGTGAACCACGAAAAGTCTATAGACAAGTCGCTTCTCAATGCGTGCGAGGGTCCCTCCGTGCGAGGGTCTGAACCAAGTTTTAAGTTTAGCGTAAAAGGGTGCTGCACTCACAGCAGTGTCACCGCGGACGTGAGGGTGTCACGATGGATTCCAGCTGCGTCCGGCCTCGAAACCGTGCTTCCGTGTCAAATCTCAACGCGATACAGCTCTGTACCAGGTACACCCGGCGGCGCTCGTGCCATCCGCCAATCGCCACCACCGAGCTTGCGTTGCTACATGCACCACTGGTCTGACAAGGGCTGGTCGGACTCGTCCCGTTCTGCTGGTCCGCTCCGGTTGCACATACGGTAAGTAGCACGTACATGTAGATAACCTCTCTCCCTGTTCCGGGTGTGCTGAGTCAGACCAAACGTCGGTGTCACTCCAGTGTGATCTCTGTGTATTGTTTTACTGTTAGTCCTGGTTATGATAATTCATCGTACAGATGTCCCCCTCTGCATGCGCAGTGGGGTAGCAAAATCGATTTGACAGGGAATTGCAGATGGCATGCATATTTGCCTTTTTGGACCTTCAGAGCCACGATCATATATAACGGGGTATTTTATCATCGAGGTGCGCATGCGGAGAGGGACATCTGTATTATGCTTCGACTAAAGCCGCAGCTAATCCACTGCAGGAATGCAACACACCAACAAAAAAATCAAAATTGAGCTTTCAAATGTTAGAGATATAGTACAGTCTTCCGCCTCAGTAAAGAACACCATGTACATAATATCCTGTAGGATTGAATTGAAGTCATTATCAAGTCACTATGTATCTATAGAGGCAGTGATTGCTTTCAAGTGGTACGGAGCTGCCACAGGGCCGCTCCTAACCATGCCATGCCATGGCACGCCACATTTGTCGTCTCGTGGTGGCACGGATGGCAGCGTGTTGATAGGAGTCAGATTTGCCACCAAGTGCCATACGGTAATTAGAGCGCTTAAGCAGTTCGGAACGAAACGAAAATCTGAGGAAAATCTGAGAAAACCTGAGAATTTGTCGTGTGTTCAATCTCGTTGCGTTGTCTGTGGACGATAACTTTCGTATGCGCTTTTTGCAACGAAACGGAATCAGAGGGGAAGCCAGTGCAAAATCAACGGTCAGCCCGACAGCGAGGATGACGTCCTCGGCTGCCGCCGCGCGGCACCAACTACGCTAGCTAACCGCTTGCAAGTGTGATGCAGTGCGAGACAGTTCATGCTGTCTCGCACTGCGTCACCCTCTCACATGGTGTAGTGGTAGAATGGCTCTGCAGTGGCGACGCTACACAAAACGGCAGTAGCCCTTACAAGTTGTATCAAAATACTTCGTGGAGGAACACATATGTGGGCGCTGAGCTTCTATAACTGCAGAGCTAGTCTTTTCAAAATACTACTCCATAAATCCGCATCATATTATATACAGTAACAGAAGTCAGTAGTTTGACAATTGCCTCGATCTGAGCAGCTTGTTGCTGGCTCGCATAGCAGAACCTGCTGCCGTCTCTGCTGATCCAACTGATTTTAAGGCGCTGTTGCAGCTCCTCTCGGGGTAGCTCAACCTTGGCTGCGTCCAACGTAGCTTCCTTCAGCTCGTTGCCAGTCAGGGGGAGATTATGAACTGATTTGATTCGTTGCGTTACATCCAGCTTAAGCTCCGTTTAGGATTCTCGTAACGAAAAATGAGAACGAGGTTTTTATTCGTTCTGAAATTCGTTTTGGTACTGTAGCTTAAACGCTCTAATATATCTGGTGACACACGAAAGAAAACATCTGGCCATTTTCATTCTGACAGAGGAAACATCATCATGTCTAGGAACAGCAAGCGGCCCAAGAGCACCACCTCAAGCAGAAGCCCAACAAAGCGTGCCAAGACTGCAACAGTGTCATCTACAGCTGCGCTATCGTCCGATCCTGTTACCTGTATGCTGCCAGCACCACTCACCGCCGCTGCATCGGCAAGCGAGTCTGCGGCAGCATCCACGGTTGCAGAGATTGCAGAGTTGGTGTCTGTCGCTCCAACTCCGACGGCTTCGGATACTGCACCGGGGACTCATCTGCGTACAAATGCAGAGCTTCTCGACGGATGATCACCAGGGTCAGTACGAACAATAGCAGGCCGAGAAGAGCAGCCACTCGTGTCTCTATCTGCATTGTAGCCGGCGAAAATTACTGGGTGTGCTTGTAAATTACTGGGTGTGCTTGTAAATTACGGCAATGGCAGGGTGGCAAAGTCACTTTGCGTGGCACTGACCTTTTGCCGCCGATGGCATTTTGACCCTAGCCCTAAACAATCGTAACCAATCACGTGAGCTTATTTCGTGCCATGGCATGGCATGGCATGGTTAAGACCGACCCACCAGGTACGCGAACGTCAGGCCGCCGATCATGCCCGAGCCGTCGCGCAGCACCCACTGCAGCGCGGCGGCCAGCGGTGTGGCCTTGTCGTCCCCCCCGCCCACGCTCAGGCCCACAGACTTCAAAGTATCTTTCGCGATACAGCGCGGTCCTAACCAGACGGTGCGCAGACAGACGCAACACGACGAGGCAGAGCCCTCGTCTCAGCTCAAGCGCCAGCCATTCATTCATCCATGATGCAGTATTTCTTCAGCATCTCACGTCCAACGCCCTGGTATTCCACCTACAGCATGGCTTCATGCAACGAGGTGATTGTTGACAGGTTTCTCCGGCGCATATTCAGCCCCCCACTTTGGTGTTCGAAGACGCTTCTGGGACCAACCGTCTGCCTTCTTTCCGACGACGGGTGTTCACGATCCTGAAGCTATCACCGAGCTGCTTATTGGTGAAAGCCACACGCCCCGATGCCAATCCGTGGCGATGCGGGACGTGCAGAGACCGATCCATGGATTAGATCGCCCGCGCCGATTACGGTGGTACCGTACTACCTGAGAACCGTTACCCGTAGAGGTATTGCGTATTAATACACCTTCCCAACGCTGCCACCCGAGCCCACGCCCCGACCGTCTCTCTCTCTAAGCACGCGCCTCGTTCAAAGGGCATGACTCTGGTATAATACATGTAGGTGAGGGTAACCCTCAGGGTTGGTACCTTCGCGGCACTAAAGGCACGCAACTTCTGCTTGCGCTCATTTGAATTCACTCAGTCATTGCCATTAATTAATTTGCTTAGCTCGGCACTTTACTACACTAGTCTATCGTCGTTCTCTATCTAGCTCACGTTGAGCTTTGCGGTGAGTTCCAAGTGGCCGCCTTCGCTCGCGCGAGGCACCCAGAGCTTCAATGACCCACCGCCGGTTCCAGGCAGACCCAGAAACCCGGGCCGCCAGCGATCAAGGTACAGCGTCCTGCCACCCAGCGCCGTCACGTTGGACGTCCAAGTCACGGTCTTCCCGGCGGGGACGTCCTTCTCGTCGAACTTGTCGCCGCCCGAGATGATGTTGACCGTCACGTCTTTGGTGTCGGTGCTCACGAAGGTGATCCGGACCACGCCGTCGCCCCTGCGCTTCCAGGAGCTCGTGCTGCCCTTGAAGGCGGCTCCAACGATCCTCAGGCCGAGGGTGTTGTCGTCTGTGCCGTCATCTATCTCACCCACGAGCTGCGTGGGGCCACAGATCGTCTGGATGTACTCGGACAACAGGCCCGAGATACGCGTGAGGTCGATGTAGAAGAGCGTGGCGATGGTCATCAAGACCTTGTCCGCCACCACGCGTGTGTACTGCTTGGCGGTCAGCGACGTGCCGTTGTCGCTCCGGCCCTTGTCGATCAGGTCGTCCACGATGACGCCGTACGTCTTGCGCAGCGTGTCGCGCGTCTTGTAGGCCGTGGTCTCGTCCGACTCGAGGATCATTTGGTCCATGCAGTTGTTGGTGATCGTGGGGATGTCGCGCAGCATCAAGTCCGACTTGTACACGGCCATGTGCAGGGCGTCCGTGGAGATGTCCGGCTTATCCTGCTTCATCTCGGCAATGGTGCGCCACGTGCGGTCCGTGAGTCGCTGCAGCTCGTAGCCGCACGTGGAATTGGACTCCATACCGGTTTTCAAGGACGAGATCTCGGTCTCGTTCAGGTCGTTCACGGCGTACGTGAAGTTGGAGCGGGTCAGGAAGGCCTTGAACTTGCCCCAGGTCTTGATGATGTTGTCCTGGCGAGCCAAGATCTCGCCCAGCATCACTTGCACAGTGCCCATGAGCACACTGGCCGGGTCGAGGACTTCCCACGGGTACGATCTGCCCATGCACATGACGATACTTACAGGCAGGTCGATAGTAATGTAGCTCGTCTGGTAGATGGCCAGCAGCACCTTGTCCTCCGCCAGCTGCGGGTCGGACACCTTGAGCGCTCGGACGTAGTTGACGATGGCGCGGATCGTGCCGAACATGGCTCGCGCGCACTTGATGCCGACTCGGACGGTCTTGGACAGCTTTGCGAAGGCGCCGAAGACGTTGAGGATCTGCACCGAGAAGAAGGCGTTGGCCACACTCACGAATTTGGCGTAGACTTCGGACCCGCAATCGTCGTTCTGGCGGATGCACTCGAAGCCGCACTCGACGGGGTACGCCATGGGGCACTCGGCCCAGCACATCTTGGTGTTGTAGTCGTAGCCATAGGGACAAGTGTCCATGATGCGGGCCTTGCGCCAACAAGCCTTGTCGAAGGCAGGGTCCGACGGTTTGCCGATGCTGGGGCCGACCCAGTTGCGGTACGTGGACTCGATCTTGTCCGTGGTGCCGGCGGTCGAGCCGATCTTGATGTTCGCGGGACCGGGTACCATGGCCAAGGACCCCGAGGACACGAATGAGTCATCGTCGTCGTCCTCTGAATCAACATCACCCACGGACGCTGACCTTGAGTTGGAGAAGGAGTCAGCGACGTCGACGTTGACGTCGTCGTCCGAGTGATCGTCGACCTCTTCCGACGGCGGCCTTACGGTCGCGACCACCGACGGTGTCCGAGTCCGAGTCGCGGGTGTGTACGTCTGAGTGACCACTACGGACGTCTTCGCTTCTGCGGTCGGGCAGGCGGCGACAAGCGCCACTACAAGCGCCAGCAGCCTCAGCCATTTCGACATCGTGGAGGACAACACACTTGGTGATGCCTGCGCAGAATCGAGAATGAAGGAGCTGCATCATGCGCGACTGGTGTTATTAGATGCACAGTATGGATGGTACATTATACTCGTCTCGGTGGTTGAGTCTCCACGCCTGTCACTTGACGCTCCCGGCGCGTGCCTTCCCTCCTCTCCTGATGATCCCCCTTTCACATCCGATACAGTAGCGCAGTTGTATTGCACGCGTTGCAGTGCAAGAACCCTGAACGTGAGCACGGTGCACTCTGGCTCATGCATGAACAAGAGGCGGTTTGGTTTGGGTCGCGCTCGATATCAGGGAGTCGGTCTCTTCGACCTTCGTTTACCGGTAGACGCAGCGAGCGATCTCTGCGATGTGCTCGAGCGCATGGTTGGCCACCGTCGCGGTAACACTGCAGTGCAGATTAATTCCGCCCGGCTTTGAGACCGTCACCAGCCGCTCGAACAGAAGACAAACGCCGGATCCTGACCTGCCGCTGTGCGATGGTCCACTCGAGTGTCCGCTGAGGTCGTGCCTCGGGCCAATGAGACTCGGCATGGCCGCAGATGTCGCTAACGCAAATTGTCGACGAATGCAACGAACAGGCTGGCGGTCCAGGTCAAGCTAGCGAAACCCGCTAGCTGTACATGAAGTTCGGCGACATCTTGGTCGCTCGCGCGGTCGCTTCGGTCCAGCGGCGCACGTATCCGCGTCAACGCGATGTGTAAGTACATGTACCATACAGTGTCCAGTATGCGTGGCGAACGCGCGTCTCGCTCGCCTCCTTATGCACGGCCAGACTCGCACAACCAGCCAAATCTTGGAGGTCCTTGGCGTCCGTATTGTCGACTCGGCAAATACGGTGGGGCTCGCCGTCGGAGAGCGAGACTGAATTGGCACTGCGACATGGATCGAGGGCGGTCACGCTGCTCGCCGCTCGAGTTTTCGCTCAATGCGGCGTCGCCATCATCACCACAAAACCCGTGACCGACTAGACTGGGGAGATCAATTGGAGGCCGTAGCCGTAATGGAGGAGCGGGCTGCCGTCACTTGAGGAGAAGGATGTGGTTCCTACCGGCAGCTCCAGTCTCTTCTGTCCAGTCGTTTAACATGGAGGAGTTTGTCCGACGACGGCTTCAAGTCGCAGTCCTGTCATATAAATTCCCCTGATTCCCTCAGGAAATCAACCATGGAGTAACCCGAACAAGTCATGTACACATGTATTGACCGTCAGTTTTTCAGCGCTTCGTAAACCGATCGGATATGACAGGGTGTTCGAAGGTCTGTGTGTATTTATGAATTCGTAGTACAGTAGTTTGCCTCAATTAGTTTGTCATACGCCGTATATGATTTTTCAACTCATTGTAGTGTCAGGGGCTATATTAGTGCTTCTATGATTAGATGATTTCATATTCTCTACAAGGTTATTAGTTGTAAGAACTGCGCGATTGAGGCAAATCACTGTACACGCTTGTGCGATGTTTCCGATGGCGAGAAAGTTAAGTATCTTTCCAGCGTGAGCCATGCAGTGTTAATACATGGGAGACGTTGCTACCACCAAATAAAGGTTTCAGGTTCAGTGTGAATACAGTCGAATTCTGTATGCGTTTGGTAGACCAGATCGAGCCAGTTTTCAAGGTTCGGGTTGAACTTTGCAGGGATCCGAAGATAAATTACCTTACCATGGATGGCCCTGATTTTTCGAAAAATATGCGCGCGCTCTCGCGCCCTCCGAACGCATGGCATTCGTCGTTCGCCCCCCCGTGAAGACGAAGCAAGAGTGAAGGTCCCTGGTTAGCAATGGCGCGCACAGCCGACACGGTACGCTTCGATGCTTTCCCCACTTAGCTGACCGATCTTAATAACGCTGATGTGTATTAGGCGGGCACATTGGAGTCTCCTCCAAGACCCGATGCCGAAGTGACGCGCGCACAGCGAGACAGCGCCGAGTTTGAGCGGGCTCGGATTCGCGACCACCAACGCAAGCTTCGAGGCGACAATGATACGATTCTGCAGAAGCTGCCCCCGTTAGAAGCTCAATCTCGTCGCGTCTTGGAAGCGACTCGGGCGGAGAGCATTGCGCGCCAGCGCCGCGACGCACAGGAGATTCGGCTTGCGATGGAAGGTCGGCGCAAACTCACTCGGAGCGCCACCGCCATGCTGCGAAATGAAGATGGGGAGGAAGAGGGAGCGCACGCCAGCGAGCAGAGAAGGAACGAGCGGTGGGAAGCACGCGCGTTGCGCAAGATGTTCGACATTGAGCCGGATTCAGATTCGGACGGAAGCGCTCTCGCCGAGGTGTTCTCTGCATTTGACGAGGCGGATCGTGAGCAGTCTCCAAGAGGCACCAACGACTCCGACTATGAAGAAAAGCCGCCCCCTCCAAGTGACACCGCCGCTGACGATGCATGCGAAGTACAAGATGACGAGGAAGACCGCGAAGACGAGGACGAATTCGAGAGCAGAGAAGACGACGACGAGAGCGAGGGTGACAATGAAGGCGAAGAGCTTCGGTCTGCCCATCAACCAAAATTACACCGAAATTCGCACCAAAAGTACGACCTTACGTTCCAGCAATTTTCAAAGCGCACGAGTACATCGATTCGCCTCAGGAACAAGCAGATTCGTGCGAAGGACACGGCGAGAAAGGCTGCCGGAAAGAAGGCAAGGAAGGCGGTGAGGATGGTGCCTAAGGAATGGGTGACGTACTCCAAAACTCTGGTATGCACGCATGGGCAGCCGTACGAACCGAGGGGTACGGGCAAGCGCAACCATGACAACGTTCGCGACACCAAGTGCAAGGCGAGGGTGAATGATCGTGTTACTTCAACGCTCAGTGAGTCTTGGTATTTGCGCGTGAATGCAACCGGCAATCATAACCACAACCTGAACAAGCACCTCTGGGAGAGCTACGCAGAGAACAGGACCGTGAAGGATCCTCAGCTGACGGTGGATGTTTCAGTGCTGCACAAGGCTGGCGCAAACACGCAGGGGATACTGCAGTATCTTCGTGAGCGAACAGGTAAATGTTCTCTTCTTTTGGTATGAAATCGGTATGTATTCGGCTAATTTTTGTGTGTGTTTGGTTAATCTTGACAGGCAAGAAAACGACCCGACGAGACGTTCACAACATGGTGCAGCGACACAAAACTGCGGAGCAAGCCGGTCTCACAGACGCGCAGCGTGCGTTCGCAGTGATGGAAGAATTTTGCAGGCAGCACGGTGGAAACTCCGCTGACATACTTGTCGATTCTGATACCAATGTTGCCCGCGTTGCAACGTTCCAGTCAGCAAGAATGAAACGGTTGTTCAAAGCATTTCCGGAGGTGATTCTGGTCGACTCCACGCACAACACGAACGTGAACCGCTACAAGCTGTTCTGCTTCGTAGTTCACGACGTGTTTGGGAAGGTATCTATGTAGATGATATTGTAGCTGAGATGTACAATAATACACATGACTAACAAATCCCAAAGGGTCAATATGTTCATCATGCACTTGTAGATAGCGAGCATAAGGACAATCTGCGGCGTGTGATGGGGATTTTCAAAGCAAACAATCCTGACTGGGCTAAGATCCAAGTCGTCATGACGGACAAGGCCATTCACGAGAAGGATGTTCTGCGGGAGGAGCTGCCTGATGCTCGGCAACTCCTATGCCAATGGCACGTCATTACATGGTTGAAGAAGCAGTGTTCGCGACTTGCGCCCTCGGTGAAGAAGGAAGTTAAAAGTCTCGTTCGGCTGCTGGTGTATGCGACCAACAAGGATGAGTATGAAGACGCGAAAGGAGCTATGTTGGAGCTCCTTGGAGGAGATACGTCGCACGAGTTTTATCGCACGTTCATGGCCAATTGGGACAATACTCAGGATGAGTGGGTTTCATACAAGCGTGGTAACACGCCGCATCTCACGAACAACACGAACAATAGGATCGAGTCGAAGTGGGGTAAAATAAAGGATGTCATCAATGACTCCTTCACGATTGACCAGCTCCTGTCTACACTGATGACGCTCCAGGATTATGCTGAGGAACAGTATCTTGCCGAATACCATCGCGTTGGCAGTCGACCTTCGCGCGATTGCGAGGATCGCGAGCTGACACGGCTTGCTCTGCAAGTAAGCCCATTCGCCTTCGAATCGATAGCGAAGCAGCATGCGTTTGCAACTGGCCCAAACGCAGACTACAAGGTGGAGATTGGTGCTCAAGGACTATCAACAGTGACGAGTCCAAGGTCTGGAACCGCGCATGAAGTCAACACGAGGGTAAGTATTTGAACATTCAAGTGGTTTGGTACATGTTTGGTTTATATTTTGTAAGTTTGGTATTGGATGCTAACCATACTTGTGTGTGCTATACAGACTAATACCTGCAACTGCATCTTTATGAAGACCTGCTTGCTACCCTGGTGCCACGTGATGTACGTCCGGAGCACGAGTAACTTTGAAACAGTGCTTCCCCCCATGCACTGTTTTCCTACAAGGTGGATTGTCCAGAGTCCTGAGAACAACATTGACGCTGGCGACCTTCCGTACGGCGGATTGAAACAAGGAACCTGCCTGCCTCTGCCGAAGGAGCGCGCTCTGTCAGGTGCTACAATGTATTCCGAAGCCAAGGCAACGGCGGAGAAGATCATCGATCGCATGGCGCTTCAATCGACGCCTACATTTCGAGTAGCTTTGAAGTGGCTGCAAGATTTCTGTACGGCGCTGCATTCCGGCCACGTGGTAAACTTCACGGAACGCGAGATTCCTGTGTTTTCCGGGCTGTCCCAGGTATCTTCAGCTAGCGGTGCACGCATTTCACAGCTATCGTTCGCTGACGCCGGCCCTCCGGTGGGTACTAAGGCTACGAATGAAGAGGCGATCAAGGTGAACGATGATGCAGAGCTTGAAAACTTTGAGGAGTGCGAGGAAGGAGACCCGAAAGCTGCCCACAGTTCGGGCTCTGAGGCAGGAATGACTACGGCTGTGGGTTGTGATACAGCCGAGCGTGATGGCAGTGTTGCACCCCCCCCTCGACAGAAGTGCGTCACAAGATTCTACAGAACCCACACAAATTTCCACCGAATCTGAAATTGCGTCTACGGAACCCGCGAAGGCAGTCACGTGGAGTTTCACAGAGCGACCTGTGATCAACGGCATGACGAAGGCCCAGCGCAAGCGTGCTCAGGCAAAGCAGGACCGCGACGCTGCGCTAATACTGGCTGCTAAATACCGTCAAGGGAAAAAGTCAAAGGTAGTTGCACTTGACGATGTTGCTGCATTGCTAGATGGGCCCTACAGTATGTTCCACTCGAAGTCAATGGTGGACGCGCTGGTACTTCCTCCGGTTGATGTCACCGGCCCTCTATCCGTTAGAGAATTTGACGTTGGCCAAGACATTCCTGTTATAAAGGGGATCCCTCCGCTACCTGTAGCGATGGAGGCAATTGAGGCCATCAAGCTCAAACAAAATATAGATCTTCTGGCTTACTGGCCAGACTATGGATATGCTACATTTGATCAGCTGGACGCTATGGCGAGCATCCATGAAGCTCGCCAAAGGTTCGCGTTAGTGATGCGCACGACCAAGTGGATTGACGAGGTGGAGTGGCGTGTTGCAGACCTTCGCGAGCCCTTTACGGATACATGCAACATAACCAAGGTAAGATCATTTTACGGCATTTTTACCGAAGTTGCACTGTAACTAATCAAACACTCGTGTATATTGCAGAATGAATACAAGGCATACGTCGAAACGCTAAATCTAAGTGTTAATCGTGTACCCGGAGAATGCATTAATGGCCATCAGTTGCTGGACTTTCGTGAGAATCTCTGGCTGCATACCACGTCGATACTGTTATCGCTGATGGTTCTGCGCGACACATACGAAGATGTGGGCATTATAAACCCCAGTTACCACGATTTCGTATTGCCAGAGCAAAAACGGCGTGTTGCGGAGGGTTTTGGAGCCAGCGACCCGAAAAACAAGCGCGTCATCGGGGTGATTCACATCGACCGGCACTGGGTAGCTTTTCTCATCGACAGGACGATCGGGAATGGAGCGAAGAAAGCGACGTGCTTCATGTTCGACCCACTCCAGAGCCAACGCAACTACACTGTCATCCAGAAGAGCGTGCGCACAGTGATTGAAGGCGCTCTACAACTGGGGGGCATGGTGACTTACGAAAAGGTGGAATGGTGTACTCAGCAGGACGGCAGCTCGTGCGGCGTGTGGTGTGTCGCAGTACTGGATATGCTGCTTAGCAACGCGTCTTGGGATGACTGTCTGCACAGGTTGCTGCCCTACCTGCGCATGCGCTTATTGTACAAGGCCCTGGCTTTTGTAGGCAAAGAAGCAGCTTGAGGTGAATAACTTCGAGTTCAGAGGGGTAACTTCAACTTCAATATACGTATCCTTTCATTTCGGAATTAAATTTGGTGTTACCAAAACTAGTGTACCGAAATTTGACAAGATGGGTTTCACCTTCAACGTTAAGTCCCACGATTCCCAAATCTAGAATCGTCCCGGAAAGACTGGGACTCTGTGGTGTATTTTGCGTACACCAAACCGAAGATAAAATAGTTTTCCCCTAGATAATGGGTAACGATTTTGACATCTGTTTTTGGGACAGCACAGACAGTGCACGCGCACCGTGAATGTGCAAATATTGTCCGCCTAAATTCGGTGGTAGCAACTCAACACTTTTCAGGACAACAGTATCTTACCGCTGTTAAAAATAATGCTCCGACCAAGGGCACCAGGCAAGTCCCTTATTACATGTATTAATACTCTACTGTACGTAGGCAATCGGGCTTTCCCCATCGATATCTTTATGATCTCCAGCGTGAGCCATGCACTGCATAATGGCGCCGTCGGATCAAGTGGCCTTGCTCATCTATCGTTAATACCGGTACGGATATGGCGCCGTCGGATCTGCGATGAGCAAGGCCACTTGATCCGACGGCGTCATTATGTATTAACGGACGATGTTGGAATTTCGGTACAGCCAGTACGCGTGAGTAGCGAGTCGAGACACATTTATACAATGACCAGAGATAGCAGGGCTATTCTGGGCGAGCAGGTCAGCATTCAAGCGGGGGGGGCGGCTGCAAGGGTTATTTGCTGTTGTAACTCACCAAAGGTTTAGTACCCCCATTTTTTTAAAACTGTAAATTTGTATCGGGGTGCACACTTCTGCGTGGTCCGCTTCAATTTTGCCATAAATAGTCATACAAATATCAAGTCAATGTGGTATGTCGTACCGCACTTAGCGGTGTAGTCTGCGCACTTCGTCGCGAACGCAAAAAAAAAATGGCGCCTTTAAGAAAATGGCACCTGGTACATTTCGAGGGTGGGTCAGTTCTACAGCATGAGTGAACATGCAGCTTACGTAGTGCCGGTAACATTAGTAGAGGATATATATCTTGCAGTATTCGTTCATAACTCAAATTCTTCTTCGTGGATATCAAAGTCGCTCGCACCAATTAAAGCGGCAGCTCTCGCAGTCGCAGCTTTCAAACTTTCTGGACCTGACACCAACACACCGATTGGAGACCCGCCGTCCGAGGATCGCTGGCAATGTCCTGCGTGTAGCTCCCAAAGATGCACCTTCAGATTGGGTCTCGTCCCCACCGTGACCTGGAGATCACTGAGCAGGTCCCGGTATGTCTCCACCCCGGCGTAGACCCCGTCTTGTCGAGTTTGCGGCAGAAGACGCTCTTCGAGTCCCACATCATCCAGAGTGTACGGCGGCTGCAGTGATCTGGACTTTGTGTGAGTCTTACGAGTCCACTGCATGACCGCCACTCCGCCGTATACGCAGATACCTGCGGCAAATAGCGCGGACGCCTGGACGAGACGCTGTACCACCCACACACTACTCTGCAGTCCGTCGATCAACATGCCGTCGCCAAACTGAAATGTCACCAAAAGTCCAACGACTACCCCAAAGACGACGAATTGAACCATCGGAATGACACTGGAGCCTAGAGATGCCCCAAACGGACACGCTGTGTTGGCAGAATGCGTAAATACTCGAGTTTGCGCTGGCTTGTAAAGTAAAGGCGAATTCCTCGACCACGACGCATCAGCGTGAAGTGAGACGTCCAATTCTTCGGGCCGAGGCGTGGTCGTCAACGCCAATTTCACGGAAATGTAGCGACCCTGCGGATCCAAGTCGCGGATGCGCGTTAGGAGGGGACGCATCTCTGCTAGCAGTGCCAGCTCTCGCATCACGAAGATAGCTCCAACACGCCGCGGGAGTAGACTTCGACCTTGAATATGTCGAGTCTCTGCAGCAGCGCAGATATCTTCCAGCACTCCAAGCAGCGGCGTCACGCCAACGCCGCCACCGACAAGAGCTACGGTTGTGTACGCGGAGTAGACCTGGCTCAAGGACGCTCCGTAATACCCATCCACGTACACCTCCGGCTTGGTGGCGTTGAGCTCACACTCTTGTTGGTACAGCATCAACTTGCCCGTCCAGTCACCGAGTGCTTTGATGAGAAGCGTCATTCTGTTAGAAGAAGACTGATTATATAGCGATGGTCGCGGTGACGACGCGATGGTAAACGCGTGCCATTCAAACCGCGCGATGGCTGGCACGTTCACGTACACGAACTGTCCGACGTGGAGCTGTCCTCGTTCGCCTGGTGCGCGCGCGATTACGAGCTTACACAGAGCAGGAGACAGCGCTGAGAACTGCACGACTTGAGCAGCAGTCGAGCCGTTGCAATGCGAGAGCACGCGACTGATAAGATAGGCGACGAATGCTGGGAGCAGGAACCACAACGCCCTCACCCAATGTAGCAGCGTGAAGATCACCGCTACGAACAGGAGCTGGTGCACGTTGTAGAAGAGGTTGTACATCCTCCGTCGAGCCCAGGGGACGGACGTCACTCCAATCAACAGGAAGCAGAGCAGTGCAGCCTCGCCAAACACATTGATCCAGACCTTCCTCCCCTTTCGGTCACGCAGTGAGCAGTCCCAACACGGCAGCGCCATCTGCTGCCATCTCCCGGCCAGCAGCCAGCAGTAGTAGTAGCAGCCACAGTGAACGACCCCCGTGAGAACTGCAGCGACACCAAGCCACCGATGGAACTTGATGCCGTTCGCGTATGACATGTTGATAGCCTCCATCCACGCGCTATTGCGTGTAGCTGGCACGAAGAGCAGCCCCATGTTAAGCACGCAGTTGAAGCCCAGCGCGTTCCCAACCGTTTTCACGTATGAAGACGGTGGTGGTGAATGCGGTGGGTCTCCAGTGAGTCGCGGCTTATGGCCATGGCGCTTGGTATACCCGAAACAGAAGACGAGCGCGTTGCCGCCCACGAGCACCGCGAGAAACAGCAGCTCGCCGTAGCTGAGCCAGTTGGGGGCTGGTCTGCGACGTAGCAACTTGGCTACACCCCAAACTCCACGCTGTGTTCGAAGCTGACGCAGCCACTGCACCAACAGCACACACGTCAGCGTAGGGAGGACCCCGACCAGCAGCAGATACGACGGATCCACCATCTCATCGTGTGTCCCCCACCACGCCGCTATCCTGATCTGAATGTACTTTCGGTATAGCGGTGACACATACGCCACTTGACCCCCGACGAAGAGCACGAAGCTCAGTGACACGAGCAACTTCAACGTAGAATCGAGCGCGTATCTCCACAGACCAACGTGGCGGTGCTTGTGGTGGAGACTCGGACGCGGTTCTGCCTCCGGCTCGTAGACCGACAACATCGTGTTGGCTATCGGCGGAAAGCTCTGCACTGAGACCGGGTGTGTCGACCGACCTGCAGTCCGAGTAATCTCCTTCCTGATAACGTTGATGCGAGAGATGACACGCGCCCGGCGCGTGCCATCGCGGTTCGACGACCCTTGATTGGTTCCGGACGTGCACTGCAACTCGTTCCTGCCGGGAGTATCCACGACCTTCCAACACTTGACCTACTCGTGCCCGATCAGAGAGGCAAGGCTTCGAGCCCTCCAACAAGTTTCGATCCGGTGGCTCACATGCTCAATCTTGGCTGGGGGTCGTCGTATTTCCTGGGCAAGCACCTCAAAGTCTATTTTATCTGGTACCCCGATAATAGCTAGCGACGGCGACAGACACTTGTTAAAGTCACCAGGACAAATCGCCACTGGTGGACCGATTCCCGTAGGATCTGTCGCGGCCATTTTGTACAGATTTCGTACAGAATTCCATAAAACGGCCATTTCTAGACAACTCGAGTCCGCCGTCGACTCTGCGAGACACTGCATGCGTTCGGTGATCACTTAGGTTGCTGCAGTGTGGCGAAACGGTGTGCTTGTTGAACGGTGAATGTAGAGAGTGGTGGTTGAGGTCTTTTACCGTGATGCCTTTGACTACTAGAGAGAAGATAGAGAGTTCTGGAGAACGAGACCTGTGGGTTTCTAAGAACTGCTCTAGCATGCGTGCAAGCTTCTTGAATGGCTGCGGCCAGTGTAGTCAAGAGTAGTCAACGGGGGGGTTATTGCTCGAGGTGCTTTCCCCTACAACAACACTTACTTAAACAACAAGAACACAATCAGTTTTCTCTTGAACTACACACATCGTAAGACTCATTTGCTTCTACTCAGTAGTCCGACGCTCTAGGAAATACCCTCACTAAGAGTTCCACATAGACGAAGTGCTGCGAGTGCGTGCGAGCATCTCGCAGGTTATGAGCCCAAGTGGCTTCTGTGTGGACTCCAGATTTGAGAAAGTAGCAAGATGGAGTTTGGGGCGTTTCCGGGCCGCGGCAACGCTGGTCGGCAGCAAGTGCAGCAACAAGATCAACAAGTGCAGCAGCAAGACCAACAAGTGCAACATCAACAAGTGCAGCAACAGCAAGTACAAGAGCCCCAGCGTCAGCAAGCCGTGCGGAAGGTGGCTGGGACTACTAAGGCGCCGAAATATGAAGCAGACGGTGGGTTTGACTTGTATCGGGCTCGGTTGGAGTCGTATTTGAGGCAGCGAGACTGTTGGAATGTTGTGTTGGGTACTGAGGGCCCTGACGAGCAGAATGCGGAAAATCAACGAGTTTATGACGAGCGAAACTTGTTTGCTCGAGACACCTTGCTCTTTGGGCTGCTCCGAAGGATGCGAAGAAAGTCTGTAAGTTTGTCCGTGTGAGTGAAATGTGGACTTCCTTCGAGCGGGACAAGACACGCCGAGATTTTGCGAACAGTATTCGGATTCGAGCGAAATTGTATGGTTCGAATCATGTCAAGGGGATGAAAATGGACAAATATTTGGAGGACCTTGAGGATTACAGGCGTCAGCTCGAGAATATGAACGTCCCGATTGATGATGCAGAAATGGCTAGCATTATTCTGACGGGGGTGGAAGGCACCCATCGTAATGTTGTTCGGACGTTAAATCGAGATGAAACCCCTCCTGATCTCGAGCGAGTGCTTAATTAACACTCTGCGGAGTGAAGCCGAGATGGACGAAGCGGAGGATGAACAAAATGGTCTCTCTAACTGTAGTAGATTCCAGGTGTTCCACCTTGGTATCACCGCAGCAAGACCCTGGCAGTGCTCTCGAGTGAACCCAGTTGCCCATGGGTACACTATCTGTGACCAGCCAGACTCTCAGTGTCTGTGCCTGGCTTGCAATCTGCATATAGGAATTTGTATGCCAGCTGCATCTATATATTAGCTCTCCAGTAACGGTTCGTGTCGCTCAGCAAGATCCTGTCCACGACCGTTCGACAGAGAGGCAACGAGAGACGTCTCGCAGCCTCAAGAGCTCACTCTTTAAGTCTTCTCGCTATCCAATATACGTGGCTACATTTCCGTGCGGGTTTGCCCCCGCATCGCCGTGTGTTTGGATTTGTTCTGAAGTCACAAGACCCGGCAAACACTAGACTAACAAGAAAAAGGAAAACGGTGACAAAAGTATTGGAGCTGTCAAGGGTAGGCGACCTTGGCAAGGCAAGAAACAAAATCAAGTTGGCCCTGGAAAGAAAGTCCAAGGTGGTGGCAAGTGGAAAGAAACACGTGAATGTCATTTTTGTCACAAGCATCTTCGAGCAAATTGTAGGAATTGGCTGGCCGAACAAAAGAAAAAGGCAGATCAAAGTAATGACGATGATAGCGATGCCGGCGAGCAGCCGAATAAGGGTAACTCGAAGAAGCAAAAGAATCGGAAAATTGGTTTCATGGGTCGATGAACCAAGCCCTCCGGTACAATTGGCATGGTGAAAAGGACGTGTGAGACTGAGACTTCCACACAAATTATGGTTTGTTCGTCAGATGAATACACTCAAGAGTGGATGTTGGACACGGGTACTGACGTGCACGTGTATACGAGTGCCAATTCGTTCCAGCATGAATTAGTTGAAGATGACAAGTACTTTGAGGAATGGAAAGGAGATAGTGCTAAAGCAGAGGGCATTGGCTTAGTTCACATCCGAACAATGAGTGTTTTCGATCCTGATGGGTCAGGATTTGTTTTTAACTTGGTAGAAACGCGTTATTCTCCGAATGGACTCGTTAATCTATTGAGTCAGGAGCTTCTTGAGCTAGATGGCTGGATTCCATCCACGCCGTTTACGCGTAACCCAGCCGATCGAGTTACCTACTTCACTAATGACATGTACGAAGGCGTAAAGCTAACGTTCAAGAAGCGGAATGGTCATTATTGGTTGGATGTGGCCCCTGTCCTCCCAGCCGGTACTGTGTGTAGAATGACTTCGACACCAAAAGAGAACAAGTTGCTGTTGTGGCATATGCTGTTTGCTCATCAGAACGTCGGAGCTATGAGAAAGATGGTTCAGCTCAAAATGGTGGTATGTATGGATACACTCACCTTGAACGATTTTAAGGGGCGTTTTCGTTGTATCGCTTGTCAACGTGCGAAGCAGAGACGAATGGCCTACAAACGGCAACATGGGAAACGCCACAAGGAGTGTTATGCACGCTCAATGTCAGACGTTTGCCATGTAGGCGTGCTTACACCTGGAGGAAATATTTACTTCCAGCTCATTCAAGATGAGGCCTCCCGTTTCAAATGGTGCTACCTGTTGGAAGAAAAGAGTGAAGCACCGCAGAATGTGATGAATTTGATATTGCGTTTGGAAAAGGAGCATTCGGTCAAAGTTTTTTCGTGTGATCAGGGCAAGGAGTTTGTCAACAAAGCATTGACTGCATTTCTGACGTTGCACGGAACTGAATTATTGACGATCAATGCATACACACCTGAAGAAAACTGTTTAGCTGAAAAACTGAATGGTAGTTTGATAAGTAAGGTGCGGGCGATCAATGAAGCGGTTGGGTTACCGTATTGCCTCTGGAGAGAAGTGCTTGGATACGTCGTGGAGGTTGGCAACATGAGTGCAACCAAGGCGCTGAATGGAATTACCCCGCCTGAAAAATTGTTCGGGCAGAAACCGGTGGTGCGCGATCTGCATATGTGTGGGTCAGTTGTTTTTCATTTCATCCCAAAGAAAAAACGCAAGACCAAGCTGGATATGAGATCCGATCCTGGGATTTTTCTCGGGTATACTAAGAGGTCACTGGGCTACCGTATTCTAGACGTGTGTACTGGAAACTTGGTCGAGCGCCGTGATGTTGTTTTTCACGAAGACATGGCGGCTGATCCGAAGTACGTGAGGGATCTCATTAATAACCGGTACTTTTCGACTGAAAATGAGTTGCCTGCTCACATCGATTCCGTGTCATCGCCAGTAAGTCGGGTTCATTTACCTCTTGATGAGTTCAAAGACTGGGACAAAGACGACGACTCGCTGAGCTCCAACATGGATAATGACGATGACGATGAATACTACGACACGGATGACGGCATGACCGAAGCATTTGTGGATGATGAGGTCGAGGAAGACGGAAGTAGCAGTAGTGGTGACAGCAGTGATGATGACAGTGACAGCGACTTCAGTGGGAGCAATGTTGAAGCAATGGAAGACGATGCCACTGCACATGCTAGTGGATCCGATAACGAAATTGATGACAATCCAACGCCCTCACGTGGTGAGCACACAACGGATGCCAGAACTAGTGGGAGTGCTGGGACCAGTGGGAGTGCAAGTGCTAGTCGCAGTACAAGTACAAATAGGAGTGCTGCGCACAGTCCTGCAGATTTGGATACGGCGGCGAGACCATTGCGCAGGTCAAACCGTGTGCGCCGACCTAACAGCCGATACGACTCTCGAACTTTTGTGCTGGCGCAGACTCTTATTCAATGCATGATGATCGCAACAGTGTGTGACTTGTTGGACCCAACCTCAGTGCAAGAGGCGTTTGCATCTGAGCACGCTGTTCAGTGGAAACGGGCAATGGATGTCGAGCACGACCCATTGATGCAAAATCAAACCTGGGTATTGGTTCCAAGACCAAAGCCGACACGGGATAAGCCCATAAACATCTTGATGTCACTATGGGTACTTGCGCTGAAGAGAAATGAACGAGGAGAAATCGAACGGCACAAAGCAAGACTGGCGATCAAGGGTTATCGACAAAAGTATGGTTGGACTATTTGGAAACATACTCGCCAGTCGTGCGTATTGAGTCAGTGCTACTAGTCCTGCTTCTTGCGCTACTGTTAGGCTTGGAATGCCGGCATGTAGACTTTGTGACGGCATTTTTGAATGGTGTGTTGCAAGCCCGAGGGCTACGATGATGGAACTGGAAGAGTTTGTAAGCTCCTGAAGGGGTTGTATGGCTTAAAGCAGGCATCTAGGATCTGGAACAACACCTTACACAAGCATTTGGTTGATATTGGGTTCAAGAAGTGTACATTTGATGCTGGCGTATACTACAAAATGGGAGATCACAACAAGATTTTTCTCACAGTGTACGTCGATGACATTGTAATTGCGGCAGATCCGAGATATATGAAGGTGGTAGTGGATGCTCTCGGGGATAAGTTTAAGCTGAAAGACTTGGGCCGTGTGAAGCATCTACTGGGCATGGAAATTAACTACGTGCCAGGCAAGATTTTGTGCATTTCTCAGACTGCGTATGTCGAGCGTATGCTGAAGAAGTTTGGGCTGGCTGACGCTAAGTCAGTTCGATCACCTCAAATGCATAATGAGCCAACCCTTCGTGTCGAGACTGACCCAAGATTGATTAATGACCCTTGATTGCCATTTCGCGAGATGGTGGGCTCACTTCAGTATCTCGTTCACTGTACTAGACCGGACTTGGCAAATGCAGTCCGAACATTGGGAAGATATGGAAGTGCGTACAAAAAACAAAATTTCCGTCAAGCACAACGTGATGCGGTATTTGCGTGACACTAAGAACGTTGGGCTGGTCTATCGCTACGAGGACATCGGTGAGGACGGTGTGAAACTGGATGCATTCGCGGATGCAGACCACGCTGGATGCCCGGAGACTAGCCGTTCAGTGAGTGGCTGGGCTCTTCGGCTTAATAGAAATGTGTGGCATTGGCAGAGTAAGAAACAGAGTACCGTTGTGGACGATACTTGCGCTGCAGAACTGATTGCCGCGCACAAATGCACCAAAGAGATCAAATGGACACAATTGATGCTAAAAGAGTTGGGTATCAAGCAAGAAGCGGTGGCTACATTGTACTGTGATAACCAAAGTACCATCAAGGAAGTGGAGAACAATGGGGATTCGCAGGGACAGAAACATTTAGCAGAGAAGACGCGCTCAATTGCTGAATGGGTAGACCGTGGCCTACTGGAAATTGTTTACGTGCCCTCGGCGAAGAATATTGCAGACATATTCACGAAGGGTTTGGGCCCATGCGTATTCGAGCGTCTGCGCGAACAGCTCAATTTGGAAGATGTTCGAAAGGCCATGACTCGTGTTGTTGCTACAATGGCCAAGGAGTCTGGCTGCGAGTCAGATGTTGAAATGAGTGAAGAATAGGTCTGCTGCGGCAACCTAACAAGATACATGAACAAGATACATTGAGCAACCAAAGCGAAGTGGGAGTGCGATACACTGCATGCGTTCGGTGATCACTTGGGTTGCTGCAGTGCGGCGAAACGGTGTGCTTGTTGAACGGTGAATGTAGAGAGTGGTGGTTGAGGTCTTTTACCGTGATGCCTTTGACTACTAGAGAGAAGATAGAGATTTCTGGAGAACGAGACCTGTGGGTTTCTAAAAACTGCTCTAGCATGCGTGCAAGCTTCTTGAATGGCTGCGGCCAGTGTAGTCAAGAGTAGTCAACGGGGGGGTTATTGCTCGAGGTGCTTTCCCCTACAACAACACTTACTTAAACAACAAGAACACAATCAGTTTTCTCTTGAACTACACACATCGTAAGACTCATTTGCTTCTACTCAGTAGTCCGACGCTCTAGGAAATACCCTCACTAAGAGTTCCACATAGACGAAGTGCTGTGAGTGCGTGCGAGCATCTCGCAGACTCAACATATTTCACTTCTGTCCGAGGGTACCCACCCCCCTCCGACAGATCTGTAGATGATATGGCTAGAATGGTGAATATTGCTCTCTCACTCCTGCACTGGTCACTGAGGCTGTCGACACTGGCAAGCATAGTGCAGACGACGAATACAAGTTCATCGACGCGTCTACGAGCGCTACCACCGCAATGCCGGCGAAGGGCGAGGCCACCCGCAAGCGGTGCCAGCGAGACATAAGCAGTCTGATGGCGGATTTGCAACGGAACTCGAGATCCCTGTAAATACGCCCTCATCAGACTGCTTCTGTCTCCTGCCAGGAAATGACGCTGCGTTTAAGCTGGCCTCGTCCTCCACAGTCACGTTGTGGTATTTGACTAATTTCAACCGCTAGAACACGGGTGACGGAGCGTGCGAGTCTCCCCACTCGGTGACACCGGCATTAGAACGTATAATAGTTACGTAGTCGAAGGCCGTGATAATGTCACGGCCCTCGACTGCATCAAGACGCTCATTGAACAATGGCGGGCCCGTTCGAGCCACGTCGTTCATTGATGATAGTTAGCAGCGCCATAGTATCGGAATCGCTGTAGCCTTGCGGCCCTGTAGGCCCGCAGCACTTGCTTGCAGGCACCGTGATCGCTGCTGAGTGGTGGGGCTTGCCAGGGAGTGCTATTGACATGCGTGGGTAAGGGTCACTTCAACTTGAAAGTGGCTGATCGGATCTGTACCGAATCTATACATTTAGACAGCAAGTGGCCTGCGGGCTGTACGAGATCTGTACGGAGATAGCCCACGGGAATCGGTGCAGTATTTGTATTCAAAGTGACCAGAAAGTTGTTGATGCAGGATCGCTCGAGTTTCTCAATACTCAAGTCAGTCAGCTACGCAAGTACCTGCCGCCTGGCACTGCCTATGTCAGGTACTGGTAGTCTTTCAGAAACAGAATCCTCGACATGATACAAAACGACACAGCTAAAATCAAGTGTATTCGCACTGATCAGTTCTACATGTACAGCACTAACAACTCCCGCGAGATACTAGTAACCCTTTTTACTCATTGTAGTTCAGCTTCCAGACAGTACAGGGCGCTGCGGCTTAGTTGTGGTGGAGGGGCGGGGGAGTGGGGATGACACGGTTGTACGGGCTCTTGGTGATCGGGGGGGGGAGGCCAATTGGAGAATGAAGAATGCGGATCAAGCCTTTGTCGATCTGACCTTCTCCGAGAAGTTCGCGGAGACGCACGAGCGGGTAAACCACATGTTTTCTCACCATCCCATGATCATGCACACATTCATGATCACGGGCTGTAGTGAGGATTGAACCAAACCGGATAATACTTTATAAATATCAGCAAGATGTGCAACGTTGAGTGCAACCGTGGTGTGATTGGCTAATAAATGCATTGAAGCCTCTTATTCGTCACAACTACACTTGGAGCCACGACTACACTTGGAGCGACGGGTGTCCGCCTTGACGCTTGTCGTGGCGAAGAGCAGTAAGGATATTAGTCACAGAGGTCTGGCGGCCGTATGCACCGTAGACTTTGTCGATGACGACATCGCTGGTAAACCCAGTGCGCACTAGTGTGGCAACCATGTCCCAGAAAACCTTGCGGCGCGAGTAGGAAAACTTGTTCGCTCCGCGCTCAGCTGCACTGAAGTTTTTCGCTGGTTTCAGGCCATTGAGTCCGAATTCGTACTCTCCCCACAGCTCGTACAAATCCTTCGGTCTTTTAGACAGCTTTGCGTTGCGATCGCTGACAACAGCAGCTTCTTCTCTGACTTCTTCTTCAGTGGCTGTCGGGTTGGGCGCGACTCTACGCGATACTGGTCGTAGTGCTATACGACGCAGTACGCTTGACACCTTTTGATAGTCGCGCTGGCTTTCGGTACGCGACCGGAGAACTTCGTTTAAGACGCTAGCGGTTTGCTGACGCAGACTGAACATCTGAGAGTGAATTGCAGCGAACTCCTTGCGCGTGCTGGTTGCTTTCATGCTGCCTTGACTACCATGTGCCTGATCGCTGTGGTCTGGATCGTCCCGTACTCAATTAGTTGTAGTTGAGCGCCATCACCGGCGACATGCAAGGGAACGCGTATCACGGGGTTTACTGCTGCGTCCCCTCCGGCGCGAATGTATGCGTGTACAATGCGGTGCTTGAGTGCACTCGGAATGAGAATGTAGTCAAATATCCCAGGCGGCACCAGCGACGCCCAAAGCAGCGGTAGTGCGAGCACGCGCGCTACTTCCTACCCCATAGCCGCCTTGATTGTGGGGGCTACTTGGTTGGCTAGAAGTTCATGTGTAACTGCCTGTATGCCCTCTTGAAGTGCATAGTAGCAAGACCCGAGAGGTCCCGTCAACCCGTTAGCAGCGACGGCATCTGGATTCGGTTGGTTGTTGTCGATATAAACGTCGACAACGGGTTTCCGCGTTCGCCACCGCCCTCGTCGATTGACGTAATCCTTAGGTAGACCACTTCTGCTCCCGTATGTAGCAGCACCTTTCCGCAAACTATGGGTGCCCAAATTGCCTTGCTTGAGTTTGTGAAAACTGTTTCCATCAAATATCTCTTGAAGAAAGCGGCGGACGACTCGATCGCCGTCTTGAGGGTCGCCAAACACGTACGAGGAGAGTGATTGGCTGCTTGATGCTTCAACATGCACGGCTATATTGAGCAAAACACACACACGAGGATCCATGCTGCCGAGTACAATCTGCTCGGGTGCGTCGCGCTCCTCTGAAATGTTTTTCGACCAGCGCAGCTGGAAGAGTAGTGCCCTGGAGTGATGTATGTTGCACGAAAAGCTGTCGAACTTCAGTTTCATCATATCGTCGATGCGTGCGATGAGATGCCACGGCAAAGTTAAAACAGCATACACGAGATACTTTAGCTCCCCTTTGTCGTTGCTTGATCGAACCAACTTCAGTAAATTGATGAATTCTTCGTATTCGATTGGACGCCTCGCTGCTGACTGCACGCCTTCTCTGCGAACTTCACAGCGTTTCACCCTCTTGATTACAGCGTTGACAGTCTCGCAGCGGGTCTGGTTGCCTTCATTGCGAATGGGGTCCCAGGGGACGGTGCGCCGCGGCATGAACGAGGATATGGCTTTCTTAGCGTACTCCAACGTTGATGCCCTGGCGTTTCCTGGCTTTGCGCTTCGTCAGGATCCGGTTCTCCAAACGCACGTGAATTCATCCAGTGGCACACATCGTCAGGGGTGATATCTAGCAAGGCGGCCTGGGAGAAGGTGGTGTCCGTGCTGAAGGTGTGGCCCGTTCTGAACGCCATGAACTCGCAGATAATGGCCTTGTAGCGCTTTGGCTTCATCTTGCTCGTGCTCGACGTGGTGTCTTTGATTGTGATGAGAGCTGAATCTTTGCGACCGAAGGGGGAAACGCAACACGATTTTTTGTATGCAGAGGTTGCACGAATCAGTGAGGATGCAAACTCTCAGTGCAACCGATATCGCAAACAATACTGCTGTATTTACAATGATATCAGCCCCCTGCTCGGCGGGAACCATGTCAATTTCAGGTAATTGGCCAATTAGCTGCGCGCCAGAGCTAGAAATACAACCTCGGTTGCATTTGGCCGGTTATGTACATGTACCTTTACCAATGACTGATGGGCTGTGTGAGTTTCCTGGCGAACGGGGGTAAGGCGACTCAACATGCCGCACCAATCCAACATGCCGCACTAAACCCTTCCCAAAGCGAAATGGTCAATATCTTTTTGGACAGGTTTTGAGCTTGAGCCATTAATGTGTATTATCCGCGTGTAGTATGCGTAGTGTACGGAACAAGCGGATAATTGGTTTTCCTGATGAAGTAAGGCATTTAGCAGCGAATTCACATCAACTAGCAGCGGACAGATCTAAAAGAGGCTCAGATAAGACTGCAGGGGTTTTGGCCAGCCGTTGAGCGACTCGCGTCCTCATAGGCAGAGTTCCCTGAGCAGTTGTGGTTCATTTTCGGTATGCGCCCGCAGGGTGCAGACAACGCGTCCGACGCACCCTGCGGCTCGAGCCGTGCCCAAGCGAGCGGGTCGACGATCGAAAGAGTCACCACGTGCTCCTCGACGCTCAAGCTTGCGGCACACTCAACAAGTTCAACCCGCCCACCATCCCTTGGGGCTGCCACTCGGCACCTTGCTTCTAAAGCAAGCAACCTCATGCCTTGGCCCGTAACCAAAATGAACCACATTTCCCCCAATGCCTGTGTGATTGATATGGAAAATACATCACTCATCTCTGTAGCGGGGCTACACATTCGGCTAACATCACCTTAGTGCAACACGCACTAAGTGGATACATTCAGGTGGGCCACATTGCAGTGTGGTCACCATTCATATTAGGAAGCAGTCCTATTGGTCAGAAAGCAGGGTCTTTCTGCCAGTAATACTCAAGCATTAGGTCAGAGTTTCTGCCCACCACTCGTTGGCAGAACCTCTCTTTATAGATATCAGTTTTAGGAGGAAAGCCACAGTTAACATTCAATTCAGTTCTCATTTTACCGCAAAGCTACTATTTGTACCTTTATTTAGATCTAATTATACTTGTGGATACAAGTATACTTAATCTAAGTTAAATACACCTTACGCTTCCTCATACACGTGCGCTCACGTGTAAGCTAAAGTATTGGGCTAAGTAAGCCCATTACAATCTCACTATCTATGACGCATTACGATTCACAAACCACGGGTGAGGTGTCGAGGCCTCCTAGATCCTGCGCGGCTTGGACACTCGCGGATTTGAAAGCAGCCGTCGCTGCTGTACGTACTCAAGGACCGGATCATGTATCAATGCGCGCTGCAGAGCGTGTATACATGTATAACGTTCCAGCCCGCATAATCAAACATGGGAAACACTCCAGGCCGTTCATGCGCACTTACTGTGGCCGATGAAGATGGATTAGTACATGGCCTCCTCGACAGGGCCCGCCGCGGATTTCCAGCGACACGCTTTGACTTGAGGACGATGGTCCTCGATGTATTAGTGACGGCTAGCCGAACCAACTTGGCGATCAAGGTCGGTCCGGCAAGGGTTTCGCTGTTCCTACAGCGTCATTCAGATGTACTTACCATCCGGAAGGACAGCATATTAGATAGCATGCGAGTGAATGCAGCCGACAAACATGAGACTGAGTACTTCTTTGAAGAATACATCGATGTTCTAACGAAACATTCTCCATCTCCTGTCCAGATATACAAATGAATGCTGTACAGTACTTACAGGTTCGTGCTATTGTAGAGCGAAAGCTGGCACAATTGAGATCATTCAGTACATGTACTCTTGGCTCCGATGTTGACGATGGCTCTTCAATTAGCACAAGTATTAATTAGACAGATATGAAGTTAGACTAAAACGAGTTTTATCTAAGGAGAGCACGTCATGCGATCATAACCACATGATGTGGTCTACAGCGTTGACATAATTCTCTGGATTTTATATCCAGAGTCCTACCCGGGATTGGAATGAGGTTGGAATCCTTACTAATTTTATAACCCTGCATAAACCCTACTACCGTACTCAGGCGGTAGAATTAAGTCGCCCTGCAGCTTTATATAGCCGTTCGGAAGTATAAATTATGCTGGTAGGTTGACCCATCCAGTTGAGATTAGGATAAAATACCTGTTGCTTTTGGTAACTTGCATTTGATTATAATACCTGTGACAGATGATGTATTTCTATCGCTGGAGTAACATGCACCGGATTTGCCTACGCGTACGTGTCACTGGGGCAACACACATAGGATTTTCTTCAGGAATCCGCGGCGGGGAGAAGCCCTTCGGTCACAATTCAACAAGCTGTCGCAGGATATACTAACGGGGAGTACGAGATCTACTGCATCGATCACTAGCCCATCAATTCGATGGTGCTGGGAGCGTTCCCATCGCCTTCAAGGACATCGGCACGCGAATACTTCGACTCGTACGGTATCATCCGCGACGTGATGCAAACCCACCTACTGCAGGTGCTGTCGCTTGTGACACATGGATCCTCTAGTCTGGCCACCGGCAAAGGAATGCTCTACTTACACCCGTGACGAGAAGGTCAGGGTGCTCGACTGCATCGAGCCCTTCAAGCTGGAGGAGCGCAACGAGCCCGGAACGTTAGAGGGTCCGAAGGCTCAGCCACGCCCACGTTCGCGACGGCGATCACGTACGACAGCGGCGAGGAGCAGTGCGCCACCAATGCGAAGTACCAGCATGTTAAAGTCGACTGAAGTGCGCGGCGATGTAGGAGACTTTGAAGGTTGTTTGTTGGTTAGCAGGTAAAAGTGATAATGAGAAAGAGGTTTGAGCTGGAAGCTCGAACTACGTGCAGGGCTATTCCCTTCGTCTCCTCTGTGGTGATGGTGAAGTACTGTAGTAGAAGCTGCCTAGAAGTCCTGGCTCCATGTGCGGCCTGTCCTAGTAGCTGAATAGATGTGAGCGTGCGCATCCGTGTGTATGCGCCTGTCGCTCTCGTTCGTCGTGAATCACTGCTAAGTAATGCTTGCATGAATCCTGAACTTGCAACACTCCCCCTCAAGCATGACGTGTAAGGTGAAGCATGCAGCACAATCGCTCAAAAATGATACGATCGGTAGCCTTGGTGAAAATGTCGGCAAGTTGTTGCTGTGTCAGGCAGTATTCGACCTGGACTTGCTTGTTAGCGATTGCATCTCGGATGAAATGATACTTGATCTGTAGGCGTCTGGTGCGCTGAGTGGTGACAGCATTCTCCATTGATTTTATTGCCGACTGGTTGTCCACCCTGAGCAGAATCGCAGTGTTTTGTGGCATCAACCCGAGCTCTTGAAGCAGTTTACGAATTGCAATACAGTCTTGAACAGCTGAGGACGCAGCAACGTATTCGACTTCCATAGTCGACAGCGCCACAGTTGTTTGTTTCCGAGACGACCACGATATAGTCGTGCCGTTGATCTGGAGAACCGATCCGCTGGTCGACTTCGCACTGGAGAAGTGACCGGCCCAATTTGCATCAGAGTAAATGACCGGTTGAAGTGTAGACGAAATACCGTTCCCAAATTTGAAAAACAGCCCGGTGTCGGCGCTGCCTCTCAGATATCGCAGGATCCGCTGAACCCCGTTCCAATGTGCTGATATTGGGCACGATACGAACCGAGAAAGGCAGTTTGTCGCCGTGGCGATGTCCGGCCGCGTGCAGTTGGATAACCATAAAAGGCTGTCGATCACCTCTCGATATAGTGTAGTATCTTGAAATGGTTCTCCATTTTCCTCGAAGAAGCGGTGGTTGACCTCCATTGGTGTTGGTGACGCTTTGCATTGGTCTAACCCGACTTTCGCCAGTAAGTCGAGAGTCGTCTGGTGTTGGTGAACAGCGATGCCACTTGCAGTGTAGTCAATCCACATACCAAGACACTTTCGTGCCTCGCCGAGGTCCTTGATGTTGAACCTCTCGGCAAGTTGAGTCAACACGAGATCAGATATTTTCGGGTCCTGGCTCACAATTAAAATGTCGTCCACATAGATCCCCAAGACGCAAAGCTTGCCATGTTGCCGTAGAAAATAAAGACATGGGTCCATGCGGGATCTCTGGAAGCCCTGCGCTTGTAAGAACGAGTCGATGAGGTCGTTTCAGAGCTTGCCGCTCTGCTTCAAGCCGTATAGTCCTTTTAGAAGCAGCCACACGCGATGGTCGTTGGTACCCGTTGTTCCAGTAGGTGGCCTGAGGTAGATCGGCTTGTCCAGGGCGGGCTTTAAGTACGCATTCGGTACATCACCTTGTCGAAGCTTGACTTTCCAGATCGCAGCTAGCATCACAATGAACCGTAAGCTGGAAATCCTTAAAACCGGCGAGTAGGTGGACTCGAAGTCGATGCTGTACCGCTGGGTGAATCCGCGTGCCACCAAGCGGGCTTTGAACCGCTCCAGCTCGCCGTTGCTGCTGAATTACATCTTGTAAACCCATTTGGACGTGACAATGTTGGCTCCGTCGGGTGCTTCGACCAGCTCCCAGGTGCCATTGGCGTCCAGCTCAGCAAGTTCTTTGTCCATAGCAGCTTTCCACTCGGACCAGTGCTTGCTCCGCTTTGCTTCTGCCACCGACTGGGGTTCATTTTCATGGTCCGCGGCCTTGATGGTCATCATGGCGTACGCAGGTCCCGCAAAAGCGTCAATGAATGACTGTGGCAGCTCAAAGTCAGTGGGTTCACTGTGCTCGCGTCTTCCAAACACGCGTCGGGGGACTCCAGTGGGGATTGGCCGCGACGTCGTCAGGAACTTCGGCTTCATCATCTTCTTCACTCTGGTCGTTGCATTCTAGTGTGCCTTCTTGCTCCGTAGCTCGGACTGGAGTGTCAGTGCTGGTGGCGCTTGCGTCGGAGTGTTCGTCATGAAGCTCAAGGGGGACTTCTGCTGTAAGAGGGTCCTGTATGTCCAGGTTGTCAATGTTTTGGACGTCGGGGCTGGTGATGAACCGCTTGGTTCTTGGGAGCAGGAGCCTGCAGCCCTTTTGGGTGGTCGAGATGCCGAGCATAATAGCCTTTTCGGCACGTTTCTGCAGGCTGCGGCCGGTCTTGCGGGGCACGAATACGGTGCATTTAGACCCAAACTTAAGAATGTGGGAGACACGGGGGTGTTCCCTGTCAGCACATCGATTGGAGACTTGTAGTCGGTTTTTGTCTGGTGGGGACCCTATTGCGGATGTAGGAGGCGTAGAGTACAGCGTCTCCCCAGTACCGTTGAGGTAGCGACGACGCCCAGAGCATGGCACGTGCGGAGTTCATCAGAGTCCTGTGGCAGCGCTCTGCTTTCCCATTGGATGCGGGCGTGTCCGGGTGCGTGTTCTGCAGCCAGATCCCATTCCGAGCGGCATATTCTTTAAACGGCGTGTTCAGGAACTCTCCCCCGCCATCGGTACGTAGGGCCTTGATCTTGAGGTCGTACTGCCGCTGGAACTCATTTGCAATTTGTCGAATGTTTCGTTCTTTGTGTGCAGCAGGAAGACTTGGTTGTAGTTAGACGCGTGATCCACGATGGTTAGTACATAACGATTGCCGTTGCGGTCGGGCTTCAAGTCCACCTTCAGGTCCATGCATATCACCGTGCCAAGTTCATCCGTAGGAGCCGAGTCTGAAGTGTCCTGAGTGGGCTGCGCATTTCGAGACTGTTTCCCTTCCGCGCAGGCCATGCAAAACGTGATCTTCTTGTTTGCGAGCTCAACGCCATTGGCCAGGTTGTTGTTCACCATTCGCAACAGGTCCTGGAAGATCACGTGGCCGAGCCTCTCGTGCCACTGCTGCAGCGAGTTCTTCATTACATTGACAAAGAGAGCCTGCGCGTCAGAGCCGGGGGCGCCCATCGTAGTCGCATTAACGACCCAGAGACCTTCTCGCTCGATGGCTTCGCCGACGACGGTCCCATCCGGTGAGAGGAATGTACATGACTCCGCAAACATGAACCGGAGTCCTCGGGATCGGAACTGCGACCGCGATAGTAGGTTTCGTCCGACTTGCTCACAATAGTATACATTCGTAAGTAGGATGCTGCGTTTAATCGAGCCGACCGTTGTCTGGAGAAGACAGCCCCCCTTGAGGGAAGACACAATTGTTTGAGAATTCACGACCTTGATAGTCAATTTCGCGGGCTCCACACCGAATAGCAGATTTGGGTCGGTGCAGAGGTGGTGTGTTGCACCAGAGTCGAGAATCCACTCGGGTGCCGGGGGCGTCCGGCCATTTGGGCTGCTCGAGGCTGCGAGCCATAAGTGGCCTTCTTCCGCATTATTGCAGATGGTTTGGCCAGTTTCGACGGCCGTTGTAGTAGCGCTATGAGCTTGACCTTGGCGTTTTACTGCAGCCTTCACCTTCTTTAGCTCGGGACATGCTGGTCCGCGGTGGCCTTCCTCGTCACAGACGTAGCACACTAGTGTGACTGCGGGCTTTGCCGACGCGGCGTGAGCTTGACCATTGCTGCTACGCGAATTCTGTCTGTGCTGGCTGGCTCCACGCGGTTGGTTCTGCTGGTAGTGCCCATCATTTCGTTTCTTATCCGGTTGCTCGGAGGTGGATTGAGCTCGAGCTGACTGACCACGCTTCCGCCCGTCACCGCGGAGGTCCACTAAGAGCGACAGCATGCGATCAGCTTCCAACAGGTAGTTGAGGTTGGAGCGGTCAATTTGGGCAGTTAGGGTATTGGATAGTTCCGGACAAGCGTTTGCACAAAACTCTCGAACAGTAACAAACTGTGATCACCTGTCATGAGACGGCTCACATACTTCAAGTAGTCCAGGTATTCGGTCCACGAGTCTTGTGGACGCTTGGAGGACGTCAAGCGCTTGTAAAGTTGGACTTGGTTCAACTTACACCCAAACTCAGCACAGAGTTTAGCGTTGATGTCGATGTAGTTGAAGTCCGCCTTTTCTACGCGCCACTGCGTCACGTTTGAGTCTTGGTGCTCTATGTGGACGACATTTTAATTGTGAGCCAGGACCCGAAAATATCTGATCTCGTGATGACTCAACTTGCCGAGAGGTTCAACATCAAGGACCTCGGCGAGGCACGAAAGTGTCTTGGTATGTGGATTGACTACACTGCAAGTGGCATCGCTGTTCACCAACACCAGACGACTCTCGACTTACTGGCGAAAGTCGGGTTAGACCAATGCAAAGCGTCACCAACACCAATGGAGGTCAACCACCGCTTCTTCGAGGAAAATGGAGAACCATTTCAAGATACTACACTATATCGAGAGGTGATCGACAGCCTTTTATGGTTATCCAACTGCACGCGGCCGGACATCGCCACGGCGACAAACTGCCTTTCTCGGTTCGTATCGTGCCCAATATCAGCACATTGGAACGGGGTTCAGCGGATCCTGCGATATCTGAGAGGCAGTGCCGACACCGGGCTGTTTTTCAAATTTGGGAACGGTATTTCGTCTACACTTCAACCGGTCATTTACTCTGATGCAAATTGGGCCGGTCACTTCTCCAGTACGAAGTCGACCAGCGGATCGGTTCTCCAGATCAACGGCACGACTATATCGTGGTCGTCTCGGAAACAAACAACTGTGGCGCTGTCGACTATGGAAGCCGAGTACGTTGCTGCGTCCTCAGCTGTTCAAGACTGTATTGCAATTCGTAAACTGCTTCAAGAGCTCGGGTTGATGCCACAAAACACTGCGATTCTGCTCAGGGTGGACAACCAGTCGGCAATAAAATCAATGGAGAATGCTGTCACCACTCAGCGCACCAGACGCCTACAGATCAAGTATCATTTCATCCGAGATGCAATCGCTAACAAGCAAGTCCAGGTCGAATACTGCCTGACACAGCAACAACTTGCCGACATTTTCACCAAGGCTACCGATCGTATCATTTTTGAGCGATTGTGCTGCATGCTTCACCTTACACGTCATGCTTGAGGGGGAGTGTTGCAAGTTCAGGATTCATGCAAGCATTACTTAGCAGTGATTCACGACGAACGAGAGCGACAGGCGCATACACACGGATGCGCACGCTCACATCTATTCAGCTACTAGGACAGGCCGCACATGGAGCCAGGACTTCTAGGCAGCTTCTACTACAGTACTTCACCATCACCACAGAGGAGACGAAGGGAATAGCCCTGCACGTAGTTCGAGCTTCCAGCTCAAACCTCTTTCTCATTATCACTTTACCTGCTAACCAACAAACAACCTTCAAAGTCTCCTACATCGCCGCGCTCTTCAGTCGACTTTCTAGCCTTCCATCAGCGGACGCGGCGGAGTCGGAGGATCATGGAAGGTGATGTTGCGAGTAAACAAGAAAAAACGTTGTCATTGCCTAATTCGAAGTACTAAGATATTGTGCAGACACGTCTATAATGGAGCGATCCCCGCAGCAGTCTGTGACAAGTCTGTTCCCCCAAATAAGATCTGGCGGAGGGGGTACCCCCTTAATTCGAAGTACTAAGATATTGTGCAGACACGTCTATAATGGAGCGATTCCCGCAGCATGTTTCTGAAAGACTGCCAGTATCTGCCATTGGCAGTGCCAGGCAGGAAGTGCTTGCGTAGCTGACTAGTTGGGCGGTGGACAATTTCGGAAATGACTGAAAAGGTTGACGATTTTTGTCAACTTTTACTTTTCTTTTTCAGTGAGGATACATCTCGGTCTTTTGTAGACTGGTCTACAGATTTTAAGGACTACAAAACTGAAGTTCTTGAGAAAACAAATTTGTACTTCCTGATAATATCAAGTTGTTCATATTATGAACTTGGCAACGACCCGGGTCGTCGCAAAAGAAAAGAACTCAGAAGGCGGTACTTATTGAATAACTTACTTTTATATTATAAAGAAGTACGTGGTTTGTTTTGCCGTTCATGAAGAAACTCTGGACTGGAATCTGAATATAAAATCCAGAGAATAAGTCATCTCGTTTGGGCTTTTCAGCAGTAGTGACTAAATAAAGTTTCGCTCACATGGCGCTTGATCGTTCACGGCCAAGCATAGCAAGTATCGGACCAACTCGGTCCATGATCACTTCACCAAAAACCCACTCGACAGAGCATAAGGGCTCACATCGCATCTTTTCCAGTCTGCTGGGTAACCGGCGCTTGGCATCCCGCCATCGGTGTTTCGACTGGCCTGAGTGATCATCGTGCACAGCCCCCGAGGCTGTGCACAGTCTTCCTAACGGTCAAAGCGTGTTTGTATTTGTATCTTACGAACTCGCCCTGTTCTTTTACGTGGAAGTTTTGGCCCGCAGTACGAGTACGTATTCTACAGCGTCAGGTGTTATCTAACTGATACTCTTCATGCGCTCCGAATTATTAACTATTGTACCGGTCGATTCGAGGGAAGAGGTTAACCTTTCAGCTCCACAAGTCTCGAGCCACTGGGTACTCTTACCGCAGCCCACATTCGTTCTAGGCGGTGGGTTCGGAAAACTTGGAGCTCAACATTTGAGAATAATGGTGTCTTTGGCGTGGAGAGCGAAAACTTTATATCGATCTTAGTGCTAGCGGAATTCCTTGAGCTGTCGTCGGAGGCTGTGGGCCAGTTCTCTCTCGAAAACCCGCCCTTGGGTGCGTTGTGGCGATACCCGACAATCTCGTATCACCGGATGTTCATTGCAACAGTTATTCTTGACAACCTACTTGATTTCGTCCGTTGATTTCGCTGCGAAAGTTATTCCACATAAGCGATTTACTAATGTAGTGAGGGGTTGAATTCGTCGAATTCAGATTTAATGCTTCAAGTTTTGTTGTGAATTGCTTCACTCGTCATCATATTGCATTTGTACAACTTTTTACTTTTAAAAAAGTGCTGGATTATGAAGAGCGGGCATCCTATGGCTTCCGTTGGGTTTGAATACAGCGAATCATCCACGTTTCTCACCTCGCTACTATCACCCGGACCGTAGTGCTGTCGCTAAAACATGTCCGGCGCCCCCATATTTTACGATTTTCAAGTTAATACTTCGAAGTACTCAGAGGAAATCCTTGACTCGTTGAAAGGCTCGAGGAATTCCTTTAGCCAGCCTCAGACTTTGCTACGTCTGCTGAACATGTTTCTTTTTTCTAGCCGGACCGTGGAAATTGCTAGGCCAAGACCGACATATTTGAAACAGCGAAGAAAACCCAAGTCTCGAGGACGCATTTCAGTCGCAGCTGTAACTGCTCGTGGACTCGCAATGAGCCATGTGCACTCGTTCCTATTTCGAGGGCTTATGTCGTCCATCAGATGCATCTGATCCACTTCTAGCGTCCGTGGTCCTCATTCTTCGATAGAAACCTAAAGCTCATGGTTCGTCCCCCACCGCCTAAGCAGACAGCTATAGGCGTGACTTCAGGTGTCGGTGGGTCTGCCAGAAAACGCCCCGACTCCGTTACCCTCGAGCTTCACCCTGTGCTGTTTCGGCTTGCGTGGGTTCTTGTCGTCACTGCGCACACGCTCTGCGGGATGTTTCTCCTCATCTCCGCTGCTACGTACTACTACCTGACGGACCCGATCATGGGCTACTACCGTAGTAGTACTACGTCCATCTATGGGCCCCCACCACCGGAAACCAACACTATGGCTTGTACGCTATGGCGTTCGCGTGCATCTACTTTCTTCATCTGAGTCGAACGCTCAAGCTCGTCTACTGCTCGATTCGAGAGTGCCAACTCGCCTTTAAGCGCAGGGAAAAGCTCACGATAGCACACATCAAGACTGCAGGGTCACAACGACCATCTCGAAGGCACGCTACCGAGCTGCTCCGGCCTATGAAGCGAGTGTGGAGAGCCCTCTTCTCTCAAGGAGGACTCTTCGGCGTCGAGAACGAGCATTTCCTCACCGTTTACGTGTTCCGCGAGATGCTCGAACTGTCGAGCCAGACGTACCAAGCCTACCAGTACAGTCGCTTTCTGCCGCGCGTGTGGCTCAACACTCTGCTGGTGTCGATGCTGGTGGTCAATTGCTGGTCCACACTGGCCGTGCAGCACTTTCTCGGCACGAAGCCTGCGCTGGAACGCGTCGTGGCAATTACAGTGGACGCGGCGATTTCGATCGCCATGTGCGTCGTGGTCCCGTGCTTGCTGGTGGCTCCTTACGCCAACGCCATGGACACCGCCAACTCGAGCTTCAGAGACCCCGATCAGCTGTACGATCCGGTCTTCATCACCAAGTTGGTGCTGGAGTTCCAGCTCACCTTCGCCTCCAGCCTGACGGACTTCACGGCCAAAGTGGTTCCTCACGTCGCTGTCTACATGTCGCTCGTCTCGCTCGGGTCGCTGCTCACCCGGTCGCCGAAGATCACTGTCGCCGTCGCTATCACCACCGAGTCACCGGATCGCTGGGCCTACGACGTGTCGGTTGCCGAGAGCGTCGAGCACGCGCCGTCTCTCAAACACGCTGCAACGCTCGGTCGAATGGCGACTTTGAAGGCTCAAGTGGCCAAGCGAAGCGCGACGGCTAACAAAGCGGTGAAACTCGTGCTTGGACTGTGGGGGATCGTCGTCCTGGTATTCCACATCCGCGCCACCATCCTGTCTCGCTTGACCTTCGTCGAAGGCTGTCGCGCGTTCACCCGGCCGTGGTTCACCAGTGGTGAATCACCACCCGATCTTCCTGCGTGAGTCTAGTGGTTAACTGCCACGCTCGAGGCATCGAGTCACCCGACAACCTCCTCCGCACCATCGACGAGACGGCACTAGCAACGCTCACATTCGCACACTGCCCGCGCCTCCGCATCCCTCCAGCGATTCAGAAGCTCTCCAACCTCATGGTCTTCCACATCTACAACTCGACTATCACCGAGTGGAGCGGCGACTCCAACTCCATCTCGGCCGCAGCCCACCCCCGACTATTCGTCACTGCGGTCGCGAGGACCCATTTCCCCTCGGGGTTTCCAGCGGGACTGCTGCAGCCACTGCCGGCCTCGCTGCTCAGCATCCAGTTCTGCGTCACGGATTTCACATCACTGCCGGACGATCTCCCGTCTTGCTGGCATCCCATGGCCGTCGTGGCCTTCGAGTACGGCGCGCTCACCGAAATCCCGGCGTCGCTGTTGTCGCTGCAAGTCTTCACGCTCTCACTGAAAGGCAACAGGATCGAGACCATCCCCCAGCTCCGAGAGATGCCTCCAGACGTCGACGTGCCCGAGTTGTCGCTGACCGAAAACCCGCTGAGGGAGCTGCCGGACACGTTGGGGACCCCCACGACGCCCATCGACCGCTTGGACCTGCAGGGAACCAACTTGACGGCGCTACCGCCGTGGACGCAGACGCAGGTGCGCAAGACCAACTACATGCGCGGGACCCCGTACTGCGCCACAGTGGCGCCGGAGCTCCAGCCTGCCAATGTGCAGTGCGGACCCCGCTCCGTGCTCGACCTCAACTTGGACTTCCCCCTCGAGTTTATTGATGCCATCTACACGATCGACCGGGATTGACCGACAAAGTGGCCGAGCCAAAGGGTTCTTCAAGAATGTACCAGATAGTGAGTGAACTTGACTCTGAACCACGAGCTGCAGTATGACCCTTGACTATGAATAAATGAATGTAAAGACCATCGATTGTTCGCATCAAATAGCTCGACCGCCCAACGCGATAAAGCCAAGCAATGCTGATGGCCGAGTGGTGCGTCAGTCCGATGTAATCCGCTCGACCCCCGAGGTGACCAATTGGGCTCGCGACGGCACGAAAGAAAACCTTTACGGTCGTGCTGTTGCGCTTGCTCGGCCTCAAGCGCTGGCGCCTACAACTTCCATGTGCCGCCGACTTGTGCTATTGACTGTGAATGCGTCCAAGTCTTGTCTAATGCACCTAACGGGCCACGGACCATTGCTGCTGAGTCCGCAGCAAGCTCTGCGAGCCAGTGTCTTGGTCACACGTGGCAAAGCACGATGTAGCCATCTGGCCCGGGCGAAAATGGCTTCCTTCCTGCAAAGCCCTGAGATCAGCGTGTCTCTGCCCGGGGGCGGCATTGATTGAGAAGCGTACCATCTCTAGTGGTACAGTGTGTCAGTTTTGTGGTACACAATATTGGTTATGATCTCGAGAACCCGTTTGCCGAGCACGGAAAAGAGACCGGCTCCGTCTACACCTTTCGCATTTCACTCGAGTTTTGTAGCAGCTATTTTCGGAGCGGGTTTGCGTCCGGGTTTTCACCGGCCCGCCCGCAGTTTCACCATCACTCTCCAACTCAGTGCGCACTCGACACTTGACTCACCCCCAGTCGGCATGGGCGGCGAGGAAGGCGCGACGTCTTCCGCGCAGTTCAGCAGCAACTCGGCGCGCTACGCGGAGCGCGCGGAGACGGGCGACATGCTGCGCGCGCTGCAGGAGGAGCTGGCCACGAAGATCAAGGAGCTGCAGATCTACGAGGGCAACTACGTGGCGCTCAAGAAGGACCTGGCGCGCTGGAAGAAGAAGTTCGAGTACGTGTTCCGCGAGAACGAGCTGCTGGCGCTGGAGACGGGCAAGCTGGACGCGTCCCACAAGCAGATCGCGTTCCTGCAGCAGGAGATCAAGTTCAAGGAGGAGGAGGGCGCCGCGCTGCGGGGCCTCGTGAGCGCGCTCGAGGCCGCCAACAAGAAGCAGCGCGCCAAGCAGCTGGAGGCCGCCAAGGCGCGTGACTCGGAGCTCGAGGCCGCCGCCCTCGCCGCCGAGCGCAAGAGCAACGAGGACGTGGACGCCGCGCTGCAGGCCGAGCGCCGCGGCCGCCACGAGGACAAGGAGCGCTACACGGCCGAGATCGCCGCGCTCAAGGCCGAGAACGCGCTGCTGCTCAAGGACGTGGACCGCAAGGACGAGGACCTGCAGCGCCAGGACGAGCAGGTGAACGCGCACAGGGAGCGCATCGCAGGGCTGGAGCAGGCGCTCAAGGACGAGCAGCAGGCCGGCATGGACAGGCTCAAGGTCAAGCAGGACCGCGTGCTGGAGCTCGAGACGCAGGTGCAGCAGATGGAGATGCGCAGACGCTCCAGCGTCGCCGCCACGCTCGCGCAGGCCGAGCAGGAGGGACGCGACACGGTGGGCTTCGGCCCCACGAACAGACTCAAGGCCAGCCACATCAGCGAGGGAGACGAGAACTGCGACAGCGACGAGGAGCCGGACACGCCGCCCGGAACGCCGCCGCCCATCTCGTCCGGCGGACTGCTGCCGCCCGAGGACCCCACGGCGGACCAGACAATCCGCGACTGGACGGAGGACCGCAAGATCCGCGCGGCCAGGGGCTACGACGAAGCGCTGGACCTGGACCGACTCGAGGAGCTCATCAGGAAGCTGCCGTACGAGCACCAGGAGGGCGCCAGCCGCGTGCTTATGGGGGCGCTGGACCCGGACTCGCACGACGAGCCGGTGAACGAGTCGCAGATTGTGCTGCGGCACTTATCCAAGGAGCGACAGGAGGACCTGCGCGAGTTCCTCCTGCCACTGCTGAAGGCGCACCCGGCACTGAGGGTCTCGTACTCTACCATGGAGCGTCGCACGCTGGTGACGGACGTGCGGATCCAGATCGAGCGCCGCCGCGACTCTGTGCTGGGCGGATTCGTGCCTGGCGAGCAGCGCTTTGGCAAGGACCACATATTCTTGGGTCCTTCCCCAGAAGACGTGGGCAAGCTGGTGCCCCACAATCTCCGCACGATCAGCACCGACAGCAAGGCCATCTACGTGTCCAAGCCCAAGCATGCCGACCCGACAGGTCCTGTGCCCGCTTCGTCTCCTCTAGAGAGAGCGAGCGAGCACACAGAAGACATGGACACGGCTTCCGAGACGTCCGAAGTGCCGGACGTCACGACTTCGAAGCGCAAGTGGGGCGGCTTGAATGCCGCCAAGTTTATCGGCACGATGGCAGCAGGTGCCAAGCAGCGCGTGGCTGCGACGTTCAAGAACGCCAAGTACACACACGAGGGCACGTCGTGCCAGTTCTGTAAAATGACGCCTATCGTCGGCGAGCGCTACTCGTGCTCGACGTGCGTCGGCTTCGACCTGTGTGAGAACTGCTACTCGCTTGGCGGTCACGGTCTGGAGAACTCGGACGAACTGTTCTACCGCGTGCAGGAGCTGGTGTTGGCGCGGTGCACGCGCTTGGCAGAGGAAGTGGACCTTCTGGAGCTCATGCGCTTCGAGATTTGTCGGTCAAATCTGCGCAAATTCAGTTTTTGCCTCAACTGGCTGGCCGATATTGTCAACGGCAAGTCATCTAAGGACTTGCAGGCGCGCGCACTCGAGATCCCGAGCATCAGGCGCGACGTCCGAAAGGTTTTTGTGCCGTTGCTCATGCGCGTGTGCAGTGACCGTGAGGATATTGAGGTGAAGACCGAATGGGAGCTGGAGGACGACAACCAGGCGCCTGTGCGCAGTGTGGGCGGCGGGGTCAGTGAAGGAGACGGTCGTTTCCTGGAAACGCTGCGTATCTGGGTGGCAGACCAGTATCGTACAACATCCCCATTCGTGGAGCGCAGTCTGCTGAAGTACCGAGAAGGTGAAGATGGCGAGGATGAAGACGAAGACGGCAGCGACAACGATGACCATAGCGACGGCAGACACTCCCACGAGAATGGTGGCCGGGATTATGATGAGCCAGGCGAGCCGAATGAGGACTCCCACCGCGGTATCGAAGGTGCGAGTAGTCAGCCAGGATTCGTGGAGCGCAATCGTGTTAATAGCGACGCGTTCTAGAACGCCCGTGCGTTGTTGGACGGACGAGATAGGGCCCCGAGCACCAAGAATCAAAGCGAACCAGTCAATTAGTCTACAGTTAACTGTCTTGTTTTCTAACATTCGAGGTCTTTCTTGCTGACGGAAGTGGAACTCACTCTACACGATACATGTACAAGTACTTTTAGTACTGAAGTATACCTTTTCCATGCGGGATATCTGCGAAGTGTGTGTGTGTGGGGGGTATGTTTTAGTGACAGTGCCATGGATACAGTAGTAGCGAGGTGGGAAACGTGGAGGATTCGCTGTATTCAAACCCAGGATATCCGGAGATAGAAATTTTGTTTCTCAACTTCAGCTCTCAGCTCTTAAAAAACTGCACTATGTCTTATCCTCACTGAAAAAAAGCAGACAAAAATGGTCTACCATTTTCAGAGCAGAAATGGCTGGTCATTTCCGAAATGGTCCACCTCTACAGAGCTGATACTCTGAGTCGAAAATTCATGTCGACACCAAAGGTAACGAGGGATAATAGCTAGCGACGGCAACAAAACTTGTGAAGTGTTAAGCTTACTAGTAGCATTTCTCACACGCTGGTAGTATACTAGAGCACTGTGCCCTACGGGGACAAATCGCCAATAGGATTCAACGTGGCCAGAAGTTGTTGATGCAAGATCGCTCGAGTTCCTCGATACTCACGTCAGAGAGCTACGCAAGCACTTCCTTACTTCTTCGTTAGCATAGTCTAAATGATCTCAATATACCTCACCTGAAAAATAAAAAATGAAAATGAAGCACTTCCTGCCTGGTACTGGCAGTCTTTCAGAAACAGAATCATCGTTTGGGGAAAGTACCCACTGACGAGAGAGTCAAAGCCAAAGTTGCAAGTGGCGGAGCAAATAATTCGCCGGTGGCAAAGAGGACCCGAAATAGGATTGGAACCACACTCAGACATTGTGACAAGAGTTGCCTTCTTCGATGGGGGCTCTAGAGGCAACCCAGGTCCAGGTGGCAGTGGGAGCATCATTGTGGAAGTAGGAGGGCAGAGGACGCGACACAGCGGTATGGGCGGCGGCCACAGCATTGAGGCAGGCCACCACCACTAACAACGTAGCCGAATTCATTGGGTTACACCGAGTGCTAGTCAGAGCGGTCAAAATGCAGTGGAAGGGAATGCACATTGTGGGAGACAGCGCCATGATCATCGGCATGATGAAAACGCGCAAACAGCCCAAATCCAAGAAAATGATACATTGGTACAGGCTGACTCAAAAATTAGCAGATATCTGCGCTGTACGTTCGTGGACGCATCACTATCGTCATCACAACAAAATGGCTGATTGGGTAGCGAACCAAGCGATGGACACAGGCAGAAGCACAATGCAAAACTTTGAAGAAGGCGAAACAAGTGACTGGAGTTTGAAGGAGGGGATTACGAAGCACCTGGATAGGGACTTTCAGCAATGGGTGGACAGAGAAGCAAGCAGGGTGGAGGGGATGCAACGGGGGGTGGAAGCATCTTTTTCACGAACAGCAGCATGGCAGACCTGGCGTGGAGGACAGTGAAGCGTAGTTGCAACCAGATAGAATTTAATCGTCTATCTGGAATGGTTATTAGAGTTCAGGTTTCGCAAGAGACTGGTAACACAATATACCTCACCATTATTAACAGAAACAGAATCATCGACACGATACAAAAAGACACAGCTAAAACCAAGTATATTCGCACAGATCAGTGCTACATGTACAGCACTGACGACTGCTGCGAGATACTAGTAACGGTAACCTTTTTACTCATTGTAGTTCGGCTTCCAGACAGTACTGGACGCTGCGGCTTAGTTGTGCTTGATGGGCGGGGGAGGGGGAATGACACGGTTGTACGGGCTCTTGGTGATCGGCGTGCGTTCGTACCACAACTTGCGCTCCTCGGGCATGTTCTCCTTGACGTCAACGCTGGTGGTGGCGGTGGCAGGAGCGAAGCACATCATGGCGGCGATGGCGAGTCCTTTGATGAACTGCATGGTTCTGGCGGTGATTCTTCGGGTGCTGGTTGGGGTGGGAGGCCAATAGAAGAATGCGTCTCCAAGAAGTTCACGGAGAAGACGCACGAGCGGATACAAACACACGCTTGTGGTAGGTAGGGAGCATGATCATGGGTTGGTGAGGATTGATGGGCTGTGTAAGTTTGAAGGCGAACGGACCTACGTTATCCGGTTCGTGTTATCTTGCAATATTGTAGAACGAAAGCTGGCACAATTGAGATCATTGAATACTCCCGAAGTCGCGCTAAACAGCAACTTCGCCTATGGAGGGTGGGTCTGAATCTTCAACATTAGAGCCAGGAGTACATGTATTCAATGATCTCAATTGTGCCAGCTTTAGTTCTACAATATTGCAAGATAACACGAACCGGATAGCGTAGGTCCGTTCGCCTTCAAACTTACACAGCCCATCAATCCTCACCAGCCCATGATCATGCTCCCTACCTACCACAAGCGTGTGTTTGTATCCGCTCGTGCGTCTTCTCCGTGAACTTCTTGGAGACGCATTCTTCTATTGGCCTCCCACCCCAACCAGCACCCGAAGAATCACCGCCAGAACCATGCAGTTCATCAAAGAACAAGGAACTACCTCACGTTCCCCCTGGGGTCTGGACATTGCTGGATGCATTATACGGGCATGAAACGACCGAAATTCGGGACAAAATTCGCGGCCAAGTTCAACCAATCCTCCAGAGGTGCTGGGCACTCGGAGTTGTCACCACCCTCCAGGGGATCTGGAGGCGCCGGTGTCTCTACAGAGACCAGCTTGAAGACACATCGGTCCATGCAGCGGCAGCAATTCTACATGGTCGGCTTAGGTCCGCCTATCTTACCATCAGAAGCTTTGCTTCACTTCTAGGAGCTCCTACATATCGTGTGGCCGCTGCAAAGGTGTGCTATCTCGCATTGACATCGCCTGGCGTTGACAGGCATCTCATACCGAGGCCCTCCTGCCGGGCAGAACACCGGCTCCTCTTTTTCGATGGTGGGTCGCGTGGAAATCCGGGGCCCGGTGGTGCCGGGGCTGTTATTGTACGGATTGGTGGTGGGGCGCCACACCCGCAAATACTATGGATGGCAAGCGCGTCCTACGCTTCACGCACCACAAACAATGCGGCTGAATATCAGGGGCTTCTCATCGGCCTAAGATACGCGCTAAGGCATCAGTTTCAAGGACTGAAAGTTGTCGGGGACAGCCAACTCATCCTCAACCAGCTCCGCCTCCGCCGGATACCGAAAGCCAGACACCTTCAAGGGAGTTACGAGCAATGTCGGCTGATCGCCGATCGGTTGATGATCACGTCATGGACACATCATCTCCGCCAGTTCAACAAAATGGCTGATATACTGGCAAATTTGGCCATGGACGCCAAAAAGAGCATCCAGGTCACAGCATCGGAGATTTCTAAGCTGCCGACGCATTGGACTACCGTGGTCGAATCCCTCCCAGGGGATATCGAACACTGGCTAGACAACTTACCGGATATGGAGGCACCTGGCCGAGCCTTCACCAACATTGGCGCCTTTAAATAGAGGCGCATATGCTAGCACCTTACTGTAGCTAGCACACCTTCGGATGATAAGAAGCAAACGAGGCACGGGCATTCTCTTAGTCGTTAGTGAAACTAAATGACCGTAGTGCAACCTCACTTTGAAACGAAAGTTCATCAAAGGACTCGCCATCGCCGCCATGATGTGCTTCGCTCCTGCCACCGCCACCACCAGCGTTGACGTCAAGGAGAACATGCCCGAGGAGCGCAAGTTGTGGTACGAACGCACGCCGATCACCAAGAGCCCGTACAATCGTGTCATTCCCCCTCCCCCGCCCATCAAGCACAACTAAGCCGCAGCGTCCAGTACTGTCTGGAAGCCGAACTACAATGAGTAAAAAGGTTACCGTTACTAGTATCTCGCAGCAGTTGTCAGTGCTGTACATGTAGCACTGATCTGTGCGAATATACTTGGTTTTAGCTGTGTATTTTGATGATTCTGTTTCTGAAAGACTGCCAGTACCAGGCAGGAAGTGCTTCATTTTCATTTTTCATTTTTCAGGTGAGATATATTGAGATCATTTAGACTATGCTAACGAAGAAGTAAGGAAGTGCTTGCGTAGCTCTCTGACTTGAGTATCGAGGAACTCAAGCGATCTTGCATCAACAACTTCTGGCCACGTTGAATCCTATTGGCGATTTGTCCCGGTTGAGCACAGTGCTGTTGAGTACTGCAATTATAGCATATGAAAAAAAATATTTGAACAAGTGTCTGTCGCCGTCGCTAGCTATTATCGGGAGCATCAGATAAATAGGCGTTGATGTGCCCACTGGGCATATACGATGGCCGCCAGCCAAGATTGAGCAATTGAACCACTGGATGAGCTTGTAAGAGGCCTTAAAGCCTTGCCGCTCTCTTCGGGCACGAGTCACTCAAGTGTTGGAAAGTCGTGGATGCTCCCAACAGGAACGAGTTGCAGTGCACCTTCGGAGCCAATGAAAAGGTCGTCGAACTGAGAGGCACGCACCGGGCGCGTGTCACCTCGTGCATCAACGTTACCAGGAAGGAGGTTACTCGGACTGCAGATCGGTCGACACATCCGGTCTCAGTGCAGAGCTTTCCGCCGATAGCCAACACGATGTTGTTGGTCTACGAGCCGGAACCAGAACCGCGTCCGAGTCTCCACCACAAGCACCGCCACGTTGGTCTGTGGAGATACGCGCTCGATTCTACGTTGAAGTTGCTCATGTCACTGAGCTTCGTGCTCTTCGTCGGGGGTCAAGTGGCGTATGTGTCACCGCTATACCGAAAGTACATTCAGATCAGGATAGCGGCGTGGTGGGAAAATCTTTTTGTCACGCAATTCCTTAATTCGAACCTACTGAGTAATTATATAGCAGACATATCGTCAGTACATTGTCTCACAGAAAATATACGGAGCGCCTGTTAAACCTACTGAGTAATCATATAGCAGATATATCATCAGTACATTGTCTTACAGAAAAAATAGCGAGCGCAGCGAACCCCCCCGCCTGCGGTTTGACAGCCCGTGTGCGTAGCACGCGGCTGCAAACCCAGGACCTAGCAATGGTCCACCAACCAAGCGGAGGCGACGCGTGCGAGCTTAGGGTTCTGTCACCAGCGAGCGTAGCGAGTCGTTTTTTTGGGTTCGCGCGGAGCGCGTAGCAGGGTGATAGGTTTAGAGGCGACCCCCCTCCGATCCGCGGATGAGCCTACCACCTTCCCTAACACCTGGGCGACCGCTGCACCGCAATTGCGTGAAATCCGTCTTGTTTAGCTGGTTGCGTGGTTTCCATCCGAGAATTGCGTGGTAAAAATCCGCACCCCGGCGTGGTGGGGGACACACGATGAGATGGTGGATCCGTCGTATCTGCTGCTGGTCGGGGTCCTCCCTACGCTGACGTGTGTGATGTTGGTGCAGTGGCTGCGTCAGCTTCGAACACAGCGTGGAGTTTGGGGTGTAGCCAAGTTGCTACGTCGCAGACCAGCCCCCAACTGGCTCAGCTACGGCGAGCTGCTGTTTCTCGCGGTGCTCGTGGGCGGCAACGCGCTCGTCTTCTGGTTCGGGTATACCAAGCGCCATGGACATAAGCCGCGACTCACTGAAGGCCCACCACATCCATCACCACGTCTTCATACGCGAAAACTATCGGGAACGCGCTGGGCTTCAACTGCGTGCTCTTCGTGCCAGCCACACGCAACAACTCGTGGATGGAGGCTATCAACATGTCGTACGCGAACGGTATCAAGTTCCACCGGTGGCTTGGTGTCGCTGCAGTTCTCACGGGGGTCGTTCACTGTGGCTGCTACTACTACTGCTGGCTGCTGGCCGGGAGATGGCAGCAGATGGCGCTGCCGTGTTGGGACTGCTCACTGCGTGACCGAAAGGGGAGGAAGGTCTGGATCAATGTGTTTGGCGAGGCTGCACTGCTCTGCTTCCTGTTGATTGGAGTGACGTCCGTCCCCTGGGCTCGACGGAGGATGTACAACCTCTTCTACAACGTGCACCAGCTCCTGTTCGTAGCGGTGATCTTCACGCTGCTACATTGGGTGAGGGCGTTGTGGTTCCTGCTCCCAGCATTCGTCGCCTATCTTATCAGTCGCGTGCTCTCGCATTGCAACGGCTCGACTGCTGCTCAAGTCGTGCAGTTCTCAGCGCTGTCTCCTGCTCTGTGTAAGCTCGTAATCGCGCGCGCACCAGGCGAACGAGGACAGTTCCACGTCGGACAGTTCGTGTACGTGAACGTGCCAGCCATCGCGCGGTTTGAATGGCACGCGTTTACCATCGCGTCGTCACCGCGACCATCGCTATACAATCAGTCTTCTTCTAACAGAATGACGCTTCTCATCAGAGCACTCGGTGACTAGACGGGCAAGTTGATGCTGTACCAACAAGAGTGTGAGCTCAACGCCACCAAGCCGGAGGTGTACGTGGATGGGTATTACGGAGCGTCCTTGAGCCAGGTCTACTCCGCGTACACAACCGTAGCTCTTGTCGGTGGCGGCGTTGGCGAGACGCCGCTGCTTGGAGTGCTGGAAGATATCTGCGCTGCTGCAGAGACTCGACATATTCAAGGTCGAAGTCTACTCCCGCGGCGTGTTGCCGCTATCTTCGTCATGCGAGAGCTGGCACTGCTAGCAGAGATGCGCCCTCTCCTAACGCGCATCCGCGACTTGGATCCGCAGGGTCGCTACATTTCCGTGAAATTGGCGTTGACGACCACGCCTCGGCCCGAAGGATTGGACGTTTCACTTCACGCTGATGCGTCGTGGTCGAGGAATTCGTCTTTACTTTACAAGCCAGCGCAAACTCGAGTATTTACGCATTCTGCCAACACAGCGTGTCCGTTTGGGGCATCTCTAGGCTCCAGTGCCATTCCGATGGTTCAATTTGTCGTCTTTGGGGTGGTCGTTGGACTTTTGGTGACATTTCAGTTTGGCGACGGCATGTTGATCGACGGACTGCACGATAGCGTGGATAACCTTTTTGCGGGTCGTATACGGGTCAGGTCTTGTTTAGGTCCAGCCAATCAGATACCACGCTGAAGGTGTATTTGACACAACGTTGGTACGCTCCTTCGTGAGCACAGACAACACCATCAACAGAGAGTTAGTAGGACACTCGCGCGTTGGCTCTCGTCTGCGGACTTAGCGACGGCGCGGCGGGGGGCCCGCCCCTCTCTCGCTTCGCTCGGGGGGCGCCGCTTCGCGGCCTGCCCCACCCCCTTGCGCCTTACGCTAAGTCCTCGACTCGGCCAGGCGCGGTGTCTGGATTAGATTGTAACTCCTTGTCAGGGCACCTGCTCCGGGCTACGCGCCGACCATTGCAGCCCTCCGCTTCGCTCCGGGTGCAAACGGTCTCTCTAAGCCCTCATATGACATGGTGGTAGGTATCAACCTTTGGCAAAAAGGTATCTTAGACCTAAACAAGACCAGACCCGTATACGACCCGCAAAAAAATCTACCATAGCGTGTGGGTGGTACAGCGTCTTGTCCAGGCGTCCGCGCTATTTGCCGCAGGTATCTGCGTATACGGCGGAGTGGCGGTCATGCAGTTGACTCGTAAGACCCACGCGGAGTCCAGATCACTGCAGCCGCCATACACTCTGGATGATCTGGGACTCGAAGAGCGTCTTCTGTCGCAATCTCGAGACCCGGTCTACGCCGGAGTGGGGGCATACCGAGACCTGCTGAGAGATCTCCAGGTCACGGTTGGGACGAGACCCAATCTGAAGGTGCATCTTCGGGAGCTACACGCAGGACATTGCCAGCGATGCTCGGGCGGCGGGTCTCCAATCGGTGTGTTGGTGTCAGGTCCAGAAAGTTTGAAAGCTGCGACTTAGAGCCGCCGCTTTGATTGGTGCGAGCGACTTTGATATCCACGAAGAAGAATTTGAGTTATGAACGAATACTGCAAGATTTATATCCTCTACTAATGTTACCGGCACTACGTAAGCTGCATGTACGCTGCAGCTTCTTCATGCTGTAGAACTGACTCACCCTCGAAAAGTACCAGGTGCCATTTTCTGAAAGGCGCCATTTTTTTCTTGCGTACGCGACGAAGTGCGCAGACTCGACAGAAATGGAACATCGTACCATTTCTTTATCATGTCACATGGGTAAGCGATATTTTATACTGAAAGGTCATCATGTACTTTCAGAGGTAGACTGAGTTGAAGTTAGAACGGAATCCAGCGCCGAAGAGGGCGAGCTCAGCAGCGGCAGCGACGACGCCCAGGTACACGCGTAGTGTAGCTTCCACCGTGCTACATATTTTCTAATTGCGTTTGCTGGTTACTTTACCAGCAACTTGCTGTCTTATTAGTAGTTTAGTGGCCACGTTGGAGATGCTGTAAGGTCGCACGATAGGCTGCAATGTCTCATGGATACCCCCAATCGATCCAATTTTGGCATTCTGTTGAGTGCACAATGCCAAAGTTTATGGCGAAACCAACCTCTCTTTGGAGGAACTACAAGTGCATAATGCCAAGATTGGAGATGAAACCATCCTCTCGCTGGAGAAACCACCCTCTCGCTTGCTCGCAGGACGGTGAGACCAATCTTAAATCGATAGTTTGTCTTTTACTCGGCGCTTGTGACTTGAGCATTGTCTGCGTGATCGGGCCGACAGCTAAGCAATGAACGTGAGCGACAGTGAGACCAGCTCTGTGTGCGACGACGACGTGGGGTTGATGAGTGACACCAGCGACTACGACGCAGAGGTTAACTCCTCCACCACAAGTAGTGATGGTGATGATGGATTAGACGATGGATCACCCGGTAGCAGCCACGGCGACACGCTCGAGTACGAGCTGGTGTCTCAGCACCGGACGTTAGGGGCCGCTCTCGTTGCGCTCCACTCGATCGAATCGAGCGACTACACATTCCTGTACAACACCGGGGCACGCAAGCGCACCGTTCGCGTGTATGAGTGCATCTCCCATCAATCGTGCCCCATGCGTGTTCGCGTTGTGGCAAATGGCCACAAATTCCGTCTCGAACGCTCCTGTTCGCACGGTCATGGTACTGTTTTGACGACTCGCAAGTGTGGTGGAGCGGATCCGCTAGATTTTCTAGGGATCCCGACTCGCACTCACTGCGCCCAGACACCGACTAACGGAGGGGGTACTCCGACGGCCGTGTAGTTGCTGAGTGGTTCACCTTGTGTACCCGTCGGCGGGCTGGTACAGCTCTCTCGTTGACACCAGATGCGCACTTGGTGAGCGGTGGACGTCCTTGTGGGGACTTGAGAGGTTGGTGGATCCGCGCGGGTATTTCTGCGCACGGGATCCTGATGGGGTCGGCCTTGATCTACTTGAGCAGGCCTTGTGGATCCGCAATAGAAATGCGTGATCCGGAGTTGTTCCTTTGCGGGGGGGGGATTCCTTGCTCCCTTGCGGGGTTGTCCTTGTTCCTTTACGTTGCTTGCCGCTTCCAATAGCGGGATCTTTGAGGGGGTTGAGAGCTCGAAGGGCGCGCGCTGCCCGGCCAAGCTATCCAGGGGCTGCCACGTGTTGCAGGAAGATTACCAAAATATACTTGATCTAAGTATGGGGCCAATGTAATTCCCCTATACTATAGCCAAGTATGTCTTCCAGTGCAAATTCGGTTCTGATATAAGTGTTAACTAAGCTCTTCCACTCGAGCTCTCTGAGCCTCCCATTTGACCTACATCTTAATCTAACTATGGACTCAGGTCCTTTTGATCCGGATCATATCCGGATCCGCCTAATACGGGATAGCCTCAGGATACGTCTTATATCCTACCTATACGGGACCGCTTCAAGGCCCGTCCCGTATCTGACTCTTATGGGACGGTCCTCTCGATCCGCCCCTGATTAAAGCCCGCGTGTCGCGTAGTCAGGGACCATTCGTCTGGGAACACTTCGGCGTCCACGGCCGGTCGATCTCTCTAAATCGCATTCTGCTATACCACAACCGCCCCTGACACGTTGTGGCTGCCGCACAACGGTAACACACCGTGTCGCTTGATCCCGTACCATCCGCTTCACTGCCGGATTCAAACCGAAGAGTCTGCTGCAACGCACGTACTCCCCTCGCCGCGATAGTCCATGCATGCCGTAGCTCAATCAAGTCCCACTTCAGTCCCCCTTGAGTTGATGCGTACACCAAACTACTGACCCTCTTCCGCATTTGGTCCGCGATCTCCTCGCCGGATCAGATTCACGGACCCCGATCTCCACATCGGATCCAATCCACATCGTACAGTGGATCCCACCAGATCCGAACTCGCAGCTGACATGTACACGCACTCCACCTTCCTCCTTTAGGTATGCACCCTTCTTTGCATCCTCTCTCTTGCTTCATCCGCCCCAACGACCAGCTCGTCGGGGTGGGCAACCTCATCATCCTTGCTCTGCAGCCTTCCCGCAGAGTCTTCTACCAACTTAACCACATCCGCAACCAACTTGCAGGCGTGGATCCACCTCCTTCCCATCTGCAGCCTTCCTGCAGATCGTCACAATCAGTACCGCTTACAACAACCAACTTGCCGCAGCGGGATCCACAACTCATGCTTCCTCATGTGACTAAAGACAATTCCACTTCACCCGATCTCTTGAACTCACGCAGCGTTCGCCCATAGCGCGTCCTTCGAACCGTCCTCACATCACTGATCTTCTCAACTTCATATTCGCCATCCGCTAGCACACGATCCCAGTTGTCTTCAGGAAGCAGCGCATCGTCAAAGTCGAACCAGTCCGGGTCATCGGCCAGGGAGGTAACATCTTGCCTTTTTCGATCAGTAGGTCCCGGTGCGTCTCGACGAGGTCTCGCAGTTCGCGGATATCTTCTTCAGAGTGGATCCGCGAGGTCTCTTCCGACGTCCCCGTCGGGCGATCCAGAATTGTGGTCTGCAGCACGCGGACGGGCGGTGATTTCTCCCCCCCTAGTCCACCGACGGCCTCGCGGACGGCGCCATGAGCTACGCCAGTCTCTTGCGCAACTTTTCCATCCAACCCGAACGCGTAGCTCTTCCTGGGGACTTCACAGGATCGAGCGCCCTCCGCGCAGCCTACGAGGCGCGCATTGTGACCGCTGGGTGATTCCGGCAAAATGAGACAGGAGTCCTGGCCTTGCACGGAATCAGGCGACTGATTCTCTGACACCGGATCCTCAACGGATCGGATCGGAGGATCTTGAGCCACAGCGACGACGCACTGCTCCGTGTCCACCAAGCTTCGCCCCTCAGTCGAGCCCGCATCAGCAGAACCGCTGATCAGGGTTGCGAGTTCAACTGCGGAGTGCTTGGTCAAGATCCGCGAGGTCTCTTCCGTCGTCTCCGTCGGACGATCCAGAATTCTGGTCTGCTGCACGCGGACGGGCGGTGATTTCTCCGCCCCTAGTCCACCGACGGCCTCGCGGACGGCGCCATGAGCTACGCCAGTCTCCTGCGCAACTTTCCCACCCAGCCCGAACGCGTAGCTCTTCCTGGGGACTTCACAGGATCGAGCGCCCTCCGCGCAGCCTTCGAGGCGCCCATTGTGACCGCTGGGTGATTCCGGCAAAATGAGACAGGAGTCCTGGCCTTGCACGGAATCAGGCGACTGATTCTCTGACACCGGATCCTCAACGGATCGGATCGGAGGATCTTGAGCCACAGCGACGACGCACTGCTCCGTGTCCACCAAGCTTCGCCCCTCAGTCGAGCCCGCATCAGCAGAACCGCTGATCAGGGTTGCGAGTTCAACTGCGGAGTGCTTGGTCAAGATCCGCGAGGTCTCTTCCGTCGTCTCCGTCGGACGATCCAGAATTCTGGTCTGCTGCACGCGGACGGGCGGTGATTTCTCCGCCCCTAGTCCACCGACGGCCTCGCGGACGGCGCCATGAGCTACGCCAGTCTCCTGCGCAACTTTCCCACCCAGCCCGAACGCGTAGCTCTTCCTGGGGACTTCACAGGATCGAGCGCCCTCCGCGCAGCCTTCGAGGCGCGCATTGCCACCGCTGGGTGTTTTCGGTGAAATGAAAACGGAGTCCCGTCCTTGCGCAGAATCAGACGACTGATTCTCTGATACCGCATCCTCTAAGGACCGGATCGAGGGAACCTGAGCCACAGCGACGACGCACTGCTCCAGCTCCACTAGGTTGCACGCACTCGTCAAGCCACCATCGGCAAAATCGCTGGTCAGGGCTTCTGATCTGATTGCGGGAAACTCGGTCGGGGGCTGCGGGATCTTCTTCGGCGTCTCTGTTAGGCAGCCCACCCTTGGCCGGCTACGGGACTCCCGCACACCGACGGACGGTAATTTCTCCGCTCCTGGTCCTTCGACTGCCTTGCGGACAGCGCCCTGCGCTTCGGCATCGGCTTGCACATCTTCTCCACCCAGCCCGAGCGCGTAGATCTTCCTGGGTGCTTCACAGGGTTGAGCGCCCCCCCGCGCGTCCATCGAGGTACTCGTTGTGACGGTTGGGTGTTTCCGACAAAATGAAGCGAAAGTCCCGGTCCTGTACAGAATCAGATGACGGACCCCCTGATCCTATCACATTTTCTTCCGAAATGGAAGAGACACGTGCTGCGACAGCGGTATCTGGCGGCGGGTCGATATCGGGCCCCAAGCCACGGAGCGGGACGCGCCGCACCTCATTTGGACCGCTGTTGCTGGGCGCATCCGACGAGCCTTCTCGCGTTGTCGGGGCACCTTTCAGGCCTTCGCTAGCAACCGCGGAGTTCCTCCCAACTGTCAGGTCTGTATGCGTGTCCGCGGTGACATGTGCGTGGGACGGGGCGTGATTACCCTCTGACCTGATTTCGGATGTCTCATCGTCTTGTCGCTGACCAACATTCAGGGTGCAATCCGTCGACATCCGCGACCTCCTCTGGGATTCTTCTTCGGGCGGGGCATCCCCAAAGCGCTTCGGCCGCATCAGGATCCTGCGAGGCATCGCGTACTCCACTCGGTTGACTGCACACACCGGACCCGGCGCTGGCAGTGCCGGTGGCGCAGCGATCGCAGCGTCCGTGGTGGCTTCCAACGCAAGGGTCTGCCACTCGGCGTAGCGACGGGATCCTACGGAGACGAACCCTGGCTGACGAGGTACACGATCCCCAGCCAGCCACAAGCCGATCTTCATGTCCCGCTGCAGGATCAGCGTCTCGTCGCTCAGGTTGGTGACGTGCAGGTAACGCAGCTTGCCTGGGCCATTGACTATGGTCGGTACCCAACGTTCACCACGGGCTAACCATAACTTCTCCCTGTCCGATCCACGTATCTGCAGCGGGAGCTCCATGGACTCGGCAACTTCCAGCGTGAGATGTTCACCCACGTACACGGGGCGGACTTTGTCGCTGAAGATCCGTCGACGTCCGCGCAAGTTGACCCTGATCTCAGCTGGCAGGCACATGGATCCTTCGCCAAGATCCAGTCGGATCCCGGCCGGGACCATGAAGTCCATGCCGAGGATCACTTGGTAATCAGGTGGCAGATCGTCGCCGACCCAGACGTCGTACAGGTACACTAAAGATCCTGCTAAGGTAAGCTTGATCCGCGTGCGGCCCGTTGCGATATACAGCTTCTCACCAATACCTAGGCACTCTTGACTTTGACTTCTGTCGATGCAGCATCCTACCTTACGAGCAAAGGTGGCGTCGATGATCGACACCTCGGATCCTGTGTCAAGAAGTGCTACGGCTCTCACGTTGTTGATCTTGCTGTTCGCTTTCGCCTGCTTGAAGTGCTTGTCCGGTACATGGTGTTTCCAGTATCCGCGGGACTCGCCTGACTGCAGATCCAAAGTCATCGTGGCCTCGGATCGTTGGTACTCGTCAACAGGTCGAAGACTTGCAACCATAGCGGTACGTTTCTTGCGAACTTCACATGTATTACTGAGTAGACCCGCTTGCAACTTGTCAGCAGGATCCCTCGGCTTCTTCTCCACAAATGCATAGATGAAAGAGCTAGAACGCTCGTCTCGTTCCGGGTTCAAAACCGGCGAGCGTCCTAGTTTAACATCTTCTCCGCAGCTTCAGGTAGGAGTCCTGGATGCTTGCTGGGGTCGAACCATTGACGGATCAGGCTGTAGAACTCCTCCATCTGGCACTTGCCATGGTCATGAAGTTGACCACAGCCGCGACACACGAAGAAGCAGCGATCTGACGGGTGTCCTCTCTTGCCACACTTCTGACAGGTTAGGCGCTTCCAACACCCGAGATCCGAGTGTCGGTGCGATCCGCAATGCGAGCAGAGTTGTTGTCCGACTCTGCTGAAACGCGGTCGGTGATCTTGCTGATGAGTGCCACCTGGGGTATCGCTCAACCGTGGTGTTCTTGGCGGATCCGCTGCTACAAGCACTTGAGATCGGTTGCTCGCAGCCGCCACATATGTTCGGACAAGCTCTCCTTCGGATCTCGAATCGTCAGTGTCGGATCCGCACTCGGACCTGGCGCCGGCGATCTGGATCGCGCGCTCAGCGCGGGTCGGAAACGTCGGTGACGACGGCCAGACGACTTGGGCCGGTATTTGCTGGATTCGGTCGAATGTTTCTGCCGGGACTTCGCCCGCTCGCGCGCGAGGTGTACGTCTTCCAGCTGGATCGCATCGGCCAAGCGTAGCAGCGTGAGCTGATCCGCGAGATCCGGCTCATCCAGTGTCTCAATGAAATGCTCCACGTGCTCGATGCGGGTCTTCGCGTCGCCATCCTTGATTTTCAGGCGAGCACGCATACCAGCACCATTGAGGCGATACAGGTATTCCAGCGGCGTTTTGTCTGAGCGCTTGCGTGCGTGGTAATACTGCCACATCGCCGAGACACCTACTCCGCAGTACTGTGTCTGAAAGCTTCGGAGCAAGTCACTCCACTTCGCCCGCGTGGATCGGCTAAGCTGTCTGTGCCAGTTCCTCGCGGGACCTGTAAGCAGATCCACGAAGGTGAGGCACTTCTCTTCGTCCGTAGCCTGATCTCTCGTGAATGCCGACTTAACCTTACTGATCCATCCTCTCGCACGTTCATCATCGTGGTCTTTTCCTGTGAATTCTTTCAGATCTGAGATCGCCGATATCTTGACGCGCTGGACGGCCGGGGATCCGATCGGCGCAATTGATGCCGCTGTCGTGGCCGTACGTCGCGCGTTCCTCATGTCGAGATCGACCGGGTCGTACTCCCAGTACTCGGGGTGATCTTGTGATCCCGCTGATTCCATGTCGACGTCTTGCTCTCCCGGGTTAGGGCGAGAGATGACCGGCTGTGAAGCCCTGATCTCCGGACGCTCATTCAAGAAGCGCGACATAGAAGCTTGGAAGTATGTCTCCAGACGGCTCGTCGAGGGTAGATCCGCTAATGGGATCCGATCCGGTGTCGTCTTCGCCAGTCATGGCGCATGAATCTTGATATTCAAATCGTCAGTGGAGCGTGTCTGAAAGATTGCGGCACGGGGCGGCCCAAGCTTCATCCGTCGCGATCCCGACGGACTGTTGGATCCGGCTTCCGGAGTAGCAGAGGCGTACAGGGATGATCCCGTGTTGTACTTCGGCAACTGGATGCGTGCGGCCGTGGACTCGGGCGTTTCGGCAGCCGGGCGCTCACCCACGAGGGGCTTCAACAAGTTGAAGAGCGACTCAGTGGAGATCATGATCTCATCGATCGCCAAGTGGAAGAGGTCGTCCGCGTCGAACGCTCCAGCCGTGAAGCCAGCTTCTTCCAGCAGACGCAGCAGTTCCATGACCGCATCTAGCTTGTTTGCTATCGACGACGGGGCCTGTACTTGTCCAGTGAGGGATCCAAGCAGGTTCAGCTGCATGATCCGCATCACAGGATCCTCACGCAAGAGGTTGTTCAGCTCCGTACGTAGGTACGCCATCTCCAGCTTAGATCGTGTCCAGGTAGACTTCGATACAGTGCGATCTTCGCCTTCTGGGTCTGATGCTTTGAGTTTCTTTCGTGCGGCCTTCGTCTTCTTAGACGCAACACCCGAGGCCGCAGGAGTGGTGGTGGATGAAAGTTCCTTCGCTCTCGCGAACGATCCTTCGTCCGGCGGATCGTGACTCGCGTCAGGATCCGCGTGGGTCCCCGAAGGGACCTTGGGAGGAAAGCGAGGTTTCTCTTCCAGATCCGTTGCCAGATCATCCTCAATTCCGTCGGCAGAGCTCCTCCCGGGGCTCAGCCGATCCGTGGATCTCGCGTTCAGCGACGCCGTCGGCGATCCAATCTCCGCCGGCGCTTCATCTCCCGATCCATTGCTCACTTGCGCATCATCTTGGGACTCACGGTGATATCCCGCGTCGCCAAGAGATCCGGGCACGCGCACCATTGTGGTGGAGCGGATCCGCTAGATTTTCTAGGGATCCCGACTCGCACTCACTGCGCCCAGACACCGACTAACGGAGGGGGTACTCCGACGACCTTGTAGTTGCTGAGTGGTTCACCTTGTGTACCCGTCGGCGGCTGGTACAGCTCTCTCGTTGACACGAGATGCGCACTTGGTGAGCGGTGGACGTCCTTGTGGGGACTTGAGAGGTTGGTGGATCCGCGCGGGTATTCCTGCGCACGGGATCCTGATGGGGTCGGCCTTGATCTACTTGAGCAGGCCTTGTGGATCCGCAATAGAAATGCGTGATCCGGAGTTGTTCCTTTGCGGGGGGGGGTTCCTTGCTCCCTTGCGGGGTTGTCCTTGTTCCTTTACGTTGCTTGCCGCTTCCAATAGCGGGATCTTTGAGGGGGTTGAGAGCTCGAAGGGCGCGCGCTGCCCGGCCAAGCTATCCAGGGGCTGCCACGTGTTGCAGGAAGATTACCAAAATATACTTGATCTAAGTATGGGGCCAATGTAATTCCCCTATACTATAGCCAAGTATGTCTTCCAGTGCAAATTCGGTTCTGATATAAGTGTTAACCTAAGCTCTTCCACTCGAGCTCTCTGAGCCTCCCATTTGACCTACATCTTAATCTAACTATGGACTCAGGTCCTTCTGATCCGGATCATATCCGGATCCGCCTAATACGGGATAGCCTCAGGATACGTCTTATATCCTACCTATACGGGACCGCTTCAAGGCCCGTCCCGTATCTGACTCTAATGGGACGGTCCTCTCGATCCGCCCCTGATTAAAGCCCGCGTGTCGCGTAGTCAGGGACCATTCGTCTGGGAACACTTCGGCGTCCACGGCCGGTCGATCTCTCTAAATCGCATTCTGCTATACCACACAAGCGGAAGGGGATGACGCCACGCATGCGAGACGTGGTAGACGACCACTTAAAAGCTGGCGCAACGCCGTTGAGTTGTCTCTTTGCTCTGGAGGAAAAGTACGACGACAATCCCGAGATGCTTCGTGAACTGCCTACGGCTACGCAGATCAGGAGTAGGGGCAACTACCTGCGCACCAAAGCCGAGAACGGGTGGTTTGTGCGCACGTACGCTAAGCTCCTTGAGTGGGCCCGTGACAAAACCCGGTGTGTGGCTTCTGATTTCTTTGGCCTCCGCTCCCAGTCGTACTGTGCCAGCACCGACCTGAGCACCTTCGTGCATCAAGACGCGAAATTCAGGAACGAGCTCATCGTGCTGCGGTGTTTCGACCAGCAAGATAATTCTCCGGGGCAGCCACAACTTTCATTCGGCGTGATCGTCACATCAAGGGCACTCTTTCGGAACGTCGTTCGCGCCCACAGCTCTCAAGCAGAAGCTGACTGGACCTACCGTTTACATCATGGTGAGTCATGGACATTCTATTTTGCTATTGATATGCGCGCTGATCGATCTTTCTTTGCGCATTTAGGTGGCTGGACTTTGGTAAGCGTGTGTTCATACCGATCGCAATTCGTCAAGGGTTCCTACTCTAAGACGTACGAGCCATGGGCGTATCTCTTTGTGCGCAGTGAGAGCGCCTTCGCTCACGAAATGCTCTTCTCGACTGTCCGTGCGTGCGCCAGCAATTGTTTTGACATCGACCTCACCGTGCGATTCACCAGCCAAGATCATTCTGATCCCATCCGCCTGGTGTTTGCGAGCTTGTGGCCACTAGTCACCACCATGAGCTGCTTTACCCACGTGAAGTCTAACTGCAGGAAGAACCGCTCACGCCTGAACAACAGTGCCTACCTTGAGGCCAGTATCCCGGTAAATGTGGACCAAATGCACTTGGCCCCGATCACCTGAGCAGTTCTTTGCTCTGAGTCGCGTGTGTGGAGCAGTGGAAGAAAGACAGCGAGTCCGGCTTCGCTGACTGGTTCACAGAAATTTACCTCACAGAGCCATGGACAGGGTGGTACGTCACTGCAGGAGCGCCGGGTATAATGCCCACACAGAATCCGGTCGAAGTACACCACAGTGTGATCAAAACGTACGTCAAACTGCGAGCAATGACGGCAGTCGTGGTCAACACAACCATTCCCCGGGTGCTGAAGAAGACGGCGTCCAATTCTGCGAGCACTGCACCCAGCGGTCACTTCTGTGAAGGTAAAGCGCTCAGATACCGCTTCTCGTGTCGATTAATATCTCACATGTACTCTGTTAAGGTCCTCTGCTGGCGGCGATGTGCGACCGCGCTGGGGTTCTCACGCAGCCCGGGAATTTCTTCAAGAAGCACTCGGAGCGGCATGGACAAGGAGCTCTCACGGCCATTTATTTCAACAGCTTTCGGTACGCACTTACTCTCTCCAGGACGCTGCGATCCTGCCGGGTGACGAGCGAACTCGTCACCCGATACTCCAAGTCCAAGGAAGGAGAGCTCATGGGTTTTCGTCGCATTGAAGATATTGAGCCGCGCTATCTCTCACTCCATGAGGTTTTAGTGCTTGTAGACGTCCAACAGACCCGGTTCAACCTTCCGCTCACCCACAATGTCTCAAAGGATCAGGTACGTGGTCGATCGACGCTGCAACTCTTATTCTACATGTTCGCGGCGGTCTAACATCGCATGAATGGACAGATCAATATCATCCGGGGACGCTACAGATGCGACTGCAAGGCATTTTGGAGCACCGGGTGGCTGTGTTCGCATGTAGTTGCGACCATGGCTCTTCTAGACGGACTGGACATTGTCGCGGCGTGTGCGCAATTGAGTATGAATCGACCGAGAGGTCGGCCCCGCAAGGACAAAGGGTGTCTTGACAGCACGACCCACGCTCGGTACTTCTCTAAGCCGCGTCTGCTGAAGCTACTTGAGTCAAAGCATGCTCATCCGCTCGGTTGGAATGTCGTGAGGCAGTTATTGTACACTGGCCCGGAGTCAAACGAGCAGACGACCCGCACCGTGCGCGGTGAGATCGAGGGGTGGATCCCGCCCGGCCGTCGTGGCAACGTCAAGTGGCTTGTCAAGTTCAAGAACGGGGAGACACTTCAATTCAAGCTGGAAGATCTGGTCGACCTCATCGTGTACTCTAAGGTACATGACCTTAACGTGACAGGGGAGCTGAAGAAGCTCGGACCAATTAGTTGCGGGCATTTATATCGCGGTAGTAGGCGCAATGCATAACTTGATGACCTTTGCGTGCTCGCTGCACGCTGCATGCACACTAAATAATTCATCCACCTGTTCTGGGTTTCTAAAACGATTCTATCCGACCAGCTGCTGACTCGGTCTCCTGCCGTCCAGAGAGGCGACTCGGTCATCTCCCGAAAATGACTCGATCTTATGCTTTTCCCGGACACTGTGCCTTCAAAGTCGCCATTCGACCGAGCGTTGCAGCGCTTGTATCGAGTTTGAGAGGCGGTGCATGCGCGACATTCTCGGCAACCGACACGTCGTAGGCCCAGCGATCAGGTGACTAGGTTGTGATAGCGACGGCTATAGCGAGCATCGGTGACCGGGTGAGCAGCGACCCGAGCGAGACGAGCGACATGTAGACAGCGACGTGGGGAACCACTTTGGCTGTGAAGTCCGTCAGGCTGGAGGCGAAGGTGAGCTGGAACTCCAGCACCAACTTGGTGATGAAGACTGGATCGTACAGTTGATCGGGTGTAGTGGGTGGCGGCATGAAAGCCCAACCACGACCACGCAGTACAGTCGAGTGCGGCGGCGACGCTGGGCAGCGTGTTATGCCAGCATGTGGTTGCAGTCAGCCATGTGTGCTGTTGCTCAGCGAGTGCTGTTGCCCAGCCAGCGCTGTGGCCGAGTATGCAGCGGTGTTGAGCTTGGGCGCCGCAACCAGCGAGTGCTGGCTTGGCGTGCTCAAGAGCACACCGTGCGTGCGTTCGTTGACTCAAGCTGGTGCGAAGTGCAAGGTGCAAGTTGCAGTAGGGAGCTCTTACTGAAGGCCGGGAAGAGCGCCACCACTGGGACGCTGGTGGTGGCGATGTAGACCAGCTAGTCGGCATGCATGTTTTAGTTTCTCACTTTTGGTTTTATCTCAAAGCCGGCAAGCGCAATACACTCGGCAGACAACTGAAGGAAGTGCCAGCTTCCCCCGACTGTGTTCGCGTTTGTTTCAGTGCGACCTACGACAAAGAATTCTTTAGCAGTGCTAAGGTCAAGATGAGATCGACACGCAGCAATCCGGCACCTCTGACTCCAGCAGCTTCGGATCCGGCTGGAACGTCGACGGTGCCAATGGCCCTCTTCATGCCGCTCGCTGCCCCTCAACTGAAGAGCACGTCGCATGCTGCTCTGGTGCAGTGGCGGAAGCTCCGACGTGAGTACGAGGATGAGGTGGCGATGCGGTGCAGCAACGACGAAGACAAGATGGCCGAGGTGCTCGTGAGCGTGAAAAAGTCGTTTAACAAGCGGCTTCTTGAAGTCTGGTGTGAATTCGACTGGGGCGTCGACATTGAGACGGTCACGGACGAGTTCATCCTGGGCAAGATCGACGAGATCATTTCGTCGGTGAAGAACAATTCTGTTCCAGATGTTTCTGTTCTGTTCAAAGAGAATGTCGTGGTAGACATGACAGAGAGTCACGTCAAGGAGCGGCTGATACAATTCTTTGCTAGAAGCAGGGAGTTCATTGAGGAACAAGGCTGGCAGGAGTTCTTCACTGGAAAGGACGGACTTCGGCTGAAGTGCAAACTACTGGTGGAGTCGCTGCAACCGCGTGGCTTGCGCGAGGAAGTCGCGACCACCGTGAAGTACCAGGCCAGATCAGCCAAAGAGGACGAGAAGGAACTGTTCAAGGTCATTTTAGCGAAGGCCTTTGAGCAGGACCGAGATTTTCAGCGACGCAAGCGCTCCCGAACCAAGGATCAGAGTAAGCGTAAGAAGAACGGCACCAACACGCACGGTGGTGATTCGCTCCAGCACCGGTCCAAATACCGGAAGGTAGAGCGCAGCAGTGGCAAGAAGGCAGTAAAGGGGGGGGCGCTGCCAAGCAGAACCCTGGAAAGCGAGCAACTTCAACTCCTCCGACCGGTGGTTGCCTCAAGTGCAAAGGTGATCAATGGTTGGTTCACTGCCCGACTGCCTCTGATGCTGAGAAGAAGGAGCTACTTCAGAAAATGCACGAGCGTCGCGACAGCAACAAGGCCCCGAAGCGGCCCGGTCGTGATGCTTGAAGGTTGAAGCGCATAAAGGACTGCCTCTCCAAGCATGACAAGGCAATTTTGCTTGAGGAGAGGCTGTCCATGCCCTATTCCGCTGACACCGGGGCAGAGAAGAGCATCATCAGTGCTCGGAAGCTGAAGCAGCTTGAGAAGTTGGGTGGTATCGGGAATACCTCCACGTTGGCAAGGCCGATAGACTGTGAGGTGGGCAAGCATGAGATTTTGGCGCAGCGCTCTGTGCTATTACAGATCATGTTGCATACCGCGGCTGGGCCTGTGAGACCAGTTAAACCGTACGAAGTGCTCGTGATTGACGAGGACGAGGATGAGTTTATCCTCGGTGAAGACATCCTCGACGATCTCGGCATCTGTGTCGAAAGGCAGTTGGAGCAGTTGGTTGAGCGTACCTCGGCGGACGATGACGACCCGATTGCATTTGGCGAGGACTTTTTGGCAGGATGTACACCAGATGAAGAGGTCCGCCAGGCAGTGGAGGCGATGACTGCGAAGGCTCTGGAGAATGGGTTTCCGCCCGAGAAGGAGGGCAAACTACGCACTATCGTCTACATGTACGACATCTGGAGACTCCACCTTGGACCGGACCCTCCGGCTAAGGTTCCACCGCTGGAGCTTCGGATGAAGAAGGGTGCCAAGCCCTTCAGGTGTAAACCGAGGGCGCATCCGCCTCATGTTCGGAAATTTTTGCAGGAGTTCAACGATGAGCTCGTGCGACTTGGTTGGGTCTACGAAAACGCGTCAAGTCGTTGGGCTTGCCCCGCTCTTCCCGTGAAGAAGCCTGACAAGGACGAGTTCAGGCAGACTAGTAACTACAGACCCACCAACGCCGAGACGGAACCCATTGCTGGGGTGATGCCGATACTGCAGGTGATCACGGAGCACGTCCGTGGCATGTGTTTCTTTGGTCTTTTCGACTTCATCAAGGGTTTTTTGCAACTCCCTCTTGCGAAGGCGAGCCAAGAGATTCTAAGCTACATGACGGATGCCAAGGTGTATACTTTGAGGTGACGATGGAACGCTGTTTCGCTAAGTTACTCTACAAGCACCTATTGATTTGGATTGACGACTAACTACTCTACGCTGAGGACGTTGATACGTATCTGGAGAAACTCGGCGAGCTCTTTTCGCTGATGAACGAGTTCGGGCTCAAGTTGAGCGCGGCAAAGTCAAGTCTTTTTCAGCGATCAGTGAAATGGTGCGGCAAGAGCATTGATGGTGATGGCGTCCGCGATGACCCGCAGCGCATTGCTGCTCTACGTGAGATGCCCTTGCCGTCAACGGCAGGAGATTTACAGCAATTTCTCTGTGCGTGTAGTTGGATGAGAGACAGCTTGGTCAGCTACGCCGGGCACGTGCAGACGTTGCAGAAGCGACTTGATGTGACGTTGGGGAATGGAAAACGGACAAAGCGAGCAGCGAATAAACTACCAGTGACGTTCACGGATGCAGCGAAAGCTGCATTCGAGCAAGTTAAAGACTGCCTTGCGTCCGCGGCCATGCTGGCCCACCCCAGCCCCTACGGAGTGCTGTCTGTGTTCACGGACGCTTCGGATACAGCGTGGAGTGTGATTGTGACGGACGTTGAAAAGTGGCAGAGGGACAAACCGGTGGCAGATCAAACGCACCGCCTGCTACATTGTCTAAGTGGGACCTTCTCTGGGTCGCTGAAAAACTGGAGTGTGATTGAGAAGGAGGCTTTTGCCATCGTGGTAGCTTGTGATAAGCTGTCACACCTCCTTCTCCGACCGGCGGGTTTCCGGTTATTCTGCGACCACCGCAATTTGATCCACGTCTTCGCACCAGATGCAACTATGAAGAAGCACATCAGGGGAAGCTGCTGCGGTGGGCTATGAGGCTCTGTGAGTTCCGCTATGAAATACACCACATCGCAGGCGAGGATAACGTGTGGGCAGACATGGTGTCGCGCTGGGCACGCATGCCAGCGACAACTAGCCTGCGGCGAGTGACTACTCGAGGCCAGCAGCAGCAGGATCGACTACTACTGCGTCCACTTGACGACGATGACTTTGTGTGGCCCAACCTGGACACCATCGCTGCTGCCCAGCGCAAGTTCGGGGACAAGGCCGAGCTGTCGCGGCTGGAAGAAGGCGACGACGGGGTCCGACGCACGGACAGTCGGTTGTGGATCCCCGCAGAGGCCACAAATCTGATCCGCCGCTTGTGCATCATTGCACATTGCGGCCCCCAGGGCCACCGTGGCAGGGACGCGATGCTGGCACACCTCGGCCGCATCTTCTACGTGCCCCACCTTCGGCAATGCGTGGACAGGTTTTTGGCGAGCTGCCTCCTGTGCCACCATGTGAAGGGAGGGAAGGTAGTGCCAAGGCCCTGGAGTGAAACCTACCGATGCAACGAGCGGAACCAGGCGCTGCACTGGGACTTTCTCTACTTGGGCGAATCCTTTGGTGACATGCAGTATATATTGGTGCTCAAGGATGATGCTAGTCATTATTGTGAGTTGGTCAAGTGTGAAACGCCTACAAGTACGGTTGCGGCTGACGCCATCATGGACTGGCACAGTCGATTTGGAATTCCGCGAGATTGGATAAGTGACCAAGGCTCTCACTTTAAGAACGAAGTGATTAACGAGCTCTGCACCAGATTGAAGTGCCAACAGATTTTCTCGCCTACATACAGCCCATGGATCAACGGGTCTGTGGAACGTGTCAACAGGGATATCTTGCAAGTCTTACGGGTACTCATCCTAGACAACAAGCTCAACCACACAGATTGGCCGCGGTTAATACCGATTGTGCAGGCCAGTCTCAACCATACTGCTGTGCCGTCGCTAGCGCGCAAGACGCCAGGCGAGCTCTTCACAGGGTTGGAGCCTCCATCGCCACTTCAGGCTGTGTTCCTGGGGCCCAATGTGAGCCCGAGCGTGCAGCCAGCTCGAACCTCGGCTGAGATCGAGTCAAGCTTGGCTCAACTACGCGCTAGTGTCAGAGACATACACAGGGCGGTCACGGATGCCCACCTCAAGCAGACCCTCCTCAACAAGAAGAGAGAACGAGGCGACAACATGGTCAACTTCGACGTGGGCGACTATGTGCTGCGGTCCAGAGTGGACGAGAAGAGACAGAACAAGCTGCTCGTCACGTGGGTTGGCCCCTACGCGGTCACTGCATCACATGCACACAATGTGTTCACGGTCAACCAACTTGTAACCGGCGAGGAACTTGATGTTCATGCCTCGCGGCTCAAGTTCTTCGCCGACAAGGACCTTGAAGTGACTGAGGAGCTCCTGGAGCACGTGTCTGCGTAGGGCATTATCCTTCGGGTGCGCGAACATGTTCGGCATCGGTGGAGCGACGAGAGTCGGTCCTATGAGATCCTTGTCGGGTGGCATGGCTTAGAGGCAATAGAGGACTCGTGGGAGCCTCTGACGGCAATGTACAATGACGTGAGTACGTTAGTACAAGCCTATGTTGCTACAGCTAAAGACTCGAAGCTCGAGCGCCACCTCGAAGCGCTGGAAGCGTCGACAAAGCGACGTTAATGCAGTCGCTGGGTACCGGTACTAGTCCGGTTTACCGGTATTTGAAGTCACTAAGTTGGGGATCCCTCGACATTGTGACCACCTTGAAAAATGTGACGAGGTTACATGGTCAAGCTGGTTCAACTGCAACGTGTTGAAGTTGTCCCGACATATGCATGGGACGAGACAATACCGAGTGGTGTGTCATACACAATATACATTGTTCAAACACAATTTTACCGAGTGGTCAAATTGGGCTTGGAGGGGGACTGTAGTGGGTGGCGGCGTGAATGCCCAACCACGACCACGCAGTACAGTCGAGTGCGGCGGCGACGCTGGGCAGCGTGTTATGCCAGCATGTGGTTGCAGTCAGCCATGTGTGCTGTTGCTCAGCGAGTGCTGTTGCCCAGCCAGCGCTGTGGCCGAGTATGCAGCGGTGTTGAGCTTGGGCGCCGCAACCAGCGAGTGCTGGCTTGGCGTGCTCAAGAGCACACCGTGCGTGCGTTCGTTGACTCAAGCTGGTGCGAAGTGCAAGGTGCAAGTTGCAGTAGGGAGCTCTTACTGAAGGCCGGGAAGAGCGCCACCACTGGGACGCTGGTGGTGGCGATGTAGACCAGCTAGTCGGCATGCATGTTTTAGTTTCTCACTTTTGGTTTTATCTCAAAGCCGGCAAGCGCAATACACTCGGCAGACAACTGAAGGAAGTGCCAGCTTCCCCCGACTGTGTTCGCTTTTTTCAGTGCGACCTACTACATCGGGGTCTCTGAAGCTCGAGTTGGCGGTGTCCATCGCGTTGGCGTAAGGAGCCACCAGCAAGCACGGGACCACGACACACATGGCGATAGAAATCGCCGCGTCCGTTGTTATTGCCACGACGCGCTCCAGCGCAGGCTTCGAGCCGAGAAAGTGCTGCACTGCCAGTGTGGACCAGCAATTGACCACCAGCATCGACACCAGCAGAGTGTTGAGCCACACGCGCGGCAGAAAGCGACTGTACTGGTAGGCTTGGTACGTCTGGCTCGACAGCTCAAGCATCTCGCGGAACACGTAAACGGTGAGGAAATGCTCGTTCTCGACGCCGAAGAGTCCTTCTTGGGAGAAGAGGGCTTTCCACACTCGCTTAAGAGGCCGAAGCAGATCGGTAGCGTGCGTTCGAGACAGTCGTTGTGACCCTACAGTCTTGACGTGTGCATCGTGAGCTTTTCCCTGCGCTTATAGGCGAGTTGGCACTCTCGGATCGAGCAGTAGATGAGCTTGAGCGTTCGGCTCAGATGAAGACAGTAGATGCACGCGAACACCAGAGCGTACAAGCCGTAGTGTTGGTTTCCTGTGGTGGGGGCCCATAGATGGACGTAGTAGCCCATGATCGGGTCCGTCAGGTAGTAGTAGTACGTAGCAGCGGAGATGAGGAGAAACATCCCGCAGAGCGTGTGCGCAGTGATGACAAGAACCCACGCAAGTCGAAACGGCACAGGATGGAGCTCGAGGGCAACGGAGTCGGGGCGTTTTCTGGCAGACCCACCGACACCTGAAGTCGGGGCTAAAGCTGTCTGCTTAGACGGCGGGGGACGAACCATGAGCTCTAGGTTTCTATCGAAGAATGAGGACCACGGACGCTAGAAGTGGATCAGATGCATCTGATGGACAACATAGGTCCTCGAAATAGGAACGAGTGCACATGGCCCATCGCAAGTCCACACGCAGTTACAGTTGCGACTGAAATGCATCCCCGAGACTTGGGTTTGCTTCGGCGCTGTTTCAGATATGTCGGTCTTGGCCTAACCGTTTTTCGTCAATTTTCACGGTCCAGCTTGATATGGGTAGTAATTTTTATCTGTTGCTCACCTACTGACCTAGCTGTTGCCGGCAAACGTGCTGACAATCTGTTGTCGGACCCGGATTATATGTTGCCCTTGACGGATGTTTTTTGGAGCCTACCACATTGGATGATCGGGCTCATAAGCTCCTCGTTTGCACCGCCAATTTCGCTTCGCTCATGGCGGGCAAGGCGTCGATAGAAATATTATAACTCCTTGTCAGGGCACCTCCTCCGGCCCACGCGCCGACCATTGCAGACCTCCGCTCCGCTTCGGTTGCAAACGGTCTCTCTGAGGCCTCTTTGGCCATCTGTCAACGGCAACATATAATCCGGGCCCGACAACAGATTGTCAGCACGTTTGCCGGCAAAAGGTAGGTCAGTAGGTGAGCAACAGATAAAAAGATTTTCCCGCTTGATATGATATCGCGAGTGTAGCAATTCACAGCGAAACTAAAGCATGAGACACGAGTTACAGTGGATGGCACTGAATTCGACAAATTCAACCTCACTACATTGCTAATACTTATGAGACCGAGTATGATAGAAAGCTGTGGAATGGCTTTCGCAGGAAAATCAACGGACGACATCAATCAAGAATATAGTTGCAATGAACATCCGATGATACGAGATTGTCGGGTATCAAACGCCGCGACAATCAGCGCCAGGATGAGCGCTGGGAACGCAATGCTCATGACAAGACATAGCGAGATGTCTGCAAAGAGCGCCACAACGCACCCAAGGGCAGGTTTTCGAGAGAGAAACTGACCCCCAGCCTACATTATGGTCAGTGTCAACGTGGACGCGAGGAACTGCAGGCCGACAACAATCGCAAACATGTGCAACGAAGTCCTCGGCCTCCTGAACGTCGCCACGACCAGGTAAGTCTGCAGTGCGTGTCACCTTCGCCTAGCACCTACACATCCGGGTCCTCGTAGCTCTTGCTGAGCTCCTGCAGTAGACTAGAATGTCCTCGTAACTGGTGCAGACCTTCAGTAGGATTGGCTCCTTGTTGTAGATGCAGTAGTCTTCGCCGTGCACGCATGTCTTCGGGTCGAGACGGTCACCGCAGGGATCTGCCCTTGGATACTCGTAGATGGGCACTTGTTTCAGTTTCAGTTTTCAGTAAGGTACATTGGTGTCACTTAGCTTCCTAACGACGTCCTATGTCCGTTCTAGGTGTCGTCCTTAGGCCGACTCCTAGCTTCCCGGCGCGGTCCGAGCTTACGCCCCCCCCCCGCTTAGCGCCTGCTATCCTAAGTTAGCAGACCACGACATCCTCGTGTGCCGTGTCTGTCATTGCCGCAATCCTCGGTTCCATATCGCTGTCTGCATGTGTCGCCACCTGTCCATGCCACGAGCACTTGGTTCCTCCTGCGGGCAGTGTACCTGCATACTTGTGCGTGTTTTGAGTGCCCTCTCTGCGAGTGTGCTTGCCATCAAGTTGTTTGCTTTCGGGTGAGTCAGCCAGCCGATTACTGGTAGTCGTCCTAGGGCCCGTCTGCATCGCCAGTGCAGTGCCCGGAGCTGTTCCGTCTTCGGTGGTTTACGTTGTCGATGCTGGCCGATCATGATCGCATTATCTCCGATGATTTGTAGTTGTCCATATCCTTTCGTCGCGCATGCTTTTATCCCCATCAGTAGCCCCAGCCAGGCCGCCATATCTATTGTGACTTTTGAGGTCGCAATGGACATGTTGTCCATCCAGCGCAAGGTCGTTTTCCCAGTTGCAGGATCCAGCCAGAGGATGACGGCACCACTTCCTGCTGCTCCCTTGGGGCCCGCTACTCGCCCCGCAAAAAAAAGGAAGTGGCCGCTGTTCTTGACAGCTAAAGTGCCAGACCACTCTTTTGCGGTCGGTGCGTAAGTGGGGGAGTGTAGCGCCCTGGTGAGTATGTGCGCAGCCATGTTTCCCACTTCTGGCGTCCAGTCAGCCTTCATATGCAGGTGAACTGTGCTGTACCTTTGGCGCAGCTTGTGCCCTAACATGTATATGTGATACGCCTTTGTAACATCTTTGAGGTCATCAAAATGACTGACCCTCCACCTCCACACCGCGTGAAGGTAGATCGCTGCACCTAATCTCCAGCAGCCCTCCACCAGCTGTGTTATGGCAGTCATAAGTGCTTGATACATCACCATCGTCACAGGAAGTTCGTCGTCCACTATTTTCCAGATTCCTGTTGGTAGGTTGGGCAAATGTAACCCGAATATGTTCTGCTCGAGTCCAGTTCCTGCCAAACCGAGTTTCCTCCAGGGGTTAAGAAAATACCTGCGCAGCTGTGTAGCCGCACCGCAGTCCCAAAAGATATGTTGTAGTGTGACCCCAAGCTCATGGCTGCAAGCCTCATGAGGGCAACCGTGCCAGTTTTGACGCTTGGCATACGTCGAGAATGCATGTAACTTGAGCCGAATCAGTATCTGTTCTCCCCACGGCCCCATACCAATTACTCTCTGAATGCGCTTCCATTCGAGTCTGCCCAATCCGTGACTCGTCGTACTGTTTAAGGTGGCCCAGCTTTGTGACCTCGCTTTGAGGCTTCTCTCGTCACGTTGTATCTTCGCAGCAGCTACCCTCTGTTTGTAGTGTCGTCTGGGGCGAGACCAACGACGTTTCCCAGCCCAGAGACATACGAGTCTGCTTAGATCTGGGTGCGGATGCACTTCCGTTACCAGTACATCAGGCTGCATGTATCTCCTTAAACCGTTCATCAGGGCCCCATGGTTATGCACACGCAGCTCCTGTGCTCGCCCCGTGACGGTTGGGTGGATCTGTAATATCCAGCGCTCTTCCGTGTGTAATTCCGCTACAACTGGATGATCCTCTGGATGCGCAATAATTGTGACCTCCCGCGGAAAATCCGGTCTCAGTATGATATGAGCATGATTCATAAGAAGAGCGAGAACAAACTGCACTGCGGTGATTCATTCTACTTCCGTCCGGAAGTCAGCATTGAAGGTGAAATCCAAAGTCCACTTCGAGTGACGAATCCAGGAGAGTACGTCCCTAAGATAAGTCCATGACGATCGTGTATAGCCACTGGCCGCTGGTAAAGTCGTTGTGGTGCCATCTTCATCGAATATCCGGTGGATGTTAATGTTTACATACTGCAGCCATTCCTGGTGAAATACACCAGCTTGTGGTTTAGGCCTCCGTCCCGTTGTGACCCCTTTAGCATCGTAACTCACATGTAGTACTGCTCCTTCCCACTCGGTCGCGGGTTTCCCGGACTTAAAATTCTCCATCACTATCGCCCTGTCATCTTCAGTTGTTTCCGACTCCTGCCTTCCAGTCTGAGCAATTACGTGGAGTCCAGTCAACCACATCGTTCTCTTTCTCGGAATTCCGTTCGGTGAAGGGGGCACATATTCTGGGGTGACGTGGATCTCTGGTACAATTCCGCCAGTCGTAGGCGCGAATAGAACGTCCCCTACGATGTGGATAGATTTCGTGCCAAGTTTGGCCCATCGACCTACGACCACCGCAGCCATAGCATACAGTTCCGAGCGTATATCAGGAACCGCGAGCCCCCCATCAGTTCGCGGCAGTGTCGCCAAGTCCGCATCTAGCCAAGCTCGTGACGCCTCTATCTCATCGGAAAATTGTCCGTGCCAAACGTAGTTCCGAATGCGCTTGCCCATTGCGTCGACCTCTGACTTTGACGGCCACTCGTGCCTCGCAATGTATAGTAGTTTGGGTACAATGATGGTCCCGGCCACGATACTTCTCTGGTCGACTGTTAGCACCTTTCTGCATGCCAGAAGCAACCGGACTTGAAGTTGTTTCGCTGCGAGAGTCCACGAAGCTTCACTTACAATGTTGCTGCCTACCTGGATCCCCAAGTATCTGCAAGCGGTGTGCGCATCTTGATACTGTAGGGTAGGCGGTAGTTCCATACCAGCGCGGAGTCCATCCGAATGCAGAGCAATGACCATCGTTTTCCCTGTATTGATCTGGAGCCCGGACGCGGTACCAAATATTTGTAGCTTCTGTAATAATTGAGGAATGTCCGCTGGGTTCTTGACGAAAGCCGCAGTATCATCTGCGTATCCAGCTACTCGAAGTTCGAATTGACCCGCCGCCGATTGGATGACGATTCCTTTAGCGCCTAAAAACCCATCGAGTTTGCGATAGAGAGGGTCTAAAGCAAGAATGAATAAGAGCGGGGCTAGCGGGCAGCCTTGTCGAATGCCACTAGTTACAGCTATCGCCCTGGACTTGGCTCCGTTGGCAAGGAATCGAACCTGCGTGCCCGCATGAATGGCTGCGATTGCACGAATGAACTTTTCCGGATAACCTTTCCGTCTGAGGACAGCGAGCATATAACCCCTGTCAAGGGAGTCGTACGCCTTTTTGAAGTAGCGCAGTGGCTTCATTTTGTGTCGGGTCCTCTATCACCATCTTCTGTGCCGCCTCGTAAAGGTCTAGCGTCTCATGAATTGTCCGACCAGGAACAAAACCATTTTGGTTGGGGTGAATCTGCTCTGGCAGAGTTATGCCCACCCTACTGGCGAGTATCCGTGTGAAGATTTTATAATCAGTGATGAGAAGCGCAAGCTGTCGGAAGTTGAGTGCATCACTCTGCACCCCTCCTTTCTTTAGACAGAATATATCCGCCTCTAGGAAAGTGCTAGGGAAAATGCCGTTGTCGTACCAGCAGTTGAAAAGTCTCGTAAGAATGGCCACGAGAGCTGCCTCATACTCACGATACCATCCATTGCCGAGCAAGTCTGGCCCCGCTGCTTTGTCAGGTTTGCATGCCTTAAGTGCAGTCCGTACTTCGTCCTCAGTGAAAGCATCAGCAATCGCCGCTTGTTCTGTACTTGGAGTATCCACATTTTCATTCCATGCGACCACGTGCCGCACGCTTTCCGCTGCAGTAGGTGCCTGTTGTTATATCGGCTGCCAAGCATCTGCTAGTATATCCGCCTTAGCATGAACCGATCGGTGGGGTGCACCTGGGATAGGATCCAATCGATGTACCACATTGTCGCCGAACTTGGTCGAGATCCGTTTGAATAGAGCCTTGGTGGTTTTGGCCGTCCTGTGGGTCGCTTCTCGAAACAGTCGCTTCTTTCCGGCTGTGGCTTTGGCTTTGTGGCACTTACTTATCGCTCGCCGCAGTCTAGCAGCTCGAGAGGACCCTTCTACATCCCCCAACGATAATCCATCCAGTTCGTCAGTGATAGACTCTACAGTCGCTGCAATACCTTCTTGTGCCTCCACATGGCGTTGTTGTTGCCGTATGAGGCGTCCCAGTTTTTGCTTAAGTGTGATCCTTAGTGTGCGCCTCCGCTCTCGTACACAGATTCTCGTGCGGCGCGCAATCTCCTTCTTGAGGTCATCCCATTGTTGTTGTGTCACTGTAGCCTCTAATTCAGAATCCTGTAGTTTCCTCCGGAAGTCGGCCAGGAGCTGATTGGTCAGAGCCTTCGCCGCAGTGGCAGCATATTCAGGCACTGGGTGAATACGTGCCGGGCGCTGCACACGCACAGGGTCCTCGGGCGACCTCACGTGTAGTTTGACCCCTCGATGGTCCGCATTCGCCCCGAGTTGAACTGTGTTCCAGGCAGCCACCCACGGCAATGTGGCTGCCGTTACGTACCAACGGTCAAGTCTCGACGTTGCCTCCACAGTGCCTGGCGCAGTGTACGTGTACGTGTGCGTTTCGCGGTGGTGCTTTCTCAACCAATCGTCTGTCCATGTGCTGGGTCTGGCAATAGCTACAGGATCCAGTAGCCCCCATCTCGCGAGGAGGTCGCGTAGTTGGGGGGAGTCGTGGCCATGCGACGAGCTCACGTAGCTGCGATCAGCTACCGCGTCGAGCGTGGAGTTGAAGTCGCCACCTACAAGTACCATGTCGCCGGTGTCAAACCCCACGTCCTGTAAGCTTTTGTAGAACCGTTCTCTGGCTGCGGGTTTGTGCGGTGCATAGATATTGCAGACAGTCGTGGATTTGCCGGCCAGTGTTCCCCGTATGGCCATAAAATGAGGTGACCAGCGGTGTTGAAAGACTGGCACCGCAGTGCCAAAGGACCCATAAGGATTAATGAGGATGGCAACACCCCCTCTCCGGTCCATTGCTGGAGCCCAGTGCGACAGCGCCTCCTGTCCAGCTTCACCCCGAAATCCCCATCGTCCAGCATATTTGCGTCGAAACCTGTCGACCTCATTATCTTCAACATGAGCCTCCTGTATCAACATCACATCCGTGCGTCCATGATCATCTGTTGTGCCGAAAGCTGAAAACCAATGTTCTCTATCTTCAGGCGTGGCCCCAAGTCCATTTACATTTTGGGTGGTGAATCCGAATGTTTGATCCTTTTCGTGCAAAGCGAATCGAGTCTGCGTCTCTGCAAATGCTTCCTCTTCCTTTCTGTGCTTTTGAACCTTTTGTTGGCGATGAACTTTGAACAGATTGCGGACACTGCATAAATGTTCTTCCTCTTCCTCCACCGCATAGAAATCCGTCATGCGCTTCGGCCGCAGATGTGGTCTTCGCTCTGATTCCAACACTCGGTGATCAGTAGTCTCGATCTGTAGTTCATGTACACCATCCCGATCATGATCTCCATCGTGTCGTTTGTCATGTCGCCTTCGAGGGTGTTTATGCTTTCGGCGTTTTGATTTCAGTGTCCGTGTGGTTGGCTCCAGTATCTGGCTGTGATCCGAATTTGGAATCAAGCGTTCGTCATCGCCTCTAGTTGGGTGGTCTCGACTCCGGTCGAGTAGTAACCGCTGCAGGGCACCCCTCTCCTCTGCAGACGGTAATGGCACCGGAGTGCCCTTAATTCCGTCGTGGAGCCCGTGTCAGCTGATCACTGTCCTCAGTCTCCTCCCCCCAGGCTTGCCCAGACGGAACTAGTGTTGCCCCGCTCCAGTCACCATGCTGCACAATTCCGTGACATAATCCCCGCACACAGGGGAATTCTTCATAATATACCATCCGTGCCCCGTTCGGCGCTCGACCCATTGGGGTTTGTGCCCATGTGCTCACCGTGTATGGCAGAATGTGAAGAACCCTCCACTCCGTTTCAGTGAGGAGGTCCGGTTGCGCCCTGCCATATTCGGCCGGTATCCATTGTGCTAATCGCTTCCAGCGCTGTGGTGCTCTGGCCAGCGTTTGCATAGTTTCTCGATGCTGTGAAGCGTCAGTGGCCGCTGTCCTCCACTCCTCGCAGAATGTTCTCACGTGCTCCGGCATCTTGTCATCGTCCACAATACGTTTTAGTGCACCGATTTGCTCGTTGTAGACTTCGAATGCCCCCCACTCCTCGATATCCGCTAGCGGCCAACATTTTGCTTCGTATTCTGGATGCGGGATGAACGCGTAGTAGTGCCGAAGTGCATGTCCGTTGCCGAGTAGCCACTGTCTAATATCGGCAGGTTTCGTCCGTCGTTTTGTGGGTGGTATGTCAAACTCTCGGCGGAAAAGCGAGCACCATGTCCCGAAGGCTTTATCGTTTGCCTGCGCTAGCAGCGTGGCCAGAGGCGCATCGACCGCATCCATGGGTGCCTCCGGGCCAACCCTCAAAATGCGGAAATACGACGTCATCATGATGTCTCCAGTGGCTGCCCTCGCATGCCGTAGCGGTACCGATACTGTGGCACCGCTACTGTCGTCCTCCGACTGAGAGGATGCAGCATATCTGTCCATCCCAGATGCCGAGTTGAGAAGCTGTTCTTCGCTCAGTAGAGTATCCTCCCACGCTGCTACTACGTCTGTCTTCGCTAGTGTGGGTAAACCAACTCTCGCGTGAACAATATCGAGTCGCTCCCGCATATCACACCTTGTGATTAGTAACGAGTTGACCTCTGGTATGTCTGCAAGCCTGTTGACCGTGTTGAGATCACTTGTACTTTCATGCTCCGTTAAAACATTGATGTATCGTTTCCAGGTGAAATCTGCCGCGATATTTGGAGTATAGTCAGGGTCGCCTTCTGCCTTCCATTTGAAGAAAGTTTCCCCATGACCCACTCCGTAGAAGTGGCGCTCATGATGTTTCAGGATGACAAATGTGGGTAGCACGTGTAGACTCCAGCACGTTCGCAGGTACTCCGTTGCGTGTCTGTCCGTCATGGTCTGGCCATATCCACTTTCATGATCCGTTCCGTTGCCCATTCTGTGTTTCCCGTAGAAATAACACTGCACGTGCGCGTCCCCGGCCGCATTCACATCAAAGACAAGGATGGGTTCCCTAAGATACTGCGCGATTGCCCGCAGTTCGTGTGGCCCCGCCCAGTAAGAGGATTGGACACGCACTCCAGCAGACCGTCGGCGTGCCGCATCATAATGTGCGTAGAGCGCAGCGGTCGCCCCGGACACGGTCGTGTATTCCTCTTGTTCCGGATGCAATTTGGCACATTCCTCAATGGGATCAATCAGTTTCAATTCAACGTCATTCCTCAGGTTGGCCATCATCAATGTGTAGGTGTGCCACTTGAGATCCGTTGCGTCCGTGAGTACTTCCGCCGAGTTTTCCATCGTCGCTCCCTCAAAGTTGATTGTTGTAGCCAGGACTGCAAGGAAGGCACAGTGCCCATTAGCCGCGACAGCGACCTCCTTGCCATTGAAACTTGCTAGCCACTGACCAATCTGAATTGGTAAATCTTGGTCACCTTCAAGGGTTGCCGTCCGTGTGTCTCCGATGCTGAAATCCTCTTGGGAATCCGGCGTGTCCGGAATATAATCCTCGGCTTTGCTCTGAGTTGCTGTCGTCGGCTGAGAATCCGGCTCGGGAGTAGCTCTGCTGCTGGAACTGCCACCCTCAGTCAGGTGCATGAAGCTCTTCATACTAGTTTGGACCCCTCCTTTGTTGTCCATCTTGGGGATTGCTGGTATCGGTGTACGAAGTATGATCACAGGGGCAGCCGTTTTGGCGCTCGTGCTGGTGCGCACTGCCGACTTCGCGGTCCCCCGCAATTCCCGTTTGCCTCCCTGAATGATCTCTTTCTTGCGCTTCCCCTGACGCTTCGTGACAACGTCCGGCGTGTCAACCTCCATAGTCATCTGCAGGTCTACGTATGGTTCGGTCGTGGTGTCTTCCGTGAAGTTCCCGGCCACGCTACGTAAACCTGTAGCGTGATCAGTGTCCTGGTGACACTCGTCCGTGGGGTTGAATGCGTAAGGTGCATCGTCTTCGTCGACGTCACTCCCGTCCGACAGTGGGCCATCTCCCTCGTCTACCTCCATAGTGTTCGGATCTTCGTCGTCGCTGTCAGATTCAGCCAACAGGCCATACTGCCCCATTGCTTCATGCCGTTGGAATCTGTCAGAACGGTTGCCCGATTTGACCGTGGGTTTTGGCTTCTTGCCCTTGTTCTTGTTGGCCTTGTTGGCATGCGCCCGATCCCCACCATTGGATGAAGTCGACCTACCCTCTATGCCTGACTGGGCTGCGGGGGGGGGGTGCTGGCTTAGACGACTGCTTCCTGGTTTGTTTGCCCTGGTGGTTCCTGTCAGTCTTTGCCTCCTCTGCCGAGGTTGCAATGTCATCCCCGTTGGCTTTCACTCCCTTTCTGGATGTCTGGGTGATGAAGCCCTCCTCATCCGGCTGATTACGGGCGTGCGGGTGCTGCATTACCTCCATTGCTCTGACTGTTGACTCCGTCGCCGGCTCGTGGGAGTCCTGCGAATCTGTCATTGGTGCCAGAAAAGCGGGCGTTCGCACCTCTTGCTGATGCTGTTGGAGCATGCCTACCAGTTCCTCCAGCGAAGACACATTGAAGTCCATTTGGGCAACCTGACAATCTGTAGCAAGCTGTCCGGCTATGACCCTAGTAGCCTTGGTTCGCGCTTGCTTGATCCACTGTGATGGAATCATGCATTTTGCCGTGCCATGTCTTGGGTTGAAGCATCGTGCACACGGACGTCGAAGGTACTGTTGAAAATGGTGAATGGTGATGAAGTCCTCTCCAAGTCTGATCTTGGTCACACCCTGGAGTGCCTCTGGGCAGCCCCGCTGCGCAAACCTGATGGTTTGGTACCTATTATCATATATATCGGTTTTGACAGTCCTGGCGTACTCTACATCCAATACCTTTGCCCCCGCGAACTGCGCAAATGCACGTGCTAGCGCTGTCAGGCTAATGCGCCCGCCGCCATACACGCGCACTGCGTATTGCAATTCGAGTTGAGCTGGTGTAAATACTCCAGTCGATTCCTCGCCCATCTTACGTTCAGTATCCTGCAAGATGATTACCGCGTTTTGTAGTCGCAGCGCCTTCATTGCCCAGCGATCAGCAGCTCTTTTGGAGTAAAATACTACCTGGATGGTTTGGATGCCATCATAGCTGATACGCTTCACGTCTCGCTGGAAAGCTCTCATCCTTGCGTGGCCGGTTCTCTTGTCCGTGTTTGCTAGGAATAATTCCTTGAAGATCGCCGCGTGGGCCACGTTCTTAGTCATCCTCACTGTAGCTGGCACTGCAGCCGTTAGGGAGGCATTGAAGTAAGCCTCATGCATGTCTTCTATCATCGCGCGGTGCTCCCCCACTAGGATTTCCTTCAAGAAGTTTGGCGGATGAGGTAATTCCAGCTCGCCTCGTAGATATTTGAGCATAATGGTGCTCTCACGTGCAGTCCACGCTCGTACGCTCTCATCGCAGCTCGCCTTTGCAGTGGCCAGTGCCTCCCTACACATCTCGGCTTCCTCCGCTGTCTGCGCCACCTCATTTGGACTCGCCCAGTCCACCATGAGAGTGGCCATGAGTTGCTTGACGTGCATCGGGTTCCAGACGCCCTCTAACATGTGGGACTTCCGAGCGATATCCTCGGTAATATTCTCCACAGTCGGCGTGTGCGTCCTAACTCGATCGCTCCAGGTACCTGCCCGCTCCTGGGTTGTCGACATCCGAGTTGGCTGAGGCTGAATTTGTCGGGCAGTTGCAGTCGTCTGCACAGCTGGTTCGGTCAAATCGCCGCCCATCGTGCCTCGGTTCTCCTGGGCTGGTTGGTTCCCGAGGCGCCCTTCATGCGGGAGCGCTCCTGCCGCCCCCTCCTTCTGGGTGACGCTTGTCCGCGTGGCTAAGTCGGTAGCGTCGTCCCGCGTGGTGTCCCGTGGTGGTGGTCCTGGCCCCGGCGTATGCGCCATGGCCTGATCCATTTCTGTACCGCCGGCGAGCTCCACGCTCCGCTCCGTAGCTCCGTTCCGTGTGTAGTGGACACTCACTCCTGAGCGCCCTGTCCTTACCGGGTATTTTTGAGAGTGGATGGATGGGCACTTGACATCACTGCAGGAGCTGAGTCGAGGGCTCGGAGCAGTGAGTCGGACTTGATTGGGCTGAAGCTGGAAAAACGGAGAATGGATCCGGCACAACTGCGAGGTCTTGCAGCAGTGTCGAGACCAACCATTTCACAGCAGCAGCCTGAAACGACAGACAGCGATGGCCGAAGTCACTTGCTCAGCGGAGACGATAATCACAGACCCCCTTAATCTATTCGCAGTCCCCCTCATAGTTAATACGAGTTACTTCTGTGTCTGCCGGGCCTTGAAGGCGTATGGAAATCCAGCTGAATACAAGCGCAGGCGTCATCTACGGCTCACTTTATGTACAAAGGGCAGTAACACGTGGCGGTCAGTTGCGTGAGCGACTCCACGATTCGCTGTGCGCGCTCGCATTCTTCGAGCCGACACGAAGCCACCACAGTTCTACTAAGCCTCTTCAGCCGCAATGGCATCTAGCGCCTCGCCCGCCGTCATTACCATCACAAGCCGGTTCTGGAATGACGGCTACTATGTAGACAAGTGCTTCATGGAGGAGGACGAGATCGGCACAGCGCTCCGCGCTGTGCAGGATCTAGCAGACACCCGGTGGTTTAGAGACACTGACACCGCTCTCCGACGCCACGCCCCCCTCAACCTCTCAGACAACATTAATGCAAATGCACCAGTTTTTCGACTGGTGCACGAGCGCATGATTGAACTGGCGTCGCGCTTGCACCCTGCGTGGTCTGTCGCGAGCCAGTGGCGCCCTGTGGAGCTGCGAGAAGGCTCCACTCCCCAACACCTGCACCGCGACTTCTGGGCGGCGGAGACATGCTCCGCTATTGTCAAAAGTGAATGGGTACAGGGATCAGTTTTGGTCGCGCTCACAGCAGGACCAAAACTGATCACTGTACCCGGGGCCTTTCAAGGATGTACTCTACGGAACGATGCCCATGTTGTCGAAATGGACGCGGGGGATCTACTCATTTTTCGCGGGGATCTACCTCATGCAAACCCAGCTGCCGAGACTCTCGATATTCGACTTGAAGGGACCTTGCTGGTGGACGGCGTGACCCACAGCAATGGTGTGGAAAAGGTTGCGTGGGGGTTCTACCGCTGCCATTTTTGCTTCAAGAAGTGTGATTCCAAGCGGGCGCTCACAAACCACGCCAACCGCTACTGCGATTTAAACCCCGACAAGGAGGCTGTCGCAAAAAATCGCAAGGCCAACAATGAAAAGGGTGCGTATTGTGATAAGTGTGACCGACACTTCGGAAAGAAAAACACCTACAACAAGCATACGTGCATTTAGCTTTCAGGTTAACCACCAGTAATGCTTAGCATTTAACATCAGTTGTTTTCTTTCAGCTTCATTTAATTTTACAAAATGGTAGTGTACATTTAAGATTATCTACAAATCTTTAGGTACGACTTAGCTAAAACTTTATTATTATTTTACTACTGAATGACTGCATTTCAACTTGTAGCACTTTTACTTATACTGGACTTATCTAAAATTTATGGACCAGTGTTGGTTGATGAAGATACTATCGCGGATATTTGATGTAAATCAAATTTAACGTACTATAAAACATAGATATTTAATATAAAATCATGGATCCGTGAGGCTACCGTCATGGATCCTTGGTGGCTAGTCCTAAAAGTCATAGATACTTAATATAAAATCATGGGTCGGTGAGGCTGCCGTCATGGATCTGTTTATGGTTCCATCAATGTTGTGTGAAGTATATTCGGCTCATCGTTTGGTTTATCTGTATAGATAAAGAAATCAACGAAGCACGTGGTTTCACTAGTATCTCGCTGCAGAGATAACGTCCACAACATTATCTCTGCAGCGATAGCTCGAACGCCGATGGAGTCCGTCGTGTACCATTTACGCCACCACCTCTCAGACGTTTCTAAGATCGGCGTTGGCTACGCCGGTCTGTTATTGTTTCGGGCTCGAGCACTCATGCTGGCGGAGGCGGGGGCGTCTCCCCTCGTCTGATCCACCAATGTGGGTGAAAGTCGGTCGGTGACAGCATTCTGCCACTGCTCGACATCTCGTTCAGCATATGAGCACATGGCATGCCCATTGTTCTAACGTAGACACCAGTACAAGGGCGAAATAGTAGAGCCTTCTGCCTTCGTAAATCGTCCGTTCTACCTACCGCGTAGCTGTGAATAATCTTGACGACTGCGTCAAACAGAGGGCTCGGTAGACGGGTGAGTCGCTTCACACCTTCGTTTGCCTTTTCCGCTTTGTATTTTTCGATGGACTCCAACCACCAGTGCCGTAGTCGTGTTTGTATAAGTAGGATATCACCTTTGCTCGTCCCCAGCCATGCTTTTAGTGTTGCGTGGTAACCCTCCACACGAGAAGTCGCTTGAACGCTAAAGTGCACAACCGAATTCGTCCAACACCGAACAATACGGCGCTTCCAAATATCTAACCACACTTCATCCACGTACGCAGCTTCCACTGGTAAATTCATATACAATTCTGTTCGCCGAAACTCGTATTCTTCCTCAGTGGCAGACATAACCAATCGTAAAAACGCATCACAAAAATTGAGATGTGCATCAGAGTCCTTGTCTTTGGGGTCTCCAGGTTCAGAAGCTTCGGTATCACGTACAGGCTTGAAGCTGTGAACTCGTGCATGGGTCTCCACTCGCTTTATTACATGCCATAGACACAGCAAAGCAGGAACGAACGGGAAAATGACTTCCAACGCGTTTAGAAGGGATTCTTCGCGATCAGTGAAGAGCACTTGCGGAGGTCTGATGTCATTATCGACCATGAGTTTTTGAAGCTGAGTTAAGGCCCACTGATACGATTCCTGCCTTTCATTCCGTAGAAATACTTGTGCGATATGAATTGTCTTGTTGGTACCGGTCAAACCAACCACATTATACAATGGCATACGAAACTTGTTCGTTTTGTATGTGCAGTAAAAAAATACGACGTCGAAATTCTCCTTGTAGATTTCAACAGCAGGTCCATAGGCAAAGAAGAGGTTTGTGATACGGGATTCTTGATCCGTCGTGAACGCCACTGTGTAGTCACCGCATTGAAGCAACTCAAGCAGATACTCGGTGCGACTCTTGCCTGCGAGTACATCCCGGACAGCGCGCTGACGTTCGTTGTAAATATCGTGCTGCACCATCAGAATGTCGGGCTGCTCTAAGCGTAAACGTGCTGAAGTCTGAGCAGCCCGTGTGCCGGTTTGTGCATAAGTAGCAATAGTAGCTCTAACCGAAGTCGAACGGGATGCCTGCCTGTGTTTTGGGTGTGCCGTTGGATGAGTTGACGGAGGGTGGTTGTGCACAATAGCACGGTCTCGATGCTGCAACACCCAACGCTCCGACGCCGTTCCAGGATCTCCAACACGTACAATGTTTAACTCCATGAGACAACCACATTTTCGAGTAGTCGCGTTCGGCCTCTTACGTTCAGCTATAGAAATATATTGACGTTTCGATCCGTGACGATCGCATCCCAAAACGACACGGCGCCGGCGACTTTTCTTGTCTTGTTTTTGTTAATTTGTGCACGAGAGCGTATCCGTAACCACGTGCGAAAGCATTAGCAGCAACGTGAGCCTCCTCAGGGCTGGTAAAACTCGACTCCGGATGACATGGTAAAGACCACGACTTGCGGGCTGATATTTGTGCAGTTAATTGCCGGGCAGGCGGCTCCAATGAGTTATCAGCGTCAGCAGTCACACGTCGATCATCGGCAATAGTTGCGCCGTTATCAATACACGGGGGTGGTTCAAGTGGGCGAGCAACGAATTCGTGCAATTCAAAAGACACTACCTCGTGCAAAAGCGATGGCGGTGCTTCCTCGTCATTGCCTTCAAATAGCTCCATCATTTGAACCAAGTCGGTGTTGCTCTGTTCGACGATATCATTTGGAGGATAAACATCAAGAGAGGTCGCTTCGTGGTTGCATTCTCGCCCGAGTGTAGCCATCTCGGAGTGTCGTGATTTCGCAAATTCGTTGTGAGGAGTGGAGGGCGGACTACCGCACAGAAACATGTGTTGTGTCTTATGAGGGGGACTGCGAATAGATTAAGGGGGTCTGCGATTATCGTCTCCCTTGCTCAGCTATATTGCCATAAACATCTACAGACATATATTAGTTGAAGTTTATCGTCCACAACTAGCACCTCAAACCGCAGCGGCGTCAACACAGCAGCTTCGGGATCAGAACATTTTGATGACATCTGGCCTTGCGAACTCGATCGGCACACTCAGAGGTGCCTCTGCCAGCACTTGCACATGCTCGCACTATATTCGTTCCAAGAGCACATGCTCGCACAGCTGCACCAACCCAGCCAGCCACCTCTCGTTATGCTCGCAGGGAGAGCACACATCCGTCACAAAGCAGGCACACGTGCTGCACGTGACGTACATGTTCTGGTTTTAAAACACGGCCATCGGGTTGAAATAACCGATGGAAATCTAGCAATCGGGGTGTCTCTCCATCGCGAGCCGATCAAGTGCATGAATACGCGGCATAAACCTCCGACGGTCGCAACCAGATCGGAGATTCGCAGTCCTCCGACACAACAGCATTCGCCGCCTACCAGCAATACAAAACTCCAACTTGACTCGGCACGGCCCCCAGCTTCTCCAGCATCACATAACCAGCACCAGCAGCAGCGGAAGGAGCATCTACATCGGCGGGGGCGGCAGCAAGTCACCTCAGGTATCAAATACAACGTGAAATTCGTAGTAAAAAATCTCCACGTATAGTAGTCCGAGAAGATCCAATTTTCAGTCAAATTAACGCAACATAATTGGGATTCTTGCCGATAAGGCAAGAATGTTGGTTTCTTTGCTGAAGGAGATCACCGAAGATTTGGGTCGGGTTTGCTGAACCTGGGTCGAGCCAGCACTTGTGGCAGCATTCCCTGCTGACCAACAGTTCCAGACATCACCTGAACGACAAAAGTGGCTCGCTCCTCCGAAGCCTCGCTCTCCTCCCCAAGCACCGAACCAAGCAAGCCCCTCGCGATCATGAACCCGCCTGTCGTCGAACCTGCTTCGCCTGTGGTCGCCCCGCGTGAGGACCCGTCGACCGTTGAAGCTCCGCCCGCCGTGCCGCTCGCCGCCAACCCGGCCGATGCCGGCGACCGCACCACTGCCGCCGGCCGACTGGCCACCGCTCCGCCCGGGTCTGCCAGCTCCGCGCCTCGACCCGCACCAGCGTTGGCCAGTCCCGCTGTGTCCGCCGCCTCGCGTACCGATCCTGGCGCGCCTGGTGAGGCGACTGCTTCGCCGGCAAGTGGACGCCCCTCGACCGCGGACGTCATCGTCGTCGACGACGACGCCGCGTCTACCGCACCGGAGCCCGACCCGGCTGGCCGCGTCAGTGCCCGCCTCCGTGGCAAGCAGGCGGCCCGCGTCGTCCGCGCTGCCGCCCGCAAGGTCAAGCGCGTCGGCCACGCCAGCGGGGCCTCTCCGAAGCGGCGCAAGTCCAGCACCGCGGCCGCCCCGTCTTCGGAAGCTGGGGCGCCTGCGTCGGCCACGTGCACCCCTCGCCCATCCGCCCGCGCAGACTTCCCGTCTGCGCTGGTGGCGGGTGTCGACTCGGCTGGGATAGCGCCGACGAGTCCACCGTCGCCGACGCCAAGCGCGCCAGTGTACTCGGGTGGCCCGCCTGCCTTGACGGCAGTGCCGCCCCCAGCTCTCGGTCGGTCCGACCCGCCGTCCAGCCCCTCCTTGATGGTCACTGGGGAAGTCGCGGCGCCAGCGCCGGACATAGCACCGGGCCGTGATGTCGATGCCCCGCTCTCTGCCGTGGCCTCCGCCCGTGTCCCCGGTACCGTCGAGCCCCTTCGCCCATCTGACTACCCCGAGTTCGCCGTCATGGGCTCGGACCTGATGCCCGGCTCGTCCCAGGCCGTATCGGCAGCATTTAATCTCGCTGCCTTTGCGCGGCCCTACACGCCGGAGCCAGTTACTGCGGACCCGCCTACGGTCACGCAGCGCCTCTCGCTCGCGGCCAAGGTCGATCAGCTCTTCGAAATGTTTACCGAGCTTCGCCGTGAGCTGCAGTCGCGGGCCGAGGACGTGCCTCCGCATGTGGGCCCACCAACTGACAGGGGTTTCCCATCTCAATATTCGACTCGACCAAGCGGCGTCCCTGCCGGTGCCTCGCCGGCTCCGCCAGGTTCCTGGACGCTGCCCCCGTCGGGAAACTCGGCCGACATGCCCCCGGCGGCGGTGAGCGAGCTGCGGTGCGACAGCTTCCAGCTGCCGCGCACCCGTGTCAAGGGCGAGTACTACCCGCCCTTGACACACCACCTCACACCCACCGCCTCTTCCGTGACCTCTCCTCCGAGACCGGTAGGTGGCTCTCTCCCATGTCTTTCGTGCTTCACCTTCGCGAGATTGAGTGCGTGCGGTTCGACGCCCCGCCCGCGGTGCTGACGGCGCTGTATAGCGGCCGTCTAGGCTCCCGAGGCCTGGCGGTCATGCATTTCCGGCCGCAGTCCGAGATGGAGCAGCTGGAGCGCGGCTCCAGCAACGCCAACTTCTCCGCCGACTTTGGGGCTGGCGCTACCCTGCCCGCGACGACCGTTGACTGCCCGACCTACGAGGATCTCTTGGCGGCAATTGGCGGCCTGATTTCGTTTGGGGACGCTCTCTGGTATGATCACGCACGGCGACTACTCTCTCGGGTCAAGTGGTTCGTGCTCGCAAACCTTGAGCGCGACCACAACACCCATGAACGCATCATGTTGACGGTCATGTTTGTCAACCAGTTCATCGGTCGTGCGCTCGCCCACCTGTTCGTCGATTCCCCCCACTGGTGGCGCAACTTCAACGAAGCCGTCCGCGCCGTGGACTATCACAGCCCAGATTGGCAAGCTGCTCTCAATGGCCTCGCGCTGCGGATGGCTTCGACGCCGGCCCGTGCCTCCAATGGGTCCCAGCCGGTTCAGCCACCACGACCGGGTGGTGCCCCCTCACGCCGGGGTCCAGCCGCCCGCACGCCGATCATGCCGGAGCGCATTCGACGCCTCATTCCGCGTGACCGCGACGGCCGTGAGCCGTGTCTCCGGTTCATGGGTGGCGGTATGTGCTACGGCGGTAGCGCCGAGCGCTGCGCCCACCAGCAGAGGACGCACCGCTGGGACGGCCGCCTCCCACGCGAGCTCCAGGAATTCATCGATCGCACCTATCGGTCTGGCCCACGCCAGTCCGTGCGTCGTGAGCATTCGTGAAGAGGCCGAGGAGCCGCCCGTTCGTCGGCACTTCGGTCAGCATGCGCAACCTCTCTAAGTATAGTAGTACCTGGTTCCGCAAACGAACACTCCTTACCTGCCGCATCTCCTTGCAGGCTTCAGCCAAGGCACCCCATGGTCCTTGCGCTCCGACGGCGTCGCCCCCTGGCACTCCGCTCGGCCCTGAGCCGCCCTATGGCGCTCCTCTCGCCACGACACAGCCCCCCGCCACTGACGTTCGATCCGCCCCGCTGAGGCTAGCGCGCGCTCCCTTACGTACTTCCCTACACGGACGCACCCGACCTGGTGCGCCCAGTGGCTCGACTGCAGCCCCGACAGACGGCGACGTACATCCGCTCGCTGGTCAACCACTTGTGTGTGGATGTCGTGTCCTGGAAGGGGCGACGCGGCATCGCGCCGCACCCAGCCCGGGGGATCTTGAGCGGTTGACATCGGACTCGCACGTCGCGCCTCACTCTGGGAAGACATTCGTCTGCGTACTATCTCCAGTGCGCTGGGTCACGTCGGTCTCACGCTTCCGTCCGTTCCACCGACAGTTATCAACAGCACCCCGGTCCTCAACAAGGATCTCCAACGCGTCCTCTCCGAGTTCGTCCGCCGGACACAGATAAGCCTTCCGCGGTTTGTCGAGCTTATGCGTGGTCAAACCCCAGACGACTACCGTCCTAACAAGCGCATGCTGCCCGACGTTATCCGCACGGCGTGCCGTGGCTACCAACATCTTGACGCGCTCCTGGCGATAGCGGATTCTGGTGTGCTGGCCCCCGTCTCGGAGGGCATGCCCCACCAGCACGTCTACCCTACCAACCATAAGTCTGCCGCGGATCGATACCCTGTCCTCATCCAGAACATTCGCAAGGAGCAGGACCTCTGGCGCTGCTTTGTCCTTGATCTCGACATCCTTGGGATCTGGCCCGAGGTGCGGATTAGTCCATTCGGGGTCGTCGATAAAGGCGATGCGGACCCACTGACTTCCGGTCGGGTGATTCACGATCTCTCTTTTCCCGAAGGCGCCTCGATAAACGATGCGACAGACGCCACCAGCATCTGCACGCCGGTCTTCGAGCCGTGCGACGCGATCGCGGTAGAGATCCTGCGCCAGCGGAGGCATCACCCCGATGTCGAGATCCAGTTGCAGGCTGGCGATGTAGCGTCCGCCTTCCGGAATGTCTGCACCCACAGCCAGAGCGCGTACTTGTTCGGCGGCCGTTTGCTCCCTGACAATGCCCTGGTGATTGACACGTCGGCCGCTTTCGGGTGGTCCGGTTCTCCGGCAAGCTACGGCATAATTGGGGGCGCCATTGCTCACATTCATGGCTCCTCTATTAACTCGCTCCGCCCACCGGGTCCATTCAACTACTACTGGGTCGACGACCACATCAACGTCGCCGCCGACATCGGTTCCAACTGTGCTGACGTCGAGCGCTCCTTGCGCGGCGCCATGGTGACAGTCCTAGGCCACGGTGCTATTAACGAAGCCAAGTTTACACCCTGGTGCCCACGCCAAAAGGCTCTTGGCCTCATTTTTGACTCCCAGGCCGGCACGGTTGCCATGCCGGCATCCAAGATCCGCGTGGCACAGACAGTTGTTGCGGCAGCTCTCGAGCGCACGTCCCTCCGGCGATCGGATTACCGCTTACTCCTGGGACGTCTCCGTCACGTCGCGACCTGCGTTCGGCCGGCCCGGCCCTTCCTCCAGCGTCTCTGTCAACAAGAGCGTCACCTGCGGCGCTGGCAGCACGTTCCTGTCACCGAGGACATGCGTGCCGACCTGCGTTGGTGGCTGTCTATCCTTCGGTCCCCAGCGCTTAATGGTGTTCCTCTTGCCCAATTCGGCTCGTGCCCGGAACCCGACGTCGTCGTCGAGATGGACGCTTCCGACCTCGCGATATGCACGTCGTCGCAGCGGATAAGCTGGTGTTGAGCTACTTCTTCACACCTGAGGAGCGGCGCCTTATCCACGCTTCGAAGTCCGACCCCTCCGTAGGGTTTGACATCAACTACAGGGAGCTGTTGTCCTGCGCATTTGCCGTGCACGCCTGGGGCCAGCAGTGGTCCTCCCGACGGGCAAGTACCCACGGCCCACCCGTGCACGTCCGGTTTAAAATCGACAACATGTCAGCCGTTGCTTGGCAGAACAAGATGGCGTCACGCAACCACCGAGCCCAAACAATCATCCGTCTGCTCGGTCACTGGGAACTCGTGTTTGGTCTCCGCTTCTCGGCTATGCATGTTGCCGGTGCTGACAACCGCATCGCAGATGCGGGCTCCCGTTCTAGTCACGGCTCCACCATGCACACCCTATTTAATGAACTGACCCGTGACTGGCTGCAGGTGCCGCCACCAGTAGATGTAGCGAGTCTCGAAGCGATCTGGCATTCCATTTGCGTGCCCACTCCGTCGCTAACTCCACTTTCTCCAAGTACCGCTCGGCCCTGAAGACATGGTTTGCGTGGTCTACCAGCCGCGGCATCCAGCCAACCCTCTTCGGGTACACGACCGACGCCAAGATCCAGTGCATCACCGACTTCATTCTCCACGGTTTCCAACACGGATACGGCTCGGGGCGCCCTGTCCGCGGTGCTACGATTTCTGCGGTCCTCCACGGCGTCCTTCATTTCTTCCGGTCGGCGGCGCTGGACTTCCCGAGTGGACATCCACAAATTCGCATGCTTCTGAAGGGCATTTCCAGCCTCGATGCACCGGTACGCCACAAGGCGCCGGTGTCGCTGCAGCTACTGGAGCGGTGCTACCAGATCCTCGACTTGGCCATGCCCTCCGACCAAGCTCTCTGGGGGGTGTTGTGCCTGTCCTTCTTCTCCCTGCTACGACAGTCCGAGATCGCATCAAAAGGGAAGAAGTTCGCCTGGTTCGCACTCAGGGCTGTGGACATTGCCATCTTCAACTCCGCCGGCGCGACAACCCACATCGCGCACGAGGCAACCTCAGTGCATATCCGCCTCACGGGCTCCAAGACGAATCAACGCGGCGCGCCAACACTACGTATGCTGAATCGCTCCGGGCATCTATTCCTCTGTCCGGTCTACGGTGCGCTATGTCTACTCAAGCCGATACGTGCTCTACCCCATGAAATCCCGGCTGCAGTCTTCATCAATGAGAAGGGCCGTCCAGACTGCGTCACCTCAGCCAGGGTCTCCGATATCCTCCAGCGGGTTGCGCCGAGCGTCGGTGGCAACCCAGCAGAATTCAGCGCGCATTCGCTACGCGCCGGCGGTGCCACGCATATGTACCGTGCCGGCGTCGACGCACTCACGATACAGTTTCACGGCCGATGGGCATCCGACACGTTCAAGCAGTATACACGTCTGTGCAAGGAATCGGTGGAGACACTCGCGACCAAGATCGTGTCCGGTCAGAAGCGAATGCAGCGTCTTCAGTAAGAGCTACAGGGCGAACTCCTACAACTGGGGTCTCAACCTCGATCTAAATTCCGAGGTTGAAGTTCGCTCTGTAACTCTTACTCAATAAATGCTGAAGTTTTGTCCCCACGACTGGAAGTACGAATAAATATCTTTATACACTCATTCTACGTACCACAAGTATTTAACTTCAGCAAACAACGATTCCGTATAGCCTAAGCGACTGTTTCACGCATTCTTGACCGTATTCTACAGACAAACACTCGATACCACAAAAGTACAACACACACAAACCAGATCCAAGCGTAGAGAGCATCCGACGCCCGAATTCGTCCACAAATCGTCACCAACTGGACAGAGAGCAAAACCAAGCGGAATCGTGCCGATTCTCGCTAGTCGAAACACTCCGCCACGGCTCCTCACACCGTCTGGCGATACACGGGTCCGACCGACGGCACCACCTGCTCCGCCGCTACGGTGAATTTCTGCGTCCGAGCATGAATTTCGTGGTTGAAGCTGCACTCAATGGGATCACTCAAAACGCCAAGTACTCAACATTCAGCACTTTCGGTAAAGTTGAGTTTGCGCTTGCGACGGTGCGCAGTGCGCAGCTCTGACCGTGCGCAGCCTATTCAACGGCACCCACTCATCGGCACTCCAACACCACAGCACGCACAGGTCGAGCTGCAGTGCTTCGAACAGCACGACGCAGCTTAGGGAGGGAATCGCACGTGGGTGCAGCATACCACTCCGTCTTGAACGGCAGACACACGTAGCCTGCCCACAATAATTTGAATTTGAAACTGAGGTACATTAATGGCATTTAGCTCTACCTAACGCCACATAATGCCCGTGCATATTCTCCGCCCTTATCACAGTGAACAGCTTTGTGCGGTCTCATTGTCGCTAAGCGAAGGAGAAAACCGCGCCCTATTGGTTACACCGCGGCCGTGACCAGCTGCTGTCGGTCAGCTTCAGGCCAATCTGCTAACCATTTCTTTACATCACCGCTTGCCCGTCCGCTAATTGCAGCCCAGCGATTTCGATTGCGCTGCTGATCCTGCGAAGTCCATTCCATAGTGACCCCTGTGGTTCTCGCCATCGCGGCCAATGCTCGTGTTGTCGCGTTATTCTCTTGCTGGAGCGTGCGCCACGTAGATACTGTCACCGCATCCGCGAGCCGTCGCGTCTTCCAGTACGGTCCTTTAAGTTGCTTCGCCCTAGGCGAGCTGCGTGTTGCATGTTGGCGTATGAGAACGTCGTTGTCTCCTGCTACGTGCGCATTGTGCCAGCCTTGTTTGTAGCACATCCTGAGTCCCCGGAGTAGACCTAATTGTGTCGCGAGGGTGGATGTCATGGCTCCACCTTCCAGATGGACCGCACTCATGTATTTGACGTCGGCCTGTCCCGTGGCCGGATCTACTTCGACGATCAGCGTGCCGCAGCCGCCCCTCATGTTGGTGCCATGGGCATCTCCGCAGGCAAACAATATGATGCATTTGATTGTCGTGCTGGTGTCCGCCAGCTCCCTCTCCCCAGGTGAACCGAGTGTTGTCCGAATTAGTGTGCTTAGCAGCTGGCGTACGCGTTCGTTCACCGCCGATGGCAAATCATTTGTGACGTTAGCATAGCCAGCCCGGAAACGGGCCCTGAATCCCGCTGCATGGTATGCTTCCGTAGTCTGCCCACAATAGCGTAGCGTAGAACGCATCCTAGCCATGCTTAGAGAAAGCTTCGGTAGCAGCGGCGCAGGTCTCCACGAGCTCTCATCGCTCGGATGCGTTGAAGAAGCAGCCCTGGGTGCACGCATGCCACGATCCGTCCATCCTGTAGCAGCACTGTGCCCCCACTTGGGCGGTGCTGACAACGTAGTCGAGATACCAGGACGACCGTGCTGGGTCGAATACTGGTAGGTGCTGTTGTCACGGTGATCGGGCTTGCTTCCGAGCGTTGCAGGCTTGGTCGATGAAGGAGACACCTCGCAGTTTCACGCAGCGCTCAGAGTGCCACGAATGCTGGCAAGGCGCCGCCACCGACATGGAGGGGCCCACGCGTACAAGTAGTTGCAGGCTAATGACTGTGACACGAAGTGACTGAACCAAAACTGCCAAGCCCTGTGCATTCGGATCTGGGAGCCCATGCATGCGGAAGTGAGACCCATGATACAAGCGAGCCCCAAACGACCGGGGATCAAGAGTCCCAGAGTCGAGTTGCAAGCGAGGATCCCAGAGTCGAGAATGGTAAAGTCCAGGAGTCGGGTCATCAAGAAGTCCAAGAGTCAGCTGTGACGTGAGTCCGGAAGTCCAAGAGAAGCAGGAGTCCAAGAGTCAAGAAGTCCGGGAGTCCAAGAGTCAAGAAGTCCGGGAGTCAAGAGTCAAGAAGTCCAAGAGAAGGAATATGTCCAAGAGGAAGATGTCCAAGAGTCAAGCTGTGATGTGACGTCCAAGAGGAGAAGTCACAGAGTGAAGTCACGGAGAGGGTGATGCTCCAAGATGAGTTACCATACAAAGTCCAAGTCAAGTCAGATCTCGAGATATGTCCGGAGCGACGTGTGGTACTTATGTACCACGTTCACCCACTGAGTCACACCCACGTGCGAGGATGCGGACCCTACGTGTAGGACGATTACGCGCGCCAAGGTTGAAGCTGGGACGCGCCCCATACAAAGATCAAGATAAAAGAAGAGTGTGTGTCGAAGATCGACGCCCAGAACGCAAGCAGAAATCCAGCAGAGATCTTCTAGCCAAGATAAAAGAGAGAGAGTAAGAGACCAAGATAACCATTAATAACAGAATCCGTTTTGCCTCAAGACCCGCAAGTGCATCGTAATTCCGAGCACGGGAGTGAGGCGAATACCGCCTGGGACGAGAGGACAGCAGCCTACCGCGAGTTTTAGGGACCGCCCCCGGAGGTCTGACTGCCCGAACGTCGACATCCAGACACACCGACCGTGCCAGGGGACGTGTGGGGATTCTCACCCAAAAAGGTCAAGTCACAGTTAGGACGGGGACTCGGGCTCGCACACCGGGAGTGATCCGTTACTATTCCATATTATTAGTTGGGAAGTACACTCTTTCGCAGAGGAGCTTTATCCATTCCATATTAACTGCAGTCTAGGAGGTTTGTTAGTGATCAGCCCCTGGAATTATTGATAGATTACTGTGTGATAGGACTGTGTATTAGGTCTGTCTATTTCCCTCCAAACGGAGGTGGTGCGTGAGTCGAAGAGAAGAATATTGGTAAGGGTTCGTTTGGAGGTTGACCAGTACCTCCAAGCGGAGAACCCCATTTGACTGGAGTGTTGACCCACCGTCCGAGGGTCCAAAAGAATAAGTGACGGGTAGTTGTGTGTATTCTGTATATTTTGAGATTGGTTATCTTAACTCTGGGAGTGGATCTGGTTAGTAGATCACTGCTTCTCACTAACTGTACGAGCGTCGTTCGGAGGTATACGTCCACGCTCAGTACTCTTATATTTTCTATACCCATATATTAGCAACTCACTAGGTGGAATCCGGTCCGCCGAAGATAAACGGCCCGAGAAGGGGATTACGCAAGGTACACACGCCAACTCCGAACGCGGTTTCTCGTTTGGAGGTATACCCACCTGTTCTCCTCCTGGAAGTTCTACTTTTGGAGGGGGAACAGGTCCCAACGAGGGTAGCACGAGAGCACTATACACCAGGGCGGCAAAAAGTTGTCACCGACTTCGCCACAGCTGGTGCGCGTGCCCGGATTTGGTTGTCTAGTGATTCCACCGAGTTGTTATATTGGATTGATTTTGGGGTGCTGATAGTTGACTTACTTCCTAACTGTGGTTATGGTTCGGAGAAGTAGCATGCAAGAAGGTGAGCGCGAAGAGGCGGGACGCGGTTCGGCGTCGCGGGCTTCGCGCCGAGTACAAGGGCTGCCGTCGGAAGAGACCAAGAGCTTGGATGAAGTCAAGCGCGAGGCTCGGAAGGCCAACGCTGCGAAGCGTAAGGCAGTCGAGGAGAAGAAGAAGTTGGCCGCGGCTGAGGAGCAGTCGTCGCCCGGACTGGACGTTCAAGATGCGCACCAAGTATTTTTGGATGACGGCCCAGACGAAGATCCGCCGGACGACGTGGTCAGTGTAATCGCGGGAGAAGAATAACTCAAGATGCCGGCTCTGGGTATGCCTGAAGACGAAGTCGAGATTTTGGAAGACCCCGCTCGGAGACTGGAAGATGCTCCTAACGAAGTATCCCTGGTTGTGGATGGAATTTCGGATTCTCCACAGCCAGATGCGGAAGTCGACGGAGAAGCCATTGGTGACAGTCCAGGAGGACAAGGAACTTCCAGGAGTCGATCCGGCAGTTCCCGTTTTGGAGACTCCCGGTTCTCAACCGGTTGAGACTCCTCGACGGGACCTTGGAGTGAGTGTTGCAGAGATCCAAGCGCGCGATTACGTCGCAGAACAAGTTCGGCGCTGGGAACGTGCTCCGTCCGGAAGGATCTCGCCTCTCTCCGTGGAATACACGTGGCCCGCTGTGACTTTGGACACCGCGGGTTGGCAGACAGCGATACTCGCGACGTCTGGATATCTCCGAGATTGGTCGCTTTCAGCGACTTCGGAAGATGCCTGGGTAGTAGAACTGCGCCCGGAACGACGGATGCCAGCGATGGCTCAAGATTTGACCGCGGCGACGATTCCACTCGGACTATCATCTCCAAGGGAAAGTGTGGCTGCACTCCAGACCCTACTTTGTGAAGCCGGGTTCGAGTTCACAAATCTCGTCCCAGAGTGGTTCAAGACGCGTGCATCCAAGATCCATCGAAGCAAGGTCTACAAGGTGGTGGCAGATTTGCTACAACTCTTGGGTGTGGAAATGCTGGAGTGGCAACAAGTGACGGCTAAAGCTTCCGGGAAGTCTGTACTTCCAGAAGGAGTCAAGTCGGAACGACCTCCCAGATTGGATTACCACGCTGAAGATGCTGAAGGAGATCTCTTCATGAATGACTACGAGTCGGACCTACTGGGTCGCCAGTTCGTGATGCGATTCCGGACTTTGGGGATCCGAACGACGAGGAGTACAAGAGGATCATCCCAGAGTGAACCCGATGCCAAGCGTCCACAGGCTCATCCCCCTCAGCCTCCATCTCTGAGTTCACTACCGCTGTACGCCTCGTCAGGGACGGGACCAAGCACAGTGCCTCCCAGCGAGGTTAACTCTGTGGCCCAGATGAGCATATCCCGGAGGACGGAATCGAACTCTGTTCCGAGTCAGTCGGATGTTTCTGGACAGTCGAGTGTCTCCCAGCGGAGTTTTGTGACTGGAAGTTTGTCGTCAAGAGATGAATCATCCGGTTCTTCGATGTGGTCGTAGGAAGGAGGATATATGCCCTACGTTGGTCACCATCCCATGGTGATGACGGCTCACGGAGTCAGTAGTTTCGTGCCAAGCGGTCCGGAGATGGGTATGTATGTCCAACAGACTATCATCCCTCCCGTCCAAGAGTTGAAACCAGACGTGGGCGATGTGGATATGTCGGATTCCGAAAGAGATGTCAAAACGGTGAAGACGTCCCAGCGACGAACACGTCGCAAAGACCGTCGACCCGACACGTCATCAGATGAAGAATCCTCCGATGACAGTTACTACTCGAGACGCCGGGAGAGGGGAAGACGCCGTTCGTCCAAGCGAACATCAGGACGTCGCAGGTCGACTTCGCGACACTCCGAACGATCCAATCGCTCAGGGTATTCCGTCAAGTCTACGGGATCAACCCAAGCAGCTATGGAGTTTATGCAAAAGATGGCAGTTTCGATGGCGAGAGTGGAGGAGAATGTCACTCAAGTCCAGGAGCAGAGTGCAAGAGTCGAGAAGGAGAATGTACTACCTCGGACTTCACCCAATTCAGCAAGCTTCGCTTCGATGTCTCCAGAAGTTGTGGAGGCACTGCGAGCGGAAGGAGCTCTGAACGAACGCCAGCGAGTGGAAGCGACTCTGGTAGATTTCCAGGCACAGTTGGAGTCTGAGAGGAACCGACCAGCTCTGGAAGTCGCAGAGGAAAAAGCTCGTTTAGAGTCCGAAGGGAGACGACAAGCGCTGGGACTGGAAGCGACCCGAAAAGAGTTGTCAGGTCTCCGGGAGGCGCCCGAGAAGGATCGAGAAGCTGCTATCAACGTCCAGAAGTATTATGCAAGTCAACTTCGGGAGAAACGTGCAGCAATGACACAATCCAACCCTCGTGACGAAGTCCCGGTGATCCCTCAAGTCCCAGCGCAGGTCGCTCAAACGACTGCGGATGGACACTTTGCAGCACAGTTACAAGCAACTTTGCGAAACCTCCAACAAGCCAAGGTCAAGAATGACGCTGTGAGTAGAAGCAGGAGCGTGACTCAAGTGAAGACTGATCAGAGCTTGGAGAAGCGAGGTCCTCCTGGACGTACTCCGCCTGGAGGTTCGGACCCGCCCAAGAAGGACGCTGGGAAGTCAAGGCCGTCGAGACGGGATTCCGCAAGAAAGATCTCCAAACGAGGGAATGACCCCCATGACTCCGACCCGGACTCTGACTCGGACAAGAATGACGATGAAAGTTCTGATGATTCGGACAGCAGTTTCTTCGAGGAGTCGGTTCCGAACGCAATGACTTCGAAGTCGTCTCAAGCTGGGACTGCGGTGTTTACGTACAAGCCTTATGTGAATGCTTCGGCTCTGGAAGACTTCAACGAGAAGGCGTCACTGTCGACACGCATTCGCTGGCTGGAAAAGTTCCAGAGTATGGCGGTTCAAGGACGATGGTCCGACAAGATGCGCATTTATGAGATGAAGCAGAAGTTGCCGTCATCCGCTCGAGACTGGCGCTACAATTTGGATGAAGATGTACGTCACAGCTGGAAGCGATTCCTGAAGGCGTTCAAGGAAAAGTATTGCAAGGCGAAAACGTCCGACTCCGAGAGGTACTACAGTATGACTCAGAAGAAGACGGAAGCTCCGCTGGAATTTTTCTACCGCCTAAATCGGGTTGCTGACAAGGCTGGAATCAACTTCCGGAAGTCGTCCAATAAGAGGGAACGACACTTCAAGGTGTTTATGAAGAAACTCCTGGATTCCTCACTCCGCTCCACTCTGCAAGGTCAACGCTTACACAGCCTGGAGGATTTGGAGTTAGTACTCAAGCAGTATGAAGAGATGCATCAGGACGACGACTACGAGACTCCTCCTCCCAGACGTGAATCTCGCCCGGACTACATGTCCGCTGGGAAGTTCCGTCCGAAGCGTCCTGCCAAGGCTTACGTTGCGCAAAGCAAAGTCGAGTCAAGTTCAGAGGATGAGAAGCAAGTGCACTTCCAAGAGACGACCGAAGAAATCCCAGAGCAAGAAGTGGAGATAGGGTCGTCGGAGAGTCAACTTCCGGAAGATTGGTCGCAAGTGTATCGAGCAATGGAGAACGCCGGTTGGAAACCTCCTCCCAGAGAGTTCCGACCTAGTGACTCATCGCCACTATTTGGCAAACCACCGGATACGTCCAGATTCTGCGAGACGTGTAAGCGTTTTGGACACACCGAGGATCGCTGCTGGTCCCGACTCCAATGTGACCGATGCCATCTGCAAGGACATCCAGCCCAGTACTGCAAGACATCTCCGTGCAAGTTCTGTGCAGGTTTCCATGGCGAAGTTTGCGACGGCTTCAAAATCTTTCAGAAGCTGAGATCGTTGGCCTCCCAGGGGACGTTCGAGATGCCGAAGTCACTCTGGGAGCAAGCTCTGGGAGGAGATGAAAATTCTGGGGAAGAGCAGTTAAACCTGTAAGCCCGCTGGATGGGGATCCAGAACGCGCCGGGCCGAAGAACCCCCCCCAGAATTGTGTGCCTTAGTGTATATGGGACCCGAGTTGAAGAGTCGAACACAAGGTAAACGCGAATGTATGACTGTATTTCAAGATGACGATTCTCGCTCGGATGATTCTCGTTTGGACATCCCGGAGTTGGATCCGCCGATCGAGTTGCGTTTGGAGCCTGGAGAGAGATTTGGATAGTGGAAGGACCACGAGTCGGACGATGATCGGAAAGTGGCGACGGTGCATGGCGCGGTGAAGAATCACAGCATCCCGATAATGTTGGATACCGGAGCGTCTGTGAGCATGGGGAGTGCGGACTTAGCGCGTAAGCTTAAACTCAAATTAAGCGTTCACAGTCCTCTGCGAGTGTCCGGTCTGGGAGGAGTGCCTACCATAATCCGATCCAAGGCTCAAGTCAAGGTCACAATCGGTCCAAGAGTGGTTTACATCCTGGACCTGTGGGTTGCGAATATTGGCGAAGGGATTGATACTCTCCTGGGTATGGACTTCATGTACTCTGCTGGTGTTCGGATCTGCGTTCGAGAAGGACTTGTGAAACTCCCAGATGAGGAAACGATTTTGCTCAATCGGGGAGGATCAATCCGGAAGGCCCAAGGTTTGAATTTCGCTGTGACGCCTGATTACACGACGAGGTTGCTCCCGGGGAGAAGTGTCGTAGGGCAGATTCGCTATGCTCAGATGGATCCACACAAGGATGTGGTTTGGGCCGGTCGAGGAGACCATTGGGTGACCAAGCTGATCTTCGCTTCGAGATCATACCCGGTCTCTGTGAAAGTGGTGAACATTTCGGACAAGAACCTGACCATCAGCTTCCAAACGCCCATTGCGAGAATTGTTGAACGAGACTCCTTTCCGATGACTGGTCGTTTCGTACGCCCAGGAAGCAGGAAATATCTGGAGTGGCAACATCTCATCTACGAGTCTACCTTCTCCAATCAGATGGAACGCAGGATTGACGAAGTGACCCAGGTGTACGAGGACCAGGACCCTCCTTGCATCGAAAAGGAGGAGTATGGATGGCCGACCCGAGTGTTGAAACGTCACACTCCGGAATCCGCCGCGGTGCGAATCGTCCAAAAGACTGAGCAGGATCGCACATCCTCTGGGACGTCCAAGCGAGAAGAGCCGATTTCTGAATCAGATGTGTGCTCGGAACGTGGGTTGGACGCTCAGCGTGTCGGTCCGGAAGGAGATGATGAAGACGAATGTGATTTCGTCGATGCTCTGGAAGAGGTCATGTCTCCCGGCGAAGATGACGACGGGGATGAATACTTTGACGCGATCAGTCTGGACGACGATTATGTGTGTGACCCTCCAAACGAGATTCTCGAGGAGGAGGACGATGATGTGCCGGTCCAAGACTGGCCTTGCACACCTTTGCGGAAGTTGGAGTTGGAGTACGAGCGCTGCATGAAGATGAACGCGGAAGAATTGGACTCAGAACCGACCATTTACATCCACGAAGGGAGTGAGTTGCTGTCCCAGCTCCGGGATCAGTTGGTGCTCCTCCGAGAGTTGAAGGATCTGAGTCCCAGCTGTGATATCGAAACCGCGGACGTCGGAGAACCTGGCATTACGACTCCAGACGAGGAACGTAAGATGAGAAACATTCTGAAGTATCATCGCAGTATCTTCTTGGGAGACGGCAATGCTGCCCCCGCCCCGGCTCGAGGAGTCGTGTGTGATTTGGATGTTGGAGATGCCAAGCCAGTGTCTCAGCGTTCACGATCTGTGGCCCCACATATCTCGATGAAGGTATACGAATTGATCAAGAAACTTTTGGAGAAAGGACTTGTGGAGCATTCCGAATCGCCGTGGGCTTCGCCCATCGTCATCGTCCTGAAGAAGAATGGTGTCGACATCCGGATGTGCATCGACTACCGGGTGGTGAACATGTTTATTAAACTTTCGAACTACCCACTGCCTCTGATCGACGATCTGCTGATTGGTTTCGAGAGCGCTATATGGTTCATGAGTCTGGATATGGCCAGTGGCTTCTGGGCGATCCGTATGACGGAACGTGCGAAGCTGATCTCTGCTTTTGTATGTCCGTTTGGACACTTCCAGTGGGTGCGTATGCCGTTTGGACTGAAGAATGCTCCCCTGGTGTACCAGGCAGTAATCAACAACTGCCTGTGGGGTTTCGTCCGCTTACCACCCGAGGAGGAGGCCGAAGTCGACCAAGACGTGCTGGACTTCCTCCAATTGGAGTGTCCAAGAGGAGGTGTCACAGAGGATAAAGTCCCAGCTTTGACTGATACTATGACGGTATTCCAGAGGAACATTCCGACGCCTTCACACATGAGACCAGTCCTCGGACGCAGTTCCTACATCGACGATATCGCGCATGGAGCAGTTTCGTGGGATCAACTCTGTGACGACCTGAACAAGCTGCTATTCCGGCTGAGGTATTGGAACATCTCTGTGAGTCTGCCGAAAAGTGAATTCGGAAAGCAGTCGATTCCCTACCTTTCCCACGAGATTAGTGCAGAAGGCATCCGAGCGACTCCGAAAATTGCAAAAGGAGTCCAGGATCTGCCGTTTCCGAACACTCTGAAAGGAGTTCAGTCATTTCTCGGAAGCCTCAACTACTATCACAAGTTTATTGAGGACTTCCCGGTAGTGGCTGCCGTCCTGTACGAATTAACGGACGAGCAGATACGCTCCAAACGAGATTTGTCCCGGGCCTAGAAGTCGTTCGAGATTCTCAAACGGAAGATCGTGTCGACTCCGCTGCTCCGACATCCGGGCCGGACAAAGCCTTTTGTCATTATTCCACACGCTAATCGGTGGGCAGCATGTACGGTGCTCGGGCAGGAGTACGGTGGAGTCATCCACCCGGTACGCTTTACTGGACGTGTTCTGAACGACGCCGAACTCCGATATCACATCGCAGAGAATGAAGTCATAGCAGTGCTGCGAGTCCTCCAAGTCTTCCGGACGCTGATCGAGGGATGTCCTCTGGAAGTATACACCCGATACTCCGTTCTGAAGTGAATCATTCAATCCAAGACGGCGGACGGGAGGTGTGTTCCATGGGGAGTGACTTTGTCACATTGGAACTTGGATATCCGAAAGGTGAAGAAGGACGAAGACGGCCTAGCGGCGATCATGGGCGCTGGGATTACTCCCAGAGAGCATCTGGATGAAGTCGCAGAGTCACTCGTCCCAGCGAAGGGTCTCGTTAAGGCACCCCCGGTCATCAGCGTGGAGATGTTGGAAGACGACTTTGAAGGCGTGGTGTTAAGTTTCGATGGAGCTGCGAAGACTTCGATCCGGGAAAGGAAGTTGTGGTTGCGTCTTGTGGAAGTTGCCGGGTTGGTCTGTCATGGAAGCCCAGGGTTTCATCCTGGAAGATGTCACTGTGAACGATGCCGAATACAACGTAGGCCTGAAGGGTTTACAAATGGCCCGTGAGAAAGACATCACAGAGTTGGTCGTCGTCGGCGACTCCCGGATTGTCATCCAGCAGGTCCAAGGTCTCATCAACTGTCATCAACCGAATCTGCAAAGGAAGTTGGCTGAATGCGAAGCCATGAAGGAACACTTCACTTCTCTCAGATTGGTCCATGTAAAGCGAGATTTCAACCAGGCCGCTGATTATATCACTTCGAAGACACTCGTGCTTGATGAATCCTGGACTGTCCAGGAGGAGGATGAACGACGTCATCTGGAACAGGTATCTAAGATCCCTGAGCAGTTGATGAAATCGCAAGCGAGTCTCGGAGTGGACATCCGTGTCCCGGAAAGTATGGCCGATGTAAGTTTCCAAAATGAGGATCTGGACGTTGGTTCCGAATCGGCCCCACTTCCAAACGCAGCCCGAGTCATGGTAGCCGTGACCCGGAGTGGTGCACAGAGAGTAGCGGAAGATTCCTCCCGACCTCCTCTGGGACCGTTGGAATATCAAGCCGAACGGTGGCGCCGCATCAAGGTTCATCAGCGCAGTGTAGAATATCTCGCAGAGTTGGTGCGATTTCTGAAAGGAGACTTCGAGTCGTTCTCGCCGAGACGTCTCCGAAAGATCAGCAAGGTTGCCGACTTGTTTGCGTTAGACTCCCGCGGTATTCTATACCGATTGGCACGGTCCACCCGAGATCGACCACGAGACTTCGCAGATGAGCCACGACTAGTTGTGCAGAAGGCGCTCCAAGCGGACATTTTCCACTACGCTCACGAAGACTATCAAGGCGGACATCAAGGCAAGACCCGAACCCATGAACGACTTCGTTCGGAGTTCTACTGACCTGGAATGTACGCAGATGTGGATCGTTTCGTGGAAGAGTGTGTGGATTGTGCGAGTGGAAAAGGTCGACCTCCGAACCCCGGTCCGTCTCCTGGAAATATTACTCCTCGACGACCATTCGAAGCGGTGTCAATGGACTTTGTGACGCACATGCCCAAGTCAGCTCGAGGAAACACATTATTACTGCTGTTCCAGGATATTTTTTGGGATACGTTATGTGTAAACCCATGAGCTCCACAACGGCTCAGGACGTCGCAGAGGCGTACGAGGAGCGCGTCTTCCGGAGTTTTGGAGCCAGCTCCCTGATCCGTCATGACCAAGATCCTCGATTCATGAGTGAAGTTTTCACCCGATTCCGAGAGCTTTTGGGGAGTCGACAACGAGCTACCTTAGCATACCGACCCCAAGCGAACGGTCAGCAAGAGAGGTCCGTCCAAACGGTGATTCGGAGTGTCCGAGCGTACATCGCAGAGGCAGACCAAAGCGACTGGGACGACCACGCTGAGAGGCTGATATTCGCCCTGAACACGTCTTTTGATGCAACTCGTTTGGAGACTCCCTTCTACCTAGTTCATGGATGGGACGCCCAAGGGACGGTATCCGCGATGTTGGGACCCCGACCTTCGAGCGTCCAGGAGAAGACTGCATACGAGTGGCGCCGCAAGTTTCAACGAGATTACAGCTATGCCCTCGCATGTGCGGAGGACCTCCAAGTCCAATCGAAGACAATGCGCTCCGACGTCCAAACGCAGAAGTGGAAGGAACTCACAGAGAGGTTGAAGACTGGTTTCGAGAAGGGTGACGCAGTGTGGCTGTACATTCCTAAAGTCCAAACGGGCTTGAGCCGGAAGCTCGCCCACATGTGGCATGGCCCCTTCCGGATTGATGAAGTGCATGATGACTTCCGGGTGCGGCTTAAGGTCGAGGGCACGGGTTACCGTCAACCCTTGGGTACACATTAGTCGCCTGAAGCCGTGAGCACTCCATCCGAAGCGACCAGTCGAGGAGGTCGAGGTCGGAGAGGATGATGATTTTGATACCGCACTCCTTCAGGAAGACAGTTGGGAACCCGACTCTGGGAGAGACGAGTACGAAGTGGAAAAGATTCTCGACCTGAGGTGGTCCAAACGGACGCGGACGTCCAAGCGCAGTAAGGAATATTTGAGCAAGTGGAAGAATTACGACGATCCTGAGTGGCTACCTGTCTCTCAACTCAGTTGTGGTGCACTAGTCTACGAGTTCAATCAGAGCGCCAAACCCAAAGCTCGTTTCCAGTCTATGCAGGCAGGAGACGATCATCCCCGAGTGTAGCGGAGTCCACCATGTTGAATCCGCTGGACTTGGATCGAGGATGTGTGAATGGATGGCAACTGTTGTGAACGAGAAAGATGAATAGAGAGTGAAACTGAAACTGATTTTGGAGAGACGAGAACGCTATGATGAAACGAGGATGATTGATATTCCAGACGATTAAGATGATTACGTCAAGTCGAAGCGATTTCCGAGAGATGGCGATGGGAACAGACGTGGATGGAAAGTGACCTGTGTAAACCGCCAGACCAAAAACGTCGTTTGGATGTCCGACCTCCGTTCAAAAGGTTGGTCGATTCGTGTGATCTTATCACAGTGAATCATCTCGGCGATCGGTTCCTCTATGAGAGACTGGGATCAGAGGGACGGTTGACACGAAGTGACTGAACCAAAACAGCCAAGCCCTGTGCATTCGGATCTGGGAGCCCATGCATGCGGAAGTGAGACCCATGATACAAGCGAGCCCCAAACGACCGGGGATCAAGAGTCCCAGAGTCGAGTTGCAAGCGAGGATCCCAGAGTCGAGAATGGTAAAGTCCAGGAGTCGGGTCATCAAGAAGTCCAAGAGTCAGCTGTGACGTGAGTCCGGAAGTCCAAGAGAAGCAGGAGTCCAGGAGTCAAGAGTCCAAGAGTCAAGAAGTCCGGGAGTCCAAGAGTCAAGAAGTCCGGGAGTCAAGAGTCAAGAAGTCCAAGAGAAGGAATATGTCCAAGAGGAAGATGTCCAAGAGTCAAGCTGTGATGTGACGTCCAAGAGGAGAAGTCACAGAGTGAAGTCACGGAGAGGGTGATGCTCCAAGATGAGTTACCATACAAAGTCCAAGTCAAGTCAGATCTCGAGATATGTCCGGAGCGACGTGTGGTACTTATGTACCACGTTCACCCACTGAGTCACACCCACGTGCGAGGATGCGGACCCTACGTGTAGGACGATTACGCGCGCCAAGGTTGAAGCTGGGACGCGCCCCATACAAAGATCAAGATAAAAGAAGAGTGTGTGTCGAAGATCGACGCCCAGAACGCAAGCAGAAATCCAGCAGAGATCTTCTAGCCAAGATAAAAGAGAGAGAGTAAGAGACCAAGATAACCATTAATAACAGAATCCGTTTTGCCTCAAGACCCGCAAGTGCATCGTAATTCCGAGCACGGGAGTGAGGCGAATACCGCCTGGGACGAGAGGACAGCAGCCTACCGCGAGTTTTAGGGACCGCCCCCGGAGGTCTGACTGCCCGAACGTCGACATCCAGACACACCGACCGTGCCAGGGGACGTGTGGGGATTCTCACCCAAAAAGGTCAAGTCACAGTTAGGACGGGGACTCGGGCTCGCACACCGGGAGTGATCCGTTACTATTCCATATTATTAGTTGGGAAGTACACTCTTTCGCAGAGGAGCTTTATCCATTCCATATTAACTGCAGTCTAGGAGGTTTGTTAGTGATCAGCCCCTGGAATTATTGATAGATTACTGTGTGATAGGACTGTGTATTAGGTCTGTCTATTTCCCTCCAAACGGAGGTGGTGCGTGAGTCGAAGAGAAGAATATTGGTAAGGGTTCGTTTGGAGGTTGACCAGTACCTCCAAGCGGAGAACCCCATTTGACTGGAGTGTTGACCCACCGTCCGAGGGTCCAAAAGAATAAGTGACGGGTAGTTGTGTGTATTCTGTATATTTTGAGATTGGTTATCTTAACTCTGGGAGTGGATCTGGTTAGTAGATCACTACTTCTCACTAACTGTACGAGCGTCGTTCGGAGGTATACGTCCACGCTCAGTACTCTTATATTTTCTATGCCCATATATTAGCAACTCACTAGGTGGAATCCGGTCCGCCGAAGATAAACGGCCCGAGAAGGGGATTACGCAAGGTACACACGCCATCTCCGAACGCGGTTTCTCGTTTGGAGGTATACCCACCTGTTCTCCTCCTGGAAGTTATTCTACTTTTGGAGGGGGAACAGGTCCCAACGAGGGTAGCACGAGAGCACTATACACCTGGGCGGCAAAAAGTTGTCACCGACTTCGCCACAACTGCATGAAGTCCCGCATCTCCACTGAAGTCGGTAGAGCTGCTAGTTGTTGGGGCTTGTCAGTGCTGGCTGGGGCCACGCACTGGTTGCTGCCGCTGCACTGCGTCGGGGATGCCTGCTACTTGGTGGTGCAGTGGACCTGGCGTGGCGCTGCAGGTCTGCAGCATCTTCCCTTGGCCTTGAGACGCCTCGGGTTGTAGTCTTGGGCTTTGGCAGCAAGATTGGCGCGGCCACTTTCCGAAACCCGAGGCGTCTGCCGTGGCCCGACGTCGAGAGTGAGTCACCGTCGCCGTTCCCCGTCAGCAGGAGGCCCTCGTTGTCAGCTCCGCGGGACCCCATTGTGGACGCTTGCAGACACGCTGACCCCGTCGCTCGCTCTCTCTGGCACTGCACGCACCAAACAAATGGGATCGGGTGAGGTTACTAACGCGGCTCGATGGGCCAAAGCAAAGGGCAAAAGACGGCGACAGGCTATCGCTGTCTACCGCATGGCTGGCGGCCGTCGCCTCACCTGTGCTACCGGATAGCCCCCGCTCCGCCTCCAACCCGCTTGGTTGCTGCTGCTGCATTGCGCAGAGCGACCGAGTAGAGCCGAGACAGGGCGTCGACTTTAGCTCTGGACGGAGAAATCGTCGACTGGAGCGTCCGAGTGCCAGCGCCGCGAGCTCTTGCGCTCTCTCGCACGCCGCCAAGCGCGGCAGAGCAGAGCGAACTGACAACCGAAGCGACTCGAAGGCGCCGGCAACAAACTGGGAGTAGCTCGTGGCGGTCGCGACGACGCCGACTCGAAAGCAGGCGCGGCAGAAGCCCCCGCGGCCAGGAGGGCATGTACGTCAGTCGGTGTGGTGTGAGACTTTTGGCAGCGTGATGCATACTTTTGTTTCGGCAGGGCGGGTAATACTTTTGAGGATTAATGTATTGATACACATTCGGCGCATCCTGGTGGGCAATACTACTACTTTTGAGGATTGATGTACAATGAACTTGAAGTTGGTGTATCCTGACCCCCGTCTCGCTTTAGACAGCCACTTTCGGTGCCATTTCGCAAGTGTAGACAAGAAGCCCCAGTGGAGACTGGGCGTGGTGAGGCTGGTCGCAGCAAGGCGCGATCACTGTCACCTCGGCGACACTACTGCCAGTAGTCTACTGGCTTGCAAGTTGCAACTTCAGCTGCAGTGCCGTCATAAGCACACACAGCAGCTCGTGTTTTCGCACTCGCAAGTTGACGGCTCAAGCGCTCGAGTTGACGCCGCAAACCTCGTTCGACTACGCTGCAGGCGAGCTGATGCTTTTCCACTCGACGGAGCTGCTGCAGCTCTTGTCCAGCCACCTTCCGCAGTACGAGCTGCAGTTCAGCAGCTCGGACCGAACGCTCAAGCTGCAACGCAACGCCGGACACGGTAGCTACGTCCCGTGCTGCTACGACAACTACTGACTGTAGGATGGCAAGGAGAAGGACACTCCAGACATGACGCCTCCTTCGTGCTCGTCGCTGTCGAGGCTAACGGACGACCCGTAGCTGCTCGACAAGCAACATGTAGAAGGACTTTGAGCGACAAGATGAAAACCATGTTTGGCGTTGTATCATGAGCATGGTCAAACCGTATCCTACTGGCTTCAGACCTCCTAGTTCCTGTTGACGACGAGCTCCGATGCAGTGTTGCAATGCCGAGGTCGATGTTGATGTTGTCGCCCGGGAAAGGGTCCGCCGGCAGCAGACCGACCATGTCCTCCACAACTTTGGCAACGGCCTTTACCTGCAGCAGCTTTGGGTTGCTGTTGACCTACTCGATGCTTTCTAGCAGCGCGTATCCCCCGCCGTCTCAGAATCCAAGCGCAATGGTGCGGCGCAGACGCGCGAGACGCTTGATGAGATGGAGGCGGAGGTGAAGACTTGAGTACAACGGACGCCAAAAAGGATATGATTTTAAACCTACATGTTTGCACCGAGCAGAGCTCGCTTCCACCAACCAAAGCAACTTATTGGGCGAGTTCGACCGACGTCGACTTCCGCCACGATTCTTTGCCAGGAAAACTGCGTACGGTTCGACATCCGACTGTGTGCAGTTCCTGGTAAACACCACATAGTTGCAGCCAAGTAACAGAAAATATACCCCCGCTCGGTGTGCATTTGCAAACAAATGTCGAACCAGCCGTGTATTTTTGTGGTATGCATGTATTGAGCAGGCGTCCGTGGTCGAAAGCTCGTCGAAACCCATGAATCACGTAGTATTTTCCTACTAGGAAATGCTTATGAAATGGCCATGCGCAGCTCCAGAGAGCGCCAAGCAAGTGAAAACCCGTGTGATGCTACATGTAGAGAGGCGCCGCAAGAGGTGCTAGACGCCGATCCCATGATGCGTTGGATGTAAGCTCGGCCACTCCCGCCCCATCCGCCATTGCCGACTGCAGATTACCCCCACCTTCCATTCATTGCCACACTTCCTCTGGCAGCCGAGGTCGCACTCCTGAGCCCACGGATGCCACCAACAAACTCGAGGGGGAAGTCCAAGTCGAGGTCCATGGTCCGCACTGCACATTGGCAGGTTGGAGCTCTGGTGCCACCATGGCGCAGTACGGAGTCCCGCGCATGTAGTTGGTCTTGCGCACCTGCGTCTACGTCCACGGCGGTAGCGCCGTCAAGTTGGTCCCCTGCAGGTCCAAGCGGTCGATGGGCGTCGTGGGGGTCCCCAACGTGTCCGGCAGCTCCCTCAGCGGGTTTTCGGTCAGCGACAACTCGGGCACGTCGACGTCTGGAGGCATCTCTCGGAGCTGGGGGATGGTCTCGATCCTGTTGCCTTTCAGTGAGAGCGTGAAGACTTGCAGCGACAACAGCGACGCCGGGATTTCGGTGAGCGCGCCGTACTCGAAGGCCACGACGGCCATGGGATGCCAGCAAGACGGGAGATCGTCCGGCAGTGATGTGAAATCCGTGCCGCAGAACTGGATGCTGAGCAGCGAGGCCGGCAGTGGCTGCAGCAGTCCCACTGGAAACCTCGAAGGGAAATGGGTCATCGCGACCGCAGTGACGAATAGTCGGGGGTGGGCCGCGGCCGAGATGGAGTTGGAGTCGCCGCTCCAGTCGGTGATAGTCGAGTTGTAGACGTGGAAGACCATGAGGTTGTGGAACTTTTGAATCGCTGGAGGGATGCGGAGGCCCGGGCAGGGCGCAAATGTGAGCGTTGCTAGCGCGGTCTCGTCGATGGCGAGGAGGTTGCCGTCAGGCGATTCGTGGCAGTTGACCATTTTCAAATGCCTCGAGCGTGGGTAGTTGACCACCAGGCTCGCACAGGAAGATCGAGTGGTGAACCACGGTCGGGTGAAGGCGCGATAGCCTTCGACGAAGGTCAGGCGGGACAGAATGGCGGAGCGGATGTGGAATACCAGGATGACGACCCCCCACAGTCCAAGCACGAGCTTCACCGCCCGGTTAGCCGTCGCGCTCCGCTTCACCACTTGTACCTTCAAAGTCGCCATTCGACCGAGCGTTGCAGCGCTTGTCTCGAGTTTGAGAGGTGGTGCGCGCTCGACGCTCTCGGCAACCGACACGTCGTAGGCCCAGCGATCCGGTGACTGGGTGGTGATAGAGACGGCTATAGCGAGCTTCGGCGACCGGGTGAGCAGCGACCCGAGCGAGACGAGCGACATGTAGACAGCGATGTGAGGAACTGTCGTGCGCTGGCGAGGAGTGGGGGTAGGTCGGAGTGTTGGTCGGAGTGTTGGTCGGTGTTGTTTCTAGTTGTGGGGAAGGAGGTATATTTAGGAATGAATCGCTACTGCTAGCCTAACATGCACGCCGGCCGGGCTCCTGGTGAGCTCCGGGGCTTCGTTGTGGTTTCTACGTATCTCTGTGTTTGTTTCTTGCCTTTGCACTACCCTGTTACTAAATGTATGTTCGCTGTGACTGCTGACCCTCTTGGGTAGCACTCACCCGAACTGCGTGCCTCTGGCTGCGAGCAAGCAAGCCCGAGCCTATGCATCGTGCTCTCTGACTTGCTTGCTTAGCAGGCCAGAGGATGCGGGCATGACATCTCCCCCGGGTTGACTTCGCGTTGGCGGAGTCGAAATTCCTCCAGGAGTTGACGCCAATCCGAAACGTGTTTGATCTGCGCTTCGCTCTCCCAGGTTGCTTCATGTTCTGGCAACCCATGCCACTTCACGAGCCATTGACGCTTGCGACGTTTAGTTCGTTTCATCAGAAGCTTCTCCACTATGTAGAGTTTTTCTCCAGTTTCCTCGTCCAATATGAGAGGTACAGCCTTCGGAATCGGACGATTAGGAAAATCTTCACGGTTCGTCAGGTAATGAGACAGCAACTCTACGTTGAACGTAGGGTTGAGACGCCTCATTGTGCGCGGAAGTATAAGCTTCGCCACGTTGTCGTTCACCATGCGTTCAATCACGAACGGTCCAACCTTCTTAGCCGCTAGTTTTGCTTTTTTCAACTCCGTGTTTCGGTTCACAGTTTTCAGCGGTAAATTCTTCGTGTCGAGCAACACTAAGTCACCTTCCTTGAAGACAACTGGTCTGCGCTTGCGATCGTAGTACTCTTTCTATCTCGCTTGAGCTTCTGCCAAATTCTTCTGAGCACGTTCTACGATCTCTTGTCGCTCTTTCGCAAAGTTCTTCGCGAACTCCGCGAGTGTTACGTCATTCTCCGATTGCAGCAGGTCTTTCATTTCTTCTGCCACAATGTTAGACACTCTACGTCCCGTGTCTAGTTCGAACGGCGCAATCTTCGTAGACGAATTGACGAGAGTCGAGTGCGCATACTCGATCGTTCCTAGGTGTTTAACCCAATCGTCACCGTGATACGAAATCATGCATCTTAGGGCATCTTCGAGCACCAGGTTTGGGCGTTCCGTTTGGCCATCTGCCTGAGCTCGGTGTGCAGTTGTCATACTGAGTTTGACACCCATCAACTTCATCAGTGACTTCCAAAAGTCCGAAATGAACTTCGAGTCACGATCACTGATGATGACTTTTGGCAAGCCATGGTGTCTAACCACTGCATTAAAAAAAACACTTTTGCGGTGTCTCTTGCATCAACTGTCGAATACGTTGGCGCATACTTCGCTCGCTTGGATAATTTATCCACTGCGACAAGTATCGCATCGTAGCCTTCCGACACTGGCAAACCCGTGATGAAATCCATCGACACCACTTCCCAACATTCCTTTGGGGTAGGTATCGGCATCAACAGTCCTTTTTTCTTTTGGCTGCTGGATTTCCACCGTGCACAAGTCTCACATGTGCGCACGTATTCCCTCACGTCTCGATCCATAGTCGGCCAATAGTACCATCGCGCTGCTTTCAGATAGGTACGTCGACTTTCTGGATGTGCGGACGTTGTTCCATCATGAAACTCCATCATGACGTTTGTGCGAAGTTCCTTCACTTTCGGCACACATAGTCGGTAGACAGTTTCTCCTTTCTTTTGTTTGAAGAAAAGAAGACCATTGTGCTTAATGAACTTCTCCTTCCCTGCTCCCTTAGACCACTGCTGAATGAATGCCGGGTCTGTTACATAGCCTTCTTGAAACGCTTTCTTTGTCTCAGGCGCCAAATGCGGACTCACAAAATGATAGTTGACGCTGTGACTTGCTGCTGTGCTATGCCAATAGGACGACTCTCCCCCCGTAAGTCGACATCGTCGAGTAACAGGTGAGTGTCTTCCGTAGACAGATTGCGCATCACTGCAGATCGAATGCGATGTTCATGTACTTGCGCAGCCTCTGTCGCGCAGGCATCCGTGCAATCATGAACCGTGTAAGTCACATCCGGAAGGGGTGGGTCTTTCTCTTCTTCGTCTTCAAGTCCATCTGGTGGAGGCCATGATAGCGCGTCAGCTACAACGTTCATCTTGTCTCGCACATGATGCAAAGTAAACGTGTACTGTGAGAAGTGCGTCAAAAAGCGAGCCATCTTTGGCGACACTCGTGGGTGATGCAACATCCACGAACACGCTGCGTTATCCGTATAAACGTCGAATGGGCGTCCATGCAGATAGTGTCTTCACTTCTCTATAGCCACTTTGATTACTAGTAGCTCCTTCTCATGCGTAGGCCATCCACGCTCATGTCGGTCCAACTTCTTCGAATAGAAGGCTATTGGATTATCTGCTCCATCATACTTATGTGATAGAACTCCTCCAATACAGTGACCTGAATCATCTGTCGTCACAATAAACGGGCGATCAAAGTCAGGCAACTTCAGCGTAGGTGCTTGCTGAAGTGCGAGCTTGAGATGCAAATAGCCTTCCTCCACAGGCTTTGTCCAACCCCACGGGATATCCTTCTTCGTTAAGTCTCGAAGTGGACGTGCAAGCTCAGCAAAATCACAGATAAATCTGCGATAGTATCCTGCCAAACCCAAGAAACTCATCAAATCCTTTCGATTGGTTGGCGTCGGGTACTTGGTGATCGCTTCCGTTTTACGAGGATCAACGCTTACTCCTGCCTGTGACACAACGTGACCTAGGAAAGCCACTTGTGACTGACCAAAGGAACACTTTGCCAAATGGGCAGAAAGCTTTTCGCGACGCAGTACTAGCCAGACTGCTCGCAAATGCTCCACATGTTCTTCCATGCTCTTGGAGAAGACACATATGTCATCCAGATACACAACAACGAATTCGAACTTGTCGAACAGTTTGTGCATGAGCCTTGACCACGTTCCTGGCATGCCTGCCACTCCCATTGGAGCTACCCACCATTGGTACGTTTTCTTGTGTGTACGAAACGCAATGTACGGACGACTTGACTTCACCACTATCATCTGATGATATCCCTGCGCAAGGTCGATCAATGTGTAGATGACACAACCAACCATCTTATCGAAGAGTTCCTCGATCAATGACAACGGGATCTTTGCAATAGCAGTCACACTGTTGAGATAGCGGTAGTCGAATACCCAGCTTAACGGAATCTTCATGTTGCCGCTACGCAACCATTCAGCCCTTTTTGGTGTCTGACCAGTGACCGGGTCCTTCTTAGGAATAGCGAAGATATTCGAAACCCATGGCGAGTTCGACACTTCAATCCATCCTTTCTTGACCTTGACAAATTCTTCGAATGCATCCTGTTCCATCTTTGACATGCGGAACGGTGCTCGAGAACTAGGTTGCGCTCCCTTTTTTAAAGTCACTTCAAAATTGACTTCGCGCGTTGGAGGCAATCCATCTGGCAATTGCTCCGGGAACACATCCTTGAACTCCTTGCCGACTACATTGAAAATCGGCTCTGGAATTCCATCCACCTCGGGTTGTAATAGTACTTTCACCCGAAACACCTGCTCGTACTCGCCTTGTTTCATGTTGTGCGAGAACGAAGGTCCATCGACGTCCACAAACTGCATCCGGTCCGGTATCACTACCTCTTCCGTTTGCCAGTTCACTTGAGGATTGTGGTCCTTAAACCACGGTTTCCCAAAGATGACGTCGTGCGACTCCGGTAACTTCCATTCCACAAATTCCATTGCGGGAAAGAAGTACCCATCCATGCTTACTGGCGCTTCGACATGTCTGACATCTGTCGCTGGTGTCAACGTTCCATCAAAGCGTTGAGCTCGCAATCGCCTTGACAATAGCACATTACTAGCCAAACCTGGCGTAATCATGTTTGTGCTGGCACCGGTATCCAACAGAATTCGGACATCTCTGCCGTTGATGCGACCCTTCTTTTTTTTCAGTGAGGTACATTGATGTCACTTAACTATAGTAACGACTTCCTATGTCCGTCCTAGCCATCGTCCGTGCGCCGATCACTAGCCTATTTCCTGCCCGGTCCAGACTTTCGTCTCCCCGCTTCGTGCCGACGGCCAAGCTGGCTGGTGGCCGCAGCGTCCTCTTGCGCTGCGTCTTCCATGTGTGCAATCCAGGGTGCCATGTCTGTCACCAGGTGTCTTGTCACCATTTCCCATTTGGGAATCACATTCGATGCACCGTCTGGGCGCACTTGCCTGCTGCTTCGACTAGTCATAGCATGCAGGGCCAGATGACCCGCCATCATGTTGGTGTCCGCCGAGTGGTGATGCCACGCTTGAATGTTCAACCTAGCTGCTACGCGGCTGCATCTCCAATAAATTGGTTTCAAGTGAGGTGCACGAGGGGGAATCCGACGCCGGTGCTGTCCAACCACTTGTGCATGATCGCCAATGATATGAAAGGAGTCTTGTCCTCTTCTTGCGCATTGCTGTAGTCCCGTGAGTAGGCCGAGATACCCCGCCATGGTGACAGTGATGTGGGAGGTCGCGTAGCTCATGTAGGCCATCCAACAGATCCCCTCAGCCATGCCTGTGGCCGATGTCCGTATTAATACCGCCCCGCTGCCTGCCTGTCCGGTGTTGCCCCTGACCCTTCCGCTGAAGAACAGCACATAATATCTGCGGTGGAGTGTTGACAGTTGTGGGCTGCATCCCACTCGCCCTCCGTATAGTGCTCGTCGCACAATTGTAGCCGCCATCTCGCCAATGCCGTCCGGATACGTCTTCTGTAGATGCATGTGCACCGTCCGGTAACCGTGATTTAATTTCCTATGCAGCATGGCAATATGATGACCTTCAGTGACGTTATTCAAATCGTCGAAATAATTTACCCGCCACCGCCATACGGACTGGAAGTAGATGGCCGCCCCCAGGCGCCAGCAGCCCCCCATGATCGCTGTGACCGCCTCCGCGAGGCGCAGTTGTGGGTCCAAATAAATTGTTCTGGCTTCGACGACAACTGTCCATATTCCAGACGGCATTTCCGCTAGGTTGAGGCTAAATATTGCGCGTTCGAGGCCCGTATCCCTGAGTCCGAGGCGTTGCCATGCATGTAAAAAATGTCGGCGTAGGCATAAAGCCGCCGCGCAGTCCCAGAAGACATGCTGGAGGGTTACATCATGTCGATGCACACATTGGCCGTGCGGGCACCCGTGTTTGCCGTGTTTAGCATCGTAAAGCGAAAATGCGTGCCATTTCATTCTGAGCAGCACCTGTTCACCCCAAGGGCTCCAGCCAATCACTCGTCGGATGCGGTTCCACTCCAGCTTGCCCATCCCCAAGTCTGCTCCCCCGTTCTGCTCGTTCCATTTCGCTGCTCGTTCGTGTAGATTAATTGTTCCTCTGCGTACTGAGGCCGCTGCAGCCCTGGCTTTGAGTTCACCCCGGCGCCGCGACCAGCGGCGGTATCCCACCCATAGGCATACTTGCCTGCTCAGGAGTGGGTGTGGATGCACAGTGTGCACCACGATATCCGGTGCCATGAAGGCCCTCAGTGTGGCGGTAAGTTCGCCATGGCTTGCGACCTTTCGCAACGCAGGTGGACCGATGACACTGGAGTGGATCGCGACTTCAACATCGTCACGGACCCGCAGCGCAGCAACTACCGGGTGGTCGTCCGTCGTCGCCGTGAATCTTACTTCATTAGGATGGAGTGCGTGGGTGGCTATCTCCGTGAAGTTAGTCACCAAGACTCGAGTTAAGTCCTCCGCCATAGTTCGCTGGGCCACTCCCAGATGTGGGATGTTGAACGTGAAAACAATGTGACCTGTGCCCCTCCGGGTCCACTTGACAAAATCTTTGAGGATGTTGTGAGCATTCAGTTTCCGACCACAACCTGCTGCGAGCGTTTTCCTGTTGCCGTCGCGCGCGTAAACTTGCAGCGTGCCAATGTCTGCGTACGGCAGCCACTCCAATTGAACTCGTCCACGTTCTTGTAGGGCCTGAGAACACTTGTCCCCCACGAGAGACGCTAGCATGGCTGTGCAGTCGACGATCAAGTGCGACCCATTCCAATCTGCACTGTACCCCCCGTACGCGTAGGCCGTAGCGGCATATGCGCCCATGTTATCCGTGTCTTGCGGGTCCGGTGCTCCAGCCTGTGACAGCATCGCTCTTCCCATCGACCACAGAGTGGGTCGTCTGTGTATCCCAGATGGGGCCACAGGGGCATACTCAGGCGTGATGTAGACGGCTGGCGCCCGTCCACCCGTCCTGTTATGGAACAGGATGTCGCCGACTATGTGCATTTGAGCGGTTCCTGTGACCGCCCATTTGCTCACTGTGACCGCTGCGAGAGCGTAGAGTTCTTCCCGGATGTCCGGGATGGCGAGGCCTCCAGTCGACCTGGGAAGTGCTGCCAGGTCGGCATCCAGCCAAGCTCGTAGACCTGATACGTCAGTCTTGAACTGGCCGTGCCAGACGTAATGCCGAATTCGTGCGTCCATGTCATTCACATCGGAAGCGCTAGGCCACTCGTGGCGTGCAATGTACAGTAAATTGGGGACGATGATGGCCCCAGCGATGAGACTGCATTGGTCGACGGTGAGTGTTTTCTGACTGGCCAGCCGTAAACGAACAGCCAGCTTCTCGGTTGCCTTTTTCCATGATGTACCCGCCGCTAGCTTGCTGCCTACTTGGAGACCCAAGTATCGGCAGGCAGCTGTCCGATCTTGGTACTGGAGTTGGCTGGGTAGGTGCATGTGTGATTGGGGTCCATCCGGGTGCAGGGCGATGACCATCGTTTTGCTTGTATTGATCTGCAGCCCCGAAGCGTTACCAAAAGTCTCGAGGACCTGCAGTAGGATAGGAATGTCCCTCGGGTGTCGTACAAAGGCGGCGGTATCGTCCGCATAGCCAGCGACGCGGAGTTCGAAGGTGCCAGCAGCAGATTGTGTCACTACGCCCCGTATGCCCATAAATCCGTCCAGCCGCCGATAAAGAGGGTCCAAAGCCAGTATGAATAATAGTGGCGCGAGTGGGCATCCCTGCCGAATGCCACTCGTGACCTCGATCTTCCTCGACTTTGTTCCATTCGCTAAGAATTGTACGGTGGTGCCCTCGTGTGTAGCCTCCACGGCTCGTATGAACTTCTCTGGGTAGCCTTTGTTCCGCAGCACCGCGATCATGTACTTGCGGTCCAGCGAATCATAGGCTTTTCTAAAGTCCAGTAAGAGCGCTATGGCATCATGTTGATCAGGATCAGCTATGACCATCCGCTGCGCCGCCTCGTATAGGTCCAAGGTCTCGTGTATCGTACGCCCTGGCACGAACCCGTTTTGATTGGGATGGATGTTGGTTGGCAGCGTGATGCCTACTCGACTCGCCAGGATTCTGGTGAAAACTTTATAGTCCGTGTTGAGTAACGCCAATGGTCTGAAGTTGAGGGCATCTCCAGACGACCCCCCCCCCCCTTCTTCAGACAGAATATGTCGGCCTCCACGAAGGATTGGGGAAAATGTCCCGCAGTGTACCATAGGTTGAACAGGGCGACTAGGATGGGAACCAGCTTGTCCTCGTAGTCCCGGTACCACCCATTGCCGAGTCGGTCCGGCCCCGCTGCTTTGCCTTGCTTGCATCCTCTGAGGGCGTCCCTCACTTCGTCCTCGGAGATGTCAGCTGCAATTGCCGCTTGGTCCGGGCTGGTAGTGTCGTTGGGCCGATCCCAGCCTACGACTTCGTCGACATACGATGCTGCCGCAGCTGGTTGCTGCAAAATGGGCTGCCAGGCGCCTGCTAAGATATCCGCTTTATCGTGCACCGTGCGTGGCGGGGCCCCGGGCACTGGGTCCAGTCTGCGAACACGATTGTCGGAGAATTTGTTGGATATGCGCTGGAACAGTGCCTTGGTGGTCTTCCCTGTCCAGTGCGTGTTCGCACGGAAGCGATTGTGCAGCCGGTTGGTTGCTCGATGCTGTTTACAGTCTGCTATTGCACGACGCAGCCTAGCCTTCCTCGTGTGGCCGACTGTGTCATCCAGTGTGAGTGCGTCGAAATCCTCAGTGATACCTTCCACCGTGAGCGGGGTTCCAGGCTGTTCAGCAGCGAGGCGTTGTTGCTGCCGTACTAACCTCGTTAGTTTCTGTTTGAGCGTGTTGCGCAGCGCCCGGCGTCGTTCCCTCACGCATAGACGCGTGCGTCGGGCGACCGACGCCTTCAACTTCTCCCATCGTCTTGCCGCGGCCACCGCGTCCGTCTCCTGTGTCCGGAGCTGCTGCGTAAAGTCGTCCAAGAGTTTTGTGATCATTGTATTCACCGCTTCGGCAGCGTAATCTGGTACGGGGTGGGTTCGCGATGGCCGCTTGACGCGGATAGGGTCATCAGGTGACCTCACGTGTAGCTTGGTCCCCTGATGGTCAGAGTCGGCAGCCAGTTGCACTTTGTTCCATGCAGCTACCCATGGCATTGCTGCCGCGGTTACGTACCATCTGTCTAGCCTCGAGGTAGCGCTCCCCCCGCCATGAATTGAGTAGGTGTATGTGTGCGTTTCTGCATGGTGCCTGCTCAGGCCCTTTTCGTCCCAGCTCGTCGGCCTCGCAATCGCGACTGGGTCGAGTACTTTCCATCTAGCCAGGAGTGTGCGCAATTCTGGTGAGTCATGGCTGCAGTGTGTGCCGTGATAACTTCGGTCCGCTAGATCGTCCAACGTGCAATTGAAGTCTCCGCCAATTAGTACGAGGTCACCGTCGACGAACTCAAGATCCTGAAGTGATGAGAAAAAGGCTTCTCTCGCCGAAATTACATGCGGCGCGTACAGATTGCAGACGGTAACGGGGGTGCCGTCGATCTTGCCGCGAACAACCATGAAGTGTGCAGTCCACCGGCCCTGCATGTATGGCGTCGCGTCTTTGAAGGAGCCGTATGGGTCTATTAGGACTGCAACCCCTCCTTTCTGATCTTGTGGCGGTGCCCAAAACGAATGTGCAGGTTGTTCCGGTCCAGTTCGGTAGCCCCACCTGGACGCGTATAGTTTTGTGAAGCGTTCTACCTCCTTCGGTTCAACATGAGTCTCTTGAAGTACCATGACATCTAACCGACCATGATCGTCCCGTTCACCAAAGGTTTGAAACCATCGATCTCTAGCGCTGGTGGTCGCGCCTAGCCCATTAACGTTTTGGGTGATGAACCCTATTGTCTGGTCATTGGCGTGTAGTACATTGTGTTGCTGGGCTTGCTCGAGATCCTTCTCTTGGCGTTTCCGCTGGAGAACTTGGTCATGTTTGTGCTCACGAAATAACCTTCTGATGCCGACGAGTTTGTCGTCATCATCAGTGACTCGGAGGTAGTAGTCTGCTAAACGTCGCTGGTGTTTGTCAGTGTGCCCCTGAGCGCCAGTCCGGCGGTTCCCCGCCAACTGCTCGCACCGTCGCGCAGTTGAGTCTACTCGCTTTCGATCTGGCGCCCCCTCTTTGTCTGGTGCTGGTGGTGGCATAGTTAGTTCCGTCCGGAACTGAGGACCGCGTGAGGTCTGCCTTTTACTCACGTCCTCGATGAGCACTGGAGTGCCCTTAGTTTCGCGAAGGAGGGGAGTGCAAATTTGAATCCTCATCTGCAGTCTCCCCCGACGCCTGGCCTGTCGGAGCTAGCGTTGCTTCACTCCAGTCATTTCGCTCCACTACACCGTGGCATAGTGTCCGTATGAAAGGAAACGTGTCATACCAAATTGCCCTGGCCCCGTCCGGTGCTCTACCCATCATAGTATCGCCCCAGCCAGTTATCGTGTAGGGTAACGTATGGAGCACCCTCCACTCCTGTTCCGTCAGATGCTGAGGTTGATCTCTACAAAAGCTTTGTGGCAGCCAGTTGGCCACTCTTCGCCATCGGTCCGGCGACCGCGCAAGCGCCTGCGCTGTCTCTGGGTGGATCTGGGTGTCCATCGCAGCTTGTAACCACTCCGTGCAGAATTCTCGAGTGGAGGTCCGAGTGTCAGGGGCCATCACGATGCGCTTCAACGCTGCTGTCTGTTCGAGGAAGACTTCTTGAGCCCCCCACGCATCCAGCATATCCAACGGCCACGTTTTGACCTCCTGCTCCGGGTAGGGCAGAAAGGCAAACAAGTTCCGAAGTGCATCTGTTCTCGAGAGCAACCACTGTCGCATGTCCGCGATTTGCGTTCGTCGTTTGGTGGCAGGTATCTGCAAACTCTTTCGAAACAGCGTGCACCAGTGCATGTATGCGTCCCTGTTGGCTGTTTCAATTAGTGCCGCCAGTGGCTTGTCGAGATGGTCCATTGGCACCTCCGCGGAGACTCTCAATATTCTGTAATAGGACGTCATTGTGACATCGCCGGTGGCCACTCTCGCGCTTCGTGATGGTAGTGTATACTCCTCGGGATCTTCTACTGGGTCCGGTTGCTAGGTGGCAGCATAACCATCTATTCCGTACTCCATGTGAATGTGCCGTTCCTCCTCCGCCAGGATTGCGTCCCAGTCCGCCTCTATCCCGTGTCGATCCAGAATTGGGAGACCTAGCCTTGCATGCACTAGGTCAAGTCGAACCCGCATCTCGCACCTCTTCAGCATCAGTGCATTGACCTTGTCACTGTCGGCGAGTTGATTAACAGTGTTCAGGTCTACTGCTCGTTCGTGCTCATTCATATCATTGACGTACTCCTTCCAGTCATACTCGGCAGTGATGGTGCCAGTGTAAACTGAGTCCCCTTCCGCTCTCCATCGTAAGTAATGTTCGCCATGGCTCACGCCATAGAAATGGCGTTCATGGTGGCGTAGCACGACGAATGTCGGTAGCACGTGCAGGCGCCAGCAAGTCCGCAAGTATTCCGTGGCCTCCCTGTCCGTCGCCGTATTGCAACAGCCACTTTCATGATCGGCGCCATCCTTAAGTCTGTGCATTCCATAGGAGTATCGTTGTACGTGTGCATCACCGGCGGGGTTGACATCGAAGACCAGGATAGGTTCCCGCAGATACTGCGCCATTGCTCTCAACTCATGAGGCCCAGCCCAAAAGGTAGGCGGGACTTGTGTCCCTGCTGAGCGCTGTCGAGCCGCGTCGTAATGCGCGTACAGAGCTGCAGTCGCCCCCTGTACTGACCCGTACTTCACTTGGTCCGGATACAGTTTGTTGCACTCCGAAATCGGATCAACAAGATGTAGCTCGACGTCTTTGCGCAAGTTAGCCATCATGAGGGTATAGACATACCACTTCAGCCCAGTCGCTTCCTCCACTACATCGGTCGAGTTCTTCATCTCCCGGCCTTGGTGGTTCATGGAGGTGGCTAGTATCGCCAGGATTGCACACTGTCCATTAGCCGCAACGGCAACTTCAGTCCCCTGGAAGCTTTGCAGCCACTGACCGAGCTGTATCGGTAGATCAGCATCACCATCTTCTGTCCCTACTTTTGTCTCCCCTATGATAACGTCGTCCTGTGAGTCAGGAGTTGCACGCACAATGTTGTCACCGCTGGACTTAGCCTCTGCCAGGGTAGCCGGCAGTTGCGATTGGCCTGGTTGAGCCGGAGTGCACTGCGCTGCTGCATTCTGCATGTAGCTCGCCATGCTCGTCTGCATGCCCTTAATCGCTCCATCCGGCAGCCCCACTCCAGCTGCCACATGTTTTAGGCGTCGGGCTGCTTTCCGCGGGATCATGGCAGTTGCCTTCCGTCGTGGCGGCAGTGACATCTCCGCCCCATGTTGGGCCAGAGGCTTGTTCTCCAGCGTCGAATCTTGTGTATCCACTTCCATTTGGTCGTTGCCTTCTATTGGGGGTACCTCAAGGTTAGTGTCCTTCGTAGCAACGGACGGGGGCATCTGCTCAGAGGTAGACTCCGTCGGGGCTTGGTTCCTGCCTTCCGGATACGCGTACGGGGCGTCATCCTCGATACCCTCCGTTCCGGTGGGGTCTGCGATTCCGGCGCTAACCATCTCCTCATCAACATCCATTCCATCTATATTCTCCTCTTCGCTGTCCGAACTTGCCAGGACCTCATATTGACCCAAAGCTTCGACTCGCTGAAACTTCTCGAAGCGTTTGGTTGGCTTAAGGTTGGCGTTGTTTGCCCGTCCCATGATCTTCACCGCAGTGGCGGTGCCGTTATACCCCGCTGTTCAGACTTGTTGGGTTGAGTGCGACTTCAGCTCACCTGATGTAAGGCCTGACTTTGCGACTCCTTCCCGGAGTGCCTTCCGCGCCTTCGCCTTCGCTCCTTTCGACTTCTTGGGAATCTGGGTGTGATACCCAACTGCGTCCAAGTTGTGGGCCTTGGGATGTGCTGCCTCCTCTGGTCCGATGTTTCCGCCGGCATTTTTTTCCTCCTGTCGCACTGCTGCGGCCTGTGTCGAGGCACTTTGACGCTGATTCGCGATCACTGTCTGCAGGTCCAACGATGACAGGCTTACCTCCGGTTGTTGGTGAGATCTAAGAACAGAAACTAGTTCTTCGAAAGAAGCCACTTGGTATGCAGTCTTAGGGGCAAGTACCGTAGGCTTTACCTCCCCAGCAAGGGTGCGTGTGCTTTTCGCTTGCATGACGGCCAATTTCGTGGAGGCAATAGTGCACTTCATTGTGCCATGTCGTTGGCCATAGCATCTCGCACATGGTCGTCTCAGGTACCGTTGGTAATGATGTAGCGTAATTTCGTGTCGCTCCATGCCGATTCGAGTAACCCCTTCCAGTGATGTCGGGCACGTGCGCTGGGCAAAGCGTATCGTGTGATACGTGTTGTCGTAAATGTTTGTCCGTGTCGCTCTGGCATACTCCACGTCGAGCACCTTCACGCCTGCAAGTTGAGCGAATATTCTGGCGAGTGCCGTTAGCCCTAGCCGTTCGCCACCGTAGACTCGGATCGCATATTGCAATTCCAGCTGGGCTACCGTGTAGTGACCTGTCCCGTCGTCAGCATTACTCCGTTGAGTGTCCCGCAGAGTGATGACTGCTTTTTGGAGGCGAATGGTCTTTTCCGTCCAGCGGTTGGCTGCCGTCGGCGAATAGAAAACCACGTCTATAGTTTGTATCCCATCAAATCGAAGCCGTTTGACGTCACGCTGGAAGGCACTCATCATTTCGTGGCCCGTATTCTTGTCCGTATTTGCGTGGAACAGTTCTCGGAAAATAGTTGCATGCGCTGCGTTTTTGGCTAGCCATTGGGACCAGCATCAGCCATGAAGTTCCGGCGAACAGTCGCGGCGCGTACAGCTGTCTCACAGTTTGTACGGACGCGCCCCAAGCCGCTGGGGGGGGCAGAGTTACATAAGTAGGAGGCTGTACCGTGTCATGCCGTCACGCATCCCGAAGATGAAGATGTGCACTTGAGAGGCAACGTCGATCGGGTTCGTGATAATGAACGAAACCAGGTGTCGGGTCTTCTGCACGATGTCGCGCATGGGCATCTTGCCCTACCGGAGGACGAAGAACGCCGCACGCGTGCGCGACTCGTCGTGTGGAGGCTTGAACGCGAGTCGGAGAGTTGGGAACGCGTCCCGGTCGACGACGAGCTTGTCAAGGGCCCACTCCTTGGCCTTTCCAGAGAGGTGAGACAACATGAAGTTGACTCTCGCCGGGAGCGCTTCGGACAACCTCGAAGCGATCGCAATGTCGATCTCGCGGAACTAACGGATCAGCGGAAGGCGGTCTTGCCCGGCGCCGGAGTAGGTCGACGTCTCCATCTTCACGGAGTCGTTCTGTGAGAAGTGCGAGGGAGTTGGTACTCGCCGCTTCGCTTCGGCGAGCTCGCGCTCCATGAATTCTTGGATGGCTTGGCGATGTTGGTCGGGGGTCGCTGAGATCAGCAGCGACGTAGCGACGAACTCTCAGGACTCCGCCGCGAGGCTGTGTATCGCTTGTCACTCAATGGCAGTAAGGTGGGGAAACGCCGTGTGCACCGGAGCCATCGCTGGAGCCACCGACGGCGTGCCTTCACTCATCTCTAACTTGGTCATTGGAAGGACGACGAAGTACTACCAGGTTAAGAAGTACCGTCACTAGCGTACACTTTAGAGTCAGAAGGAAGCTCGCATTAGTAGACCAAGTGTTAGGTTTGGAGCAAATTTAACTCTCTTTGTTTATGGAACGGGAGCGGGGGCTCCCGTCCTCTTTGTGAACCACTCAAATCTAAGTCACTACCAGGAAGTCTTTGCCCCAGGAGCTCGGTATGAGTCTCTGCGGATTTTGCTCGCACTATCGACTGTTCTAGATCTACACCTACATCAAATGGACGTTTCTACTGCGTTCCTAAATGTTGTACTAAGTGAAAGTATTTACATGAGACAACCATTGGGATTCCATAATGGATCTGAGCTTGTCTGTAAGCTTGAGAAAAGTCTGTACAGCCTAAAGTAGGCCCCCAGAATCTGGTACGAAGTAATAAATGCCTTTCTAACAGATTTAGGTTTTTCTAGATGAAAGAATATTGCTTGTAAAGGCGGGAGGTTCAAGGAGTCACACACACGCTAATTGTGTGCGTCTATGTGGACGATCTTACGATCGCCGGCTCACATTTGAGCTCGATCAATGGTCTGAAAGCTAAATTGTCTGCAAAGTTCACTATGAAAGACTTAGGCGAGTTGCATTATTTGCTAAAAATGGAGATTCAAAGGGATTTTGAAAGGAAAACACTGCGTTTGTCGCAACAAAAGTACATTCAGGACCATTTAGAAAAGTTTCAGATGAGGGGCTGTAATACAGAACCTACACCGCAAGCTAATAGTGTGGTTTTAGAAAAGGAAACTAATCTGACACCCGAACAGATAGCGGCTCAGCCGTTTGATTACCGAGGTTTGGTTGGTTCATTAATGTATTTTGTAAGAGGCACTAACCTGATATAGCAAATGTTGTAAGAGAGTTGAGCAAGTACTTATCCTGCTATAATAAGACTCATTGGTGAGCGGCTCAGCGAGTACTAAAGTACTTGAAAGGAACGTCGAAGTATGGCTTAGAGTACAATGGAACTAGTACTGTTAATTTAGAGCGATACACAGACGCGAGCTTCGCGAATGCTACTGAACAAAGGAAATCTATTACAGGATATGTATCAATACTTGCTGGCGCATGCATTACCTGGAAGAGTGGTCGGGAAATGTGCCATTCTGGGTGGGAAAAGGTATATTAGTCTTAATACAGCGGAATCGGAACTAGTAACCGTAAGTGAAGGAGCAAGAGAAGTAATGTGGCTACGACTACTACTGAATGAATTGGGTTATGGCAAAGTATTACCAACACATTCTTGGTGCGATAATACTGCAACCAATAGTATAATAAAGGACCCATCCAGTGATTCGTCAACAAAGCACATTGATATCCGGCATCTGCATGCCCGTGATAAACATGAAGAGAAAAGTATTAGTATTACTTACTGTAATACCAATGATATGATACCAGGCGCTTTAACAAAGCCACTGAGTCAAGGTCAATTTGAGAAACTTCGAGTGATGATGGGCGTTAAGAATTTTGAGGTGTAAGCTTACCGATAAACTACACCGCAAGAAAAAAAATACTTTGCACCACAAAATATTCAGACACAAATAAAGATGGATTTTGTGCCAAAGGCAATCTTTGATAGGCCACAAATAAAGAAACACTTTCATGGAATTTTTTTTTACATAAGAACAGTAAAAGTACAAAATGAGGATTAAAGTTAACAAGAAAGGCAGAGTTTTACTGCAAAATTACGAGTTAAAGGTAAGTTTAAGGGCTAAAACCCAGATTTTAAGGCCTAAATTAAGGATAATTCACGGTCTGGGCTGCAAGCCCCGCACTCTAGAGTACATTTTACTCAACTTTAAGTTAATTTTCAGTCTTGGACTCTTTCATCCGGCGGAAAAGCGCTGTGACCATAGACTGGATGACCGCGAGTAGCTCAAAAGAATGAGACTTTCTGTCCACAGGGTCCCCAGTTGGGCTGTTGGCTGCATGTAAACCTTCAGGGCTCTGTGGCCTAGGTCACACAACTGTAGCCAGGAAAATGTGAACGGCTTACAGTACCCCCCTTTCGGAGTTTTCGTCGGATCAGCACTTGTGGGGCACGGAGGCAGAAGAGAGAGTGAGAAGCAAAAGCAAAAGGCGGAGGGAACTTTATGGGAAAGGTACTCTCTCCAATATATAAGATCTTCTTGTAGATGTCGTAACCGCGCCATCGTGTCCTGGGCTGGAGTTCGCGGCCGCCGGCACAAGCTGGTCATCCACCTCGTCCACCGTCAGGTCGGCCAAGAGCGCGTCGCGCCGCTCCGTCGGGGTCCCGATGTCGGCCATGGCGGATCGGAACTGTTCGCCACACGCCTTTCCCGGAAGGAAGTTGATGCGAGGCGTGTTAACCACAGTGAAGTGCCAATGTAGACCGACCGCCGAGATCGGGCACGTTTCCGGAGGCTCCAATACCGTCCCCGCCTACGCACTGCGCAGGATGCGCATCACGCACTTAGCCTCGTCGCGCACAAAACCCTGGCGGGGCTGTTGCTGGGCCATGGAAGAGCGGATGCGCCCCATCCGTTGTCGAGCTCTACGCAGCGCGCTTCTGTCCGTTGGCGTTGCGTGCTGTCGGGGTTTCGGCGGCCTCGGGGGGGGGGTAGGCAGTTGTTGGACGTGCCACTGCTACTGCTGTCCGTGATCCCGTCGGCTCCGAGGCTCGGGCCGTCGTGGTGGTGACGGCCACTGCTGGAGGAAGGCGCTTGGCGCACACTTGGGCGTGGCTCGCAGCAGCCACGCGCGTGTAGAAGAGAAGCGGGCACTGGCATCCTCTAGAAAAGATGTCTGTGAAGCGGGTGCCGCGGTGTATCGCTCGCCGGTAGGCGACCAGTGTAGCGAGGTCGGCGGCAACGTACGAAGAGTAGAAAAGAGCAAGATGTAGTTGGTCTCGCGGGGTTAGGTGAAAGCCTCGGAGACCGACCCGTAATTAGCCAGCAGGCTGACTACTTATGGGAGTCCCAAAAATGAGAGTGAAAAAGTTCGCAAAAGAATGCGAAAACCAGTTTTCACACTGATTAGAACATATACTACACTTGATCTTAGCCAAAAGGCCGAGATGGTACTCCCAAATAGTTGAAATCCCAGACACTAGACAACCCTAACTGTTTTGGGACGATTCTGAAAAGTGAATTATAACAAGCAAAAGATGCAATATAGTGAAATATGGTGATAGCACTTGAAATGTTGCAATAAGTAGTGCTAAATATAGCGATATAATAGGAATGTTGCGATATGTAGTGCGAAATATAGCGATAACAACAGAAAAGTAGCAATAGATATTGAAAAATGGCAATGGTAGTAGCATCAGTGACAATAAAATGATAATTGAAGTTTGGAAATAGACAAGTGTAGTTGGTTGGCCTCGCGGGGGAGACGGTAAAAGCCCCCGAAAACCGCTCCAAGAAAAACTAGCAAGCTAGCATTCTCGGAAATGCCAAAAATGAATGTGAAAAAGACCCAACTAAAAGTCGGGAACCCAGTTTTCAAACTGATTAGGACGGAAGGTGTGTTCATATTTACCAGTTAGTAACCTCTCCGTGGCGAAAATGTAGACTAAAAAATGCATGTCTTCTAGTTGGTGGGCTTTTGAACCTCTCTGGGTTTCGATGGAAGGGCGGTTCCCGACATGGGTGGTGCCCTGTCGGTCGTCCTGACCAGCTTACCGTCGTGTCCTAGCCTGCGATGTGCCCCACCCAGACACACGTGGTGCTCGTCCTTCGCGGTAGCGCCGGCAGTGCCAGCCCCAGATGCAGTGGCTGGTGCGGATGCAGTGGCCCGACAGCTGAAGGTCCAGCTGTCGCGCCTCGCGCTTGTGCAGCATCAACTTTTCAGTGTAGGTGTTGATGTTGCTGGGCTGCACCGAGCCCAACGACCCGTACACAATCGCCGCGGTCCGCACCTGCCACCCCTTGAGCCGCAGCTCTGCCACGATCGGTTGGTACTTAAGCGTGTTGTGATCGTGGCTGAGCTGCAGCGAGGAGTGACGGGCGATGGCTGCGTGCTCCTCGAACGTGACCGCCAAGTCGGGGATCACCACCTTCTTGGTGGTCGGACGATGTCGGGCCGCAGAACTGCGCCCGTATACTCGGGCACCGTCTGGTTGAGGCGGAGCTCCACGGTTGACTTGGCGCACCCGAGCGCGCTGCGGATCTTGGACCCGATTTGCTCCACGGCGTCGTCGTGACGCTGGCGGATGGCGTCAATGTCGGACGCGCAGTGGTTGAGTACATGGGCCAGCGTCTCGGCCTCGGAGCAGGTCCTGGCAGGTCTTCCTGGACCGTTGTCGCTTGCGCTTGAGCACCGAGTTGGTGTCGACTTGGCTGAGGCGGGCCTTGACTCCGAACCGGTAGTCGTCGTCCGACATGCCCGCCCCCGTCGACACGAACTTGGCGCCGGGGCCGCCGTGAAATCGCACCGTCTTGCCCTTGGCCGATAGGCATTGCCTTTTCACGGCAAAGATACAGAAAAATTGGTGGTGTTCATTAACAGCTTTACCTATTATTGAATCTGATTTATCAAATATTTATTCTATTAATAAATTAATAGCGTTAACTTCAGCTATTTTTGTAATATATTCTACATTTAATAGGAATGGTTCCCAAAAGTTTTACGGTAACGAGTTGGAAGGGTCTGGTGGACCAGGGCAAGACGGCGGCACGTGCAACTGGTCAAGCCACTTGTCGTAGTGCGGCACGCGGAGGCCGAATGAGTCTTGGGTGTCGCCGCGGTGATCAAGCTGGAGGTGGCGGATGCGCAGGATGTGCTGCAGCCCGTGTTTGGGCTCGCCCCGGGATGGAAAGCTCCCCCGATCCAAACGGCTCAACCGGTGCTATATGTCCTGAACGTCGAGAGGGTCGGGGACGAGGAGAGACCGAAAATCTCCCCGGAGAGTCGACGCCCGGAGTCGGCTTCGACGTCGGACCATGATCGGAGTCAGAGTCGTCTGACCCATCCGAAAGGTCGACGGGGCAAGGCATTCCGCCGCCGATGCTCGGCTGAACGGGTTTGCGAGAGAGCCTGCAGAGGATGCGCTTCGAGGAGATCGTCAGCAACCTCCGCGGCGTCCTCGTCTTCCTCATCGTCCTCGCCTCCAGATTCGCTGTCAGTACCCTCCTGATCCGGAGATCTACTCGGACCATCAGATTTGGGGCCGGCCTCGGAGTCAGCAGTTTTCCTCATGGGATCCGACTGTGTCGTCGGCGATGTGCCCGTCGTCCTGGGTCATATCGACCGGACTCGAGCCACTGTCCTCCTCAGACGAGTCAGTCTCGATATCGCCATTGTGATCTGGGGACAAAGGTGCGGAGCAACGCTTGGCAGGAGGCGCTGGACTAGATTCGGAGGACGCAGGAAGACTGCGAGGCCGTTTAGCGGCAGGGGGGAGAATCAGCGCCAGCACCACGGTCGTGTTGGCAGAGGTGGCCAGATATTGGGAGGCTTACGGGAGTATCCCGCAAATATTTTAACACGACGGCCGGATCAGAGGCGTCAGTCGCTGGAGGCGGCCTGGCACCTACCGCGGTAGCCACGATGGCCAATCTCTGCCGAGCAACATCGAGTTCCCGTTGCAGAGCATCCCGATCGCGCTGGATCTGATCTCGTGCCTGGCGGGCGGCGTCCCACTCCCGTTGAAACATCCGATCCGAGTGTTGAAAGGCGCTGAGATAACGCTCGGCCTCTGCGAATCGTTTCTGGAGATCCTCTCGGGCATGCGTAGCCGCTGCTAGCTCTTTTCTTAAGGAATTTGGAAGATCACAGCTTGAGTCAATATGGCGACAAATGACTACGGTATAACAGGGAGAACGTGTAGGTACGAAGACCCGCGGTATCCCCAAGGCAGCAGTCCGCATCGTTCACCGATGTGTCGCGTTCGCGAACGGTCCGATCCAAGTCGTTTGTCGTGGCTGCATGAGTAGCCCGGAGCGGTTTAAATCTGCCGACGATTCGCGGTGCATACGCTGGTACGCCTGCATATCCGCTCTCAGAGTACCCATTTAGTTCTTGGCGTTGGCGGCCACAACTCGAGCCTCGTCCCGCTCTTGGATCAGGCGATCTGCATCGAGAGGAGCGTCATCTTCGTGGGACGCTGCGGGGTCTGTCGCGCGAGACTCAGCCTGCTGCAGAGATTCCTGGGCCCGAGCCAAACTTGTTTCCACCAGAAGCAGCTCATGTTCCGCGTTCTTACGTTTTCGGCTTTACGAGTTATGCCGCTCTTGGAGCTGCTCGATCTCGTCACCCGCCCGACGCAGTTCGACAACCAGGTGATCTTTCTGGGCTCGGAGGGTGTCCTGATCGGAAATAGCTTGGGCGAACCGCAGCTCCAGATCATGAAGCTCGTCAGCCTGTTGCTAAAGTTGGGACTCCAGGCTGACGACATTCGGGTCGGAGCCGGGGTAGGAACCATCGGTGCCTTAGAACGATTCGACCTCGTCGCGTAGGCGTCTCACTTCGTTCATTGAGCCCCATACAGACCTTCCAGGGCCCGGAGATCGTCAGTTTGTTTGAGCAGGGTGAGGAAGAGCTGGTGTTGAGAGAAGACACGGCCGCTGGCAAGTCGGTTTTCCCGCGCGACAGCAGACTCCGCAGTGGCTTCGCGGGCTGGCTAAGCGTCTGCTGAAGGAGGGGTGGAGGCTGGGGACCAAGATCCAGCACCCAGGCTATCCGCGGCCAGCGTATACGCGCACAATGCGCAGCGCTTCCAGCGCACGCTGTGCACGTACACGGGTCGATCAAGAGGAACCAGGACTCCAGGCACCGCCGCACTGCCATCCTCGATCGGTGCTCGTCGGGATGTACATGCGGTGTGCCTTTCGCGTCGGGGCTGGCTGCTGCGAACCACGCGCACGCGTGCGCCAGCCTCAATAGTACAACATCGGCAGTGGCTATCCCGGTAGCAGAGGAACTGAGCCCCACTGCTGGTGCAGCCAACGCCACAGTCAAGGCGGCCATCGTCACGTCCGACCTTCGAAGGAATAACAAAACGCGTTGATTTCCATGGAGGGGCAGGAGTTTCTTTCAGTCTGCCTAACACAGGCATCGCGTTGAGTACATAGAATGCCTCTGCAATCGTCGTCCTAACCGTGCGCAAATATTTCGTCGGAACAAGCGACGAGGACGAGACGCGTTGCTTCTTTGGTGGGCGCCTTCATTCTCTTGATCGTGGCTTAGATTTTGACAGCCCGTTTCATTTTGGGTCTACCTTTGCTGACAATACCACTTGCCATATTGAAGCAGATTCAAACTCACCAGAGCGTCTTGGGTTGGTAAAGCGCAATACGAAGCGGCTGGACCGGCAGCTCTCGGTGGTGTGCATCCAGTCTAGCCGCTGCATCTGGAACCGGCACTGCAGCCAGCACCGCGTCTGCCAACAGGCGCAGCGACCACACCAAGGCACGGGGGGGGGTAGTTGGGCGCCGGAGACCGTGGGGGGGGGGTGTCCATAGCACACCGACGGCCGCTGGACGCCAACCAGGCAATTGTGGCCGACAGGGCCACATCCATGTAGGGAACCGCCCTCGGAAACCCTGTTCGGGTGTAACATGGTCCGACCCCCAATTTGTACAACCTACACACCATTTTACACATCAACTAGGCGCCGTCCCGTAGTAACTACAAGGGCGTAACAGATTTACCAGCAGGTACTAAAACACACACTATGTTCTAATCAGTGTGAAAAAATTGAATGTGACAAATTCGGAACTACTGTCTTTGGTTAGCTTGATAGCCAATACGGTACGGTCTAGTGCAGCATCTGCCACCCGAGCGTTATCTGTAGCGGCGGAGATGCTAGTCGCAGTTGTCGAGGAGCTGACATTCGGGCTGCGGGCTGGCCTGTCGGCGAGCATGCCGCTCGTCCTACTGGACCAACTCAGCAGATTCGCGGGAGTCAGGGGGCGGTGGGCGCTTGGATAGCAACGCGGCGGCGTGGTTGTCGAGATCGTAAGCAGCCGCCAGCTCTTTGCCTCAGGCACGACCGGTACAGGCACCATGCCGGCCGCCCTGTTGGGTCGACTATCAACAATCGCGGGGTATCAGGAGCTGCTGAGCCGGCGGGGCTGCGACCGCTCACCCAACGGGCAGCATGTCGGCCGCTCTGCCGGGTCGAGACAGGAGTCTTGGGGCCCATCTTGCCCGACGTCGCTGATGGCATCGCCCTCTGAATCGTTGGACACCACCAGGCCGGCGCTGTGGTTGCTGCCGGGTCGTGCTAATACACTGGGTCGAGGCTGGGTGCTGGGGGCTTCGTTTGGGCGGACAGGCGGAAGGCTGGACCACTTCACGCTGTCTGATCCTCGAAACAACGCGAGGACGCACTCGAGGAACGGGGGCTGGTTTGGTCGCCAGAGGGGTCGGTCCGCGTAGCAGCTGCGCGTGCGATGGACGCAGCGTGTCCTGAACCCGTGCCCGAAGTCGCAGCGTCAGAGGCCGCGTGGGTACCTAGCAGCGGCGCCGCGCACGAAGGCTCTTGATGCACCGTTTCGAGGTCGACGGAGCACAAAACGGGCGCTAGCGGGCTCGGAATGCGTGACCAGCTAGCGCGCAATAGGCTCCGAGGGTTCAGGTCCTGTGCCCAAAGTTGCAGCGCCAGCGGCTGCTCTGAATCTGCCTCCGCCCGGGCGTCCACCAGCACAGCCGCTACCGCCCCGTCGATGGCCGCTCTATACAAAGACACGTCGCTGGAGAGGACGAAGTGGTTCGTCGTGGAGCACTCGCTGTCGCTGGACGGCGAGCGCTCACAGGACGGCCAGTCCAGCCACCAGAAGCACATCCCAGGACGCGGTGGGGAAGGGCCGGCGGTAGGCGAACCGAAAAGAGACGGTTAGAAAGAAGAACATTTAGTTGGCCTCACGGGGGAAGTGGTGAAAGCCTCCGGTCCTCCTAGTCAATAGAGGTAGTCATTTCGGTGACATGGGCAACTCTGTCCCATCCGAGAAAAGGGTCTTCCCCACAGTAATCGTTCGAGTAATCTAATATATCAGTAAAACGCGTGCCCAGGGCGCCGGATGCTTAGCAATTTTCGCTCGTTCGAGATCGGTAGAGCTCCCTGCAAAATATCTTCCTCTTCCTCCTGTGTGTGAAGTAAAGCTATGCTGCGCGTTGATTTAATTCCAACAACCAAGTTTTGAATGCCCGGTCACCCGAACGATATTGTTCAGGTGACAGTGATGGTACTAATTCTGCTACTCTGCAATGACCCCACAGAGAAGCGTCCGTGGTCACAGTGCGCACCTGAGTCCGGCGCCCTTGTCAAAGATTCCATTACGTTCGGCAGGGAAACTTGGGTCCTGAGTCAATGCCCTTACATGTAAGAGATGTCAGCTGTCCATCACTAAGTCCCACCCATTGATCCCCGACTTTTCTCCCTTGATTTCCCTGTGTAATGCAGACATTACTATGTCTTCATGCCGTCTAGTCACGATTTATTAGCGTAATTAGATTCATGCGCCTACACAAAGTCCAGAACGCATCATATTCCGTAGCTTAAACGCGTTAGTAAATACAAAGACTAGATAGTACGCATCTACTTGCAGCAAAAAGTGGTTGAATTGTGCGGTGTCACCTTCTCAATCCTATAGGCAACAGCTCGAAAAGGTCGACAAATCCGAGTACGCAAATCTGAGCAGGAGTATGCGGCTAGGTTTGCGCAGAGGTTGCTTACAAGACGAACTGGTGCTCTCCCCGGGTCTTGGGCAAGTCGCCGTTATCATCAGATAATGATGCAAAGCGAGAGTGCTAGAACGTCCAATCAGTAGACGTCTTTGGAATTTAAGGTTAGTAGCGATGCAAATCCTTGGCTCTCTGCGCTATCTTTTCGCAGCGTTTACGCCCCCCCAATTAAGATATGCAAGGGGGTGCTCCAGTGGGCGACTCCGTCCACTCTCTTTTGCACTTTCATGTGAATATACCAGTATGCTCAAAACTGCACTAGATTAAACTTGTACCTACTACGGAGTCGTTGCGTCGATTGATGAAGTGACATTATGGACGTCCAAGCCTACCCCAAAACGGTCCCGTAATATTGGTTGAAAGATTGCGTGAGCCGAGTCGATTCAGAGCGCGACAGATGTACGTCTGGTGCGCGTTTTAGTGGTTTGTCTATTTATAAAAAAAGGTGGTACTGATGCAATGCTATCTTCAATATGTGCTGGCAACAATCGCGACCTTCATTACTAGTCTGCTGCTAGTTTCTATCTCGTTGCATCCCTATCATGCTCTTGGGCGGTTGAGACTCGAACTAGTCAGGAAATGCAGAAGCTTATATTGACGTGTGTCTACGAACGGAAAATCGAGAATGACAGAATGCGAGAACTGGGAGAAGTTTCTGCGTGCCCGAAAAGATGCCCGGGGTGTCCAAAAGTTCACAAACATTTTGTATAATGTGTTAACTCTTATTCTAAAACCAGTTAGGCTGTGGCCAAAACTGTGCCCAAAACAGCAACTCTACAAAAGACTATTTACTATTCCTTCAGTCACATACAATATGGGGTTATCTAATGGATATCTAAATTACGTACATACGGTCTCAACACTTATCTTTCGAATATAATCTTCAAGTTCCATGTTCTTAGCCCGCCAAGACACTGACTCAAAATTTACACTGCGTGACTACATGAACATCCCCACTTACAATTGTGCTGCCTTGTGAAGACCCGCTATCTCGTCACCGCTTCATCCCACTTAGCCTCCACGTCCCCAACTGCAACGCAGCACGGAGAGCACTGCAACAATTACAAGGGCATGTACAAAAAAACAAATACTACTCCTGCAGCAAGAGCCATACCGCGCAAAAGTGCAAAACTCGTCTCGTCTGCGGCGAGGACGGCTTCTTAAAATCAAAGGGGGTCATACCTGCGTCAACGATGACCGTGTGAACACTCGCGATATGCAAGATGAGATGCGTCAACTATACGCAGTCTTCGGGATTTGCGCGTCGTGCATGGGCGCGTTTGGCGTAATGCTCGGGATGAAATGATTTGAGTGTACCAGGGGGGGTCTGGGCTTCGGTGGTCTTATTTGGAACGCATTCCAGTGGGTCAAGGTTCAGACGGATATGGCGTGTTCTTCCAGTGGCGTGGTGGGTGATTTCGAGCAGACACTGCACCTCGGAGTTCGAGTGATCAGTTTGAACACATCGTTGGATTTTTGTTCCATTGGAAACAAGCCATTCGCCCTAATCTCCGGATCCTTACAGACGAGGTCAAGGTGGCCATGACACCTGGTGTTCTGGACCTACTTAGTCGTGCCAGCAAAGACGCTGCGCAAGAAGGAAATTCTCTTAATCATGTAAAATATTATCCAGGCTCATCGGGAAGCCGATGCCTGATTGGCTGAAATAGGTCTGGCTTCTACCCAAATAGGTAATGACAGCAGTGCACACGCTAGCCGTGTGCCTGTACCTATTTTTGTGCATGTAGCCATGTAGCTCTGGCCACCTACTTACCTAACCGTAACCAGCCCGTTACAAGATCAGGCTGTCGCGGCGTCGGTTTTTTCGTGCCTAAAGTTGTCCGAAGAGCCCAAACGTGCCTAAAACTGAAGCCCAGGAAATAATTTAAAACATGGATAGTTACCGAGTGTCGATGTAGATTTACTTACTATTGTAAGCAGAACATTGCGACGAGATTCTGTGTGTGATTATACATTGATTTGACGTATCTGCAAAACGGCTACAATATTCTGAAGACACATCCAAAAAAAGCAACTTATATTATAAAAATATGAAGTCACATTAGTACGCGTTGAAAAGCAGGGATATTATATTAGCGCAAGCGCGGGACGGTGGAGTACGCTCGTGCTGGAGCGGGCGTTGACGGCGGTATCTACATAGGCTAGCTGATCAAGGTAGAACTTCGCCTCTTCTTTCAGGACTTGTATAAACTGCAATAAGCCCGGATGCGATGTGCCGAATGGGTTGGCTAATTTTCTGTTGTAGGCCGCCAAAGGGTAATTTGTCCTGTTGACGATCTCGACATTGGCTTCGACCATTCCCGATATGTTCAGACATAGAAGATCGTATAGCCCACACCACGTCGAAACACAATACCCCCAGAAAGCATCCTACTTAGCCTTGTGTGCTGTCTTGACCCAATGCCGTACAGCTGGGTGTTCCCTTGGACTACCAACCGTGCCTAAAATCAATCAACAGTACCATCTGAATGGTACTTTACGTCGAACACCCAATGACAACCGAATGCTCGTCGCCCTTCTGGAAGAGGCACCAACTTCCATGTGCCGTTCCACTGCGCGGCATATTCGCTAGCCCGCGCCTCCTTAATAGATCGCGGAATGGGAATGCGTTTCTTACCAGTTGTAACATTATTTAACTGAGTGACATAATCTGTCAGTCTGACGTTACGCTTTCTTTTCCTCTTAGACCTCCGTCTGTCACCACTGACTCCATTTTCTGCTCCCACTATTCGGGATGTCGGTGGTCGCGTGACAGGTGCTGACGTTGAGGCTTCAACTTCGGTGGTCGCTTCAACATCAGCCTCCGTTCTAGGTCGCTTACCTAAAATTCTGTATGATATTTCCTCATCCAGATCCACGCTACTGTCTTCAGTAGGGAACGATCTTTGTATCATTGCCTCTGTACTTGTTGAGCTAAATTTAACGTCGCGACAGATTAGGTACTTATTTGCCTTGACGTCTAGCAGCCGATATCCCTTATATTTGGGTGTCAGCCCCAAAAGCTTACACTTGCTTGCTCGATCACCGAGCTTTGGGTCTGTTCGCTTTGTTTTGGGTACATGTGCATAGCATGTTGTGCCCCAAATTCTGAGTGCCAAGCCATTTGGCTTGTTACGGTGCAGTAATTCATACGGGGTCTTCATCCCCAGCCGGGCCATTGGTAGGCGATTGGTGACATCTACAATATAGTTTAAAGCTTCAGGCCACCACTTAGCCGGCATATTGGCCTCTCTGAGTGCACAGCGAACACCAGCCATCGTCGTCTGGTGCGCCCTTTCTGCTCTCCCATTCTCTTCTTCGGACTCTACATTTGAACTTTGAAAGTCTAAACCGAGTCTGGAACACAATTTAGATACCTCTGAATTTAGAAATTCAGAACCACCGTCGGTTCTAATGCTCTTAACCTTAAAAGGAAATTGTACTGACAAATTCTTCAACAAGTCCCAAATTTTACCGGGAACTTCTGTCAGGGATTTTACCACCAAGTACCACTTATAATCGGTAGTGTCATCGACAACGGGCAGGGCATAGTGATAGCCAAATGAGCCATATAAGCCATTCACCCGTAATTTTCCAGTTGAGTCCATATGGAGTGTATGGAGTGGCTCAGTGGGCTTGGCTCCCACCATGTTCTTAAAAGACATCCTTCTGTCTTTCATTTGGGCGCATGTCTTACAAAAGAAATGAACCTTCTTCAGTTCAGAGTAAGGTATTTTCGACAGCCCTGCAATTTTCTCGTTACTTAGCGTTCGAATTAATCGTTCTTTACCAACATGGCCGAGCCTCAAGTGCCATTCTTTCAGGATATTGCCATATTTGTGGCTTTGGACACTAAAAAAATTCGTCCGCACGGGTTTAACGTTCGGTAAGTAATATACTTCACCTATAGCTACTGTTGCAAACAGTAACTTAGAGTTCCTTCCTATGAAAAAGAGGAAATCTCCAGATTTCGACTGGATGTGTCTGTGTTAAGTTGCACGCGTTAAGTTGCAGATCGTGAGTGATGGCTACAGCTTATGAGAGATGGAGACCAAGAAACTACAAGAGAAGACCAAGAACGGCTCGAAGAAGATCCAGAGAAAGCTGATGTTCAAGACCGCGGTAGCCGTAGCTCTAGTTTTAGTCTCAGTGTCAAATTTGCAGTGTCGAGCAAAGGTAGCAAGTTCCAGAGGCGCTGGAAGCAGTAAGAAGACCAACAAGTTATATCTATTTCCTACTCACGCCGCTGGCACTCGCAACGCAACAGGGTTATGAGCCCAAACAAGTCGTCGTGGGAAGTGGAGGTTTCGGAGAAGACTGGCCGTCCAGTACGATGGAGCGGCCAGAACTGGCCGTACTACCGTAGGCTGATGGAACTGGCGTTTCACAAAGAAGACGTGTTTCGCTTCGCCACCGGAGCCATGGTGCGCGATCCGAACTGGAACCAGCAGCAGGTTGCTGCCTGGGACGATAACCAGAGGACCATCCAGCGAGTGATCTTCGCGTCGGTCAACACGGACTTCGGGCAACAGTTGATGCAGCACGCCGACGGGACGTCGATGTGGACTTACCTGTGCAATCGGTTTGATGGTACCGTGAACGACCAGACCCGTGCTCTAACCAAGCGGCGGCTATACGCAGAACTGGAGGCGGCACGATGCAAGCCCAACAGCGATCTTGAGGGGCACCTGAACTCCATGATTCGACTACGTACACGGCTGCAGGCGGTCGGAATGGCACTCGATAACACAGTTTTTAGCGGTATGCTAGTGTCGTCTCTCCCTGCAGGAGATAGATTTGACCGTCTGCGTGGGCTCGTGGAATCTGGGCTGGACTGCGTCGATACGCCTGAGAAGATTGTCGAGATGGCGATCACATACGACAAGGCCAACAAGGCCGACCAGCTCTTGTCGCGAGCTTTCGGTAGCTCGGAGCGAGCGCCAAACCCAAACCAGCAGGGCAAGCCGAGGAACGGCAACGGAGGTGGCAACGGGGGCTACAAGAGACCAGGGAACAACAAGCGGGAGGAGTCCCAGCGGCAGCGTGAAGAAGACAGGAAGGCGGGGAACTGCTTTGGTTGCCACAAGCCTGGGCACTCACGCAGAGACTGCCCGAACGAAGCAAGTAGCGGAGGTGGGCAAGCTAACCTGTCATACACTGGCCATACAAGCGTCACAGCGGGTCAGCAGGCTGCGACCTAGAAGGGTGATGCTGGCGGCGCCTCCGCGCAGTCTGGGAGACAGGGAGGTCCTTCAGTGGGAACTGGGGGCTTCTCAAGTGACGATGGAGGCTCTGCGGGGATGCAGTGCCGTGCGTCCACAAGCACAGCAAAGCAGCAGAATGGATACCAGTTTGAGAGCTGGGTCTACGACACTGGTGCCAACAGGCACTTGGTTGGTGACAAGTGAGTGTGCTGGGTCTACGACACTGGTGCCAACAGGCACTTGGTTGGTGACAAGTGAGTGAGAGCTGGGTCTACGACACTGGTGCCAACAGGCACTTGGTTGGTGCCGTGAGTGTGGCGTTAAAGTACGCTTCATGCATATCCTCGATCATGGCCCGATGCTCCCCGATGAGTACCTCTTTGAGGAAGTTTGGCGGATGCGGAAGGTCCAAGCTGCCAGCTAAGTACGCTTGGAGAATTTCACTCTCTCTCTGCGTCCAGGCCCTGGTGCTTTCGTCGCAACTGGCCTTGGCTGGGGCCAGTGCCTCCTGCCGCATTTGAGACTCTTCTGGGCGCCAGTGTCTGGTCGTCGCCTGCGTCCAGTCGGTCATTAGGGTCTCGAGTAGTTGTTTCGCTTGAATTGGGTTCCACACACCCGCAAGCATGTGTGAGGCTCGAGCCGCGTCCTCCGAGATCGCTGCTGTGGTCGGGAGGTGAGACCGCACCATGTCCCCCCATGTCGCTTTAGCTGACATTGGCTGATGCAACTCATTGTCAGGTTTGCCTGCAGAGATCCTGTCCGTCCCGGTCTTGCTGTCGTTCTCTTCGGATGTGTCGAGTCGCAGCTGTCTTCCTGTCGTCGAGTCGCCGCAAGCAGCCTCGGGCTCCCCCCTCGGCCGGTGGATATGGGGCGCCGCGCTTCCGCCTTCCTCAGTCGGGCGCCCCGGCGGCGACGCCATCTCCTTTGTCCTTGCACTTGGCGGCTGTCCTGCCGCAGGCGGCCCTGGGCCTGGCCCACTCTCCTTGATCTGCCCCATGTCCCAAAGTCTGCGCGTTCGGCCGCGAGTCGGTCCGGACCGTGAATTTGCTCACTCCTGAGCGCCCTGTCCCTGACGGGGTAATTTTACGAGTGATGCGACCCTTCTTGATGAAAAGGTTGCTCTTGTGGTCGGGCTTCACTGCATTCACCTTTACGGTCACCGTTGTACTTGTTGGTTGCGATCCTTGCTGCACCAACTCTACTGGCTGCATCGCATGCAACTCAGCGTCCTGCTCTGGCGGCGAATCGCACACACCAGGCTCCATATCCGGTTTCATCGCATGCAGACCAGATTCTTCAACTGACTGTAGTCCGTACGAGTCAATTTCCTCCATCGTTTCAGATGTTACAGTGGTAGTCTCTTACGTGCCATGTCCATGAATGCCTGTAATTCATCCGCTTGTTCCTGGATGTCAGCCACACTCATAGTCACGTGGTCCATGACGACAGTATCCGTCTGTTCGTCATCTTCAAAGATCATATTCATCCTCGGCTTGCGCCCTTGGTTGCTACCCGATTTGCTGAACTTCGGCGCATTCCGCTTAGCCATTTGAGTCTGCTGCATCGGACATTGTCGAGCCCGATGAGCGCTACTCCCGCACCGGAAACATAAGTTTCGGCTCATACATTCCTCCTTCGATGGTACCCTTACGTTGTCGATCTCCATCGGCACTGGTCCGTCGTGATTGCTCTTCGATCGTCTGGTGTCGTACGATCGATACCTCGGTCTGTCTCTGGCTCCATCTGAGCGTCCACGATGCGCGTGGGACCGGTCATAGTCGAGCGCTACCGTTATAGCTTCGGTTAGCGTTGCACTCCTGCGATACTGGACTTCCTCCCGAATACTTGACGGCAGACCACGCAAGACGTACATGATCTTGTCCAGTTCGCTCATCTCCTTGACTTGAGTAATCAAGTGCCTAAACTTGCTGATATAATCAGGCAAATCCCTGCACTGACGTTCCTCCAAGTCGTTCATCTGGTCTCGAAGACGTTCTTGCAAATCCGGAGGCACAAATTCTTCCTCCAGTTTCTCAAAGAACTCTTCGACACTCCTCACATCGTCCTTCTTGACGATGTACCACTGCGCGGCTTCATACTTCAGCGACCCCGCTAACACAGCCAAAATGCGTTCTCTCAACTTACTATCCTTCCAATCTATGCCCTTAGCTAAAAAGTACTGCTCCACTTGCTCTCGGTATAACTGGAACGATTCCTTCAGTGTCCCCCCGTAGCTGGGCATTTTTACTCCATCCAGCTTGAGTCCAGACAGCTGCCTTGACTTGCGCAGCTCGTCGATCAATTCGGTTTGCTTTTCCATGGCCGCCAGCATACTATGCATCAGCTGGGCCGGATCTGCCATTGTGTACTTCGTACTTTGTGTGTACACCTTGAAACTTGATACCGATGGGAGCAATCACTTTCTACGGGCTCTGACTAAAAGAAAGTAAAAGAAAAAACCTGTTAAAGAAACTAGCCTACGCTAATTCCTAAAATTGGCCGAGTTATTCGCTGTGGGAGGTCTTGGCCTTCTTCGATGCCTTTGAAGAGGTCGATGCCGTTGAGGAGGTTGGGCGTTGAAGCTTCTTGCCAGCGATCTCCGTTTCCGCCCAACCAGGGACAGGAATCTCGATGTCTCGGAGACGCTGCTGGATGGACACAGACATGCGATACTTGGCCTTGAGCAGCTCTTTTTTAACCGCCTCCAGTATGCTGAGGATCGCTCTCTTTTCCTTAGGGCGCTCAGTTGCGTTCGTCTTTACGCGTTTCCGAAGAGCCTCTAAAATCCGATCTGTTTTAGCTATCGAGTTAAAGAGGTCTTTGCGTGCCTTGTCCATTCGGCGAGGATCGCTCACTGCAAGCCGCAGGAACGAGCCAATCAGCTGAGAGTCCTTGTGGACCTTGGAAGAAGCTCTTGTCATACCCTAGCCCTAATGGGCCGCAGACAGAAAATGTTAGCTGTGCAAGTGCAACTAGGACAAGAGTTGACTATACCGGCTAGTTCGAGACGTGCTCGAATTTAATAGCAGTGCAACTCTTATAACGGTGGCAACCTAGTGCTAGTAGGCTTCGCCGGGACAAGGTTGACAACACTGTCCACCACTTGCACCCACCAGCTAATACGCACTGTCAGCAGTGAGAGTGACTTGATTACCCGAAGGCAACACAGCTGTCACAATCACGAGGTTCGGGTTGATCACGCGAGCGTGACACGACTACCCAAAACCTTGAGGCCTCCCGTTGTTGAAGTTGAAGCGCAGCGGCGTCTAACGGTCTTCCCCCCAAGTGCTGCCAAATGTCGTGCGCTGGGGAGGAGTGGGGGTAGGCCGTGAAGTCCGTCAGACCGGAAGCGAAGGTGAGCTGGAACTCCAGCAACAACTGGGTGATGAAGACTGGATCGTACAGCTGATCGGGGTCTCGGAAGCTCGAGTTGGCGGCGTCCATGGCGTTGGCGTAGGGAGCCACCAGCAAGCCCGGGACCACGACGCACATGGCGATAGAAATCGCCGCGTCCGCTGTTATTGCCACGACGCGCTCCAGCGCAGGCTTCGCAACGAGAAAGTGCTGCACGGCCAGTGTGGACCAGCAATTGACCACCACATCGACACAAGCAGAGTGTTGAGCCACACGCGCAGCAGAAAGCGACTGTACTGGTAGGCTTGGTACGTCTGACTCGACAGCTCCAGCAGCCCGCGGAACACGTAAACGGTGAGGAAATGCTCGTTAGCGACGCCGAAGAGTCCTTCTTGAGAGAAGACGGCTCTCCACACTCGGAGGCCGAAGCAGCTCGACAGCGTGTCTTCGAGACGACGTGGCGAGTCGTTGTGACCCTACAGTCTTGATGTGTGCTATCGTGTGTTTTTCCCTGCGCTTGAAGGCTAGTTGGCACTCTCTCATCGAGCAGTAGATGAGCTTGAGCGTTCGACTCAGATAAGTAGATGCACGCGAACACCAGAGCGTACAAGCCATAGTGTTGGTTTCCGGTGGTGGGGGTCCATAGATGGACGTAGTAGCCCATGATCGGGTCCGTCAGGTAGTAGTACGTAGCTATGGGGTCACGGGTCACAAACTACGCATTCGGGGCGAGATTGACTTACCCCTTCGGGTCGGGTCGCTGGAGGTGATGCGACCGTTTGTCGTCGTCGACCGACTGCACGTGGACACGATCCTGGGCACGGATACGTTAAAGGAGCTGAGGGCCGTGATCGACCTGGAAGAGAACACGCTCACTCGCAAGGGCTCCGGCGAAGTGTTCCCCTTGGGAACTCCTCGCGTGGAGGAAATGCACTCAACCCGGATTAGCTCCACGGTTCGCCTCCGGCCGGGCGGCCAAGCGCTCGTCGTGACTGACGTCCAGGGCAAGGCGCCCGAGGACGCCACGGTGCTAATTGAGGGCCTGCAGGAAGTGGATGCAACGGTGAGGGTCGCGAGAACGTTGTGCACGGTTCACGACGGCAAGGTGCTCGTGGAAGTGTGCAACGCCTCCACGGAGGAAGTCATCATCAGTAAAGGCACACTGTTGGCGGCGGCCACGGTCGTGCCCGAGACCGCCTTCGAGTCGAGTGCCAGTACTGATGGGGGCAAGACGCCTGCCTCCGAGGAATCGAGAACGAAGACGGAAGGAAACCCGTCATGGATCGACTCGAAAAAACCGTCATGGATCGACTCGATCCTGAGTGCGGCAGCCACGGATGCGTCCTCAAGCCAGGGAACGATACCCGAACTGGAGAAGGTGCTCCAAGAAGAGCTGGACGTCGACTTCTCCGACTCAAAGCTGAACGATGAGCAGCGCGCGTTGCTGCGCAGCCTCCTAGAGCTGTTCCGTGACATGTTTGTGGAGACCTCAATGACGCCGGGGCGTACGGATTTACTGCAATTCTCGGTCGACACGGGTACGCACCCGCCTATCAAGCATAGACCGTACCGTGTGTCCAAGGCCGAGGGCGATGTGATGGAGGCAGATCCAGCAGTACCTCAAGTTGGGGCACATCCGCCCGTCAACGAGTCCGTGGGCCAGCCCCGTCCTCATGATCCGGAAGCCCGATGGGGGCATCCGATTCCGCAAATATTATCGGCGACTCAACGCGGTGACGATCAAGGATTGTCCATGCTGACGGATCGCCACGCGCTCGTAGCGATGGGTAGCGGACGAAGTGGAGCCCGCTTGGACGCCGCAGGCTTCACGCGCAGTACGGATCTTACAGGAACGGACCCATTTCCGTATCCACTTGTACATGCGAGGCCAGAAGAAGTCGCGAGATAGTGCTGCGAACGTATTCTCGCGCCCGAGATGACCACCGGCAGGTGCATCATGGTACTCGTGCACCAGATGAGCACGAAGGTCGGCATCCCCGGGGATGACGACACGCGGCGTGTCAAATGTGTCGATGGCATAGGTCAGAAGATCGCTGTCGAGGTCATAATGCGTGATCGCATCACGTGCTGGGCGCGTCAACTTGGCGAGCGTATCTGCAGTCGGACTACGCAGATCTGAATGATCGCAGCGTAGAAGGCATCCTCTCCGTACGCGTCAGCAATTTGCTGACGCAGCGGCAGAACGGGGCTTGACACTCTGGCGTTGATGCCCAGCGTCACGCAAGTCGCGCAGTCATCATCTAGCGCCGAGGATCGTAATCGGGACGCCTGGAGAGCGCATCGGCAAGAATGTTATTATTGCCCGGTTTGAAGTGCACGACGAAGTTGTACTCGGCAAAGAACGAAAGCCATCGGGCCATCCGTTGAGCGAGATGCTGGCTCTTCATCGCCGTTCGTAGCGAAAGATGATCCGTGTAGACTGCAAACGTCTGCTCGCCGAGGAGGTACACTCTGAATTGCTGCCTTTGGTCGTGACGACGAGGCATCGTCGCTGACCGCGCTGGCGAGTACGGCGGGTTCGTCGGAGCTAGTGAGAAGCCATACTTGTTCGATCTCACCGGCCTTCAAGTCGCGCAGGAAATGCTTCCGGGAGAGACCTGGAAGCAGCGTGGTGGTCGCCGGGTCGGATGGAGGATTCACCATCTTGATCGCGCGAACCTGGTTCGGAGAGCCCTCCGAATACTCGACGACGTTGAGGATCTCGCTCGACGGAGCCTGATCGACCGCAGTAGACCTCTATCGCAGGTGGCGGCGTCCGGATCGGTTGCGCTTGGACTTCCTTAGGCCGAAGTCTCGCTGGATGAGGATTCGCTGGATAACACTTCACCCTCCTCTATGCATGGGATCTTGGTTTCGACCATGCCGGTGTCGCGCAGGTCTTGCTGCGTGACGGAATCATCAGCGAACGGGAGCCGCTGCTCGACCGCGTTGTTCTCGTCAGGAACCACTGCTCGACCGTGTTCTACTTCATGCCCTCGCGCGCTCGCGGGGGCGGGTTGCCGACTGGACCAATGACGGAGGCCACGCACTCCACACAGCGAGGGTCATCGTTCTCTCGCTGTGGAGGCTGTGTCGTGGATGGCCGATCCACGCCTGCGACGTGGCGCGACGGGGCGATGAGTAGGTGAGTGAACACCTCACCGACATCGTAGCCGACGCGCCGACGAACCCAACGGGCTAACCAGTCGATCTCCGGCTGGTAGCGAGTGAGCCACGGCATCCCCAATATGCAGTCGAAGGCGTAGTTTAGCTCGATCGCCAAGAAGTCGTCGTTGGTGGAGAAGCCGTCGAAGGTATACGCCAACGACACAGCCCGCCGCGGAGCGCGGTGGAGCTTGCCGTCATCCAACTTCACGACGATCTCGGCCAGTACTTCCCGCCGCACACGCACATGCGACGGGAGGAGAGCGAGGCAATCGTCACGAATGAAGTTGTTGGTGGCTCCGGAGTCAAGCAACGCGCGGAGCGAACGCTCCGTGCCGGCGACGTGGATACTGATGAGAATCAGTCACGAGGTGTCGTTCGTGGTGGTGGCATTGAAGTGTGCGTAAAGCTCCGGGGGGCTAGGAGGACCGGTTGCCACGGGTGGACCAGAACCTCCATTCCAGTCACTAGGGCGCCCCACACGTACTGGTCCCGACCGATTTTGGAAGAGCAGCCGGGAACATGTCGACGGCCTCGCCGACGACTTCAGCACTAGCCAGAACTAGAGCTGGCGCGCGACACACCGCTGCGCGATGACCAGACCTGCGGCAGAGGTAGCAGACCGACCAGTTAGCGACCGTCGCGCGGGCAGTTGTTTCGTTGTTGAATTGCGGACCGGGTGCAGTCGAGGTCGACCGCGACCTCGACTCGGCTTCGATGGCATCAATCTCCATGGGCTTGAGCGCTTAGGCTCGAACGTCTAACGTGAGCGCTCGTGCCTAGGAGTACGCGACCTTGTAGTCCTCGCGCAGTGCGAGTGCAAGCGCGGCTTCGAGTGTCGACGGCTCCGCTCACGTGTAGGGGCTACATGGCTACATGCCCAAAGTAGGTACATAGCGAGTTTGCGATCAACAAGGATACCTGCCTCACATCCCCAGCGACACAGACGCCCCAGTTCCCCAATCCCTCACGCGACTCGCTTCGACGCGACAAGCGATCCCGCAGCTGCTGCAGCTCGCGTTCCACATAAACAAGGCGACGATTTTCCCGACTCCTACGCTGGTAGTCCTCGGCATCCTTAAAGCGGCCGCGCTCTTTTCGTGCGCGACGGTCCAGCTCCTGTCGTGGATAGCGCAGGTCACGTTCATCATATCGTCGATCGAATCCTTGATCGAGGACCGCCGCGGCAAGACCGTTCCTCCGGACAGCCAATACTTGGCGCGCTGGCTTGGTCCACTGCCCGATAGTTGGGAGCAGCGCGAGTTTTCACCAGGATGTTCCTGACATTGCGGTGGCGTACGCCGCACGCCTCGCTCTAATGGAGGGGCAGAGCTGCGCCAAGCGAGGGGCGTGGTGGGAGGTCGCGCCTAGCCTCATACCAGACTCTGCCAAAACGTCCGATCACATCTCTCTAATTCAGTTACGGGAACTTCATCAGCAATATGTTGCCAAGCAGCAGCGACAGATCGTGGAACACCGACGCTAAGCAGCACCGGTATCCTTGGTCGTTGCGAGAGCTGGCAGATCGTGTCCGCCAAGGGGCTAACCGACAGTCGCTCGCGATCGCGCTCACGAGCATCCAGTACCTCTTCGAACGCATCCGGGCCTTCGACGTTCCATCACCTGACAAACGCCGCCCAAGGCGTGTCGAGTGACTGCATGGCCACGGTGCGTGTGACCGTGACGCCCTTCCCACACGTCGCCTCCAGCGCTTAAAGAAGTCATTCATGGCTTTGTCGTTGTGCCCACCCACCAAGTCAGTGCAGTCGTTTAATGGCCACATCTGGTACAGCTCCACGATCGTGGTGATCTCGACGTTGTCTGTCTCCGTCCCCACCTCGCCCTCAAGTTTCCTATTCCCAACTGATCCAGTTTTTCATCTCGAGTGGGTAGTGGTGTGACGGGCTGCCGTCAAACTTTGCCATCGCATCATCGCGATGACCAAGCACAGTCTAAAACGAATCTATTGGCTGGAACGGTGTCGACACCCGACACCGTCTCGTCAATCAATCTCAGAGTCAAACTTGCCTATCGCTTCCTACGCTGTTGAGTGTAAGCTTGTAACGGGCTCTTACTCCGTTATAGTCTACGGTTCGCTTGGTGCGGTCGCGGGCGGGAGCCAAAAAGTATACACCAAGTACCTTGGGCTCCTCAAGCGTGATGCGAAGCGACTGGCCGCAGCTCTCGGTGGTGCGCATCCAGTCCAACCGCCGATTCTGGAACCTGCACTGCAGCCAGCACCGCTCTCGCCTGCAGACGCAGCGACCGCATCAAGGCACAAGGGGTAGTCGGACAACGGAGACCGGGGGGACTAGACGGCAACCAGGCTCATTGAAGCCGACAGGGCCACACCCGTGAAGGAAACCGCCCTTGCTAACCCTTTTTCCGGTGCCATGGTCCGACCCCGAACCGGTGCAAAGTAGACTCAACTTACACACCAAATAGGGACTCCTAGGTAGTAACCACCAGGGTGTAATGGATCAACCGGTAGGTAAAATAACACCCTTTCTGGTCTCATCAGTCTGAAAACTGGTTTCCCGACTTTTAGTTGGGTCTTTTTCACATTCATTTTTGACATTTCCGAGAATGCTAGCTTGCTAGTTTTTCTTGGAGCGGTCTCCGGGGGCTTTCACCGTCTACCCCGCGAGGCCAACCCACTACACTTGTCTATTTCCTAGCTTCAATTATCATTTTATTGTCACTGATGCTACTACCATTGCCATTTTTCACTACCTATTGCTACTTTTCTATTGTAATCGCTATATTTCGCACTACATTTTGGAACATTTCTATTCTATCGCTATATTCAGCACTACTTATTGCAACATTTCATTTGCTATTACCATATTTCACTCTATTGCATATTTTGCTTGTTATATTTCACTTTTCAGGATCGCCCCGAATTAGCGTTGTCCAAGGTCTAGGTTTTCAACTATTATGAAAATATCTTCGCTTACCAAGTGTAGAATACCTTTTGGGCCTTTTGGCTAATATCAAGTGTAGAATACCTTCTCGGCCTTTTGGCTAATATTAAGTGTAGTATCTGTTCTAATCAGCGTCAAAACTGGTTTCCCGACTTCTAGTCGGGTAATTTTCTCACATTCAATTTTGGAAGTACTGTATTAGTTAGCTTGTTTGCTACTTACGGTACAGTCTCCGGGGTCTTTCACCCCCCCCCGCGAGGCCAACTACATCTTGTTCGTTTCTATCCTTTCCGTCCTTCGTCTCCTCCTTCCGGTCCTTTACCAACGCAACGCCGCGTTCGCTTCTGGTGACCGGAATTGCAGCCACATTGTGGACCCGCCCGACCCCGTTTTGGACTCAGCCGAGTCCGAAATCTGGCCCCGCGACCCCTCACGCGCGGTGCCACTGCTCGGCACGGGCGCGGCAGCTGGTGCTGCAGCCTCGGGCACGGGTTCAGAACCCGCCGCACCCACTGCGCGCTATCCGTCTACACGCGTCGACTCCGCTGGGGTCCAAGCCAACCCCCGGTCCTCGTGCGCGCCCTCGCGTCGTTTCGAGGATTGGACAGCAGGCGGACAGCCCACCTTTCCCCGCTGTTATTCTACACGCCCGAGTGTGCACCCAGCGCCAACCTCCAGTCGCGGGAGTCACTACCACGACGACCCGAGCCTCGAAGTCCAAGAGGTCGCAACCAGCAGGAGCAGTGCCACGTTTGACCCTGTTTACCCCCCTGGCGCGGGCTGAGGCCTCACCGCGGACATCGACGCAATGGATGCAAAGAGGACGACGGCAACAACGCCTCCGACTACGCCCGATATTCGACCCGCCATCCACTCGGCGCCCCCGCCGGACACCACGACCCCGGCTCCATCAGCAGCAGCGCTGACGGCGACACCGCCGAAGACGCGTACGACGGGCTAGGGCCAACGACCGAGTGCGACCGCCCCATCCAGGCCACAGCCGGCGAGCTGGCCACCGACCCGGCAGTGCAAATAGTTCTGCCCCTCCTGCACCGGTCACCGGTGCAAAATGGTAGGGCGACATCACCAAAGCGGCAGCTATCGTTTCGGCGCTCTTTGACACCAGCGGGAAGGTGGTGTGAATGTGTTCGCACTTCATGCCGAGCTTCAAGGAGACCTGCAACTCCGCCAAGTACATGTCCCTGCAACTCGGCGTGCAGAGCGCGGTGCACCACGGAGCCAAGCGACTGACGATCGAGGGCGACAGCAAGCTGGTGATCGCACAGGTGTGGGGTGCGTTCAGCTGCTCGAAAACAAAGTTGCGCCAGCTGCAAAACCAAGTGCGGTTCGCCCTACGCAGCCTCGACCGGTACAAGCTCCAGCACATCGACTGGCAGTCCAACGCACACGCCCACGCTGACCGATTGGTCAACCGCGCACTAGACCATCGACCAACCAGCTGGGAGTGCGTCCCGCATGGAGGGTCGATGGGGGCCTGTCTCGCCGTGCCCATGACGCTGCGGCTCTATATCTGCGGGACACCCCCCCGTCTGCTGCTGATGCGAACAATGAAGACGACCCCGTCAGTCGTAGGGATTAATTCCCCTGCTGCCGGCGCAACCACTGCCGAAGCTGTGCTGTCGAGGCTGGCGCACGCGTGTGCGTGGTTCGCAGCAGCCAGCCTCGAAGGGCACGCCGTCGCACATCCCGCCGAGAACCGGTCGAGGAAGGCGGTGCGTGCGGAGCCGAGAGTCCCGGTGTCGCTCGAGCGACGCGAAGCTGGCGGCCGCGTACGTGCACAGCGTGCACTGGAAGCGCTGCGCATTGTGCGCGTACACGGAGAGGACGGAGGCCAGGAGAGCGCTGATCGCGGATAGCCTAGGCGCTGGAGCTTTGCCCCCAGCCTCGTCCTCCTCCTCGAGCAGGAGCTAGGCCAGCTCGAGGGTGGCTTTGCCGTCGACGTCGTTGAGACGTCGACGTTTGCCGCTGATGCACAGGACAGGAGGCGGTGACAGCGGCTGTGACCCCACTGTCGGCCGCCTTGCATCTTGGTCGACGTCCATGGGGGCGGCGGCGACGTCGTTATGTCGGTCAGGACTTGCGCCGTCGTCGCCGCCGTCCCCGCTGCTGGTCGTGGCGCTTGAGGTAGGCTCCGTTAGCGCGCGCGCCGGGATGTCGTGGGCTTGGCTCGGCGCTGCGCGCCCGCGGTGCTCCGGGGCGGTGCGATCAGCAGGAGGTGCTGCGTGGGTGGCTGCGGCTGAAGTAACCTGTGATGCGGCTGTAGTCGCAGCCGGACTCGAAGGCGCGGCGAAGGGGAAGCTGGAGGCTGCGCCGGGCACTCCAGAGTCAGCGAGCATGCCGCCCGCCCTATTGGGTCGAGGCAACACGCTCGCGGGGTCGGGGCGTAGCGGCGGCGTCGTCACCGTCTGCGTCGTTGCCGCGGCTGTCGTGGTGCACGTGGTGCTCGGGGGCTGCGTGGCAAGCCGTGGGAGCGCGAGCCGCGTCTATCCCATGCGCTCGAAACAGTAGTTTCAAAAATGAATGTGAAAAATTACCCAACGAAAAAGTCGGGAAACCAGTTTTCACACTGATTAGAACAGATACTACACTTGATCTTAGCCAAAAGGCCGAGAAGGTACTCCCGAATAGTTGAAATCCCAGACACTAGACAACCCTAACTGTCTTGGGACGATTCTGAAAAGTGAATTATGACAAGCAAAAGATGCAATATAGTGAAATATGGTGATAGCAATTGAAATGTTGCAATAAGTAGTGCTGAATATAGCGATAGAATAGAAATGTTCCAAAATGTAGTGCGAAATATAGCGATTACAATAGAAAAGTAGCAATATGTAGTGAAAAATGGCAATGGTAGTAGCATCAGTGACAATAAAATGATAATTGAAGCTAGGAAATAGACAAGTGTAGTGGGTTGGCCTCGCGGGGTAGACGGTGAAAGCCCCCGGAGACCGCTCCAAGAAAAACTAGCAAGCTAGCATTCTCGGAAATGTCAAAAATGAATGTGAAAAAGACCCAACTAAAAGTCGGGAAACCAGTTTTCAGACTGATTAGAACAGATACTACACTTGATCTTAGCCAAAAGGCCGAGAAGGTACTCCCGAATAGTTGAAATCCCAGACACTAGACAACCCTAACTGTCTTGGGACGATTCTGAAAAGTGAATTATGACAAGCAAAAGATGCAATATAGTGAAATATGGTGATAGCAATTGAAATGTTGCAATAAGTAGTGCTGAATATAGCGATAGAATAGAAATGTTCCAAAATGTAGTGCGAAATATAGCGATTACAATAGAAAAGTAGCAATAGGTAGTGAAAAATGGCAATGGTAGTAGCATCAGTGACAATAAAATGATAATTGAAGCTAGGAAATAGACAAGTGTAGTGGGTTGGCCTCGCGGGGTAGACGGTGAAAGCCCCCGGAGACCGCTCCAAGAAAAACTAGCAAGCTAGCATTCTCGGAAATGTCAAAAATGAATGTGAAAAAGACCCAACTAAAAGTCGGGAAACCAGTTTTCAGACTGATTAGAACAGATACTACACTTGATCTTAGCCAAAAGGCCGAGAAGGTACTCCCGAATAGTTGAAATCCCAGACACTAGACAACCCTAACTGTCTTGGGACGATTCTGAAAAGTGAATTATGACAAGCAAAAGATGCAATATAGTGAAATATGGTGATAGCAATTGAAATGTTGCAATAAGTAGTGCTGAATATAGCGATAGAATAGAAATGTTCCAAAATGTAGTGCGAAATATAGCGATTACAATAGAAAAGTAGCAATAGGTAGTGAAAAATGGCAATGGTAGTAGCATCAGTGACAATAAAATGATAATTGAAGCTAGGAAATAGACAAGTGTAGTGGGTTGGCCTCGCGGGGTAGACGGTGAAAGCCCCCGGAGACCGCTCCAAGAAAAACTAGCAAGCTAGCATTCTCGGAAATGTCAAAAATGAATGTGAAAAAGACCCAACTAAAAGTCGGGAAACCAGTTTTCAGACTGATGAGACCAGAGAGTGTATGTGTATTTACCATCCGGTAGACCCGTTAACTGCCTAAGTAGTTCCTATCTGATATCTAACTATGGTTCGTAACAATATCTGATACTAGTCGGGTCACGGTCCGACTGTCGAAATGCACCACCACCGAGGTGGTGGCACATCCGTCATTCAGTCGGCACCGAAATGGGTTTCCCGAGGGCGGTTCCCTACATGGGTGGGGCCCTACTAGCCAACTAGGGTCTGTAGTGCCGTCTAGTGGCGGCCGGATCGCGACGGAGTCCCCCCGGTCTCCGTCGCCCGATCGCCCCTTGACTGCTGGCGCGCCCGGTGTTGGGCGCAATGCAGGTTCCAGATGCGGCGGCTGGACTGGATGCACGCCACCGAGAGCTGCCGGTCCAGCCGCTTCGCATCCCGCTTGAGCAACCCAAGGTGCTCGGTGTACACCTTGTGGTTCCCGCTCGCGACCGCACCAAGCGAACCGTAGACGAGCTCCGAGAGGTGCACCTTCCATCCTTGGCGCTCGAGGTGTCGCTTGTGCGCGGCGATGCGCGCCAGCCCCGAGCTCTCCGGGTCGTCGCTCGCCTGCTCTTCGAACGCCACGGCCAGGTCAACCACCGCCACCGTTTTCTTGGTGTGGTTGTAGAGCTGGAGGTCGGGCCGTAGCGCGGGGCCGGCGAGCGACGGCACGGTCTGGTTGACCCGGAGCTCGGCGCGATCCTGACGGTCGCCCGACGACGCGATGAGCGCGCGCTCGATGTTCTTGAGCGCGTCGTCGTGGCGGCCGCGGATCGCGTCCATCGTGCCCGGGCAGTGGTGCAGCACGTGGGGTAGCGTCTCCTCGTGCGAGCACCCCGGCTGCCTGCAGCGGCCGTGGGTGCGGAGGTGCCGCCGCTGGAGCACGCTCTGCGTGTCCACCTGGTTGAGGCGGGCGGCCACGGCGAAGCGGTAGTCGCTCTCCCACAGCCCCCGTGGCCGTGTCAGGAAGGCGCTACCCACGCCACCATGCGCCCGGGCCGTCTTGCCCTGGTCCGGTAACGCGCACCAGCCCTGCCAGTGTGTGATTTTCATGTGCTGCTTCACGTGCCGCAGCACGTTGCGGTGGTCGAGCCACTCAGCGTGGTGCGGCACGCGAGGCTGCAGCGGCCGGGCTGGTGTGCTGGATGCGGGGTCGGCCGGCGCGGTCTCGAGCTTGAGGCCGTGCTTCTTCAGATTTTTGCGGATGTCGGTCCACAGCGAGTCGATGTCGCCGGTGCGGCGCTTGGCCGGCGCGTGGACCGACATCCCGAGTTCGAAGTTGAGGAACCGCCCGCACAGTTCGTCGCGGCGCTGCTGCCAGTGCGGGCGGTCCAGCCGATGCCGCTCGTCGGCGATCTGGTAGAGCTGCTCGCGCGCGATGCACCGGATGCCCGGGTCGGGCGAGTGCAGCATCTGCCACCCGTGCGCAATCTGCAGCCGCGTGCAGCTCCACCAGCGGCCAGGCCGCCGCGCGACACCGGCGTGTAGAAGAACTCCTTGGCCGTCGACTGGGGCAGGCATAGCAGGTGGCGAAGGCCACGACGCAGGTGGTCGTCGAAGCCCTTGAGGTGCTGGTCCTCGGGGTGGAGGTGCCGGAGGGCGTACTCTACCCGAGGGTAGAGGTACACCTTCACGGCCTTCACCACCTGCCACGGCGCCAGTCCCGACTCGATGAGCGCCGTCGCATCTTGCTTGAGCGTCTTCAGCTTGGGAGCGAGCTCGATGCGACGGCGCACATGGTCAAACCCGTCGCCGATCCCCAGATACGCGTACGACTGGTGGTGCGTCATCGTGGGGATCGGCGTGTCCGCGAGGGCGAGGTCGAGGTTGTCCGCCTCGACCGCGCCGTTGCCGTTGCGCCGCACGCCCATGGACCGGCACTTGGCGGGGTTTGCCTTCATGCCGGTCCAGTCGAGGAACGCGGCGACCAGCTCGTGCTGCGCGGTGACGCCCGCCTTGGTGCCGCTGAAAATCTTGAGGTCGTCGGCGTAGGCCGAGACACCAGGGCGGTCGTCACCGGAGAGCTGGACGCCGGAGCTGGGCAGCTTCTGCAGCGCGTGGAGGAGGGGGCTGATCGCGGCCGAGAACAGGTGCGGGCTCAGCGGGCACCCCTGGAACACCCCCACGCGCTGCAGGATCGGTCGGGCCGTCGTAGAGTCCTTGGCACACTTCGACGTAGTGGGCGGGCACGCCCAGCCGCGCCAGCGCGTCCCACAGCAGCTTGAAGGGCACGCTCCCAAACGCGTTGCAGAAGTCGTACCAGACTTCATACAACGGTTTGTGGCGGCGGCGGGCGTGGTCGATGAGCGTGGCCGCGAGGAAGTTGTGCTCCCCGCAGCCGTTCACCGACCGGAACCCCTTCTGGCCTGGTGCGTGCCGCTCATTGGCATCCAGCCACCGCACCAGCCGCCGCGCGTGGACCCCCGTGTAGAGCTTGTAGATGGCTTGCTGGAGGCAGATGGGCCTCCAGTTCGCCGGGTCCTCGCGCGAGCCCTTCTTGTGTAGGAGGCGCACCACCACGAGCTTCCAGCTCTGGGGCACACGCTGCGACTCCCAGCATCGCTGGAATGCCGCTGTGAGCGCGGGCAGCAGCTGGATCGCGAAGCGCTTGTAGACATCATACCCGACACCGTCGAGGCCGGGGCTGGAGGCGCCGCGGGCGTGTTGGAGCTGCGTCTCGATGTCGTCCGCCGTCGGCGCCTCCGTGAGCAGCCCCCGGAACCTCGTGACGGCGGGCAGACTTGCCATCGCGGCTCGGAACACTTCTCCATCCGGGGCCTCCGGGTCGAATGCCTTGGCCGGGGTGTTGACCTGGTCAAAATGGCGCCAAAGTTGGGCGCCCGGGATGGGGCAGGTGCCGGCGTCCTCTTGCTGCTCCTCGCCGTCCGCCGCTGCCCTCGCAGCTGCTGCGGCTGCACCACCCGATTCCCGCGCTGCTGCTGCTGCTCGCTCTGTGCGGGCCTTCGCCAAGATGCCGTCGACATACTCCTTCTCCGCCGTGTCGAACCGGTGACGCAGGAGGCGCTGGTTAATGGCCGACCGGATGCGACCGACACGGCGGCGCGCCCTGGAAATCGCCGGCCTGTCTTGTGGGGTCATTCCCTCAAGCGCATGGAGCTCGGCGAGAGCTTCGTCGATCCGGTAGGTGAGGTGGTGCTGGTCCTCGTCCGGCGCTCGGGGTCGTCGGCTCCTGCGCTGGCTCCGACCGCCAGCCTGACGAGTCGGTGTACGTGGGTGGCGTCGCTGGCGGTGGCCCTTGCGTCGGCGTTTCCGTCCCCGGCGGCGGCGGCGTGGGGGAGCCGGTCGCGGTTCTCCAGCCGGGTCCTGCTCGCACTCGTCGTTCCCATCGCTGCCCGCTGTGGTCCCGCTGTGCTGGTCGTGTGTGCCTGGAGGTGGCTGCTCGTGGGGCGTCGAGCGTCTGGCCTGCCGCGACTGGGTGTATGGCTGCAGCTCGTCGTACAGCAGGTACGGGAGGGCTGTGATGTAGCCCTCCGCTGTCTCCCAGTCGCTGGCGTTCGTGATCTTGGCCGATAGAGCCGCGCTCAGACGCTCCACCACTTCACCGGCAGCCTCCATCTCGTCGTCGGTCAATTGGCGAAGGCGGAGACGCGGGCGGCGGGCAGGGATCACGCCAGGCTCCAAACGCATCGGAGCATATATCTCACCGTCATCGATGTCTGCCCGGGGCTCGCTGTCGCTGTCCGCGTCCATCATCTCGGCGTCCACTGGGGCAGGCGGCGGCGTCGCCGGCGGGTCCGTCGAGGGCGGACCCATGAGTGTCGTGCACGCGCCGGCCACCGGGTGCTCCTTGCACTCGATCTTGTCGCTCTTCGTGTCGAGCGCCCGGTTGGCCAGGCGGTCGGCGAACGCGTTGCCTTGCCGGTCGATGTGGTGGAGCGAGTGCTGCCCCACCCGAGCCAGCTCGTGGCGCACGGCATTCCTGAGCTTCCGCAGCCGCGTGCTCTTGGTGGCGTAGAGCCCCTTGACCTGGCGGATCACCAGCAGACTATCGCCCTCGACGCGGAGGCTGGTGGCACCGTGGTCCGCCGCTGCGCAGGCGCCGATCAGGAGGGCCGTGTACTCGGCCGTGTTATTAGTCTTCTGGGCGCCCGGTATGTAGTGCGATCCCGTCCACACGACGGCACCCTCGGGGTTGTAGAGCAGTGCGCCGGCACCACCAGGGTTGTGCGCACTTCGACAAGCTCCGTCAAACTGGAGGCGCCATGCCCGGGGTGTCGTCGTGGGCGGGTCGCTGTCCATCGTGGTCTCCACCACCACGTCCATCGGCTCTGCGGTCGTGGACTCCTCGTCCACTGCGTAGTGCGTCGGCTCGCTCTCCTTCGTCTCCTCGTCCAGCAGCGATACGTCCGGCGAAGGTGAAGCGAGGCGATCCGCAATCCTGGACGCGACGACACTGCGTGGAAGCGGGGGGGGGCCAGCGCGGTGCTGGAGCAGCTTCAAGTCTCGCCGCGATGCGAGACACCACCACCTCTCGCGGTAGTGGAGGTCCCCACCGAGGCGGCTCGATCTCGCCGAGTCGATCGGCTATCCGGGACGCCACCACCTCGCGGGGCAGTGGTGGGCCCCAGCGACCGCGAGCTTCTGCTTCCGCTTCCTGGCCGTGAATGTCAACGTCTGTGGAGCTCGCCTGCGGGGGGGCGCAGCGAGCTCCGAGGAGGCTTGGCGGGGCGAGTCGGGCGGGGCGGTGGCCGCCGAGTCGACGGTGGCTTCGGCTCCGCGATCGACGTGGCTTGATACTCCTACCGGACGCGGAGCCTCTGTCGTGGGGGTGCGTGGGCCGGCGCACGCTTTCGCATGTCTAGCTGCGGCCGGCCGCGACGCGAAGGGCGTGCCGCACGCGCAGCCCGCCAAGAACCTGTCCTGGAAGGCCACGCGCCGGTGCCGAGTGTCCCGATGACGCTGGAGGGTGCCGAAGCTGGCGGCCGTGTATGTGCACAGCGTGCACGTGAACCGTTGCGCGTTGTGCACATACACGGCGAGGACCGGAGCCGAGAGAGGGCTGGCCGCGGATGGCTTGTGCGCTTGGGCTGGGTCCTCGACTCCGTCCTCGTCCACGAGCTGCAGGTGCTCGGCCAGCTTCTGGGCGTCGGCGTCGTCCGCGCTGTTGAGGCGGCGGCGCTTGCCGTCGGAGCGTCGCTCGCTGGACCGGCGAGGCGATGAGCGGCGCTGATCTGGCGGGGTGTGGCCCTGGTCGACGTCCATGGGCGTCCCGGAGGAAGGCGCCGCCTGCGAGGCGCGCTGTGCGCATGCGAGGGCGTGGCTCGTCGCCGCCACCCGCGAGTGAAACACGAGGCTGCACGCGCACCCGCTGTCGAAGATGTCGGAGAAGCGGGTACCGCGGTGCGCCGATCTGCGGTGGGCGACGAGCGTAGCCATGTTGCCTGCGACGTACGCACACACGCTGCACCCGAACTCGGTGGCGCTGTGTGCGTACGTCGTCTGCACCGGGTCCTGCGCGGCGACTTGGTCGGCAGCCTGAGCCGCAGCGTCAGCTGCAACTGCCGCCTCAGCAATAGCTGCGGCAGTCGCAGCCGGCGCGGCTCCAGGCGCTGGCATGTCGGCGAGCCTGCCGCCCGTCCTGCCGGGTCGAAAAATCTCATGCGCGGGGCTTCTTGGGGCGGCAGGCGCGTGGCGGGCGAAGTTGGCGGCGCTGGGGTCGTGGGGACGGTGTCCGAGCTCGCCCTGGCCGGCGAGGGCATGGGCGCACCACCGGCGGGCAGCCTGCCGGCCGCCCTGCCGGGTGGGCACTCGACATGCGCGGGGTCTTGGGCGGGGCTGCAGGCGGCGGCGCGGTCGTCTTGAGCGTCCGTGTCGTCGCTGCTTGGGCCGCGCCGGGCGCGACCGGCACGGGCAGCATGCCTGCCGCCCTGCCGGGTCGGCCATCATCATTCGCGGGGTCTGCGGGGCGGCTGGCAGCGGAGGCGCGGTCGTCCTCGGCGCCCTGAGCTGCGCCGGGGTCGTCTTGGTGCTGGGGGGCCGTCAGTGTGGCCGCAGGAGCGCGACCCGGCGGGGCTGCGAGCGCTCGCCCAGCGGGCAGCATGCCGCCCGCCCTGCCGGGTCGAGGCAGCACACTGGCGGGGTCTTGGGGGCTCCTGCCGGCGGCGGCAGGGCCGGGGGAGTCGCCGTCGTCCTCGCTGTCGTCGTCGTCCGAGTCGCTGGGTCCGTGGCGGACCGCCAGGGCCCGCGCAGTGGCTGCTACAAGCGCCGCCCCAGGCGCTACCCAATCGGGCAGCCTGCCGGCCGCCCTGCCGGGTCGGCCAACATCACTGGCGGGCAGCTGGGGCGAGCGGAGAGGCGGAGCGGCGGCGGAGGGGCCTTGGGCAGCCGAACGGCGCGCGTGGGGGGTCGGCGCGGCGTCGGGGTCGGCGTAGGCGGCAGCGGGGCCCGGCCGGCCAGGGGGCGAGGCTGCATGCGGGGGGGCTCGATCTGAGCGGGCGGACGGAAGGGTGGACCGTCCGCCCGCTGTCCGATCCTCGAAACGACGCGAGGTCGCGCTCGAGGACCGGGGGCTGGCTTGGTCGCCAGCGGGCTCGAGCCCTGCAGTCGGTTGGCGCGCAATGGGCGCGGCGGGTCCTGGACCCGTGCCCGAAGTTGCAGCGCCAACGGCCGCGCCGGTGCCAAGCAGCGGCAGCGCGCGTGGAGGGTCGGCGGGGTCCATTTCGGGCTCGGCCGAGCCCAAAACGGGGGCGGGCGGGTCCACAATGCGTAACCCCAGCCCTAGCGGATCCGCCCGGGCGGTCGCCTGCGCAGCCGCTCCAGCCCCGTCGCTGGCCGCGCTATAGAAAGACGCGTCGCTGGCGAGGCTGGAGTGGCTGGCCGTGGAGCACTCGCTGTCCGAAGACGGAGAGCGCTCCCGGGGCTGCCAATCCGGCCACCAGAAGCGCATACGGCGATGCGTTGGTGAAGGGCCGGAAAAGGGGAAGAAGAAAGAAAGATAGATAAGAACAAGAATGTAGTTGGCCTCGCGGGGGAGAGGTGAAAGCCCCCGGAAACCGTACCGCAAATAGCTAGCAAGCTAACTAAATACAGTAGTTCCAAAAATGAATGTGAAAAAGACCCAACTGAAAGTCGGGAAACCAGTTTTCACACTGATTAGAACAGAAAGTGTGTTTTATTACCTGCCGGTTGATCCGTTACATCCTGGGAGTTACTACCTGGGAGTCCCTATTTGGTGTGTAAGTTGTGTGTAGGTTGCACCGGTTCGGGGTCGGGCCATGTGCACCGGGACAGGGTTTCCAAGGGCGGTTCCCTACATGGGTGTGGCCCTGTCGGCCGCAATGGGCCTGGTTGCCGTCTAGTGGCGGCCGGTGTGCGACGGAGTCCCCCCGGTCTCCGTCGCCCGACTACCCCTTGTGCCTTGATGCGGTCGCTGCGTCTGTTGGCGGGCGCGGTGCTGGCTGCAGTGCAGGTTCCAGATGCGGCGGCTGGACTGGATGCACGCCACCGAGAGCTGCCGGTCCAGCCGCTTCGCATCCCGCTTGAGCAACCCAAGGTGCTCGGTGAACACCTTGTGGTTGCCAGCCGGCACCGCGCCGAGCGAGCCATACACGAGCGCCGAGAGGTGGACTTTCCACCCTTGGCGCTCGAGGTGCCGCTTAATGCCGGCATACTTCGCGCGCTTGTGCGCGGCGATTCGTGCCAGCGCCGAGCTCTCCGGGTCGTCGTTCGCCTGCTCCTCGAACGCCACGGCCAGGTCGACCACCGCCACCGTCTTCTTGGTGTGGTTGAAGAGCTGGAGGTCGGGCCGTAGCGCGGGGCCGGCGAGCGAGGGCACAGTCTGGTTGACCCGGAGCTCAACGCGGTCTTGGCGGTCGCCCGACGACGCGATGAGCGCGCGCTCGATCGTCTTGAGCGCGTCGTCGTGGCGGCCGCGGACCGCGTCCATGGTGCCCGGGCAGTGGTTGAGCACATGCGCCAGCGTCTCCGCCCGGGAGCAGCCCGGCTGCCTGCAGTGGTCGTGGGCCCGGAGACGCCGGCGCTTCAGCACGCTGTGCGTGTCGAGCTGGTTCAAGCGAGCGGCCACCGCGAAGCGGTAGTCGGCTTCCCACATGCCTCTCGGCCGTGTGAGGAAGCCGCTACCTGCGCCCCCATGCGTGCGCGCCGTCTTCCCTTGGTCACGCATGGCCGCCCACTTGGACCAGTGTCTGTGCTTGATGTGCAGCTTCACGTGCCGCAGGACCGTGCGGTGATCCAGCCACTTGTCGTGGTGCGGCACGCGGAGCTGCAACGTGGCCGCCTCGGAGCCGGTGTCCGTGCACGCCGGCGCGGTCGCGAGCTTGAGGCCGAGCGTGCGGAGGTAGCGCTGGACGTCGACCCAAAGCGAACCGATGTCACCATTACGGCGCTTCGGTGGCGCGTCGGGAGACGTCCCGAGCTGCGAGTTGAGCAGCAGCTCGCACAACTCCTCGTCGCGCCCCTCCCACGCGCGGCTGTCGATCCGGTGGCGCGCGTCGGCGATCTGCCGGAGCTGCACGCGCGCGATGCGCCGGACGGCAGGGTCCTTCGAGTTCAGCATCTGCCATCCGTGCGCGACTTGGAGCGCTGCGTGCAGCTCCGTCAGTGGCAGCAGGCCCAGTCCGCCGCGCGACACCGGCGCGTAGAAGCACTCCGCCGTGGCGTTGTTCGGCAGCTGCAGGAGGTGGCGGAGGCCGCGCGCGAGATGGCGGTCGAAGCCCTCGAGCTGCTGCTGGAAGGGGCGGAGGTGGCGGAGAGCGTACTCTACCCGGGGGTAGAGATACGTCTTCACCGCCTTCACCACCTGCCACGGGGCGAGACCCGACTGCAGCAGCGCCGTCGCGTCGTCCTTGAGCTGCTTGAGTGCTGGGGCGAGCTCGACGCGGCGGCGCACGTGATCGAAGCCATCGCCGATCCCCAGGTAGGTATACGAAGCGCTCATCGACAGCGCGGGGATCGGCGTGCCATCCAGGTCCAGCTGGAGGTCTTCGGTCTTGAGCACGCCGCGTCCGTCGCGCTGGACCGACATGGTGCAGCACTTGTTGGGGTTCGCCGCCATGCCGGTCCAGCGCAAGAAGTCGGCCACGAGCGCGTGCTGTCGCTTGATGCCGTCCTCGGTGCCGCTGAAGACCTTGAGGTCGTCGGCATAGGCCGAGGCACCGGGGCAGTCATCAGCCGACAGCTGCACGCCCGTAGCCGGCAGCCGCTGCAGTGCGAAGAGCAGCGGACTGATGGCGGCGTTGAAGAGCTGGGGGCTCAGTGGGCACCCTTGGAAGACGCCCACCCGCAGCGAGATCGGGTCCGTCGTGCCGTCGGCGGCGTTCCCGACGACGAACGCTGCACTCTCGTAGAGCCCCTTGCACATGCGGACGTAGTCGTCAGGCACGCCGAGTCGCACCAGCGCGTCCCACAGTAACGCGAACGGCACGCTGCCGAACGCGTTGCGAAAGTCATACCAGACTTCGAAGAGGGTGCGGCGTTTGCGGCGGGCTTGGTCGACGAGCGTGGCTGCGAGGAAGTTGTGCTCCCCGCAGCCGTTCACCGCTCGGAAGCCCTTCTGGCCTGGGGCGTGACGGTCGTTGGCATCCAGCCAACGCACCAGCCGCCGCGCGAGGAGCCCCGTGTAAAGCTTGTAAATGGCTTGCTGGAGGCAGATGGGCCTCCAGTTCGCCGGGTCCTCGCGCGCGCCCTTCTTGTAGAGCAGCCGCACCACCCCGAGCTTCCAGCTCTGGGGCACCTTCTTCGCCGTCCAGCATGCCTTGAACGCCGCAGTCAGGACCGGCAGGAGCTGCGCCGCGAAGTGCTGGTACACGTCGTACCCGACGCCGTCGAGTCCGGGGCTGGATGCGCCCCGAACGTGCTGCAGCTGGTCTTCAACTTCGTCGGCCGTCGGCGCTTCCGTCAGCAGCTGCTTGCAACGAGTCGCGGTCGGTAGGCGCGCCAGCGCTGAGCGGAAGGCGGCGCCCACGGGGGCGTCCGGGACGAACTCCTGGCGCGGCGTGTTGACGCCGTCGAAGAACCGCCAGAGGTCTTCGCCCAAGATGGGACAGGTGCCGTCGTCCGCGCTGCCCGCTGTTGGCGTCGCTGGTCCTGCACGTGGGCCGCCGACGGGGTCCGTGCTCCTCGCTGCCTCTCGCGTCGCCCGCGCCTTCGCCAGGATGTCGTCGACACACGCCTTCTCATCTGTGTCGAAGCGGTGGCGGAGGCGCTGCTGTTCGATGGCCGAGTTGACGCGGCCGACGCGGCGGCGTGCCCGGCGGACGGCGGTGCGGTCGCTGGGGGCGGAGCGCTCCACCGCGTGGAGGTCATCCAGTGCCTCGTCGAGGCGATGTTCGCGGTGGTGTCGAGTCACCCGGGGTGGCCGCTGGCGTCGTTGCTTGTTGGCTGCGCCCGAGCGTCCGCGGCGTCGTCGCCGTCGTCGTCTCGCCCGCGTGCCCTCATGGCCGTCCTGGCGCTGCTCCTGCCCCCGCTCCTGCTGCTGATCCTGCTGGCGATGGTCGCGCTGGTGGCGTGGTGCCTGCTGCTGCTGGCGCTGGGCACGGGGCTCGGAGCGGCGCTGGGCCTGGGTGTACGGCTGCAGTTTGTCGTACAGAAGATGCGGGAGGGCCGTGATGTAGCCCTCCGCCGTATCCCAGTCACCGGCGTCGGTGATCTTGGCCGCTAGCGACGCTCCGAGCCGCTCGACCATCGCGCGCGCGGCTTCGTCTTCGTCGTCGGACAGCTTGCGGAGTCGGAGGCGGGGCCGGCGCTGTGGGGTGGCGCCCGGACCAACGCGCATGGTCGCGTAGACCTCGCCGTCGTCGGTGTCGGCGAGGTCGTCGTCGTCCGGGTCCTCCATCTCAATGTCGGCGGTGGGCTGTGGGAGCGGGGCGCGGGGCGGCTGCTGGTCCGGCGACGAAGTCGTATCGGCGGTGGCCGTGCGCGTGCAGCCGGCACCGTCGGTGTGGGTGCCGCACTCCGACACTGTCCGTTGGAGGTCGAGGGCTCGGTTGGCGAGGCGGTCGGCATGGGCGTTGGCTTGGCGGTCGATGTGGTGGAGCGAAAAGCTCCCCACTCGCGCCAGCTCCAGCTTGACTTGGTCACGAAGGCAGCGGAGGGAGGCGCTCCTCGTGGCGAAGATGCCGCGCACCTGTTGAATCACCAGGGTGCTGTCGCCCTCCACTCGCAGTGTCGTGGCTCCGTGGTCGGCGGCGGCTCGCGTGCCGAGCAGCAGCGCCGTGTACTCGGCGGTGTTGTTGGTTTCGCTGCTGCTCGGCATGTAGTGGGAGCAAGTCCACACCACAGGGCCGTCGGGCTTGAACAATGCCGCGCCGGCTCCGCCTGGGCCAGGATTGGCGCGGCAGGCGCCGTCGAAGCGCAGCAGCCACTCGCCGACCGCGCCGGCGTCCACGTCCATCTCGGTCGCCGGCTGGTCTTGGCTGTCGTTGTCCTTGGTCTCCTCGTCGCTGGTCGGCTCCGGTGGAAACAGGCGGTGAGCGATCCTGGAGGCCACCACGTCGCGCGGCAGTGGCGGGCCCCAGCGGGGCACTGGAACCTCGCTGAGTCGCGCAGCAACACGGCCCGCTACCAGCGCTCTGGGTAGCGGTGGGCTCCAACGCGCGCGGGTTTGTTGCTCGGCGTGGTCTTGGTCCTGGCCGGCAACATGGGTGGAGCTCGCTAGCGGGGGGGACGCTGCGAGCTCCGGGGGGTCTTGGCGGGGGGAGTCGGGCGAGACGATGGCCGCCGTGACGGTGGCGTTGTCTGCGCCAGCAGTGGGGCTCAATTCCCCTGCTGCCGGCGCAGCCGCTGCCGAAGTTGTGCTGTTGAGGCTGGCGCACGCATGTGCGTGGTTCGCAGCAGCCAGCCTCGACGCGAAGGGCACGCCGCACGCACATCCCGCCGAGAACCGGTCGAGGAAGGCGGTGCGGCGGTGCCTGGAGTCCCGGTGTCGCTTGAGCGACGCGAAGCTGGCGGCCGTGTACGTGCACAGCGTGCACTGGAAGCGCTGCGCATTGTGCGCGTACACGGAGAGGACGGAGGTCGGGCGAGCGCTGGCCGCGGATAGCCTAGGCGCTGGAGCTTGGTCCCCAGCCTCGTCCTCCTCCTCAAGCAGGAGCTCGGCCAGCTCGCGGGTGTCTTCGTCGTCGACGTCGTTGAGACGTCGACGCTTGCCGCCGATGCGCAGGACAGGAGGCGGTGACAGCGGCTGTGACCCCACTGTCGGCCGCCTCGCATCTTGGTCGACGTCCATGGGGGCGGCGGCGACGTCGCTGTGTTGGTCATCACGTGCACCGTCGTCGCCGTCGTCCCCGCAGCTGCGTGCCTGCGTGCAGCTGTCCTCGCTGCTGATCGCGTCGCTTGAACTGAGCTCCGTGGGCGCGCGCGCCTGAATTGCGTGGTCTTGGCTCGGCGCAGCGCGCCCGCGGTGCTCTGAAGCGGCGCGAGCAGCAGAAGGTGCTGCGTGGGTGGCTGCGGCTGCAGCGACCTGTGATGTGGCAGCAGCCGCAGCCGGGCTCGAAGGCGGGGCGAAGAGGAGGCTGGAGGCCGCGCCGGGCACTCCAGAGTCGGCGAGCATGCCGCCCGCCCTGCCGGGTCGAGGCAACACGCTCGCGGGGTCTTGGGGGCTCCTGCCGGCGGCGGCAGGGCCGGGGGAGTCGCCGTCGTCCTCGCTGTCGTCGTCGTCCGAGTCGCTGGGCCCGTGGCGGACCGCCAGGGCCCGCGCAGTGGCTGCTGCAAGCGCCGCCCCAGGCGCTACCCAATCGGGCAGCCTGCCGGCCGCCCTGCCGGGTCGGCCAACATCACTGGCGGGCAGCTGGGGCGCGCGGAGAGGCGGAGCGGCGGCGGAGGGGCCTTGGGCAGCCGAACGGCGCGCGTGGGGGGTCGGCGCGGCGTCGGGGGCGGCGTAGGCGGCGGCGGCAGCGGGGCCCGGCCGGCCAGGGGGCGAGGCTGCATGCGGGGGGGCTCGATCTGAGCGGGCGGACGGAAGGGTGGACCGTCCGCCCGCTGTCCGATCCTCGAAACGACGCGAGGTCGCGCTCGAGGACCGGGGGCTGGCTTGGTCGCCAGCGGGCTCGAGCCCTGCAGTCGGTTGGCGCGCAATGGGCGCGGCGGGTCCTGGACCCGTGCCCGAAGTTGCAGCGCCAACGGCCGCGCCGGTGCCAAGCAGCGGCAGCGCGCGTGGAGGGTCGGCGGGGTCCATTTCGGGCTCGGCCGAGCCCAAAACGGGGGCGGGCGGGTCCACAATGCGTAACCCCAGCCCTAGCGGATCCGCCCGGGCGGTCGCCTGCGCAGCCGCTCCAGCCCCGTCGCTGGCCGCGCTATAGAAAGACGCGTCGCTGGCGAGGCTGGAGTGGCTGGCCGTGGAGCACTCGCTGTCCGAAGACGGAGAGCGCTCCCGGGGCTGCCAATCCGGCCACCAGAAGCGCATACGGCGATGCGTTGGTGAAGGGCCGGAAAAGGAGAAGAAGAAAGAAAGATAGATAAGAACAAGAATGTAGTTGGCCTCGCGGGGGAGAGGTGAAAGCCCCCGGAAACCGTACCGCAAATAGCTAGCAAGCTAACTAAATACAGTAGTTCCAAAAATGAATGTGAAAAAGACCCAACTGAAAGTCGGGAAACCAGTTTTCACACTGATTAGAACAGAAAGTGTGTTTTATTACCTGCCGGTTGATCCGTTACATCCTGGGAGTTACTACCTGGGAGTCCCTATTTGGTGTGTAAGTTGTGTGTAGGTTGCACCGGTTCGGGGTCGGACCATGTGCACCGGGACAGGGTTTCCAAGGGCGGTTCCCTACATGGGTGTGGCCCTGTCGGCCGCAATGGGCCTGGTTGCCGTCTAGTGGCGGCCGGTGTGCGACGGAGTCCCCCCGGTCTCCGTCGCCCGACTACCCCTTGTGCCTTGATGCGGTCGCTGCGTCTGTTGGCGGGCGCGGTGCTGGCTGCAGTGCAGGTTCCAGATGCGGCGGCTGGACTGGATGCACGCCACCGAGAGCTGCCGGTCCAGCCGCTTCGCATCCCGCTTGAGCAACCCAAGGTGCTCGGTGAACACCTTGTGGTTGCCAGCCGGCACCGCGCCGAGCGAGCCATACACGAGCGCCGAGAGGTGGACTTTCCACCCTTGGCGCTCGAGGTGCCGCTTAATGCCGGCATACTTCGCGCGCTTGTGCGCGGCGATTCGTGCCAGCGCCGAGCTCTCCGGGTCGTCGTTCGCCTGCTCCTCGAACGCCACGGCCAGGTCGACCACCGCCACCGTCTTCTTGGTGTGGTTGAAGAGCTGGAGGTCGGGCCGTAGCGCGGGGCCGGCGAGCGAGGGCACAGTCTGGTTGACCCGGAGCTCAACGCGGTCTTGGCGGTCGCCCGACGACGCGATGAGCGCGCGCTCGATCGTCTTGAGCGCGTCGTCGTGGCGGCCGCGGACCGCGTCCATGGTGCCCGGGCAGTGGTTGAGCACATGCGCCAGCGTCTCCGCCCGGGAGCAGCCCGGCTGCCTGCAGTGGTCGTGGGCCCGGAGACGCCGGCGCTTCAGCACGCTGTGCGTGTCGAGCTGGTTCAAGCGAGCGGCCACCGCGAAGCGGTAGTCGGCTTCCCACATGCCTCTCGGCCGTGTGAGGAAGCCGCTACCTGCGCCCCCATGCGTGCGCGCCGTCTTCCCTTGGTCACGCATGGCCGCCCACTTGGACCAGTGTCTGTGCTTGATGTGCAGCTTCACGTGCCGCAGGACCGTGCGGTGATCCAGCCACTTGTCGTGGTGCGGCACGCGGAGCTGCAACGTGGCCGCCTCGGAGTCGGTGTCCGTGCACGCCGGCGCGGTCGCGAGCTTGAGGCCGAGCGTGCGGAGGTGGCGCTGGACGTCGACCCAAAGCGAACCGATGTCACCATTACGGCGCTTCGGTGGCGCGTCGGGAGACGTCCCGAGCTGCGAGTTGAGCAGCAGCTCGCACAACTCCTCGTCGCGCCCCTCCCACGCGCGGCTGTCGATCCGGTGGCGCGCGTCGGCGATCTGCCGGAGCTGCACGCGCGCGATGCGCCGGACGGCAGGGTCCTTCGAGTTCAGCATCTGCCATCCGTGCGCGACTTGGAGCGCTGCGTGCAGCTCCGTCAGTGGCAGCAGGCCCAGTCCGCCGCGCGACACCGGCGCGTAGAAGCACTCCGCCGTGGCGTTGTTCGGCAGCTGCAGGAGGTGGCGGAGGCCGCGCGCGAGATGGCGGTCGAAGCCCTCGAGCTGCTGCTGGAAGGGGCGGAGGTGGCGGAGAGCGTACTCTACCCGGGGGTAGAGATACGTCTTCACCGCCTTCACCACCTGCCACGGGGCGAGGCCCGACTGCAGCAGCGCCGTCGCGTCGTCCTTGAGCTGCTTGAGTGCTGGGGCGAGCTCGACGCGGCGGCGCACGTGATCGAAGCCATCGCCGATCCCCAGGTAGGTATACGAAGCGCTCATCGACAGCGCGGGGATCGGCGTGCCATCCAGGTCCAGCTGGAGGTCTTCGGTCTTGAGCACGCCGCGTCCGTCGCGCTGGACCGACATGGTGCAGCACTTGTTGGGGTTCGCCGCCATGCCGGTCCAGCGCAAGAAGTCGGCCACGAGCGCGTGCTGTCGCTTGATGCCGTCCTCGGTGCCGCTGAAGACCTTGAGGTCGTCGGCATAGGCCGAGGCACCGGGGCAGTCATCAGCCGACAGCTGCACGCCCGTAGCCGGCAGCCGCTGCAGTGCGAAGAGCAGCGGACTGATGGCGGCGTTGAAGAGCTGGGGGCTCAGTGGGCACCCTTGGAAGACGCCCACCCGCAGCGAGATCGGGTCCGTCGTGCCGTCGGCGGCGTTCCCGACGACGAACGCTGCACTCTCGTAGAGCCCCTTGCACATGCGGACGTAGTCGTCAGGCACGCCGAGTCGCACCAGCGCGTCCCACAGTAACGCGAACGGCACGCTGCCGAACGCGTTGCGAAAGTCATACCAGACTTCGAAGAGGGTGCGGCGTTTGCGGCGGGCTTGGTCGACGAGCGTGGCTGCGAGGAAGTTGTGCTCCCCGCAGCCGTTCACCGCTCGGAAGCCCTTCTGGCCTGGGGCGTGACGGTCGTTGGCATCCAGCCAACGCACCAGCCGCCGCGCGAGGAGCCCCGTGTAAAGCTTGTAAATGGCTTGCTGGAGGCAGATGGGCCTCCAGTTCGCCGGGTCCTCGCGCGCGCCCTTCTTGTAGAGCAGCCGCACCACCCCGAGCTTCCAGCTCTGGGGCACCTTCTTCGCCGTCCAGCATGCCTTGAACGCCGCAGTCAGGACCGGCAGGAGCTGCGCCGCGAAGTGCTGGTACACGTCGTACCCGACGCCGTCGAGTCCGGGGCTGGATGCGCCCCGAACGTGCTGCAGCTGGTCTTCAACTTCGTCGGCCGTCGGCGCTTCCGTCAGCAGCTGCTTGCAACGAGTCGCGGTCGGTAGGCGCGCCAGCGCTGAGCGGAAGGCGGCGCCCACGGGGGCGTCCGGGACGAACTCCTGGCGCGGCGTGTTGACGCCGTCGAAGAACCGCCAGAGGTCTTCGCCCAAGATGGGACAGGTGCCGTCGTCCGCGCTGCCCGCTGTTGGCGTCGCTGGTCCTGCACGTGGGCCGCCGACGGGGTCCGTGCTCCTCGCTGCCTCTCGCGTCGCTCGCGCCTTCGCCAGGATGTCGTCGACACACGCCTTCTCATCTGTGTCGAAGCGGTGGCGGAGGCGCTGCTGTTCGATGGCCGAGTTGACGCGGCCGACGCGGCGGCGTGCCCGGCGGACGGCGGTGCGGTCGCTGGGGGCGGAGCGCTCCACCGCGTGGAGGTCATCCAGTGCCTCGTCGAGGCGATGTTCGCGGTGGTGTCGAGTCACCCGGGGTGGCCGCTGGCGTCGTTGCTTGTTGGCTGCGCCCGAGCGTCCGCGGCGTCGTCGCCGTCGTCGTCTCGCCCGCGTGCCCTCATGGCCGTCCTGGCGCTGCTCCTGCCCCCGCTCCTGCTGCTGATCCTGCTGGCGATGGTCGCGCTGGTGGCGTGGTGCCTGCTGCTGCTGGCGCTGGGCACGGGGCTCGGAGCGGCGCTGGGCCTGGGTGTACGGCTGCAGTTTGTCGTACAGAAGATGCGGGAGGGCCGTGATGTAGCCCTCCGCCGTATCCCAGTCACCGGCGTCGGTGATCTTGGCCGCTAGCGACGCTCCGAGCCGCTCGACCATCGCGCGCGCGGCTTCGTCTTCGTCGTCGGACAGCTTGCGGAGTCGGAGGCGGGGCCGGCGCTGTGGGGTGGCGCCCGGACCAACGCGCATGGTCGCGTAGACCTCGCCGTCGTCGGTGTCGGCGAGGTCGTCGTCGTCCGGGTCCTCCATCTCAATGTCGGCGGTGGGCGGTGGGAGCGGGGCGCGGGGCGGCTGCTGGTCCGGCGACGAAGTCGTATCGGCGGTGGCCGTGCGCGTGCAGCCGGCACCGTCGGTGTGGGTGCCGCACTCCGACACTGTCCGCTGGAGGTCGAGGGCTCGGTTGGCGAGGCGGTCGGCATGGGCGTTGGCTTGGCGGTCGATGTGGTGGAGCGAAAAGCTCCCCACTCGCGCCAGCTCCAGCTTGACTTGGTCACGAAGGCAGCGGAGGGAGGCGCTCCTCGTGGCGAAGATGCCGCGCACCTGTTGAATCACCAGGGTGCTGTCGCCCTCCACTCGCAGTGTCGTGGCTCCGTGGTCGGCGGCGGCTCGCGTGCCGAGCAGCAGCGCCGTGTACTCGGCGGTGTTGTTGGTTTCGCTGCTGCTCGGCATGTAGTGGGAGCAAGTCCACACCACAGGGCCGTCGGGCTTGAACAATGCCGCGCCGGCTCCGCCTGGGCCAGGATTGGCGCGGCAGGCGCCGTCGAAGCGCAGCAGCCACTCGCCGACCGCGCCGGCGTCCACGTCCATCTCGGTCGCCGGCTGGTCTTGGCTGTCGTTGTCCTTGGTCTCCTCGTCGCTGGTCGGCTCCGGTGGAAACAGGCGGTGAGCGATCCTGGAGGCCACCACGTCGCGCGGCAGTGGCGGGCCCCAGCGGGGCACTGGAACCTCGCTGAGTCGCGCAGCAACACGGCCCGCTACCAGCGCTCTGGGTAGCGGTGGGCTCCAACGCGCGCGGGTTTGTTGCTCGGCGTGGTCTTGGTCCTGGCCGGCAACATGGGTGGAGCTCGCTAGCGGGGGGGACGCTGCGAGCTCCGGGGGGTCTTGGCGGGGGGAGTCGGGCGAGACGATGGCCGCCGTGACGGTGGCGTTGTCTGCGCCAGCAGTGGGGCTCAATTCCCCTGCTGCCGGCGCAGCCGCTGCCGAAGTTGTGCTGTTGAGGCTGGCGCACGCATGTGCGTGGTTCGCAGCAGCCAGCCTCGACGCGAAGGGCACGCCGCACGCACATCCCGCCGAGAACCGGTCGAGGAAGGCGGTGCGGCGGTGCCTGGAGTCCCGGTGTCGCTTGAGCGACGCGAAGCTGGCGGCCGTGTACGTGCACAGCGTGCACTGGAAGCGCTGCGCATTGTGCGCGTACACGGAGAGGACGGAGGTCGGGCGAGCGCTGGCCGCGGATAGCCTAGGCGCTGGAGCTTGGTCCCCAGCCTCGTCCTCCTCCTCAAGCAGGAGCTCGGCCAGCTCGCGGGTGTCTTCGTCGTCGACGTCGTTGAGACGTCGACGCTTGCCGCCGATGCGCAGGACAGGAGGCGGTGACAGCGGCTGTGACCCCACTGTCGGCCGCCTCGCATCTTGGTCGACGTCCATGGGGGCGGCGGCGACGTCGCTGTGTTGGTCATCACGTGCACCGTCGTCGCCGTCGTCCCCGCAGCTGCGTGCCTGCGTGCAGCTGTCCTCGCTGCTGATCGCTTCGCTTGAACTGAGCTCCGTGGGCGCGCGCGCCTGAATTGCGTGGTCTTGGCTCGGCGCAGCGCGCCCGCGGTGCTCTGAAGCGGCGCGAGCAGCAGAAGGTGCTGCGTGGGTGGCTGCGGCTGCAGCGACCTGTGATGTGGCAGCAGCCGCAGCCGGGCTCGAAGGCGGGGCGAAGAGGAGGCTGGAGGCCGCGCCGGGCACTCCAGAGTCGGCGAGCATGCCGCCCGCCCTGTCGGGTCGAGGCAACACGCTCGCGGGGTCGGGGCGGGGCGTAGCGGCGGCGGCGTAGCCGTCTGCGTCGTCGTGATGCTCGAGGGCTGCGTGGCAGGCCGCAGGAGCGCGAGCCGGCGGGGCTGCTAGCGCTCGCCCAGCGGGCAGCATGCCGCCCGCCCTGCCGGGTCGAGGCAGCACACTGGCGGGTCTTGGGGCTCCTGCCGGCGGCGGCAGGGCCGGGGAGTCGCCGTCGTCCTCGCTGTCGCCGTCGTCCGAGTCGCTGGGCCCGTGGCGGACCGCCAGGGCCCGCGCAGTGGTTGCTGCAAGCGCCGCCCCAGGCGCTACCCAATCGGGTAGCCTGCCGGCCGCCCTGCCGGGTCGGCCAACATCACTGGCGGGCAGCTGGGGCGCGCGGAGAGGCGGAGCGGCGGCGGAGGGCCTTTGGGCAGCCGAACGGCGCGCGTGGGGGTCGGCGCGGCGTCGGGGGCGGCGTAGGCGGCGGCGGCAGCGGGGCCCGGCCGGCCAGGGGGCGAGGCTGCATGCGGGGGGCTCGATCTGAGCGGGCGGACGGAAGGGTGGACCGTCCGCCCGCTGTCCGATCCTCGAAACGACGCGAGGTCGCGCTCGAGGACCGGGGCTGGCTTGGTCGCCAGCGGGCTCGAGCCCTGCAGTCGGTTGGCGCGCATGGGCGCGGCGGGTCCTGGACCCGTGCCCGAAGTTGCAGCGCCAACGGCCGCGCCGGTACCGAGCAGCGGCAGCGCGCGTGGAGGGTCGGCGGGGTCCATTTCGGGCTCGGCCGAGCCCAAAACGGGGGCGGGCGGGTCCACAATGCGTAACCCCAGCCCTAGCGGATCCGCCCGGGCGGTCGCCTGCGCAGCCGCTCCAGCCCCGTCGCTGGCCGCGCTATAGAAAGACGCGTCGCTGGCGAGGCTGGAGTGGCTGGCCGTGGAGCACTCGCTGTCCGAAGACGGAGAGCGCTCCCGGGGCTGCCAATCCGGCCACCAGAAGCGCATACGGCGATGCGTTGGTGAAGGGCCGGAAAAGGAGAAGAAGAAAGAAAGATAGATAAGAACAAGAATGTAGTTGGCCTCGCGGGGGAGAGGTGAAAGCCCCCGGAAACCGTACCGCAAATAGCTAGCAAGCTAACTAAATACAGTAGTTCCAAAAATGAATGTGAAAAAGACCCAACTGAAAGTCGGGAAACCAGTTTTCACACTGATTAGAACAGAAAGTGTGTTTTATTACCCGCCGGTTGATCCGTTACATCCTGGGAGTTACTACCTGGGAGTCCCTATTTGGTGTGTAAGTTGTGTGTAGGTTGCACCGGTTCGGGGTCGGACCATGTGCACCGGGACAGGGTTTCCAAGGGCGGTTCCCTACATGGGTGTGGCCCTGTCGGCCGCAATGGGCCTGGTTGCCGTCTAGTGGCGGCCGGTGTGCGACGGAGTCCCCCGGTCTCCGTCGCCCGACTACCCCTTTGTGCCTTGATGCGGTCGCTGCGTCTGTTGGCGGGCGCGGTGCTGGCTGCAGTGCAGGTTCCAGATGCGGCGGCTGGACTGGATGCACGCCACCGAGAGCTGCCGGTCCAGCCGCTTCGCATCCCGCTTGAGCAACCCAAGGTGCTCGGTGAACACCTTGTGGTTGCCAGCCGGCACCGCGCCGAGCGAGCCATACACGAGCGCCGAGAGGTGGACTTTCCACCCTTGGCGCTCGAGGTGCCGCTTAATGCCGGCATACTTCGCGCGCTTGTGCGCGGCGATTCGTGCCAGCGCCGAGCTCTCCGGGTCGTCGTTCGCCTGCTTCCTCGAACGCCACGGCCAGGTCGACCACCGCCACCGTCTTCTTGGTGTGGTTGAAGAGCTGGAGGTCGGGCCGTAGCGCGGGGCCGGCGAGCGAGGGCACAGTCTGGTTGACCTGGAGCTCAACGCGGTCTTGGCGGTCGCCCGACGACGCGATGAGCGCGCGCTCGATCGTCTTGAGCGCGTCGTCGTGGCGGCCGCGGACCGCGTCCATGGTGCCCGGGCAGTGGTTGAGCACATGCGCCAGCGTCTCCGCCCGGGAGCAGCCCGGCTGCCTGCAGTGGTCGTGGGCCCGGAGACGCCGGCGCTTCAGCACGCTGTGCGTGTCGAGCTGGTTCAAGCGAGCGGCCACTGCGAAGTGGTAGTCGGTTTCCCACATGCCTCTCGGCCGTGTGAGGAAGCTGCTACCTGCGCCCCCATGCGTGCGCGCTGTCTTCCCTTGGTCACGCATGGCCGCCCACTCTGGACCAGTGTCTGTGCTTGATGTGCAGCTTCACGTGCCGCAGGACCGTGCGGTGATCCAGCCACTTGTCGTGGTGCGGCACGCGGAGCTGCAACGTGGCCGCCTCGGAGTCGGTGTCCGTGCACGCCGGCGCGGTCGCGAGCTTGAGGCCGAGCGTGCGGAGGTGGCGCTGGACGTCGACCCAAAGCGAACCGATGTCACCATTACGGCGCTTCGGTGGCGCGTCGGGAGACGTCCCGAGCTGCGAGTTGAGCAGCAGCTCGCACAACTCCTCGTCGCGCCCCTCCCACGCGCGGCTGTCGATCCGGTGGCGCGCGTCGGCGATCTGCCGGAGCTGCACGCGCGCGATGCGCCGGACGGCAGGGTCCTTCGAGTTCAGCATCTGCCATCCGTGCGCGACTTGAGCGCTGCGTGCAGCTCCGTCAGTGGCAGCAGGCCCAGTCCGCCGCGCGACACCGGCGCGTAGAAGCACTCCGCCGTGGCGTTGTTCGGCAGCTGCAGGAGGTGGCGGAGGCCGCGCGCGAGATGGCGGTCGAAGCCCTCGAGCTGCTGCTGGAAGGGGCGGAGGTGGCGGAGAGCGTACTCTACCCGGGGTAGAGATACGTCTTCACCGCCTTCACCACCTGCCACGGGGCGAGGCCCGACTGCAGCAGCGCCGTCGCGTCGTCCTTGAGCTGCTTGAGTGCTGGGGCGAGCTCGACGCGGCGGCGCACGTGATCGAAGCCATCGCCGATCCCCAGGTAGGTATACGAAGCGCTCATCGACAGCGCGGGGATCGGCGTGCCATCCAGGTCCAGCTGGAGGTCTTCGGTCTTGAGCACGCCGCGTCCGTCGCGCTGGACCGACATGGTGCAGCACTTGTTGGGGTTCGCCGCCATGCCGGTCCAGCGCAAGAAGTCGGCCACGAGCGCGTGCTGTCGCTTGATGCCGTCCTCGGTGCCGCTGAAGACCTTGAGGTCGTCGGCATAGGCCGAGGCACCGGGGCAGTCATCAGCCGACAGCTGCACGCCTGTAGCCGGCAGCCGCTGCAGTGCGAAGAGCAGCGGACTGATGGCGGCGTTGAAGAGTTGGGGGCTCAGTGGGCACCCTTGGAAGACGCCCACCCGCAGCGAGATCGGGTCCGTCGTGCCGTCGGCGGCGTTCCCGACGACGAACGCTGCACTCTCGTAGAGCCCCTTGCACATGCGGACGTAGTCGTCAGGCACGCCGAGTCGCACCAGCGCGTTCCACAGTAACGCGAACGGCACGCTGCCGAACGCGTTGCGAAAGTCATACCAGACTTCGAAGAGGGTGCGGCGTTTGCGGCGGGCTTGGTCGACGAGCGTGGCTGCGAGGAAGTTGTGCTCCCCGCAGCCGTTCACCGCTCGGAAGCCCTTCTGGCCTGGGGCGTGACGGTCGTTGGCATCCAGCCAACGCACCAGCCGCCGCGCGAGGAGCCCCGTGTAAAGCTTGTAAATGGCTTGCTGGAGGCAGATGGGCCTCCAGTTCGCCGGGTCCTCGCGCGCGCCCTTCTTGTAGAGCAGCCGCACCACCCCGAGCTTCCAGCTCTGGGGCACCTTCTTCGCCGTCCAGCATGCCTTGAACGCCGCAGTCAGGACCGGCAGGAGCTGCGCCGCGAAGTGCTGGTACACGTCGTACCCGACGCCGTCGAGTCCGGGGCTGGATGCGCCCCGAACGTGCTGCAGCTGGTCTTCAACTTCGTCGGCCGTCGGCGCTTCCGTCAGCAGCTGCTTGCAACGAGTCGCGGTCGGTAGGCGCGCCAGCGCTGAGCGGAAGGCGGCGCCCACGGGGGCGTCCGGGACGAACTCCTGGCGCGGCGTGTTGACGCCGTCGAAGAACCGCCAGAGGTCTTCGCCCAAGATGGGACAGGTGCCGTCGTCCGCGCTGCCCGCTGTTGGCGTCGCTGGTCCTGCACGTGGGCCGCCGACGGGGTCCGTGCTCCTCGCTGCCTCTCGCGTCGCTCGCGCCTTCGCCAGGATGTCGTCGACACACGCCTTCTCATCTGTGTCGAAGCGGTGGCGGAGGCGCTGCTGTTCGATGGCCGAGTTGACGCGGCCGACGCGGCGGCGTGCCCGGCGGACGGCGGTGCGGTCGCTGGGGGCGGAGCGCTCCACCGCGTGGAGGTCATCCAGTGCCTCGTCGAGGCGATGTTCGCGGTGGTGTCGAGTCACCCGGGGTGGCCGCTGGCGTCGTTGCTTGTTGGCTGCGCCCGAGCGTCCGCGGCGTCGTCGCCGTCGTCGTCTCGCCCGCGTGCCCTCATGGCCGTCCTGGCGCTGCTCCTGCCCCCGCTCCTGCTGCTGATCCTGCTGGCGATGGTCGCGCTGGTGGCGTGGTGCCTGCTGCTGCTGGCGCTGGGCACGGGGCTCGGAGCGGCGCTGGGCCTGGGTGTACGGCTGCAGTTTGTCGTACAGAAGATGCGGGAGGGCCGTGATGTAGCCCTCCGCCGTATCCCAGTCACCGGCGTCGGTGATCTTGGCCGCTAGCGACGCTCCGAGCCGCTCGACCATCGCGCGCGCGGCTTCGTCTTCGTCGTCGGACAGCTTGCGGAGTCGGAGGCGGGGCCGGCGCTGTGGGGTGGCGCCCGGACCAACGCGCATGGTCGCGTAGACCTCGCCGTCGTCGGTGTCGGCGAGGTCGTCGTCGTCCGGGTCCTCCATCTCAATGTCGGCGGTGGGCTGTGGGAGCGGGGCGCGGGGCGGCTGCTGGTCCGGCGACGAAGTCGTATCGGCGGTGGCCGTGCGCGTGCAGCCGGCACCGTCGGTGTGGGTGCCGCACTCCGACACTGTCCGTTGGAGGTCGAGGGCTCGGTTGGCGAGGCGGTCGGCATGGGCGTTGGCTTGGCGGTCGATGTGGTGGAGCGAAAAGCTCCCCACTCGCGCCAGCTCCAGCTTGACTTGGTCACGAAGGCAGCGGAGGGAGGCGCTCCTCGTGGCGAAGATGCCGCGCACCTGTTGAATCACCAGGGTGCTGTCGCCCTCCACTCGCAGTGTCGTGGCTCCGTGGTCGGCGGCGGCTCGCGTGCCGAGCAGCAGCGCCGTGTACTCGGCGGTGTTGTTGGTTTCGCTGCTGCTCGGCATGTAGTGGGAGCAAGTCCACACCACAGGGCCGTCGGGCTTGAACAATGCCGCGTCGGCTCCGCCTGGGCTAGGATTGGCGCGGCAGGCGCCGTCGAAGCGCAGCAGCCACTCGCCGACCGCGCCGGCGTCCACGTCCATCTCGGTCGCCGGCTGGTCTTGGCTGTCGTTGTCCTTGGTCTCCCCGTCGCTGGTCGGCTCCGGTGGAAACAGGCGGTGAGCGATCCTGGAGGCCACCACGTCGCGCGGCAGTGGCGGGCCCCAGCGGGGCACTGGAACCTCGCTGAGTCGCGCAGCAACACGGCCCGCTACCAGCGCTCTGGGTAGCGGTGGGCTCCAACGCGCGCGGGTTTGTTGCTCGGCGTGGTCTTGGTCCTGGCCGGCAACATGGGTGGAGCTCGCTAGCGGGGGGGACGCTGCGAGCCCCGGGGGGTCTTGGCGGGGGGAGTCGGGCGAGACGATGGCCGCCGTGACGGTGGCGTTGTCTGCGCCAGCAGTGGGGCTCAATTCCCCTGCTGCCGGCGCAGCCGCTGCCGAAGTTGTGCTGTTGAGGCTGGCGCACGCATGTGCGTGGTTCGCAGCAGCCAGCCTCGACGCGGAAGGGCACGCCGCACGCACATCCCGCCGAGAACCGGTCGAGGAAGGCGGTGCGGCGGTGCCTGAGTCCCGGTGTCGCTTGAGCGACGCGAAGTTGGCGGTCGTGTACGTGCACAGCGTGCACTGGAAGCGCTGCGCATTGTGCGCGTACACGGAGAGGACGGAGGTCGGGCGAGCGCTGGCCGCGGATAGCCTAGGCGCTGGAGCTTGGTCCCCAGCCTCGTCCTCCTCCTCAAGCAGGAGCTCGGCCAGCTCGCGGGTGTCTTCGTCGTCGACGTCGTTGAGACGTCGACGCTTGCCGCCGATGCGCAGGACAGGAGGCGGTGACAGCGGCTGTGACCCCACTGTCGGCCGCCCCGCATCTTGGTCGACGTCCATGGGGCGGCGGCGACGTCGCTGTGTTGGTCATCACGTGCACCGTCGTCGCCGTCGTCCCCGCAGCTGTGTGCTCTGCGTGCAGCTGTCCTCGCTGCTGATCGCTTCGCTTGAACTGAGCTCCGTGGGCGCGCGCGCCTGAATTGCGTGGTCTTGGCTCGGCGCAGCGCGCCCGCGGTGCTCTGAAGCGGCGCGAGCAGCAGAAGGTGTTGCGGGTGGCTGCGGCTGCAGCGACCTGTGATGTGGCAGCAGCCGCAGCCGGGCTCGAAGGCGGGCGAAGAGGAGGCTGGAGGCCGCGCCGGGCACTCCAGAGTCGGCGAGCATGCCGCCCGCCCTGTCGGGTCGAGGCAACACGCTCGCGGGGTCGGGGCGGGCGTAGCGGCGGCGGCGTAGCCGTCTGCGTCGTCGTGATGCTCGAGGGCTGCGTGGCAGGCCGCAGGAGCGCGAGCCGGCGGGCTGCGAGCGCTCGCTCAGCGGGTAGCATGCCGCCCGCCCTGCCGGGTCGAGGCAGCACACTGGCGGGTTCTTGGGGCTCCTGCCGGCGGCGGCAGGGCTGGGGAGTCGCCGTCGTCCTCGCTGTCGTCGTCGTCCGAGTCGCTGGGCCCGTGGCGGACCGCCAGGGCCCGCGCAGTGGTTGCTGCAAGCGCCGCCCCAGGCGCTACCCAATCGGCAGCCTGCCGGCCGCCCCTGCCGGGTCGGCCAACATCACTGGCGGGCAGCTGGGGCGCGCGGAGAGGCGGAGCGGCGGCGGAGGGGCTCTTGGGCAGCCGAACGGCGCGCGTGGGGGTCGGCGCGGCGTCGGGGGCGGCGTAGGCGGCGGCGGCAGCGGGGCCCGGTCGGCCAGGGGGCGAGGCTGCATGCGGGGGCTCGATCTGAGCGGGCGGACGGAAGGGTGGACCGTCCGCCCGCTGTCCGATCCTCGAAACGACGCGAGGTCGCGCTCGAGGACCGGGGCTGGCTTGGTCGCCAGCGGGCTCGAGCCCTGCAGTCGGTTGGCGCGCAATGGGCGCGGCGGGTCCTGGACCCGTGCCCGAAGTTGCAGCGCCAACGGCCGCGCCGGTGCCAAGCAGCGGCAGCGCGCGTGGAGGGTCGGCGGGGTCCATTTCGGGCTCGGCCGAGCCCAAAACGGGGGCGGGCGGGTCCACAATGCGTAACCCCAGCCCTAGCGGATCCGCCCGGGCGGTCGCCTGCGCAGCCGCTCCAGCCCCGTCGCTGGCCGCGCTATAGAAAGACGCGTCGCTGGCGAGGCTGGAGTGGCTGGCCGTGGAGCACTCGCTGTCCGAAGACGGAGAGCGCTCCCGGGGCTGCCAATCCGGCCACCAGAAGCGCATACGGCGATGCGTTGGTGAAGGGCCGGAAAAGGAGAAGAAGAAAGAAAGATAGATAAGAACAAGAATGTAGTTGGCCTCGCGGGGGAGAGGTGAAAGCCCCCGGAAACCGTACCGCAAATAGCTAGCAAGCTAACTAAATACAGTAGTTCCAAAAATGAATGTGAAAAAGACCCAACTGAAAGTCGGGAAACCAGTTTTCACACTGATTAGAACAGAAAGTGTGTTTTATTACCCGCCGGTTGATCCGTTACATCCTGGGAGTTACTACCTGGGGAGTCCCTATTTGGTGTGTAAGTTGTGTGTAGGTTGCACCGGTTCGGGGTCGGACCATGTGCACCGGGACAGGGTTTCCAAGGGCGGTTCCCTACATGGGTGTGGCCCTGTCGGCCGCAATGGGCCTGGTTGCCGTCTAGTGAGTGGCCGGTGTGCGACGGAGTCCCCCGGTCTCCGTCGCCCGACTACCCCTTGTGCCTTGATGCGGTCGCTGCGTCTGTTGGCGGGCGCGGTGCTGGCTGCAGTGTAGGTTCCAGATGCGGCGGCTGGACTGGATGCACGCCACCGAGAGCTGCCGGTCCAGCCGCTTCGCATCTCTGCTTGAGCAACCCAAGGTGCTCGGTGAACACCTTGTGGTTGCCAGCCGGCACCGCGCCGAGCGAGCATACACGAGCGCCGAGAGGTGGACTTTCCACCCTTGGCGCTCGAGGTGCCGCTTAATGCCGGTATACTTCGCGCGCTTGTGCGCGGCGATTCGTGCCAGCGCCGAGCTCTCCGGGTCGTCGTTCGCCTGTTCTCGAACGCCACGGCTAGGTCGACCACCGCCACCGTCTTCTTTGGTGTGGTTGAAGAGCTGGAGGTCGGGCCGTAGCGCGGGGCCGGCGAGCGAGGGCACAGTCTGGTTGACCCGGAGCTCAACGCGGTCTTGGCGGTCGCCCGACGACGCGATGAGCGCGCGCTCGATCGTCTTGAGCGCGTCGTCGTGGCGGCCGCGGACCGCGTCCATGGTGCCCGGGCAGTGGTTGAGCACATGCGCCAGCGTCTCCGCCCGGGAGCAGCCCGGCTGCCTGCAGTGGTCGGGGCCCGGAGACGCCGGTGCTTCAGCACGCTGTGCGTGTCGAGCTGGTTCAAGCGAGCGGCCACCGCGAAGCGGTAGTCGGCTTCCCACATGCCTCTCGGCCGTGTGAGGAAGCCGCTACCTGCGCCCCCATGCGTGCGCGCGCGCCGTCTTCCCTTGGTCACGCATGGCCGCCCACTCTGGACCAGTGTCTGTGCTTGATGTGCAGCTTCACGTGCCGCAGGACCGTGCGGTGATCCAGCCACTTGTCGTGGTGCGGCACGCGGAGCTGCAACGTGGCCGCCTCGGAGTCGGTGTCCGTGCACGCCGGCGCGGTCGCGAGCTTGAGGCCGAGCGTGCGGAGGTGGCGCTGGACGTCGACCCAAAGCGAACCGATGTCACCATTACGGCGCTTCGGTGGCGCGTCGGGAGACGTCCCGAGCTGCGAGTTGAGCAGCAGCTCGCACAACTCCTCGTCGCGCCCCTCCCACGCGCGGCTGTCGATCCGGTGGCGCGCGTCGGCGATCTGCCGGAGCTGCACGCGCGCGATGCGCCGGACGGCAGGGTCCTTCGAGTTCAGCATCTGCCATCCGTGCGCGACTTGGAGCGCTGCGTGCAGCTCCGTCAGTGGCAGCAGGCCCAGTCCGCCGCGCGACACCGGCGCGTAGAAGCACTCCGCCGTGGCGTTGTTCGGCAGCTGCAGGAGGTGGCGGAGGCCGCGCGCGAGATGGCGGTCGAAGCCCTCGAGCTGCTGCTGGAAGGGGCGGAGGTGGCGGAGAGCGTACTCTACCCGGGGGTAGAGATACGTCTTCACCGCCTTCACCACCTGCCACGGGGCGAGGCCCGACTGCAGCAGCGCCGTCGCGTCGTCCTTGAGCTGCTTGAGTGTTGGGCGAGCTCGACGCGGCGGCGCACGTGATCGAAGCCATCGCCGATCCCCAGGTAGGTATACGAAGCGCTCATCGACAGCGCGGGGATCGGCGTGCCATCCAGGTCCAGCTGGAGGTCTTCGGTCTTGAGCACGCCGCGTCCGTCGCGCTGGACCGACATGGTGCAGCACTTGTTGGGGTTCGCCGCCATGCCGGTCCAGCGCAAGAAGTCGGCCACGAGCGCGTGCTGTCGCTTGATGCCGTCCTCGGTGCCGCTGAAGACCTTGAGGTCGTCGGCATAGGCCGAGGCACCGGGGCAGTCATCAGCCGACAGCTGCACGCCTGTAGCCGGCAGCCGCTGCAGTGCGAAGAGCAGCGGACTGATGGCGGCGTTGAAGAGCTGGGGGCTCAGTGGGCACCCCTTGGAAGACGCCCACCCGCAGCGAGATCGGGTCCGTCGTGCCGTCGGCGGCGTTCCCGACGACGAACGCTGCACTCTCGTAGAGCCCCCTTGCACATGCGGACGTAGTCGTCAGGCACGCCGAGTCGCACCAGCGCGTCTCCACAGTAACGCGAACGGCACGCTGCCGAACGCGTTGCGAAAGTCATACCAGACTTCGAAGAGGGTGCGGCGTTTGCGGCGGGCTTGGTCGACGAGCGTGGCTGCGAGGAAGTTGTGCTCCCCGCAGCCGTTCACCGCTCGGAAGCCCTTCTGGCCTGGGGCGTGACGGTCGTTGGCATCCAGCCAACGCACCAGCCGCCGCGCGAGGAGCCCCGTGTAAAGCTTGTAATGGTTTGCTGGAGGCAGATGGGCCTCCAGTTCGCCGGGTCCTCGCGCGCGCCCTTCTTGTAGAGCAGTTGCACCACCCCGAGCTTCCAGCTCTGGGGCACCTTCTTCGCCGTCCAGCATGCCTTGAACGCCGCAGTCAGGACCGGCAGGAGCTGCGCCGCGAAGTGCTGGTACACGTCGTACCCGACGCCGTCGAGTCCGGGGCTGGATGCGCCCCGAACGTGCTGCAGCTGGTCTTCAACTTCGTCGGCCGTCGGCGCTTCCGTCAGCAGCTGCTTGCAACGAGTCGCGGTCGGTAGGCGCGCCAGCGCTGAGCGGAAGGCGGCGCCCACGGGGGCGTCCGGGACGAACTCCTGGCGCGGCGTGTTGACGCCGTCGAAGAACCGCCAGAGGTCTTCGCCCAAGATGGGACAGGTGCCGTCGTCCGCGCTGCCCGCTGTTGGCGTCGCTGGTCCTGCACGTGGGCCGCCGACGGGGTCCGGTGTTCTCGCTGCTCTCTCGCGTCGCTCGCGCCTTCGCCAGGATGTCGTCGACACACGCCTTCATCTGTGTCGAAGCGGTGGCGGAGGCGCTGCTGTTCGATGGCCGAGTTGACGCGGCCGACGCGGCGGCGTGCCCGGCGGACGGCGGTGCGGTCGCTGGGGCGGAGCGCCCACCGCGTGGAGGTCATCCAGTGCCTCGTCGAGGCGATGTTCGCGGTGGTGTCGAGTCACCCGGGGGTGGCTGCTGGCGTCGTTGTTTGTTGGCTGCGCCCGAGCGTCCGCGGCGTCGTCGCCGTCGTCGTCTCGCCCGCGTGCCCCTCATGGCCGTCCTGGCGTTGCTCCTGCCCCCCGCTCCCTGCTGCTGATCCTGCTGGCGATGGTCGCGCTGGTGGCGTGGTGCCTGCTGCTGCTGGCGCTGGGCACGGGGCTCGGAGCGGCGCTGGGCCTGGGTGTACGGCTGCAGTTTGTCGTACAGAAGATGCGGGAGGGCCGTGATGTAGCCCTCCGCCGTATCCCCAGTCACCGGCGTCGGTGATCTTGGCCGCTAGCGACGCCCGGAGCCGCTCGACCATCGCGCGCGCGGCTTCGTCTTCGTCGTCGGACAGCTTGCGGAGTCGGAGGCGGGCCGGCGCTGTGGGTGGCGCCCGGACCAACGCGCATGAGTCGCGTAGACCTCGCCGTCGTCGGTGTCGGCGAGGTCGTCGTCGTCCGGGTCCTCCATCTCAATGTCGGCGGTGGGCGGTGGGAGCGGGGCGCGGGCGGCTGCTGGTCCGGCGACGAAGTCGTATCGGCGGTGGCCGTGCGCGTGCAGCCGGCACCGTCGGTGTGGGTGCCGCACCCGACACCGTCCGCTGGAGGTCGAGGGCTCGGCTGGCGAGGCGGTCGGCATGGGCGTTGGCTTGGCGGTCGATGTGGTGGAGCGAAAAGCTCCCCACTCGCGCCAGCTCCAGCTTGACTTGGTCACGAAGGCAGCGGAGGGAGGCGCTCCTCGTGGCGAAGATGCCGCGCACCTGTTGAATCACCAGGGTGCTGTCGCCCTCCACTCGCAGTGTCGTGGCTCCGTGGTCGGCGGCGGCTCGCGTGCCGAGCAGCAGCGCCGTGTACTCGGCGGTGTTGTTGGTTTCGCTGCTGCTCGGCATGTAGTGGGAGCAAGTCCACACCACAGGGCCGTCGGGCTTGAACAATGCCGCGCCGGCTCCGCCTGGGCCAGGATTGGCGCGGCAGGCGCCGTCGAAGCGCAGCAGCCACTCGCCGACCGCGCCGGCGTCCACGTCCATCTCGGTCGCCGGCTGGTCTTGGCTGTCGTTGTCCTTGGTCTCCTCGTCGCTGGTCGGCTCCGGTGGAAACAGGCGGTGAGCGATCCTGGAGGCCACCACGTCGCGCGGCAGTGGCGGGCCCCAGCGGGGCACTGGAACCTCGCTGAGTCGCGCAGCAACACGGCCCGCTACCAGCGCCCTGGGTAGCGGTGGGCTCCAACGCGCGCGGGTTTGTTGCTCGGCGTGGTCTTGGTCCTGGCCGGCAACATGGGTGGAGCTCGCTAGCGGGGGGGACGCTGCGAGCTCCGGGGGGTCTTGGCGGGGGGAGTCGGGCGAGACGATGGCCGCCGTGACGGTGGCGTTGTCTGCGCCAGCAGTGGGGCTCAATTCCCCTGCTGCCGGCGCAGCCGCTGCCGAAGTTGTGCTGTTGAGGCTGGCGCACGCATGTGCGTGGTTCGCAGCAGCCAGCCTCGACGCGAAGGGCACGCCGCACGCACATCCCGCCGAGAACCGGTCGAGGAAGGCGGTGCGGCGGTGCCTGAGTCCCGGTGTCGCTTGAGCGACGCGAAGTTGGCGGCCGTGTACGTGCACAGCGTGCACTGGAAGCGCTGCGCATTGTGCGCGTACACGGAGAGGACGGAGGTCGGGCGAGCGCTGGCCGCGGATAGCCTAGGCGCTGGAGCTTGGTCCCCAGCCTCGTCCTCCTCCTCAAGCAGGAGCTCGGCCAGCTCGCGGGTGTCTTCGTCGTCGACGTCGTTGAGACGTCGACGCTTGCCGCCGATGCGCAGGACAGGAGGCGGTGACAGCGGCTGTGACCCCACTGTCGGCCGCCTCGCATCTTGGTCGACGTCCATGGGGGCGGCGGCGACGTCGCTGTGTTGGTCATCACGTGCACCGTCGTCGCCGTCGTCCCCGCAGCTGCGTGCCTGCGTGCAGCTGTCCTCGCTGCTGATCGCGTCGCTTGAACTGAGCTCCGTGGGCGCGCGCGCCTGAATTGCGTGGTCTTGGCTCGGCGCAGCGCGCCCGCGGTGCCTGAAGCGGCGCGAGCAGCAGAAGGTGCTGCGTGGGTGGCTGCGGCTGCAGCGACCTGTGATGTGGGCAGCAGCCGCAGCCGGGCTCGAAGGCGGGGCGAAGAGGAGGCTGGAGGCCGCGCCGGGCACTCCAGAGTCGGCGAGCATGCCGCCCGCCCTGTCGGGTCGAGGCAACACGCTCGCGGGGTCGGGGCGGGCGTAGCGGCGGCGGCGTAGCCGTCTGCGTCGTCGTGATGCTCGAGGGCTGCGTGGCAGGCCGCAGGAGCGCGAGCCGGCGGGCTGCGAGCGCTCGCTCAGTTGGCAGCATGCCGCCCGCCCTGCCGGGTCGAGGCAGCACACTGGCGGGTCTTGGGGGCTCCTGCCGGCGGCGGCAGGGCCGGGGAGTCGCCGTCGTCCCCGCTGTCGCCGTCGTCCGAGTCGCTGGGCCCGTGGCGGACCGCCAGGCCCGCGCAGTGGTTGTTGCAAGCGCCGCCCCAGGCGCTACCCAATCGGGTAGCCTGCCGGCCGCCCTGCCGGGTCGGCCAACATCACTGGCGGGCAGCTGGGGCGCGCGGAGAGGCGGAGCGGCGGCGGAGGGGTTTTGGGCAGCCGAACGGCGCGCGTGGGGGTCGGCGCGGCGTCGGGGGCGGCGTAGGCGGCGGCGGCAGTGGGGCCCGGTCGGCCAGGGGCGAGGCTGCATGCGGGGGGCTCGATCTGAGCGGGCGGACGGAAGGGTGGACCGTCCGCCCGCTGTCCGATCCTCGAAACGACGCGAGGTCGCGCTCGAGGACTGGGGTTGGCTTGGTCGCCAGCGGGCTCGAGCCCTGCAGTCGGTTGGCGCGCAATGGGCGCGGCGGGTCCTGGACCCGTGCCCGAAGTTGCAGCGCCAACGGCCGCGCCGGTGCCAAGCAGCGGCAGCGCGCGTGGAGGGTCGGCGGGGTCCATTTCGGGCTCGGCCGAGCCCAAAACGGGGGCGGGCGGGTCCACAATGCGTAACCCCAGCCCTAGCGGATCCGCCCGGGCGGTCGCCTGCGCAGCCGCTCCAGCCCCGTCGCTGGCCGCGCTATAGAAAGACGCGTCGCTGGCGAGGCTGGAGTGGCTGGCCGTGGAGCACTCGCTGTCCGAAGACGGAGAGCGCTCCCGGGGCTGCCAATCCGGCCACCAGAAGCGCATACGGCGATGCGTTGGTGAAGGGCCGGAAAAGGGGAAGAAGAAAGAAAGATAGATAAGAACAAGAATGTAGTTGGCCTCGCGGGGGAGAGGTGAAAGCCCCCGGAAACCGTACCGCAAATAGCTAGCAAGCTAACTAAATACAGTAGTTCCAAAAATGAATGTGAAAAAGACCCAACTGAAAGTCGGGAAACCAGTTTTCACACTGATTCCAACTGAAAGTCGGGAAACCAGTTTTCTAAA